>JASUUH010000121.1:17345639-19795853 GCA_030449925.1 Citropsis articulata | reverse complement strand
TAGTGCCAACATTTTCTTATAAATAGCTAAGCATTCTTCATTTGTAATGCATCCCATAATTTTAAGCTTCTAAGTTTTAAGCTTTTGAGAGGTGAGAGAAGTGAGTCAGAATTTATATTTCACTGTGTGTGAAATCTTGGGTGTGTTGGGTTGGGTGAGATTTCTTACTCAAATCATTGTCTCAAATAATTATTAATACAATTATTTTCTGCTCCCGTGGGCGTAGGCGTCACGAACCACGTAAAATTTCGCTATTTTATTTTTCTATAATTATTTGGTGCGGCTTGATTCGCGTTAAGCCTTAGTAGACACACTCAAATTAGCCACCCTTCAAAAGAGATACAAAACTATTACCTCGGAAATGTCAAAACACTTTCGATGAGATCAAGAAATGGTCCCAAACACACTATGCGTGTAGTTTTACCATCAAAACCGAGTTGTAGCTTACTTACATCTGGAAGCTCCGTCAACTTTTGTTTCTTTTACGTAGCTTTGTGTACATAGTTTTACTATGGCCTGCGTTATTCTTTAATTCGCCGGCCATTAATTCAAGGTATTGTTGCATATATGATTAATCTCATACAAGTAGAATTTTGCTCGAGAAGATTTAAACTGAGAGTTTGTCTTCATCACACGTACGTACAATGGAAAAGTTTTCAATCTTGTTGGTTGTAATAGCTTTGCTGATTCAAATGCATGGATACAAAGCGTGCTTTGACAAAGAAAGGACTGCTCTGCTGGGACTCAAGAGCTTCTTTATATCAATAAGTGATAGGGAATATGCAGACGAAATTCTTACTTCTTGGGTTGATGATGGGATCTCCGATTGTTGTGACTGGGAGCTAGTTACTTGTGACGCCACCACAGGACAAGTGATTCAACTCTCGCTCGATTCTGCGAGGAGATTTGACTTTTATAGCAGTTCTGATTCTGAGGGATTTCCAATTTTGAATTTTTCATTGTTTCGTCCTTTTCAAGAATTGCAAATTCTTGATTTATCCGGCAATTACTTTGACGGTTGGAATGAGAACAAAGGTATTTCGCATTTATTTTCTTACCGAAGCTTAATTAATCAAAATCAGGAAGAAAAATTCAAAAAAAAAAAAAAAATCTTAGTCACATTTCCTTTTGGCCCTTCACTCACTAATTATACTGCATGGCTTCGCAGATTATGGTAGCTCTGGGAGTTTGAAGAAGCTGAAAATATTATATCTTAATGATAATAACTTCAACGACAGAGTATTACCATATTTGAATACGCTAACTTCACTTACTACTTTGAAGCTTTATGGCAATAGAATTGAAGGTCGCAATCCCAGTCAAGGTGTGGTTTCCCGATGTGCCATCTAATTTAATTTCAAAATCTATATTGCATTGCTAATTTTTTTTTCCCCTAGATCTTTTCACATTTATTAATTTATATATGTGTTTTATGTGCAGGATTAGGAAATTTGACAAACTTGGAAGTTCTGGACCTAAGCATGAATAGAATAAGCGGGTCCTTAACAGGTAAAATTTGACTTTACATAATTAAGTGCGGCCCCGTATAGCCCTTTTAAATTTTGCCTCTAAAACAACATATTCCAAAATATATAAAAAGAAATTAATAATATATTACTACATTTCTTTCAATTAAAGTCGTAACAAACCACTAAAAAAAGATCTTCGATATTAAGTTTAATATTAAAAATGTTTAGCTATATTGTATTCATTATATTTAGAATATTTTGTTTCAAGGGAAAAAATCCTCAAAGGGTTATAAATGTAGTGTTTCAGGGAATACGTGGGTAATTTTCAATGGGAAAGAAGGTAACAGTTAAAATAAGAAGAGTAGAACTATTCCCAAATGTCCTGATAAAACCCCTATTTAGAAAAAGAGCAGTACTAATAAATAATTCATTATTTGTCCAAAATTATCTAAATCAATTCCATAAATTGCTTCTTTTCACTTTGTGAACAAATTCATTTATTTGAATTAATACTTATCAAAAAATAAAAGAACATTATATAAAACTAAAATTTCCAATGCTTCCATCCAATTATAAAGTCATCCTTTCAATGTATTTAATTTTATCAAACTTTATTTGGGATGTTTAAAACTTTGGTAAATGTTGGTGACTCAACTTAATCTTATTGCTTTTCTCAAGGAAAGGTTGATCGAAATTGCATATTTGAAATGATGGTATATATTTTGGGATGAACTACACATTGTTGTAATGTTTTTGTGTCTGTCAATTTTTCATTTTCTTGAGACATCTTTTGAGATTGAATTAGGGATAAAAATAATGAATTTTCTAATTAATCATTTTTAGAAGAGGGTTTCATTAGAACCTCAAATAAGAAGGGGAAGGGGAGGCTTCCCAAACGTAGCTGTCTACCTATTTAGAAAAAGAGCAGTACTATCCATTTTTATTCAAGTTTTATCTCTTTTAATGTGGCATTCATCACAATATCTAGGATCGTAATACCAAATTGATTCTATTTGTAATTTCCTTACTAGTTTTTAAATTCCATTTCTTCTTCATGTTGCAGAATTAGCTCCATTTACAAAGTTGAAAGTGTTGGGTATGAGAAATAATTTACTAAATGGTTATGTAGAAAGCAAAGGTAATTAATACTCGCTTCCTTCTTCCTCTTGTAAATTTTTTTCCAAAAAAAGGTGGTTTTTTTGTTTTTTCCAATCTATGATTTATGGCATGTTTAAAATAATTACTTATTATTACTTATTTTCACAATCTAGCATCCACAAACTTGAGATGAACGTACAAGAACAAAATTTTGAAGTTTAAATAAATCCATGAATTATGACCCTAAAGATTTTGGTTATCAGGAATATGCCAGTTGAAGAATCTTACTGAGTTGGATCTCAGAGATAATAACTTGGAGGGTCCACTTCCTTGGTGTCTCAGTGATTTGATTGGCCTCAAGGTTCTTGAAATTTCCTCCAATCAGTTAAGTGGAAATCTACCTTCAGTAATAGCCACCCTTACGTCCCTTGAATATTTGGCTCTTTCTGACAACAACTTTCAAGGCGAATTCCCACTTAGTTTATTGACCAATCATTCAAATCTTAAGGTGCTCCTCCTCTTCAAGGTTGGCAATAACTTAAGGTTTAAAACTGAGAACTGGATCCCTACATTTCAATTGAAGGTCCTTCAGCTACCCAACTACAACTTAAAGGTCATTCCTAGTTTTCTTCTCCACCAGTATGACTTAAAATTCCTTGACCTCTCTAGTAATAAATTAGTTGGCAATTTTCCAACTTGGTTGATGCAAAACAATACAAAATTAGAAGTTTTGCGTTTGTCGAATAATTCATTTTCAGGAATTCTTGAACTGCCCAAAGTTAAACATGATTTGCTCCGCCAACTAGACATTTCCAATAACAATTTGACTGGTATGCTGCCTGGGAATATGGGTATTGTCTTTCAAAAATTGATGTGCATCGATATATCAAAGAATAATTTTGAAGGTAATATTCCTTATTCAATAGGTGAGATGAAAGAACTTTTTCTATTGGATTTGTCTAGAAATAAATTCTCAGGAGACTTATCAGCAACTTCTGTCAATGGTTGCGCCTCACTAGAGTACTTGGATGTGTCAGAAAACAATTTCTATGGTCACATTTTTCCCACATACATGAACTTGACCCGACTAAAGTGGTTGTATTTGAAGAATAATCGTTTCACTGGGAAAATTGAGGCTGGTTTGTTGAACTCCTATAGATTATCTGTCATAGATATATCCAATAACATGTTATCAGGCCATATTCCTTGTTGGCTTGGTAATTTCACATATCTTGGCGTTCTTTTAATGTCAAAAAATCATTTGGAAGGTAATATACCAGTCCAAATCAATAATTTTCGACAACTTTTAATTTTAGACCTCTCTGAAAATAGGTTGTTTGGGTCCATAGCAACTTCTTTACATCTTTCATCAATAAAGCACCTTTATTTGCAAAAGAATGCTCTCAGTGGACAAATTCCAAGTACATTGTTTAGAAGCACCGAAATATTGACTCTAGATTTGAGGGATAATAAATTTTTCGGAAGAATTCCTCATCAAATAAATAAGCATTCAGATTTGCGTGTCCTTCTTTTGCGAGGGAATTATCTACAAGGACAAATTCCTATTGAACTGTGTCAATTACAAAAACTAGGCATCTTGGACCTTTCATATAATAAGCTTAATGGGTCAATACCTTCATGCTTTACTAACGTGTTGTTTTGGAGAAAAGGAAATGAGGATTTGTATGGTTTCCAACTCTATATATATTTTCAGTTTCCTAGTTTTCGTTTAATTAGTACATATTACAATTCCACTCTTGACTTGTGGTTCTCTGAAAATGGTTATACACCATTGCATCAACAAGCACACATACAATTTGTGACAAAGAACCGGTATGAATTCTACAATGGTAGCAATCTTAACTATATGTCTGGAATGGATTTATCATGCAACGAATTGACCGGAGAAGTCCCATCAGAAATTGGAGAGCTTCCAAAAGTTCGTGCATTAAATTTGTCTCATAATTCCTTGTCGGGATCTATACCGGGGAGCTTTTCCAATCTAAAAATGATTGAGAGTTTAGACCTTTCTGACAATGAATTGAGTGGCCAAATTCCGATGCAACTCACTGAGCTCAATGCCTTATCTAACTTCAACGTGTCGTACAACAACTTGTTCGGCCCAATCCCAGAGAAAGGCCAATTTGCCACGTTTGATGAGAGCAGCTATAGAGGTAATTTAGATCTTTGTGGTCTACTATTGAACAAGAGTTGCAGCAATACATTACCGCCGACAGTGTTACCACCAAATGATGCTGAACAAGATGAATCTGCAATTGATATGGTTGCATTATATTCGAGTTTTATCGGTTCCTATGTCACAGCACTGTTGGGGCTGTTGGTGACTCTTTGGATAAACTCACACTGGCGTAGACAATGGTTTTATTTAATTGATAGATGTATCGATTCATGTTACTATTGGCTTTTCAAATATGTATTCCATCAGTAATCGAGCTAAGCCATTGTAGAATTAATGCATTCAGTCAACTCTGCCGCGACACATTTATACTTTATGTGTTGATTCATATTTCAATTGGCTTTTCAAATTTCTCTTCTGCAGTTTTTGGTTGGTTGATCAGAAAATGTAGGTTAATTTTTATGAAATTACGCAACTGAAAAAAAAAAGGCAGTTTGTTGTAAAATATAGAGGCCCAGACTTTATTAGAAATTTCTACCAGTACTTATATGTGTTAGTAAAGTGAGTTCAAAGGGCCATATTATCACTACTTCTAGAAAACCATTAGCAGTTTAATGATGTGATATTAACTAATTAGTGTTAATAATCAACAGATTAATGACGTGACATTTAATTTCTCATTTACTATGGTGTCAATATTAATAGATAAATCGTGAGATATTAAGGTTAACAATTACTGTCATAATCAATTATTATTATTAGCAAAACATGGATGTGATGATATTTTTGTTTAGAAATATCCTTCGCTTATTACATGTAATACCCACATGTGATTTATGAGTAGTGAAGCTGCAGATTGAGAACAAAGTACAAACTATGAAAGGTTGGCTTCCAATGGAAACTTCCATTGTTAAGTTCTCAGTGTTGCTGAATTTACTAGCTTTGATTCGAATGCATGGATAACAAAGGTGCCTGGAGAAAGAGAGGTTTGGTCTGTTGCAACTCAAGGGCTTCTTTATATCAATCAGTGATAGTGAAAGTAAGTATAATATTCCTAATTCATGGGTTGATGATGATCCAACGTCTGATTGTTCTGATTGGGAGCGAGTTAAGTGCAACGCCACCACGCAGCGAGTGATGCAACTCTCTCTCGATAGTTCACCGCAAAACAAATATAATGACTTCATTTGATGGATCTCCGCTTCTGAATATGTCATCGCTCCTTCCTTTTGAAGAACTTCAAAGCCTTGACTTGTCTTTCAATTTGTTTCCAGGTGTCTACGAGAATAAAGTTGTGTTCATTTCCTGTTTGATTTTTAGTAGTCTCCACATTCATCCTGAAAGGAAAATTGACAATTAAATTAACCAATTAATTTCATCTGCGTGCCTTAATTGGCAGCTTATGATAGTTTTGGGAGTTTGAAGCAACTGAAGATGTTAAATCTCGGATATAATCTCTTCAACGACGGCATACTACCATACTTAAATACACTTACTTCACTTACAACTTTGATTCTCTTTGGCAATAACATTGAAGGTTCTAGAACCAAGCAAGGTACAACATTTCCATATATATGCAGGTCTTAATCAATCTATATCTAATTTTCAAAATCCAATATTGTCATTTTTTCAAAAATTTTGTTTTTGGTGCAGGATCTAGTTAACGGCGATCCGACATTGAGCAAAAAGTCATCAACGGCTATATTTCAGCTCTAACTATAAATAAGATCAATCAAATTCAAACAACAAGGATTCCAACTATATCATTGAGCAAATTATTGAGCATACAACTTTCATTGAGCTTTAAATTCTTGTATTCATTTATTTGATTCACACATTGAGAAAATTCATTTGTAATCTTTATCCTTGAGAGGTTGTAAGTGTTGGGATATACTTAAATTAAGAGATTGGAGATAATCTCTTATTGTAAAGGTCTATTGATACTTTGGAAGTTAATTGTAAGCGTTTGAACCCTTGGGAGGTTTAGATAGTAAAATCCTCAAACTTGGTGTGCTTGGAGACGCGCACGTAGGTGAGATTGTCAAACCACGTAAAAATTTTTGTGTTTATTTTTTCTTCCATTACTCTTTTATTATTGTGCTTGATTGAATTTATTATTTTTTATTCCATTAAGGCATTAGATTGAATTATTGTGTGACTTATTTTACATAAATTTTAATATCCCAAATCACCCTCCTCTTGAGTTGCCTAATTAGTATTTTATTTGGTATAAGAGCGAGGTAGTGTAGACTTAACCGTTTAGAGTTAAAGATCAATAGCAACCTAAATTAGCTCAACCTTCATGGAAGGTCAATCCACCACTAGACCTCCATTTTTTGATGGTAATGACTACCCATATTGGAAATGCTCACATAGTACCCAAAAATCTTCTTCTTATTCCAACCTCCTTTGCATCTAATAATTGAAGTCTTTGTTTACGTGTTTAGTAAGAAATCGTTTCTTTTCACTCTAATTAATTACTTGTTTGATTATCTTTTCCTTGTTGCAGAATCAGAAAACCTGACAAACTTTGAAGTTCTGCAACTAAGTGAAATTAGAATAAGCGGATCTGCATCAAGATTAAGTGACAATTGTATTTACAGACAATTGTTTACCCTTTAAAAATTACGGTTTCTAAGACCATTTTATTTTTCTTAATGCAGGATTAGCAAAATTTAAGAACCTAAAAGCATTTGATCTGAGTTATATTGGTATAAATGGTTCTTTGGAAAATCAGGGTAAGAAAATTGAAAAAAAAAAAAAAACTTCAATAAGTTAGTCCTAATAAGACCAAATAAACATACTTAAGATAAAAGTACTCTTAAACATTTGTGTCAATCTCTTTCGATTGATTTTATACCCTTTATGAAAAATTTTCAAGAATATGCAAGAGTTGAATCTTAAAGGGAATGCTATTGGGGACAAAACTACGATGCAAGTGGTAGTGCTTGTCCATTGGATCAGTCTACAGTATTGGATCCAATTCTGATTCTGTATAGTTGGATCATACGGTACCAGTACCATAACTGGACCTGCTATTGGGGTCTTCTTCCCCAATGTCCCAAATACTTAACACTCCCTAAGATTGAGATGTTATTGAAAAGGTTGAGTGTTTTTGGCAAGTTATGTCCACTTATCAGCCTAGTTTAGATGAACGTTCGATCCTTTCTAAACATTCAATTTCAATGGGTAGTAGAAGATAAGTTGCATTCACAAATAAGTTAAATGCACAAATACAAAATGCATGCCACAAAACTTATAAAGGCAAAAGAAGGCAAAATACAAGGGACTGTTGCCGGAACATCGTAGCATGAAAAACCAATGTGTTTCATGCTACCTTTTTGAGATAAAAAGATTTACAACTCTCATTCTAGCTTGGATTCAACTTTTTACTTTAATTCAACATTCAGTTAGCATATAAACTGGAATATAAAACATAATCAACACACATACATTTTTAGTTGAAGAAGATAACAAATTATTTGCATAATTTCAATAGGAAAAAATATAAATACATATGTTTAGTGAAAATGTCACCGGCTATTGTATTTTAAAACAACAATGAGTTTCAAGGACCTTCTTCAGGTCATTTATATTGACACTCCAACCTGCCATCACTATGCCCCTGCCATTGACTCAGATAACAAGCGCTACAATGTGTACGCTTTCACAGATAATCAAAGCAAAATCACTATTACACAAACACAATAGAAGATGCTTCCATGAAAGTGAACAATGATTTGAGTAGAAGAATCACCAGGTGGTGATACATATCTTGAAAGAAAGAAAATTATTCTCTAGCTTTGTTACACCATGTACAATTATTGTGATGGTAATAATAATTTTGTAATAGGCCTTTCGAATGCTTAACTGAAAAATGTAGCATCACACATAAAACTTCTAATTCACATCACCCATAAAGCCAAACAAATGGCCGTTTGCATTTCCAATTGGGAGAATGGTTATTCCCAAGTCTTTGTTTTAAAAACTTGTCACAAAATCTTTGTTTTAAATCTTTGATCTCCAACAGTAACTTGGAAAATTGACATGGTGAGCTCCAAACTAACTTGATGCCTTAATTTTTGGCTCTGTTGGCAACTCGAACAACTTTTAGGCTTCAATAATGTTCAACAAGAGATGAATTAGCATAATTGTTAATTGAAAATTTGATAATTAAATGATGAATTTTCCTAATATATGTTGAAAAACTTATTCAAAATAAGGGGGGAAAAATTAGCCTAAGTGGGGTTCATGAGTGATTTAGTGATGTGACGGTCAATATCATTACTCTTAAATAAACCAAATCTTCAACAAGGTAGTACACAAGTTTATACATATTTTAGTTGAAGATGACTAGTGGGAAGAGTCATTGAGAGCAAAGATCTTACTTCTCGAGCAAACGCATACTCATTAAAAGGGGAAAAAAAAAACACTACAATTTCTTCATCATCTAACATTGTAGATCCTCTAAAGTGAAATGATCAATTTGAGGATTTAAAAAGCATTACAAGTCCTAAAGGTAGCTTGATTCGGCATTATTAGGTTTAATTTATAGTTTAATTATATTCCTTCATGGCTTAGGCTGGTGAAACGATCTTCTCGATATGGGAATATGACGTCCCTTGAATATTTGAGAGGGTTTAAAATATAAACAGTGTCATATCAGAATTAATGTAAAAGCAATTTGATGGTGTTTGTATGATTGTAATCTGGCGACGATAGCTCGCCGAAAAAAAAAACATCCAGCATGTATATAAATTGGAATCTCCAAAATCCTCTATAAAGTAATACACGAGCGCATATTAGCTCAAGATAATTAGCATGAAGAGTCATAAATAGTAAATAATTTAGCTCCTTTAAATTTGAAGGAAACCATATAGAAGCAGTTCCCTCCAATCGTGTTTAGTAGCATACTTTAGGCACCATGCAAAAGGTAGCTTGTTTTACATTGAGAAACAATCACCCGTGTCTGACTTGAGTGCCCGTTCAACATTTATCATACTCTTCATATCAATTATTTCTACCTTACTTTCTACGCGCACCCAAAAAAAAAAAAAACAGCAGACTGGAAACTAAGTGAAAATGTAACCAGGTATTGTGTCATAAAACAACAATGAGTTTCAAGGATCTTCTTCTGGTAAATTTATATTGGCTCCAAGCGGCAGTCAGATGGCAACGAATATGCCCCTGCTGTTGACTCAGATATGGAGCCACCGCACAATGCTCACGGTTGTTCAAAGTACAAAACACTATCACACAAATACATTCAGCAGCAAATGGCCATCATAATGCAGATCAAACCAAACCAAAAGAAATAAATTTAACTTTTACTCTACACCCAAAAAGGACTCGAGTGCTCGTAATACCAAAACAGAGAAATGTTTCACGCTGGTACCTATCCTTTGGCCAATCCAAGTAGATAAAGATCTGTAAATGAACACTTCATTCATCCACTAAGCACCGTGCCTTCATTCCATTCACAGACGCTGGATCATCATCAAACAAAGTTTATTAAGTGTTCGATGTCGTAACATTAACGATAGATGAAGAGTGTGTGTGTGTAAATATATATAGAATCCAAGTACAAATCTGATTGCCCAGGAGTTGTAACTGAAGCGAGGGAGAGTTTTGTTAAAGGAGTGCCGAGCGGTGGCTATTTATTCAGCCTGTTGATGAGAAATACAGGGGATGCAAAGTGAAGTTGAGAAAGAGAAACCTTCGCCAATTGGAGGCAGACGAAGCAAATGATCGCTTTGGTATAAGTTAAACGCACTTATACATTGCTGCTTCGGTAAAACCCTATCTCGCTCTGGATTTAAATTTACTGAAATAGGCAAGAATAGTAAAGGATTGTTTTTTGGGTTTGCCATGTAGCTCCTCCGGAACTGTTTAGGGTCATTAAAGTAAATTCATTCACACCCTTTTTGGCCTCTCAACATGTGTTTCCAAAGAAATTACATGTACTAGTATCTTTCTGATCTTGTTTTTACAAGTAAATGTAATAGATATTAATATTTTTAAGTTATAACTATGTTGGAGTAGGTTTATGGTAGAGCACGAATTTTCATCACATGCGTAAAGTCATAAATAATAAAAAATTAATTTTAATTTTTATTGGATGGTTGTGAAGGGATATTCTATTTTAAAACAGTTCCAACATAATCAAAACTATATTTTTAATGGGCTAAATGAGGCTACAAGCCTACTACGAATCTACAATTGTCAGCATTTCATCATCTATAGTAGAAAGTCATTTGTATTAAATTTTATATAAATTATGTTTGGTGTAAAGAGTGATAAGACAAATTTACCTATTTTCTCTCTACCCACTCACGCACGCTCTTCCTTTTATTTCTTTATTTCTCTCAATTTTCTCTGTATTTAACTTTTTTTTTTAATTTTTTATTGAGCTGAGGTATTAGCATCCCTTAAAGTTTTTTATAAGGCAATTGCTATCTTACAACTAATGTAAAATACAATCCTCTCACATGAACAGTTTATGTGTGGAGTCCACATAATATTTATGTGAGAAGTGTATCTTATATTAGTTGTAAGATAGGAAGATCCTTCTTATAAAAGACCTATGCTATATGTTTACTTTTTAACCTCAAATTTCATAGTAAAAATAAGTCAGGACACCCCAATATTCATGATCAAAGCAAATTTTGATGGTTCTGTTTTCCAAGGGAAAAAAAAAAAAAACTCAGAGATTCAAATAATTTTCCTCTTTTAATCACATTTGGACTGCTAATTTTTGTAAATGAGAATCATTTGTTATTCTGTTTGCTTCTAGCCGCCATGTTAAACTGGCTTCTTCTCTTCTACTGCCTATGACCAATTAAGAATTTACGTACTGGTTTCTATCTCCTGGCTGAAGCACGCAGGATTCGATCTTTTAACAATTCTAGTATTAATCTCTTGCTATACTTTTATTTTTATTTTTATTTTCATTTTTGGTGTTTATTGGAAAGAAAAAGGATAAGGCCATTTATAACATTAAAATCAGGGTTGTACTTAGAATGAGAGTGATTTTATTTAATGCTTTGGTGGGTGTATTTAAAAAGAGATTTTATAAGAGAAATAGCGGGGTCCTAGGTAGCTCCTCTATTTTTTATCGATAATAGGATTGGATGGAATGTGTATGCCCTAAGACCATCTCCGATGGTGTATTATTTTAATTATGTAACTACTAAAAATGTCGTTTTCACACCAAATTACTTATTTAAATCTCCAATCCATTTACACCAAATTTTATACCAAAAAGAATATTCTTCTTTTTATTCTTTTAATCATCAAGAATTAATTTAATTAACACAATAAATATAATTATTAATATAGATAATTAAGTAATAAATAATTTTATATCAATTAACAAATGAATAAAATTATTAAATTTACATTTAATTAACTAAATTACTACATTATGAAATTAAACATTACATTAAGATAGAAAAATGCAATAACAATAATAATACTCTAGTTATTCGAATTACTAAATTCAAATGATGAGAGCCCAAAATGAGAAAAAAAAATTGGAGATGGTCACATATCGTGAAGAAAATAAAATTTTACTTAAAAATTTAAATTCGATCAGTGATCCGAGCTTACGTCAATATTTTTAAGATGAACAAATTAAGATTTTGCAGAGAAGATCTCAAAGTAAGCGTCTCAAAATACTTCCAATAATTTTGTAATATTTTGATGATATTGAAGGATCTAATAATGATCTCCAAGATTATTAAATAATTGTTCTATTTATGCTAGTAGTAGTAGCTTTTTTAATTTGTGTTAATTTAATTTTTTATTTTTAATTTTGTAATATGTAATCTAGTAATTAATGTTTTTGGCATTTAATTTTGTTAATTATTATTATTATTATTATTATTTTTTGTGTTGAATTTTTTTATTTAAAATATTAGTATAATATTCAAAAATTAAAAAAAAATTTAAAATATTATATAAAATAGGACATATATGTAAATAAGAAAAAGTAATAAGGATATTTGAGACTTTTTTCACTGTAAATGAATAGTGTTGTATTTGGTGCAATCTGTCATCATTGGTGCAATTATGGTGTCTCGTTGGAAATCGTTTCTGTAAAAATGGTGTAAAAGGTGATTTGGTGCAAAATATGGTGTCCCATTGGAGATGTCCTAATTTATACTTTTGACGCTAAAAGTTATTATTAGAGACATTGATATAACTCAAATAAATACTATTACTTTTAACACATCCCGCCACGAATAATCTCACATATATTTCTGTCAATCGTTAAATCTAATTCATTGTAGAAATAAAAAATACTTTGTTTTTCTCCTACTCGAACAACTAGATTTGAGATCATTAAGACCCACAATTTTTAACTTAAAGTTTCTACTGCATTAATATAATCTGGATACATTTTCTTTCTTAAGAAAATAATAATAATCATGAAGAAAGGAAATTAAGGCAGAGGAATAATAAATCTGAACATGATTAAGGTCCTATTTGAAATTAAAATATTGTAATTTTTAAACTACAATTAATGTGAGAAAAAAATTGTAACTACAAAATAAATATTAATATTATGGATATTATGTAGTAAATATAAATTTTAAATAATAATTTAAACGAAATTATTAAAGATATAATAGATTTTCATCATACAAATAAAAAATCATATCAATATAAATTATAAACAACAGTAACTAATATTTACCAAATACTTTAATACTCTAATTTAAATGGTATAACTACCCAATTTAAATCCCAAATAGGCCTAATAAATAGCCCGTTCACCATTCATATAAAAGAATATCAAAGGAAAAGAAGAAGAAAAAATAAAGAGACATTAATGTAGCAAAAAACAAAAACAAAAACAAAATGAAAAGAAAAAAAATGAAACAAATATATTATAAAGTAACCTCCAAAATTGAAGGAATATATATACATACTGCGTTCATTAAAAGTAAGGAATAAGAATTGAAGTCTATTCTTTGTGTATGTGTGTATGTTTATTCTTTCTTTTTTAAAAAAAGTAAAGATAAAGAAAAAAAAAATTTAATACACAATATCATAGGTTAAAATACATTACATTTGAGTATATATATATTTTTTTATCTTTTACCTTTATTTTTTATTTTAATAACTTAAAAAATCTCTAACTGAAAAATTATTATGTTATAATATATATTATAACGACAACTCAAATCTCTCCGGCCCTTTGCACAGCGTTAAACTCCGATCCTTAAACGTCTCGTTCTATTTTACCAGTTAAAATAACCCCCCACCTATAAAATAAAACTAGTTTTACTGCTGGGTTTTGCATGAGTGCGGCTTAAAATTATAATTTATAACAAAAACGGAGCCAATAAAAATAAAATTAAATGAAATAAATATTAGAAAAATACAGTATCCGTTTGAAACCGACGCAAACCAATAATGTCGGTTTGGGGCCTAAACCGGTCAAATTAAAATTCAAAAGCGGAGTGCGAGGAAGTTTCTGCGATTTATTTATTGCCGACCAAAAAAACGCGGAAAGGAGAGCTCTTAAAAATCGAACTGTACGTCTACACGTCACGGTCGTGACTTTCCCGGCCTCGCTTTAAGCCTTTAAACACGTAGTAGGAACTGGGAAGTAATAATTAATAGAGTAATGGAGACTCAACTCCACGATAATAATACTCATTTCCAGACTTAAGACGCCAAAACCAAAGAAATATATTAGGTATTGACTTCTTATTTCTCCTTTTTAATATTCGGTCTCAACTAACCCTCGAAAATATCTCAGCATAAAGAAAAAAAAAAAAAACGGTTTTGTCATTCTCATTTTCTCAATTCTGGTTCTGTGTTAATTGAAAAAAGAGGTTAAGCATCGACTCCATGGACGCCGCATCATGCTCTGGAGTTCTTGCACGCGCGAAGCTCCCTGTTTCGAATCTTCATAAATTCAATCAAACGTAAGTTTTTTTTTTTTTTTTTTTCATTTAATCAATTTATTTCATTTCTTAAGTTCTCCGTTTATCTAATCTGTAGTGTTTGGTTTCCGGGGTCGTTTTGAGCACTATTAATGCGGCTTGCGTTTTAAGGATCATATGATATTTCCACCATGTATTTGATTTTTATTTTTATTTTTTAAAATTTTGTCCTAATTTATTATGTTTCGTAGACGCGGTAATTCTCATTCGATTTGTTGCATTTGCTTTCATATCACGAGCTCTGTTATTCTTATATTAAATTGCATTTTTTTTTTGGAATTATGCTAGATTGATTGATTTTCTTATTAATTAATCAATAATATAGTGTTTGAATGCTGTGTATTAGTCATTATTTTGCATTACGCGTTATGTTACCTCTACATATGATAATTGTCATTGCTTAAAAAATTTGTGTCAAAATAATTTACAAAGCTTACTACATCAGTGTTTCTTCAGATAGAAACTTTTCTAAGATTGGTGCTTCATCTGATCGTATGGAAATGTAGACGAGGCTATGAGCTTTTCAGCATTTTAGGCTTGCCAATTTTATCTTGTCCTGTGATTTTTCAATAGGCAACAGAATGCAGCTGTGATCAGTAGATATTACGAAGATGAAGTTTATTCTAAGTATGCTTTATTGGAATCTATCTAAGAATTTATATCCATACTCAATGCTGAAGTTGGGTTGTTTCATTGACAGATTAGGTTCTCACATGGTATCAGTGTCCTGCCAGTCATCTCATGGATTAAATAATGTCAATAGAGTTTCCTCTCAAGCGCTCGCATATACTGTCAAGGAATCTTGTCTTTGCGGTCCTGTGCAGAGAAGAAATCCTGCACAGATTTGTGCTGCAGGAGTAGCAACATATGGTGAAAATGCTGTAGAATATGAATCTCATGCACACGCTGCAGAAGATAGGGTTGGGGTGTTGCTTCTGAATCTTGGAGGGCCTGACACGCTTCATGATGTTCAGCCATTTCTGTTCAATTTATTTGCAGATCCCGTATGTCGGATTCTTTCTCTTTCATCCCCACCTTTGTAATTTTATTATTATTTTTTTTCTATTCTATATTTGTATGCTTCAAATATAGAGTTATACTAATGGTTATTGTTTTTGATAAAGGACATTATACGTCTTCCCAGGCTGTTTCGGTTTCTTCAGTGGCCCTTGGCAAAGTTGATTTCTGTGGTACGGGCTCCCAAAAGTAAAGAAGGATATGCTGCCATAGGAGGTGGCTCACCATTGCGCAAAATAACAGATGAGCAGGTGGAACATGTCTTTTTGTTGCTTTTGTCTAGGTAGTTTTTCATTTCATTCGACATACTTGTCCCACAAGAAGTGAACTATGTCTTAAAACCTATGCTGTATTGCTACCATTTTGTGTGTAAAACTTCAGTCTATATTCATAGTTTGAAAATCTTTTTGCAGGCACAAGCACTTAAAACAGCTTTAGAAGCAAAAAACTTGCCCGTAAATGTCTATGTTGGAATGCGTTATTGGTATCCGTTTACTGAAGAAGCTGTTCAGCAGGTGGCTGTCCCACATTTTCTCTTTCTTAGTAACTGTTTTCTTATGATGGAATCCAATTTGCCTGAAATATTATTAGATTCTCTGAAAACTTTTGACATTCAGTAGTCTTATGTTTGTCTGTTCCTTTGATGTGCCTGTGTTTTTCAATGACTTTATATCTGTGTCTAACCTCATAATTGCATAATACTGTGTTTTAGTAGATAAATAACAGAGAAAATACAGTTAAAATGATATCTATTATATGCGACAGATTAAGAGGGACAGAATTACAAGGCTTGTTGTGCTGCCACTTTATCCACAATTCTCTATCTCTACAACGGGATCAAGCATCCGTGTTCTCCAGAATATATTTAGGTAGTGTTGTGTAAGCGTCAATTGGCAGTTTCTTGCCAGTAGTAACCAATTTTGCCCTGCTTTATAATCTGCTCTGAGTGAGAGTAATCTTTCAGGGAAGACGCTTATCTATCAAGGCTGCCTGTGTCTATTATAAGGTCCTGGTATCAACGAGAAGGATACATCAACTCTATGGCTGACTTGATTCGGAAAGAGCTAGAGAAGTTCCAAAAGCCTGAGGAGGTGAGTTTTGTTGTTGTTGCACACACCTTTTGCACAGTTCCTTTGAAGAAATTTGGCATGTCCGACTAGTTTTCATTTGATGAGATTATCTCTTTACACATGTTCACTAATTTTGTGGAACTCTAGGTTATGATATTCTTCAGTGCCCATGGTGTACCTGTTAGTTATGTTGAGAAAGCTGGGGATCCATACAGAGATCAGATGGAAGAGTGTATCTACCTAATCATGCAGAGGTTGAAAGATAGAGGAATCAACAATGATCATACTTTGGCATACCAGGTTTGGTTCTAAACTTCAGTTCATAACTTATCTTTTTCGTCTGCAGCCTGTGGCAAAGACTCATTGAGCATTGGTTTCGTCTTCCCTTACACCAGGTTAAGCTATCTGTTAAATGCTTGTAATGCTCAATTTCCTTCTTTTTCCTTTTTGGATAGAGTCGAGTTGGGCCTGTACAATGGCTGAAGCCTTACACTGATGAAGTTCTTGTGGAGCTTGGCCAGAAAGGTGTCAAGAGTCTTCTAGCCGTTCCAGTCAGGTACACATTACTTAACTGAAGTCTTGGCTGTGTACTTTATATGAGCTTGAAGATATAGTCTAGAAAGTAATCTAATTTTCCTCCTGAAATTCCAGTTTTGTGAGTGAGCACATCGAAACTCTTGAAGAGATTGACATGGAGTACAAAGAATTGGCTCTTGAATCCGGCATTGAAAATTGGGGACGTGTACCTGCTCTAAACTGCACCCCTTCCTTCATCACAGATTTGGCAGATGCAGTAATAGAAGCCCTACCATCAGCGTTAGCCATGTCTGCCCCTAAGAATATCTCTCAAGAGGATGACCATGACCCTGTGAGATATGCTATCAGAATGTTCTTTGGTTCAATCTTGGCATTTGTTCTGTTTTTCTCGCCAAGAATGATTAATGCATTTAGGAATCAGCTCTTTTGAAGGCTATTAAGAGACAAGCTTACTTGAGTAATATTACATCTTGGGTAGGGAGAGCTAAAAATACTGATACCGTTTAGGAATTTTGTTCTTTCTCCATTTTATTCTTATACGGGAAACTAGCGATACAATGAAGGAATATTTGCAATTGTGGAATACCGCGGCTTTTTGTTGATGTGCTTGTCATTTACTTGAAAAATAATGAAATATAAATAGCTTTGTGCTTTTCCATCTCTAGTCTAGAATTCTACCCAATGTGGAATGTATGCATGATGCATGGCTTATTGGCTATACCTCCCTGTTTTTGTGTGAATGCTAAGCAACGAAATTATACGGGCATAGGTCCGGTGTTGCATCAAGCTTTGCTCAAATACAGTAATATGTGGAAATATATTAAGCAGAGAAATTGTCCCGTCATTTGTAGCAATTATCGTTTAGGCGACCTCTCATTTTATTATGACAGCTTTCATTTTTCTAAAAGGGTAGTGGCTCAATAAGATCTAACAAATACAATACTGAGCCAATGGGCTTTAGCCTAGTAGTGAGAACTCATGGCCTCACAATTGTGCTTCCTCAATTTGAGTGAAGGTAGTCTTCTCTCTTTCGAAATGTGAGTGAAGTAGACATCCCTCGAATATTAGAGAAGGTAAAAATCTGAGCGTGTAGAATTGATGTAATTACGATTTGTAAATATCAGTTGTAATCTCATGTAATATGAGTTGTACTCTTGAGCAATAGTCTCATGTAATCAAAAACAAAAAAAATACAATACTGCAAATTATTCAAACAGCCTAGTAGCTAGTTTATTAAATGAGGCGAAGACCAGAAAGCAAATGGGGGAGAATTATAACCATTTTCAAAGAAATCTAAAACATAAAATTCAAAATCAATCTCCACAACGAAGTGAATGGCCTCATGGGAGGCACCTCTTTCAACAAACTGAATGAACATTGCTGACATCTGATGACCAAAAGTTGCCAGTGGCAATTGTGATAGAAGCTGTGCATTTTATTATGGGATGGAAAAGAAAGAAAAACGAGAATAAGTTTGTTTAAACAAATGAGTTGTTCCTATCTCAGTTTTCAATTTTCTCGCAGAGCACAAAACTATAGCATGTATGTTAACAGTGACAGAACAATAACAAAAATACAAAATGCTGGGGAAGCTTTCATCAATTCAACTTTAGAAGCTGTTTTTGATGCAACTCTCAAACATAGTAGCCAGTTATTGTAAATCCTCGCCCTATGATCTCACCAGCACAGTACCATGCAAAGCATTCTAGCCCAAACAATGCTGCAATACCAGCATCCTCTAACTTGAGTTCCTGCCTGTTCTTCCATAAGTGCTTCACATAATCTAGCTCTTTCCAGAATGCTTCGTAACGCCCAGGAATACTGTATCCATAAGAAAAAGATATATCAGAAACACATACGGATAGCCTGAATGATATTGCCTTAGCTGTTTTTCTCAAAATCAGTGGATTGACAAAATGATGTTAGATGACTTAGTAAACAGTCATCAACAAGGACATGTAAAACACAAGAGAGAAAGAAGCAAATGAAAAATCTATAAGGGATGTTTGTCCTGTTAATGACTGGTAGGTTAGGTAAACACAATTCAATCTATGATTCATGATAACTAATAAATATATTTATTTATCTCTAATAGGAGAATTGAAATTTTGCGCAATATGATTTTCTTGCTTGGCTTATTTCCGCAGTTTCTACATTCTCCGCACAGGAAATAGCAGCCAAGGCAGTCCATGAGTTTCCTCAGCTAATCCAGCACCACAAAAATCAATATGATGGAAACATACTAAAAAAATAAATAAATAAATCAGGATAGGAGTTCTGACAATAAATCAACACAATCAGAACATACAGAAGTAGATAATTACTACAAAAACAGGATAAAGTGACAAACCTGCTAAGACGAGTGTAAAACAATTGCTTGGATAAAAGATTACATTTCTCAACAGTTGTGCCTGAATGTGTTGCTTGTTCTGTTCTAACAACTGTCTGTAGTAAGAAGTTCCATGCTTAGCCACAAACTTTGAGGCCTCAGCAGCCTTGGATTGCAACTGCACCAGCTTGGATGCCATTGCTTCCCCAAACTACTCACAACCACATGAAATAAGATACTTAGGCATATATACTAAACTGAAAAGAAAAGAAAGAGGAGCTAATACTAAGGCACTAATACTGCCATTGCTTCCCCAAACAAAATCCAGCAACTTATTTTCGTAAGTTCTCTTGAGGCACTAATACTGAGGTCCAAATCAGTGAATCAATCAGCTACTTATATTCATAAATCACTTGCAGAACCCACCCCAATAAAACCAAAAAAAAAAAAAACACTCGAAGTTCCCAGTAATCGAGGACATTGGCATAAACAGTTTCAAGCTATAAAGCAAATACGCATGAAGAATAAATATTTATCAGGCATATAAAATCCTAATTGATAAATTAGCTGAAACGTAAATGTTCAGAATCTGAAACACAGACGTTTAGAATCTAGACACAACGGACATCAAGATGCGTAGGAGATGAAGAGGAGAGCGAATTTCGAACGTCCGTACCTTCGTTTGCGTTTTGAAAGAGAGAGAGCAAGACTAGGGCTTCTTATGTTCGTCTCACAGTCGCAGTGACTGAGACGAGTGGTTTGGTTTGGCTTGGATTTTCTCCACAGTGAACTGTTTCCGCTGCAATCCAGTGACTAATCAAATTTTGCCATGTCATGCCCGTCAAAGTCAACCTTTGTGTAAAATCTAGGTTCTTTCTTTCATGGGTCGTTGGCCGAGCGCGGGTTTCATTACTTTAGTAGTAGTGTAGTACTATGAAGAAAAAGACCGTCTACGCATAGCAAACCATATATATGAATGTCTAAAACAACACGGAAATTTACGTAAATAATCCAAAATTTTTTTGATTTTTTACAACTAACCCCCTCAATTTTTTTCTATCATAATTAGCCAAATAACGATCCAAATACCGAAACTGCCCCTCCCATAATCACCCCAAATTTTTTCGGTAGCTCTCTCCCTCTCCTCCCTCTCTCCTCCCTCTATCCCTCTTTTCACCAAAATTTTCATTCCGACAAGCCTGATCATCGCCATGGTTAATCATTCTTCTACCAACAACATCAAACTTGCAGTGAAGATTCGAAATAAAAACCTAGATAAAAACCCTAGACTTTGAACCATAGATTGTTTTTTATTCTTGTTTTATGTTGTTATTTTCTTGTTGTAATGGTGATGGGGAGTGAAGGTTGAGGATTTTTTAATGTTAATTATATGGTTGAAGTTGTTGTTTTGGAAGAAATTGGCGTGGGTGAAACAAATGAAGGTGGTAATCGGGTTTCCGCAGCCAAGGTGTCTATCGGTGACAAAGCACTGTCATGATTCAGCGGCGCCAGAAGCGCTGCGATGGCGTCGACAGCGTCGCCGCGCCCGCTGCATCTCTTCATCGCCCGCTTTACTTATTACAGGTCGACAGTCGCCTGTCGCGCACGACGACACTGTCACCGCATATGATTCGTATTTTTTTTTTTTTTAAGTTAATTTCACTTCAATATTTTTATGAATGTAATATTTAATTAAGCACTATAAGTGCGATGAAATAATTAAGCACTATAAAACTAATGCAATTACTTAATATTAAAAAAATTTTGAAGTTGGATTTGTGTGATGAATATGCCTATAAGTGCGACAGTAGGGATGGCAAAAGTCCGGGTCGGGTCCGGGTTTGGGGTTGCCCGGGACCTACCTGCATGACATATATTGCTGCCGGATCCCATCGTTCGGATTTTTTATGTGTCTTGGGGCATATGCCCCTATCCGCACACGGGTTTTTGCGGGGTTATTTTTCCCGCATTTTCCAAGCACTGGGCTGTCTTCAGAGGCATCCCTCCTGGGCTCCTCATGCTTCAAGCCATCTACTTCAAGTCTTCAAAGATACACTTACGCCTTTTGGTAACTAAACAAACAAACAAGAAAGTAGATCGGTTTTTGCCTATCAATAGCGGAAGCCCAAAGCGACAAAACTCCCTCCCAAGCCGAGGATTATTTGTTGGAAAAAGAGAAGCAAGATGTAGCTACAAAACCTGTGGAAGTAAAAGAAGTCGAGAGGCAAGGATCGCCTTCGTGGAAGTGGCCATTGATAAAGTTAAAGAAACCCTTGCCGCCACCGCTGAAGAAAGCTAAGAAGACGCCTACTTGCCGCTGAAGAAAGCAATCGAGGCTACCGCTTTCTCCCGAGGACAAGATTAGTGAACGGCTCCACCGCTACCAAGGAAAGCAGGAAGTTACTAAGAGGAAAACTCACACAACTGGTAGATTGCTTCCCAACCACAAATCAAACAAGAATCGCTTACCCGATATATTGAGTATCATCGGTGTGTAGCTAAGGGAGAGGGTGTCACCGGGCTTGTTTAACGAGAGACTGGAGGAGTTATGTAAGCGCTTGTTAATCTAGAGGGATAGGTTGAGAGGCAAAGAATTGGGGATTTAGGGCATTAATTCATTATTTATATATATATATATATATATATATATATATAT
The DNA here is from genome assembly GCA_030449925.1 of Citropsis articulata. Classification (NCBI taxonomy): domain Eukaryota; kingdom Viridiplantae; phylum Streptophyta; class Magnoliopsida; order Sapindales; family Rutaceae; genus Citropsis; species Citropsis articulata. The sequence continues at coordinate 19,773,584 of JASUUH010000121.1, read as the reverse complement.
ATATATATATATAGGGTTTTTTGCGCTATACATAGAACCGTGCCGAAATGTCGAATGAGAATTCAATACCGGACCGCTTTATCTGAAATCCCAATCTGTTTGCGATCCGGTCTAATCAGTTCCGGAAACTGCTCGGTATCAAATTCACCGACCGCCATTCAGATTACGGTCCGGTTTTGCCCGGACCATTAAGCCGGGTCGCCTCCATTACGCGGGTTTTATTGCCCATTCGATGCGGCCATTGCCATCCCGGATTATGACAGGGCTTCTCGCATTCGTCAGTCGCATCAGCGATTTTTCCTCTACAGTACGGGCGCACGATTTTTCCTTCATGCACTTAGAGTCGTCACAAAAATTCCCATGACGAAAGGCGCTTTTGGTCGACGGTAGGTCCGTTGATGAAGCAAATAAAATAAGCAGCTGTTTCCGACGTAAAGAATGGTTTAATTAACATACACTTGATGTTTGGCTAATGTTGATAGAAAAAACTTGGGGGGTTATCTGTAAAAAACCAAAAAAATTTTGGGTTATTTACATAAATTTCTCAAAACAATGTTGCTAACGGTAAAACAAACATCGCAAATAAACAAATGATACGAGACTTTTATTATGTTGTAAAATTATTTTACATATATAATTATATAACAATCGTTTGATGAATATTTAATAATTATTTATTATCTTATATTTTATAATTATTGAATTTTCATCTAATGACTGCTACATAATCATAATTATTTAACATAACAATCTCTGTAATATGACGTTTTAATTTCGTATATGTTTATGTCACTTCTTTACGGATATGTCTGTATGTATATATTCACGACCTCCGCTTGAAATGTATTCGGCCATACGACAAATATATTTGTTCCTAAAGTTAGATTAACTAAGGAATTGGCATATGTATTAAAAGATAAGGCGGTGTATTGACATTCAACATCCTGAAAATCCTTTTTGTTTTGCTTAGGATTTCTGAAATTACATAATAAATCTCTATTTTATTGTTTTTTTTTATTCATTAAATTAACAGTGTTGGAATTGCATCCATAATGGATTGGACCAGCCCAACAAAATGCCCGAACGTTTACTTTAGATAAAGTTTCACATGACTATTGTAAGTCTATCTAGACTTTAAAAGTTATTAAGCCTTTTGGCTAACTTCAATTGCTCTCATTAACTTTAATATAAGTGCACGTGTTATATTTAAAATAGAGGTGTGAGAACCATGACAATGCATAGAACGTATTTAGTGTGAAAACGAGAGAAAAATAATTATCCTTCAATTATGATCTCTAAGATTTTCTTTTATTATGATTATCCTTCAATTAAAAGCATACAATAGCATGAGGATTTTCTATAAGATTATCCTCTGTCTCTAATAAATTTAACAATAATATAATCTCGTTGTAATCTACTTCTGTATTTAGAGATTAAAAGGTATGTTTTTCGATCTCTCATTAATTGTATGTTAAATATGCACTCAACAAGCCACATCTTGGAAGTTAGTCTCACTGATCACTGATAATAATGCTGCCTCTTTTGCCACATGGAACATGCAATCAATAGCTTCAAATATAGAGATCAAGTTTCAACCTGTAGCTTCCAAGTTACAAAAGACTAAAGTTGTTTTGCAAACATTAACTACTACGACTTTAAGCTTGTGTTAATGTGATTTTTCACTTATATCAAGGAAAATTTTTATATCTTTAATAATTTTGTTATTATTATTTAAAATTTATATTTACTATGTATTACTAGCTTTTTATTTCATAGTTATAATTTTTTCCACAAAGAATCAGAAATTAAAAGCTTACAAAGACCTCAATCCCAAACGCACCCTAAGTCATATCTCTCCAGAGTTGTACTTTATTGACACAAATAACTACAACCTTTCCATTTGAAGGGCAGTGGCAACGATGGAGCTATTCCACCGTGGAGTACTGGTGATGATAGTCAAATTATAGCAGGAGTGAAGATTTAATATATATCTTAATAATTCCATAGTTATCATCAATACTCCATCGTGAGAACGCTCCAACATAACTATACCCTATTTGAATCATTTGTGATAAGCGTCAATTCTACAAGTTGATCTCCACATTTGATAACTAAAAATTGGATAGATATAAACATATATTCCATTAATATGGGTGGAGTAAATATAATAATAGCCTACTCTAGCCTAGTAAAAATCAGTCAAACCCCGTTATGTTTTATTCATTTTTATATAATAATAGACATTTTATTTTATTTTCAAATATGTTCGTAATTGAAATAAATAAATATATTTCAATTGGAGTTAGTGGCTTATTTTATAAAATGATTAAATTATATATCCATTGAATAAATTGAAAGCATTTAGGAACTAAAATTTATTACTATTTTAACTTATTATAAAAATGTTTTAATTGAAAAGAAGTATGTCAATATATTATAATATTGTAACTAGTATTATAATAAAACATCTTTATAGTGATATGTTATATAAGAATAACATCTATGTAGTGATAAAAAAAAATATAGTCCTAGTTAGGGTTAGTTATAAGTAACAATAAACTTCACAATGTAATAAGTTAAATTTTTTTCTAATTCCTAATAAAAAAGTTTTGCCCTTATTTCAGGAATAATTTTTAGTGTGTTGTAAAAAAATATTTGTCGTATTATATTAAAGGTTTAATATAGAGAAAAAAAAATTTTTTAAGTTGTTTTGGACAATAATTTATTATTTAGAGTTGTTACTAAATCCTTATATAGTATTTATAGAATTTACATTGAGAGAAAATATATTATAGGGAATACAAATATTTATACTTTTAAGATGACTTTGCATATTCATGATACTACATAAATGCATGTATTAATTTCTTAAAATTATGTCTTTTTCTTTGATCAATATCTATATATTGGATTTGACATGCTTTATTACCTAACTATTAGGTTGTGCATAATTTACCTCTATATTACTTGGATTAAGGATAATTAAGTCAAAGTAATAATTTTGTAATTATATATCTGTTAAGTTATAACTTTTTCATATTAATTAAACTATTTTGATTCCAATATTATAACTATAAAGAGATTTTACTGCACAAAGTTAAAAAGAAAGCTAAAAAATAGCATATAATAACAGTAATTATTTTTAAATTTTCATGATGTATTTCTTTCATAGTCGTACTTGCTCATTTACTTTTCAATATATCAAATTTCAAAGATTTCACATTCTCAACCAATGGAATTAAAAAGGATTTCAAAAATAATTTTTTAATGGTGCAATTTTAATATTTCATATTATAAGCTTATTTGTTGTATTGTTGTCAATCTTTTATTAAATATACATAGTACATTAGGAGTTTTGATGTCGTATTGTTTGTTATGTGACTCTTTTTACTTTTTTATATTTATATGCACCTATGTTCACATAAATATTGAGAATAATTTTATAAATTAACATGGGGTGATAAAAAAAACTTTGGATCTTCTTTGTAAGTGTGTAGAAATCTAGATTATGCTATAATAAACTTAATTTTAAGTGGTCCCAATTAATTTTCAGTGTAAATAGCGACAAAGTTATATAAATAGAGCTTTTCTAATGAAAATAACCTTACTCGATAAAGTGAAGATACCTCTAAAACAAAAAAAAAAAAAAAAAATCTCCAATATATTGAAATTCATATTTTTTTTAATATTTTAGTGACATTTTCCTTAAACTATATATATATATATATATATATATATATATATATATATATATATATATATATAATTACACCATTCACATAAACAGTACGTGGACTCCATACCATATAATGTTCATGTGAGTAGGGATGGCAATGGAAGGGGAGGGGAGAGGACAAATCTCCTCATTCCCATCCTCGATATTTTGCATATGTCTCCATCCCTGTTAGAATTGCTTGAGAGAATCCTCATTCTCTCTCTGAATAAAAACAGTGGATTTCGATCCTGAATAACTAAGATATTTTTTTTTTTCGATTTTGAGTTAATTATATTAAAATAAAGAATTCAAATAAAAATAAAGTTCGAAATATATCTTACATTAATATTGATCCATTACAAAAGTCACATGCAAATACAAATTATCAAAATAATTATCTTTCTCAATCTTCATAATTCTACCATAAAAAGAAAATAAATTTATTTTTATATCGATAATAAAATAAGTGAAACAAATGTAGATACTTAATTAATATTTTTAATAAAATAAAATTAAAATTAAAACAAAATTTTTAGGCTAATAGAAACTATTTGGCTTTTTTAATGCCCTAAATAAAAATTTAAGACTTTAATTAATTAATTAGGCCTAAAAGTTTAATAATATAAATATTTTTATATTTATTATTTTTACCAATATTTATAATTTTATAATATAATTCAAATTTATTATTTACTGGCTAGTAACTTTAAAAAATAAAAATTAAAATAAAAATTAAAATGGGAGAATTGCGAGAGGATGGGGATTCCACATCATTCCCGTCTCTTCTCCGAATAAAAAATTGAGTAAAATTTTTTTTTCATCCCTTCTTCGAATAAACAATCGAGTATAAAATTTTCCCCCTACCCTCCCCAAATGAGAAAAATTTTCAAGGGTACCAGTCCTGTAGAAATTTTTGCCATCTCTACATATGTAAGTTGGGGCTATATATGTATATTCATTCTCCCATGTAGGCATCCTAACATGTTATTAAGCCAAATAACTTTATAATTAATTCAACATTGACTTTTTTAAATTATATAATTTAATAGTTTATTGAACACTGAATAAAATAAAAAAAAGGACGTTAAACTTTACACTTCTTTTGAAAAAAAAAAGAAAAAAGAAAAGAACAATTTTCTTTTAAGGAAAAATGCGTACCCTCTTCTAAAGCACCACCATCCACGAAGGCATGGACCATATTGCTTATCTTCAACTTAATGAAAAAAGTAACCATTTTGGTTTAAATGGCGAGTAGCAATTACTACTACGATATCCCAAAAACTTAGCTCCAACCGGTAAGGAACCAACGCAAGACCAAAGAATACCAAAGAAACATTCCCCCCAAAAAAAAAAAAAATCAAAACAGAACAAAAAACACAAATAAAAGTAAAAATCAAGAAACCAAAAACATAGAACGTCAAGACAGAGCGCTACATTAGATGATTTTCTAGTACTGAAGATAATATTTTCACCAAAGCACTGACTTAGATACGACTTAAGCATCCTCCATTCAACCAACAATATTTTTATATCCATGATAACTTTCAACATACTCCAACATTAGCAAAAGCCAAACGGTTTACTGCAAAATAACATTTTAAGAACCAGATACAGAGAACACACTCAAAAAAAGGAGTATAAGGGTAAATGGTTGAACAAAGAAGTATGACCATCCACGCTACTTTTTAAGGGAGAAACACTTTTTAACTAAAATATAAGTCTTAAAACATTACTAAACCTAACCAGACCTAACCATAGGAATACAATTAACCATACTCAAAAACAGACAGCAACAAAAAGTGAATGTTTCCAGCTCACTACATGTGATTAACTTTGTGGTGACTTGGTTACTCCACCCTGTTGAACAGGCTGAGCAGCAGGTGCTGCATTCCCATCAGCAGTGTATACAGGCTGTGAATACCCACCACCATAGTAAGACGGCGGCCCCTGACCATAACCTGCCTGACTACCTCCTGGTGGTGCCCCATATGCTGCACTTCCATAACCTGGCTGAGTTGCAGCACCATAATTGGATGGTGGTGCTGAGAACCCGAATCTTGTTGTGCATAACTAGAAGGTGGTGGTTGTGAATGGGAATATCCAGGCTGTCCATAACCACCAGCAGAGCCAGGTGACTGCTGAGTCTGTCCATAAGCAGGTGGATTGGCAAGAGGTTTCTGTGCTTGAGGCATCCCATAGCCAGCATACCCAGACTGGGGTGGGACCTGACTCCCATAGCCACTCTGCGAAGTTGGAGGCACGCCATAACTGGGCTGAGTAGCTCCTTGTGGTGGATAACTGGCAGTGTTTGGACTAGGCTGTTGGCTGGTACCATAACCCTGCTGGCCCATTGCAGCAGATGACTGGACTGGTGGAGGAGCCTGTGTTGAATCTCCTTGAGCTCCATAAGAAGGAGTATGACCCTCCTGACTAGTGTTGCTCACATTACCATAACCAGCTGCAGAATTATAGCCTTGTTGCTGATCATATGGTGCTGCCTGCCCATAGCCTGACTGAGGTGCATGGTATCCACCATAGCTATCTTGAGGATAACCTTGCCCCTGCTGATTATAGCCAGAAGCTGGTGGCTGACTGTAACTGTAACCAGTACTATCTGCTGGTGCTGCTGAACCACCAGGGGCTTGTGGTTGCTGAGAAGATGGTTGTTGACTGTAGTAATCATAACCACTTCCCTGGCTAGTTTGCTGTGTTGTTGCCTGGTCCCAATTGCCAGGATATCCACCAGGTGTTGGTTGGGAAGGATAGCCACCATAAGGAGGCTGAGACATGTTATACTGAGGTGTTTGACCAGGATATGCTCCCGGCTGCACATAACCATAACCAGGTTGTTGCATTGAAGGAGCCCCAGGTGTGCCCCAGCCTGTAGGAGGACGTGCTTGATAACCTTGTTGGGAATATCCTCCAGCCATTGCTGGGTTTCTAAGACGATTCTGCACAAAATTGTTTCGACATATATAACCAGATTGGACTTATCCACGATTGTGGAATATATATGCAATATAGCAGACAGAGAATGTATATGTACGTAAACAACTAGTAAAAAACATTGCAAATCCAGATTAAGGGAACACAAAAATAAACAAGTAGATCTGCACAGCAGCATACCGAGTTCACATTATATAGGGAATGGGTATTATTAAAATAAATGCCTACATACCGTACTGGTTGATGGGGTTATTGAGTAACTCCTGCAGAAGCCCATCCTCTCTCTATTTGAAGTGAATGGGAAAAAAAAGAACCACAAGTACAATACAAGCTTACAAAAGCAAATACCCACTGCCACTGACTGGCAATGAGTTCAAAGTTTTTACAAAATACAAATCTAGCCACAATATTTAATTGACGCACTGAAATGAACAGAAGCATCAAATTAAGAGTAAAGACATCCTAGAAGATCACTATACTTAGACCGGTAAATTGGAGTTCTTACTAACTCCATTATTAATTGAAATGAAGTCAAATGAAGTAAATCTTCCGAACTTAACAGGAACAATCAACTAGAAAACTTAAAGATGCAGTGTGTACTAATTCAATGGAAGCAGCTCTTACATATTTATTGCCCATGGCAAAGGAACTTGGTATAGTGGACAGCCATCAATAATTAATCAAAAACCTTAAAATAAATGCAATTACAAAGACGATCTCAAGAAATATACTAACTGAGAGGTTTTAGCTATTATTAATTATATATGGACAAAGTAAAAGTACAATATTAAAACCCTTCTATGTGGTCAAAATGGTTTCAATTAAAATCTTGAATTGCAACTTTAAAAAATGAAGACAATTGTACACACACGAAGCTTGCCCAGATTAGTTGAAGCTAATACAACTTATAACATTTGTTTACACCCAATTAAAAAGATGCCAGTTATATAAGGCGCATAGGAACCAATGGCACAAATTTCAAGCATTAAATTTCAAAAATCTTTTCACAGCAATGCACAGGGAAAGTCAACAACATTTTACAAGAACATAAAGCAGATAATGGCTTTAATATCAAGTACTGGTGAATCGAACTTTTTGATATAAGCTTCACAACATGGGAGGCAGTTAGAGTACCAGCAAAATTAAGGAGCACATACAGGAGAGTTGACTGGTGAAATCTTCTCTAGAACAATCATAACCACCAAAACCAGATTTAATTAAAAGAATATAACTCAAATATTAGCCAGTTATTATCAAAATATTTTCTTAAAACCTGAGGATGTAAAGGCAAGGGACTGAGAAAATGTATAAAAGAAAATTTATACAACAGGCAACACTACAAAGAAGATTATCCTAAAGCTCATGTTCCATTCAAAAATCCATTGCAGCAACCTTGTAACTCCAGTAAATATATACTTGCAGCTTCCCTCGAAAATATCATCATTACTAAATATCAGGAAATGGGATATAGAGCCATACCAGAGCAGTGCTGAGGGAACACCAACACTAAGTGATCCATGTTGGTGTGACCAAATAGCCCAAAATACACTAACCCTACAATAGTTCTCAATAACAGCATCAGTGATATGATAGATGATTAATAAGCAGATTTGGTGACAAAACAAGTTATAATCCCAAAATTGCACTCCCTTGGTAATACAACTATAGTAATATTCTACTCGAAAGCTGATAAGATATAAGCACTGTGAAATGGGTAGAAAAACCTAAACATAGAATAAGATCAAAACCTATCTTATGAACTTAATATCCAATAATCAACACTGAACCTCAGAGAACTACCGATAATCACAATTAATCACAAAAATAAGGAACTACTCTCCATTAAACCCTCAATTCACATAGCTGAGATCCACCTAGACATAATTGAGATCCAAATAAGTGTATTGCTAAGATAAGATATGCCAACAGAATCAGCAGCAAAATAGGTGTACATTTCCAAAGGGAAGAATAGATGATGATATAGGTATACACAACTCATGAAAAAGCAACTAAATAGCAAGTTATAAATATGTCGCCCAGAAAATTTATCTTCCGTCAACTTTATATATATCATACCAGTTATAAAGGAGTCCTGAAAATAGCGGAACAACAGAATGATCGAGAACAATCCAATTCATAATTATGAACAAGAGGGACAACTATGGAAAAGATACAAGGGTTTCACCAACAGCAGTCATATATTGACTTTGAAGAAGAAAGAGTATTTAATAAATTATTAGTATTATAGGAAAAAGGAAGAGCTGCAGAATCTTTACTATGATATAAAGAGGATCAAGATATAAACAGAGAAGAGAGAGAAAAATTAGTTGATAATAAAACAGAAGACCAAGAAAAATATACATGTACCACACTTTACCTAATGGACAGTAAGACTCACTGTGCCCTGCAGTGACAAACATAAACCACCAACAAGATCCAGTCTAAACAATGAAAGGGTACAATAATATCACTAGAGAGCAGAACTAAGAGATTCAATTGTAGCAGCAGGGTAGAAAGACCAGCTACCAAAAAATTAATACGAAAATAAAGGGATACAGCAAAATACATCAATAAAGCATTCAGAATTCATGATCCATTGGCATAATTCCCTTCTTGGCTATAGATTTAACCACGTGCAGAAACAGCTCACATGCAAAAGTAAATAAGCCAAAAGCTGCAAACCAGCAAACCACAAGATTTACCTCACTGATGACTTCATTAACCAACTGTTTTGCACTTTCAATCTGTTCACTTGTCCCATCTATCTGTACCGTCCTTTCTGTCGAAGTGTCACCTGGAGGCAGATGCAGAGGTATCACCTGTGGAAGATACAATTAGAACATAAACCATACAAGCTAAATTTGAATCACTGCTGAATAAGAATATTCTGGTGTAAAGGTGATAATTATTATAGATGACACACCTGAATACGAGCTCCAGTCCTGGCTTGCATATTTTTTATAGTTTCACCTCCTTTACCAATTACTAGACCAACCTGAGTTTGAGGTGCATCATCAGGGACAATCAGAACCCAAACAGTAAAGCTAACAAACAGAGCTTCTGATTACCTTGTTGTTTGGAATTTTCATTGCAAAATGGTCAGAGCCAGCTTGTCCAGTTAGCCTTCGAGCAACTATACCAGAGCCACCTGCTTCAGCCTGGCGCAAGTTTATGGAATAAGTTATCAGTAATCAAAGTCTAAATGCCAGTACACTCCAGAGGTCAAAAGGAACATACATTAGAGATCTAATACTGTACAAAAGGCACAAACTTCAATCAAGTAAAACCATTAAATAAACAAGGAATGGCAGAGCAATTAACGTAAGAATGCCAAGTCCTACCTCAGCAAGAACATCATTTATAAGCTGCTCTGCCTTAGCTATTTGTTCGGGTGTGCCCATGAGCTCAACTGACCGAGTAGGAGAATTGAGGTCGGCCTCTGTGTCACGAGTCACCTGAATCTTTGCTCCAGATTGAAGTTGAAGGTATTTGATAGTCTCTCCGCTCTTTCCAATGATAACACCAAACCTAATATTTGGAATCTCAATCTTTTTGCTTGTACCAATGCTCTGATATCCACCATATGACACTGGTATGGCTGAAGGAGCTGGAATAGACTTCAAATCTGTTTTGAATCAGATCAAAATCACTCCGTTTTGATCCATAAACAAAATCATTGCACATGAACAATGAAAAAGATCGACATAAAACGCTGAAAGTCACATCAACAACTAAGAATCAAAGAGAATGAAGCCCAAATGGGGGGGTCACAACCGACGTTACATAGCAAATTTCTTTAAAAAAAACTAAAAATCATAAGCAAAGATGATTCATCCTCACAACAGTAAACGAAACCCTAAATACTATTAAATGAACTAACAAATAAGATCATAAAATCATTTCAATTCAATGTAGAACACTCGGCCGCAAAAGAGATCAAGTAAAAATATAAAGAAAAAGTTGGTACACGTGGACAAGTAAATATACCAGAGGGAGGGGAGCTGAAACCTTTATCCGCGGAATCGAAGCCGCCAGAGCCGTTCTCAACGCGAGGGCGCTTGGCTTCAGCAGAAACCGAGTTGCAGAGACGAGCCGCGATCTGCTCGGCGCGGCGCTTGGCAGCCTGGAAGTCTTGGAATTCATCGGCAGGCGGAGGGACGCTGTTGTAGGAGGGAGGGGCAACAGCGGGATCCGGAGCAGAGAATCCCGTGGGCCTGCGCCCAGCGGCCGAAGGAGGCGTCGTTTGGTCCTCGTATTTGCGTTTACTCGGTGTGCTGTCTGATGAGTATTGCGGTTCGTCTGCCATTGTTAATGAGAGAATAGATAGAGAGAGAGAGAGACAAAGAAACCCTAGAGACTCGAGTGTTAAGATGAGTAAAGGTTATGAAAATAGGGCTGCGTTTTTATATACATTATATACCCTCTCTCTCATGGCATAACAAAAGCTATTCATTAAGAGATCTTTTTTCGCCAGCTCGGATTTTTCCTTTTTCTATTTATTTCTACTTATTTTGCCCGTGGCTTATTGGGTCATGGACTCTATTGCTCAAATTTCATCTTGAATAATGTAATATATAATATTTTTATTTATTAAGTAATTAATATTTTTATATAAAATTTAAATAAATACTTATATTATCTCATCATTTAATTAATGAATATTATATTATTTTAAAAAAAAAATTTAAATCTTAAAATCCGATCGGATTTCTTTAAAAACCCTAAATCTAAGCACACGCAACAGTCCACACGCACAAGTCACAGATTCACATTTCTGATTTCACAATACACACAAAGTTACAACCCGCAAACACACCTCACAACTCCCCCTCATTACACAAAACACATACACAATCACTCACACCCAACGCCCAACGCCAAGTCGCCGACGGAGGCCACACAAGTCATAGCGTCACCCTCAAGAAGCGTCCGCTCGTATGCTGCTGCGCGTCTGTGGCCACTGATTTGCTGCATGGTGCCGTCGATCCACATTCTGCTGTTCCAAGCCCCAACTCGATTCGACGACCCGAGTTTCTCCCTTTGAGACTTTGAGTTTGAGTTTTTGACTTTGAGGCTCTGATGGTATATAACTATATATTGGCGTATTTATGATTTTTTTATGAATAAATTTTTATTAATTGTTAATAACTAATAAATATTCTGTTAATTATTAATAATTGAAATATTGTTAATTGATAATTGTTGATAATTGTTAATAACAGTTAATAATTGACCCGAATCGACCCAAACTAACTCGAACTCAATCTGATCATATCTAACCCGAACCCGATCCTAACTAAATTCAACCTGAATTTACAACCCGATTCAATTCGAATATAAATCAAATAAGATCGAGTCGAATTATAAATTCAGGTTGCATTCGGATTCATTTTTTTCCAACCCAAACCCGATTTTATCCACCCCTACTTCCGTTAAAAAAAATAAAAAATGTCAAAACAGATTTTCTTCTTTCATATACATATATGTGTGTATGTGTGCACGCAGGTGCAAATGTTATGTGTTTTGATAAATTTCAACGTTAAAAAAAAAAAAACTTCTGTTGCGCATTAGCAAACGCAATAGCAATTAACAACCAGCATCATTCCCTGACATAAATGATTAAAACCTAACAATAAGAGAAGCTTAAGTCAATAGAGCTCTCATAAGACAAAAAAAACACGCACACAAAACTTTTATCCGTGAATACAGGACCTCAAGCTCTAACCAGTTTTCTGCAACTCCTGGCTCTGGCTCTCTTTGTCTCCAACGCGAACAAGATAATGGGTCAAAACCCTGTTGTGAATAGCCAACGAGTTGTGCGATCACGTATTCATATTATCTTGTAAAAACAATCATCTCCATCATGAGACAATGCTGACTTTGATCTACAACTCCAAACCTGCATGGTAAGAACACCTAGCATTCAAAACAATCTCCACATTACACAAACAGAAGCACATTTATTAAACCCACATTAAACAAAAGTCATAAGCACAATTTAAAGCCATAAATAGGCAACCCAAAAACAAATGTTCAAGCCTATCAAATAATTTTTACAGGGACATGATCCACTGTAGCAAGGCCAGAGAACAAAAGATCCAACTCATGAAATATTGGTGTTAGCACCACATAAGCCCTTCTCAGGACAAATGTTCTAAAACAGCTGACAATAATCTCTCCCTTTACATAGACATTTCATCAGACAACAGATAAAATAGTTGGATTTTATTAGTACATAATAGTCGAGCGTAACTGCCAAGGATCCATTTGAGCTTTCCTCACTTTGTCCACCAATAATACAAATCTCTGCGCCTGTTCATCTTTTTCTGCAGTTGGAGAATTCCATAGAGTAGGGCCTCAGCAGTAGGAGGGCAGCCCGGAACATAGATGTCAACGGGACAATCCTATCGCAACCCCGAACAACGGAGTAAGAGTAATGATAATATCCACCACCATTTGCACAGCTTCCCATAGAAATGACCCACCTAGGATCTGGCATTTGATCATAAACCCCAGTAATGAAAGTCAGACTCATGAACTTAGCCCATTTTTAACTCAATATTTACTGAAAAGACTGAGAAACCTAAATATATAAGTAAATAACATGCTCAAAACTGTGTACTTATTGCATTGCTAATACAGAAACAATATATGAGAAAGGCAAGAGATAAAATTTGGTCCATTGAACACAAAGTTATGGAAATCCATAATTAGAAAAGACCATCAACAACAAAAAGTTTTATATCATCCAGTGCCACACAAAATAAATAAATAAGCTCTAACTGACAGAACACCCAAATAGCAAACCACTTTGTAAGGGGATTTTCCATGCATTGTGCCAAGTACAATATCACATAAGCTCCTACAAGAAATCTTGTCTAGACTCAACCAACCACCAAACTAGATCAAACCCATTCCTATCAGGATTGTTTTCTACATCAGCTTATTTTAAGCCCAAACTACAAACCAAACTGGGTTCAAAATTATGGATTAAAAAATGTTATCCAGTCTGATAAATTGAAAATTTTAACCCAAGCAGCTTAATCGATCAGCTCACTCCAACTCAATGACCATTCCAAAAGGTTCTTTCCACAGAACACCAGTTGACACAGAGAATTCTTACTGTTATGGTTAGCCAAACTAATCCTTCAACCACTCATAAAGAGCAATAGTTGTAATCCTGATCCTTGTCTCCACTTGTACAAAATTAATAATTCATGGAGTGTGTCAAACACAAATTGAGCTACAACATATGCAATCTCAATATCAATTGTTAGCTAGTGAAAAGTTGGCAGTCCAGAAACATCCAGCATTTTTTTCCACAAAAACTTAGCCCCCACTCCAATCTAAATCAAACTCAATCACCTTTCCTGTACTCAACAGGCACAAATTTCACACAGCCACCTACTACAGTAACACAACCACTAACTCTCCATATATCCAAATGCAAACAAAATCCTCAAAGATAAAAAAAAAAATTAAAAAGAAGACACTGTCTCTAAAGCAAAAATTTGTTCCATACTCCTCCATATCACTTTTTCACCAGTCTACAAGACGACCTTCAAAAGGCAATGCAAAACAGACAGATTGACAAAATTCCATGAGAAAAGCAAAAGCCCCAATATCCTCATAAAATCAAAAATTTTCTAAACCCAAAACTAAAGAGGGGAAAGAAAGAACAGAGAATTAAAAATACACTCCAAAATATCCAAGATATCTAAATTTCAACCCCAACTGCAGATCTAAGCAATAAAACACAAGCTGAAAATCATACATACTAATAAATAAATAAAAATCATGTGTTAAATATTTAAATTTCAAATAGAAACCCTAAGAAATGAAGGTGAAGGTAAATACTTGCGAAGGGCAGGGGCCATCTTGTTTGTGAGCGTGCCAGCTACGACCATGACATCGGATTGGCGAGGGCTGGGCCTGAAAATGATACCGAATCGATCTAAATCGTAGCGAGCAGCACCGGTGTGCATCATCTCGACGGCGCAGCAGGCCAGCCCGAAGGACATGGGCCAGATGGAGCCGCGACGAATATAGTTGATGACATCATCTAATTTAGAGATCACGAACTCAGCCGTCTTTGAGATACCGCCTGGTCTTGTGGTCGAGGGCGGTGGAGGGCGAGCGTAGGAGGTGGGCTGCGAGAAGGACGAGCCGGAGGCCGAGGAGAGTGAGGGGACGGTCGTGTGGAGACAGGCGGCGCGTTGTGAGAGGAGGAGAGGGAGGCGCGCGGCGGTGTTTTTGGTGAGTACCGCCATAGGTTCTTTTTCTCGGGGGTTGTTTGTTTGGAAAGAAAGGGAGGGGGGGGGGGGGTCGCTTGGTTTTGTTTCCTCACACGGGGGCAAGCGAGAGAGAAATTGAGTGTTGTTTCGGATTTAAAAGCGGTGGTTACTCTCTCCGGTGATATTGGGATTTAGACCTGAAGCAGCTCGGGGATGTGTGTGACGTGTAACGGTGAGATCCTCGATGAAGGGTGTTTTAGTAATTATATGCCAACATTATGTCCGGAAATATAAAGGAAAAAAACCTACGTGTTTAGTTAATTTACAACGGAAACACCGCCATCCGGTCCATCTCGTTGATGTTGTCATGTTGTGATATTGTCTAGATTTGAAGTAACGCAAATTTTGATGGCTGACTGAGGGCACCCCAAATATGCAAAGTAATTTTTTTTCCAATATTGTTAATAGGAGTAAATATTTTGGTTATATTCGACAGATTTATCATTTATGTGGATTGTAAGATTGTAATATATTTATAAATTATAATAATTTAAGGAAAAAACAACAATTTTTATTTATTTCAAAAATTCAAAGAAAAAATGATTAAAATTAAATTCTAAGAACTCGTTGGCTTCTTCAAAGCATTAAAATCAAGATCACTGATCTAATATTCTAGTACTTCAGCACCCTTTAACACATGTGAAATTTATATAAATAACTTAAAATTTTTTACTATTTTCACAATTAGCCCTTCAAACTTTTTTCTATCAACATTAGCCAAATACAAACTTCTCTTCCCAAATTACCCTTATTTACAAATCAAAACAACTTTCATTCTCCCCTTTTACCAAAACAAACGCAATGTTACATTCTTAAATCATTACTAGCGATGGCAATCGGCAACGGCAAACACCAACGGCGAACGGTAAAATTGAACACTAATCAAATACACCATAATCCATCCAAATCCAACACCAATCCGCATAAACGAGCATCGTTCGAGTGGTAAGAGTTATTTTTTAAATTTCCAAATTTCCGATAGTTTCAGAATACCGAAATTATGTCCAGGTGCGACTAGCTGCTTGCCGCACCTAAAATGGTGCGACGGGTTACCCGTCGCACGAAATTTACCCGTCGCACGAAGATTTCGTGCAATAGGCTGCCTGTCGCACGAATTTGGTGCGACCGGAAGCCTGTCGCACCAAGATTTAGATTGCAATGAATCTGCCTCTTGGTGCGACCGGCAGCCCGTCACACCAAGATTTAGATTGCAATGAATCTGCCTCTTGGTGCGTGCACACAAGCACCAGCGATGATTCATTGCTTTGCGACGCAACAAGCAACCGCCGTCGAACCTACAATTAATTTTTTTAATGTTATATGTAAAGATAAATTCTCTTTATTATTTATATAGTGCGTAATTAATTTTTTTTAAAATAATTTCAGCATTGATGGATTCAGTTGTGCTTCAATTGTGTTATGATGGTTGGTGGGAGACATTAGCGGATGGTCGTTTGGAATATGTGAATGGTAAAAATACTACTTTTTTTTGTTGGAAAAAATTATCTGTTTGATCAGTTTATGGCAAGAGTATATGAGGTCTTACAAATAAATCCTAATGAATATAGTATCACAATGAAGACAACTTTAAGATCTAGTAACACATTTTATCGTACATGTGTACTGCCCATGGATATATTTAATGATGAAATGGTGAGAGTTGTATTGCATATGGCATCCGATGGCCAACTATGGATGCATTTCTATATTCATACTACATCTCATTGAGTTCGAGTGAAGAGTTTGAGCCTTGGTTGAAATGCGAAACTTCCTTTAGAGTAAATATGTCTGGTCCTGATATTGAAGAAGAGGTACTGCCAAGGACAATGTCGTTGCAACAATATTACTCTCCAATCCACGACAATAATGACAACATTAATGATAACGATATTACGTTAGTGGATGTAGGAGAAGAGGTATTACCACTAACGACATCGTTGGAGCAAGGGTATTCTCCATACTACAACAATGATTTCTGCGACAATGACGATCATGTTGATGACACTTGCAACACAAAGGCGGATAATATTTGTGCAGAACCTTCTAATAGTATGCGGGGCACCCATTTCAATAATGCAGATAGTGATGGAGATGCCGGTTCTTCCAATATTCCATCGTTTCAGCATGAGGATGAGTGTGAAGACGATATTCATGTGAATAACAGAGGCAATCAATCTATTCCTCCTATGGCCGGTTCGAGAAGGTGGATTGACCACCTCACAAGTCTTGCTCCAATTTTACCTTCGAACATGGTTGTTCCAAGATTTCTTAGCAGTTGTGACTCAGATGATATCAGCGTGGGTAAGTTGTTCGCTGAGAAGAATGAGTTAATATTACAACTGCGCAAGGTTGCCTTGAGGGATAAGTTTGATTTCAAGATTGCACGGTCAATAACGACACGTTTCGAGGCTCATTGTAGTTCGGAATCATGTAACTAGCGTATTCGAGCAGTTAGAAGTTCGAACGAGCATAATAGTCCTTGGGTGGTGAGGAGAATTGACAATGTTCACAGTTGTCATAATGAGGTACTGCAGCATGGTCGTCATCAAGTCAGGTGCCGAGTTGTCGGTCATATTATCGCAGATAAATATATTCAATAAAAAATGATATACACTCCAAATGATATCAGGGCAGATATGCAACAACAATACAGTGTGCAATTAACATACCAACAGGCATACCGGGCCAGAGAAGTTGGTCTTGAAATAGTTTGAGGGAACCCTACAAAGTCATACAACTTGCTCCCTAAATACTTTCACGTATTGACTAAAGCGAATGAGGGTATAGTTACTCACCTCGATCGGGATGGAAATGGTAATTTCTTATACTACTTTGTAACACTTAGATCTTCTATCAATGGTTTTATGCAGTACATACGGCCTGTCATTACTGTAGATGGTACTCATCTGAAGAGGTTATATCGTGGAAGTATGTTCGTGGCAACATGTCTAGATGGTAACAATCAGTTGTATCCGTTAGCCATTGGGGTCATGGATTCAGAAAACAATGATGCTTGGGAATAGTTTATGATAAAGTTACACATAGTGATTGGCGATAGGCCGGAGTTAGTTATTATCTCTGATCGATACACTGCCATAAGGAGAGCCGTTCTGAAAGTATTTCACAATGCAGCTCATGATATTTATTTTTACCATGTCAAAAGTAACATTAAGTCAAAGTTCAAGATGTCCAAAGCTCTTTGGGATGAATTTGATCATGCCTTTATTAATGCAGCAAAAGTATATGGACACGAGGAATTTAAAAGACAACTCGAAGGGTTGTAGCTGCTTCACTCGGGTGCGGCTGATTATTTAGAAAATAATGTGGGTACGTGTAATTGGATAAGGTCTCAGTTTGAAGGTAGGAGGTACAATATACTTACCACTAACATCGCGAAGAGTGTTAATTCTTTCATGAGGGAACCGCAAAAATTTTCTGTTACTCATCTTATCGATTACTTTAGCAAAACATTGCAGCAATGGTTCTATGATAGAAAGATTGTAGCTGAATCAATGAGTACTCGGCTAACAACATGGGCGGATGAAATAGTCACTAAAAGGAGAACTATGGCTGAAAGAATGATTGTTCGCCCAGTGTCTCCGCATCGATTTCAAGTTGTAGGTGGTGGGATTATGGAAGGCTTATTTGATTTACAAAAAAAAATCTTGCTCTTGTAGAGTCTTTCAGCTTGATTAGCTTGTCTGTGCTCATGCAATTGCGGCTTCTCTAATTGTCCGAGTGGATTACATAAACTTTTGTTTGGACTTTTACACCAAGGAATCGTTGGCGATGGCTTATGCACAACCGGTGGAGCTAGTTGGCGACGTGGCTGATTGGGAAATTCTAGATGATATTCAAGAGATACACGTTTATCCACCAGTTGAGGCACCACCACCTGGTCGTCACAGAGAGCTCCGAATACCCTCGGTTGGCGAAGACGACAACCGGAAGATTGTTAGATGCGGGCGATGTAATGAACCATGACATAACTGTAAGCGATATAAGAATCCCATTGCACCGAGCCGAAGTTAGTTGTATTTTTTGACGTGATTATGTTAAAACATTTCTTATTTATTTATGTATTGTACACTAATATATCATGAAATTTTATTCATAAGTTTTTTATATCATATTAAGACGTGAGTATGAAAATTATATAAATTTAAGCACGCAATTAAAAAAAAACATGTTTCAACATTCGAATTACTACAGTGGTTTACAATACAATATCGTCATTAAATATGTCAACTGCAATCTTCTTTCTAAAGTACTCCCCATGACTACCATTAAAATCTAATTTAAGCTCGAACATTAATTACATCGTAAACATCAATAAAAAAATACCGCAATCATCAGTACCGGGCTCTTGTTGTGGCACACCTTTAACTGCGACAACTTTCCAAGGGTTGGCACTCCACAACTTAGGTCGGATGTTGTACAATCCAACATGTTCCAACCATCGAGGAAAGATGACTTAAAACAACCTAAACTTGAACTTGTATTTTTTATCGTCTCGAAATATCAGTAATGAGTCACAAATTCAGACTTTGTTCTTACGAAAGTCTACTCAGGCTAGTACCCAATGCTATCGGTCCAGGTTAACAGGGATGAATACCTGTATATAAAAATTTTTTTAAGGCGGATTCCCGAACTTGACTCGCCAAAGTGAACCTCATTGGTGCTATTTAGCAGTCGTCAATGACGATTTAGCAATCGTCAATGACGATTTAGCAATCGTCAATGATGCTATTTGTCGGGAAAGACCTTCAACCATCTCTTTGACTTCTTTAATTCCCGAACTTGACGATTTAGCAGTCGTCAATGATGCTATTTGTCAGGAAAGACCTTCAACCATCTCTTTGACTTTTTTAATTCCCGAACTTGACTCGCCAATGTAAACCTCATTAACTCCTTTAATTCTTTTAGTATTCCTGAGTGATCGACTCCGTTGTTGGGAATTATCCGATTGTCGCTGGAAGAAATCCCAAATCTCTGATGCACTTTTTGACATTAGCTCTCTTCCACTTATAGCCATTAGTCATTATTACACATGTGGTAATAATCTATTTAAAAAGTATTGGCATTGGTGTCATTTCTCGTACCTATGATGTGGACACTTCAAGAGTAGCTCATCAAATCGCTCCAATGTTTCGAAAAATTGCTCGCCTTCTCTCTGGTTAAACTCCGAAGTTTCCCTGCGAATAGCATTGGTTTTATCAACTGAGAAATATTTATTCAAAAATTTTGTTACCATTTGTTCCTATAATGTAATGCTATTAGTAGGCAATGTATTAAGTCATGAACGAGCTCTATCCTTAAAGAAAATGAGAATAATCTAAGTTTATCATCATCATCTGAAAAATTCTCGTATTTAAAAGTTTGATAAATAACATGAAAATCATTCAGATAATTATATGGGTCCTCATTTTTTAGGCCATAGAATGTTGGGAGACAATTTAGCACATCAGGTTTCAACTCAAAACTCCTATCAGCTACATTTCGGTACCTTATGCATGATGTGCTCAAATTAGCTAAGGGACTTAAATAATCCTTAAATGGTCTCTCCTGTGGTTCTGGTTGTTGGTTCTGCAAATTCATTTCAATTGTATTTTTAAATGCAATTTGTTTGTGTGTGCGAAATATTTTTTTCAATTCAAAATCTAAGGGTTCAAGATTAGGTAATAATGACATTCGACCATGCATGCAAAGAAAAAAACAAATAAAAATAAAGAAAAGGAAGAAATTATGATACTAACTTTATCACACCGTTACAGCTTTACTATGAAAACACACTCAAGTGCTATAAGAAAAAAGAAATTACATGAAACAAATTAACTAAAATTATAAATTACAAAGAAAGATACCAAGATAAACAAGCAAAAATTACAAAGAAAAATAACTTGAAAATTAAATTACACAAATTTAAAGAAGAGAAAAAGAAATGAAATTCTAACCTTAAAATACATATTCACTTTTTCTTTGTTTTTTTTTAATGAGAAAAAAATTACAAGAAAACAACTAAAATAAATAAATATTTGAAAAAAATTAATTCTACAAATTAAAATACTTACCTCCCCGGCAACGGCGCCAAAAACTTGTTGTGAAAATTTTATTGAACTCGCAAGCGCACGAATCTATTGTAGAATATATTAATGGTGAAGAGTGTCGATCCCATGAGGAGGTGGATTTCAATTATATGTAGAATTAATTTTCTTCAGTGGGTGATTAGATTTGTGGTGGAAGTGATTTAGATTATCCTAGAATTTAAATTAAAATGACAAGAATAAATTGAAATGAAATCGATTGAAATAAAGCGCTTGAGTTTCTGGATCTGCATCAACATGCTCTATGGACTAAATATTCCTTATTAATGCCAATTAAATCATGAGGGAGGTTTCCACACCTCATGGACTACGCTCAAATAAATATGGTGCTAAGGGCTTATCGTGCCAAATAATAATAACATTGTACTAGGGAGTTGGTTTAACCAGTGCGGTATCTAGACAAGATTATTACTATTTATCGACGAAAAGTCAAAACATCCACAAATATTGGAGGGGAAGAGAAAATAAATTTACAAAATTAAGCCCATAGAACATGTTGAGACTTCACCTTCAACCCAATGTTAAAAGAAAATTAGCCACTCATAATTGAACTAAGGGTAAAATAAAAATTTATTAAAATACGTAGAAAATGCAAGATAGAGAAGGAATTATAGAAAATTAAGCTCAAAAATAAATTCAGATGTATCAAATTAGAGGGGGAGAGGCCACTTTTTATAGATACATTGAGTAAATCATGGCTATCAGATTAAAAATAGTTTGGACGCTCAGGATTACGCCACGTCATCAGTCAACAGTACGCGATTTGACCACACAGTTTACACAGTGACACGGTTTGAACAGTGGCGACTTGAATAGTGACGCGGTTTGAATAGTAAATAATCCAATGTATATGCATGTACCGTACGCACGATTTTTGGTCCATTGAAATACTGTCACGTCACCGATCAACAGTACATAAGAATTTTAGTCCACTAGGATCGTGACACATCATCGGTCAACACATAAGCAGTCAATGCTACATCATTTGTCCAATCAAATGCTGCCACGTCATAGGTTGATGCCATATCATCGGTCAACGCCACGTCATCGATCAACTCCATGTCATAAGACCATATATGTGAACAGTACCGTGAACAGTACCGTACGTATGAACAATACTATTTTTCCTTTTATGCTCCTCCTAAGATTTTCGACCGTTCAAAAGTGATGTCCGTTTTGCTATCCGATCACTCGTTCATTGTGTAACGGACATGATGCCCCTAAAATACATAAAATACTTAATTATAATACAACATACATAAGTAAATAACAAGAGAATTAAATACATAAAAGTAGGGATATTAGTGAGACTTAAAATATAAAATGACGATTTTCTCCTTTATAAATATACATTTTCTAACACTCAATATTGTCTACTGAAAATAAATAAATAAATAAATAAAAAGAACAATAGTTGTCAAGTTGTCAAATAAAATTTTAAAGGAAATATTAGCCCCAGCTTTTTGAGGGAGTTAATGAGTTTGATAAATACCGCTAGTTGTAAGTTAAAAAAGAAAAAGATAGTTAATTAATTAATTTTAAAATTTTCGTATTAGTGATTTTGTTCCAAATTATAAATTTCATAATGGAATTTATAAAAATATTATTGTAATGGAGGCTTTCACAACGTCATCCCAACAGCATACAAGACTGGAGAAATATAACCTTATTTAGGTAGTAATAGTAAGAAGAGCTTGATTGTCAGGTAAACTCGTTGGCAATTGGTAAATGTTTTGAGAATTGGAATTAACATGCATATCACAAATAAAACCTCAGAAAAAGAAAAATTATAGAATACATCAGAGATATCATGTCAATCACATAACAAGTAAATAATGTTATAATATGTGTACATTTATTTTAAAAACTTATGATGTAAGTGATGGTTATATTAAATTTAATTATATATGTCATACATGCATTAATTGGTTGTAATATATCAGAGATATGTTAGAATTTCTCCCCAAAAAAATGTATTAGAAGAGGTTCAAATTGACTATATATACGAATTCTCGTGCCACAGGAAGGATTGTCCAATTTTTGTTTTAGATGTAGATGCATTGGGCATCTAAATAAGATAAAAGAGAGCAACTAGGATTGATTTCCAGGCGAGGTTATTTAAACCCCAGTTTGATTAAACAAGGGCGGCAAATAATATGATGAACTAACAAAGTTTAATCCAAACAGCTTGATCTTTCCATGCCACAATGCGCTCGCTCAAACTCAATTACTACTCCTTCCACAGCCCCCGAGCACTAGTTTGACTTTGACCACGTAATTAACTTCTAAGTATGTTCGAACCCCACAACGACGCGGCGCTTAATTTCCTTCTTCAATTTTTTCCGCTCGAATGAGACATCCCCGAATATTGCAGAAGATAAAAATTCGCTGCATTTCGGTAATCACGAACCCCAATAATATTCTAATTTATAAACATCATCAGAATCTCATATAATACGAAACAGACTATCGAAAGAATAGCCCCAGAAAAAAAAAAAAAAAAAAAAAAAAGAAGAGTACGTGGAATGGCTATCTAAGCTCTGCTGCTGCTGCTCACCTTTCTATATCCTAACTGACGACGCCAATGAATAGAAATATTAATTGAGGAAAATTCGAAAGTGTTAAATAAAGAAATATTAAATGTGAAATGAATAGAAACTACAAGAAAGAAAATGAAGGTGCAAAATGTTTACTCAGTTGCGAAGGGCAGGGGCCATCTTGTTTGTGAGCGTGCCGGCAACGACCATGACATCGGATTGGCGAGGGCCGGGCCTTAAAATGATACCGAATCGATCCAAATCGTAGCGAGAAGCGCCGGTGTGCATAATCTCGACGGCACAACAGGCCAGCCCGAAGGAAACGGGCCAGATGGAGCCGCGTCGAATAGAGTTGATCAAATCGTCCGCTTTAGAGATCACGTATTCTGCCGTCTTCGACAAGCCTCCGGGGCTTGTGGTCAATGGCGCCAGAGCGCGACCGTACGAGGCGGTTTTCTGTGAGGAGGCGGAGGAGGAGAGCGAGGCGGCCCGCTGCGAGAGCACGAGAGGGAGGCCGCACATGTTGGCCGTGTTTCTAGTGATTAAGGCCATCCTTTTTCTTGATGGTTTGTTTTGTTAATTTTCTCCCGACTCCCGGGCAAGCGTAAGTGAAGTTTTTTTTTTTTTTTTTCTTCTGTTGAATCACATTTGAGGAGGTCGTTAGAGTTGCCCTCCAACAAGGCCGCGATTGTTTGTTGATTATATTCAAACGCTTAACAGATTTTGAATCGATGCATTTGACAGCCATTTCGTCAATGTTTATTTGTTTGAAACGCTTAACCGATTTTCATTCAAAAAGCACGCTCTCTAATAAAAGGTTATCCATCATCAAAATTCAAAAGCAAGATGATGATCTTTCATCAACTTCATCCCCGTCCCTCGTTAATTCTTCATGTTTGCTGTACGGATGACGAATAGATTCATAATATTGCGCTTGCGCCACATGCGGCAAAGCCGGTTGAGGATTTGTGGATGCATGATTAGTTTTCAAATTACTAGCTATTTAATATGATTATTAATTATATTATTAACACATATACTTGTCATTAACTAATTTATTTAATTGTAAATATTATATAAATTAACTTTAATTTTTTTCACTTCATTTACATATATATTTCTTCTTCTTTTCTTTTTCAATATGCTATAATTCAACTAATTAGAATTCAATATTACCTAGCACAACCAAGAATTTAACCCTCACAAATTTATATCAAGATAATAATTGTATCAGTAACACTCGTTCCTTGTTTGTTGTTTATGATTACCTATTTAATTCTTTGTCGTTTGTCTATGTTAATCGATTTTAATTAACATTAATTGAGAAAAGGCATAATTCTCTTCATTTATCTATTTTTTTTATTAATTTATTTTTCTAAAATAAAATATAAAGGATTACCATCTTTATCGTGTATTTCTTTAAAAAAAAAAAAGTAAGTCTTTTAACAAAACTTAAATCTTCCTTTCTCTCTACGATTAAAATTCTTTAACCTAATAACCATATAAAAGTAAGGAATTCTAGGGTTTTCTTTTATGCACGTTTGAAACAAGTTTTTAGGTAATTATCTTTCTCTAATACATGTTCTCTAATTTAGTTTGTTTAATAGTGAATGCATGCATTGTTTTCTTTATCATAAATGACTAGTTAGGCATTATGAGGCAAGAGTGCTGTGATTTTATTATTGTTTTCCCTTTATTTTTTATTTAATTTATACATGTGAGTTTTCATAAAATAAAACTAGAAATCTTAAGGTTTTCAATATATACTTTGTGCAAAGAGATTCCAATTAATCAATTTTTTGTGAATTCTGGAAGTTGGAACAATGGTGTTGGAAAATTCTGATTTTCAGTAGCATGTTTGATTTCGGGATTTTTTTGTCTACTCAAATGATATCTAAAAATTATGTTGATTTCTATGTTTAATCATTATATGTCTATTTACTGCATGTTTAGTTCCATAATTTTTGGTTGAGTATAAAAATTATTAAAAATTATTAAAAATCATTATGTTAGACTGTTGCAGCTCTCGAAATTGCTTTCCAGAATTGCGGTTGCTAATGATAAAAATTAATTTAGGCTATTAAAAGGCTTTAGAATGGCCTATAAAAATTATATTGTATAAAATTATGAATCCTCTGTGATTTAAATTTTATTTGATTAATTTTGTTGAGTGAGCATTAAGTTATGAATTTTTGAAGTGCAAAACACAAACCTAAAAGTTTCTAGACAGATTTGCTAGTCTCTTAATATAAATTTATTTAAAATAGTTTTACATCTTAAAAAATTCTAGAAATTTGATATATTGTTTCTTGATGTTTCTACTGTTGTCAAGTTGTCTAATTTTTATGAGTTTTATTAAATATTTTACAAATTTTCCAATTCAGCGACCTCTATTTTTATCATTATTCACTACTGGACAGTGTAGATATGTGCATGAAAAATTCTTTTTGCAATATGTTTTTGACCTTCATTCATTTTTTTGAACTTTTTATTTGAAATGCTTCACATCTTTATGGTTTCTTTTTGTAATATTTACAATTTTCGGACATATGATTAGCTCAATTAAAATCAGCTTGCATAAGATGATCAGGTTTAGACTAACTTTGATGGTTTAGTACTTATGACTAGGCTTGTTTATGTTGGATTTATATCAAGGTCATAATGAGCAATAATATTGATAAGAATGTGTCTTGATGTTTTAGGATGAGAGTGAGCTAGTGATTGATGTTACCGTTCTTTTCATTGTTGAGAATCAGGGTAAGTGGATTCATGCACAATACATGTATTTTACTATTAAATTACTTTTGATTGAAGGTATGTATTATGTTGAAAGAAAAATATATGAAACTAGTTTGTTTAGTCTATTACAATATTTTGTTAAGTAAAATCATTTTTTAAAATTATATATAACAAAACTTTATTTATTAAAGACTTGTTTTACAAATTGTCTTTAAAATGAAAGCTTTTATTAAATTGTTTTAAGTCAAATACTTTGAAATATTTATGAATTATTTAAATTTAATTTAAAAATTTTACAAATAATTAAAAGTTCAAGGATGATTTTATATGTTTTGGCTCATTGTCCGTAGTGATGTTATGTTATGTCATGTTATGTTATGGAAAGATAGCCGAGTTTTATGCACATATGATGTTAATGTTAATGATTCCTGTGGGGTACAGTACCCTGAATGATGCTATATGGCCAAGTCACCGGGTCTACAGGTGATACTATATAGCATGAGCTAATTATGTTTTATGTATTTAAAATGCTTTTGTTATGTTTAAAGGATTTAAATAACTTATGATGTTGTGATTTATTTTTGCTAAATGATGATTTGCAAAGGTAATTTTTCCTATTATTATGCATAACTAAGAAGTTTTATTAAATTATATTTTAATGATTTTAGTATTGTGTATGAATTTAGTTACCGAGTTGATGACTCACCTCTCGTTACCATATTTTTGCAGATAAAGTTAGATGATGTGAGTTGATAGTCTTAGGAGGAAGAATAAAAGCTCTGTTTCTTTTAGAGATTAATGTTACGTTGATAATTTAAGAATAATTTAGCTTCCTGTGTAATGATGATTATTTGAGAATATGTTATTTCATAATTTATTTATATTCCTTTGGAGGTTCAGACCATTTATTGTTGGCTTTAGATATGAGTTCACTTTAATTTCACCGTAGTACTTTGTTAGTGGAATTGGGGTTTAGTATCCATAAACTAGCCCGAGAGAGATTAACTTATTTTATATAATAATAATAATAATAATAATAATAATAATAATTATAATTATAAATCTCTAATGAGATATCTTTATTTTAATAAAGTGAGTAGACTACTAACAGATAAGAAAACATAAATTTCAATATATTAATAGACATAAAAAATTTAATATACTGAAATTTATATTTTTTTTATATTTTAATATGCATATATAGAAAGAAGGTGGAGAAGCCTAGACTCGAATCCAAGTTTCCTGGGCTTGCATAAATATTTCCTTTATGTTCCAGCTCTAACTATTATCAGAATTAAGTGGTTGAAATACAAGTTGTTCAAATATTAGTAGCTTGAGGTTGCACGCAAATTGCATTAAATTCATTACTAAGGATTGATAAAACATAAAACTCGTTTAAAAGGTATCAAGTTTTCTACGTTTTACACACGTTTTATTTTTTATTAGTTATATAAACCGTTGTTGGATTACTTAGAACGGTTCTAAGTGATTTGGCCGTGAGCTAATTTAACTTGGCCGTGGCCACTAGCAGAGAGGTAACAGAAATTAAGATTCGAGTTACCCTGGCGTTGACCAAATAAAAGAAACATTTATTTATAATAAGAACATTATTAAGTTACATTATAATATAACTTACATCGATTATTAAATTATAATTAGTAATTTAAAAATAAAACCAACTAAACTACTTTTTAAGTCACTAAATACACCTTTTGGGGTAATGTAAGTTACATTATCATGTAACTTAACAACACCCTTATGTAAATTAAGCCACTGATTCGCAAGAAGTATTCATCACAAGATCAAGTACCATTTAGGATAAAAAAATGAAAAAACTAACTAGAAGCTAATCCTGTTTAGGGAGAGAAAAAAAAATGGTTAGAATTTAAATAACAATAATAATCATGATAAAATTTCACAAGCCTAGAGAATTTGTGGGTTCAAATGATACAAGATTGAAAATCCCAAGATATCAATGAGAATTGATGCAAACGTGAAAGCTCCGTCTCAAAGTTTCAGGTTAACGCCCCATCCGGCAGCACCAAAGCAAAGTATTTATAACGCTCTGACTCTGGTTGTCTCCGTCATAGGCTAGCTACCATCACATTTTTCTTTGACCTAGGCAAGAGACAAAAAGGATAATTCTACCTGTCCTTACAAAAGAATAAATCAGTGAGTATATAGCCTTCTTGGAATATTATCAGTTTAAGCTTTTTCTTGATAATTTCCTTGGTGTTGATGGAGGATAAGCTAAAAATTACAATGGACTGCCAGAAGTCTGATAAACGGCAGCATGACTTCCACATTATTGGTTTTGGAAGAGCAAAGCAGATTTCACCAAAAGCGACCACAAAAGCTTTGCCAGGCTAGAACAAGTCATTATCTTCCCAGTTTATGCATAATACATGTAAAGGCTGTTTGAAGCAGCGCATGCAATTGAGTTTTCTGATGGATGCCAAGCTAAGTGCAACAACTTCATGGAGAAATCAAAAGCATTTCCATTTGCATCAAGTGCAGAGTTATCTGCTCCTTTTACTGACACAACGAAAAGAAGGCATACAAGCACAGATTATAATGGGTATAAACTCGGCACAAAAAACAAAAAATAGCCAGTGACTACTTTCTGAGCGGACTTAGATTCGTTCGAACCTAAATGTTTATCTCATGAAAGTAAATAAATCGCCTTCATCACATATTAGTGAAATCAAAACCAAAATTAATAAGCTAATATTATGAGGAAATAATGAACTGAGTGCATAAAGATCTGATTAGTTTGTTATTCCTATATTAAGGTATCCATTTAATAAGAAAGTATCTAACCAAATAATTTTTAATCAACCTAGTAGACTGAATTCACCCAATAGATGTCAATTTCGTGAATGCTTGTATAACAATGCACAAAAGTTGAATATGAGTGAACATACCTCGCCTCACAACGCCAGAAAGACTTCCTAGAGGTCTAGAAGGCCTTGATGGGGTTTGACCTTGTCCCCTGGAAATGCAAGAATAAACTAATTACACAAGGATGAAGGCAAAAAAGTTAGCACAATTTTTTCTTACAATCACTTCAATACAAAGTGCTGTAAACCTAGAAACTTGTTGAGGAATCCACTTTTATAGCCACTTCCTTAACACTGTCAATAATATTCCATACTCTCAGAACATACCTCATGGGATTTTTGCTGGCTTCCAGTGTTGTTGATTCTGCGCTACCCTCAGAACATCCAAACACGCGAAACAGATTGCTGGAATCACATAAAGAATTACATTATACATCTAGATGCAAGCATTATGGTGAAGGAAGACGGAGGCAATAAGGATCAATAAATTATGCAGCAAACCTGTAGGAACCAGTGGCCACCCGACCCCCATCTCCGCTCAGACAACACTCAAATTTGTCGAAGATAGAATCATTTTCATATAAATCACACAACTGAACAAGGTCCAAACAAAGAGTTCATGTTATGAACAAATGTATATAACAAATTATGAGAAGAACAAAAGAAAAGAGAAGGACAGTTCAACCTCTCACTGCTAGCTCCGAAATCAAGAGAATTAATAAAAAGAATGCTGATTTTATAATGATAGGATTTAGTTGCAACTCTTATTCATATCTTTTGGATTTATAAAAAGTAAATTGGGATAATTAATTATATCTCTCTTAAATTCCACTCTTGTTGAAGCGAAATGAAAGTTGTGCCCAGAGAAGTCATCTATTTTCTTTCCCCACAATTCACTACACTTAGTTAGGTAACAATACGAAATTATTGAGTACCCACCCACTTCACTTCTCTTCTTTCCAGTTTCTCATTCATACAAAGTGTGAATGTATCCAAACCCATAAAATAATTCTTAGAAGAATGCATCACCTTAGGTCTTAGATGTTCATGAACCTGGAAAGTTGCAACAGGACCAGAATCCATATTTATGTCCCATAACTGTCAACAACATAGTCATAATCGTGTTAGATATCAGAACAAGCATGATATACAGAAAAGCAGATTATAAATAAACTGCCCCAGAACAACATGTATAAAATTTTACAGGAAAGTTTATATTTGCTATCACCTAACCCCATCTTGTTCAACATTGAAAACAGAAAATAGTACAGAGTTCTCAAATCAGTTAAATACAGTTAACATGTTAAGGACTCCATAGTTTAATTTCCATATATCATGCATTTGCAAAAGCTTTATTTTTCTTCCTGAGAAATTAAGAATATATATTAAAAGAGAATTTGCAGAAGCTTTCATTGAAACAGATACTCCATTTAAAATCACAAATGAACCTTGAGGGTCATGTAGTCACGACTTAATATATGTCTTCCATTCCTAGCAAACTTGATATCTGAAATGGAGGCAATTATCTCTGTGAAAAAAGACCTCGAACCGGGAGCTTCCTGTTCCTCAAACCTGCAAACAAGACACTGGTAAGAATGGTAAGGAGAAAAAATGACTGAAATAAGGTATTGCTTCCTGTTCCTCAAAACTAAAAATACAGAAACTAATAGGAAAAGGTATCCAATATAAATATCAGAGGTAAAGAATGACACAAAATCCCTTACAATTTGCTATGAGTATCGCATAACGCTGACTGCCGCATATCTATAAGACGAATAGAGCCCTTTGAACTACTATATGCCAACATATTACAGTGGGTGGGGTGAAATTCTGCGGAAGTTATTACCTCTGCAACAATGAATCTGAGCACATGAATATATCATTTTATAAAATAGTACCTGCTCTATGTTGGTAATAATAGCATTATAAATGAAGTTCAGGGTTAAAGTTAGCGAAATTATACATTCTCTGTATATATCCTTTTATTATAATTGTTTTATACATCTCAGAAACTATTATTCAAACAGTTAAAAACTCATACAACATGGTATTGCCACTTGAAAAAGATCTGAGAGTCCCACCAGTAAGATCCTCCATGTTTGCAGGTTTCACATCTACAATATTAAAACTCTGATTGCTAATTTCCAAATTCCAGAGATTTATTCGCAGATCATCAGCTGATATAAAGGTCTCACCATCACTATAAACCAAAAAGGAATAATCAGAAACTAATAAAATTCAGAAAGTCTTGTAGAGAAACAAAATGGTAAAGATTTATTCACAGGTCATCACCTGTTATTTGAAATCGAGTTAATATGATAGTCGTGTGCATGTGCATATATTCTTCGACATCCGGCAACAAGATTTGTCTCCTGACTGGTAACCTAATTGTGAAATTTGACCAAGGTATCAGAGCTGGAAAATGCTACTTATGAATAAGTTGGCAATTACTACTCTAAAAGAATAGACAAATATTAATATTGATCCCTTTTTCCAGATAATCCCCATAAAAAAAGGGGTACATAACATAGCATACTTCTTTTTTCAACACAATAAAGTTACATAGCATTCCAGTTCCTTAAGCATTACGAGAAAATATATTAGATCCAAAAAATAAATATTTCTGATAGACTAACATTATGACGGCAATCCATGGCTAACACTATAATGGCAATTGATGTTAGAAAAAAGGAGATTAGATTGAGTACAACTACCACAGGCAAACGTAGAGATGAAACACCACCCAGGGGGAAGGACAAGTCATTGCTTGCACATCCAAAGTTTCTCTCTCCACATCCCCCATTTGCCATATAAGATTTGGGAATTGCTGATACATGTGAACCAAAAATTGGACCATTTCCTGCAGCTTTTTCAGGGTGTACATTCCAATCACACACTTTCTTGATCTTCTTCTCTTGAACCTATCCAACATAAAAGCATACACATCATTCATACCAAGAGACCTAACGAGCATTCAGTTATGAACTAAAAAATTGCTGTTGTTTTAAAAACTTACTAACTCCTTAGGTCATATTGTAACAAAAGCTACTAATACACCTGTGATCTTTATTAACTAAAATGTAGAAATCCTTAAAAAAAATAAATAAATAAATGAGGTCTAAGCAGTTCCATTATAAAAAGTGACTAATTGCTTTACAGTTTACAGCTAAAAAGGTCCCTTTCAATGAATTTCTTACCTTCCACAATTTAATAGTCTTGTCATTAGTGGACAGAAGATACAGGGCACTATTAGCTGACTGGCACCATCTAATCTTGTTGATCTTCTCTTCAATCTCCAAGCTCTTTAGATAGTCAAACTGAACCAAACAGATAAAAATGCATGTTATTAGAAATACAAGAACAGTGAGGCAATTGTCAAATCAACAAATTAATCACGCTAACTACAAAGAAACTACCTCAGGTTCATGGCTTTGAAACTCTGTTTTATACCGGAACTCAGGGTGTCTGCTCATTGAATAATCCATCATCTCTAGATCTCTCCGTTGTCCACCATTCTGCATATTATAGTTTATATCATACATCCATAAACTACAACAGTTTGACAAACTAAACATTATGGAGGAAAAAATAATAGCATAAATGATATAAACAAGTATACAATCAATTGGCTTACATCTCGTGTGTCAGTTCTCTCAAATAAAACCACTCGGCCCCCACGATCTCCAGTAGCAAGGTGATCACCAGATTTATCAAATTCAATAGCGGATATGATATCAACTGAAAATATAAGGTCCAGAAATAAATCAAAGGAAGCATATACAAAACACTACTGCCAAGCACAAATCCCAATTACAATGAAAAGAAAACTTTCATCAAATAAGAAATATAACGTGGAATGTTTTATGTCTTCAAGACAAGTCCTTCCCATGATGAGAACTATTCAAGGGGTGCCTCACATTTTTCAATAGCCAATAACTAGTATAACAGACTGCCTACATTAACGATTAACAGCCAGCCAAACCAGAGATAAAAGTTTTAGCATTAAGAACTCGATTAGTCCACTCGAGCCCAGAATCAGCAATGTCAATCAGTTTGTTATTCAATGATATTAACTTTCAGACTCAGGGCCAGCAAGGAGCAAACACAACAAACCAAATATTTTGCTCTGCTTATATAAACTGGCGAATCAGGAAATCGACCCATTGATCAGATAGACGTCCAACAGGCCTAACACCTTTGCCTTGATGAACCTATGACGCTTCCCCATATAGCATGCCATAGTACCAATGCTTTCACAAGTTCATTGACCATGTAATTCATGAGCTACCAGCACCAAGTACAATATTTAAGCTCCAAGCTGACCTATGATGAGGTATATTCGCAATAAAAAGCAAAGCAACAACAAAAGTAACTCATGCATGCAACATCAATATTACAACTAACTCAATTGCTCTTCAATAATGTAGACGCATATAAATTATCACAATAACGCCGGTTCTAACTATCAAATCCAAATTGCATATCATAGATCTCTCAAGATATATCCACAATTTTGTAATAAAAAATGAAAAATAAAATAAAATAAAAGTAGAACCATAAGCAGAATCAGATTAAAGCAAAAATGAAGATTGTACCTTCCTGTACTTCCTCTCCAGCAGTCCGTTCTCCGAACACTTGCGAGAATTTCCACTCGAGCGGCTGAGCCGCGGCTTCGGAGGAGCCGCCGCCGTTGTCCATTTCTTTCACAATAAGAGAAATCCAGAAGAAGAAATTGAAAAATAAAAACACCAACTCAATTTTAATGCATCCAAACGGAATCGATCTGAAACTTGTACAATCACATCACCGATTTAAAACAAACGATAAGGCAAGCTCGTCGATTAATCAAACCATGACGAGCCGTAAACACAAGCACTCCAGAGAGCCAGATTTCAACAACAGGAAACACTCACTCACTCTCTTTCTCTCTCTAAATTTAGATTCCGCTTTCTCTCTCTAGAAAATGGAAATCGATGAATTTTTTTCACATCGATATCGTACGCTTGCTATATAGATAGAGCACAGATTGAACGTCGATTGAGATTTTCACACTGTACTAGTAATTTCCTTTTGTTTTGCCTTTTTTCTTTTTTATTTCAGAGAGTAGAAAAAAAATGGAGATTGGAAGATAATGACGGAGCAGGAAATGCTATTGCTACGTAGCTTTTTGGCCGATTATTGGCTTTCTCTCTCTCTCTTTTATTTTTTTCTTTCCTTCTTTCATTTTCTTAACGGAGTAATAACATCTGTGTCACTGCATTTCTATAATTTCGTAGTTAAAAATATATTGTGTCTATTTATATTAAATAGGTCCCTAATTGTATTGAAATGACTGAAAAGTCTGCAATGCCCTCCGGCGTAAAGTTTCTCTTATATCGAGGAGATAGGCAAAAATCAAAATTGAGGAAATTTAAAATTGGTGTACTAAGCAGATCTTTTTATTTTCAGACGGCCTAAGTTTACATAGAGTGGAGGGAAAAAGAAAAAAAAAATCAATAAACTAAATCTATGAAACTAACCTAATTGATGTACGTATTTAACAAATAAGAATTAAATTGATGTGATTGTATGCAAATTTAGTTTATTCATATGGTGGAAAATTGATATATTTTTTAGTGTTATATAGTTGAGATGGTAAAAAAAAAAAAAAAGATTTTAATTTTAAATCTCGCTCATATGAGTGAAGAGGAGATTGGATTAGAATAAAAAATACTTATACTAGTAAACACACAATTGAAAATTATTTTGATAAAATTATACTTTATAAGATGCTTTTAAAAAGTAATTTTCTCTAACATGGTTATAATATAAAATTTGAAAATATTACTAATTATATAGTTGATTATTTTATAAGTTATTTTGGAAAGTAATATTCTAACTACTTCTAAAACACTATTTCTAAAATTGTGAAAATTATGGAATAATAAATTTAAAAAATTTATCAGAGCTAAAAGTTTTTATGATTTTAGCCATTAGTTACCAAACGATGCATTCACTTGGTGACAGAAAAAAATAGAAGTAAAAGAAAAAAATCGGGGCGCCAAAAAAAGGACCTATTCGGTGCAATATATAAACTATATCTTTACTTAAGAATTATGAAAAATTAGGAAATCCATGCGTTAACATTCATTTTCTTAGTAATAATAAAATATTAATTGGGTTGAAAATGTGTCCACCCAAAAAGCCGAAACGACAAAGAGATAGGAAGGTAAATATGTAATTTTATTTTATTGGTAGAATGATGGGAGATGACACTCATAGATGAAAGCGACGTAAAATTTCTTTAGTTTATATCTTTACCTTCTAGGCTTTATGGATGAGAGTGAGGTCATCTTTGGCGTTGTTTACAATGGTCTTATTATTGTCTTAATTTAAATATTTGACTCCTTATATTATGAAAAGAAAAAAAAAGAGTTGTTAGAAAGCAACCATTAAGGAACTATGCAAATACTTATAATTAATGTTTATTATCATATTTTTCTTTTCTTTTATTGATGCAAAAGGTATCAGTGAGAGGATAAGTTAATAAAAATGTTTGATTGAAAATGAGGCGGATTAAGTAACTTGGTGGTAAGTTGATACAATAGTAAATGAACGGATATTGTTTAAGGAATGAGAAGGAAAAATTAAGTTGGCACTTTCTGTTAATTTTTTAGTTTTATAATTATTTTCATTACAATTTTGATAATATTGCTTCGTAATGTTAAAGTTCAAATAAAAAAATGTGATTATTTTACGATTGAGATGAGTTATTGTCTAAAATTTTGACATCATTTAAGTAATAGAGTATGACCAAAAAACTATATGAAGATAGTGTTGTAAAAATTGAAAAAAAAAAAAAGGTAAGGAAAAAAAGTGTTATAAAAATTAAAAATAGTAAGAAGTAGTGTCATTAAAGTAAAATAGACTAGGGAAGAAAGTGTCGCTCTCTCATATACTAAATTATGCAATTAATCTCGGTCTCACTTACAATGGGGGCCAAATGGTGATTATTTGCTTAATAGGATTGATTATTCGATTATTCAAACTGCTAGTCTATTTGAACTTTAGACAAAATATCAAGGACCTTTTTATAAATTACGGTTCATCGGCTGTTATTAGATAAAAGGTGGGGGAGAAATGGAATCAGAATCACCCATTTGTTTTTTATTTAAAAACTTAAAAGTTCGAAATGCTGCTTGTTCTCGACTTTGCATAAAGCCTTTAGCTGAATTCGGCCCAAATAGGGAGGAGCCCATGATGATGGTATTATTTCGAATCTTTTCACTTGAAAAAAAAAAAAAAAAGGAAATTCCGCGCGAGAAGGAAAGACGAGAAAAGGTCTTTGCAAGATTTTTCACCAACGGGATAAGTTTCTTCTTCACCCAATGTTTTTATCTTTTTTTTTTTTTTACAATTTCTTTCTACAATGACTCAAAAAACTTTGGAAAAAGCTATTTACCCCGAACGTGAACCCCGAATTTGCCAAAACGCTGTGTAGCACGTGTGTTTCGTTTGCTTTTTCCTTTTATATTGTTTTCGTTTAAACCCAACACTCTGTGATGCGGAGATTTAATTCATTGCAAACTGCAAAACCCTAATTACAAAGCTTCACTTCCAAATTGCAAAACCGCAAGTGGTTCGTGAAAGTGTTAAACCACTACATTGCAAAACCCGTAAGCATTTGTTGTTCCTACATTAATTTGTTGAGCTGTTTCATTTTAATTTATGAATCTTGAGCTATTTCATTTTAATTTATGAATCTTAAGCTGTTTTATTTTAATTTGTGAGTTGAACCATGAGTATTTATATCTAA
Organism: Citropsis articulata; assembly: GCA_030449925.1. Classification (NCBI taxonomy): domain Eukaryota; kingdom Viridiplantae; phylum Streptophyta; class Magnoliopsida; order Sapindales; family Rutaceae; genus Citropsis; species Citropsis articulata. The sequence continues at coordinate 19,736,614 of JASUUH010000121.1, read as the reverse complement.
ATTTACTTAACTATGAGCATTTGTATGTCAATTATCGTATTTTATTTGCTGCAGTTTGTTGAGCTGTGATAACTAATTAATAATAATTAATTTGTTGAACCATTAATTAATAATATCTATTTATATTTTAATTTGTTTCTAAACTTAATGAATTAGGGATAACTAATTAATAATAATTAGTCTATATTTTTACTTGTTTCTAAACTTAATGAATTTGATATAATTAATTAATAATAATCTGAATTATTATAATTTACAGCAATAATGGACAAGGTTGATGAATTGAAGATTGATGAAGTGGAGGAATTACAAGATTTACAAGAGGCTAATTTTGAAGGAAATAATGAAAATTTGGTGGATAAAGTTGAAGAGCCTAAGGTTGGGATGTGTTTTAATAGTTCGAATGAAATGTTTGAATATTACAAAAATTATGGTCAACAAGAGGGATTTCCAATGATGCTGAGATCTTGTAAAAAAGGGAATGACGGGAATATGAGATATATGACATTTATTTGCAGGTGAAATGGTGAGTCCAAAGGCAAATCCCATCGTGTTTTGCAACATCAACCTAACCAGCAAATTGGATGCAATACTAAATAGTGAAAAATGAGTAATTGGAAATTTGTTCCTTAGACACAACCATGCTGTAAGTCCGAGCAAGAGCATGTATTATCGATGCAACCGTACCATTAGTCCTTATGTAAAAAAATAGCTTGAAATAAATGAAGAAGCAGAAATTAAAATGACTCAAAGCTTCAAGTCTATTGTTGTTGAGACTAGTGGCTATAAAAATGTCTCATTCTTAGAAAAATATGCTAAAAATCATGTTGATAAAGCAAGGTGAATAAGGTTGGAGAAGGGGATGTAGCTACAATTCAGAAATATTTTCAAAAAATGCAAGCAGAAAATGATGGATTTTTCTTCAGTCTTGACTTGGATGAGGAGGATCGGTTAAACAATGTATTTTGGGCAGATTCAAGAAGTAGGAAAGCATACGAAGACTTTGAAAATATTGTTACATTTGACACCACATACCTTACGAATAAATATGACATGTCATTTGCTCATTTTGTTAGAGTTAATCATCACAGTCATTCTATTTTGTTAGGATGTGAGTTAATTTTGCATGAGGACACGGAGGCATTTACGTGGTTATTTGACACGTGGCTATCATGTATATCCAGCTCTTCTCCCCTTGGAATCATCATAGACCAAGATAGAGCGATGAAAAATGCAATTGAGATTGTTTTTCCAAATACTAGGCATTGATGGTGTTTGTGGCATATTTTAAAAAAGGTGCCTGAGAAGCTGGGAAGGTATACAGAATATCATATCATTAGATTTTCATTGCATGCTGTTGTTTATGATTCACAAACTTCTATTGAGTTTGAGGAAGCTTAGCATGACATGTTAGATAAATATAATCTTGATGATAATTAGTGATTAAATGGTTTATATGAGGAAAGATATCATTGGGTTCTGTGTTTTGTGAAAACAATTTTTTGGGCTGACATGTCAACCACTCGACGTAGTGGGAGTATGAATGCTTTTGTTGATGGGTATGTTAACTTAAAAACAACTTTGAAGCAATTTGTAAAAAAATATGAGAAAGCAATGGAAAGTAAATTTGAAAAAGAGTGGCACGTAGATGCTAGGTACTTCAGCCAGCAGATGCCATGCTGTACTAATTTCGTAATGGAAAAATAATTGAAAAAGTATACTCTATTTCCAAGTTTCAAGAATTTCAACAACAGCTGATGAATAAGATGTATTGTGAGGTTTTTAGTTGTAGGGGATCAGAATATAAAGTCGTCGAAAATAATGGAAAGAGTAAAGAGAAGACTTTTCAAGTTATTTTTGAAAGGGACGATGATGAAATTTATTGTGCGTGTTCAATGTTTGAATGTAGAGAGATTATTAGCAGACATGCCATTGCAGTGTTGATACGTAACCATATAACATTTCTTCATGAGAAGTATATTATACGGAGATTGAGGAAAGATGTGCGGAGATGCTACAGTCGAGTAAAAGTCGATTATGATGTGACAAGTTCGAGCATTGAACACCAGCGATATAAAAAAAAGTGTGCTGCTTTTTATGATGTTGCTGATGTAGCTTCAAAAAATGAAGAAAGTCATAAAAGTGTTTTGACTTGGATTGAAAAAGCAATGAAGGATGTATTGTTGAATGTTCGTTGTCAAACCGAAGATGTAACTGCTGTTAGTGGGTCGGGAAGTTATACGGAAATCATACATGATTCAGTAATATCTCATCGTAAAGGTCGGCCACCTTCTCAAAGAAAGCAAAAGCAATTTAAAAAGCCAAAACATAAGTTGAACAAATACTTCATTCAGTACAACTGCAGAAGTAATTCTATTGCATTCATTTTTAATTATTTCAATACAAATTAATTTCATATAAATTCAATAAAAATTTTAAATGTTTCTTGCTTACTTTCGTAGGACTTAGAGGCACACAATTCATCTTCTTAGGCGGCTACTACAATCCCAACACAATCGAGCAATATGGCTATGATAAATTTTTTTTTATATACTTGCTGTTAGTGTTGTTTCATTATCATTTGTTTATTAATTTAACAAACATTTTTGTTTTGAACAATAGCTAGCACAACAGGCACTCCCACAACACTCATTTTTCCCCTCTAACACTTTTTACTCCTCTTTCTATCAGCCTTGGATAAATTATGGAGGAGTTCATCATGTACACTTCCAACAATTACTATAGCAAGATTTCGAGGATGTCAATCGGATGGACTTTTCAGCAAATGATCTCAACACATGATGTATTGTTAGCTTGTGTTTTGATGCGTTATTTTGTTTTTGTTGTTGCTTGATTTCAAACGGGATAGTCAAGTTAAGGCTTGTGTTTTGATGTATTAATTTGTTTTTGTTATTGTTTGATTCCAAATGGGATACTCAAGTTAATCAACATCTATATATGCAATTCATATTTATGTTGTTGCAGCAACAATTGAAATAAATATAATTTCTAACATAACAAAGTAAAATAGCTTATAAACTTATATTTTGAAAGAAAATGTTATTACATGTGTACTAGTATTTAATTAATAGGAAAATTATCATTCACCCACTTTTCTTTTGCTTTATGTTCATCTAACCACCATAAAATTTTAACATGTTCTCTACACCACCTTTCTTTTAAAATTTGTATCAATTAACCACTTTTGCACTAACACTATTAAATAATTTAAATAAAATGATAATTTTACTCCTAAATACATTAAAAGACTATTTTATTTTATAAAAATTTTAAAAAATAAAAAATTATAATTATAAAATATGTCTAAATTAAACAAAAAATAAATCCAATTGACTTTTATTAGATTTAGATTTTGTAAAATTTTAATAATTATTTTTATTAAAAATTTATAACTTTGCAAATTTTTAATAAAAATAACAGTATTTATTTATTAAAAATTATAATTTTTTAAAATTTTATTAAAATAAATGAATTTATTTATTAAAAATAAATCCCGAAATTTCAATAATTTAGGGGATGCTTATTAAATCCCAAAATTTTGTAATTATTTTTATAATTATAATTTTTATTAAAATAAAATTCTAATTTTGGGATTTATTTCTTTATTAAATCTAGGGTATTTTTATAATTATATTTTTTAAAGTTTTAATAAAATAAAATAGTCTTTTAATTTATTTAGGGGTAAAATTGTTATTTCATTTAAATTATTTAATAGTGTTAGTGTAAAAGTTGCTAATTGATACAAATTTAAAAAGAAATGTGGTGCAAAGAATATGTTAAAATTTAGTGGTGGTTAGATGAACATAAGACAAAAGAAAGGTGGGTCAATGATAATTTCCCTAATTAATATATAGTACAAATTAAAACATCTAAAAAATAACATTTGAATAGATAACATATCACAACAATTATAAGTATTTTAATATAATCATATCTTGGTGTCTGTCTCCTTCGAAGTTCGTCATCATACAATAATTGAAATTTAACGGACAAACACTCAATCTTTAATGCTAACTTGCTAACCTCCTCCACTAACAGGTTAATTTTCTCTTCGGTTGGTTTACGATCTTCTGCCCATTGAAAATTATTACATCCTTTACAAAGCCAAAATTTGCGATTTGGATTCTTTATTGTATTTGACGTTAGCAACTCCATGTAATTACCGTATTCGTTACATAACTGTTGTGAGTTTCGAATTTTACTTGTGCTAGATGACATTGTGGTTAATTGAATGCTGAAACTACAAAACAAAACAAAAAAAATCGAAAATAAATCAGAACATAATGCAGCAAGACATAGCTAAACAGTTTTGGATCTCAGAACAAATAAGAAATCTTATGCTAATTCCAGCAGCAAGACAATTCCAACACTAGTAACACACAAACGCAATCAGCCGCAAGGCAATTCCAGCACCAGTAACATGTTAACAAACAAAAAAATTCCAACAGTAAGCCAATTCCAGCACCAATAACACACAAACACAATCAGCCGCAAGGCAATACCAGCACCAGTAACAACAAATAAAAAAATTCCAGTAGTAAGACAATTTTAGCACCAGTAACGCACAAACACAATCAGCCACAAGGCAATTCTAGCACCAGTAACAACAAACATAGTCAACCGCAAGACAATTTACTAATAATATTTAGGAAACCATGAACAACATTTTAGGAAACAGAGTACCATAAACTCAAATAAAACTGGCTTATCAAACCATTATAACCCAGCTTGCATATTTCTCTGTGCATATTTCTAAGCCTGCAAGCTTCTTCATCTGTGGGTTGATCAAGCTTCTAATCCAAGCCCCACATGCTGCCCTTGTTAGTCTCACTGTCTTCATCAATCTCCACTCAACCAGCCATTCTCAATCTCAAACTCGGCTTCAAATGATTGTTTATAGATTAAACCCACAAAACTTTTCCAGATGACCCCACTTTCAAAATCCTAAAACTAAGCAACTTGAAATAGAAAAACCCAGAAAATAACTAAATTGATAAATTAAGACAAAACTTTAATCACTTTAAGATAGAACAGAGAGAAAAATCCATGTAATAAAAAAGTTAAAAAACTTATTCCAATTTGACTTACAGCTAGAGTAACAAATGAAAATAAGTTGAAAATGAACTAAAAAAGGTTAGACGGCAAAGAACTGATCAAAATAGCCAAAACATGAACTTGATGCTTTAATTCAATAAACAAAAACAATAAAAATTAACAAAGAAAAAGTTAACCAAATAGCAATTGCCGACTGTAGAGTAAAGACATACGTACAAATCAAATCATTATAAAATAATTGAAAGCAAGAATCAAAGAAGCATTTCCCAATCAACCAAAATCTCAATCAGGTAAAATAATCATTTCATTACCTCAGGTGCAGAACTCTCAGTGATGGCAACGGAGCCGTGGTCTGGCGGCTATCGCGTGACTGTGAGTGGTAGCTGTTGCGTGTGAGTGGATGCGAAGGGTCGTTCGTGTTACCTTTTCGGGGCAGTGCGAGGACAAGAGAGATCGTTTTCAATTTTGGGCAATGTGAGGCTTAGAGAGATCATTTTCAATTCCGTGCGGTGTGAGGGTTAGAAAGATCATTTTCAATTCGAGCCGGTGTGTAAGAGATTTCAATTCGTCAAAAGAATTCAATTTAGGGCGGTGTGTAATAGAGAAAAGGAAATGAGATTTCAGTTCCTCGGAGGAAAGAAAAGGAAATGAGATTTGTGTGGTTCGTCAAAAAAACAAGAAAAAGAAAGGAGAAACGTGTGTAACAGAGAAAAGCAAGACTGCAAGAGAGGGGAAAGTGTTAAACGTACCGTTTTCAATTTAATCAAAACGGTGCGTTTTAAATTCGAGGCGCAAATTCGGACTTCACATTCGGGGTAAATATCAGCGCTAAAAAACTTTTATGTAGTAGCAACTAGCAACACAACTGACATGTTATCTATTAGATTAACTTATCATAAAATTAACTTACAATTTAAACAATTATAAATAGACATTTCTCATTTATATAAATAAGACTGTTTTTAGTCTTTTTTTTCACTAAACAAAATCCTTTGTCCCAAAATTTGCATTATTGACTTTTCCTACTCTCTTCCTTCCATGTCTTTAAAAGTAGGTTTATAAGTGATCCATAGACAATACTCTATTTTCCTTTTGGCTAAATTCATTTTTGTGATGGATATAGTTGTTTTCCGTTATTTTTTTCCTCAGATTATTGAGTATATATATATGATTATTGATTATATATATATATATATATATATATACCAAATCAATGATTTGAAAGAGTTTAGGAATATCTCTGATAGAATTCGAGCATGGTGTGTGTGAATATGCGATTCGTCTGCTTTTTTGAGAGGCGTGGCCGTGATATTTACGATCGTACAGTCTGAGGCCAGGTTCGTGATTACATTATAGTGCTTACAATGTTCAATATTGTAAATTTTGCAAAAGAGAGAAAATGAATAGTTCATTCAAGGTTGTTATCATTGGTCGGAAGAACCAAATCAATGATTTGAAAGAGTTTAGGAGCACCGCGATGCTGCGAAACGAGCCCACCATAGAATTCAGGCATGGTAGTGAAAAGGGTTAGCCATTGTAGGGTCTCACTAGGGAAATTCATGCTCTTTAAAACATCTTATGTGGACGAATTTCTCCCGACACATCGGCACGAATTTAATTGATTTTTTTTTCCTCATGTATGCCAATTATTAAATAATATTATTATACAGACATGTACAAAAACGACCACGCGCTAGTGTCGAGTTTTACAGTTGCTTCGCAGTTCGCATGGCCAGTCATTTCGATTTTCATCTCAACCGAATGCGTGCCTCCTGTACGGTTTTATGTTTGTTTATTATAAATTGAAGTAACTACCCTCTTTTTTGCCTCTATCTTATTGGCACAAAATCTGAAATTCAAATATTTGTTCCGTTACAAAATTGCCCCAACCTTCCCTCTCGGCCTCGCCTTTTTCCACTCTCCGCGCAGTTCCTCCATAAGCATATCTAGGGTTTTACTTCCGTTCACTCTCAGAAATCCCTCCCACTGGCCACGCCAACAACCAATCATCCCCTACACGTTTCCCCCAAATTTCAAATTCTCACTCTCAAAAATGAACATCACAAAATCAGCCGACAATTTTCAACCCATGTTAAAAGAATCAATCGATCGTTTTTTATGCGAGTACTCAAAGGGGTCCTCGGATTTCTCTAATATTACTTCAATTTTCTCTCGCTTGCTTCAAAATCTACCCGATCCCTCCTTAGAGTACGTTTGGTTTTACTCGGCGCTTAACTTTTACAGCTCTGATTTTACCTCTTTACACTCTCTTAAGCAAGTTATAGCTGTTAAGGACTTGTTTCAGCTACTGGTTTCTTGTTCTAGTTCATGCAATGTAGTTAAAAAAGTAGCCTTACTTGCTCCGGTTATTTACGAGTTGTGCCATTTAGTGATTGATAAAAATGAAGTTTATGAAGAGGTTGAGGGTTTGTTAGAAGGGATTGTTAGTTACATTAGCATTTTTTGTGGCTCCGAATTGGAACTAGATGATAGAATCTTGGACCCGAAATTGAATTGTTGTTTTGTCGATCTGGTGCGCGTATGGGTGGTTGGTAAAGTTGGAGAGAATTGTGATTTTAGGGAAAATTTGAGGCTCTTTTTACCGATTGTTAGCGATAAAGTGCGTGATAATGTTTGTGTGGGTTGTAAAGTTGGGCAATTAGCCGGGGTTGTGATGTGCGAGGCATTTTGGTTGAGGCTGTGCTTGAAGTGTGGGTTGGGAAGTTTGAGGGAGGAGTTGGCAAAAGACTTGCGTGATTGCGCTGTTCAAATGATAGCTGGGTTTCGGAATCATTACTTTCTTGGTGAGTTTATTTTTTATTTTTTTCAGTTCGTTTGCTTTTAAGTGTCTCGATCCTTCTCAACAGAGTAACTCTCCATTTAGTGGCGCAATGTATGCGTTTTGTATTCTTAATGAAACCATCCATGGTGTAGCATATCTTATGGTATATTGAAACATGAGTTTTGTTAATTTAAATGTTCATTTTTACTCTTTAGAGCAATGTTTTTAATCTTAGGCTATATTTGAAATTCAGGTGCCGTAACTTTTAAGTTAGAGCTGCGGTGGAGAAAAAGATGTAGTTGTGAAATAAAAATTGATAGTTGTTATAAAAATGACTTTTAGGTAATAGTTTTGACAAAAATAGTAAAGATATTATGGATTTTTCATCATATAAATGTAGAATAAAATCAACTCAGTTCAAATCACAGCAACAAGTGTTTATCAAACTCTTCAATGTTGTGGCTTCCAGGCCACGGCTGTCTAATCATAGTACCAAATAAGGCTTTAGTCTAAGGAATTTTCCCTTGGATAAACCATGTACAGATTCAATGATTATGGACTTGTATGTCTGCTTGTAATTTTGTTAGGGGATTAAATCAATTTTTTATTTTTTATTCATTTATTTATTTATTTGTGTGTATATCTGCTAAAAACACATTAAACTCCTTGGGATCAATGATCATTAGCCTTTTCCAAGTTCTGATTTATTTTCTGTAACGAGTGATATAAATCCCTTTGACATTGCTATTTCATCAAGTGTAGTGATGCTTGTACTTACTAATTTCTGCTTGATCCATGTAAGATGGCATTCTTAGGATGCTGCTGGAGCCTGCGTTGCCCGTGTCCTCCCTGCTGGTCAGTATTCAGCCTTTTGCTTCAATTTACTTTCATTCAAATTTAACTTATCATATAAATGCATCAGGTTCAGTTGAAGCTTTAAGTCTCATTACGTGACATGTGAGTCCTGGGGTTATGGCCTTGACATCTTGAGAAAATATAGAATTATGTAGAATAGCGGAAATGGAAGACAATGCTGTGTGTCAATGCCAAAATAGGATTATAATTGACACAACCCTTTTGCCCACACAGAAAGTGATGTCATAGCCTTAATGTGTAAGATGTAGTTGCATGCCTACCAGACTACACTATATAACATTTCATGGGGTTGGGTCGGTGGTGGCTAGGGTACAGATTGTGAATACACAAGGCAACTCTGAATGGGTGAGCTGAACATCCAAAGTGAAGTGTGATTCGGCACCCATGTCACTGAGCCTCAAAGTGTTCTATTCAGCCTTGATTTGAGGTAAGCAATATAATTTAGCCTCAAAAGTCACAAAACTATTAGTAACACTTCATGTTTTAAAACTTACTTGGCATGATCATATTAACAATTCCGAACTTTATCTGTTTTCCGTCATACATTCAATTTTTTCTGCCTTATTTATATATCAAAAGGGATCCATTCTTCTGCCCTAAGTAGCTGAGATAGGCCTTGCGGTTTTTTTTTTCTTCCATTGTTTTATAATTACCTTGTAATATACGATCCTTTTTCTTTTTCCATCATCCGTCAGTTGTTATCTTCTTGAGCATTCTGAAGACTTTTGCCTTTTAGTTTCTATTGATAAATATCGGTTTTGGAAAAGCTATATGCTTGCCAACAAAGTAGATTATCAAATATGAAACATACATTTGACGCAAAAACATTATCATTTTGCCAAATCTAGTATTTTGTCTTGTTGCAGGGCCGTGGAGATGAAGTTTGTTTACGGCAGATCGTGTATGATGTTGTCCTAACTGTAGAGTATTCATTCCTCATTCCTCGAAAAGAAGTTCAGCTACCTTGCAAAAGCCTTAAAAATTTTGCTGTCAGATGGTTGCTTGTGCTTGACAATGCATTACAGTTTGCGAGGTATGGGAATGTGAAGATTGTAGCTGCCGTGAAACGTTGTATCTTAGAACATCTCATCTGAAAGATCTCTAATTGGCAACAGGGACAACAATGACCAGGCGAAATTCACTTCTTATACAAATGCATTCTCCAAGTCTTGCCTGCCCTCTGAATTGATCAAGTGGGTTACGTGTGAAACTGCCATCGGGGGAAAAATGAGCACACCAAATCTTTCAACTCCAATTACTCTTATCAGTGAGTTTATCAGCTATCTTCATCCTCTTTGGTCCTTCCATTTACATTATTCTTTAGGGTTCAGAAATTCTTTGCAGTAGCAGGTTAGGTTACGGTTGTCAAAACACCGAATAATGATAAAAGGCGTCGATCCTATTGTTGTTATTTGTTAAGGTGATGCATGAGAATTTCTAGACAGGCACCGTTTTGATTACTATGTGTTTTACTCTTGGCCTGTTACAGCTCCAAGCTTACTTGATGAAGTTAGAGAAGAATTTAATTTGAGATGAGACCCTATATGTGATTATTGATGTTTTCAAATGTTTTTCCATTTTAATCCTTCCAATATCTAATTATAATGTGCTGACATTTGCAGAGTGGCTGCTGATTGTTGAAGATCTAGGTGTAAGAGTATTTGATTGTGACATCTCCAAGATTCATGCCAAAGCTCTGATATGCAAGTCTAGAGTGGAATCTGAGCTTCCAATATTTATGCCGAATGGGAAATTGAATGACTATCACTTCTTTCACACAAATAACGAAACAAGGAGGCATGACAAAGTTGATGATGATCTGGAGATGGTTGATTTTGTGGATACTGAATTCTCAGCTTCTCCTGGCTTGATGAAACCAATAGCCGTTGGTGGTACAAAGAAACGCAAAGAAGGGAGAAACATTGAAGACAAACCGCCAGTAAAATTTTTTAAGTGTCATTTTCATGAGAACACCACGAGTGACAAGTTTTCACCTTTAGGCAACGACGATGGCTTAAGTGGCGGGAGTGAGGTTGAAAATCCTGCCTCTGATGAAGATATGGAAGATATGAAGCAATAAAGTTTGATCATAAATTATGGGCTCTGAACATGCGAACCAACACTGGTGATTGCAGTTCAGACTCGCTCCTCTTCCAGTAACATTGACTCATTATCATACCATAAACAGGTCTCATTCATCTACCGTTAAAGACTGGGGAAGGAATTTTTCTCACCACGGCCTGAGGGGTTTAAGGCTGCCGCTGGCTATCCTTCTTTCTGACACTTAACAAAGCAATGAGAAAAGTTGCAGTATTGCATTATCGGCTTTTCTGTGTGTATGTTTATATGTTACCTCATGTAGATCCTGATAAGGAGCTAATGGTGGTTATATTCTTGTCAATTACTGCTACTATATCATATGCTTCATACTGCTAGATTAAAACATATTCCGTCTACTTTTCGACTTTTGCCAACCCTCTGAGGCCTTGGCCCCAGATTTGGATTGGGCTTTTTCGATAGAAAATGTCTAAAGAGAAGTGTGTGAACACTCACTCTGTCACGTGTAAAATATGTGGTCTTAGCGCCATTGAGATTGATCGATTGATTGATCGGGTAGGTCCATCGTGTACCCTCAAGTCTTGACCATATAATTAAAGCAAGATGGCAACCTCCTGCGTATTTTATATTCTAAGACAGAGCCTTTAATAAAGGAGAGAAATCAATGCATTCATTTAAAAAAAATGAAAAAAAAAGTTTCTTATTATTTTTTTTGTACATGCAATCAAACAATGTGGTTAATTCCCGCTCGCAGCGGCGGCGGCCGGGGGGAGGGTGGTGGTGACAAGAAAATTCAGACATCATGGCTTACGGGGCAATGGCCTGTAAGGTAAGCAAAGGATGAAGCGAGCTTGTAATTAAGTGCCAAATGGCACTAAACTAGTTGCCCGTGACGGCAATAAATTCGACGTGCAGCGCACGAGAACTTAGAAATTACGAAATATTCATCATGGAACTTTTTGCTTACGTGCACTAGCCACGTAAGCTAAAAATATTAGCTTTTTTATTGGTGGTTTCTACCCCATTCTTGCCCTTTACTTGATAATTGATTATTTTTGTTCCGGATGCTCCTTTTAAATGAAAATAAATGATAATAATCATTTCACCGACAAATATGATTGTATTTGGATAAAGAAATTATACTTGGATAAAACTTAGTTTACAAAAAAAATTAATACTCTGAGCAGTTTCTACACTTTAAGCAGTTTAGTAATAGACTAGGATAGTGATAATCGTTTTTTTTTTTTTAAAAAAAAAAACTATGCTCATAAAAACAACAAGGTAAAATATTATCAAATATTTTAAAATGATTGATCTTTATAAATTTGAACAAGTGTTTATTAAATAATTTCATTTAGGTGGTCACTTAAATTTAAACTTTGAAAAGGATTAAAAAATTAATTCACTCTTGCATTTCTGACAAAATAAAAATGATCATCCATTTAAATAGTTTAAAGTTATATTTTGTATAAGATTCATAAGGGATCAAATTGTTTCATAGAAAACGTTGGTCAAAAACTTTTACAAGAATGTAGTTTAATGTCCCTTTAGTGATACGTCCATAACAGCCATGTTGTTGCAGTGTTGCTTTATTCCACCTCGAACAAGACTGTAAATAGGCACAATACTTCCTTTCTTTTCTTTTTCTTCGTTTTTGTTTTTTTAATCTTTTTGTTTGTTCTTATTTTGTACACGTAGGCCAGACCCCACTTGTCAATTAAAAAAATTGCCAAACACGGTCTTGTGTTTTTATCCATCTGGGCGCGGCAGCTTGCGTCGGTGCAAATTATTTAAAATGTGACGAATTAATTGACGGTAAAGCGATGACAAAAATTGGCCACCCAAGCATTCCAACATCAAATGGTAAATGATCAAACGGTGGATGATTTGAGTCCCAGCGAAAAAGAATTCCACATGCATCACGCCATACATCGTTGACTGCGAAAAATAGAAAGATTTGTTAATAAAAATTTTGGTAATAAGAAAATTAATTAGGTTAGCGAATGGTAGTTATCAAATCGGTTGGGAGGTTAATGTAATGGTGGACATTTGAACTTATGATGTACAACATAGTTTTTAGTCAGAGATTCGGATATTTAAACAGCATTATATAAATTAAAGAATGGTTAATGTGGCAATTAGTTGATTAATTAATTATATTCCATTTGTTTGGTGATAATTGATTAGTATTTTAAACGAATACTTAAAAGACAAACAGGGAATTAAGTTGGTAAAATCCATTTGTTTAGTTTCGAAAGCTATGTTTGAAAAGTATATCTAATACGAAATCTTGTAACAATAAAGTATACGATGGAAAATTGAATAATAACATTAAAGTTCCTTAAATACTTTCATAAATAAAGACATAATTCGTCAATTTATATTAAGCTTGCCCCTAAATAATTTTGAAATACCAAATTGAAAGTTGCCTTAAAATATCGTGCGGTGACTTTGGGTGGGGGGAGGGGGACTGATGTCAAATGGGTGTGTAACTTAAGATTTAGTATATTTTAGACATTCCATAGAGATGATTAATTGTCCCAATTGTGCTAATTTAGTTGGTTTCTCTTTTATGGTAAAGACAGTTGATTAAGATATTTTTTTATTCAAATTTTATATTAAAAAATTTGACAAATTAGGGCTATGGCCATAAGTTATTTGGCTATTTTATTTAATCTTATGAATAATATTATAGTATAAATTATTGTGCAAATTGATATTGTGTAACATGATTGGTTGAATAAAAATATTAAATAATAAGAATAAATCATGTTACGTAATATTTTTGTTCAACCAATCAATTATTTATATTATGTCATGTCAATTTATATAAAAATTTATAGTTGTAATATAAAAATTTATAGTTGTAATATTATTAATTTTTTATTTAGCCTAATGATAGTCCAAACATTTTTCCAATAATTTGTTAAATACCATATTTAATTTTTACCCTAATTGGAGAATTACAATTTTATATATATTTTAGATATCTAAATAAAGAATCGTTTTTTTAAAAAAGCAAAAATAATTGAATAGACAAGAACACTATATTTGTTTAAATGATTTATTTGATCAGTAAAATAATTATTTGGAATGTTCTCAACATACATTCTCTTTTAGTTGCAATAATCGATTATTAAAAAAAAAGGATAAAAAATAAAATTAAAAAATTAGAGATTTAAATAGAATTGACATAAATTCTGCGTCAAAAAAATATACAATAAGAAAAAGAATTCTCTTTTCTGCCTTTTTTGGGTGGAATAAATTGGCAATTTTAGCTGAAAACTCAAACTTTCAGATTGAAGAAACGCTTTGTTTACAAGGACCCCAAATCGGCAAAGAAAATAGACATCTGGGTTACTTTCTGGTGCATGCCAATGACAGATACCAACTTGAATGGAAAATGACAGCTCATAAAGCGAAAGCGGTGGGCCTCATTTTATACTAACCACTTGATGTTTCAACTCAACAATCCTGTGGCTGAAATTCGACCTCGCATCTTAACGACTTCTCTGTCACATACTTTCATATCAAAGTAAATTTCTTTCCGAAAATAAATTAAAATAATTAAAAAATAATTTAAAGACTCATAATATGAATTTTATTTTAAATATATATCACAATTTTTCTTCAACACACCCACACCAATGAAAGTGTAAACTCAAGACATGAACTTCAGGAGATCCTTCTTTACCATTAGAGACTCATAATATGTAGCATTTATTTTTTTGTTTGAAATTTAAATGGATTTGAATTTTTCTAAAGTTTGAATGGATCTGATTACGAAAATTGAATGACATGTTTGTTTTATTTATTTATTTATTTATTTTAATATCTGAATATAAGTGGTATTTTGTTTGTTTTCAAATAAAAAAACATTTTAAATTTGGTTATTTGACATTTATATTTTTGTAAATTAAAATATAAAAAAAGATGATTAGATTTTATAGTTAAGGAAATAAGTTATTTTACAAAGATATATTTGGAATATAAAATTTACTTGTCATTCATATTTTTTTCCATTCAGATAAAAGTCACAAAAGTTTACTTTTTCTATTCAGATGTAAATATCTAAAAATTATATATAAGTTTCAAAAAACAAACAAGCATATTTTGAAAAAGATCTGAAATAGATTATTTTATATAGATATTTTTAGAATATAATATTTACTTGTCATTCAGACATTTTTTTATTCAGATAAAAGTCACAAAAGTTTATTTTTTCTATTCAGATGTAAATATCTAAAAATCAGACATAAGTTTCAAAAAACAAACAAATATATTTTGAAAAAGATCTGAAATTAATAAAATTTTATACTTCAAACATTTAATAAACAACCCCTTAGATTTTTTTTCAATTGTTGTTAATTTATTATTTAGATTTAGTCTGCAAAATTTTAATTATATTTTATATCAATTCTAATTTTAAATTAAAAAAGACTTAAGAATATTTTATTTTTTATGTACTTTTGACACAAAAATTTACAAGAAATTCAATATCACTCTTCTATTTAAAAAAAATAAAACAAAATATGATAAAATATAAGTCCGAAATTGCCGAATCAACCGCCGGTATACAGAAACAAAACAAACCGTCAATAAATTTATGACTATTTCGTTGACTGACAACGATTAGTTAAAAAGTCAACATAATAAACCGCAGGCCGTAGCAACAGCTTTACAGCCAGCGTCAAAAATGTTGAAAAACAGCTAAATACCAATTGGTGGGAACCGGGACGCAAACTCGCAAAGTAGTGACCAAGGGCAAAAAGGTAAATAGACAAACTGTCGGCCTATTTAACCATGGTTAAATAAACCAGAGTCTCAGGTTAGGGCTTGTGAGTACGGAGCGCACGTGAGACGCGAGAGCTAATGGAGCGTCGGTGACTCGGTGCGAGTTATCTACGAGGTGTGCAGATTTTATTAGTGTTATACTGATTATTTTTTAAAAATTTAAAAAGATTAGAAGAGAGAAGGAAATTTGAGAGGGATATATATATAAGCAAATGGAAACCAAATTTAACAGCAATGAGGCTTTGAATTGAGAGGGAGTAGAGAGAGAAGAGAGAGAGAGAGAGAGAGATGGCAGATTCTTCAAGCGATTCGGTTTCCATTGATATGGAGACTCCTCCTCCTAGTGGCAAGGTACCTACATTTTGTTTTGAATTTTTTTTTTCTAAATTCTTGTTTGGCTGCTGAGAAAATGTAGGAAAAGGAAAGAATTTATAACGTCGAGAAATTTTTTATTCTTGAGTGTAGGTTATAATATGTTAAATAATTTTTGACTTTTTTGTTATAATGTAAAAACAGTGAACTGCTAAATTGTTGTTTTATTTCTTTTTATCTTTCAAAAAGCCTTCCAAGATTTTTTTTTTATATATTTATTTATTTATCATGTTATAACTTGTAAGAGATTATCCACACGAGATTTGCATATTAAATGCGTTTTCTTGTTCGTCCTGAATGGATCGGATATGGCATTAGTTTTCAAACTATGGCTTCTTGTAGCCTCTTGATTTTGACTTGAAATGCTAATTACTAGATATTGGAAATAAATGAGAAACGGCTCATGTTAAGTCATTGGGAATGTGAAATGGCTCATGTTAAGTCATTGGGAATGTGAAATTTTATGTTTGGTGGGTCATTTGTCGATTTCCCGTTCATGGAGTCAAAGAACATAATGCCAGCATATGCTAAATTGGCAAAAGAGTTACGATTATCCAAAAGGTGCCATTGCACATGCAAATTCCCATTGTTTTAAAGATAACTTAACTTGGATATGCCTGAAATGTTCTTTTTGTCAAAAGCGAATAAGGTTTTAGTATTTGAACATTTGATATGTGCCTGCTATGCTGATTTTGGAGATTTATTATTTTAGAAAGTTGGCTTTGTCATTACTGGCATGTGTTGTGTTGGATTTACTAATTTGATTTCCTCTAGTGTTATTTATTAAGAGAATAATGTATTCTAATCTATCTTTGCAGGACAATCTTATAAAAACTTCCCATGGTTCTTTGTCTGTTACCATCTACGGGGACCAGGACAAGCCAGCTCTTGTCACTTATCCTGATTTAGCTCTGAACTGTAAGTATACTGGATTTTCTTGGGTGCATGCTGAATTCTGCAATGGCAAAGTGTAGATGACACTGCACTATATGCTATTGAGCCTTTTTCAGTCAAAATGTTTAAAGTCATACATTTTCTGGTAAAATTGTTTTTCATTATTTATAGACAAGTCAACCAAACTGTTGAAAAATGTTCTGGACATAAGTGTTTAAATATCTAGAATAATTTTTTGCTTGGCTATGATCCCTGCCTGACGACAATTTTTTTTTTCTGTAGTTAGAATTGAGATCTATGTTGATGTTAAATTTGAATTTGGGACCTTTGCAATATTAATTGTTTAAATTTTGTGCAAATATATTTATGTTCTCGAAGTATATGAGTATTTTGTATCTTTAAATTTGAAAGATATTATTATTTAACACTTTTGCTCCCAATGCAACAGTACCAAGCTCTAACTTATGCTTTTTTATGTTTGACTGAGCAGATATGTCCTGTTTTCAAGGATTATTCTTCTGCCCAGAAGCATGTTCCTTGCTACTGCACAACTTTTGCATATATCATATAAATCCTCCTGGCCATGAGGTTTGTAACTTAATAGCTGGTCTACATAGTATGCTTGTTTTTCATGCTTCTACCATCCTAAATTATTTCTTTTGGCGAATGTTATTATTCACATTGTTTCTGATCCGGCACTTTTTTCAAGAGCTATTGCAGTTTGGAGCTGCGGCAATTAGTGATGATGAACCTGTACTCTCTGTTGATGATTTAGCAGATCAGATCGCTGAGGTTCTTAACCATTTTGGGTAAATACATTATCACACTATGCTTGTTACTCTCTCTTGAGCTTGTTAGCTGATTGGCCATATGCTGTAGTATGGCCTCTCTTCGCTTCAGATATTTTGTCTGATTTCATTATTGCCTTTTTTGGTTCTTAAAAGTGGTTGTTCCTTGAAAAATGATGTATGTCGACAGACCTTCACATGCTTAAATTGTTTCAAGCTGTCTTATGAGTATTCTGTATCATGGTGATGAGGTATTTTCAGTTGGTAGCATATAAAGGATGCCAACTGATTTGTCCTCCTTTTTCCCTCTTCTTCTTCAGGCTTGGTGCAGTGATGTGTATGGGGGTTACAGCTGGAGCTTACATTCTTACACTATTTGCTGTAAGTTGTACCCCTT
Source organism: Citropsis articulata (assembly GCA_030449925.1). Classification (NCBI taxonomy): domain Eukaryota; kingdom Viridiplantae; phylum Streptophyta; class Magnoliopsida; order Sapindales; family Rutaceae; genus Citropsis; species Citropsis articulata. The sequence goes on along the minus strand of JASUUH010000121.1, from coordinate 19,718,577 downwards.
GGTACCATCAACATGATTATTTATTTGTTTATTTATTTTTGTGGCTATTCTATTGGGCTCCTGACGAGTGGGGATTTACTGGTCTTTTCCATTCATTGGTAACAGATGAAATATAGGCACCGTGTACTTGGGTTAATCCTAGTTTCTCCTCTGTGCAAAGCACCCTCTTGGACAGAATGGTTGTATAATAAGGTTCCATTCCTGAACCTCCTTGTCTCTGATTACAAGTTTAAGGATCTTTTTCTTATGCGCACCTCCATATTATTCACAGGTAATGTCAAATTTACTCTACTACTATGGCATGTGTGGTGTGGTGAAGGAATTATTGCTAAAGCGGTACTTCAGCAAGGTATTATGGTGCTTCAAGCCTATCTCATTTAATTTGGGTTGTTATTTCCAGAATTTGATTGATTGGCTGATTGAATTCTGACCAATGATAGCAGGAAGTTCGTGGTAATGCCCAAGTACCAGAATCTGATATAGTTCAGGCATGCAGAAGAGTTAGTCTCTCAACCCTTTCTAATCTCTCTCATTTGCAATAAGTGCTTTATTCATCAGAATAAAACTATGATTAATTGTAGTCGGTCAATCACTAATCCCTTTCCTCTGCATGGCTAGCTTCTTAATGTGTATGTTTCTTTCCTCAGCTGCTGGATGAAAGACAGAGTACAAATGTTTGGCATTTTCTTGAAGCAATTAATGGGTAGGACCTGTTTCAATAAAGTTTGATCTCACTAATTACATGAGGCAAATATTAAGAATGGTGTCTTTTGGCTTTGTAAATGCTTAGTTTTGGTTGCCTCTGCTGTAGACTACTGATCCACGTTGGCATTTGGCTCTTGATTTCTGCATTTTTCTGATCAACTTTGTGATCTTCCCCGAGACAGTGGCAATGTTGATACAGATTAATAAATGCTAGTTATCATGCTTTGTTAAGGACTGTCTTCCATCACATGGAGTGTCTTATTTGTCTACAATGTCGTTAAGTAGGTGCCATTTGTTTTGAAACAACCTCATGTGCTTCAACTTTTTGATCTGGTATTCCCAACATTTTTTTTGTCTGGCAGGAGACCCGACATCAGCGAAGGGCTGCGGAAACTACAATGCCGCTCTTTAATATTTGTTGGTGAAAGCTCTCCTTTCCATTCTGAGGCTGTCCACATGACTTCTAAAATTGATAGAAGATATAGTGCTTTGGTTGAGGTATGGACACGAGTATATATATCTGTATTAGGTTTTCTAGTGTTGCTTGCATCATTTTGTGAAAGTGAGTTTTAACTACTTGGGGATCTGGGACCTACAGGTTCAGGCATGTGGATCGATGGTGACAGAGGAGCAGCCCCATGCCATGTTGATACCAATGGAGTACTTTCTCATGGGATATGGATTGTACAGACCAACTCTAAGTGTTAGCCCAAGAAGTCCATTGAGTCCGTGTTGCATCTCCCCAGAGCTTCTTTCACCTGAAAGCATGGGCTTGAAGTTAAAACCAATAAAAACTCGAATTTCTGCGGGAATCATCTAATAGAAGATGGAAGAGGAAGGCAAGGTTCTTTTTTGCAATAATATGTTTAAGGTGCATGTAAAGTTTTCTGATTGGTCGAGACGACAGAAGAGTAAATTTACAGAGCATTGTAAATAGGGAAAGAGCAGGAAAGATACTAGGTTATATATTAAACGGAAATCAGGTATCATTCTTTTATATGTATCCAAAAATGTTAGTTGAGGAGTGGGTCAGTCATCTGTAAATCCTCGGGAATAATTATTTACCAATGACAAGCAAATAATGATAATATGAAAGGCTGCAAAGCAAACTCTTCATAAAGGGATTGATGTTTTTTCATTGTCATGTTAGATTCATTTCATTTCTTTGGTGACAATGAAAAATAGCTGGTAGATTTCAGGTGTGGTGCAGAAGTGTCTTGCTCTTCTTGACTTTCGAAATTCCAACAGTAAGGCTGATATCCAGACATGAAGCAGAATTTGGTGAGATGAAATTGTTTATATGATTGAAGTGTGTTGAGAATTTTGTTGTATCTGCGACTCTTGGTTTGAGCAACTAGTGAAAATTGTTGCTAATTACTGGTTCTAGTTACTAGAAAATGCAATCATTATCAGGAGAAACGATTTGCTGTTGCAGTTTGCAATTACTGGAGTCTATTCAGCTCCTAATGGAACCAAATGATCAAGCACCCTCGATATCTTTCCATTCAATCAAGAATGTGTTGATTAATTTGAGCAAGCCCTCCGGCCTCCCCTCTAAAGCTTCATGGATGAATCTTTTGAAGGGTGAGGATATTTTAAGTTCTGAACTCATCATATTTCTCATTATACTCTTTTTTGAACTAAAAATTTTATTGTGAAAATATAATTTGATCAATTAGTTATTTAACCTCACTCTCTCTCCTCCCATCTCCTTCGCCTTATCAAAATTTATTATGATACATGAAGCAAATATTAAGTCCTATTGTAATTTAAACAAAATAAAAGGATCGATACCCATACCACTTTGAATATATTAGAATTTTCTTGGTCAAATCTTTGAAGCACAAACTCTAAATGGTAATAATAAGTAAATCTGATGATGTTATAGTGATAACTAAGAGAAGGATAAAATTTATTTAACAAGAAAAAATTAAAAAAAAAATTGAAAGAGAGAGAAGTTAGTTTAATATTTTTACCATTGTTATGGCATAGAGAAAAAAATAGTTAATCAGGGTAATTTTGTTATTTTTGAGAATTAATGAATTAAAATAATAAATTATAATGTGATGATTGTTTTAATTAAAGAATAGGTATGGAAAGGAACTTAATGTCAAATAGTCTTCCCATATTTTACTTTTATTTTTTTCAATTATTTTCTATTTAGTGCCAAAAATACCTTTTTTTTTTTAAGTAAACCTTTCTTTAAATTTCCACAGGCACAATACTGAAAAGTGAAAACCCTAAAATCATATCTTCTCTTTCTTCAACCACTGCTGCCTCATCCTAAATAAAAAACTCCTAATCCCACTGACAGGGCGGGCAAATACGGGTTCAAATCACCGAATTAGGTTCAGATCATTTGATTAAGTTTTGGATTAATCGTGTTAAAGAAAAAATAATCTAAATTTAACCCGAACTTGTGGCCCAATTGAATCTGATCCAGCTATAGTTTGGGTTGAATCAGATTAGATTAAAATTTTATGTTTGTGTTTGTGTGTGCATTAATATTCGGATTTCACGATCCGATCCAATCAATGTGGCCAAATCCAACTAGGGTTGGATTTTTTATCTGCATCCGATCTGAACTTCAATTTTTCAAATCTGATCGGGACATGTTACTTGCCTACCCCTGCCACCGGAAGCGACTTCTCTTTTTATTTTTCATTTTTTCTTTCCCTTCTTCCTTCCTTGTGAAAGCTATTATCTCCTTCCCTGTGAAGGGTTTTCTTCCAAATGAAGATTATTTTTTCGCCCGTTTGGTGATGGTGCTATACCCGCGGCTTTTGAAAGTGGTAGTGTATTTTATTTTCAAGATCTCGGTAGGTCTAAAGATTTATGGGACAGATTCGGTTATGGCCATGAAAGGCTCCTTGATGCTACCATTCCTATTTCTCAACCAGTTATGACCACCGCATGGCCACCATTCCCATCCCACCGTCGGCTTTTGTTATCTGGCCGCTTCCTGCGTTCATAGCTATCACTTGCTTTCGTAGCAGCCTGGTTGCGGTTTTGCTGCCGTTGTTGTAACTGGACACTTCGATTTCTTTTTTCTAATTAGTAGGGGATTTCACCTGGAGTAGTCGAGGGGGATAAGACAAGTATAATAAATTACACTCGCTTTAAGAGGTACAGGATATGTCTGTGATTGAGGTTTAATCGTAATTTTTAAGTTATAATATTAAAATATTTAATAAATATTAATTATAATTTAAAAATTATATTAATATAATTTTTTTTTGTATTATAAATTTTTTTTATATTTTTAATAATTTTATTAAAATTATTATTTAAAATTTATATTTATTATATATAAAATTATTTATTATTTTATAATTATAATTTTTTTTTACAGTAGTTGTAATTTAAAAATTATAGTATTTCAATACAAACACACCCTTAATTGATGAAATCTTTTTGCTCTTATTAGGAATTAGAAAATTATAATGTCTGCAAATTTTAATATATATGTTTTATTGTTCGAGGCTTGATGAAGTAATAAGTATTATACTATTCATAATGTAGAATGTAGCCTTGTATTCACACCCTATGGCATTTAAGTTGTTCTTTTTATTTAAAGAGTTTTTGTAAATATTAACTACTATAATTTGAAATCTAAGTTAACTTGATTTTATATTTGTATGATAAAAATTTTATTATGCTTTTATTAATTTTGTCAAAATTAATATTTAAAAATTATATTTACTATATAATATTAAATTTATCTCATAGTTATGATATTTTTCCACTGCAATTTGTAACTTAAAAGTTATAGTATCTTCATCGTAAATAGAGTCTACAGAGCCTTAATAGTTCATGCAATATGGCCTTCCTAGTGTCACGGCCCACTCATATCCCACGCTGTGCCGTTCGGCCTGAGGTGCCGAATTCACACTTTCTTGGCTCCAAGTCAGCCTTACACTCAAATCCACTGCTAGATTCAAAAATTAAAATGTGTATTCAGTCAAAGTCACAGAAGATAGAGGAAATGACTTGTATTACTTGAGGAAATACTTATAATACTTGGTATTTGTGTTGCTTGTTGTGTGTTGTATATCTTGGCGAAATGAGGCCCCTCGTATATAGAGTACCAAGAAGTGGGTTAATGCTCAACTACCACCTACCACCTACCCATAATAAGTACATGAGAAATATCTATACACTACATAAGTCTCCATGGCTCTAGAATCATTAATGAGTCAGTCCATGCTACTTGGAGGTTTGGGCCATGAAATTCTCCCCCCACATAATCTGGAAACGTCCTCGTCGACTTTCTGTGGAAGTCCTTGATATTGTCTTAAAACTGCCATAAATCATTTGCGGGTTTCTAATTTGCTGTATTCTCGGGTAGTCCCTTCCACTTGACGAAGTACTTCTGGCATGACGGAAAACTCTTCTTTTAAACCACACGATCAACCAAGATGGTCTCCATTTCTTTGTTATACACCCTGGTATTGTTGAGTGGAGGGCGCTTGGATTCTCCCGGCTTCGGATTGCCATGGTATGGCTTCAAGCAACTCACGTGGAAGACCAGATATAGTTTTAGCCAAGAAGGCAACTTTAACTTGTACGGCACATTGCTGACCCTCTTGATGATGGGAAATAGCCCCCCGTACTTCTGGATAAGGCTATTGTACAGCGAACGAGTAGACTTAGTTGGGACAAAAAGATCTTGACTAGCACCAACCCCCCCAAATTAAACTCCAAGTGTCTACGTTTACAATTCGCCCACTTCTTCATCTTCTTGGTCGTCTTATCGAGGTGCACCTGTGCTATGTCCGCTTGCTCATGCCACGACTTTGCCACCTTGTATGTCGTGGGACACCTCTCAGTATAGCTTGTGACAAGTATGTGTGACGTTCGCTGTTGCTGTCCCATGATCACTTTGAAAAGGCTCCTCGAAGTAGCCTCGCTCCACTGCAAGTTGTAGGAAAATTGGGCCACGCCCAGCAACTTGCCCAATCATGTTGGTTGGCATTCAAGAAATGCCGTAAGTACAGCTCCAACAAGATATTTACTCTCTTCGTTTGATCGTCGGTTTATAGATGAAAGCTCGTAGAGAAGTGTAGTGCTGACCCCATTAGCTTAAAGAACTCAGTCCAAAACCTCCTTGTAAACTGGTTGTCACGGTCGCTAATGATGGATTTTGGAAGTCCCCAATACTTCACCACATGCTTACATAAAAGCTTGGTTGTGTCCTCCGTTGTGCACTCCTTCTAGGAAAGAATGAAAGTGACATGCTTCGAGAAGCGATCCACCACTACATCAATAGTTGCAAACCCCTCAAACTTCATAAGACAAGTGATAAAATCCATCGATATGCTTTCCCACGGTCGATCTAGAGTGGGTAGTGGTTCAAGTAACCCCACGGGACATTACTGCTCTACTTTATCGTGCTAATACACTAAGCATGTTCGCACGAACTACTCTACCTCATCCCGCATCTAAGGCCAATAGTATGCCGACTCAAGCAAAGCTTTTGTCTGCCTTTGTCCCAAGTGTCCAGCCCACTTGGTGTCATGACACTCTTTGATCAAGCTCTGCCTCAAGTTTCCCTACTTCAGAACATAGACATGTCGTCTCTTGGAGTACAAAAGACCATACTCAATCTAAAATCTCTTCGATTTCCCCTGTTGCATGAGGAAATCAATTGTTTGGCCAAAGGATCATGCTCTATTCCCTTCTTTATTAACGTGAGAAGCTCTGTATCCAGCTCATGGCAATAAGCTCGGCCTTCCAACTCAAGGCATCCGCTACCAAATTGGCCCTTCTCGGTTTATACTCTAGTACATAGCCGAATTCGGCCAAGAAGTTTTGTCATTTTTCTTGTTTCAAACTCAGCTTCTTTTGACTTTGAAAGTAACTAGTAGCCACATTGTCCGTCTTTACCACGAACTTTGACCCAAGTAAGTAGTGCCTCCATTTGCGCAAACAGTGCACTACTGCAGTAATCTCCTTCTCCTATACCATATATCGCCGCTCTGTATCATTGAGCTTTTGACTCTCAAAGGCTATGAGATGTTCAACTTGCATCAGTACACCCCCAATAGCAAAATCAGAAGCATCCGTGTGTACCTTGAATGGTAAAACATGGTTCAACAACACTAATACCAACTCTTCCTCCACGGTCTTCTTGAGGGCATTAAAGGCTTATTGGCTCTTTTCCGTCCATTCCCACTTGGTGGTCTTTTTAAGCAAGTCGATGAGTAGTGCGGCAATGGTGAAATAACCCCTAATGAACCTCCAATAGTAATTGGTGAGGCCTAAGAAAGAGCATAATGTTGAGTGTTAGAAAGTGTATATTTATAAAGGAGAAAATTATCATTTTACACTTCAAATCTCACTAACATTGCTACTTTTATTTATTTAAGTATTTTATTATTTAATTATGTGTGTTTTATTATAATTATGTATTTTATGTATTTTAGGGGCATCACGATCGTTTCATAATTAACGAGTGATCAGACAAAGAAAACGGACGCCATATTCAACTCGTGACTCGAAAATCTTAAGAGGAACATAAAAGGAAAATGCCATCGTTTCACATATACGATCGCTCATACGCATTTGCATCGTTTCCAGATCGCTCACGATCTTATTGGGCGTTATTTCATGCATCGGATCGATAACGGCAAAGATTTCAAAGGAGAAAAATCGCGTACGGTACATGCACATACATGAGATTATTTACTATTCAAACCGCGTTACTGTGCAAACCGGGGTCAAACCGTGTTACTGTTCACATGTTGACTGTTGATTATTGACTGATGACGTGGCGCAATCCTAAGCATCCGAACTGTTTTTAATCCGATGGTCACGATTCACTCAATGTATCTATAAAAAGGGGGCTCTCCCCCTAATTTGATACCCCTGAATTCATTTTTAAGCTTAGATTTTTGTAATTCCTTCTCTTTCTTGTATTTTCTGCGTATTTTAATAAATTTCCATTTTACCCCTAGTTCAAAAATGAGTAGCTAATTTTCTTTTAAGCTTGGGTTGAAGGTGAAGTCTTAACATGTTCCATGGGCTTAATTTGATAAATTTACTTTCTCTTCCCCTTTAATATTTGTGGTTGTTTTGACTTTTCGTCGACAAATAATAATAGTCTTGTCTAGATACCGGTTAAACCCAAGACCCTAGTACAAGGTTATTATTATTTGACACGATAAGTTCCCTTAAGACCATATTTATTTGAGCGTGGTTCATGAGGTGTGGAATCCCCCCTCATGATTTAACTGGCATTAATGAGAAATATTTAGCCCATGGAGCATGTTGATGCAGATCCGGATACCCAAGTACTTTATCTCAATAATTTCCAGTTTAATTTATTTTCGCCATTCCCACTTAAATTCTAGCATAGTTTAAATTAATTTCACCACAAATCCAACCACCCATTTAAAGAAAATTAATTCTACACACAATTAAAATCCACCTCCTCGTGGGATCGACACTCGTCACCATTAATCTATTCTACAATAGATTCGTGCGCTTGCGAGTTCAATAAAATTTGCACAACAAGTTTTTGGCGCCGTTGCCGGGGAGGTAAGTATTTTAATTCGTAGAATTAGTTTTTATTTTTAATTTTTAATTATTTTTTTAGTTGTTTTCTTGTAATTTTTTTTCCTTTTCTCGTTTAAAAAAAAGGAAAAAAAGAAATTAAGGTAGAATTTCATTTTTTTTTCTCTTCTTTAAATTTGTGTAATTTAATTTTCTTATCATTTTTCTTTGTAATTTAATTTTAATTTTAGTTAATATTTGTTTTACATAATTTCTTTTTCTTATAGCAATTGAATGTGTTTTCATAGTAAAGTTGTAACAACGTGACAAGGTTAGTATCGTAATTTCTCCCTCTTCTTTATTTTTATTTGTTTTGTTTTTATTTATTTTGTTCATTGCATGCATGGTCGAAGGTCATTATCACCTAATCTTGAGCCTTTAGACATTGAATTGGAAAAAACACTTCGCACACACAAACACGTTGCATTTAAAAATAAAATTGACATGGATTTACAAAACCAACCAGAACCACAGGAGAGGCCATTTAAGGATTATTTCAGTCCTTTAGCTAATTTGAGCACATCATGCATCAAATACCCAAATGTAGTTGCTAGGAGTTTTGAATTGAAACCTAGTGTGCTAAATTGTCTCCCCACATTCTATGGCCTAGAAAATGAGGACCCATATAATCATCTGAATGATTTTCATGCTATTTGTCAAACTTTTAAATACGAGAATTTTTCAGATGATGATGTTAAACTTAGATTATTCCCATTTTCTTTAAAGGATAGAGCTCGTTCATGGTTCAATACATTGCCTGCTAATAGCATAACATCATGGAAACAAATGGTAACAAAATTTTTAAATAAATATTTTCCAGTTCATAAAACAAATGCTATTCGCAGGGAAATTTCAGAATTTACTCAAAGAGACGACGAGCAATTTTTTGAAGGATGGGAGCGATTCAACGGGCTACTCTTGAAGTGTCCACATCATGGGTGCGAGAAATGGCATCAATGCCAATACTTTTTGGAGGGATTACTGCCGCATGTGCAAGAATGGCTAATGGCAACCAGTGGAGGAGAGTTAATGTCAAAAAGCGCTTCAGAGATTTGGGAATTCTTCCAGTGCCAATCGGATAATTCCCAACAACAGAGTCGATCACTCAGAAATACCAAGAGAATTAAGAGAATAAATGAGGTTCACGTTGGCGAGTCAAGCTCGGGAATTAAAGAAGTCAAAGAGATGGTTGAAGGCCTTTCTTGACAAATAGCATCATTGACGACTGCCAACTCAACAGAACCACATGACCATAACTTCTATTCAGATCAAACCAATGCCATAGGAGTCATGAGAAAACCATCAAACTACAACCCTTACTCCAACACATATAACCCTGTATGGAGAGACCACCCCAATTTTTCATGGTCTCAAGGATTCCAACAAAATGGACTAGCAGCTCCACCTCCACCAACGCAACCAATTCCTCCAATTCCTCAAAATTCTCAAGCCTCTCAGCCACCATTTAGACCATACAATCAAAACTCAAACCACTCTCAACCCAGACCATGGGATGATACATTCCAGAATTTCAGAAATTCTACTCATTCCAGAATCGATCAGCAGAACCGCACCATTGATGAACTGCGAAATGAGATGAGGGCGGGCTTCGACTCACAAGCCCAATCAATTTCAAACCTCGAGAAAATAGTAGGACAACTTGCTTCTTCAGTTCAAACTTTGGCCATGACTGTTGAAAAAGGTAAATTCCCAAGTCAACCAGTGTCTAACCCTAAAGGAGTGCATGAAGCAAGTTCCAGTTCACCACAGCAGCATGGAGAGGTCAAAGCTATCGTGACCTTACGAAAAGGAAGAGAAGTCGACAACAAAGTGGGGATGCCAGCGACAAAATCAACTCAGATTGTACCTGTGAATACTGAGGACCCATCACCTGAGGAGAAAGAAGAAACCAACCCACGAGAGTATGTTCCTAAAGCTCCATTTCCTCAGAGGTTAACTAAAGGGAAAAAGGGAAAATCCACAGGTGAGATTTTTGAAATCTTCAAACAGATAAGTGTTAACATCCCTTTACTCGATGCGATAAAACAAGTGCCATCTTATGCCAAGTTTCTTAAAGATCTTTGCACTAAAAAGTGAAATATTCATGTTCAGAAAAAGGCATTTTTAACAGAAAATGTTAGTTCTATACTCCAACATAAGATGCCTCTAAAATATAAAGATCCAGGCTCCCCCACTATCTCATGTAGTATAGGAAACCACATAATTGAGAATGCTTTGTTGGATTTAGGAGCTAGTGTAAATCTATTGCCTTACTCTGTATTTGTGAAACTTGGACTGGGCGAATTACACCCAACTCTAGTGGTGTTACAGCTTGCAGATCGGTCCACAAAAATACCTCGTGGTATTGTGGAGGACGTGCTTATTCAGGTAGACAAGTTTTATTTTCCTGTTGATTTCATTGTAATTGACACTCAACCAGTGCAGGATTCAAGGAAGCACATCCCCATTATCCTAGGCCGACCTTTCTTGGCAACTGCTGATGCTCACATTCAATGCAGGACTGGAAATATGCAATTTTCATTTGGTAATATGACCATGGAGCTCAACATCTTCAACATTGCCAAACAACCTCGCAATGCAGATGATGGAATTATTGATGTGGATTTAATAGAAACATTAGTTGATAATAATTTTCTTTAAAATCTTAGTGATGACCCTTTGGAAATATGTTTAACTCACTTTGGTTTGGATTTTGACATTGACAGATCAATCGATGAGGTCAATACACTACTTGACTCAGCACCATCCATAGACACAAATAAATGGAAGTCAAGAGCTGAACAACTAGTGCCATCAGAGAAAAAAGTCAGCCCATCATCAGAATCACCACCAAAACTTGAGCTCAAACAATTACGCAACACTTTGGAATACGCATTCCTGGGAGAAGAAAATACTTTGCCAGTAATCATCTCTTCCTCCCTCAATGACGAACAAAAAGGTAAGTTGTTGGAAGTTTTAAAAGAGCACAAATGAGCATTAGGATGGACCATAGCAGACATAAAAGGTATAAACCCAAGAGATCAGATGACATTACATTCACCTTGATGAAAATGCTAGATCTACTAGGGAAATGCAACGTCGGTTAAATCCTAACATGAAAGAGGTTGTAAGAACTGAAGTCCTTAAGCTATTAGATGCATGTATCATTTACCTCATTCTGATAGTTCATGGGTCAGTCCTGTACAAGTTGTCCCCAAAAAGTCAGGAGTCACAGTAGTTACCAATGCTAATAATGAATTAATACCCACTAGAATAACTATAGAATGACGTGTATGCATTGATTATAGAAAGTTGAATTCTGTCACACGTAAAGACCATTTTCCTTTACCATTTATCGATCAAATGCTTGAAAGATTAGCAGGTCATGAATTTTATTGCTTTCTAGATGGCTACTCAGGATATAATCAGATTCCCATAGCACCAAAAGATCAAGAGAAGACCACCTTCACTTGTCCTTTTGGTACTTTTGCATATAGGAGAATGCCATTTGGATTATGTTATGCACCTGCTACATTTCAACGATGCATGTTGAGTATTTTTTCTGATATGGTTGAACGATTTCTTGAGGTCTTTATGGATGACTTTTCTATTTTTGGTGATTCATTTGATCAATGTTTACATCATCTAACACTAGTTCTGCAAAGATGTATCGAGAAGAATTTAGTCTTGAATTGGGAGAAATACCATTTTATGATAAAACAAGGTATTGTTCTCGGTCACATCATTTCAAGCAAAGGTATTGAGGTTGATAAAGCCAAGGTGGATCTCATTTTCAATCTTCCTTCACCTAAAACAAATGTAGTAAGTAAGATCTTTCCTCGGCATACCGGGTTTTTATAGACGCTTCATTAAAGACTTTAGCAAAGTTTCTAGACCCTTATGCAATCTACTGCAAGGATGTACCTTTTGTCTTCACGATTCATGTCTTTGGCATTTGAAAAATTAAAGCAATATGACATCATCACCCATCATTCAAATTTCTAAATTGAAATTTACCTTTGAGCTTATGTGTGATGCATCCGATGCAGTAGGAATAGTATTAGGACAAAGAGTTGATCGAGTTCCCCATGTGATTTACTATGCTAGTATGATATTGAATGATGCACAGTTGAATTATTCAACCACCGAAAAAGAAATGCTAGCTGTAGTGTTTGCATTAGAGAAATTTCGATCTTATCTCATTGGTTGTAAAATAATTATATTCACAGATCATGCTGCTCTTAAATATCTTATCACAAAGAAAGATGCAAAAGCTAGACTAATTCGTTGGGTGTTACTTTTGCAGGAATTTGACTTAGAATTCAAGGATAAGAAAGGAACAGAAAATGTTGTGGCTGACCATCTTTCTCGTCTCTATTTTGACACAACTATAGAACCATTACCCTTGAATGAGTCATTTCCAGATGAACAATTAATGAGTGTGGAAGTAGTACCATGGTATGCTGATATTGTTCATTATCTTGTTATCGGTCAACTTCCAAAGCATTGGACTAAGCAGGACAATGCCAAATTCTTTGCAGAAATAAAGAATTTCTTTTGGAATAATCCTTATCTATTCAAGTATTGTACAGATCAAATTGTTAGGCGATGTGTCCCAGAAAATGAATTTCAAAACATTCTTTCATTCTGCCATGAACAAGCTTGTGGAGGCCACTTCATTGCTAAGAAAACAGCTACTAAAATTTTACAATGTGGTTTCTATTGGCCAACTATATTTCGAGATACTTACACCTTTTGTTCTTCATGTGATAGGTGTCAACGAATGGGGAGCATAACATGAAGAAATATGATGCCACTAAACCCAATTTTAGTGGTTGAAATTTTTGATGTATGGGGTATAAATTTCATGGGACCCTTTCCCCCATCTTTTGGCCAACAATACATATTGGTTGCTGTTGACTATATTTTGAAATGGGTAGAGGCAATTCCATGTATGACCAACGATCACAATGTGGTGATAAGATTTTTGAAAAGCAATATTGTTTCACGCTTTGGATTTCCTTGAGCAATAATCAGTGATGGTGGTGCCCACTTTTGCAATAAATCCTTCAAAGCACTTTTGACAAAGTATTCCATTACTCATAAAGTGCCGACCCCATATCATCCGTAAACCAGTGGCCAAGTTGAGATCTCCAATCGAGAAATAAAGCACATTTTAGAAAAAACGGTGAAGCCCGACAGAAAAGATTGGTCGTTGAGGCTCGATGATGCATTATGGACATATAGAACAGCTTTCAAAACTCCAATTGGGATGTCACCTTACAGGGTGGTGTATGGAAAAGCTTGCCACCTACCTCACTACAACAAAATTATGTTTTTGTGACCAACTATTTTATGACTATTAAATATTTAGTCATGTAATAGATTCTTCCATGACTAATATAAATATTTAGTCGCACCATTTGCTACCCAATGCTTTGAATTTTTTCCCACTACCATTCATATTCTATGACTCGTTATTTAGTCCTTAAATGCCACATTACGGGACCAATAATCAGTTAGTCTTAGTAAGAAGCTTGCCTATTGACATTCTAAGTGACATCACATTTCCACACTGAATAAATGCCATCAACAACTGCCATATTAGTCACTGAAACATATGTTTTTGCCACTTACCACGATATGGCTGAAACGTTTTTCAAACGAATGATTATTTTTTTTATCATCATTAATTTTGGATGACTATATGTTATAGTCATCCAATACGCCTTTCCATGCCAAATTTGTAGCTAGTCACAAATGGTAACATTAAATAAACTGTGACTATAAATTTTGCGTCTATCATGTGACTATAAATAAACAGTCACAGAACGATTTTGCGACTGTTTGGGTAAGTTGTTGAGACTAAATTTATAGTCACCAAAACACAATTTCCTTATAGTGCCTGTGGAACTCGAGCATCGTGCATACTGGGCCATCAAGAAATTCAATTTTGACATGCAGCAAGCTGGCTCAGAAAGAAGATTACAGCTGGTAGAACTTGAATAAATTCGCAATGACGCATATGAAAATGCCAAGATTTACAAGCAACGAATGAAAGTCTTTCACGACAAGCAAATTATGAGAAAATCTTTCACTCCAGGTCAGAAAGTGCTTTTATTCAATTCTCGCTTGCACCTATTTCCAGGTAAGTTACGTTCTCGATGGCCTGGCCCTTTTATTGTTCACACTGTTTTTTCACATGGGGCAATTGAAATTAAGGATCCAAAGAACGGCGTCACTTTTAAAGTTAATAGTCAAATATTAAAACCATATCTAGAGTACCAATCACATGGAGAGGATAGCGAAGTAAATCTGAGTGACCCACCAAGTTTATATTGAGGCTTTTCTTTTTCTTTTCGGTGATTTGATTTGATTTATTTCTTTTCTTTCTTTTTATTATTCTTTTGCTCATTGAAATTATTTTTGTGTAAGTGTGTTGGTTCATGCATTACAGTTTTCTTTTATCATTTTAATCATGAAACAGTACCTCTTGTATATGCTTAGAATATTTCAACCTATCCGAACTCATCTCAGAAAGCAGATACGATTTTGTAAAACACATCGTATTTGGGCTTTGCAACCACCAGAGTTAGTCACTCATGTTGAGGATTTAGAAAGCCAACTCAGAGATATTGAGAGAAGTATCTACAACACCCAGTTGGAGCTTAAGATAAATTCAATAAGAAGACGATTTTAGTTTGATTTGTGTGTTTTAATTTGTTTCTCCATTTGTGTGTTTTAGTTTGCTTTGTGTGTTTAAGTTTGTCACCCGGTGAAGTGGCGGATAACGGTACTCCGTGACAATCAAGTCGGTTACTTCAGTTTCCCATAATAACTGATATTCTGAGACGAAGGCATGGACAGAGACGAGATTTTAGCAAAGCTTTACCAACGATTCCCTTCGCTTCCTCAGAATGCCCTCATTTCAATCTATAAAGCTGATCCGAAAGCATGCGATTGCTTATGAAGAATGACATACCTGCTGACATCCGCTGGTTAATCGAGGCCAAAGTACGCTTGGCAGGTGAGTTACCTCCTAAATTTATTGCATACATGCCTGGTTGTGGTAAAGGAAATTATGCGAGAAAACGATGAGCTCGAAGACTTTCTGTTGCTTGTCATAAGTGTGCCAGAACGATATGTAGTAAAAAATCATGTTCTTTAGGAATGGTGTCTGATAACAGGGAAGATAAGATTAAATTCATTATGGATGGCTTGAATAAAGAGTCATTGGATAATATCCTTTTGTCTTTTGAAACGCATCCCAGTGGATACGTACAAAGAGCGATTCTCCAGTTATGGCCATTATTCGAGAAAGAACGTGCACGATACAGTCTCGGAAATCTGACTATAAACGACCCTATTTGCCAGTTTGTAAGAAAACTGGATGGGAAGCCTATCATCAACCCATAGAGGCGCCTGCCGCTTTCAGACGAAACCAGAGGAAGATGTGAGCCACAATCACAACTACCTGTAGATATCCTTTTACTTTGCTGTTGTTTTACCATTCGTATTATTGCCTGTAATAATTTTTTTGTAATCATTCTTTGCTTTTTCCTTTTTACTATTTTTTTTTTTACTCTCAAGCCATGTGCCTTACGCGTTAATTGACACTGACATAATGCCTCATACATAGCTGTGACCCGTTGTCACCAAGGTCTTTAAATATGATTTTTATTGTGCACTCACAAATTATTTTTGAGCAGTATCCTAATGGCAGCTACTCCCAGCAAACAATTCAAAAACATTTGTGTGCTCTCTCGGTTTAACTATGGCATACATAAAGAGTTCATTGAAGCAACCATAGATCTTGGTCGAAGAATAGCGGAGAGAAAACTGCACTTGGTGTATGGAGGAGGTAACCGAGGGTTATCCAAAATGGTCTCAGAAGCTGCTTATGTCAGAGGGAGCCAAGTGTTAGGCATCATCCCAACAATTCTCAAACCTTTGGGCTGTTTGTCTAACTCATCAACTGGAGAAGAATTAGTCGTCTCAGGTATGCAAGAAAGAATAACTGAAATGTTAAATCATGCCGATGCTTTTATTTTCCTTCTAGGAGATCTTGCAACTCTTGAGGCACTAATCACATTAGCATCTTGGGCCCATCTGAACATCCACAAAAAACCCATCGGTTTGTTAAATGTCAATAATTTTTATGATGGCTTTATCGCATTTCTTAACCATGCAATAAAAAATTATTTCATTCATTCCTCAGTAAAAAAAGTCTTTATTTGTACACATACTGCTAATGAGCTACTTGATCTGTTAAAAGCTTATCAATCAGAGACAGATCCCAGAACTGTTGTGTTGAAGTGTTCAAATAATGATAGTAACAGTAGCCGCAGTAATAAGTACAAATTAGATTTAACTCTCAGCTTGTAAATTAGATTTAACTCTCAGCTTGTAAATTAGATTTAACTCTCAGTAATAAGAATTAGTCGTCTCAGGTATGCAAGAAAGAATAACTGAAATGTTAAATCATGCCGATGCTTTTATTTTCCTTCCAGGAGATCTTGCAACTCTTGAGGCACTAATCACATTAGCATCTTGGGCCCATCTGAACATCCACCAAAAACCCATCGGTTTGTTAAATGTCAATAATTTTTATGATGGCTTTATCGCATTTTTTAACCATGCAATAAAAAATTATTTCATTCATTCCTTAGTAAAAAAAGTCTTTATTTGTGCACATACTGCTAATGAGCTACTTGATCTGTTACAAGTTTATCAATCAGAGACAGATTCCAGAACTGTTGTGTTGGAGTGTTCAAATAATGATAGTAACAGTAGCCACAGTAAGAAGTACAAATTAGATTTAACTCTCAGCTTGTAAATATTTTCTTCTGTGTTGCACTACCCAGGTGATGTCTTTTACACTCTACTTCTTTCCTTTCAAACATTGAGGACAATGTTTCATTCTGATTGGGGGAGGGAATAGTTAACAATTGTGGAATGTTAGTTAAGTTTTTACTAATTTTTGTTGTATAATTAACCGTGGCTAACTTTTTAAGTAGAAGATGGTTGAATATAGAGTGTAGTTACTCTAGACACGCATCTTCTTAGTTTAGAAGTTAAAAAAAACAAAAAAAAATTGTCTTATTTTAAGTGTGTTTTTCTAACTTTTTCTTTTTGACTTCTCCTTTATAAATATACATTTTCAAGTTTTTGAGTCAAGATAATCAATACGGAGCTTGACTTAAACGATCTTCTTAAAAATCAGACATTTTTTTTCTATCATCTAATTAATTTTTCTGCATCATTTTTTTTTTCATTTTTCTACATGCATGTTTAGAATAGGTTGGGGGGTAGAATTTCGTTAAAAAAAATTTTGGTAATTTTGTGTGAGTTTTTTATATTAGATGATATGATGACTCTCGAATTTTAGTATTTGTATTATCTTTGATCTTGAGTGATGCTACACCATATTTGCTATTCTAGATGTTGATGTTGGAGACAAATATGAGTTGTTTGAAGGAATGCACATGTCATAATAAATTCCAAGTGAGTTTTTGATCCTATTAATTTTTCTTGGAGAGTAACCCTTGTTGCCTATTCTTTATACAGCTTAACAGTTTATTATTTTATACATGATCTCTAGATTTCCTTTGAGTCAACCCTTAAAAAAAAGAAAAGTGTGTTGCTGCATATAAAGGTCCACCTAACTAGTAGATATGAAAGATTATTTAGAGCTCTAAGAGACGATGGAAGACCATCTTTGATCCGTTTGAGCCTTTCTAGTCATCCTTATTGTAAAATATCCATAGTTAGCCTTTTGAGCCTTTTTTTTTTAAAAAAAAAAAAAAAATTCTTTGTTAACTTATCATCCTGACCCACTCCAATTTGGAGTATTACCCAATATCTTACAAGTTCCATCACCTATTCATTTTTAAGAAAAAATATAAATAATTATTTTGTTCAGCAAAGTTGTCCTATAAAAAAAAAAGAAAAAAAAAGAGAAAAGAAATGCAATAATAATAAATAAGCGAAATGCATCTTTTTATTTCAAAAAAAAATATTTATTTTTTCTCAAACATGTGTTGTGTTTTCCATATTTCCTCTTTTTATTAGCCATGTCCCTAGCCTACGTTACGTCCTAATAAAAGTCCTTCTTGATTTTAGGGAACTATAGTCTGAAGTAAAAGCTAGTTATATGGGCTATTAAGATGTAGTGATGCATTAAAAAAAAAAAGAATAAATTGGGTTGACTAGTACTTTGTTTGAGGTCATATTATTTCTAAGCTCTGGACAAATTCTTTTCAACTTGGTGAGAGTGTGTGATATTTCTATGTTATTTTCTCTCAATTCACCATTCATTGTAGTGACAATTTTTATTGGGTTTAATTTCTTTGTGAGAGTGTCACTACTACCAGTGAGATTTTGGGGTTTGACATGCCATTCTTGAAAGTGGCCTGATTACTATAGTCTGCTGGACTGATGCATGTGGATTGTTGATGTGGTTGTAATATTTCTTTAGATTGGAGATAATGCTTGTACTTTTATTTGATTGCTATCATTAATCTAATTGAATAAACACGTGTGTTTTATAAATTAAAAAAAAATTTGGTTTTGAATTTTATCTTCGCTTTATTTGCTAGGGACTAGCAATAAGCTGGTTGGGGGGTGTGTTGAGTGTTAGAAAGTGTATATTTATAAAGGAGAAAATTGTCATTTTACACTTCAAGTCTCACTAACATTGCTACTTTTATTTATTTAAGTATTTTATTATTTAATTATGTGTGTTTTATTATAATTATGTATTTTAGGGGCATCATAATCGTTTCATAATGAACGAGTGATCAGACAGCAAAACGGACGTCATATTTGAACTCAGGACGGTCGAAAACCTTAGGAGGAGCATAAAAGGAAAATGTTATCGCTCACATATACCAGATCTGCTCATACATTTGCATCGCTTTTTAATCCGATGGTCACGATTCACTCAATGTATCTATAAAAAGGGGGTTCCCCCCCTTAATTTGATACCCCTGAATTCATTTCTAAGCTTAGATTTTTGTAATTTCTTCTCTTTCTTGTATTTTCTGCGTATTTTAATAAATTCTCATTTTACCCCTAGTTCAAAAATGAGTAGCTAATTTTCTTTTAAGCTTGGGTTGAAGGTGAAGTCTCAGCATGTTCCATGGGCTTAATTTGGTAAATTTACTTTCTCTTCCCCTCTAATATTTGTGGTTGTTTTGACTTTTCGTAGACAAATAATAATAGTCTTGTCTAGATACCGCCATGATTAAACATGCACCCTAGTACAAGGTTATTTTTATTTGGCACGATGTTCTCAAGACCATATTTATTTGAAGGCTCATGAGGTGTAATCCTCATGATTTAATTGGCATTAATAAGAAATATTTAGTTCATGGAGCATGTTGATGCAGATCCGGATACCCAAGTGCTTTATCTTAATAATTTCCAGTTTAATTTATTCTCGTCATTCCCACTTAAATTCTAGCATAGTTTAAATTAATTTCATCACAAATCCAACCACCCATTTAAAGAAAATTAATTCTACACACAATTAAAATCCACCTCCTCGTGGGATCGACACTTGTCACTATTGATCTATTCTACAATAGATTCGTGCGCTTGCGAGTTCAATAAAATTTGCACAACACATAACTCCATAACTTTCATTGGCGGCTCCCACTTGGCAATAGCCTGGACTTTGCCCTTGTCCATGAGCAACATCCCATCTCTCATCTTGTGGCAAAGAAAATCAACCTCCGATTTAGCAAATAAGCACTTCTCTCGCTTTACATATAGCTTATTGTCCCGCAACACTCCGAACAAAACCCGCAAGTGCTCAGCATGCTCCGCTAATGTATTGTTATATACCATAATGTCATCGAGATACGCCACTATAAACTGATTAAGGTATGACTAGAATATGCGTTTCATAAGCGTGCAAAATGTGGTTAGAGCGCTGGTAAGGCTGAAAAGCATAACCTTGAACTCATACGCCTTATATCTAGTCACACAAGCAGTCTTTGGCTCATCTCCCTCTACAATCCGCACTAGGTAGCATCCTGACCTAAGGTCAAGCTTGGAGAAGTACTTGGCCCATCCAAGTTAGTCGAATAAGTCTGCAATCAATGGAATGAGATATTTGTTCTTCACAGTCACTTTGTTGAGGGCTCAGTAGTTAATGCATAGTCGAAGTGAATGTGGAGTATGAGGCTCATAAAAAAATGCAAGAACTAAAACATACGGTGTCCATCTCGATGTATGCCAATTCCAGCAAAAGTACAGGATAAGTCGCTCATGCATGTCGAGGTCACAATCAATAAGAAGCGAGCTTAAGCCTTGATTGACATAAGAGCATCCTACAACTTTATTGAGGTGGATAAGGCCAAGCGACTTAGACTCAAGGTCAAAAAATAGATGGCTGGCTTAAGACGGTGAATTCGGAGGCCAAACTAGTTAGCGGACTAGCATGAAATGTGGAGTTACACCTAAGCCCTTCGCGATTTAAGGCCAATTTCTCCGTTATGCCTTTTGATGACTTTATATTTATTTAAGCATGGAATTTTTGCGACAATTTAATGTGGTGCCACTTCTGTGGTACAACTCAATGTGCATCATAGAAGGAGCCTCATACTTGGTTCCAATAGTGAGTAAGGCCACACCACCAGGCCAATTTTTCGCAATGCAAATCAGTAAGGGATGCAAGCGGAATGAGAACATATTTCTCACCATCATTCATGAAGTCAATGGCGGGAAGGACTTTATAGCCATGAAGCCCATATCGGAGGCGGTAATCTATGTCCTTGAGGAATATAAGGACGTGATGTGACCTGGTTGTCAAAATAGTTGCCACCACGAAAGGAAATGGACCACAAGATTGAGTTAGAGCCGGGTGCCAAACCACTCGAACGAGCACCTTATCGAACGTCTCCACCGAAGTTAGAAAAGTTGCGGAGGCAACTTAAGGAGATGCTGGACGCGGCCCTCTAAGGCACCATATGGGAAATGTGGGGTAGTTTCCGTACATAATGTCATGGCTCAAGTCTCCAAGTAGCATGGCCTGGCCCATGGATGATTCTAGAGCCATAGAGACTCATGTAATGTGTAGATATTTCTCATGTACTTATTATGGGAAAGGTATGGTAGTATCTTTTGTACTCTATATATAGAAAAGGACCTCATTTGACCAGGATATGCAACACACAACCACCAACACAAATACCAAGTTTGTAAGCATTTCCTCAAGCAATACAAGTCATTTCCCCTATCTTGTGTGAGTTTGACTGAATATATATTCTGGTTTTCAAATTAAGCAGCAGATTTGAGTGTAAAGCTGACTTACGACCAAGAGAGTGTGAATTTGGCACCTAAGGCCACACGGCACAACGTGAGATACAAACGGGCCGTGACATTTAGTATTAGAGCCGTCAACACTCGTAGGGCAGTTGCGTGGTTTGAAAAGAAGAATGTCGAAACTCACTCATGATGACTAAAGGAGGAGGGAGCTTAACCCCAATGTGAAGAAGGAGAAGAACAACAAAGAGAAGTCCGTGGACTTGCTCAATGCCATAGAAAATCTGGTTGTCCATTGGGAGATTGTCGTCGCCGAGATTAAAAAGCGCCTCGAGATCTTTGAGCAAAAGATGAAGGAGATGGATGATCATAGAGCGGATAGGTGACCTGAGCCACGATATAGGGGCGCAACATCAAAGCCTTGAGGAGTTCCAAGTGGTGGTCATGAGCTTCATTAAAGCTCTAAGGACTCAAGTGGAGGAGCTTCATACGGGCCTTGAGGAGAGCAATAGCAATTGGGCACTTTGCAAGAAGACGGTGGGCAGCGGGGTGCTCAACACTAGTGTTGCACCTCCAATGAGGGTTGAGGTTCTAAGGCCAATGAGGTACGGGGGCAAACGGGATGTCCAAGAGATCGAGAACTTTCTATGGTCCATAGAGAGGTACTTCAAGGCCACCAATATCCAAGGTGAGCAAAAGATAGTGAACATTGTAACAGGGTATCTTAAAGACCACGCAACCGCTTGGTGGTAACAGAAGCATGCGGAGATTGTGCGCTAGATGTACATCATCAGTACTTAGGACTTGCTGAAGTGCGAGCTAAAGAAGCAATTCTATTGGAGGAATATGTCGTACGAGGCTTGCAAGAAGATGAGGGAAGTAAATTATACAGCGTTCATCTCAAAGTATGTCGATGATTTCTCGAAGCTCATGCTCCAAATCACCAACATGAACACAGATGACTTACTATTCAACTTCATAGAAGGACTCCAACAATGGGCACAACGGGAGTTTCAGTAGCACTAAGTGAATGACATCTCCCTGGCCCTCATTGAGGCAAACACGCTTTTGGAGATTCGAAAGGATGAGTTGTCCAAGCCGAAGAAAGATGATAAGCCCCAACATGGGAAAGGTGGGAGAGCGAAGGGAGATAAGCCGCAACACTATGATGGCAAATACAAGCCATAAAAGAAGGATGGCCCGCGGGATGGTCCAATGGATGGCAAAAAGGAAGTCAAACGTAAGCAAAATTGCTTCTTTTGCAATGAGGACCATTGAGTGCAGGACTGCCCAAAAAAGAAAGCTTTCAACGCCATGTTTAGTGAGTACAAGGGAGTGGGTTAATGCTCAACTACTGTTGAGTACTAGAAAATGTATATTTATAAAGGAGAAAATTATCATTTTACGCTTTAAGTCTCACTAACATCCTCACTATTATATATTTAAGTATATTGTGATTTAATTATGCGTGTTTTATTTTTATTAAGTATTTTATATATTTTAAGGGCATCATGGTCATTTCACAATAAGCGAGAGATCAGAGAGCAAAACGGACAGTAAATGTGAACTCAGGATAGTCGAAAACCAGCATAAAAGCGTAAATTGTTTTATCCAATCAAAACTTTCCACTTGGTGTAATCCTGAACGTCCAAATTGTTTTAATCTGATAGTTATGATTTACTCATTGTATCTATAAAAGTGATGGGGGGGATTCGACACCCTTAAATTCATTTTTTAGCTCCATTTTCTGTAATTCATTCTCATGTATTTTTTATTTATTTTAATAAATTTTCATTTTACCTCTAGTTCAATTATGAGTAGCTAATTTTCTTTCAAACTTGAGTTGAAGGTGAAGTCTCAACATATTTTATGGGCTTAATTTGCTAATTTACTTTCTTTTTCCTCTCTTATAATTGTTGATGTTTTAACTTTTCGTCGATAGATAGTAATAATTTTATTTAGATACCGCACTAGTGTAACTGGCTCTCTAATACAAGGTGATTATTATTTGGCATGATAAGCCCTTAACACCATATTTATTTGATTGTGATTTATGAGGAGTGGAAACTCCCCCATAATTTAATTGGCACTAATAGAGAATATTTAGCTTATAAAGCATGTTGATGCCGATCCAAATACCCAAACACTTCAATTATTATAATTTCCACTTTAATTTAATTCCGCCATTCCAATTTAAATTTTAAGATAGTCTAAATCACTTTTACCACAAATCCAACCACACACTTAGAAAATTAACTCTACACACAATTAAAATCCACCTCCTCGTGAGATCGATATTCGTCACTATTGATCTATTCTACAATAAATTCGTGTACTTGCGAATTCAATAAAATTTACACAATAACTACCACCTATCACCTATCCATAATAAGTATACGAGAAATATTTACACACTACATGAGTCTCTATGGTTCTAGATCATTCATGGGTCAGACCATGCTACTGGGAGGCTTGGCCATGACACTGGCTAACCTATTCACACCCCCATGATGTTTGCATTTTTCTTTCTGTTCAATGGGCTTTAACTGGAGTGGTATTATAATATATGTAGCTTCGCCATGCATGCGGTGTGCCCTTCCCAGCTGCTCGCCTCAATTGCGTTTGTACTGTGGTCTTTTGATCATTTGAATGAAGTCATTCAAACCTTTGAACCTTCTCTTAGTACGAAATTTAAAAACTCTAATTCTCCAAAAATAAAAATAATCAATATTAAAAAGAAAAGAAAAAATATTAATATTTTAAGTTTGTGCAAATTAATTACATAGATGAGACTTGAGAGAGAAAGAGAAATGTGATTCAATTGATTTTGGGTTGCGAACAAAATAGAATTGAGTTTTGTTGTTAAAAGTAGAACTGAGTTTTGTTTTTTTATTTTCAAGTTGCAACATCTAACTCAACTAGGGCACAGAATTTAAGTTTGTTAATTATATGAGAGTTTAATTACTTGAAAGATGTTCCAAGAATTACGAGATGGTGTCCTTGAATTTTAGTGATTCATGTAAATTATAGATTAAAGAGAAAAAAAAAAAAATAAGTGGTATTAATTTAATTATATTAGAAGAGGGTTTTAAGAGGTATCGAGGGGGTGCCAATAGTCCCGCACTTTCAATGACGTAAAATAATTCCTTGTAATTTTACTAAGAAATTTTGATTCGTTTAATGGAACAATCATATCAAGCTGGACAGAAATTACTTACTGACAAATTTGCCCCTTGTGCTTCAAAAGGAAAAGTATGGGACGTTTTCTACAGTGAGTACCATATATTATGGATGTTTTGATATCTTGTTGAAAGAGGAAAGATGTGCCTGGTCTCAACTCCCATCTTTTAAATTTTGAGATTCAATTCATATTAAATCTTTGGTTGCTGATGCTTATCTGGCTTCTGCGACTGCTGTCAATTCCTTCCTTGCTTCGCTGAGCCTTTCTTCTGTTAACTTCTCTGTACATTTCTTCTATCATTGGTTTCCATAGACGAACACGGGCATTTATAAACCAATTTGATACCTAGTACAATTGAGTTTGAAAGAAAAGTGCTCATCATTATGAGTGTACCTAAATTTCTTGGAAGAAACGAGACAACTAACAAAGTCACTTTCACTTGTTGCTCAAAAATATGTTTCATGTTTTCCTAAATGAGAATGCACAAGTTTTTCCTTAAATTTAAAATCACCAAAGACACCACACCCTAGTACCTGGGTTCGCGTCAATCCGCTTTTCATGGCAAGCAAATGCTTCTCTGCATCTTTAGGGTACCTGAAATTCATCAAACACATTAGATATTCCAAGTTCCAACACATCTGCATATAGGTTGAGTTCATCAAACAATGCTAGCCATAAACTTACAAGTGCACAAATGTAAAAGTAATCATAGAGTAAAAGAGCTTACGGATGAAGAAAGTTCTGAAACATCCAAGCCCGTAAAACAGAAACAGACTTTTCGGGCAGCCCCCTCTGGGGTCTCCATATTTGGTGTTCTTTTTTCTTTAGCTGTTGGAGAGCCCACTGTTCCTTGATGAAAGAATCTACCATGACTGTGTCCTTCCCTCTTGTGAATTTACTATCAAAATGTGCTCCCATTGCAAGGATTTGGCTGCTGATTCTCTCTCTCAAGTTTTTATATAAGAAAGAGATAGTATGAAGGGCAAAACGAGCATGCACCTGAGGGTCCAACTCTGTTGCAGCATGAAATGCAGATACAACTGTATGGATCTCATTCAAGCATTGGTTGTATCGATCATCAACCTGCATCATAATGAAGTTTTTTGTCAAAATGTCATTACAATGGTGAAATGCCATCTCCGACTCACCAGAAAGGATTAAATGAATTGATAAATGAGAGAGCTAGCAAGCCAAATTGGAAATAATACCCAACTTGCTCGATCAAGACAACTGGGCTGATCACATATGTTAATGCTATACTTAAATCTTTAGACAGAAGAAAGTAATCCAACATACCATTTGCAGTAAAGCCAGCAATTGGGCTTTCTTAGCTTCAACTGCTTGTCTCTGCTGTGAGGGATTCATCTGGACCTCAAAGCAACCATCAACATTTGGAAACTCGTCAGAGTTCATTGGCGGCCTCCCTTTCTCAATAATGAAACTTGAAGGTGGTGGTATATTGTCCCCAATCTTCCTCACACCTAAGTAACTCATGTCATCTAGATTTTCTAGCGAGTAGCTTGCAATTTGAGCAAGTATTTCTTGTACTGCATGGAGATAAGTTGATCCCGATATAAATTGCAAGAAGTGAGCTGGTCTGTGAGAACCAAAACTTAGGGAAAGCTCATTACTGCTGCAAGAAGCTTGTTCTGAGCACAATCTTGTTGCATTCAAGCAACGATGAGTTGCACCAGAAAAGCTTACCTCAGAGCACTGATCAGGGTTATTATTCCCACCAGTGATAGCAGTATGATAAGTGGCAAGACTTAAAGAGAGCTCATTACTGTAAGTAGAGGAACCATAACAATCGACAGTCACATCTGCATCATTTGAGGATATCCACTCACTTGGATGCAGACTTCCTATGGATGAATATGGTTGAAACCCTGTTCTTAACAAAGTTTTTCCATCAAACTTTGGAGCTGCATGAACCTCGTCAAAAACCCACTTACTATTGACATTTCCAAGTACTTCATCATACCCACAGCTTGCTGAGTTTTGAAAAGAAGAATTCAAATCATTTGAGCAGTCGTTTGCAATGTCATTTCTAAGAACATCCAGAGGGTAAATTGAAGGCACTGAAATTGCTAAGTTGTTTAGATTTTCTTGGAGGCCATTTCTTGCAGCCAAAAGGGTAGCAAATGAAGTAGAAGAGATGGATGTTCCATCCTCCAGCTGCTCTTGAAAATTAATATTATCCATAGGACCTGATCTACCAACCAAAAAGTCTCTCATGCCATTCCTTCCGAGTGATGTAACTAATGCATCAGAATCAAAAACCCTGGAATTGTTTGTTACATTAAGATTAGTGTGGATATCACTGATAGGTTCTCCTTGCAACGCTGAAAATGATGGAAATCCAGCCAATGCTGGGTCTGGGTGCTTTTGGCTATCAAAGTTGAATGAACTAGTTCTGATCAGTGAGTTTGGGGTTCCATCTATGAGAACAGAATTTCTGCTAGCTATATTAATTGGATTATTGAACATATCATTCTCCATTAGACGGTGAGATCCAAAAATATTTCACGCCAACAGCTTCAAGATTCTTTTACTCTAAAGGTATGTTAATCCAGTTGATCTCCACAAGCAGTACTTTGGACACTTTTGCCAGCCTCACTCAACAAATATCAGGAGAGATCAAGCACACTAATTTTGTTGCCAGTGCAGATACTTTTCTGTCTTTGTGATCATTCTCTTCATGCATTGATTATCTGCTTTCAAGAAATATTGAACTGGAAAACTTAAGAAATTCTTTATAAGCTAAATTTTTTATGACAAAAAACAATAAGATATCTGAAAATTGATATATCAATACAGTGGCTAAGGAAGTGAATGAAATGATACTTGTGACATCCATGAATGGACCTAATAATTCTGAATTTGATAGATTCCTTCCCCACTCCCACTTTCTATTTTCTAATTTCTGCCCAAGCAGACAGGAATTGTTTTTCTCATCCTCTCCCTTTCTTTCATTCTCGAACATATGGACACATTCATCATCTAGCAGAATTCAAAATGTGTTGACTGAAGAAGCAAACTACAATACTCTGATGAAACTTTTTACAGAAAAAAGTGAAACTACATATCAAACTTGCAGAAATTAGATAGGCCAGATTATGCATACAACTAGTTGTTTCAATATCATCACTCCTTCAACAGGCAATGCTATGATTTTACTATAAGGGTATGAAAAATACCCATTTTCAATAACCTTTTATGTTGAACATCATCAATAGTCTAAGACAGGCATCAGTGTCAATCAACTAAAATAACTATTAACTGAGCTTTCTAAGGCCCTCCTTACAGATACACTATAATCAAGAAGCAGAGGAATGGATACCAAGAGCAAATAGCCAAGAAAGACCACCAAATAGTTTTATAGAAGTACAATATATCTTGGAGAGAAAACAAAATGAAACATATACAAGATTTCCACTTCATACCAAAACATAGTGATTTAAAAGGAAACTATTCTTCATCTTTAAAACATTTTTGAGTTTCATATAAAAAAATAAAAATCAAATTCAGTGTTTACAAAATCATGTGATGACACAGCAGAACTTGTGGAATTGTGAATGAAACTAGCAAAATAAAGCATGAAAACGCGACCAACCTTTGTCTCATTTGCAGAGGAGCAAAGCGATCTATCAAGTATCACCCACCAAGATACAAGTTCATTGAGAACACAGTTTGATGCATCAAACCTAGAAGAAAACAAAATAAAAGAAGGTGGAGAATTTTAAAGCAGATACATATTCGATTTCCTCATGCAAGACGTGAGAAATCTGTGCAGCGCTCAAAGAAAAAGTTGTTTTGTTTTCTAATATGCTTGATTGACATAACATGTAAGGCTTCCTCAGGAACCCCAAAAAGAGCCATTACAATACAAACTTCACATGATATAATTGGGTTTCACTTTCTCCACAAAAGAGTATAATCAAAAGCCAGGAAACAGAAGCACAGAAGTTTTGTTTCCTCTTTAACAAAAAGAACAAGGTGAAAAAGTTACCCTGGCCTCATGCATAATGGATTATCCTCACTTTTTTCCCCCTCAATACATGAAGTGGGCAAGGTTTCTTTTGCATGAACAGAACCCAAGAAACTGAGATTCAAAGTTAAAGTTCAAAACACCAATGGGTCTGGAAAATAAAAGCAAGAAAGAGAGTGTGAAAAAGAGGCCAAAAAATGCTTGAGCAGTGAAGTGGAGAGGAATGAAATGGACCCATTTAATTAGATAGAAAGAGAAAGAAGAACCACACACACACACAAACACAGCATTGACACACAAAGAGAAAAAACAAGGAGAAGAAAGAGAAAGGAAACACATTACTCTTTGGTGCAGTGGCACTCATATCTGTTGCAGGCTTTAGAGGGCCCATTTCCTTTGTAATTTGTCCTCCTCTCATCACCATTTCTTCTTGATATCTGCTGCTGCTTCTGCAGCTGCTTCACTGTAATCATCACGATCAAAATATGTGGATTCTCTCTGTTGAAACTCCTGTTCGTGGCAGGATATTTTTTCAGCAACATTTTCTTTCCTATTTTTTTTAAGAAAAAAATTATTTTGGGTTGCTTTTATGAGCTGTTTTAAGACAAGGAGCTAGTATAGTGACTAGTGATGGGAAAGAAGAGGGACTAAATAGAGTAAGAAATTTGTATGCTTTCACTTCAGAATCCAACAAACTAAAGGTTTGAGGCATTGCTAAAAAGTAAAGCAACAAAGATTTAGCAGTGTACTTGTTTTTAATTTAAAAAGAAAAAATGATGGTGATGATGCAAGCATAATCCAAAGCTGACCGGAAAATCTAGTGGCAAGATCTTTGAAAAATTTATTGAAGCAATTACAAATTCCATCTACTTTCTTTGCCTTTTTAGCAATATCATGTGCAAATTGCAATGTAGACTACCATGAATCATGAATCATCTTCAAGCTGTAGGCCTGGAAATGCAATGATTATACAACGTCGTTGGGGTCATCGTTTTTGGTTCTTGGACCATGATGTCTTGCCCAAAGTTGAATTTTTTTTTTTGTAAGCTGGTTATACACTATAATATTCAGATACAATTTATAATCGTTTTAAAATGCATATATAATCGATATTTACAATCAAACATGACACTAACTTATATTATTACATTTGAATTACAAGACACGCTGTATAAACGACCATCACAGCATTTATGACACCCTACTCCACTCACATTTTGTGACGGAGAGAAAATTATAAACATTTAGCCCCCACAATGCCCAAAGTTGAATTAATGTTCCTAGATGTGTCGTGTAAATGCATGGACGCGAATATTTATCTGTGATGAATAAAAATCCCAAAAGAGTATGTTCAAATGAGAACCAAACTGAAAAAAAAAAAAAAAAAAACATGCATTATCTTTTATCCTTTTAGCATATTGAAAATTTTTATTTTATTATTAGTTTAAGTTTAGTCTTCACTTTAGTAAAAATAAAGGCTTTTTTGATAAAAGATGACTCATCAACACATGCACACACAAGTGACAACGTGCTTAAACTAAAAATTATATAACTTAAATAATGATAGCCACCCCAGCTATTGTCGCGTATGAAATACATATTCTTCGCACAATAAGAGTCATATTCTTTTTCTTTTTGTTTAATAAGACTATGTTGATCGATGATTTTTCTTTTTCTTTTTTTTTCATTTCACACACGCTCTTATTCATCACCATTTCCATGCAAAAACACCAATTTGAAAATTTTGCTGTGACAATGTACAGTCGATCAAAATTCGTATTTTTTAAAAGGCTTTGTCAACCAGACATATTTAAAACTATGGTCCACTTGCGGGAGATGCGGATGTAAACGGTCAATTTATTTCCAAGTACATTACATGATTGAAACTGTTCTCACTTCAATGTTGATTCAGTTTTAAAGTAGATATCCAAATTCATTTCCCAAAAAAAAAAAAAAGGAGAAGTAGATATCCAAATTATATCATTATGGTGTTCCTGCCTGACACTTGCCAAGTAATGGGAAGACAAGAATGCACAAAAGACGCGCTAAATGCTTTATAATTTTCTCCCTCACAAACGCGAAATGAAAGATGTCCTCCTTCGATGGCCATTTATCTGCATGTACATAAAATTCAAACGTAATAATATGTTCCAATATACGTTGTAAATATCGTGATAGTTCTTTTAATAAGAATCAGAATCAATGTAATGAATCAGATAATCGCCTCACAAAAAAAATTATTTCCCAAATGAAATCAATGAGTCACAAACCGTCCGCTGAATTCAACCAAGAAGGGCTTGATGGGTCGGGGCTGTACACATGTTGCTCACTTTATCAGCTATGGTAAATCCTTGGCAGTTGGGACTATACCAATATTAATGCCCGGGTCTCGTCAAAACTTTCAAGTTACACGTGTTTGGGTGAGAATATTATTAAAGGGGTGGGGCTATTCAAATCTGTTAAAATTCTTTGTCAGCCGATACTTTAATCAAAATTTGTATTATAAAAGCAACTCTAGACAAAATTACCAAAAGGAACAGGTGAGTTAAACTCTTCGCCCCTATGCGAACTCTAATTAATTCTCGTCTTAACAAAATGGTCTTATATAAAAATAAAATTATCAAAGAAGAAACCAAAACGGGGTTAATTTTGGGATATTGAATAGTTTACAGAGAAAATTCCTAGGCGTTGATATTTTGAGAGTGAGTATTCTAAGAAAATGGGTATTAGATGGATGATGCGTGACCTCCTCAAATGATCTCATTAACCCTTACTTTTTAATTTATTTTGTTATTTTTTAAAATTACTCTTATTAAACAAAAAAAAAATTATTTTATTTTATTTTATTCTCTTTCTCTATAGTGTAAGTGCTTAATCGTCAACCCCACCACTTCATCTAGAGCTGGCAACAAGGGTTGTTGGGTCGTATTCATACCGTATCAAATTTAGATCAACTCAAACACGACCCATTTAATAATCATGTCAAAACATGGAGATCCAAATCCGACACGGAAAATAAACAGATTATTCAGTAACCCGTTTAATATCTACATATTTAACAAATATTACACACACACATATATACACACACCCCAAAATATTACACATTTACACTCTTAAAGCTTTAATACTATATATATATATATAATATAATATAATATAATACTATATGTCAATATCATAAAATATACATGTATTCCAATATTTTACAGACTTACACTATTAAAATTCTAAATCTGTCCAAAATTTTATAAATAAAACATTGAGTATATATCTATCCTTCCAAAAAAAAATTAAAAAGAGAGAATCATGTCCAATACTTAATTTTTCGTGACAAGAACTTAGAAATTAATTTTAAAAAGAAAATATAATCGTGTCATTGGTCGGATAAACGAGTTATGAACTCTAACCCTAACTCGACATGGAAAAAAATCGTGCCAACCCAGACCCGGCTCATTTAATAATCGTGTCAAATTTGATGATGCATACCTATTTATTCGTGTCGGATAATTGAGTTGTGTCAAATTTTGTTAGCTCTAACTTCATCAATAAGAAGTTCATCACCAATCCATCATCACCACTAACATATGATGAGTTTCAATGTTGGTATTGTTGAATTTTATGAACAAGTAATGGATTTTATTGTTATTGGGGATATTGATTTCAATTTTATGTGAGAATCTAGGATTTTATTTAATCAGGATTGATTAGGAATTAATGTTTGATTCAAATTATGAACCAATTAAGAATATGAAAGAGATGTGAGAGACAAAGAAGTTAATCTATTGTGAACTTGAGAGAAAAGAAAATAATAGTTTTTAATTATTTTTACTTTTCAATAAGGGTAATTTTAGTATAAACAATATTAATTGAAAAACGGCGGATCTGGTGAGATAAATTGAGGGATCCATCTATTTAGATAAATTGAAGGGTCAAATATCACCCTTTAGAGGAATTATTCAGTTTAAACTTTAAATAGCCTCATCCATGCTAAAACCTTCCAATAGTAAAAAAGAAAAAAAAAGATATTTTAAATTACTATAAATTTCCAAATGATTTGTACCATTTTCTTTATTTATATCGTTGCATTTGATTGAAATAAGTACAACAGAAGATAATTAATAGTCTTGGAATCATGAATTTAATGAATATTTATATACTGATGAATTAGTAATTATTGATTCATAAAGATAATACGTCGTTCATAATATGAATTTTGGTAAAGTATAGAGGCAATATAATCATAGAATGTGGTATGTTAAGTAGTATGATATGATTCTGTGTTAATCTTTAATTAAATGAATTAGTCACGTCAAAATCTTTTAGCTAGATAGCATGCTAGGATTATGTAGTAACCCATTAATGAAGAATTTTTGGAGGCAATATATTAATCCAGATCCCTGTTATTTCTCCTGATATATTACATAGAATAAAATAATGGCTTTTCATTTGAAAGTTGTAAAGAAAGTAATAATGATTGATGAAAGATAATCATAGACATGTGATATGTAAATATTTTAAGGAGATTGTTATGTTACATAATTATGTAACATACATAATTACGCAGCAACCATTAGATAAAAATTTAACGATTGTCAAAATAATATAAAATTTTTATTTTATATTTTCACAATTGTTGGATAAAATCCAATGGCTGCTACATAATCATGTATGTTATATGATTATGTAATATAACAAAAGTCAATTTTTAATTAATTAATTGTTAATTTATGTATTAATTGGGCCCTATAAGAATTTTTTTTAATTATTAGACCAAATTATAAAAGGCCCAAAACCCACAAAAAATATAAACTCAATAAAATTATTTTACATAAAATAATTCAGGCCTATTCTCTATAAGAATGACCAAAGTACTTACAATTCTAAAATTCTCTATAAGAACGGCCAAAGCGCTTACAATTCTAACTAAAGTATATAAATGTAAGATATGACAAAAAGCCAAAAGCATGCCATCAAAGAAAAACCTAGGTCTTAAAGAATAACATATGTTCATTTCTATAAAGAATGATCTAGATCCACTCATTACAAAGAATTAAATAGGTCTACTCCTTACAAAGAATTACTTAGGAACTTAAAAAATATTTCTAAATAAAACACTCAAAGGGCGAGTCTGCCAAAGGCATGATTCAACAATGAACAATCTAGATTTATTCCCCACAAAGAACGGCCTACGTCCATTTATTACAAAGAACGATCTAGACACTTCAAAAATATTTCTAAGTAAGAGCAGATGAGCTATTGAGAATGTGCTTATGGGCAAATATACATTTTACGGAATGAGTCTACAAGCAAATACACATTCTACAGAATGTACCTACGGCCAAATACACATTCTACAAAAATGCGCCTACGAAGGAATATAAATTTTACAAAATGCGTTTACAGGCAAATATACGCATCTCACAGAATGTGACAATGGGCCAATAAATATTCCACGGAACTAGGCTATTGGCTAACAAACATTCTGCGGAATGTGCTTACGAGTAAAATGTTGTAAAATCAAAATTCTTTGTAAGAAACCAATATAAGTGCCGAATTTAAGGTAAAGTCCATTAAAGATTAATGGCCCAAAAACACGACAAATGTCCAAAGATTACTTGTCATGGCAAGTATTAACATATATGAATATGTATCTCCGTGCATGGACTTTAGTTTATACTTGTCACAAGAAAAGTGCAGCATAATCTCTCTCATTGACTATAAGTTGTCTATATAAAGGCCAAGACCCTCATTTGAAGATAGGAGAAAAAATAACATAAAATGAGTAAAAAAGACTCTACCCATCTCACTCTAGATTTTCTTTTTCTAAAAATTGAGTAAAAAGAACTAACTTGAACGTCAGAGGGTTATCGCCAACATGTCGGCACCCTTTAATAATTGTTTCTTTTTACAGAACAATTAACCACAAGAAAATATGTGATTTGAGACACTTGCTTCGAGGAAAAAATAAGGTACAGAACTCGATTTAGAAGAAAGTTCGAAACCTAAATTAATCACTGTACATTAAGCAAAAATTTGCATCAACAAAAATTATTATTTGAAAATTTAACGAATTATTAATTTACCACATTGCCTTCAAAATTGGAATTAAAAAATTATTATTTAATTGAGACCATCAATTTATCGAGTATTAATTTAATAGGTTCTGCTGTATTATTATTGTTATTGTTGCTGCTTTTAGAATCAAATAATCACTTACAGTAACTTCCAGAGAAATAACTATCGAATTAATATTCCTAAACTATACTATTATGACATAAATCTTTTTCCAACCATAGCAATGAGTCCTCCTATATTGGTTTTTAAGTTTTGGGCTGCCGCATGATATGAATCCCATTCAATTCGAATTAGCTCGCTCATAAACAAATAGTCCTCTAGCCATGGGCCAATGGCCCTTCATTCTTCATCCTTGAGGAGATAATATTTTCACACCTTATTGTTGGGCCTAATTCACCAATTTCTCAATTATTTTTTTTTAAATCTGTAACACAATATCAACTTTTTTTTTATTTTTATAGTAGTGATACCGTCACAAATTTATATAAATTGATGTCACGTAAATTTAGTGGTTGAATAAAAATATAAAATAAATAAAAATAAATCATAAAGATCGAAAGTCAATTAATCAAATCAATTGAATTATGTCACATTAATTTATATAAAATAAATTTACAAAAATTAGATTTATACAAATACAATTATAAAAACTTTGGAGTTTGTTGAGTATGCCGCTTGAAAGCTAAGCTTAATAAAAATAAGATCTACTCCTACGCTTATAAATATTTAAAAATAAAGAATCTTTTCTACCGATTATTGATACGGGAATCTAAAGCCCAAAGGCAAGGCCTACAAAAAGTTGTTGAATCCGAAGGTGGCATCTCACCTCCAAGTTATCAATTAACACGGTAATCCCGATCATACTTCTAGATAATTCTGTCAGCTTTTATTTTTTTTCTTTAACATTTTTTGTCTTTATTTTAATGTCCGTGATTCTGTATTGTATATGCAACAAAAAGTGAGACTACTCTCTCTATACGATTATAGAAATTAGAAAAGAAAACTAATGCAAATATATATAAAGCAATTAATAAGCTGAAGAAATCAAGAAAAGATCCGGCAGTTAACAAGTGGGCAAGAAGCAGTAAAGTAAAGATTTGGAGGTCACATGGGCGCAAAGTTAGCTCACAAGTTTCCGAGGCAAATATTTATCTTCAAAAACGTGCTTGCCGTTGAATTATTAAGGGTTGGCATTTCAATTCAAAGCCACACGAATTAAAAAAGCTAGCCTCGCCGTGTGTTCGTGCATGTGTTGGTGTCTTTCATCTGATACGTACTATCAACTCTTTCTGATATCACATTCCCCATATTTCGCTCTCTTTTTTTATTTTTTTGGTCCGAAATTTGCCCAAATAGCCCCTTTGCTTTTACCAAATTACAAAAATGGCCACACTCCCACTTTTCTTACAGTAACAACCAAGCACACATCTCCGTCCGCAGACAAAAAATGATTTAACTTATAACTCTCTCCCTCACACCTTGTGTTTATTTCAAACTCTTTCAAAATACATCAAAAATATCATATTAATAATGTAATAAATAAATTATATTATAATATATTTATATTTATTTTAAAAATTCATCATATAAGTAACGATACGATTATATCTAATTTAAATACATGTCATTCATATATATATATATATATAATAATTGATTATATTATTTTTAATGAATCCTAAATTTTCAGCTGGAGCACAAGTTCTCGCACACTCATAACTTTTCTCGCTCAAAATTCAGTTAATCTTTTCTTTGTCATTTTTCATCAAATTTAGCCGACTTTACTAGGTCCCGTAAACTCGATTTCATTCTCCATTTGGCTTGTAGCTATTTAATTGATGATGAAGGAAAATGCTCGAAGCTCAATTTAATTGAGCCCAAATCTATTAATACTCGATAGCGCCCCATACATGCTCGACGAAATGCTTAGCACATGTCCAAACCACCAAAGCCTTAATGAACTCAGTAGAAAATCCATGACACTCATTTGTAATGTCCATGGATCATTTTTGTTTCGCAAGAAATGTTCAAAGAACTGTCGCCTGTCGCCCAAATTTTTTATTTTCATCTATTTTACTCTTAAGAAAGAACCAACACATTTTTAGTAATTTGTTACTGATAAAGTGCTTGCAAGTTGCAATTATTTGTTAGCATATTTTTAACTCTTAAAAATGCAACACAAGTAAAATAACAATATTTTTTTTTTTTTGGTGGCATTTTATCAAACATCTGGTGTGTGTTATATGTTTGCGCTATTTTCCTAACGGATCGTTTTCTCCAAACTCAAAACTTACGGCTGCAATATCCTTTGAAAACTAAAATCAAAATTTCCAAGCTTCTCGCAACCACCAATAATACAATTTCCACAACGATCGATCACAGCTCCCACCACAACACAACTATCTAATTCAAGAATAAAAAATTTATTGAATGATAATAGAGACTCTCTCTAAAAATTGAGACTTGATGACCGACGATGGGAGGGTCATGGGCGATGGTGGGAGATAACAGAGAAGGGGGGCCGTGGGAGGAGATTGGACGGATAAGAGGAGTTTCTTTTTCCATTGTGTCCTGGGTGATTAAGGGTAAATGTGTCCAAATGCCATGTAGCTGGCTGTGTTTGTAAACTTTGAAAGAAATATGAGTGTGTAATTAAAAAGTGGAAAGCGGCTATCTCCGTAATTTCGCCTTTTTGTCTCCCTCACTTTAATTTCTTCGCTCGCATGCATTCAAGTAATACTCAAAGTCTTAAAGAAATGGAGTTTGACTATTCCCTCTCACCCACCCACTCACTCACACACGCGCGGGCAGTCACCCGCCCACACAGAGCAATCAGTTTATTTCTCTTTAGTTAAGAACTTCAACTGTTTTATTTATAGATAATATAGAGTAAACAAAAACAAAAATTTGCTTTCAATAATTGAAGGAAATAAGAGTTCATTAATTATTGTGATCAAGACTTTATATATATATATATTTTTTCTAATGAGAACATTTTCATTTTATTTAAGTAAGGAGGTTACTGAAATATAAAAAATATAAAATTTAGTACATTAAAAATTATATTTCTTATTTATTAAATACTAATATATTAAAATTATTTTTTTTTATTTTTTTAGCATTTTAAACACTCTAGTATCGAAATACTATATTGGGTTCTGACTAATCTAAATTTAAGTCGAGTTAGACTATTAGAATAGTAAAGCTCTCCTAATAAGTATTTAACGCAATTACGATTCTCAAATTTTGAATCTAGAACATTAGTTAAGTTTCTCATGACAGTTGTTCTTGGCACTTGTTAGATATAGTTTTTATTATTTTTACTAATATTCTTACTATAACCGGTGCCCTCATTAAAGAATAATATTATTATATGCAGACTGGAAATCTAGTTGGGGTTTCATTCAATAGATATTGATTAATAACGATGACATGCATCTGCAACTGTCACAGAGCAATCATTTCAAGATTCGGCTTCTGAATGGCACAAAGAAATAAAAACTACTAAAAGAGCCAATAATGCTTATCATAAGTCATAACAAACCATATATATCCAAACTATACATTATAATAATGCTATTTTTTTGGGTCAACTACATATATGAATAGCTCCACCCTTATTGAATCATTTATTCAAGAGAAAATGGTCATTGGAGGAGGGGCAAAAAAAAAAAAAAAAACATGACATAACGTAACTGAAACCACCCAAATAAAACTAAAATATACAAACCAATTTCAGCTGTCTAAAACCCAATTGAAAAATAAAAAAACACAACCGGCAAATTAATATCATACTAACCACTAAGATTTCAAAGAGAATAATCTTACTCACCACCTTTATCATCATCATCAACAGCAACAACGAGCTTTGATATCATCATTGCAATTAATTAATCAACTAACTGATTCACTCATGTCCATGGAGAGAAGCCATTGACACAACTCCAAGCTTCTGCAGGTTGAGCTTCACAACAGTGTCCACGAACATCTTTGTATCTTCCACAGTATTACCTTCGGGTATATCAACTACATATGACTCTATAACAATAGTGTAAATTTTGCCACCCTTTTGAAACTCATTGACCGACGTGACAGACCGATAATTATTTAGCCTATGCTCACCCCCCACAACCCTAAAGCTTAATATATGCTTTTCATTGTCCAAAATCTCTAATCTCTCAGTGCTCGTTGAAGCTGGCAGCCCCGATACAACCGTCACTTCTCTTATGCTGCCTACGCCGCCATCGCCGTGCATGTTACAACTTTTGATGAAGTGTTTGTACTTCTGGGGATTGTCGAATCTTCGAACAAAAGGCCACACAACTTGAGCTGGTGCATCAACCCGTTGTGTTATTAGGGACACGCATGTGTTTGGTTTTTGTTCAAACTTGTGGTATCTTTCGATGATAGGCCTCAGCTCCGCGTATTCTTCGGGCGTAAGGCCTTGAGGCGGGGCTTGGCTCGCGTCCATTTGCACCAGCAGCAAGCGTCGGAAATGAAAATGTTTATCACGCACGCACGTATCAAAGTAACATTCACATACGGGAGAAGAGAAGAGAAGAGAAAGAGAGAAATGAAAATATCCAATAAGTGTTTTAGGGCTTCTTGTGAGAAGTTGATGGAGTAGAGGGGGGAACTACGTTTTATTTTGGGCCTTGCCATGTAATATTTTTAATTAACAGTTTGTTTTTTTCAGTACCGGTTTTGTCCTCTTGTTTTAAAAGATTGATTAGTTCTTAATTACGATAATTATGACGTGGACCGGTCATGACTGTTTACGGAAAGGCTTTTGTCTTTAGCCTTAATTGAATATTGAATACTGATATTGTCTCACATGCTTAGCATTTGGCTCATTGGAAGGGCACCGTTTAAACTTGGAAGAGAGACAATTTTAATTTTTCAAGCTAATGGTTAATTAAATCATTAATTCAGTAGTCTGGTACTTAAGCAGCAGAGATTCTCATTCCGTTTTGGACACGAAAGACAGTGTTGTTTTAGTAACTTCG
Source organism: Citropsis articulata (assembly GCA_030449925.1). Classification (NCBI taxonomy): domain Eukaryota; kingdom Viridiplantae; phylum Streptophyta; class Magnoliopsida; order Sapindales; family Rutaceae; genus Citropsis; species Citropsis articulata. Next base: position 19,678,796 of record JASUUH010000121.1, on the reverse strand, counting down.
GGAACAAATTATTTTAAGAACCCCACTAAGAAGGAGATTATGACGAGTAAGCAAGGAGGGGGCATAAGTGGAAATGCGGGAGAACGTGAGGGTTAAAAAGGGAAAAGAGAAGAGAGATAAACGAAGAGGGAGGGAGTGGTCGCAGTCTTTGAAAAGGGCAAGCTGGAGATTCGTGGATATCATGTGAGAAGTCTAACAAACTCCCGCGTGATCGATAACTCCACTTTGCAGGATTCTGGGCCCTACGTTTTACCCAAAATTTCTTTCATTATTTATTTTATATAAATTATAAATAATTTCCTAATCATTAAAATGAGAGACAAATTAAAAACTTAGGAAAAAAAACGCACTCCACGATAATATAATATATTTCATTTTAAAATATTTTGAAATTGATGCATTTTTTCTTGATATATTAAACTATTTGATATTTAAAGACTATATCTAATCTGATTAATTCAGAATTCAAGTCAGATAAGACTATTAAGACAGTAAAATCTCAAACTAATGATCTTAATTAATCTAAAATAATTTTATACGGTGCTTATTAGTAAAATTTATGTCTTTTTATCTTTTGATAGATCCCCCAATTTTAGTTTAAGCAAGATCTTGATTGGAAGCTTAAAAATTTAATAATGTATATAGCGCAAGCCATTTATCTAAATCTAATGAGGCAGTTTGGTATTTGGACTGGGATTAAGATTGACGATCTCAAGATAGTTGGTAAAATTTATAAGCCTCCGATCAAGATTTGGGATTAAGATTGTTGGCAAAATTTATGTCTTTTTATCTTTTGATAGGTCCCTAATTTTAGTATAATCAAGATCTCGATTGGAAGCTGATAAATTTAATAATATATATAACGCAAGCCATTTTATCTAAATCTAATGAGGCAGTTTAGTATTTGGACTTGGATTAAGATATATTGAAGATCGGATCGAGCTGCCTCCAGATATCTCATCCGAATACACGTAGAAAAATTGGATATGATCTTCTGACACGCGTGTGTAAACTGAAGTGGGGTTGCAAAAGAGAAGAGCGTTGCTTTGATTTTGGACGCATTTTCTTTTTTCTGTTTGTTTGCTCTAAATTTTCAAGAGTTAGCTGCTGAAGTTTGAAACAGTAAGGAAGAAACATGGCGATGTGTATCCCCTATCCGGAGCTATAAATTGTTGCACAACACAAAGTTGCGGAACACAGGAGTAGTTGACAGATACGATACAGCTCTGACCGCATGGCTGTATACGGAAATAATGTTAATGATAAAATTATATTGCAACTGTTGTATGGTATAACAGTTGACTCTAACTATTAAATTTACGATTGTATAATTACACAAACTAAATTTAATAATTAAAAATAATTATTATAACATATAATAATTATAACATAAGTAGACTCTAACGTCAAATATATATTATTGCAAAACCTATTTGTTCCCAGAAAAATAGATCCATTGGTTTGAGGCTACCCAGTACCCCACCGATCGCAAGCTAATAAAACAAAGTCCACATAAAATAATTAAAAGACCTAGAAATTGGAGGGAATTGGAAGTGACCCAGTTGTGTGTCGTGATGTGGCCTAATTGCAATGTCATAGGAAGGTCCAATCAGCACAAGGAGAAGCGAATAATGAAAAGGTGTCATCAGTTCTGACAAATTAATTTAAAGTAAGCCGAACACAGAGAGAGAGAGAGAGAGAGAGAGAGAGGGAAAAAAAGGATAAGAAAAGAAGAAAAGAAGGAAAGAAAAAGAAAAGGGGTTTCTGATTTTACTTGGCTTGTCGTCTCTTAGCACTGAGAAATTAAAAGAAAGGATGGCATTGGAGCAGCAACTGCTGAACTGCACTGCTCAGTGGTTACTTTAGCAAAAAGGCCAAATGGCCAGAGAAATGATGTTTGGAGTTTACGGAGAGGCTCAGCCTTTAGTCCTACCCAATCAAAAGTTAGGCACCTTTCATCATCATTCAATTTTTATTTTATTTTTTATTTTTTATTTTTTTAAGTATCATGAATATCTGTGCTGTTTTTGAGCCATCAGATAAACCGCAGTCCGCAGAGCAAGTGTCATTGCATTTCTGAATATTTCTAGCCAGCCACTGTTGCTTGTCAAAGAGTTCAGTCGATAGCTTGAGCAAGAATTTCTGATCATAAGTAATACAAGTTTATTATGAGTATTACAAGTTTTGCGAATGGGCCGTTTGACATGTCATGGGTTCAAGTTTCAGTGCTAGTAAAGTGTTGAAATTTATTTTTTTTATTTAATAGGGGTTGAATAATCTTTTCACATTGAGATAGAATCGATCTTCCTCCGGTATTAATAGTGAGGACAGATCTCTCTTTAGTTTTAAGTGAAGGGTTGACATTCGAGCTGTGCCACAATAAAATTATTCAGGAGAATTCCGATCGATTTCTGATTGTAAATATCAGTAGAGCTCTGATTGTAATATATCAGTGTATATATTAAAATATTACAAGTTTTAGAAATCTCTCCCTTCCATATATTCTACAGATCACGAGTTCAATTTCTTTTACAAGCAGTTACAGACCCTTTCATTATTATTATCAATTTTTTTTCCTACAAGCTCTCGAATCTTATCCACTTTTAGTCTTATCAACTCAACTTTTCGAGCGCTCAGCTATCAGCCGAAGCTTTTAATTAAATAATTTTTGTCAAGAAAAGATGGTATGGTCTTTTGATATCAAGATTCAAGAGTGACCCAACAAAGATTATTGGGAAATAGAAGGGCGATCTGATATGGGCCGCTTCGTAAGCGTCTTGTGGACCTTGGCATGCTTTAAGGTGGGTGCAGCGTCTAATGAGTTGTCAAAAGTTGGGCTCGCAGACCTTGAGCTCATGCCTCGGTCCTAAAATTCAAGCCAGCAAACACTCTCCGTTTTAATCATTTTCATGAATCTTTTTGTTTTGGTTGTCTCCAAAACCCGATGATGACTGTTGCGGCACAAGTCGAGATGGATTAAAAAAAGACAGTTTTTTCATTATTTCCCAAAGAATTAAAGCTACTTATATATAAGTATTGAAGAGATTATCATAAAATTAATTTTTTTTTAGATTTGGGTGTAGGTCACTTTAAAATCTATGGGATTTATTTGAGAGTCATGGCTCAAAAATTATAGCTCTAAATAACAATAAATACCCGCTACTGTAGTTTGATTGTTTGAAAATAAAATGAGTTTATCTCATAGTTGATTAATGAAAATTTGTACTATTTTTATTATTGTTGTGAAAATTATTATTTAGACGTTATATTTACTGAGCATTATTATTTTTTTTATCTCATAATTAATGAAAATTTATACTATTTTCATTTCATTCCCATTTTAATTTTCTTTCTGTAGGCCATATACGCAACTTATAAGAAAAACTCCTGCACCGTTGACCTGGGTTTATACAACAAGCCAATTTAGAAATTGTAGACTCACTCTATGGATTACTCATGAGTTGCGGATGATGAGTACTTCACTAACGAAGTGCATTGGATACCATATAACATAAAAATACACATTGTCGTTAGTCCATTGCAAGCATTCCCATTTGGCACATGATTATCGCGAATCTTTGTCATTAGCGTATTGCAAGCGGTCCCAGCCATTTAAAATCTTTTAAATAAACGAAATAAAATTTAGTGAATTTATATATGTTGTCTCGAAGGGGTGTTTTCTTATGGTTGGGTGTTTTTATAAATTTCTTGCTTCGCATACAAAAAACGGTCTTTTTTAATATATATATATATATAGAGGACATTTTACTTATATTTAGAAATTACAATCACTGCTCTTTTGAAATCTATTCTATCACTTAGATCTAGATCACCGTACTAAATATATTTGAAAAGAAATAAACCCTCCTAATATACATAAAGACTCATTATACAAGTACATGAACCTAACTCAATTAACTCATGAGTTGAGGATTGTTTCAAACGTAGGATCTCGCTTCCTTACAGCTTATGTAAAATACAATTCCTAATAAAATAGAGTGATTGGCCCGTTTGGGTAGACTTTCAGTCACTTATTTTAGTTAGGCTGTACCTGACAAAAACTATAGATAAGGTAGCAACATCGTCAAACTCATATTATCAGAAGGAGTGATGATATTTTATCCCCTAATTTTATCTCATCAACCCCCACTAATCTTCAAATTATGGTAACGAAAAAAAGTTATATTGTATTTTTGTTCCATTCAAATCCAGCAACCATACACTTTTTCTAGCCTATTACAAGAGTCAAATTTTTATTTTTTTGGAAGTAAAATATTCCATTTATTCGGTGGAGATTACAATTATTAGTAAACAGTGCAACATAATCTAGATTCTTTATTTTTTTTATTTTTTATTTTCTTCTTCACACTAAAAGATTGAACTTTAAGAATTTATTTGTCTAAAAGAGCCTTGGGCTCATTGACACTTATATAACATATTATTAACTTTCTCTAAACAATAATAGATTATCAATATGATTGTTTATACAAAACCATAACAGAAAAAAGAAAAAGAGAGAAAGATGATACAGAGCAAGGAAATTTTAGAAATAGATGGTGAAATGAAAAATGGGGACTCATGGGATCAAATGGTAATTTTCAAAATAAATGAAGCGTAAAAGAACATGCGGGCTTGTGAAATAAAATGTGGGGTTGAACATCACCACTATATTAACTGTGCATACCATACTCTTCACTTGATCCTATTAGTTGATAATATAATGTGGATTCACTTGTCTCGGAGTTTAGTTCTAATACTATATAAAAGACTATGAATTAGGGGACCCTACCGAATTGTTGCTCACATTGTACCCCGACTTGATCACTGATAAACTCGACTCTGGATTTTAATAATATATAAAATATATATTATTTTAAATATTTATATTTAACTCATCTATTACACATATCTAAAGTTTTAAACACTTAAAATTTATATTTTCATGTCAAATTTTATTGAAATAAATTTAAAACTTATAAAATTACAAAAAATAAAAAAATATACATATATAATATTTAAAAAATTACAAAATCCAAGTATCCGAATTAAAACCCGACTTGGGCATCTAAAAATTGCATCCGGGCCGAGTACGGGCATTACGATTCTCGGACCGTAGTTTTGCCAACCTTACTATGAACATGACTCAGACTCAAAATATTACTCAACTCAAAATATTACTCAAGAATTAAGTGTTATCATTTTTTTTTTTTCTAGCTCACGGTGCCCCTCTCGCATGAAATGATTTATGATCCGATTATGGGTAAATCATAATGAACCATAAGACATGTAGATTGTCCAACTCTAATATGCATCTTAATTATTTCAACCATATATAGACTCATGTCCAATGATCGGCGTAAATCGATAGGCACACATGCATCTTAATTAATTAATTAAATTATTAAGAAACTAGTTGTTATATTGCAGAGAAAGATTAGTTTGCGTATAATGAGAATTGTTACTCTTAAGTTACTGATGACAAATTAGGAAAACTTAAAACTTGTCTATACTTCCCAAGCTAAGGCTATAATATATATTATATATAGCACGACATGGTCATTTTCGGTAATGGTTAAATTAGCTTAATTAATTGGCAGCCTTAGAGATGCTAATGGATTTCTATAAAAAGCACAAAGCCTCCGTGGCGTTGTCACTTTATTTTTATTTATAAACATGCTTTTTACTTTCTAGCGTTCATTTTAAAGTAAATTGATCTAATTTGCATTTATTAAGAATATCATGAATGCCTTTTTTTTTTTTTAATTGTTTTTAACCGCCCACTTATTTTAAAAAAAAAAAAAATCGACAGTGTGTTGGCCAGCTAATGTTAATGACCTAAGGTGAAAGCAATTAATAAAGCAATTAGTGGAAAACAACAACAATAGAGCAAAACATGTAATAACTAGTAAAAAAGCCATCATTGTACGTTAATTACACAATTAATTAGAGTTTTCCTGCAATTGATACGTTCTGATTCAACTTTAATATCAAGAGAGCTCGGACAGCTGCGATGGACTGATTGCACTAATAGCTTCGATCACAAGATCACGAGTACATACTTTCCTTTGATCCAACGGTGTTGGAGCTGCCAGTGTAAGCTCCAAATTAGGCGGTGATGCACTTGCAGCTGTCAGCATTTTTAAATTGAAAGAAGCTGCTGGCTGGAAGTTGAACGATTCATTGAAGCATTTAGGCAACGAATTATAAGCCAAAGCCGATGAAGAATCACAAATGCCATTGCTGGGACTAGCCTTTGTTGATTTCAATAACAACCCACAAAAATTTGAAGGTTCTCCTGGCTTGGAACAGCATGTATGAAGCACTTTATTTGAGAATTTATCCCTTCCCATCTGCTACAACAAGTTGAAAAGAATGTTAGATAAACTGCTTAACTCAAAGGATTTTGTTCGGCTGGACCAAAAGGTTAATTAAGCTGATAAGTAAAGGCCTAACAATACTAATAAAAACCAGGCCCAGGGCATTACATCAAAGAGACTGGGGCGGCGTTTTCTTTTGTACAGGTTTTTTTGTCTGAGAAAATATTTTTGTGCATGGCTAGCTACTTGTGTTGGAGTTCTTGTGGTGACAAAGTTCTTGGAGATGCCTCTCCAGTCACCTCTGCCAAGCTTTTCTAGTCCCATTAGAAACACCCTGTGCTCCCCTTCTGTCCACGGCACTCCTGAACATTAATTCATCAACGGAAGAGAGGTTCTTAATTAACAAATTAAAGCATGCATTATATACATGAATTAATGGAAATTTAATTAATTAGTAGTCCAATTAAAGTAACTGAAATTAACAATAATTACTAACCCTTTTTGCGGTCTTGGGTAGGTGCAATGAGGCTGTCAGAGATGTAACCACTGGACAATTTGTTAGAATGTTGATCGATATTAATGGTAACACCAGTTGATGATGAAGAAGAGGCTGAAGGTGATGACGATGGTATAACGGGAAAGCTATCCGTGCTTAAACTCTTTTTCAGTGGCAGCAGCTGAGAAGATGATGAGGATGATGAATTTGAAGATATAGCAAGTTGAACACCAAAAAGCCTAAGCCCTCCCGCAAGAGTATTGGTGCTGCAGCTGCCACCTCTTAGATTGTTCTCATAAGAGCTGCAAGTTCTTGAATTGTGGCCTGTGTTTCCACAATGAGAGCATTTCCTGCCCATTCTCACCTACACAAATTAACACTACCGAATGAGATTATTATTGTTAGTGGTGTCTAGTGTGTGCGCGTGTGCGCATATATATAAAACGATGGGCTTCGCTCTCCCTCTTTGATTGGGCGAATAAATAAAATAAAATTCTTATCCCATGAAGGGCACATAGTATATTTAAATTAAGGTGAGTATGTGGGGACTACACTAATTTATTCCTCTCATTCTGAACATATTCCTGCTTACAACCATGAACCATTCACTGTAAAACAATTAATACAGTCGATTATTCGATCGCTGACGTCCTGTGAATTGGTCTCGTATATATTTTTTATACTTCTATTTATTATCATGCCTGCTATAATAGTCACACTTCTTGAATGAGAAAATCGCGGCCGTATGATCAAGTTATGCAGAAGGTAGTCTTTTATATAGAGCTGATACATAAAAGCACTTACAATGCAGAACACTGTTCTTTATACATAGTGTGGTTATAATTACTTGTATGAAAAGCGCTTTTGGGTGTCTAATTTAAAAGCAACCGAATCTAGAAAACTGAAAAAATATGTTGTCGAACGCTCTTTACTGCAAATACAAGGTATTGTTTTGATAAGACAAAATAACTTACCTCCTTAGTGAAGAAAATGTGGGGTGACAAACTAATCTATGCGCATGCACGTTTAGATTATGAGCCGTACATATTTAGAGATATGATATGATAAGAGTTGTTGAGGCACCAATGTTGCAAAAGTGGTAGCTGATCAAATGATGACTTAGAAAATGGGGTAAGAAAAGAAAAATTAAAGTTGATGTTGATCAACCAACACCATTTTAGTTGAAAATTTGCTATAGTGTGTGTACATATGGTTCATTTATGATTTGCTTACGAGATGGACCCAAAAGAAATGTTTACATATGCTATGTTACACGGTTATCATGTGTCATTAATGCTCTTGCGTTTATTTAATATTTACATAATCTATTGTCTGTATGATATTTTCGCGAGGGCTAATCTACTTCAATGGAGGGTAGATATTAATACGGTGGTCCTCAGAGACCAAATTACCTTTTTTTTTTTTTTAATTGGTTACACACCGATAATCTTGTACAAAATCTAGATCAGATTCACACATCTTGTATTCTCAGATACAGATCTACATTATTATTCTGACAGACCAATATCGATATTTACAATCAAATATATACTTGGGACTTATATTATTACATTTTCATTCTATTAAAGTACATGCTCAGACGAAATGACCCCTCCATAGAGAAGGGATGTATCTACTCCATTCCCATTTCGTAAGGGAGAGTCACATTTAAAATATTTGCCCTCAACTTGTGGCCATGAACAACCTCAAGCCTCACACTGTGAGGCCAACCACTCGGCCTAAGAGGCTGAGTGTGAGACCAAATTACCTTATAATAGAAAAAGTTTATGTCCTAACCAAGAGAAGGGACACCATGTTGTAGCAATATTCAATGTGTTGTCTAGTTTTTCCCAGTTATTAAAAAATATGTGCCCAATGTACAGGTGATGAAATCCTCCCAATCTACAATTACAAATAAATAATTATTGTACTTGAATATGAGTCTCTTGAAACTCGTTCCTAATATATTTCTTGTTTCTATAATCACTGTGTGCTTGTTGGGGCGGCAAAGAAAAGCTCTAGCAATATATTGAATGTACTGAAAACTTGCACATATATATAACACAAACATTACTTGGCCAATGATAACCCAACAAACCGTCTTCTTTTTAAACATTTTCAGCGAAGAATAATACAGCAGAGTTTCACTTCATGAATGCTTTTCTTTTGGATTTTCCTAACCCAATGACTTGTGTCAACCAAGTAATAGATTAAGAAAAGAGAAAGATTTTCTTTTCCCAATGAGGAAAGCCACTTATATATATATATATATATATATTTTAAAGAGATTATGAAATCAAATTAGTTGAGACTGTGGGTATAATGAACTTGGAAAACGAAGTCATTGATAATCTCTCACTTCTTGCTTTTTGTCTCATTCGATTTACTGTAGATAGTTTCCATTCTCTGACGCGCCTGTAGACTTTGTTGATCAGTTTTTTGCACACTTATCTTCAGAGAGGAGAACGGTGCTTCTGACAAGCTTGCTAATCTTGGCACGACTGTGGCTGTTTTTCCTTGGTGGGCTGATCCGCTTGAGATGTTGCCGTATTTGCATTTTATGTAGTTTCTTATTGTTATAATTTTTTTTTTGCATGCATGTTCGTTTTCTTAGACAACATTTTAATTATGTTGTTTGCTTGTTAGCTTTGGAGGGTTCTTGTTCTTAGTTTGATTTGAAATACGGCTCATTCCGTCCCTCATTTAGTGCATTCATTCTTTTTATTTTCAGTAAATTTTCCACCTACTGTAGAGGCCTGCCCCCAAAAAAAAAAAAAAATTGGTGAATTTTTCTTTACTAATAAAATGTGTAGTAGCTAAATACAGTTACTTATATTCATATAAACTATTTTGTATAATTGATGTGACAGATTAGTATTTTGGTAATAAATAAAACACCACATAACTCATGTAATTTAGTTTTGCTAATTTATATGGTCATATAATCAATATTGGGATGTCACATTAGCTTTGTGTAAGGAGCTTATGGCTCTACAATTACGTTATGTAATAAAATTTAAAGAAACATAATGTTAAAAATGTATATATATAAATGACTAGCTTGCTAATGTTCGGAGAATTCTTATCATGCGTATCTTCTGATTAATAAGATAAAGAATAAATATGTATGTAGGGGAAAAAAAAAAAAAAACCAATGGGACCACTAAGAGAGTCTGCTTTAGATAGATCAACAGTCTTTCTCGATCTTGAATGTAGTAAAAATTTAGTCAAGCCCCAAGATGCACTGTCGGCATCTTAATTATTTCAAACGTACATCGATTTTCCATCGAAGGTAAGGAATCTTGAGGGCACAAATCTTAATTAAATTACTTAATTATCTTGGTGTCGATTAGTTTGCTTAAAATGAGATATTGCTCCTTAATTAATGAATACTAGGTAAATTTAAGTAAACATCTATGTTCCTGATAAGTCATTTTCGGTAATGGTTGAAAGCAGTTTAATAATACTGGAAAGCTTGTTCGATATGATTTAATTTCATAAGATCTGAAATAGTAACCATAAGCTCGGAATTACCTGTTGACTCGAGATAGTTACGATTCTTTCTTGTTCCGAGTTCTTCTTAGTTTTCAAAAATGTTATGTTGCATATACACATTTAAGATAATTATAGAATTATATTTTAATTATTGTTAGACAGAGATAAAGAGCTGACAAAATAACGATAAATTAAGACATTTAAAGTTATTTCTATCAATATTTTTTCTAATTTTCTCAACAAAAACAAAAAAAAAAAATTGTGTACATCATTTTGGTTTTCTGTGTCTGTTAAAATTATTTTAGAAACATGGGTTAATCGCAGTTCCTTTTCCAATGTTGTCGTCTGTTTATGTTAGCAAAATTTACAGAGTTAATATTCTTATCATAGAATAAAATAAATAATAATTATTAAAAATCGTTTTGGCCAGTTCTTTTCCTGCCTCATGCATGCGCCATGCGCATCATTCGAGCTTTTACTTTCTAATTTCTATAAATACGGTGAAGTGCCTTTTTTTAAAAAAAAAAAAAAAAAAAAAAAGAACCGCCCACTGTAGAATCCAAAATCGACAGGTGTTCCAGCTGATGATGTAAATGGCCTAACAAAGTGAAAGCAATTAATAAAGCAACTAATTGGTGCATTAACAGAAGGGGGGAAAAAAAGAAAAGAAAAGAAAAAGAAACGTTAATTATTCGTCCAGCGACTGTTAATCTGCGTCCTGTCAAAAAGAATACAGATTAGGGCATCGTTAATTAGCCAATAGATTTCTCTTTGGTTCCTTTGTTGCTTTGGTTTTAAGTATTATTGCTGGGTTGCGTTCCATTTGAGAGAAGTACTGTTTAATTTAATTACTGACAAATAATTGACACATTTCCTAAGTAAGTAAGGAAAAGGTGCTTAGATTAACATATTCTGATGAAACCTCTAGCAAGCACGTGATACTTGCAATGCAATTGCCTTTCTGTACGCATTTGAATAAAAAGAAAATTGAATTCATAATCATATTATATGATGCAGATATGTTACTGTAGATGTGATTATACATTATAGTTATAGTTAAGAGAAAAATGATATTTACACTCTTGAGATTTATAAAAATGGTCATGTAAAACTCCTATATTCTCAATAATGGGTCACCAAGACCCCTTTGAATTGAAATACCCTTTGCCTCTATTAACTTAAAAAAATTGACTCTAATATTTTATAATAAATAGAATTATAATATTAAAATAAATATAACAATATATACATTTTAAAAATATTTTCAATATTCAAAAAATATTTTAATACTTTGCAATCTTATATTGTATTTAAACTATATTTTATAACAAATAGAAACATAATATTAAAATAGATATATAAAAAATTTTAAATTATTTTCACTATTATATAAAATAATTTTAATATTATTGGCACACAAAATCTATTTTATTAATTGTAAAATCTATTTAATCCAAAGATTTATTTAAAATTTTATAATAAATATAAATATTTTATTAAAATAAATATAATAACTTGCATTTTAAAATTATTTTATATATTTGAAATATTCTAATATTATTAGTCTACTAGATAAATTAAACTATTTAAATTATATTTATATTTTATTAGAAATTTTAAAGTTAATTTTTTTTAGTTATTATCTACTAAGAGTATTATAGTCAAAAGAGGGCTTTAGTGTCTCTTAGTACTTGTTTGGTTGACTTATCTAATAGTCATAAGTGCTTATTTAATCCCATAAGCTGTTATTATAATTTTTATTATTGTTTGGTTATTTTTTAGTAGAGCTTTTAGAACTTAAATAAGCTATTTTGCCCCTACTATTAAAAGCTTAAATTTTGAGTTTTTGGAAGTAGAGGTTGAAAAGCTTTTTTAAAATGTTAAAATATCCTCTACTTATTTTATAATCTTATTTTATTCTTTTCATAACATAACTTTAAAAAACTTGCCTATTTAAGTAATTTTATAGATTTTTAATAAAAGCTCTTATTGATAACTAAACAACTAAACTTTTTTAGGTAAAAACTCTATTTGTAAAAGCTATACTTAAATAAACTCTACTTGAAAAGCTGTACCAAACAGAGTCTTATTAAAAATTTAGGGAATTATATGATCATTTTTCAAAACCCTGGAGTGTAAGTGTCTTTTTTCCTATAATTAATGTCTTAAAACTTTTATACACAACTCGAGGTTGCATCTAGAGTTGGCAAAATAGAATATTGGGTTATGTTTGTGTCGTGTCGAAATATTGAAATTCAAATCTGACACAAAAAATAAATGAGGGACCTAACATATCTATTTAATAGTCATGTAATTGTATCACTTTAACACAACCCAATAACCCACTTAATGTTTGCTCAACACGATTTACATTAAACATCACACACCTATTTGTCTCAAATTGCACTCTTTATTTCTCTATATAATATTATGTAATGGTTTTCTGGTTCAGAATTTTAAAGTGCAGAAAAGTTCAGAAAAGTTTTAAAACCACACGGTTTTAAAGGTTTACAGTTTTAAACCTTTAAAACCATGCGGTTTTAAAGTTTTCCCAGACTGTCCCACACTGTAAAATTCTGGATTAGAATATTTCTTTAATATTATATATTGATATTATAAAAATATATATGTCGATGAAAATATTATATTATTCTATATATAATCTTACAAAAGAGAACATCATATAAATGTTTATCTTTCACTAAAAAAGATAATTATGTTCAATATTTGAGTTTTGATGATAAAATTCTGTAAATTAATTTATAATTAAAAAATAAGTATATTTTAGATTCCATAAATATGAAATAGTTTTGGTTAACTATTTAATAATCATATCATTAACTTCGTAAATAAGTCATGAAATCAAATCCTAACCCGACATTTAAAAAAAAAATCATGCTTACCCAAATTAAAATTTAATGATCGTGTCAATTTTCATGAGCCAAACCTATTTATTATTGTCAAATAAACAAATTATGTCAAATTTTACCACTTGTAGTAGCATCATTAACCACTTTCATATGTTTAGAAATAGTAATCAATATTGCGTTCTTCATATTATAATACTTGGATATTTGAAACCTCCTCTCAGAAGCAAACATCAACTATGCCACCACTTTTTTTTCACCCCTATTGCATAAATCCATAAAGAGTAATATTATATGTATTCACGGTACTTCAGATATATAGTTGTATTCTAAGTAATAAAGTACTTAATATGTTATTCACTAACTAGTGATTCGAGATTAGTGCATTAATAACAGATTTATTAATAACAGATAATATGAGTAAATTTTACAATAAGAGAATCACTTACTTTACTTTTAAAATTATGGACAGTAAAAAAGATTAAAAAAATTACAAAATTCAATATACTACAGGACATAGCACACTACTTTTGAATATTTTTTTTTTAAAAAAATCTTTTAACTTATCCTAATTCTCTTATTATAAAATTATTCTGAATAATATGTAATATACTAACAACTTAATACATGGATGTGACATGTCATTTCAAATACTAAAATTGTAGTTATGTCTTTTTTTCAATTTTTTTTGTTTTTTTTATGAGAGTTATGTCATTGAATAAGAAGAATGTTACGAGAGCCTGAATCATGTGAGTACTTCACTACAGCAAATGATGATTATTTGAGCCAAGCATGACGTCATCTGCGTAATAAATCATAAATTTTCACAAGACCATTAATTAAGCAAAGCAGAAAGGCTATTATACATACTTGTTAATCAGAATATTGATTTTAATTGGTTAGGTCAAACATAATAAACATTGCAGTTGCTTAATTGTTTTCTTAAGCAATTTCAAATTTTCCATAAGATTTATCAAAATGACAGTTCAAAGATTAAACTTACACTCACTTCGGTTGGTTAGAGACCATTTAAGTGCTCGAGTAAAAGTTTGACGCCTGATTAATCAATGTCGCGATCAGCCTTTGATTTGGCCTGAAAACATATGTAAGTAATCAGTTTCCAAGTTTCTATCACATTAATTAGCTCAAATGAAGTATGATTATTCTTCCGGTAACTTGAAAAATCTTATCGCGATTAAGAATTCCGATTCCTCGTTCAGTTAAAATTTACAGATTATTTGATGGATCCTTCGATCTCCACCCTCTTTACTAGATCCGCGGAACACTGGACCGTGAAAGTGATAAATTAAGAACTTCTCCTAGCATTTAAAAATAAATAAAAAGAACCTTCTTTTCCTGGAATTTATTGCGGTCAAGGTATACAATGCATTGTTATTATAAAATATTATTATTATTAACTAAGAATACGATCATAATTGAAGTTGTACAATTGTAAAAATTACAGCACTAAAATATTTAATAAAACTAACTGTTATAATTTAAAAATTATATTGATATAACTTATTACTTATATGATAAAAAATCTATTATATTTTTAATAATTTTATCAAAATTTTATTTAAAATTTATATTTACTATATGTTATTAATTTTTATTTCATAATTAATTTTTTTTCAACAACTAAAGCTTAAAAACTATAATATCTCAATTCCAAACAAAACCTCACAATTCCACATCTATTCAAGTAAACGCAAGTCTAACAATGAAGACCCGATAACCACTAATATCCAACAACAAAGACCCGAGAAAATCAGTTTTCATATTTGCTAGGTTCTAATAAACAAAGAAAAAGAGATTATATAAATCTTTTTTTTTTAAATTAACGCAGGCTCCCATAAAATAAAATTCAAAATCGAGACTTAAGAAGATCACTCTTTAATCTTTACCACCAAATCTAGACTATTATACATTTCGTTCCTATTTGGTATTAAAATTGAACTACTGTAGCTTAAAAATTATATTATTAAAATATTTGAAATTTAGTAAACACTTATTACTACAGCTAAGTTGAATTGATCTACCTCTTTTAAGATAGAAAACCTATGATATCTTTATTAATGATCAATATTATTATTTAAAAATTATATTTACTAGACACACCTAAGTTTTATCTATAGTTATAGCTTTTTTTTTTCCTCCTCAGCAACTCAATTTCAAACCAGGATTGCATATTTTCAAGGTAAAATTTTGTTTTTTGTTTTTAGCGACATTCAAGAAAATATTGGTTACACTTTATAACGATAATATCAATCTGAATTACATGCTGGGATTTATGATACAATTAAAAAAATATATAAAATAAAACATAAGCTACACATACGAAAAGAATGATTATCCAAGTTGTAGAAAATCAGTTAGCACGGGTGAATTAGATTACCTCTTCATTGATCTTCCAATTCTGAGGGTCAGTTTTGTTTGTTTTCAGGCCTAAGAGAACAAAATAGGATGTCAATTGAGTGCTATTTGCACAGTGGATGCTCGAGTATAAAATGCTTGTGTTGCATGTGAAGTCCTCGTCAGTTCATATACACAGTTCGTTATCACGAATCATGGGGTCCTAGGGGCATCGATATGGGAATCAAAGTAATACGCTGCTTCCCACTTTCTGAACGAAGGTTATCTCCTTTAAAGCCATTCTGGGAGTCAAAAACATATTCAAGCTAGCATAAGCTTTAGGAGAAAGTAAAACTATAGTAAGACAGTGCCTCAAATTTTGATTCAGGTCAGCATTTACCTCAATGGAACTGTCAGGAGAGAACCACCGTAACAGCACGCCAAGATGCACCACACCAGGAATTAGCTTAAAAAGCAGAGGAGTCGTCACCTGCAGAGATTCGTGTTGGTTATCTACTGAATAAATTTCCAGTTCAGAGGGGGTGAAGAAGAAATTGATGACCCTCAGAAAACAATAATAAAATACTTGAAAGTGCTCCACATTACATTCAGCATAATTTTGATTACTTATTTGTACATTGATGATAATCCCTTTTAACTCATTGGTGCAAGTCAAACCAAAAGTTAAAAATATCACAGAGGCATGCATACAATTGATGAATTTTGCAACAACATTTTTCAAATATAATTGAGATGACTGCATACCAGGCTAAGAGCTGTTGTCCCAAGAAGAAGCAAATACAGTTTCCCCTGAAAACGGTCAGAACAGTTCAGCTCTTCAGTAGCTCATAATTTTCGCAAACTATCCTACTAGAAGCAAGAGGTTAAAAGATTTAAAATACAATGTTGTCCCACTACATTTTACATTGAAAAAGTCTTAGCAACATATATTTTTCTGCTTGAGCAATGCCATGACTATCTGCAATAATAGCCATACTGACCTCAACCAAATGAAGATTAGAAGCACGGCTGAGGAGAACAAAAGCAAATTCCCCTATCTGAGCCAGAGACATTCCAACCTACACATGTACAACTACACAGGTTACTGAAACAGCAAAAAAACCCACACAAGCCAACATGCCATCACTTGAAAATCTTACGAGAACTGATATCTTGTTGTTGTAACCAAATCCCTTGACAACTGTGAAGATTATAATAGTCTTTATGGTAATCACTAATATAACAGATGCTAATAATATGTCGATGTGATTCCAGAGGAAATGAACATGGATCAGCATCCCAATGCTGGCAAGGAAGAGTGCAGCAAACATGTTGCGGATCGGTTCAATCTGCACATATAACAAGTTTCGAGTGTGTGGTCACAAGGGATTAAGAAAGAATTTAATGAAATGTTATGTCAGAAGCCTCAAATTGATGACAAAAAACAACTGATGGACTAAAACCGTATGGCATAACTTAGGGTATGTTATACTGACAACTGAGACATTAATATTGCCCTTATGACCACATATTAAGTATTACTTGATGAGAACAGAATTTGCTGTTAAATATATACTAAAAGTTGTTTATACGAGCAAACCAGAGACAAGGAAAGAACCACAAATTTTCATTTACAGGTAGACAGATTCAATAATGGGATATTGGACAGTGTTTATGAGAAAGGACCAGGTCCAAGCTCACACACCACTACGAGTGATAAGTGATAACTGACCAAATTGTGTTTGTTCCCAATAGTTTATAGCAGGAATGAGTAATAGAACATTATGCTTGGACCAAGTTCCTGTCAACTTCCCATCAAGCTTACAAATGTTCCTGGACAATTAACAATGGCCAAAAGACCACTTCTATTGTGTTTGCAACACAGACTTGCATGCATGTGGGGCATAGCAACATTGGTAAAGTACCATTGCAAGCCTCCATGCATACAAATAACAAGCATACACATAATTGTCCTTACCTGTTCTAGTGTATGTTGAGCAAGATCAGTAGTTGATATCATCACTCCCGCAGCAAAAGAACCCAGTTCCAGACTAAGGCCCAGCTTATCGCTACACTGAAATCATAAAAAGAATTAGAGAGCAAACAATCTGAATGAACTCACTCATGTTACAAGCTTAAGTTAATACAAGCATCCTTTCACGTTGCTATACACTTTGGAGCAACAATTTGCATCCAGTCCCATTACCCATGCTCATCTTTGTTGCACCCACGCACATAGGTTCTATAAAACTGCATTTACATGATATGGAAAAGAATGTTTAAATTCGATGCTGGGTGTAGCAACCTGATGCAGATAGTTCATTGTAATGCAAAAAACAAAAGATTTACATTAAGCCAGTGAATTTATAACGAGATGCTCATACATCTAAAGTGTTTGTTTGATATGACTAGTCTACAGGCCAAAAGAACTTTCCAGATTTTTTTTTCTTTTTTTTTTTTCCTTTTTATCATCGAAACTGCAGTAGAACTTTTGGAGGATTAAAATACTCAACAACCTTTACTCCTAAAATATTTGAGTTTCTACCAAATCTCAGTAGAGGCAAATTGACCATATTGAGATTAAATTGTCTAAAATACCCTTCTTTTATTTTAACAATTTTTACTTCATTCCTCACATAACTGATGCAACGGAAGTTTAATGTTCTAACATTCCATTGATCCTTGAGAATACCAGAATAAAGGAACGGTCTAAATTTACATTGATTCGACAGAATACCTGAGCCTACGGGTTAAGACTTGTTGATTCTATAAAATGCTGAAAATTAACTAAACTTAAAAACTCAAATAGAGCTTTGAAAACTGAAAGTATTATTAAACTCAAATCTAGAGTTTATTCCAAGAAATAATCAATAACAAATAACCAAGATCCGCTTGTAAAAGCTACAAAAGACACCTATACATATTAACTATATATACTAACTACTACTTAACCTAATTTGAGTAGAAAGCGTATCTTAATAAGACTTCTACCTAAGTTAGGAATACAACTCAAGCAAGTAATGTGTAAACAATGAAACTCTAAATAGGCAACCAAATTAAACTAGAATACAAATTAATTAAAATATTCCTAAATATTTTAAACTTCAATCTAATTAGGATTTCTTCAATTTCTTGCTCTACGTCAATAACCTAACATAAAGTTGGGGCTTGGGGGGTGGGGAAAGCAATCAGTGTAATTATACAATTTTGCTAACAGCTATAATTGGCAACCAAACGACCAACTTTTTTCTTGTTTTGTTAAAAATGCTACTTGTAAAAGCTCCACTGGTACAAAATCTCCTAGAAGATCTATTTTAAATGCTAAACCAAACAGACCCTAAAAGCAACTGATGACAAAGGAGATAAAATAGCTTGCTTTTTTTTTTAAAAAAAAAATGCTTACTAATACAGTTTTCAAGCCACTGAAAATTGGTGCACAATAAGGTAAATAGATTCATGCCAAGATAAAAATAAATTTTCTGAATATAATAAATAATAGTAAGCACAACAAACCCAAGCAACAAGTAAGCAGAATGCAACTGAAGCCAACTGATAGAGTTCATTGGTCTGCACCAAACAAAACTGAATTCATCAGATAAATCAAAGTTAACCATCAGATCACTAACAAATATTTATATTAAAACAGTGGAAAGAAAATTTATAGGAGAGATTTTAAAAATCACCTGTGATGATAGACTTGTCATCAGTTTCAGAAGCCAAGGAACACAAGTTCGAGACAATATTGACAGAATGCCCAAAAATGCAATCAACACTACCAACCTGCTCAGGAGACGAATTGACTAGTTATATAACAGAATTTGACACCTGCACATATAATACGGCCGGCAAAGGACCCCACAATGGGAAAATAAGTAATTGTGAGCCTTATTTTCCATTCTTAATACGCCAAAGCATCCAAATCCTATAAAAACCCATGTCATACAACATAGAAGATGGATACAATAAAAGAAATGCAGCCATAAATGTTAAGAACTAAAATTAATAACTAAGAAACAAAGAGAAATGGGTCAGGCAACATGGTATATTGCAAAAGTCTGAGCCATACAGCTTAGTGATGGATATCATTCCTTGTAAAACACCAGAAGTTCCACCGAGAACTGGAAGCAATGCAAATAGCAAGCCAACAGCACAGTCCTGGCAAACAAAAGAGTTTTCAAGCTAAAGAGTAACAAAAGATGACCCTTCAAATTCAAATCAATAAGATGAGTAACAAAAGGCATAAATGCAATACTTGCAAAAGAAGCAAGGAAACAAATTAAGAACCTGCAGGATAAGGGTGCCAATGGTAACTTGGCCATGAAGAGCATTAGTACAATTCTTTTCCATCAGAAACTTCAACACCTACAGCCCAAACAATGTAAAATCATTAACACACTAAACTACCAAATACAAAAATCCAGAATTGTGAGTAGAGTGGGAGTGTGTAAAGTTCTACCACTGCCGTTGAAGACATTGAAAGAAATGTACCAACAAAAATCCCCTCCGAAAGCTTTACGCCAAATAACTGCAAACAGCATCCAATCAGAACTGCAGCACTGACACTGAGAAAGATTGTGTAACAAAGTAACATTAAGAAGGAAAATAAGACATTAAACAGTTACAAGAACAAAGGCCTTAATATTTTACACAGAAATCGCACCATCGTCACATGAATGGACATCAAAGAGATTTGTGGATAACAAGGATAAAGAATTGAAACTTCAAAACTCCATAGCACAAGTAGATATCTTTGGACCAGTGTCTGAGATTAAATGTAACAACTAAGTTGCCACATTCAGGCATATGATAAGTGCAAAACCAAGTTTTAATTCTTGACCCAGAACAAAACCTGACGAGAGGGTACTGAGACCACAGGATTATTCAACATTGGTCAGGCTGCCAATGTGGTTTAAGAATCAGGCCTTAATAGTTGAATTCCACATTATCAATGTTAGAATTCTCTTGTGCCCTTGTTGGACACTATCATTTTTATTCCTTGATCTTGTTAGTTATTCAAATACTTCTTATCAGTTACTTCTGATGCAGCAAATGTAAAATTGCATGTACTCAGGCAATCCTTAAGGGTTGTTTTCAGAGGAAAAAATATCAGTTTATAAAACTAGTACAAAAGTTTTGTTAGCATCATTACATACCAGGGCTGTTATTCCACAAAGGAACATGAATAAAAAAATTTGGAGCAGACCACCTAAGACAGCAACCGCTTGAACTACTCGAAGCTACACTTTAGAAGAATAACATGTGAGACAGATGTGACAATAAATATAAAAGCAAAAATAAAAAGAATGTGATATAATCCTACCTTTGTAGTGGAGAACTCTAGGCCCAGAGCAAAAAGAAGAAAAATAACACCAAATTGAGCCACTGTTTCAACCTATATAAATAAATCCAAGTGGAAAAGATGTTGCACATGTCAGTTATCTAATAAAATAAAATGGTTCTTTTGTCAACACAAAATCTTTTAAGGAATGAGACTCCACGATATTAAAAGGGAAAGTAAGCATTTTCTGAAATAATCACAAAGATGTTATGGAGCATAAAGTCAGTTGCTATTGGTGTGTTCGAAGAAAACAAAAGGAAAAAGAAAAGCCCAATCACACGAAGATATTGCTATAGTTTCTAATTAATACAACATCCCAAAAGGAAGTTAAAAAATGTGTCTAGGATTTTAGTTTAGCTCCAAAATACAACAAAACAAAATAAACTAACAGCACTCTTAAATGTTGTCAACAAGAAGAGAGAGAGATATGCAGGCAGCCAGAGAATCTAGAGACTACAATGTTATTGAGTTTTTTGCCATTGAATATTTGAGGAAATATATAGGCATTGTATAAAAGTAAAATAAGAAATACAGGTGGAAGTCAACCCACAATTTCTCAGCGATAGGCCTACAGCTAATAACACTTAAATTTTCCTAATTTAGTTTCTAGAACGTGAAATAAGACATAATCTTTATGAGGTGATGCGATAGTATACCAGCATAGTTATGTAATATTATGGGAAATAAAATTAGAGTGAAAAAATCAAAACTATTTTAATGAACTGATATATAAGATAAAACTAATAAATTATAACTACAAGTAACATACTTGCACCATTTCACTGACAAAGTTAAACCCTCCAGGTCCAATAATAGATCCTGCTAGCAAATATCCAGTAATCACCTGTAGATATTAGCATGGTTAACAATTTCTTAGAAAGTCAGTATGCTGTGACTTCCAAACAGATCCTAACATTGCAGTTTGTCATTAAAAATAAGCTTATATCAATATAATCAGACCGGCTGTCCGGCACAAGCAAATGCAATTCCACCACAAGTTGCAAACACAATGACAACCACCAAGTCTGATATGAGCCTGTACCACAGGAGTAGAAATTAGATCTTCTTACTCCTTCAGTAGGGCAATCAAATTAAACCAAAATTAAAACAAATAGTAAGTTTACCTTAAATCTAGCTGCAGCACAGGATATTTTGATTTAAAATTCGATATAATGAAGACATTATCCTAAAAAAATGAAACAACAATCGTCAGCATTTGTAATTATAACATCAAATAGAAGTTTATTAAGCAGAAATGCTACCTTGCGATCAATCAATGTCGGGGTTTCTTCAGCTCCATTATCATTATCCAGATTGAAAACATCATTAAGTTTAAACGACCTAAATTGAAAGATGCAAGGGTGTAAGGATTTTGGAACTTTTTATTCATTAGAGTAAAACATATCATAGATGCTCATCAGGCTAAATGACAAAAGCAGGTTATTAGAAACTGCACATCGATAAATCTAGTTATTAGATAGAAGCAGTACTTTTCCTCTTTCGTGTCATTTTTCTTCGGCTTGACTCTTGCTACAGTTTCTAAAACTGCCTGATCAACCAAAATGGGTTAAGAATAACATTCAGCAGATGCTCCCAACTAAAATAGGTTAAAAATGAATTCGGAGAAAGAAAAATGAAAAAGATTTAGAACAAGACATGCTTCTTTCAAGTTAATTAAGCCTGACATGAAGAATTACCAGATTATTAAGCAGATAATATATTATATGATTGAAATTAAACAATTTCATTAGATTGTATAAACTGATAAGTCATAGATTATATTATATTTAATTCCGAACATAATCAGAACCTACTTAACAAATTTAATGTCCGCAATACATTTCACCACATTAAAAATTCTGGTTAAACGATTTTAATCAATTAAATGTGAGCAATATCATTCTCTCAGTGATTTAGCGCAGCTCAAATCACATAATTCAGTAAAAATTCAAGTTCTTTAAAGAAATTGCTTTTCAATACTGAAAAGTGGAAGATTCCACAAACCTGCTTTTCGGCCACACTGTTATTAAAGCTCCCGGCATCAGTTGCTGCCCCTGCGCCAAAAAAAAAAAAAAAAAACTATACTTGAAAAATCAAATCAACAACAGCTCAAGATTTAATAAAATTTAATATAATGGTTAGATTACAGATGGGGAGAAAAAAAAAACACACACACAAAAGAAACTTGATCGTTCATTGCAATTAACCATGCATCGATAGTATATCTCTCATCAAATGTCATGCAATGAAAGGTTCTAAACTCAGTAAAAGAAGCATCCAAAAAGCTGGGGATATGAAGACAAAAATTACTATAAAAAATACAGATCATATCATAATAAGATATTAAAACAAATTAGAAATCACTCAATCTCCTCAAGCTTTGGAATTAAAGAAGCCAATTCCTAAATTCTAGAAGCACTTCCAAATTCGAGTTCGTTATTGAAGCAAATGAGAAGAAACTAAAGATAAGAGTAGCACCTTCGGCTTTTTCATTCTCAGCGAACTCTTTCTCAAGAGCGCGATCTATTATGTCAGCAAAGGAACCAGGTCTAGCAACGGAAGTGTTCGAAAGGCTGACATTTAAATCGTCGAGATGATCCGAGTCGGGGAGTTCGAGAGCGAGAGAGAGCGGAGCGAAGTAGAGGACGAGCAAGAAGAGTGTGAGCTGAGACAAGCAGGACTGAGATCTTCTCACCAACATTGCAGGGACAGGACGGCGCAATATAAGCAACCTGGCGCAGGTTTGGGGGAGTTGGTGGTGAATGATGAGTGAGGGGGAAAGAAAGAAAAAAATGTTTGATCTTGTCGGTGTGAGAGACTGCGTGCGAGTGTCGATGCTAACAACGCAACCCAAGTGTGCGACAGAAAATGGGAGGAGAGCGAGACGCCTCACGCACGGCAGAGAAAGAAAAAGGTGAGTGAGAAATCGATTCTAAAGTTAAAAATTGAAACTGATATGACTGGACCGGGGGTCAACTACCTGTTGTTTCGTTATAATGACGTAATCAATGGGTAATGCTTGGTTCATGATTCACGAAAAGATTTTTTTTTTTCTTTTAAAGGAAAAATGCCTTAGATTTTAAGAAAAAAAAAAAGAGAAAACGAAAGTTATTTAGATTGGAGTACTTTTGACATAAAATTCTCATCACCGAATGATGCCAATGATACCATGATCTTAGTGGATCAGCGGATTGTTTTCTGTTCTCTAGTGACAAATTATAGAAAGGGTGGTTTTTATTTTTTTAAACTAAACCCACCTTCATAAAATAATTACAATAACTTCATGTTATATTTAAAAAATTATAAATTAACATTAAATTTAAATAATTAATTAAGTAAACCTTTCTTTTATATATATATATATATATTTACGAAACTTCAAGTCTTTTAACCGTTTTAAACCACAATAGCCACAGTGGAGTGAACCACACTCACTCAGTCAACTAAAAAACTTAATATTATAGTGCACTGCATGCCCCACCATTTTCAACACCATCTACCACGTGTCTTTAGATATCTGCCGCATTAATCTATTCCTTACTGGCTGACTGCTTTGTCTCTGTTCCAGACCAATGCTCATTGCCATTCTAGATTTTGATCCCCGGTATTGCAAAACACCATCGCCGACGCTTGTTTGTGATTGTTCGATCGAAACATTATGCTTAAGGACGAACGTCATTCACTAGCGCGTTCACTGACTCCAAACATTCTGGATTCGCCTATCTCTTCTTGTTTTTTGATCGCTGTCGTTGAACCGAATTTCGAGCCAGCGTCTGAAGAGACCTAAACTAGTAGTTTTTGGCTCGGGAGGGCGTCTCCCTCTCCAGCCCGTTGTACTTTTACTCTTTCTTTTTTTATTGTCTTTTTTATTTTTCCATACTTTTGCTTTTATATTTACTTTCTTTATTGTACCTTTATTTTTGTATTTCTAGTTTTAATTTCTGTTGTTATTGGATGTCGTTTTGTTTGCCGGTTGTTCTACTGCTTTGAGAGGTGTTTTTGATAATTGTTGATGGTGCAACCCCAGCAGAAAGAAAGGGTGGGTACACCCGTATTGGAGTCTTTGGATTGGTTGGGGAGCAGCTTGGGTGGGGCATCAAAGTTTTCGATGGCCTTGGGTGGGGATTCTCTGTGGGTTATCCAATAAATTGTCTTTTTTTTTTTTTTTTATTACGTGAGATTTAGGCTCTACTCGGCGCGAAGACTGTATTCATATAACTAAGGAATTACATGCATTGTCAGAATTCGAACGACTGTATTCACAGTTACGAGCGTACGAGTGTAGAGTCCTGGCCCGCTGGACAAAACCAAGTGGCTTCCCAACAAATTGTCTTGGAAAGCAGTTTATTGTGGTTTTTTCTTTCAGTGTGTTGTTTTTATAATGTATCTGAATGTTAGTCTGAGTCGTGTAGCAGTACTTGTAAAAGTTTCCCCAATGTCTCATAAGACCTGACGCATAAAATTACTTTTCATGTCAATCTTTTTTTTTTTTTGGAAAAAAAAAAAGAAGTAATGAGCAAGGCTCGAAGCTTTGGTTATCCAAACTATTGTATTTAAGGCTATTCCTCATTTCCTTCCATTCTTGAAATGGTAGATAATTTTTTTTTAAAAAAAAGGAAAGTAAAGGTAAAAATTAACTATTTAAAATTACTTTAAGATAAGTTTAATTTTTACTAAATAACCCTCGTTAAAAAATTAAATTACCCCAAGAAATATGTATTATTGTAACTAATAGTTTAGCACTTAATTTTAAGTTTTATAATCTAATATGTTTAAATAAAATTTAAAAATTTTCAAGACCCTCCATGCCGTAAGTATATTTTATTAGTTTAGTTAAATATTAATAATCATACTAATAAAATAATACTTATACATCGTTTAGAAATATTAAATTTTATATTTAGAAATTATTCCAGTTAAAGTAAATTTTTAAGTGTTATATTTAGAAATTATTCCAGTTAAAGTAAATTTTTAAGTGGTTTGATACTTTTACTCTATAATAATAAAATAATCATATTAAATTTATGTAAATTTCATCTTTATTTGAATGTTTCAAAATTTAGTGTAATAATATTATGAAAGTAGAATGGGTCTGCATAACTTGTGGGGTGGAATTACCACAACCACCTATAAAAAAATGATGAAAATAATAACTGCCCATTGAAAATCGAAAATAACACTCTAGATTATGATGAGCTAATTTAGCATCATAGTTTCAGTTAATGGTGCATTTGAGAGTGAAGTACTGTAGTTTTTAAACTACACCTGTTATGGAGTAAAAATTATAGCTATGAAGTAGAACTAAGAAAAAATAGCTCTTGAGCTACCAAACCCCAACTGTAAGGTGTTATCAAACACCTCAATAACTGGATTCTAAAGTCCAACTGCCACACATCACTCCTAATCGCATCCTAGATAACATTTGAAAACCATAAAATTTACAGACTCGTGAACTTCAAAATTGATTCATGCATACACAACTAATACAATTACTTCTAGGCTTTCCTCTGTGTGTGTGTGTGTGTGTGTTTCATCGTTCTCCCATCACACCATTTGTTTTAATCTTTTGCTTCCTTAGATGCTTATATATACACATAGCTACAATCACTGTGTAGTGTAGAACATTAAAACCAAGACATTATTTCAGATGTACGCGAAAATAAACAAGCGCATGCGCCCATAAGATCCATGAAGCACAGACAGTGAAGGGCACTTGAATTGCAATTATATCTTTACAGGTGACCTCCCCATATTTATCAAGCCCTTTCTTGATAGGTTTTCAACTGAATTTGCTATAACTCTAGCGCTAGACTTCATGTAACCCCCTGCAAAATGGAATGAGTTAATAATATAAACTTTCTTTTAAGACCAACCTAGACACCTCAGCAAAGCAGATCTCATGTTAATTGTTTAGCTATCCAAAAACAGTAAGGAAGCATGTCGATTTAATGCATATGTTTTTGTAAAATCATTTTTCCAAGCCAGAAGTGTTTAAAAAGGATATCTCATCTAAAGGCCTGACACTTCAACTGACAAAATTGATGAGGGTACAAAGCACAAAATGAGAATAGGAAGGTAGTTCTAGCAGAAAAGAGCAGTTTCCCTCAATATTTGTAGCACAGTTGCACATATGCACTCGAGCATGCAGGCATGAGAACATGCATGCATAAACTCACACAAAAACATGAAATCTAAAGGACCAGAGTGCAAAAACTTTTTTAGAAGTTACTGGACCTGATGTGAGCATAACAATGGGAATGTTCCTTGATCGAGCAAACCTGAAGGTCTTCTCATCTCTAGCGGCGATCCCATCAGGACTAATCTGCAGAAGCAATTCCAACAACAACATATATCCTTTAGTCCCTAAGAAATATTTGGCAGAAACTGTCTAATACTGTAGATAGCTGATTTGACGAATGACATTTATCTTGCCCTTGTGACCATGGTAGCCGTTATTCAATTAGGAAAAGTGCAAACAAGTGTTCCTAGTCCGGAAGATTCTTCTACACCGTTTTGTGATTAGCCATTAGTCAGGCCTCATCATGGCCCAAACTAAAGGCTTCATTTGTTTCAATGCACAGTAGGGAGCAGTATCAGATACCCAACTTTACCTTTAACCTGCCCAGTGGATCTCCCTCCAGGATATCAGTGCCAGCATTGTAAATCACCAGCTCAGGATCAAACATATGACCAGCAACCTGATCCAAAATCACAAACTATCAATGTTGCATTGCTCCAGAGGAGACTATTGCTGGCAGTATTTCTGATATAACTCAGTACAACTAACAATAAGTATCCAAGTTTAGAGACCTCGCCAATGTCAATCCATGAAATGACAACTGCATGAAGTAACTATATATAAGAACTGAAAGGAATATGAAAAAAAATCTCAAAGTCAACGAGAATGGCATTGGGGGCATATAGATACTGTAAATGCATAGGCCATTCCCAATAGTTACACTTTCTGCATCTAGTGGGTAAACAAGATTCTGAACATCAATTTTGTCTACGCTTGCATGTCAGGGTTGTGCATAAACAAAATAACAAATCATGGCTGGAAGAAAATGAGAAAAAAAAATAGAAAAGAAAAACTACATTAGAGCCTAAAAAATTGAAACCTAAATGCTCCATAATAGCTACCTTAAGGCAATATATCAACAAAAACTATTGAGACAAGGCATATTAGTGTTGCCCTAGTCACTCAAGATCTCCTAAAGGAGACATCCACAATCTTCTTTCCAGTAATGATGAAAAGATTTGGGAAAGAAAAGGAGATGAAACACATGAACAGAAAAAGTTTTTAACATACATACCTCAAGTGCTTCATCTAATTTCTTTAAGTACTCATTTGTTGTTGTCCCACTCTGTTGAAACGTAGGAAAACAAATTATTTTAGCAGGCCAACAAAACAGCTAGTATTCACTTTTCTAACTGGTAAGTTGATTGTTTACCACTACTTCGACCTTCTGATCAATAAAACGTCTTGCCTCATAGTCCTAACAGAGAATTTATGAGAGAGGATAAAAAAATCAGAATGTTTACCAAATGATACCAGAAATTTTTTGATAATACTGGTTACAAATTAATAACAAAGAGCAACAAAGAAGTACAAAGGTAGAAGAAGAAGCAGTCATTTAATTCTAGGAGTAGGCGACTAACCAGAGGATAAATTCCAGGGTTAAACATATCCAGAATATAAACACGACCTGTTCGGACAAATGTTATCATTTGAAAATCCAAAAGAAAAAAATGAAAAATAAAAGCCCATCAAATGAAAGCAACCTACTGTCACTGGAAAAGTCCTTCTCATGACCATTTCCTTGATGTGCATCGAGATCAATTATCATGACCCTGTATTTGAAGATGACGAGCAGTAAAAAAGCCCATGCGTAAGCAGGCACTGTCAATTGAGATATAAATGCCACTTAAACTGCCACATCCATTTTCCTGACCTGAAGTTAATTGTTACCTTGATATATTTAGCTGAACAAAGGCATAATGTATGCAAAGAGAAATATCTGCATAAGCACAAAATCCACCTCCTTCATCAGCAGAGCAGTGATGGAACCCTCCTCCAACATTAATGGCCCACCCTCGCTCATTTGCAAGCTTAGCTGCCAATATGGTTCCCCCCACCTGCAGTTAATTTTGAACAGAGGGGGAAAAAAATTGAAAAATGAGCCTATCTAAAAGAAGATTATTAGCAGCCAGGAGATAGTAAACTTTTAAGAAAGATGACGATTCACCTGCTTGCGAAATGGATAAAGAACTTTCCTCTGCACAAGAAAATTGGGAAATAGTGCAACAGGAGGGACCTACAAATTGCATCACTCTAAATCAGTCAAAAATCTTGTTGACAGAGAATACAAGTCCTAATCATTGGTTGGAATTATTGGAGTACATCAGAAGCAACCTGTTACTTTCTGAGTTCCATAAAACCAATCTTATCAGGACCAAACTCATTCAGATCTCTTTTAAACATCATTACACCAGTCACTACCTTTTCTTAGCATTTCAAGTACGTTCAGTCATTCACCTCAAAGTTACATCATGGACACTATTGCTCAATAGAATTAATATAAACCATCATCCAAATCATTGAGGAAACATTAACAGCAAGTCAAAGCTCTATGCATTACCTCAATTATAATGGAAACATTTGGACTGCTCTTTAGACTCTTCAAATATGATTCTGAATGTACCTGATCAAAGATAACCAAAAAGTTAAGGATATAGATTCATATCCACAGTGTATCCAAAAGGCTATAGTTACCGTATGACAGTAACTATGCAGTGTGTCCAAAAGGATACAATTCAGTAAAAGAACTTGGAAGCGCCTTTCTTTAAAATTAATCAGTCTCCCATACAGAAGAAAGAAGCAACTTATGCAACAGGATAATTGAGCATAGAAACCTCACATGGAGGAAATAAATTAGCCTCAGTTTTAAAACTTTTGTAAAACAAGAGGAAGAAAAAGACGTGTTATGTAGGCCCACAAGAGCAAGCTGATTGAAAAGAGAATCAGGTTTAAATCACATAACTCAAACTAAAATGACGGCTCCCTTAAGTTGTTACTACAAAAGGCCTACAGCTTGAGTTGAATGCTGTCTTTTGACCAGCATCCACATAGAGAACTCACACAATTGACTGCTACCAAAATAATATTTCAAAACCTATTAGTTCAGATGAAAGTCATCAGATATAAAAAAATTTAACTGTCATATGTACTTACAAACAGAGTCCACGTGTTTTACTGTATATGTATAACTGAATTGTAGGTGCGGTTAGTGAATAGTTTGAAAATCCCAACAAAACCAACCCCAAGTAAAACAAATTCCTGCACATGACCTTTAAATTTACTGCTTACTACTATCCCTTCATGAATCAGATTTGTATGTATGTATATATGTGTCCGTGTATATATTTAGCCCTTCTTTATAAGGACATCCTCATTTTAACAAAATGAGGATGCTATTAAAATACGAAAAAAAAAAACATATATTTTAATACATAGGAGACTGTATTTTTTTGCCTGTTAATGACATTCTCATTTTGTTAAAATAACGATGTCCTCATTAAAGAAAAACTATATATATATATATTATGCGAACATCCGAACTAGAAAAGTACTCTAGATATAGATGTAAAACTACTAAAGCAAATTCACATTATTAATAGCTAAGAGCTCATCTGATATGAAAGTACCACAAGCAGATCTTCCCTGGAAGCTTCTAGTGGCTCAACGATACAATTTTTATCCAGAAAACCATCAGAGCTAAGAAACTGACAAATGCGACCCCATTTAGAAGAATCAAATGGGTGCCTGCATAAATTTTACGACAGTCCAAGAAAAAGTCAAATTTCTAGCTCAAATTGAGTCCAGAGCCAACTAAATTTTAGGATATTCCAGTTTTAACATAGTGATAAACAAACATTTGCAGTGATAACCAATTGAAGTTTCTTTAGAACAACCTGAAGGACCAAAGCAAATCAAACATGTGTGGAACAGAACGCACAAACACAAGCTATTATTAAGCTAAAATTATGCCGTAAAACTTGCAAAGACAAGCAGTAATCAATAACACAATAAGTATGTATTTATTTTATTATATCAAGCCAAGAGTAATTTGATTCATTCATTCCAAATACCAATAAACAAGCGGATATTATTTCACTATTCTACATAACTAACTCAAAACATGTAAAGAGAAGCAAAGAGGAAAAAAATTTAAAATTAAAATTAAAACTAAAATTAAAAAAACAGAAACAAAAGAAAGAAATTCAGAGTCTTACAGCTTCTCTATGCCAAGAAACGAAATATCGTAGTCAGGCGAGTATATCAGAGGGAGCTGTTCATTCAAAATTAAGATCAAATTCAAAATCAAATTTAACAACATACTATACAAAACGATTGCGAATTTTATCACCTTGAAGATAGGAATATCGAAATAGAGCTTGCTAGAAAGAATTCGATTTCTTTTCAGAGTTTCGGCATTAGTAGTAACAGACGGAGAAGACGACGACGACATTCTGAGAAAGCAAATGTATCGATACGGAGAAGGCGAAACTCTGACGGTTGCTATATTGAGGAGAGAGCAGAGAGTTCATTAACCGAGGTTCCGAGTTGATTCGGAGTAATGGTTGCGACTCGGACCGTCATTTGAGCGGGGTCAAAACTAGTAGCGTGAAAGAGAATTTTTTTCCAAGAAATGGCGCGACTTTGTTGTTTAAACGCCGTTGAGGAACGCTCGATTCGGATTCGTTGATTGTACAGTTATGGGGATTTGGGAGTGTGTGATTGGGTGGGTTTTGGTATGTGGTTTGCACGCGCTGGTGTTTGGATGTAGGAATGACAAAGAATAACCGCTTTATAGTTTCTACTGAAAGAAAAACCGCTTTATACTTTCTACTGTTCTTATTACTTACGTCTCCATTTTCTAGTGCTAAGCGTGGCACTGCAGCGGACCAGACGATGACGTACCATCCACGTATTCCCCATGGTGGAATAACCGCTTCAAAATTAAAAGTCGGTTATAATAAAGAGCTACTAAGCTGCTCTTAATCTGAATTTGTTATGAAATAATAATAATAACAAAATAAATAAATTCTTATCTGTTAAATTATTTATCAAGGATAATGAAATAACAGTAGAAAGAGAGAAAATAAATAAGGTACATAATGTATAAAAATAAATTTTATTCAATTTCAGGTATATCGAAATAATGAGTAAATATTTTGTATCACACTTATATAACTATAAAGTGATAAGTAATATATCATAATTATAAGAGATAATAATCTCTAAATTATGAAGAAAATAAGAGCTATAAGGAGGTTAAAGTTTGCTATTAAGAAATAAAAGGTCGCTTTGATGAATGTCTTACATAAATAATAATTATTCTATTACACTCCTACTTGAATGTTCAACTACTAGCATATACTTCATTAAAACTTTTGGTAGTAAAAACCTAAGAATATGTCTCATTAAATCTTTGGTAGTAAAAACCTATGGAAAAAGGAATAGCAAAGGAAAAACAGTATACCATCTATTTGTATATGAATGAGTTACAAACTACTTCATCACAACCTTATTAGAAAAGCCCAATGGAATAACAATCTAATGAAAGAAAAAGAATTCATTGCACGTAGCCCTCCATATCAATAACTCCATTTAATAAGTGCGCTTCCTCTCAAAGTGACACGGGTGCTTCAACAATCATGTTTTTATTGTAACTAATAATATGTTGGTGAAACAAACTACAAGGTTAACACCATCTTTGAAAACTTAAAAACAAATAACAAATTGAGGATATTATTATCTTGATTTAAGAATATAATCGTGCATATATCTTTATAATTTTGTTGATCTTTTTGGATAAAATTAAGTTTTAGCATCCATATTAAGGAAAAAAATGTAATAAACTTTTCACACTATTTTGGCATTTTTTAAGTTTATGATGAACACATTTTAATTGGAAATGATGCAATTTATATATTGCTTTTGTGCACCCAAGTTGGAACAAAATATGGTGCTTTAGGATCAAGAAATATACATTATGTTTTAAGATAGAATAACTTTTTAATATAAAATATTTTAGTTATTTCTATAATATCAACAACTTAATAAAATCCATAAATTGAAAGAAATTCTTTCATTTCAAGATCTTTCATCATGAATTTTATTCTTAAAAAAATGAATTCATAAGCTCTTTAATATCAACATGTACATTAAAATTGAACAATTTTTTAATATGAAATATTTTATTATTTCTATAATATCAGCATTCCACTTGATAAACTTCAATTCATAAATTAAAAAATATATATATATTCATTTCAAAATCTGTCATCTCGAATTTTATTCTTAAAAGAAATGAAATCATCAACATATTTTGCAAAGCTTGCAAATTTAATTTTTAGTATTTAATAAAATTATATGGCAAAGTGAATAATGGACATACTCCACTTACAATAAATTTTCACTCAAATGATTATGTTTTAAGTCTAGATTCTTATAATATATACAAATATGATAATAGCTTTATCAATAATACCTAAAAGGCAAGCGTTTTGATTTCGTTCTTCAAGTACTTGTTTCAAGTATTTTATCATTAAAGGATAAGTACAAGATTCTTCAATTTAATTTTGATGAACTATTGTAACGCCCAAAAAAAAAAAAAAAAACCATTATGGAATTGGGCTTTCACTAGGATTTATGGAGGCCTTTTTATTAGAAAAGGGTAGAAAAGGGTATTAAGTTATTATGAAGTTAATTATAAGGTAGTTTTTGCAAAAAAGGCTATTTCTCCAAAATCTCATTCCCTATAAATTCATCTTTTATCTCCCTTTTTCATAACCCTAAAAACCTATGATATTCTTGTTTCCTCTCTTATCAATTGATCATAATTTTTCTTCACTCAAACCATAGGATTCAATTCTTGTTTAGGAGAGAATCAAAGCAATCGGTATGTATATCATCTTCAATCCCTTCAAGATTTGTTTTAAATTATTCTATGTAAGGTTTATGTTGACATGATTTGAGATTTGTTTTAGATTTTGATACATGATGTGTTTGGGTTTTGTTTGGGGTGTTACAATTGTGGTATCGGAGAATAGGTTTGGGATTCTGTAGACTTTATTTGAGGATAGATTTCTTAAGCACAATCAATTAGATCAATGGTATTGTTCGCCATGAGGTTATTAGAGATAGTAGATCTTTAGGGTAGGGAGTAATCGTCTATAGCCAGAAATTTGATTTGGACTCTTTGGACCTTTTGATGAGTTATGTGTACGTGATAACTACTTTCATAAAGGATTCCTAGTATCAACATACCATGAATTACTTATTGCTCCTATTGACAACCTTTAATTTGATTACCAATTTTCTCCACTTATTTATTACTTTCTGTGTTAGTACGACCTTTATTTATTACCTACCTTCCGTCTAATTGTTTATTTATTTGTTATTCCTATTCGTCATCGTATAGTCAAGAGATGCCACGTAGAGGAGGTGCTAGGAATGCCTCTAGCTCGAGGAATGTGTTAGGCATCGCTGATGACGTTGACCCAACCTTGCGCGAGATGGCAAATGAAGGAAATCCTATGATGCGCACAATGATTAGGTTGATGGAACAGCAGAGTAGGCTAATACAAGATATGGCTAGAGGTAGAGTTGGAGCACAGGAGAATGAGCCAATTGAAAGGCAAGGTGGCGCAAGAGATCAAGGAGCTATGGTGAACTTAGAACGATTTAAGAAGTTGGGACCACCTACCTTTCAGGGAAGTGCCGATCCTATGATTGCAGAGGCATAGCTAAAACAGATTTAAAAGATATTTGTGGCTATAGGTTGTAATGATGATCAGAGGGTGATATTGGCCGCATTTGTCCTTCAAGGTGAGGCAGACCACTGGTGGGATGCCAAGTCCCGTCTCTTGAGAGCTGGGTTGCAAGATGCACCCATTACTTGGGAGTTATTTCTGGAGGCCTTCCATGAAAAGTATTTTCCTGAACGAGTTCGACATCAGATGGAGGCTGACTTCCTAAAACTGACTCAAGGAACAAAGTCTGTTGCAGAGTATGAGGAGCAGTTTACTGCTCTATCTCGTTTTGCTCCTACCTTGGTTGCTAATGAGGGAGGTAAGTGTAGAAAGTTCCTGGAAGGGTTACGTCCTAACATCAAAGGGTGGTTGACCATCCTTAAGCTTAATAATTATGCCGATTTGGTAGATCGTGCGATTATTGCAGAAAGGGATATGATTCAAGCTCAAGCTGCACGATCTAGTCGACATAATAACCAACCAGGAAAACATGATGGCAATGGTAGCGAAGGTGAACATAAGGACTCTGATGGTGGGTTTATTCAAGAGAACAAACCATTCATGTCGTTGCGGCGGTACCATTATGGTACATGTTATTTAAAAATAGGAGCTTGTTTTGGTTGTGGACAAATTGGGCATAAGGTTATAGATTGCCCAAAGACGCGCAATAGTAACATGGATTCTACTGAGAACCAAAGGAAGAAGCCACGTGTCTTTGCCATGATGGAGCAAAATATTAAGAAATCGAATGATGAAGCCTCAGGTGCATTACCTATTTTCCATAGAAAGCCTTGAATTTTGGATTATGTGATATTGTGCTTTTCCTCCATATTTTCTTACTGGTTGCACATAGCTACAGCTTTTAGCATTTTATTCTTTTTTTTTTTCATCCCTTGAATTTTATGGTGCAACAGTAGGATATGAGGTATGATTTATAAGGCCAGTAGGATTAACTCAAGGTCGGATGGGCTAGGGACTAATATGATATATGCTCGATTGCCCCTTATTAGAGGTGATTTGAAATGTACCATGTGAGACTGAATTGCTTATGAGTTGGACAAGAATTCTTGACTAATTTCGAGGACGAAATTTTTTTTTAGGAGGGGAGAATTGTAACGCCCAAAAAAAAAAAACCATTATGGAATTGGGCTTTCACTAGGATTTATGGAGGCCTTTTTATTAGAAAAGGGTAGAAAAGGGTATTAAGTTATTATGAGGTTAATTATAAGGTAGTTTTTGCAAAAAGGGCTATTTCTCCAAAATCACATTCCCTATAAATTCATCTTTTATCTCCCTTTTTCATAACCCTAAAAACCTATGATATTCTTGTTTCCTCTCTTATCAATTGATCATAATTTTTCTTCACTCAAACCATAGGATTCAATTCTTGTTTAGGAGAGAATCAAAGCAATCGGTATGTATATAATCTTCAATCCCTTCAAGATTTGTTTTAAATTATTCTATGTAAGTTTATGTTGACATGATTTGAGATTTGTTTTAGATCTTGATACATGATGTGTTTGGGTTTTGTTTGGGGTGTTACAACTATAGTTCAAATTTACATTTTATTAATAAAATATACAGCTACATGTGTATGGACTAGAAGTCCAAAACTCTTGAAATTTTACTAATCAATTTACATCCTCTAGCGCCTATGGACTGCAGGTCCAAATATTTTTCAATTTTGGCCAATCAAATAATTTGGTGATATTCACATTTTGTGATTTGGGATCCTGAAAATTTTATCATAATGATTAAGCTTTTATTGATAACAATCTTATGTCAATTTCTATTTTTCTCTTTCACAAAGTACCAACATATTATTGATCAAATGTTTGTTATTTTTTAATATATGTGCTGATAAGATTCTTTGAAGCTTAATATATATGTCTCTATAAGGGTTAAAGATCTCTCTTTCTTAAATTGCACATATTTATTTTATAGGCAATTTGAATTTATTTTTCTCTCCCCATCTTCATGTTTAAGGGTATTTACAATTTTTTTTTTCAGTTAATACACTATGCTTCTCTAAGAGCATTATATTCAGTAATTTAATATAGATCAAATATACTGCCATACATGCAAATATGGTATCTTCAGAAACACCGAATTATTTCAATTCAACTTCCCATGAAATAAAATATTTGTACCGATCGACCTAGCGCATGCTTAGCATTCATATATTTACTTGTATTACTGTTTCATCCATATATATCATCTCACAATCATATTATGTTTGTGATTCTCTGATTTTTACGAATATTTGCAATTCATCTTAATTTTTTTTTTTTTTTGGGGATAAAATATTGAATCATCAAGAGAATCCATGACTCCTTGATTAAAACTCATATGATGTTTTATTTATTTCATACATTTACCTTTATTAAGCCAAATTAGCGAAGATGTTTGATTTGAACTTTGGGTCTATCACCGAATATTAATTCATGTCTATTCCATTTTTGGTGGTATAATATTTCATTTTGATTTCTTTTATCAAATAATAAGACCTATAATTACCATAACTTTGAAAAGTTTGTTAACTAAAAATATTTACTGCTAGCTAGCTACAATTGATAGAAATTGGTAGCATAAATTTTATCCATCAGTTATTAATCAAATTGCATGGAATGTAAATTCTACTAACTGGATGGCAGATCCATCAATCTGTTTATCGACTTGGTGTTGATAGAGAACATAAACATCACCGCTGGGATAGAACTTAGTCAACAGACAAGACCAACGAACAATCCAACGTGGCATACGAGGCAAAAGTGGATGATCCAACATTTGCAATGAGAGATGATCATCTTTGAAACTCTTAATTTACTACTTCAAGAGCATATAAATATTCAAGCCATCTCGTACAAATTTTGTAACCAATACAGTTCATGATTTTCTTTCCTTGTATCAACTCTCGAAGCTCTAGAAGTAACGATTTCCTTTACATTGTCACAGAAATAAATTGATAATTTATATCAAAAAATCTCACAATCATATTATGTTTGTGATTCTCTGATTTTTACGAATATTTGCAATTCATCTTAATTTTTTTTTTTTTTGGGGATAAAATATTGAATCATCAAGAGAATCCATGACTCCTTGATTAAAACTCATATGATGTTTTATTTATTTCATACATTTAGCTTTATTAAGCCAAATTAGCGAAGATGTTTGATTTGAACTTTGGGTCTATCACCGAATATTAATTCATGTCTATTCCATTTTTGGTGGTATAATATTTCATTTTGATTTCTTTTATCAAATAATAAGACCTATAATTACCATAACTTTGAAAAGTTTGTTAACTAAAAATATTTACTGCTAGCTAGCTACAATTGATAGAAATTGGTAGCATAAATTTTATCCATCAGTTATTAATCAAATTGCATGGAATGTAAATTCTACTAACTGGATGGCAGATCCATCAATCTGTTTATCGACTTGGTGTTGATAGAGAACATAAACATCACCGCTGGGATAGAACTTAGTCAACAGACAAGACCAACTTGAACAATCCAACGTGGCATACGAGGCAAAAGTGGATGATCCAACATTTGCAATGAGAGAGATGATCATCTTTTGAAACTCTTAATTTACTACTTCAAGAGCATATAAATATTCAAGCCATCTCGTACAAATTTTTGTAACCAATACAGTTCATGATTTTCTTTCCTTGTACACGTAGCTTAATTTCGAAATATCAACTCTCGAAGCTCTAGAAGTAACGATTTCCTTTACATTGTCACAGAGGAAATAAATTGATAATTTATCATAAAATGTTTAATTTCAACTCCTTAAGAAGATGATGATAAAGGAAAATTATGATCTTTTTAATTTCTATACTTATTTGGGAATGATCAAGAAATTATAATCTATTTATTTTATAGCCTTTCTAGGACATGATGGTGAATAAAATAACAACTTCATATATCGTCCATCAAGGACATACTTGAGCCACAACAATTTCTTATGGTTTTGTTTTCATTTAATTTAATATAAGAAAACCATGCATATGAGCTTTCAAAAATATTTCTTTAACACTTGATGATAATATTTTTCTTTCATATTGTTTCATGAAATAAGTTCACAGCCACTTTTTCATAACGCTATAATCTTTCCTCGGATTCCTCCTATGGGGAAATGATACATGATGAAGGAAACTTATTTATTTTTAATTTTATTGTCTTTCAAGAACAAGATAATAAACAATATTACCAATTTTAGTACAGTTCTTCAAGAACATATAGTTAAAGAAATTTCCATCATAATGCAATCCTTTGAGGGTGCATTCTAAATTTTCTTTCATTCTATATTACAACATTCACACCATAGGAAAATTATAATATTGAAAATTATAAATCAATTTAACTTGTCCAAAATATCAACTATAATAAAATATGTTTACATGAAATTGCATAAGAATATAGGTAATGATGAATAAAGATATGAATTCATTATGCTAGAATATCAAGATGTCATAAGCATATATTAGTATATATGATTGGCCAATGTCTAGATTGCAAATATATTAAGAAGAACAAAATTAATGTGTTTGCATATTTACCATACAAAAGGATCAAAAATAGGTTTTACCATACAATCTTTTGTGCCTAGGAACTCGTACTGATAACTTGTTAAATTCTTTATCAATTAAGAGCACACTTGTTTGGCGAGAGAGAAAGTAAACAAGAGACATAATAATCCTCAAATTAGAGAGAATGAGAATTATAAGAAGATTAAAGTTTACTTGTGAGGAGATAAAAATATTACTCTACTGAACATCCACAAAAATAATAATTATTTCATAACATCATCATAATTATTATTATTTTCTATTGAAATATTTTATTGCGAAGTGTGTCAACATGATTATGCACGAGGAATTTTGAAGTAAAAATTAATATTTTTCTTACATATAAATCATTTAAATTTGCATCACTTCCTCTAATGCTGAGGATAGTTGTCTCACAACACCAACACCGAGTTAAGTGACTGGTCCTTG
This sequence comes from Citropsis articulata, assembly GCA_030449925.1. NCBI lineage: Eukaryota > Viridiplantae > Streptophyta > Magnoliopsida > Sapindales > Rutaceae > Citropsis > Citropsis articulata. The sequence goes on along the minus strand of JASUUH010000121.1, from coordinate 19,639,108 downwards.
AGAATCGACAACTGAAGCCGACATGTATGCTAAGCCCCCAATTGTATACATTCGTTAGTGATGTGATATTTAACTCGACCGTTATCTGATGAGACGCCAATGTTATGTAATAAGAGGTAACTATTTTTCACTTTCATTTCTTATCAAAAAAATAAAATTTTTCACTTTCATTTACGGCGATGGACTAACCTCAGTCAGTAATTTTGTTTTGTTCCCAAGGATAAAACTGATATTGATTTGTAATAAAATATGTATGGTGCAGCGGATCCAAAATTAAAGGTGGGAAAGAAATTTTGTAGTAAGAGTTGGACTTATCTTATTTGACGACGTCTGATAAACGAAAGCATATGAAAGAATCTCAAGAAAATAGTAATAACGGTGGTTGGGTAAATGTTATATAGGTATTATATAACTATGATAATGATGAAGTTACTTCATTGGGTAAATGTTACTTCATCATTGTTAATGATGAAGTAAATACAAATAGATCATGTACGTCGATAATTGATTTAAACACCATGTTCTTGTTACTGGTATAGGAATAATTTGGAATAAAACTCCACTCATCCTCAAGATTTTGGATTATCATGATATATAGTCATTGATTGAGTGCAAATTAACAAATGATCGTGGTGATAAAGTTGGGGAAAAATTTTTTCACGTTTCTTTGTAACATATCCTCCATTTATCAGATACGTCCGTACAAATAATGCAAGCGTGACCCAAAATAAAAAAATAAATAAATAAATAAGTTTGGTACGTTGCTATACTGTTGCTATTGCTTTTGACATTATCTTCCAAATATCAATTTTTATCCCAATATAATCGATTGATTGCCCACAGAATTAATTCTTTCATATATTTGTTAAGTAGACTAATCAATATCATCATTTGATTCGAAATTGAGATAAGTAACTATTTTATTCCTCGTTGAATCCAATACTCTATATTTTTTAACCCGAATGTGGAGATGGAAAAATGTGATGCAAATTAATCAATTATTGAATTCTGATCTTGGCTTATGTTGGCATTGTCATATATAGTTGCGTAATTCTGCAACTGTTATTTGTCATAATGGTAATCAGTAATCAATGGAAATTTATTTGACAATCGTTTCAACAACTTGTCAACTAATTTCACATCCTTGCTTATAGTTTTCAAATTAGTAATCAATTAGTCTTAATTTGCTATTATCCTCATTTTAGAGTTTCTTTCTTGGAGACTCATTATATGACTTCTACATATTTTGTAGTTTTTTTTTTTAAGGATGAACTAATTTGAACCCATCAAAATAGTAATTACACCCATTATTTTAATAAAATTATATTTCTTAATTATCCTCAAAAGAAATTATAGTTTTTTTAAAATAAAATAGTAATTCTTTTTACCCTCACTTAAGAGAAGTCATAATCTTAATTCGTTTTCTTTTTCTTATTTAGGGCTCTTGATTTGGGATTATTTATTTATTTTTTTAATGATTGAAATGAGTATTTCACAATATAATAATAAACAAAAAGAATGCACATGATACGAGCTCATCAAGTGTTAATATGGTACAAATTATTGTGCTTTTGATGTCATATTTTCTTTCTCATCTTCGAACCTTTAATAAATCAAATAAAAATAGATGCGACCAAAAAAAATTTAAGAAGTTTCTATGGCAGTATTATAGCAGCACATGGAAGTCGAAAAGAGATTTTTTATACTAGAATGTTATTAGCATAACAATCTTAATTATTCTAATTATATCATGTTTATTAAAATGTAAGTCTTATTCTCCATATTAATATGCATGGTCTCCTGGTGATTGGTAAGAGAACAACTTAAATATATTGTTTTTTTTTTTTGAGAAAAACTTAAATATATTGTTGAGACGAAGAAAAAGTGAGAACAACAAAAGAGATGAGGAGTGTTGCAATGAAGAAACAAATTCGTAGGAAAGGGGAAAAGAAGTGTATATCTTTAATTGAGGCTGTCTTTGGAAATGTAGAGGGTGTACAGAGTAAAAACTAGATTTTTAAATCCTATTTATCAATTTCAATTAACATTTTAACCCAAGAGAAAATTAGATAAAAGGTTTACAAGAGATGCACGGAGTTAAAAAAAGGGGTGATTATTTGAACTCATTCTTTTTTATTAAAATTTTAACATGTGTCGAAATTAAAATTAGTGCATTATTATGTTAATTGTCTCATTTACTTTTAAAAATTTGCCATTAACATTTTAACGTTGTGAAGGAAAAGGGAATTTAAATGGTAAAAATATTTTTACGAGTAATAAAAGTATTTATCAAATACAAATAGAGGATGCGTAAGTAAAATTTTGGAATCAGGAATCAGTCAAAATACAATACATTAGAGTTTGTGTTTATTTTAACTTTTAGTTAATTCTGACTTTACTAAAATTAAGGATCTCTAATTAAAAAACTATTATATATATATATATATATATAATTTAATTCTTCATTGCAAATACCAAAATTTTCAGTCCCGACCATAATTTCAAAATGTATAATTATCATTTATCAACTTCTACATTGTTCTAGAAGTAGGTATAAAGAAAAGGATACACACCCACCGATACACCGATACGACATAGTAAGAATATGACAAAATTATCCCAATTATCCTAAATTCTGATCTTAGCACAAAGAGTTGGCCGCAACTTGTAATGTTAAAAGCCAATGGGCTCATCGTTATGTAACTCATCTTGGATAACGGTGCGTGAGTTGATCACTATTCATTTCTTTAACCTCTCGAGAGTTAATTGGCTCCCTACACCTGGGGTAGGGTAGTCTGGATTTCCCTTCCAAGTATTAAAGGGTGAAGGGCTGTTCTTCGGGCTGTGCTATAACAGAATAATATAGGAGAGTCCGATTGACTTCTGATTGTAAAATATTAGTAGAATTCTGATTATAATATATATATATCCAAAAAAAAAAACTTGTAATGTTAAAATTGTAATAATCGGTTTGCGGAAAATCTCTGTATGATTTTATCTCATGCCACGTCATGCGAATGGCTGGGTATTATCACAATAATTCATTTTTTTCCCCACAAAAATAACTAATTTCATATCTACAAAATCAATAATGTATTTTTTTTTTGTTTTTTTTTTTTGTCAATGGGCCATGCCCATTGGTAACTCATGCGTCCAATAACTATGGGTGCATGAGTTCGAGTAACAGTATTGCTGGACTCACTTCTCCTCTAAATGGGGAGTTAATCAGCTTCCTACATCTAGGGTAGGGTAGTCTGAATTTTCCTTCCAAATATTAAAGGGTGAAGGGCTGTTCTTCGGCCTGTGGTATAACAGAATAATATAGGAGAGTCTCGATTAATTTTTTATTATAAAATATCTGTAAAATTATGATTGTAATATATATAAAATTATGATTGTAATATATATATATATATTTTTGTGTTTGCAAACCTTGTCAATGAATTGATTAATCACCGGGTTGCTGGTACTGTCCATTATCCAAGATTCTACCATTTGAAAAGGACGGGGCCGAAAGATGGAAAGGAGATCAGCCATACTCGACATGGGGGAATGTGGATACAATTACAATCAGTTAAACGATTTAATGTGGAGACAAAAACCAAAATTGTTGCATTATTTAATGTTAAAAAAGTAAACATAGAGTTAAACGATTACTTAACCTTACTTTTCAGAGAGTACGGACAGCAAGACATAAATAATATTCATAGTGGGTGATTATTAGCCACAACAATTAACAAATCGATGCGTCCAACACACTTGGGGTTCGACTTTTTCTTTCTTCTTCCCCGTAATTTATGAAAAAAAGGGGTGTTCTTTGTAAGTGAGTGACTTAGTTAAGTAAAAACTTTTTTAGGTAATTACTATAAATTTAAAATTTTAATCATCCAACTAATTCCGTATTATTTTATAAGTTAATTGGGGTTGTCATAATTGATTGCGACTCGGCTATGATAGAAGCAAAAATAGGAAGAAACTGATGGAATAATTTAAGATGTTATCATGATTTGTTATTTAATGTCAAATTTCATTTTCGTATTGGGAGAGAAACCATCAACAGTCATTCAAACATCATTTCGAATAAATCCAGTAACGTTGGCGGCGTTTTCGCCAGGCTAATCAACGCGCTAATACTAAACCTATAAATGATATCTGTCTAGTCATACAGATTGATGAAATTTTACGTAATTTCCATGGATAGGTATGGAGAAATTTCGCAGTGTGTCTTGAGTTTGTCACGGGATATGAAAATGAAATCTTCCAACTGAACACGCTTCATATTCACAAACACTAACAACTTACTCCTTCCCTACAGAAAAATAACCAAGGAGACGGACAGAAGTTAATATAAATTCAAAGAAAAACAGTCGCGGCTCTCATGAGTTTTTTTCTGCCGGCTTCGGTTCAATGGATTCTTCCGCCAACAGATCCTTCTTGAGAGCCTTCGCTTATGACGTATTTCCGTCGTCTATACAAATACATACATTAACATGAATTTGGTATTTTATTATTTGATTTTGATTTTTTTTTTTTTTTTTTTTGTGATTTGTGGTCGAGCAGGAATCGAGCTCTTTGACATTCGGAGAGCGGATCTGTGCGGCGTGTATACCGTTGATTGCTATAATAGAAGCCGTCGTAATCAGCTTCGCGAGTTGCTTTCAGTATCGGCCTCCGGTCCAGAAATGCCGCTTTGACGTCGGAGATCTTGCTCGACTTGCTGCTGAATCTCAATGTAATTTCTTTTTTTTTTCTTTCACTGTGGTTTCTGATTTGCAAAAATTGATTTTTAATTTGTTTGCGGAGCTGAGAAATTTCGAATTCCCTGTTTTGTTGTGAGTTACTGAGCCATAAAGCTTTGCATAAGCTTCTGCTGCGGTTCTGCTATGGTGAAAAGCAAATTAAGAGATTTTCACTTGTTGACTTATATTTTTGGTAGTTGCTGCAAGTGATTTTTCTTTTGGAATTGTTTTCTTTTGACACTTGTACTGAACAACAAAGTGTAATGCCGTGTAGAAGAGAGTGACAAAATTTCAAGATTATGAATGTGCAAGTGTTTTTTTCCCCCCTTCTTCATAAATGTGCAATTGAGAGTGTGAACGTTTGTGTAATTGCTCATGGTGCAGTTTCTGTTAATGAACTAGAGGCATTGTACGAGCTGTATAAGAATCTCAGTTGTTCAATTATCAAAGACGGCTTGATACACAAGGTAAATATAAAATATAAGTTTTTCTATTTTTCAGCTTAGAAGTTCTGATATTAGCTTTTTAATGGTGTCCAGATCATTGGTTAGCATGAATTCAAGACGGTGATGGTTAGAATAATGCATCAATCATTTTGTTTTTATGATTCTATTTTAGGAACAAGTAAGAAATTTCTTCAGTTTTATATCTCTTGGTTCAAAACCTGCATAACTCTTTGTTTCTAATTGATTGGGGGACTGCATTTATTGAGCACAAAAAGGGCGGACAACAATTTAGGTAGGTAAGCTTTGCAACCATCTCCTGGCATGTGTCTTCAACAAAAACCATTCCTACAAGTGCTCCTAATTTGGCCCTTGATGTAGTTTTGACAGAGTCAGCTCTGATTGTTTCTAGTTATAGATTGTATTTTTGTTTTACGACATGTAAATTGGTGTGACCAACTATTGTTATTTGGTTTTTGATTCTGACTGATTTGGGATAAATTCTTGTATCATAATCTTCAGTAAGCCAATGAAACAGTTAATCAGGCAGATGTGATCTTGAGAAAAGGTAACTATTGGTATATTGTATTTTGTCCTTTTGTGCTTTTGCATGACACTAATGCAGTTGCTATTATGGGTGCTATCTCTTTATTCAAATTTGTTGAATCAAATATATAACATTGGGTATATATCTGTATGCCAAATGAAAGAGTGTGCCTCTTGCTTGTGGTTCTTGGCCCATGGTTCACTATCTCTTACCTGCATTGGGAATTTATCCCAAAAATTTGCGTTTCTATGATGCTGTATGTATTGTTGAAAAAGAAAAAGGCATAAAACGATATCCACACTGAATAGGCAATCTAAAGCACGTCTTATTGTCACTCTTTCAGCTGTTTTTATTAAAGTCCATCTTGAGTGAGGATGGTGCTTTGTTTCTTGCATATTGAGATGACTATTTTAAATGATTGTTATCATGTAGGAAGAACTTCAAGTGGCACTCTTCCAAACTCCATATAGCGAGAATCTCTTTTTGGACCGGGTAGGTAATCTTATTGGACTATCTCCTATGTGTTTACGATGAATGGGACTTTTATTTGGTTTTATTGCTTCCCACATGGTGGAAAGCTGGGGGTCAGTTATTGAACAAGAGAAATGTAAAGGGTATCACTCACATAACTCCCAGGCCACTGTTGAGTTTGTTTAGTGTACTTCTAAACATGGAAGTCTGAAATCAACATTAACAAGATTTTGTGAGTTTGATAACAAAATAAAGTTTCTGTAATTCATTTGCATGTATTTTATGGTTCGAAATCAAATGTTAGAAGTTTAACTGTTATTTCAGAAAGTTTCTCTTTATATTACATCACTCAATGTATGAAAATGTGGCATTTGTTTTTGTAGGTTTTTTATCTTTTTGATGAAAAGAAAAACGGTGTCATTGATTTTGAGGAATTTGTACACGCGCTCAATGTCTTCCATCCTTATGCCCCAATAGAAGATAAAATTGATTGTAAGAGTTCAAGATAAAAAAACTTTGGAAGCATCTGCAGCCACATCATTATGTTCATTGAAATGTTTCATTTTATTTCTTGCAGTCGCCTTCAGGCTCTATGATCTGAGACAGACTGGATACATTGAGCGAGAGGAAGTGAGTGGCCTTCATTCAATTTTGTTATCAGTGATTCATGTTCTGAAATACTGATAACTGATGATTTGTTGTTCTATGTTTTCAGGTGAAGCAAATGGTAGCAGCCATATTGATGGAATCTGAAATAAAATTGCCAGATGATCTTCTAGAATCCATCATTGATAAAGTATGGTATTCTAATTTTCTTCCTTGCTTCTGCTGCTCATTTTCTGGCGCATTTTGATACTTATAGCGTCCTCATCCATTTGTTCAGACATTTGCAGATGCTGATATAGATAAGGATGGCAGAATCAATAAAGAAGAATGGAAGGAATTTGCAGTTCGAAATCCATCCCTCTTAAAGAACATGACTCTTCCATATTTGAAGTACGTCATTAGCTTGTGTGTTTTAATCTCCTTTTTCTTTCCTCAAAATTGGGATGCCTAATTGCGATTTAAACCTATGATCTACACTGTCTATTTTGACCTAATAAATGCTAAAAATCATGCCAAACTGATGATCATGTTATTTTAATTGTTGTCATCCTACAGGGATATCACCACAATATTTCCAAGTTTTGTTTTTAGCACCGAGGTTGAAGACTGAAAATTCAAAATCCTTTCTATTAAGGTGATTTAAAACTTGCAGACTGTTTTAAAAAATGGAAATAATGTAAATACAGCTGCCACAGCAAATGGGGTGGATTAGCAAGTCAGTATAGACTATAGAGCAAGCAAGGCCACAATGATGACAATATTTTTGGTTATTCCTTTTATATCAGCTATTAGTTTAGATTCTGATAGCACATGTGCTGTACAGTTAGTGGGAAAACTATATAACGACTAGCGCTGTTGTCTGAGATCCCTTGTCTTGGTTTACCTGCCTCGTTTATGTTCGTTTTTCCTACTAATCAGATAGTGCTGATCGTTAAGGATGATTTTTATTTTTATTTTTATTCTGGAGGATGTTTTACTTGTAATTTTCAAATATTCAAGAGTTGATTGACTGTTTGATTGATGATTTAATCCGGTAATTACCGTACTGTCTCAAGAATCAACATGATACATTTCCTTTTTTGAATTTGTTTTTCATGTTTAGTTTCAAAAGACGAATTTAATAAGTGAAAATTAGAGAACCATTTTCTTTTCCTTGCATTTTTTTTAAAGAAAATTATTAAAGTACAACTACTTAATTCTACCAAAAAAAAAAAAAATCATAATAAAGTTCAATAACAAAAATCACAATAATTAAACTCTAATACATAGTCAAGAGACTTATACTCTATGAAAAAAAATATCTATATACACATAAATTTTACAATACATCAGAGGTAATACAGCGGAAATTTAATGTTCAAAATATCTCGTTGATTATAGAAAATATTGGAATAAAAGAATAAATTAAATTCATGTTGATTCAAAAAAGAATTTCGCGAATTTACAGATTAAGACTTGTTGATTTCAAAAAATACTGAGAACCAACTAGCTTAAATATTTATATAAAGATTTGAAAATTAAAAATATTATTAAAAATTAAAATTTCTGTTTGTAAAAACTACAAAAAGACACTTATTTATATTAATTGAGATTTATCTTAATTTAACTAAAAATTTTATTTTAACAAGACTTATATTTAAATTAGAAATACAACTTAAATTAATAATATCTAAATAATAAAACTCTAAATAAAAAATTAAATTAAATCAAAATATAATTTAAATATTTTTAAATATTATAAATTTCAATGTAAGTAAGATTTTTTTAATTTCTTACCCTGTATTAAGAGATTATATAACCATACGCATGACCTGCATGATGATCTTTGACAAAAATACGCGTGAAAGAGTATCATTCACATGTATAATATCTAAAATTTCTTCTGGACACAATCGACTATGGTCGGCCACATAAGTACCGACGCAATCAAATGATTGGTTCTCATATGTGTGGCCAGTCTTAAAGGCTGTAAAGTGAGGGTCGAACGCGTGTTAACTGTATTGAGTGACCATCTTATGGATATTGTATCTTGGGAAAAGGATAAATATATCTAGACGTTTAGATAAAGAAATAAATTTTTTTTAATATTTTAAAAAAAATATTTATACCTCTAATTTATTAAAAAAAATATTAATTTTTAATAAAAATTATCATTATATCTTTTTAGTAAATAAAAAAAATTAATTATTTAATTTATTCATATATTATTAATAAAATTATAAATATATTATTATTATCTAATTTTTCTATTTAAATTTTTATTAAATTTCCTCTTCAAACCAAATAAATTTATTTCATTACTTAAGAATAAAAGTAAATAAAATTGGTTATTAATATTAACTTGTATTTTAATTAATACTATAATAAATAATATAAAAATTAGTTATAAATATATAAATTTAAATAATAACATGTAAAAAATTATTAAATATATATGTTTAAAATTTTAATAAAATTTTATGATATTAATACCACAAGTTAAACTTATATGTATTTTTTTATATACTAGAAGGATATAATAATAATTTCTGTTAAAAATAACTGTTTCTGTTAGTAAATAAGAATGTAAATATCTTTTTTAAGACGTTTGGGAAATTTTTGTTCCTGCGTGTATTTATCTTGTATCTTTGTGAAGTTGCTGACCGGGCGAAGTGGTGTAAATCCGGAATCGGCGGGTATGGTCTGTCTGTGAAGAAGTTGCGATTGAAGAACCCGACGAATCGTTCGAAAACTTTGTAGATCAGGTCGATATAAATCTTATAATAACGCCTCCGATGATTTATAGATTTTATTTTTATATCAGATGCTCCAAAACCGCCGGTACAACTACCTCCAGCAGCCAGATTACTGTTTCTGCTTCACTCCCTATCATTATTATTCGTTTGGCTGCCCTCCACTTTCCAACTATATTTCCCCTTTTGTTTGATATCGCACCTCATGACCATCTCTTCCTTCCATCCAATACTTTGCTTCATCTCTCATAAATTTTATTACTTTATTTTTGCTTCTCGTTACCGTCTTTCTGACAATAACTGTGTTGCTATTTGTTTTTTTTATTTATTATTATACGTAATTATGGTTTAAAATTATAACTCATATTACATTATAATACTCACTAATAATCGAAGAGATATATATATATTTTTTTATCTTAACCAAGAGACGGCTACCTAATCGCCAAGCTTTTTTTTTCGTTTTAACCACGGTATATTTTTGTGGGCACTTAACTATGTAAGTTTTTTTTTCGTTCAACCATTTGTATATTTCGTGTTGTTTCAATCGTGCTTTTTTTTTTTTCACAACTAACAGATCGCACATCAATCAGAAGATAATTTTGTTCGCATCAATAATCCGCACTGTGTTCTCATTTAACTTATACACAGCATTTTCCAACAAAGCGATTTCCATGACTCCGAACCCAACAAACCCAAATAAGTTCACTCTATGACTTCTATTATCAAAGGAATTAACACTTTATCGAAGATATCTATTTTATTTATATTTTATATATAAAAAAAAAATCAATCTTCACTTAAATTTTGAAGAGAGAAATTAAATTCCCATATATTACCATACGAGGACTTGAGCTCCGACTATTCGGCCAAAGTGACTAACTGTGTTGTTATTTGTTTATAGCGTGTTTACCTTCTTTTCTTTAGGCACGGGTAACTTTTTGGAATCTCCCTTGAGGTTTTACATATTTACACTTACATGCAAAGTATGACCGTATCGAATATTAAATTGGAAAAAAAAAAAAGTAAAAATTGAAAATTTTATTATTGCAGTAGCTACATAGTGTTCTAATTCCAAGCGCAAAAAAAACATCAATCACAACCCATTTCTTTCATTTGCTTCTCATGCTACAATAACTATATAAGGGTTCCATGAGAGAGAGCATTTTGTTCCAACAAGCAAATAGTAGTAATATAAGAACAGCACCGATATTCATTTTTTATATAAGAAATATAGTTGTACTCACTTTCTTCTGTTCTTCGTACTTGACTACTTGCTGTTTACTGTTTAGTATTAGCACGAGATAAATAATATCCTAAATTCTTGATCAATATTCCAAAGTTGTAGAAATGATTTCTAGTGTGAATCTCCTTTAACGTTTCAGCACACACTTCCCTTTGTACCAAAAACAGTACTCATAGACTATGCATCTCCAACAATATTGCTTCCTGCATTGTCATCTAACTTCATTGTATTCAACAATATTTTTATTGCTCTACAAGAATATATGAAGAAACTAATTTATTGTTTATTAATAAGGCTCCCGAACTTCCTTGTAATTTACAGCGTAGATATGGTTCTGACTACATGCTTCTTCATCACAGATGCAAAACCCAGTTACAATTTTTTTACAAAAAAAATCAACCATTTTACAAGTTTCGATTTCAACAACTAACAACAATCAGTTACATTCAACAGAGATTTATCAACCCAATTTCAATTTTAATAAAAATTGTCTAAAATCTGAACGCCATGCATCATCTTCAGAACTGTGGAAAAAAAACCTATTCTTAAAAAATAATTTTAATTTCTAACCTGCAACTAATCATTAAGGTCAATCACATGTTAATATATTCGAATCACATCCTCCAGAACATGCAACAGCTTCTTCAAAAGAGCATCAACCTGGTTGTATTTTATTTTCCAGTAAAGAAACTAAGAATCACTATGCAGTTCGATGACAGTTCCATCGGAAGCGGGTCACTGCCAGTGATCACCCGACGGCAATATTTTTTCCCCACCATTCTTTTATCCTTAATCACTCTTTCTTCGAATTTAGGGGTTAGTCCGATTTGGACTTTGAAATGGAGAGGCTCTGAGCCTAAAATAAGTTTTGGGTTTGTTTCAATCATATCAGATTTATTCTTCTACGATGTCCGATCAGTGTAGCTTCAGTCACCGGTGGCCGGTGACACTCCATGTTGACTAGTATAAATTATTCTAATTATTTTTTATGTTTTACTGGATTAATACGTAATTGATATCAAATATTAAGAAGTAATTTTGACAAACTCATTCATTAAATAATCAAATATTATGTTAATAAATATGATTTTATCATACCTTATATAGTAGTATATTATGAATAAATATAACCATCAATTGTGTTATTTTAACTCATAATAAGATAGGTAATTTTGTCCTAATACATGAGGGGTCTCTGAACTTAGTCACAATATTTAAGTGATTTCAGCCTATTAGAAATTTATTGTTCATGAAGCTGAGGCATTAGTACAATGCGTCTCTCTCTTTTCTCTCGTTTTGCCGATTGTGTGTGTGTTCAATGCATGGGGAACTAGATTTTGCAGCTGAAAATTGAAGCTAAAATTGCCGCATATTGGAAGAACAAAACATTGGATTCGAGTGCAAGAAACAAAATATGAACTTGGATCCCATGGCTAATTAAGGTAAATTTAGAACTTTTACCTAATATATGTCTTTACTTGGAGATGCAAGATTAAGGGAATAAAACTCAAATTATTTCAGCAATTGGTATTAGAGCTCATGATTATGCATGTCTTTGTAAACCATGGTCAATTTTGTTGACGAATCAAACTTGGCTCACTTATGAAATTTTTTTCTTAATTTTGGGTTTTTTTAATTTTGGATATACTTGAGTAAATGGTTATTGTTTAATGCATGAGTGATGATTGTAGAGTAAAAATATAATTTTTCTATAATTTTTGGTGGGCAAAATCGAGATGGTATGAATACAAATTATTGTAGCTTACTGTTGCATCACTGTAGATGCATTTGAGTTTGAAGACGAAGGGATGGCATCATTTGGATCCCTAAACTTTATGAACTTTCAGTACGGCCCAATTTTAGAAAATATTTGCATATGAAAATTTTGTTTGGGCCAAACATGTTTGAAAATATTTCAAAAGTGTCCTTTACCGAAGGTTAATGTGTTAAAATATCATTCTAGTCCCTAATATCTATGTAAATAAAATAATATAAGTTATTGGACCACAATAAAATTTATTAAAATATTAGGAACTGAAAGGATATTTACCACATCGACCCTCGGTCAAGAATCCTTTTGAAAAATTTTCAAGCAGATGAGGCCAAAACAAAATTTTTATATGCAAATATTTTCTAAAATTAGGCTATAATAAAATTTTATTAAGTTTAGGGATTCAAATGATATTATCCCTTCAACTTCATCTTCAAACTCATATGCATCTACATTGATGCTACGGTAAGCTACAATATTATATTTTTACTTCATAATCATCACTCATACATTATATAACAACTATTTATTCAAGTATGCTCAAAATTAAGGAAAAAATTTCATTAGTGAGCCAATTTTGATTAATCAACAAAATTGACTATAGTTTATAAGAAAATGCATAATTATGAGTTCTGATAACAATTGCTGAAATAATTTGAATTTTATACCCTTAATCTTGCATTTCTAAATAAATATATACATAGGTAAAAGTTTTAGATTTACCTTGATTAGTCATTGATCCAAGCTTGTTTTTCAGCTTTTGTTTCTTGCACCCAAATCTAGTGTTTTGTTCTTCCAATATGCAGCATCCATTGCACAACTTTTTCGATGTTGCCGCTTTCATATTCTTTCAAATGGGATTCTTTAGATTTGAGCTTGATTTGGTGAGGCTTGAAGCATAAAGAGAAGATTTTGTATTTGTTTGGGATGAATAAATTGCTTCATAAGTTGGGTTTCGTGAATTTTAAGAGGAATTAGAGCATTTCAATTTTAGAGATGGCTATATGGTTTCATTGATTGAAAAAAAAAAAAGTTTTGCCTTTTTGCTTCAATTTGTGTGAATTTTGCATGCCATTTTATGAATTTATGCTCATCTATTTTTACGATATATGAAACTAAGTGCAAATGGCGGGAGGTAATTGATAATACTGCCATACTATGCATTTAAGTGTAAATACATAAAATTTCAGGGCAGGTCCCTAAAAATTATCCTTTCACGCACAGAACTGCTTATTATCATTAAATAGATGCAACCATGCAACCGCTTTGATCGTTGTGGAGGAACCATAGGGCCACAACGCAACTGCCTCGCATCATATTTTATGAGAACATTTCTCCTGTTTTATAGACATGGGAAAAAAGCTTACACTATATCGATCCAATACAATTGAAAATATATGAAGTTATCTTAAACGTTTAAACAAATGTATTTATTTTAATATTTTTTCTTTTAATATAATTTTTATAAAATATTACACAATGGGTTAATAAAAATACTAAAAAATATATTATTGTTCCACGCAATTTAAAAACATATTTAATTTATTTAAACTTTTCATGCAACATATCACATATTTTTAGTAATATATAAATAATAATTACTATGTAAAGATAAATTTATTAAAATAAGATTTTAAAAAATTATAATTTATTATAGTATATTTTTATATTCTTATTTATAATTGACTTAAGATACCATCTTAATTTTTTATGATCAGATGAAATTATTTTTATATAAAAGAAGTGTTACCATATTTATTTAAATCGGATGCTCCACTGCAGATAAGGACAAAATTAAGAGCACGGTGCACCTAAACACAGAGTCAGATGCAGCCTCATATTTTATTTCCTATTTATCTTTATTTTTTTCGTAATCAATTAATTTAAAAAAATTAAAAATCATAGGTGCTGTAACGGTGTATCCTGTAAGGGCATGGCTTCTTATTCATTCATGATAATATGTATATACACTTAAAAAAATAATTAAAAAAAAAAAAAAACAAACAGATCAAGAGTATTGGGCTTCAAGTCCTGCGAGATAACAAATAAATAAATAAAGAAAGAGGCTTTCGGACGTGTAAGAATCTATGCATAAGACACGTGTACAAATATCTCCAAGCCCCATTTTCCAAGGTAATAAAAGGAAGGAATAAATATACTCACACTGCTTTCTCTCTCAGAGTCTCCACAAGTGGGAAACGTCAATGGCGGACAAACCCAGCAAGGCATTGGTGTTATACGGCGACGGATTGGCCCGTTTCGTAGAACCATCGCATGCCCATCTCCACTCACTTGCATCTAAAGCTGCCTGTGGCTTTTTGAGCCTTCCTATTGCGCCTCCCTCAGGTTTGCTTCTCGTTCTTCTTTTCATTCATTTTTTGCTATTGCTGCTCTAATTTGATACTGCTTTATTTGGATTATTGAAAATCGCATGTAAGATCAGAGGAATAATGAAAAGAATAAAAAGGAAAAAAAAGGATCGCATGTTGTTTCAGCACAAATTAGGTGTAATTATTGATCAATTATCTTCAGCTAGCTCATGTTTGTATGGAGTTTCGAGGTTCTGAAGTTTGCATGTTCTTGTTTGTCCAGCAGCATGGAGCTGAAATTTAATATCTTCATGCCTATTTTTTTTCATTATTTTTAATCTTCTCAGCTTACAGATGAATGTTGTTACATCTGTGATTGTTGGGATTTACCTAGATTTAGATTGCAGAAAGCGAGGAAGAGCGAATTGTTAGAGAGTTCGCAGTATTGATTGATGCAAATCAAGATTATCTCAGTGGAGTAAGATTCACACACTTTCAGTATTTGGAAAATTTAATTTTGTACCAGTCTAAAATTTGTTAGTTCTCATATTAGATTGGAGAGCATACTACTGAACTAAAATGCGAGGAGAAGTCACCATTTCAAACTATATCCGATAGGTATCATTTGCTTAGACTTACCATGAATGAGAACTGTATGTTAAAGTGCACATTGTCAAGATTGGCTAACACACTTATTCCTCACATTTCAGGTTCATGGGATTGAAAGCTGCTATAATCACAACTAATTCAAGGTTGAAATCTTTTGGTGACAAACTTGGCTTTGCTACATTGCAATTAAATGAGTTAATCGAAACAAGTGATTCACTTTCTGGATCACCACTTGATGTTGTGGCCTCAGAGTTGCTGAAGTTGTTAGGGTTTCAGAGAGGGAAGATGGAAGAAGTGAGCCAATTTGATTTAGTATTGGTGCACATTGGGGCTGGTGAAAAGATGAATGACAATAAAGGCAAGGCCGTTGCTCATGATTTGGAATATATCAATGCTTTGGTCGGTCTTATATTACAAACGGCTCAACCTGCAACTGAAGTTGGTTCACGTTTGCACTTGTCTGTTGTATTGAGCTATGGACAGGTTTTGGAGGCGGATAATTCCAATCTTTCAGTTTTGATTTCTATCGATGAGCAAAGTTCTGATCTTTCAGCGCTCTTCCCTCGTCAAAGTTACACTATGAAAGGAGAAACTCCGCGGAATGATGTTAGGTAGGAAAAAACTTTGTTGATTCTTACATCATGTTTACAGTATCTGACGAATATTGCGAACTTGTAATCAACAGGCACCATTGCCCAATGCTTATCTCTCAATGGCAGTATGCTGTCACCCGCAAAGATATGGCAGAGACATTTTCTTTTAAAGATTTTACAGAGGTATAGATTGATTTGTTGGATCTTATATTGAGCTTTGCCTAAAAACAAAATGAGGTTTGATTGCTCCTGTTTCAAATCACATCCTACTTCAAATTGTTTGTTTTCATGAGAACATTATGATTATCTTCAGAGCATGTCATAATTAATGGTTCTCTATCCAAATATCATCCAGGTAGACATAAATTCACGGGCTTCTGGTTTATTGATTTTACTAATAAAGGTACTTGTGCATCATTTTTGTTGCTGTTGCAGCATGGTGGCTATCTCACAATACCGGCTGATAGATTTCTGCATGAAGTTGCTTTTAAGCTTTGGAAGGCCCCAAAGTATGGAGCATAAAATGGATTCCCTTCAAAAGTGTACTATTCTGGGATGGTTGCTCAGCCTTTGGGTATCGGTAAAAAGATAAGCCCAGGATCATGCACTTTTGCATGTCAGACTCAAGCATCTTTTGATGTTGTTCTTGAGTTTGTGTTGCCAAATGAATACCTTGATGATTAGACGTGCTTAATAATCGCATTTCCCCACAATGAAAAGGGGCTTACTAATGCAACTCGTGTGGCAGTTTTAACTTCAAATCGCATATCAGCCTCTGTTGATGTTGTTCTTAATTTTGGGTGCGTTTGATTAAGCTATAATTATTGTGAAAAAAACTATAATTATGAAATATAAATTAATAATATATAGTAAATATAAATTTTAAATAATAATTTTACTAAAATTATTAAAGATATAATAAATTTTTTATTATATAAATAAAAAATTATATTAACATAATTTTTAAATTACAGTAATTAATATTTATTAAATAATTCAGTGCTATAACTTCTAATTTATAGTTATTTAATTTTAATCCTAAAGGCACCTTTTGTGTTGCTAAATGAATACCAAGACGTGTTTAACAATCGCCCACAATGGAAAGGGGCTTACTAATGCTAGTCGCGTGGCAGTTCTAACTTCAGATTGTCAGAAGTCAGAACTTATGATGTGCTTTTCTCATTTTGGGTAAAGAACAGAAACTGTTTATAACGATGGAATGCAAAAATTTCAAGAAAGAATCATTTTGTAGATTTGCTTTTGAATATTTGAATGTATGGTATTAATTTAGGAAAACCCATACAAATTTGGGCATCTTGACTTGATGCTTACAACGTCTCTATTATTTGCAAAGCAACCAACATTAAATGGAACTTATTTTGTAAACAAGCTCAATGGATGATAAAACGGACATGAACTATGGACACTTTTCACCCAAATTAATGAATCATGTGGCGTCAGTGTGATACCTTATCCTAGTACTCCATGCGGCACCATGTACAGTCTTAATGAAAACTCAAACCAAGAGCGACACAGCTACCACAGAGAAACGAGAAATCAAAGGAATTTAAGACAAACGGTTAACAGTTTCCTTTCTTACCAAGATCTACATTTTGATTTTAAATTTAGTTCAGTTCATTAAAGCCAACTCTTATACCATGTATTATAAACATCGCTCTCAGTCGACTGTACCGACCCATGCTTTTTTCTAGAGAATAAAACCTTAGAGCATGAATACGGGTGACTAGCACTCTAGTAGGCCTTTAACACAGTATGTACCCAACAAATACCAACCCAAGAGGAGGAAAGACAATGAGAACAGCCCGATCAAGAACGGCCAGCCGACTATTAACAAACCTAAGCAAGCCACCACAGTGAATGGGAGGAAGGATCGAATGATTGACGTGCTATTAACCCAATGCCCCTTAAACAGAATCAAAGCTGCTACATTGGTCATGTTCCAACTCATTGATCCACCATAACAGAGCCGGTTTAGACAATTTGCAACAAATGAGTGGCTGTTGCATGTAAATATGTTGTAAGTTCTATGCTCAAACTGACGGATACTCAACTGTAAGGCATCATCCCATGTCATTGCAGTTCCAAATTCTGAGTGTTGATAGCCCTGCTTGCATGTGTGCCCAGATAGATTTGGAGGAAAGCAACACTGATTCACACAATAAAATAGTCAGGTGACTTGCTGGCAGTTTAATGCAGTTTAAACTCTCTCTTCCGTAAACGAATGGTGAATTCACTCAAGTAGTTGTGAGATTAATAGCGCATTTGGGGCAGCCGCGCTGCCACAGCGCAGCTACTCCCCATGCCATATTCTAGGGGAATATTCCCCCAGAATAGGCATGGGGAGCAGCTGCCCCAAAGGCGTCCTAAATTGGTTACTGGAATCAACAACGAAATAGGTTCATTTGGCAAAAGCATGAGAAACCAAGGCCTCCAGCTAAAACAAATATTGATAATAATGACAGTGAAGGGACAAGTTTTGTGTGTATTTTAATGAAACGAGAGTGGGAGAGAACAAAAATATGAAACATAACAGGGTAAATTTTGGCACAAACATTATAAAAAAAATGTGTACCTGTTTCCTATCAAGCTGAAGATATCTGGCAACAGCACCAACAGCAAACTCATCAACATTCACCAAGTTGGATCCGGAAAAATCCAAACTAACTCCATCCTCCCTGCAAATACCAACATGTCCAATGAAAGGTGCCAACCACGAGACGACCGGAAGAGGGGTCCAAACTAAACAGCATGGGAATCTCGCCACCTTTGGATTAATTTCGTTGAGTGGCCAAAGCTCATGGTCAATTTTAGACGTAGAGCTCAAATGTTCAATGTCACAAGCTGCTTTTATATTCATTATAAGAAGTTTTCACTGTGACAAATGGAGTCATGCAATTTCTGTGTAGTAGTATCACTATGTCAAATTACTCCTTCAGACATAATTAACTTATTTCCGATAAGATAAGCAAACCAATAATTCTGCCATACACACACGAAGACAGGCCTTTATTAGAAATGATTCAAAATGAATGCCCATAAAAACTGGAAAAACATATAGAGCAAAAAAAACTCAACAAGTATTAAAATCATCAAAGCTGACTAAGGCCAATAGACAAGAAAAAGAAATCTTTGGTATTGAGAGTTCCCATCATGAGTCTCCACAACATTCACTAAGCTCATGCTGATTATTTACAAAATCCCAGTCCAACCTACTCCATAACGTGTGTTACTATAACCAGAATAATCTAGGTATTGAAACTGAATCCATTATAGTATGCATTGACATTAAAAGACACTGTTCCTCTCGAATGGTACTTTCCTTTCGGGACAATCATGAATTCGTGACTACTAATAGGGAAAGACAATCACATATAGGAGAAAATGGATCCAGTAATTAATTTGTTCGCACTCCCAAATATCTTTGAAAGATTCTTTCTTTCTTCTTCAACATAAATAGTTAATAACGTCAAGTAAAATCAAGACACAAAACCAACAGCATCTACTTTGCTAACATTATTTAATGTTTAGCTGCATTTCAAGCATGTTCACAGAATGGCATTGCAATCTTGGGAGTATTGACTCTTTGTAGCTAAACCAACCTTCAAATGACAGATTGCAGTATTCTTCATATTGTAGAAAGTTATCTTTAAAAAAAAAATAAATTCCCACATTTGGGTACGTGCAGCCGCACTGCCAACAATAGTCCAAATATACTTTAATATCACAAACCTAAGTTTTTTTTCCACATAGCTCCAAAAACTAAAATACATATAATTCATTTATCAGGCCGACAGATATTAAAATATTAGACTTACAGCATTTCCATCAAGAAGTGAAAGAAGAAAGAGAAAAAGTGCCAAACTCCACTCCTCACCACATGGATTCACTCCAAGAATCCTTAGTTGCCATCTAACATTATATAGGACCGTATGCATTTATTATGTATGACAAATTCAACTAGAATCAAAAAGGTCCTTGTATCATAAACTAAGCTCATTCATCGTCCCCTCAACCTCCAACTGAAAATTAAAGCTCATCAAAAAGCTCCCAACTTATATTGAAAGCCAACAATAGATCACTGGAGGGATTGATTAATAAAGATAGAGCAAAAAATGTGCTGAATACAACTAAATCTTTTTAGACTTTCAGAGTCAGCAAAGACCGAAACCATTAATGGTATTTAGTGTCATTGCGAAGAGTATGAAAACAGAAAAATAATCTTAAGCCAACGACACAAAGAAATGCAAATCCTACGGTTGTCTTCTAAAAGAAACTTTCTTAATAACCAAGCTGAAGACAGCGCCTCATGTTCAAATAATTTACCACTTGTGCTTCAAAGGCAAAATATTTTTCTATTTTAGGAGGTAACTTTCTTACCATGAATGCAGTAAAGCTCTGCAAACATTAATTCAAAGACAATAACAGATTCTCTGAACCCATAAAAAATATATAAATCCCTCATGCAAGTACTTCTTGCCTGAACAACCTAATTTTTTTCCTTGATGACATTCAATCTACCAGATACCAGCAGCATGCGAGTCTCAGCAATATACTTCTGATTCTTGTTAGAAGCTTTCACAAAGCTTTTACTAGAGGCAATCTTAAAGACATCTAATAATCAGATTAACCCTGCAAAAACTACATTGGGTAGCTAAATTACCAGATAAAAATCAAAACATTAAAAATCCAGCTCCCCCAAACACCCCCACCCCCAACCAAAAAAAAAAAAAAATCATGACGTGTAGGGACAGTTAATTGGTTAAGCTCCATACTAATGCATTTAGATTGACAAGATTTCCTATCCCAGGAGCTATGGTACCTGATATTTGGTTTTCTTTCGCATTTATTTTCTACCGTTTTTCTTACCATGCAAACACATCCCCAGATCACTTCTTCTAACTGTAGTTCCACAGTTTCACTACACATTCAAGGACAAAAAGATCTGACCTTTATGCAATTCATTCGACTAGAAACCAGCAAGAAACAAAAGGGTGCTCATAAAATTTTAAAATGATGGCTTTTTCCTTCACTAACCTGTAAAGATTGCAGGCAGCTGATGGAGAGGCAAAGAGTTGAACTGAAACAAATATATCAAAGTTGGTGCTGCAGTGTATAAGAAAGAGATTGAGAACAGTAAACGTTTTTGTCTTTCTTGTTGCAAGTGTTGTGTGTTCATCATGGTGGAGGAGCAGAAACTGCTCTGATATATGTGACAAGGGGCAAATATCAAAATTGTAATTTTTATTTTTATTTTTTTAATAATTATTTTTTTGCTAATTCTTTTCTTGTCTTGGGAGGTGAAGATTGAAAAGTCGGGAGGTTCATGAACCGGACCTGATTTTCAGTTCACTGGTGGGTCCCTTCTCACCGTACCTGTAACCACCGCTCTCTTTTCATTTAATGCTTTTTAATTAATGAAATAAATTTGCTATTAGCAATTAATTATCTTCCCAACTCAATAGTTTCAATGGTGTAATAGGGTCACTTTTTGTTTTGTTTGCTTTACTTTATCTATGATTTGGTCTATTTAAAATATTTGAATTAAATAGATTTAGGGTTTTTGTTTCCGATGAAATTTTGTGTATTTCACGTGTTCTTCTTAAGCTTTGATGATCTAGATAGATTTTTTTTTTCTCTGTATAAGGTTGTTGGGGTTATGTTAATCCCACAGCGAACCTAATTAAAATCTGAGGTTACGTGAGACGGTAGATTATGTGTTTTGAATAAAATTAAAGAATTATAAAGGGTTATGACTTATGACAATGTTATCAAATTTTGGTGATTTCACAAATTATATTACGAAAATTTGAGGAACTAAATTATATCTATAAAAATGATAATTCCGTTTGAGTAATGATACAGTTATAAATTTTTATATAAGCTGGTGTGACATGATAAAATTAGTTAAATTTAATATCTCTTGGCCCACATAATTTATTTTTATTATTTTATATTTTCATTCAACTAATGAATTAATGCCACGTTAATTTGTATAAGAATTTATAACTGTATCATCACTCTTCATGTTTTGTGGTGGGAATACCTAAATTAGAACACGAGAGTTTTTTTTTTCTTATTTAATCTTTATAAATGCACCTGGTGAGCTCGAACATTTTTTTGGGGGGGAAAAACAAATAATTCATATTGAAATCAAATGAAATTTTAGTTTTTTTAGTTCAAAATCGGAGTGATAATCTCAAATCAAAGATATTACGTTTGCCGGAATATATGACGACAATTTGACTAGGTTCGTTTGTGTGCATGGGGATAATTGACACGTAATGATTACATAAAATGCTGTGGTCGAATAATTTCGTAATTGTTAGCAAAAATAAAAACTCTTGGCTCTGATTAAAATGAACTTCAATTAACTAATTAACTCAAAAGCGACACCAACAAGATGAAATTATCTTCCTTTTAAATTAAATTGCAAAGCATATACCAAAGTTAAAAATAAAAACTACCCAAAAAAATCTAATCCATTCATGACGTGTTCCAGTAAAGATGGTTGTTGAATCTGGGGTGCGATCCTGTTCAACATTCAATGTATTGAATTTAATTCCAATGAATCGAACCAATCGATGTGGTAACATGTGTTACATGAGCCCGTCCATGTAGCAGCAATAGGTCATGCTACATTGGTGACATTTATTTAGTGCATTATAAAGTTAAAAACATACGGCGATTGGACTCGCTACCGCCTACCGACCATGTGAAAAGCTATGGACCATCGACCCAGTGGCAAGCGATGGTAATTTGGTCCACAAAGCGATCTAATTACTGAAATATGTCCATTAACATTAATAAGGGCCATCTCTGTTCTCTATATTTCTAAATTTGTATGACAAGCAATTAATAAAGCATATGTGATGTGCTGTCTGAGCAGGGCAATCGACCCATTTCACACCAGCAAAAGCTCACCCAAGTTCCCTAAGAATTTTGTATTTTCTGATTGTTAAAAATGATCATATAGCAACCTGTACATAATATATACTGTTGAATATACATTTGAACTTGGAAGGTAAAATGTACAAATTGGTGCCTGGGAAGAAGTAATCAAGGAGGACTGGGTTCACCACAGAAAGCATCTGGCTCGAACGATTTTGCAGAATCATCGTTGTAAACTCCAGGAATGGCATCGCCCCCAGGTTCTGTGGGTGTCAGGTAGGAACCCTTTTGCCCTCCTTCCAAATTGATGAGAATAAGAGCACAAACAAATAGTGATGCTCCTAGAGTTATTAGAGTGTACTTTAATCTGCTCAGTACAGGCTTGACCTGCAGGAGTGACACGAGATAAAACTCTTTGAGCGAGCTGTAACGCGAAAGAACAGAACACAAATGTGAACAAGTTTCTTATGTCCTAGCACTACTTTGAAATTGAATTAGGGCAGGAAGCTTCTGGCAAAACAAGGATGCATTTTCAAAAAAGAGAGAGTATCGAAAGCCATGAGTTTAAGACATGAAAGAATTTTATTATGTGTAAATTTTAATAGCTATCTGAGTGTTAAACAATATAAGCTTCTTTAAGAGGATTAACCTATTTGTTTATAGTAATGTACTTACTTTTCTACAACAATTAATGCAACATATTTTCAAAAGCCATAACATGATGCTCGATGATTGAAATAGCAAGTATCCTTGAGAAAATACAGCATCCAGTCAACTGATGTTTTCTCTATCTTATAAAGCAAGTTGTCAATTTTAGCTAAAGTTTGGGACGCATGTAAATCCCAACAAATCATATACGAAAGTACCACTAGTTTTTATTAATAATTTTGGAAGTTGATCAGGATAAAGTAATAGATACTCTCGCTCTATTTCATTGTCTCAAAAGAATACATAGGAAATTGGTCCCGGAGGTAGCAGAAAGTCATAATTTCTCAAAGATTCCTTTCATGATAAGTCATGGCAACAGAACATAATTAATAATCCTTGAGTTTCTCAGTACATGGTTCACATGGAACTTCCATCATCAAAGACCTATTCGAAGTACACCTAATGCTTTCAATAAATTACTTACCGAAAATGAGCCAAGCAGCCTGTCACGAGCCAAAACTTCAGCAGTCTTCACCCATATCTGTCATGTAAATTCCTTTACAAGCTTTGAATATAGCAAATTATTTCATAAAAGCAATGAATAGAAGCTCGCCACGGTGAAGTTGGCAAAGAACTTTGTAAGTTAGATCAAAAGTGATGGAAACTGCCTGATAGAAATAGTCCAACCAAGCAACATAGCATGAGAAAAGTATTCAGGCTAATATCAACATATCATGAGAACTCAAAATCAGTTTACGGGTCATCTGTTAAAAAAAACTAATAATAATAATACTAAGTGGCAATACTTGGTTGGTAATTTAAAGATAACAATAGAGGCTCTGTTCTCCTTCATTTCTAATTGCCTCATTGGCTCAATCAATCATTAAAGAGAAGCCTATAACTTGTCCCCCACTTTCTCAGCCAATCTTGTTCAACTAAATTTAGATCCAAGTGCTAAACTGAGCGGTGCTGATCTATGAAAGATGTTGTGCCACATGTGAATTTATAACATATAATATTAGGATTTAATTAAATAATCACAATCTTGTATAAAAATTCAACACAAAGATCATATTACCATTCAGCACCGGATTGTTCAATCACGAAATTTCAAATAATGTCAAGTGAGTGGGATCAGACAGACTTCCTGATTTGAAAAGCTAAACACAAGCCTACAGATGATGGTTAAAAAGTTATAAAGAGGAACGCTGACCCATAATAAATCCAACACATGATAAAGGGTAAAAGTTAAGTGTTGCAAATTCACAGTTCCACTTTGGCGTTGCAAATTCACAGTTCCACTTTGGCTAATCACAGATTGACAGTGTTCAGATATTAGTTTCAGATTTCATCATTATTTGGGCGTTCATGAAAATGTGCATGCAGCCAAATTGGCCTGTGTTTCCGACTATCTGAAAGTATAAAACTATAAATAGATAAAATTGCGAAGAAACAAATGGCAGATATACCTGACCATCATACCAGCCAGTCTCTTCGTATTCAACAGTGGCACTGAGCAAGCGATTACCCACGTAAGCCCAACCAAGATACATCCTCACAACAGCAAGGGTAACAACAATTACCCCACTTGAAACAGCTCCGAGAATTCTCTCCAGAGGCTCGGAGTCGGGCCCCACAGCGCCAAACCAGGCCACGGGTAGCCCAACAAAGAGAGCGAAAGAAGCGCCCGTGACGAACAACCTTGAGCAGTACTCAACGAAGTCACCCGAGGCCCACGAGAATGGGAACGAACTTGACAGGTTCTGGTACTCGTTTATTGGTTGCTGATCTGCTGGAACTGGGCACTCTGTTTCTGGTAGCGGCGGGGTGTTGCTGCTGCTGTTTCTTCTAATTCTAAAACATGGTGGCGAGGGTATCTTTGGGATTAAATAATTGTACTGGTGATGACGTACTCCGACTCTTAGATTTGGACTGAGGAAGTTCAAGCTGTGCGTGGAAGAGGAGAGGAAGCTTGTTGATAGGGGTGGTTTTATTGAAGGCTGATTAACTATCGCCATTGTTGTAGCTGTTGGCCTGTTGCTCACTTCTCTATTACTTGTATGTATAATTCACTAGCCTTTATCCTAATTTCAATTTGCCGTGGGATTTTTATTTCATTGTGTCTTTTTGTTTTGCTTTTTTTTTTTTTTTTTCTAAATTTTAATTTTCCAGTTTCTTCAATTCATTGATGTAACGGACCCCTCTGGGTTGGCGATTGTTTGATCCGTATTGAATCACAGTTCGCAAGGCACATGCAGATTCAACAATATTTAGAATTCTTGTATGCAGTCAAACGCCTTAAATTTTTTCGTGGGTTTAAATCCAGTTTGTAATATGTAAGACATTCTTACAACAGGTAGCTAGCTAGCTAAATTCTAGAGACTAAAAACTAATTCTCATAGCCGATTCAACCTTGCCGACAAAATAATTTTGTAGACTACAAATAAAAAGAAACATGACAAATGCAGACAAATTTCTTTTTTTTTTTTTCTCTCTTTTTCTGTTTCCACAACAACCTGTAGAGATATGTTTACAATTCAGGAGTTGGGATTTTGCTTCCCAAACAAGACCTCCACAGAAACAATAATCGAACCAAAAAAAAAAAATCATTAATTTTCTCACTTTTTTTCTTCCCTTTCCTGTTCTCTGTCCCCTTTTGAAACTTGTACATTTAGATTGATACTACATAGTTACACTACTGAATGCATCGTTTTGACGGCATCCTCCACTGCTCTTATGCAGTTGTTGATTAGGAGGAATTCCACCGTCTCCCGAATGGATCGTGCTGAGCCCCCACTTTGAATGACCAACACTTTCCCCATTCCAGTACTCTCCTAACTTCTTCATATCAAATTCAAGGGAGGAAAAGGTTTTTTTTTGGGGGGGGAAAAAAAAAAAACTTGTAGTTGCTCTGCCTCTTTGAGCCCAGAAACAACGTGTTTCAGTTATTTATTACAGTGCCACTGTTATGGCAACTCTGAGAATTGATTTGTAGAGTTTGATCTATCTACAAGCAGACGTTGAAGACATCGCAGACGAGACATTAATTGTGCAAAAGATGGCCGTAAATGTGGCTCCCTGCAAGAGAGGGAAAGAGGGAGGAAAATAGTTATGAACAATGAATTAAATCCAGTACCCTAACCAAGAAATTATCATGATAGTACTGTCCAACGTTAATGAAGCATATCAAACTAAATAGTTATCTTTAACATGAGAAAATATCAAACAAAATAATATTTGGTAACTATGTTGTCATTCAAGCTCCACCAGCAACGTTTTTGAATCCATAAAAGAATACTCTTTCCAATCTTCTTTTTAACTTCAAGAATTCAAGTCACTTCAAAATTTTTGAATCCATTGAATGCACATGTCTAGCATTTTCATTAGAAGAAGAAGAAAAAAGACGATGGACAGATTCTTGCAATTCTTTTCTGATGCTATCAGGATAAAATACAATATCTAGTATAAAATTCATGAAGCTGATTATTTATTACAAAATATGATTGTACTCTGATAAACTCAGCTATAGAATATTGATATTCACAAAATCTAGAACTTACGTTTGCCAACAATCACGTATTATCTGTGCAACTGCTGGATCAATGTCCTCTGGAATTTCAAGACGTCTATTCTGGAATCCGACAGCTCCAACAACCTGCATTGGATTCAAACCTTTCCAAGGAACACTCAAGGTAGCCAACTCCCACAATATCACACCAAAACTGTATACATCACATCTGCAAGCAAGCCAGTCTGATTGTATAAGCAACATACTCAATTGAAGTTCCAATTCATCTACCAAAACCCCTCAAATGGATCAGAATAAATCCAATTGACTCACTTTTCATTAGCTGGTTCATTCCGAAGAACTTCTGGTGCCATCCATTCAGGCTGCAGTCCAACAGAACAAAGTTTTTGTCACTGTGCGTAAACAGGATAGCGCTTCCCACTGGATTACTACAGAAATGGCTTACTGACTTTTCAAGAATAGAATTATATAATGGCATTGAACGACTTACTGTTCCAGCAGTCGATTTTGAAGACAGATAAGTATGATGCTTAATGCGAGACAACCCAAAATCACAGACCTAGAGAGAAGCACAAAAGATGTTGGAAGCTATCACCAAAAAGATCAAACATTGCAGTCTAATATCTAAATAAGAGAGTCTGAAAAAGAAAAATGAATGACAGAATTTGAGTTTAAAATCACCTTTACAACCCAGTTCTTATCAACAAGAAGATTTGGAGACTTTAGATCTCGATGCACAATGGTCGGATGGCTTGTGTGCAAGTAATTCATTCCCTTTGCCTGCAAAGCATAAAGAAGGTTAAATTGAGCGGAAAAGGAAGAGGCAGGGACAAGATCTAAAATATAGAGGAATTAAAATGGAAGGAGATGTTTCAACGTATACCACATCGAGAGCCATTCGCATTCGCCTTCTCTCATCAAGTTGATGATTGGGACGATGCAGTAACCTATATAAACTCCCCCTGTGCACCAATGGAAAGAGAAGAAAGCCAAGATATCGTTAATTTACTTAATAAATAACAATCACTGTTTCAGAAGTTTTTTGGCAGAAACACTGACATTGATATGACTTGCAGAAACAGGATTTTCCACAAACAAATGGATCAGAAATATATCTCAGAAAAGAATGTGAAGTTTCCATATAAAGCAAAGACAATGCAAGTGCACATAATAGCAATCATAGTGGTAAAATGCCACTACAACCTGGTGATAGTTAGATTTTGATTGCTCTTTTATTTATTTTTTTTCCATTTTCCCTCTGAAATATATCAACTAAAACCCACAGAACAAAGATAAGATTTATAATGATCAGTGAATTACTCATATCAAAAGGAGCAAAAGAAGGAGAATACTAAAGTATAGTGGTATTGAAATAATGATTGGAAAGCCAACTTTAATAATCATTAAGTTTTTGGCAGACTTGTGAACAACGAAGAAACAAAGACCAATGGAGCTCAATTCACTAATTCTCAAGATTTAAAGATTAAATGTCAAAGTAAAATAACCTAGGTAGAAACTCCGTCAATATTGAGAAATGAGGGGAGCGAGTAACTGCTCCCATAAAAAGAACCACATTAGGATGTCTCAACCTCAACATGATTTCAGCCTGCAGAAGCGTAAAGCAGGAGTTGATATAAAATTATGATTGTCGTTTGTTTAGGTAATAAAAGAACAGAAAACGCAATACGGGAAGTTGATTTATGATACTTACCTCGCACTTAAACTGCGAAAGTGAATCTCCAGAAAAATCTTGGTCCAAAAACTTCTTCACAGCAACTTCCTGCCATGCGACATGACTCTTTAATAACTTTGAAAACCAAACAGCAAAGTTGAAAATAACAGTAAAACAGAACATACCAGAACTCCTATAAGACTGTACAAGTTATACATATTAAAATCTCCAAGTTATACATATTAAAAAAATTAATTTCCAAGATGTTGCTAAGGACTGAAACTGTTAGCCATGCAGTTGAAAGATTTTAATATATTTTCCACAGTTTAGAATGACTGCAGTAGTATATATTATGCTGAGGGCGACATTTGGAAATGAAAGAGTTAAAGACTACAACATAAGAAATTTAATTTAAAAAGAATAAAGGGGGGAAAAAAAGACAACACAGTATGTTCTATGGTAGAAAAATTGCAATGTTGTTTCCAAAAAATTGCAAAATCATCATAAGGGATATCATCAAGGTGTTACATCTGATACTATATCACATGTTGTTCCTAGAAATTCCACAATGTTAAAACTACCAAAGAAGGATGAGAAATGACTAACGTATTGAAAGCGTAACTTACAGTGCCATTCCAATCTGCACGGTAGACCTCGCCGTATGAGCCTGAAATAAAATGTCATATGAGACAATTATTGACCATCTATAACATAATCAAGCAAGCACCAAATTTAACAATAAATACAAGTGTGCTTTTGTGCACACACATCCAAACATACATGCTTAAACAAAATATAGGGAAGAAGCCTCCAATAATTTACTACGACAGTCAGACTTGTGACTCCTTACCGTGCATAAAGAGAAGCAAAGAATATGAAAAATTAGCAAGCAAACTAATATGCATACATTCAATGGTTCAACACAGATTCCAAACTGGGAGGCAGTTAAGCAGGTGTATCAGCTTCTGCCTATAACATATGAAGAAGGTATGAAGATCCTTGGAGGCATGTCCAAAACTATTTGAATAAACAGTCAAACCATTCCAGATAGACATGAATATTACTCCTAAGTGAAAGTTAAAGTATTGGCAGCTTCAATTTGATGCCATAAGGCCAAGCTCAAGTTCAGACAGATGATCTGACTGAAAGCAAAGCAGATAAAAACATCAAATCTAATTATTCCCTTTTCACTTTATACCACTGCAGATTTCTACTTCATACCCAATTTGTAATACAATAAACACACAGCTTCCAGGCCAGAGCCTATGATAAAATGATATGCATTCCAAAGAAGATGTATGAAGTTATTCAAAAAGTTAAAAAACAGAAAATTATCCTTATTATAAAAAATGATAGCGTGATACCTTTATTAAAAAACAGTAATAATGAATGAGTGAATGAATGAAATGAAATGACCATTACCAATACCAATTCGTTCACCAATTTGAAGATCCTCCCAGAGAATTTCCCATTCCGCAACCTCCCCCAACATTGGGTTAATGCTGTCATTCTGACCATTGCAAGTCATAATCAGGCCACTATTGATCATTGGCATCGAGTCAGCGGCAGATTCTTTACCCAAGTCAGTGTAAACCGGTCTTTTGTCACTGACCAAGGCATTTTCAGGTTGTCCTTGGCAAAACTCAGCTGCAGCAGGCAAGGCAGATCCAGGAATTTCTTTCTCACACGAAGATCCGGCAACAACTCCGGGAGCGTTAACAGGAACAGTATTTACACTTGTAGCATTATTTAGCTTTAGTTCATTACCAACAAGAACGAATCTCCCGCCTGCAGTATCAGAGAACAAAGAAAGGTCACAATTAATGACATTTGGTTCCAATTTTTTGTGCTGTTCAGCAAACCACTCTGCCGGCTGCCTCTGTCTACTCTCATAATTTAAATAGTTTGAAGATTCCACTCCAACAGAGGATGCATGAGACTGTTCATGGTTTGATAAGAACCTATTTGAAAGACAGTGAACATCATTATCTACATTTTTCCCATCTGCTAGATGGACTTGTTCAAGCATCTTCCATTCACCCAGATCCTGCGAATTAATATCCAGGAACAAATCTGGGGGAGGTGATGCACCACTTTGTAACAAAACAGCATGTAATTTCCGTGCAAATTCAGGGTCTTTTGCAGCACTAATGACATACTTGGAAACATTTTTAACTTTCTTCTTTTGAGCAGATGATGGTTTTCGAGAAGTGCCTGATATGCCTTCACAAGGGTTTGATAGTGCTGGGGAAAGCTGCCCAAAATCTTTCTCAAATTTCTCAGTTTGATTTTTATCAGCAAGTTCTGATTCATCCTTGTTTGTGATCTTACCTACAAATGAAGCCTCCTCTGACCCTGTGCTGC
The DNA here is from genome assembly GCA_030449925.1 of Citropsis articulata. Taxonomy (NCBI): domain Eukaryota; kingdom Viridiplantae; phylum Streptophyta; class Magnoliopsida; order Sapindales; family Rutaceae; genus Citropsis; species Citropsis articulata. The sequence goes on along the minus strand of JASUUH010000121.1, from coordinate 19,607,920 downwards.
CAACTCCAGGTATCCTATCCGGCGTTGGTTGTGAGATAGCTGGAGTTTCAGTTCCATCATCAAGCTCCATTTGAGAAATTACTGAGGTTTCTGTATGATCAGGAAACTGCCTTACATCTAATCCAGCATTTTGCAGAAGACAGCTGGGTACCTCGGCAGGAATTAACGTGCCAGGAGCACCCATTAGATCAATAATATATTCACTGCATCAGAACAAAACAATTTCACAATCAAATATTGTTCATATTAAACCTTGTATTAGACAAGAAGTATACAGGTGCATTAAGTGCCAAAAAAAAAAAAACAATTACAGCAAATACAAATAAATGAAAGGAACATGGACAGTGGATGATGGCAGTGGTGGGAAAGGCCATCATTAAGAAATAAACATAAATCAAAAGCACTACATTCATAACTTGAATGTGGAGATCACTACCTTCCATTATCAAGTTTGATCAGGTTTACAGCTCCATCATCTGTACCGGTGTAGTAGCTTCCTTTAACCAACATACATGGAAGATTGATTCTATCAGCTAGCACCTAGCACCACCAGTAAAAAATCATTAACTTCAATCAATATATCCTAAGGACCAGAAACATACTTTGCCGATAAATTAGCTGAAATAATAGGGCGGACAACCCTAAACGTTTTCTTCAATAATTAAGCACTAATAAGCCAACAATGGAATAGAAAATTCAAGGTCATCAGGATACCCAAGCTAAGTTAAAGGGTGAATAAATATCGTTCGATTCAGTTACCCCAAGGATATAAAATGATTTGAAAATTTACAACCTTGAACAGTAGGGCCCTATGACGTGAAAGTCCAACATCAAGACACCCGAGTGGAAGAATGTTTGTGTTTAGAGAATTCCTTAACTGGGTACGTCTCAAGGTCCACTTTCCATATATTTCTTCTGCATCGCCAACTGGTCCACCCATTCTCTCAACAACAAGGTCAGCAATTTTCTGAATCAAGCCACTTAAAATTGGACCAAGATCAGAGTAGCAGCACTCAACTGATACATTATACGCTCTTTTCTCAAGCTCTTTAAGGTTAGGATCAACCAAGCGGTTTACCACAACCACTTCATAATCAAGTTTATCTGATAGGGATATTGCTTGAAGATCTACCAACAACGGCATCTTTCCTTGTGAAACTGAATTTGAGGTAATTCCATATACATCATAAAATCCATCAACAATTTTTTCATCATAGTTTACAGCACTATAGCTCTGCATGTGAAAGATACAAAAATTAGTAAATCCTTTGTTAGCCAGATTATATAACTGCAAATGCAAAGCTAAAAAAAGAATTACTTAAAAAACACTTGAAGGGTAAACTATTAGTTCTCCTGGATCACTTGAGAAATAAAAGAACAAGAAATTGCATCATGACTTTGACTCTAACCTTTCCATATTCCAGTAAAGAACATCAAAACCTTCTCTCCCCTTCTCTCGACCATGAACAACATAACCATTCAGTAAATATGATTGATAAACTGATAGACGGTTTCATAGACCAAATTAAATATTTTAAAAAATGACAATTGTACCCAAATTTTTTACACTCCCTAGAGTTACATGTACATAAATTTTAAATCAGTTAAACAAGGAAATAAGCAGGTAAATATGGTAACATCAGAAAATGAGAAATTACTATTACAACTTCTATTACCGTGAATGAAGAAACTAATAGTACTGGCTATGCAAATATAAAGATGTATAAATTGTTTGTCAACATAAAAAGGAAGTGTCTATAATGCGCAATTCACCAATCAATCTACTTGGCAGAAACTTCTACATTGATGGGGATCCGGAAGAAACTAATAAAACCAACGACAACATATCCAATCACTATAATTAACATAAATCCAACTATGTATCAGTTCAAACTTAATATAAACAAGACAAAAGAATCAGATTCACAAAACAAGCTAATTCACTCCGTTCCTCTATAAATGCACTTGAATCATAACAAAAGTAATAAATGGAAGTGAGATGCAATAATTCAATTTCAATACCAACAGCTACTGATGAAAAAGTACTGAAAGAAAAAAGTTAATAATTAATTAGCTATGCAAAGTTGCAAACTACCATCATTTGTAACCTGAACCAAACAATAGATATAAGATCTTAAACATTGATCCGAGATAAATCAGTCATAGCTATGAAAAACTTAAAAATTCTGAATTAAACTTGCCTAGTACCCTTAAATTGATTAAGTAAACAGTCAGAAACCCAAAATTGAACAAAATATAAGCATTTACACACCCAATATCGAAGCGAGAGGAACTCAACGAGGGCATCGGTTTCAGTGACAGAAGCCGACCGGCAGCCGAGACTCATCCGCTTGGCGGCATCGATCTGAGCCGACTCAACCTTCTCTCTGGCGTCTGGATCCGACGCGCTAATCGCTAAAGCCAACTGCACCTGAAACTCCTCTTCCAATAAGTTAAAATCTACTCCACTGTCCCCAGCCCTCCGATCACTAGCAGCCGATTCAACGGCCCCGATTCTCCCCAATGTCCCCGAACTAGGAGACGATGATGACGTCGTAGCGGTGGGACTGGGACTGGGACTGGGACTAGGGCTGGGGCTCGGATTGATAACGGGGCGGGCATCGGGCAGTCGTTGATGCTCATTTAATCCGCCGCCGATGTGGAGCTTTCTTAGTAGATGCTTCACTTTCGACATCGATGATTCATCAACGACGAACGATGATGACGACGAAGATGACGACGAAGATGACAACTATTTCGTAATTTCCTTTGTTATTATTTTTCCCTTCTTCTTCTCCTTCTTATCGCCTCTTGTGGCTTAACCTACGCCCACTGATTAAAGGCAGATTCGCTTAACATACGCACCCATTCTTCGTCAAGCTACCTCTCCCCACTTTGGACACTTAAATTAACCGCTCACCCATTCCCTCCAATGCACACCTCTCTCTCTCTCTCTCTTACGTGAAATGTGAATTGTGATTTGTGACAACTGAAAATTACAAAATAAAATAATTATTAATTTATTTGTTTAACCAATTTAATTACAAAATAGATCTTTAAAAAAAAATTAATTAATAGGTATATAAATTGTACTACCGATATGTGTAACTGTGGGAGTCAAGGATCGGATTTGTAATTCTACGCTGAGTAAACATTGTATTGCCTTTCATGGACGCCTGCTGATCTTGACCGTTGAGTGGTGGGTAATGCTTTTCATTGCGTGATGTTGGTGATCGGACAGTTGTTGTTTGGTCAACGGTTATGCTGTCGATTTTGGCAACTGGGCTGCTTTTGAACCATGCACCTGAAAATTATAATCAACGGTTATTTTTCATAGGTCTTCTGTGATATCAATGGTTTGAAACAAATTTGTAATATGATGATGGATGATCATAGACTTGAAAATTATAATGCAATGATAAGAATTGTGACTCTATCCACAATTGCATGCATGGATTTTCCTTCATACTATGAAATTTTTAGTGTTCATTTTGAATAATTCCTTTGTGATCTTAACTTTCGAATCAAATAAATAATTTAGAGACGGTCAATGATAATAGTGTTTTTGATAATTTTCTCAAAAATGAAAATATTTGTACAATGATAATACTTTTTTGTTGCACGTGTTACATAAATGAAAATAATTTATGTGTTGTAAATGAAAATTTATAGCACATAAATTATTTTTTTGCTACATGTCTTATTAAAGAGAGAGAGATTACAAAATATCATATGTATAATTGAGTATTATATTAATGGGTCCAGCTACAATACAATTATTGTTTCATACTCATTTTTTTATCTTTTTGTGATCCAACCATTGGATCCAACCCAAGAGAGTTGTTATTACAACGGGTTGAATGTTATTATTTGGTTATTAACGATATAGTCTCTTATGTTTACTAAAAGAATAAGAAAAGATTAAATTTTAATATTTTGACACATTGGTCCATTGAATATTTTATTATCAAAGGTAATTTAGTATACGAACATATTTATATATTAAAAATATGGATGGATTTTTTTAACTTACTAAAATACTCTCCACTTCCATTTACTTAAAATATTAATTATATTTTAATAATACTATTTTGTATTTAGTGTAACACAAAATTGGATAAGGTTTTATATAAATTTTGGCAATATTAAAATGAAAAATAATTAATTAAATAAATAATTGGATAGTCATTTGAATTCGTTATAGAGTTTATAAATAATATTTTCAAAATAATAAATTTCTATATGTAAATGAGATTATGTAAAATTACTTATACTTTATCCCACATATGAAGCTAATCAATTATTTATTTAATATGAAAACAAATAGATTATATAATAGTTATTCTATTACTTAAATTTAAAATTATAAGGAATGAAACTTAAATTTAAAATTGATTGAGAAGGAGATAGAGAGAATAACTTTTTTATAATTTTAAAATTATTATATTTTAATTGGGTTTATTACACAAAATTATTAAAATATATAGTTTTTATTATTTACAGAAAATAATAGGGATTGTTGAAGAAAATGCCAAATAAACTTTTTAAAATTTTGAAATACTATATTTAAATTGGGACTTATTGTATAAATTTTTTAAAATTTATAGTTTTTATTATTTATGGAGAACTACAGGGACTGCTAGAGAAAATACCAAAATGGTGTTTGGTACAATGGTAAGATAGTTTTGCCCTATATTAACACACAATTGAAGAAAAACATGTAAAATGTTGCATTGTTCAATTCCACAATCCACACAAATCATGTAGGTGTTGCTATGTGTAAATTTAAAATGATAAAGAACAAAATTGGATTTATGCTGTTAAATATTTATTGCAATACATTAATGCTGCATTTATTAAATGAGAATCGGAATGGGTAAAAATGAGAATTAACTGAAATGAGAATAGAGAATATGAATTAGAATAAGTTATTTACTTCAACTGTAAGAATTGGAATAAGAATAAGTTAGATTCCATTAATGTATTTACTTTGTTTTCAAATTATAATCGAAATAAATTATATGATAACAGATTATTAAAAAGTCCTTCTTTAATAATGATAATAATAATAATTATTATTATTGTTAATATATTAATTAATTATAATTTATCATTAATAATAATAATAATAAATCATCAATAAAATAATAATCTATTTAAAAAAATAATAATCATAATCATATTCATCATTATCAAAAAAATAATCCATTTTCAAAAAAAAAAAACAACAATGATAAAAATTGGAATCATCATCACCAGCATCTCATCATCATCAAACCGGAACCATGGCCATCAGAGACAGAATCGCCGACGAAATCAGGATAGCCCAACGGATATGAAATCGGCAACCAGCTGTGGTCCACAGTCGACGGACCAATGACAACAGGATGATTATGGTCATGATGGTAATAGAAGCACCTGCAATGGCGTTTGGCTGGGAGTCAAGTGCGACAGAGTTTAGGTTTTATGATTTTTTTATTTTTCGCTATTTATATTTTTTATTTGATGTAAGGGCATTTTCAAAATAATGAAGAATTAACGGGGAATAATGGAAAAGTCTGAGAATGAAAATATGATTCCTAAGACTCCTTGGAAATTATACTTCCATTTCTAATTCTTAAATTAATGCGGAGTCCACCAAAATAAAATTTATTTCTTTCTTTATTTTGTTAAATAAATACTGAGTTTCATTTTGATTTTAAAATCTTATTCCTTAATTTGAGAAGTAAATGCAACCTAATATTACTGGGGCCATAAGTTGCATTTAATAAATAATGACGAAGATAACCACAAGGATTAGATGATAAAAAGTAATTAGCTTTAATTAATGATGCAACAATAATACACTATTGTTTTGGTACACCTGCATTAACTCTTAATAATGGGTTCTTCAATTAATAATGGGCTCTTCAATTACAGGTGTTTAAATGCCTTTGATTAATCAAACGCAGCTGCCTCTTTTAGACGCAGCGCACGGAGGTGACGAGGGGTGGTGCATCGTTATACAACGTAGCTGCGGAGTATGGAATCATTCACCGACTCGTGGTTCATGAGAAAAATTTATGGATGGCTGGCTCGCAGTCCTATACAGTGCAGCGAGAGACTTGTGACCCGTTATTCTGAATTGACTTCGGGTTTTTTTTTTTTTTTTTAAAATAAGTAATATTTCACACAAAGTTTTCTTGCGCAACCGCAAGTCCGCAAGGACCGCAACAATGGCATAGCGGCCGCCGACGTTAATAATTTTTTTAAATATTTTTCTTTAAACCGTTAAAAATATATTTTGGTAATTATTAATTAAGTTAAAAAAAAATGATTGATACACCCAAAACTTTTACGGAAAGTAGGAATACAAAACTCAAAACTCCCTATTATTTTGAAAAAAAATATATTTAAATCCTAATTTATTAAAAGATTTTATTAATTTCAATAAAAAAATTATTTTCGATTATAATCACCATTATTCTTCTCTAACATACAAGTTAATCTATTGACTTACTCATTTTACTTATAAATTATTAATAAATGAAATTTTGCTATAAAAATTTAATTTAATATCTTATTTTTCCCAACTGCTTATCTTGACATTATAAAAGCAGGCCATATTCTTAATCTAATTCTTCATTGCCTTCAATGTCTCTAACATCCACTTTATCGTCATCCCAATTTGATCCATTTTCATCATTAACAGGCGCTATGTCTACATTGTCATCATCTGACCAATATGCTTCATTGTCATCGTCAACATTTTGGCAGATTCCGGAACAAGTAGTGGCTTAAGGGCATGAGCAATGGCAAGGCACGGGCGGTGTCTGGGCACAAGCAGCGACTTTACGGCAGTAGGTTAGGGAATTTTATTAAGGGCTTGCGATTTTTGATAGAAGAGGAGGGTTTTTCAATTAGTAATCGATTGAATTTTACAAATTTAGGTTTGTGATTTTTGGAGGAGGATTTCTGGGTTAATTTGCTAGTTATTAGTACGGGAATGTAATATGTTAACCTTTTAATTATTTAAACAAACTAAATCTATTACCAAACTGGGGTTCAAATGTTATTTTTAAAATATTAAAGACTTTTATATCCTCTTAACTAAACATTTGGGGTGTATCGGTCTTTTTTTTATTAAGAGTCTGTTTGAGATTATTTTTAGGAGGTTTAAAAATAATTTTAAAAATTTAAAAACTAATTTTAGTATTTGGTTAAAAAAAAATCAAAATCATTTTTATTAAAATCAGTGCCTCCTACAATTGATTTTGAAAAATAAGGAACGAGTAACTTTTAGATTTTAATTTTGATAATCAATTTTATCCGTTTATACAATTTCATAAATATTCTTAAAATTGTTATATAAATCCAACATTATCCTTATTCAAATTGAAAACAAATCAACATTTTAGTAAATTTTTATTATAATTCATCAATATAAATTTGTTAATATCAATTTGTTGGTCGAAATATTATTAAATTTGTTTCACTATATTATAAATTTAATTATCAATTGTTTAAGACGAAAAAATAAAAAAATATATTATAAATTTTATTTTTAGTTAAAATTATTATAATACACAATTAAAAATATTGTATGTAAATGTTTTTATATGTATAAATAAATTTTATCTTACATTATGTACATTTTAATCATTTACTTTTCTCAGTAGTTTAACAATAAAATTTACTAAACGTTCATAACTATTTTAAAAACTCACAGTACTTCTGAAAATAAAATTTGTCAAATACTTAACCGATTCTCTTCACAACTAATCATTTTTATAACACAGGCAATTATTTTAAAAGTTACGGTATTCACAAACTAGCACTAAATTATTTATCTTCTTCTATTCCACTTTTACATGTAGCACTCCTGGTTTGTATGGAATTGGTTTTTTTTTTATAAATATTTTAAAGTATATATAATTAGTTATAGATTCATATGTTGGGACCACAGTATCACTAACTGATCCAAACAATTTTAAATTTTTTTTATTCTAAGTATCACTGTAATTGTAACATCAGTTTTTCTAAAAAAAATTATGTACGAATTTGTTTTCTTATAATTTTAATCCAATGTCCCATTTACGTGAGGGTTTAAGAGGCCATGCAAATTACAATGAAGGCGTGAGAAGAGAAAATGGCAGTTCAGAGAGATGGAATATGCTATTAGATGCGAAATCCTGTCTCATAAGGTTATCAAAATATTTAATCGGGCATTAAAAAAATATTTAATCGAGCTAATAGAACAAGCTTAATAATCCCAAAATAATATGAAAAATGGAAAAAAAAAAAAATAGAGGGCTTCGAGTTCTAATTTAGCCATGGGAAGCAAATGGACAAAAAGGAATTGGAACAATCGAATGATCTTAGTCAAAATCGTCTTAGAATCCGACGGAATTGATGTTACATTCTTTTGGGCTTTGGATAGTTTTCCATATTGGATAAGATTTACCAAAAGTAGAATTGATGGCACCTCACACTTCAAACTTTTTGTTTTAAAAGAAAAAAAAAAATCAAAGCACAGGAAAAATGTTTAAATTTAGGATATATTGGGTATTATAATTGGATAACTATATCTTAATAATTATAGTATTCAAGTATTTAATAAATACTCGATGTTATGATTTGTAAGCGGAATTGATTTTATCTTACTTTTATATGATGAAAATTTCATAATATCTTTACATTTTTTTTACAATTATTATTTAAAAATTAACTACAATTTTTTTTTAATTTTATAGCTACATTATGGACAATAATTTAAATTGACATACAGTGATTGATATTTACCGAATATAATTCGCGTCAAATTTGAATCCACATAAATATTTCGTTGTATTTATTATTATATAAAAAAAATATTTTGATTATTGATTAGACAAATTATCGAACGTATTATATTTTAAAAATATTTTCTTAATCTTTTCCCTATCCGAAGAATATTTCGATTCCAAAACGTCAGAATATGTGGAGTAAAAGTTGCTTGCACGGAAAGTTTAGCAAGTATTTATTTTATGTGGGGTTGGTAATCAATTGGAAGGGGATGAGACACAAGTGACAAGAATCTAGCTGTAATGTTGACTGTGTAAATGAAAGCTTGCATGGGACTCGGGACACAGCACAGCTGGCAAATTAGAAAATGCCAACTGGGATTTTGACCCTTTACGCAATTGGGTGCGAAAAAGGTTGGCCAGATTCTTCTCCCTCGGCTTTATTCTTCACCCATTTGTTATAAAAAAGTTCCCCAGCTTTAAAATGTGTTTGGTAATCAATTAATTTAAAGACATGGACAATGAGGCCATGAGAGGGGAAAGATAATTTACAGTACCTGAGTTGCAATCAGCAACTATTGTTATTCAACGGGCTGATATGATTAATCAGTATATAATTTCAGTAGTTGCATTCAAATATTCAATTTCATTATGCAAGATCCCAACGGAATCACATTGCGGCACAGGGAGAGATCCTTTGATGGTAACAGCTGAATGCACCTAAGCAATTCATGCTCTGTGTTATATCTATAAAATATTAAAAAACACTAGAAGGTTCTGTTTAGAACTCAATCAATGTAATTAGGGCACGGCTATAGTACATGCATGTATGTGATACATGCGAGCAATAAAAAAAAGAAAAAAAAAAACAGAGCAATGGTTTGTGGCAGCTAAACACAAAAAAAAAAAAAAACTGCCCCTTAAATGAATTAAATAATAATAAATATAATAATATTCAATTATGATTAATAAAATAATCATTATTTTAATATTAAAAGACACATAATAATAAAAAATTATTTTTATAATAATAAAAAAAGAGTTTCAACTTTAATGGTATAAATATCAAGTTAATGGTTTTGATTTCATGTTTATTGGTCCATTAATTTCATTATTTTTATGGTTGCAAGTTGATGATTTCGAGTTTCTTATTCATTGTCGTACGTTTCAAGTTCCTTTGGTTTCAATTTTAATGGTCTAGTTATTAAGTTAATAGTCATGGTTTCGTGTTTATTGGTCCATTAAATAAATGATTTTTATAGTTGCAAGTTAATGATCTCATGTTTCATATTTATTGCCCTATGTTTCAAGTTCATTAATTAAATGATTTTTATGGTTACAAGTTAATGATAACATGTTTCATGTTTATTGCCCTAAGTTTCAAGTTCCTATGGTTTCAAGTTTAATAGTCCAGGTATCAAGTTAATTGTCATGGTTTCATATTTATTGGTCCATTAATTAAATAATTTTCATGGTTGTAAGTTAATGATAACATGTTTCATGTTTATTGCCCTAAGTTTCAAGTTCCTCTGGTTTTAAGTTTAATGGTCCAAGTATCAAGTTAATGATCATGGTTTCATGTTTATTGGTCCATTAATTAAATGATTTTCATGGTTGTAAGTTAATGATCTTATGTTTCATATTTATTGCCCTATGTTTCAAGTTCATATGGTTTCAAGTTTAATGGTTCGGGTATCACGTTAATGATCATGGTTTCATGTTTATTGGTCCATTAATTAAATAATTTTCATGGTTGCAAGTTAATGATCTCATGTTTCATGTTTATTGCCCTATTATTCAAGTTCATTAATTAAATGATTTTCATAGTTACAAGTTAATAATAACATGTTTCATGTTTATTGCCCTAAGTTTCAAGTTCCTCTGGTTTCAAGTTTAATGGTCAATTTATCAAGTTAATGATTATGGTTTCATGTTTATTGATCCATTAATTAAATGATTTTCATGGTTGCAAGTTAATGATCTTATGTTTCATGTTTATTGCCCTAAGTTTCAAGTTCCTATGGTTTCAAGTTTAATGACTCAGGTATCAAGTTAATGATCATGGTTTCATGTTTATTGGTCCATTAATTAAATAATTTTCATGGTTGCAAGTTAATGATCTCATGTTTCATGTTTATTGCCCTATTATTCAAGTTCATTAATTAAATGATTTTCATAGTTGCAAGTTAATAATAACATGTTTCATGTTTATTGCCCTAAGTTTCAAGTTCCTCTGGTTTCAAGTTTAATGGTCCATGTATCAAGTTAATAATTATGGTTTCATGTTTATTGATCCATTAATTAAATGATTTTCATGGTTGCAGGTTAATGATCTTATGTTTCATGTTTATTGCCCTAAGTTTCAAGTTCCTATGGTTTCAAGTTTAATGATTCAGGTATCAAGTTAATGATCATGGTTTCATGTTTATTAGTCCATTAATTAAATGATTTTCATGGTTGCAAGTTAATGATCTCATGTTTCATGTTTATTGCCTAGGTTTCAAATTCATTAATTAAATAATTTTTATGATTGCAAGTTAATGATAACATGTTTCATATTTATTGCCGTAAGTTTCAAGTTCCTTAGTTTCAAGTTTAATTGCCCAGGTATCAAGTTAATGGTCATGGTTTCATATTTATTGGTCCATTAAATAATGATTTTCATAGTTGCAAGTTAATGATAATATGTTTCATGTTTATTGCCCTAAATTTCAAATTCATTTGGTTTCAAGTTTAATGGCCCATGTATTAAGTTAATGGTCATGGTTTCATGTTTATTGGTCCATTTAATAAATAATTTTCATGGTTGCAAGTTAATGATAACATATTTCATGTTTATTGCCCTAAACTTCAAGTTCATTAATTAAATGATTTTCATGGTTGCAAGTTAATGATAATAAGTTTCATGTTTATTGTCCTAAGTTTCAAGTTCATTTGCTTTCAAGTTTAGTGGTCCAGGTATTAAGTTAATGGTCCCAGTTTCATATTCATTGGTCCATTAATTAAGTAATTTTCATGGTTGTAAGTTAATGATGACATGCTTCATATTTATTGCTTTAAGTTTCAAGTTTCTTTGGTTTTAAGTTTAATGGTTTCAGTATCAAGTTAATGGTAGGTGTTTCATGTTCATTGGTCCATTAATTGCATTGCTTTAATGGTTACAAGTTAATGATCACAAGCTTCATGTCCATTACCCTAAATTTCAAGTCCATTAATTGCAGAATTTTCATAGTTGCAAGTTAATGATCACAAGTTTTATATTCATTGCCTTAAGTTTCAAGTCCTTTTGGTTTCAAATTTAATTATTCAGGTATCAAGTTAATGGTGGGTGTTTCATTTTTATTGGTTCATTATCTGCATGATAGAAGATAAAGAATAAACCCTAAACGTGTCCTTTTGTCGAGAAAATAACTAGCCATTTACCACAAACAGTTAGCCGTTTTCGTAAATTTTGATTTCTATTTGATAACGGCTAGCTGTTTATGATGAAAAGACTAGTCGTTTCTTTTAACATGGCTTCCGTTAAAGAACGACATGCCGTTTTCTTTAAGCGGCTTGCAGTTTTGTTTTTACATGCATGCCATTTCAACACAGCTAGCTGTTTTATTGCTTGCACTATAAGAGGCCGTCAATTGGGCTATCATTTTACATTAATATTATATGATTAAAAAACATGTAAAAATTATATAGATTGTAAAACATAACAAGCGTTAATTAGTTTATCTGAAATGTTATCTTTAAAACCAATTTTCTATGTTAATAATAATTTTAAAATAAACTCATTATATTTATTTAAAACCCCATAATAAATAAGTAATCATAACCGTGCATGGTTAAAAATGTACGTATGTCAAAAGATCCTTACTCAAATTTTGGAGCATTAAGCTCATTTTTGTAATTATTATTTTGTACAATTAATTAATCATATCATTCTTTCAATTTTTTTTTATTAAATTCAAATCTCTTTACCATGCTTAAACTAAGATTGCATGAATAATATAACACTAATCTATTTTTATTTTAATCCATGTATGCTCCCTATTTTATGTAAATTGTTGTTAGAATTAGTTCCCTCCAAATAAACAATTAGGCGCTAATAATTTTCTTTTAAGTACTGTATAATCTATGCATGGATGAACCATTTTATTTACTTTAAAATATTTGATCTCTCAAACAAACACGTGAGGAACGAATAAGGTATAAACATAGAGACACTAATATGGTTGATTGAATTATGGCAGTAAAAGAAAATTCAACAAAATAACAAAACATGTAAATCTGAACAGAATAAAGTGAAGATATGAGTAATTATAAACTTTTAAAACAGGGCATGAGCTTACATGAATCACATGCTCATTGACCGACTCAATTTACCATTGCATTTTATAAGATGATTAATAAGAATATAATTCCAGTTTAAAGGAAGGAAAATGGTGCGGAGGTGTTTATTTTGGCATTAACAGTTTAGCCGTTTCCTTTAAATTTGGTTTCTGTTTGATAATGACTAGTCTTTTTTTCTTAAGCAGCTAGCCATTATCGATGACATGCATTTTGTTATGATAATGGCTAGCCATTTACAGTGGAAATTATGATTTTTCAAATTTGAGCGAAATTTTTGAAATTGAACGGATTTAAGCGAAGATATAATCATGCCAAAAAATGTAGGGATGCAATATGATAAAAAAAAAAGAGTAAACAATGTGTCAAATTTGAAGAACTAGGTTTATCCTGCTAAAAGATTTTTAAACCAAAGAGACCTCCCTAATTATTTCACTTGACCAAGGAAAATAACATGAAAGAACTTCAGAACTTTTCTTCAATTTTTCAGATTTTATGCTACAAATTTTAACTTTTGTTGGTATTTAGAATTGCTCTAAGCGTAGGAAATTTCACAATAGAATGAGTATAAAAGCATAAACCAACATTTAAATGATCTTCCAATGATAAAACTCATAAATAAGGAGGCATTTGTCCCCATCTACACAACAGCCAATCAAGTTGACCAAGTTTGGGTGGCTAAAAGACCAAGCATGAGAATTTCCACCAGAAACTCCCTGCTTCCTTGAAGGCCATTCTGGTCAAGCTGTTTGACTGCTACTACTTACAAATACAATCATTGCACACAATCAGAAAGCACTCTATAACTAAATCACTTTACAAAATAGCCAAACAACTAAAATCACTCTGTAAAACCTGAAAATCATGCAGTACGGAGACTATTTCGTGGACTTCCTATTAAACGAGTAACTTGAGCTGGTCTCCCAAAATATTTATATATGTATTTTATACAACATTCATGTTCGATCATGCAAAATTTAAATTTAAATGCACATAGTAGTATTTATTTGCATTAAATATGAAAAAAAAAGATAATAAAATTATTAAAAAACAATTCAGCTTGAGGCCCCCAAAACTAGGAGCTAGATCTTGAACATAAATTCTAGGCACCACCCATTAGCATACAAAACAAACCATAGAAGTTAAGAAGAAAATTTCATCAACTAAATTCAACAAATAATTAACAAATTCAAAGCTTGAAACTTCAAATTCAGTAAACCACTAAAATTCAAATATTAAAAAGGAAAAAAAAAGACAACAAAGCAACATCAGATGCATCAGATCAAAGCAATAGCATGCTCAGAGAGTAGCCCATCACCAAAACACTCAAAAGATAACCAAAAAACATAAAATTCAATAGAATCAGCAATCAGTCAAATCCAAACAACAAACCCAGTAACAATTTTATTAAGAAACAGCTGAAAATTACAAAATTACTTTGAAGTTAGAACGAAATTAGGTTCCTTGAAAAGTTATTTTGATAGTACAAAAAGAGCATGCAACCCCGTAATTCCTTTACTGGATGCTCTAAAGCTGAGTATTTGACGAAAAATATTATTAAAATTAGAAACGTGAACTAATTACCTGCAAACCAACATAGAATCACCAACAACCAAAAAGACATTGAGAGCACGTTGCTTTGATGATACCTTGGTCTTGTGCCAGTCATAAGCCCTTGATATAGATTTGGTAGTTGGGGAAACTAATTTTGAATGGCATGCGCTGCATTCTATCATCCTGTTTTTCATCAAATTCGCCCCTAAAAGAATCTATTACCTACAACACAAACTTGAATCAGCCCTGATAACCGAAGAGAATTAAACGTAATTTAGCAGCTCTAACATCAAAATTCAAAATCATACTCCCAATAACTTACAACAGCACCAATAACTCAGAGAATCACTTGCCAGATTAACCATATATTAGAAATCTAAACTTCCACTTTAACTTTAGATGATGAAGTAAACAAAAATCAAAATTTCACTAAGACAGAAGTAGAAAAAGGTTAACTTTTTTTACCATATTAATTTAAAAAAAACTAAAAATTTTTTCCTACATTTTCCCAACAACCAAATAAAGCACCAAGTATTAAGTTAAGATACTATAAATTATATGAATGATAAAAAACTATAGCTACTTTTCACCTGCAGCATGACAAAGGATTCGTAGAAAAAGCTGTGTTATGCCATTGACTTACAAATCCGTTTTCCAGGGCTCTGAAATCCAGGTCCAAATAAACCTGTACTCATCAACAAAACTAGTGCAAACCCTAAAAACCAGAAACATCATTTTCTCAAAATTTCCTCACTTTTCTCACACACAAAACAAAACTCATCACAGTACTTACGAGAAACAAAGTCTTCCAAAACTCAAGACTAGTTTTTGGAGGCTCCGCAATTCTGGTAGCCCATGAAATCAGCATCATCAACGACCCACAAGGCAGGGACAGAGTTGAAGTCCACAAAGGATAAGGAAGATCAGTAACCCCACCGTTGATCTTTGCCGAAGAAGGAGATCAGCCCGTGCTTGTGCCGCCGTTGATCGTTGCCTAGAAACTCCTTCAGCCGCCGCCGTTAATCATTACCAACTTGTGGCGCCTTGATGGCCGTGGTGAGGCGTGTGGTAAGGGAGTGGTGAGGCATTTGGCGTGTGAGTGAAGCGGGAGCCAGTGGAGATGGAGACGTGAGGCGAGGGTGAGCGTTGATCGCGAGGTGAGGAGTGAGTGGTAAAGACTTTTTCTTTGTTTCATTTACCGATTTACAGGTTCCATTTTCTTGTAAATTTTTTTATTATTTAATACTAAAATGAATCTAAGCCATTGGATCCACTCCACTTAATCCAACGGTAATTTTTCATTCATGTATCTCATACATGCAGGTATTGTAACACCAGCCATGTAATTAATATAGTGAAGATCATTGCAAAAAAAATGTAGAAGCATGGATTTGCCACCAGTAAAAACTTTGAAAAGCTTTTCAATATCCGCCACAGTGGTTTTATTTCATCAAATGAAGCAGTGACCTAAGAGACAAAAAAACTCCCTCAATCTGATGACAACAGAAAGTCATACATTACTTAACCAATCAACAAAACATATGGAAGACTAACTCACAGTGTTGGAATATCTACAACCCAAAGATTCATTTCACTCTTCTAAGGAGCGTTGGCAATGGCATGTGCATTTGCAAACTTCAACTTCACAGTGTCAAGGAAGGGAAGCCCCTGAACTTTCACTGTTCGCAGCTTTTTTAACCCAAGTGCTGGATGGTCTATGGACTCAGTGAGCAATAGTTTTAAGGCCTCCAAGTCCGTGATAAACAGCATGCATATCAGCCATGTTTGCGAGTAATGGCTACATAGAAAAGTTTTATTCAACCAAAGCAAAGTCAATTCGTTGGGCATGTTTTGTGGCGTAGAAAATATGAATGCACATGTTTGTGACAAAATCCTTGAGCTGGATAGGTTCTGCAATCTCATAACTTTCCATAAATTAAAGAACAGTTTCCTGTCTCTCCACAGTTTTCCAATCTCTACACAGACAGTCATCTAAAGCAAATAAATACGATAGGAATAACAGTAATCTCTTACTTGAGGAGTGTAGACGTTGCTGGTAGCCTTGTCCTTGCAGATATGCCGCTCTGTAGTTTGCATTACCATTTGCAGAGCAGATTTCCCTGAAGAATCAATACCAGTTTCAGGTAAGTTTCCTTTGAAGTGGATAGCCGAATGCCAAGTATGGTAATAATCTATCTTCCTAGCATACAATAACCAGAGGCGTTAGTTTACCTACTAAAATTTAGTCGTCTCTACTCACGATTCCAGCATCACAATTCTATTTTTTTTTTCGGTGTATTAAACCATCTAGTATCCGAAGACCACATTGGGGCCCGACTAATCTAGATTTGAGCCGGGTAGGACCACTAGGGCAGTAAAGCTCTCCCAATAAGTATTTAACGTAGCTGCATTCCCAAGCCTCAAATCGAGGAGCTTAGTTAAGCTAGAAGAACCCATGCCAGTTGATCTACGCGCTTGTTGGTATCACAATTCCATTTTTGTCTAAATAGCAGAGTAACCGGGCTTCTAAATGTGTTATTTCATTAGAGATCCTTTCAGGACCTTGACTTGTCAAACATCAATAATCCTCTCTGGCATCATCCTTTTATACTTTTGAGAGGTAGCCGAAAATGCTGCATGAGGACTCCATACCCCATTGGCACACCAAACCTCTAAGTAAAGCCCACCACAAATGTAATCACCACATCATCCGGAGGCTTCCGCATTGCCAACACCAACAAATCCGATGCTATAACAACCTTAATCTCATTTGCACAAGCATTCTTAATGAACTCCCCATAATCCAAAACTTACCCGGATACTGGACCAAAACTCTACAAACATCACCCGACTTGTAATCAATATCCTTAAGATCCAAAAAAACAAGTTTATGATCAAAACCATCAGCTCTGGTAACACAAATGTCAATTGTTTAAGGGTGGCAATTGCTAGCAATAATAAAAGTCTTCTTCCTTCCCTTCTGTATGTTATTGCTCATAGCCATTGCCTCAGCAGTAGTAATTCCCTCATCGAGCAACGAGGCATTTGACATAGGCAATCCAGTAAGATCCATAATAATGGTCTAGATATTAAGCAGAGACTCAAGTCTTCCTCGAGAGATCTCAGCCTGATATATGATATACTAAGGGTGTGTTTACTTCTTGATATAAGAAATGAGAATGGAGGAATGAGAATCAAAGGTATGTTTACTTGACAAAATTGAATTTGGGAATGGAAATAAATTGTGTGGGTCCCACATAATTTGGGAATAAAGAATGAGAATTCCATTCCCATGAGGAGTAGGGAATGAAAATGTAGGAATGAGAATGAAAGATGAATTTACTTTTGTACTATTCTAATTATTAATTTATTAATATTATCATTATTAATAATAAAAATAATCATTAATAAAAATAATAAAAAATAATTATTATTATTTTAGTTATAATAATTAAAATAATAAATTTAATAAAATTTAATAATAATAAATGTTAATAATGATAATATTAATAAAAATAATAATAACAATAATTAATAATAACTAAAATAATAAAGTTAATAAAATTTAATAATAATAATAATAATAATAATAATAATAAAATGTTAATAATGATAATATTAATGAAAATAATATTAACAATAATTAATAATAAATAAAATAATAAAGTTAATAAAAAAATTTAATAATAATAATAAAAAATGTTAATAATGATAGTATTAATAAAAATAATACTAACAATAATCAATAATAACTAACACCATAAATTTAATAAAATTAATAATAATAATAATAATAAATGTTAATAATGATAATATTAATGAAAATAATATTAACAATAATTAATAATAAATAAAATAATAATAACAATAATTAATAATAACTAAAATATAAAGTTAATAATAATAATAATAATAATAATAAATGTTAATATGATAATATTAATAAAAATAATAATAACAATAATTAATAGTAACTAAAATAATAAAGTTAATAAAATTTATTAATAATAATAATAATATTTATAATAATTATTAACATTTATTATTATTAATTTTATTTTTAATTAATATCATTTTTATAATAATATTTATACATGTATCTAGTTAATGAAAATTATATTATTTAATACTTTGAGTATTTTGGTAAATTAATTCACATTCCCATTCATCGTTCCTATTTATTTTACCAAGTAAACACATCAATGACATTCCAGTACATTCCCATTCCCATTTATTTTTGCCAAATAAACATTAGAATCTCATTCCCATTCCCATTCCAGCCCATTCTCATTCCAGCTCATTCTCATTACATGAAGTAAACGCATCATAAGTGTACCAACCCAATACCAATAAATGACTTATAAACCTGATGACCATAATTTATTGATATCTTTCCCCTCTAATCATATATTAATTAGTCTTTTTTCATTATATTTTTAATTAATTAATTTATTTTTATTGAACAGGAAAATTAACTGGGCATTGAAAAATAAATAAAGCTTAAAGGATTAAATTGGAAGAGAAAGAAAAGATTATCGCACCAGTGGGCTTCGGATATTAAGGGCCAAAATTCATAAGAGAGAGTGGGCTTCGGATAAAAGATTATCGCACGAGTGGGCTTCGGATGAGCAACAGGATGAAGGACTTCCGATTTGTGCAGTAAGGAACGTAAGAGAGAGATTAGGAAGACTTTTGTTTTGGATTTTAACGGTTCAATGGGGAACAAAATTCATAAAGTTATTTGTGAAAAATGTGCTTTAAGAAGTTGTTAAAAATGTGCTTTAAGAAGTTGTTGAGAGGTGTTAATAGCACCACAGGAAAATTGAAGGAATGGGGGTATGAAGAGTAAGTTTCATTAAAGTTATTTTTGTCATTAGGTGTTAAAAGTATTTTTCAAAGGTAAGGTTATTTTAACATATTACAACACTTTTTAAACCCATTTACCCTTTAAACTAATCATTGAAATTTAAAAATTAAAATTCTACTCTACGTACCCACCTAAGTATTAAATATATCTTTAACAACCACAATCTATCCTAATGTAATTACTAAACAAAACATCATTAACCTAGAGATATCAACTAGTTGGATTTTTCAATTTAGCTTAATAAGAACATGAAAATAAAGTCTAGTATACGGTCAGTTTGGGATTGCGAAGGCTGATGAAATAAGCTGTTTGTGTTGTGTAGATGAAATAAGCTACTGATTAAAAAAGCAGGATGTTTGATAAACTGTGCTGTCGCGGTTGCTGTGAATTAAAAAGTATAGTACATGCGTTTGGTAAATCTTATTACGAAAGTATTTTTGTATTATATAATGACCAAAATAGACATACATTATAATTGCTTTTTATTTTATGTTTAGTAAATTGTTTATAAATATTTTTTTTCTTAAATATGTAAAATTACATTAAAAAAACTCAATTAAGAAAAATGTGAAGAACTTCATAATCTGTTCCATAAGATATGATAAAAATTTATACTTTTATAATCTAAATAAAATAAAAAGTAATATGTATTGCATTCACAATAAATTTTTTACAATAAACTTCCTCAAAATTTTCATTTTTTGGGATCCAGAGCCGTTAATATTGTGATACTAAATTATGGCGATAACTAAATTATTTTTTAATTAAAATATAAGGGTTATAATAGGTATTTTAAAAAGGTATAGTAGCTTATTGAATAAAATAACATAAAAGAACTATCGTGCTTTTAGAAGGCTGTGTGAAATGGAGAAAATTATGAAATAATCAGTTTATTAAGTTTCAACCTCAATCCCAAACGGGGTCTATATCAATCAAACAAAATTTAAGTTATAGAGCTTTTCGGCCAAAAAATATGTGCAATTTATTATTAATTAATGAAATCAAGCATTTGGGATTGAATTAATTTAAACAAATCAAATAAAAAATTGTGAAAGGTAAATTTCTCTCTGAAGCCCTCTTTTTCAGAGTTATCTCTAAAACTTAGATTAATTACATGGGATCAAGGTCCATTGTTACCTCTTGAAGGCTTGAAGCCATTGTTTTGAATTAGCCACGCAAATTGAATTACCTTATTCTTAAAAGTTGACTTTTCCCAACTAGAAAATTAAAGATAAAACTTCGAAATCTCAATCCAAGAATTGGATTTATTTCATATAATTGTATAGTTTAATCATTTGTAGAGACATTCACAAAAAAGACTCGGAGAATTCCATATAAGTCTAGGATTTAAGGGATAAAGATGGATGGTAAAGTAAAAACGAGCTTAGAGATGGGTGTATAGAGCAAATTATTTCATTTAATTACATAATTTTGTCCTTAATAGTAAATTCATTAACGAATATTTTGGTAATAAATATTTTCATGTTAAGATGGGTTTGAAGAGTATTTTGGTGGGTTCGTATAGCCTCGTCCATTTTTTATTGTTCTAAAATTTTTTAATAAGATATTTGTAAAAAAGAATTTAATGAAATTTTTAGTGGTTGCCAATAGTCTTACCCAAAAGGTTTTCAACCTCGCGGAAGGCCACCAACAAAAATGGAAGAAAAACTGAAGCCCAATTGATATTGATCGATCATTTTTGTCTTTTCTATACGTGCAATATAGGTGTGTTTTGTATTGTTTTCCAGGTGTGGTTCTATACGTTTTCCAAAGTAGACCTAAAAAAAAAAAACATATTTGCTGGGGCCGTTGAAAATCCATAAAATGAAATATATATTCTCATTCTCTTAATTTTGTGAAAGAAAATAAGAATGGAAGGGGAAAGTTAAAAAAAAATAGACTGTGTCAGTGTGTTATTGTCTCCATCTGGGCCCAGTATAAATCATTTACGTCGATCAATTTTGAGTTTGTGTCGAATTGAAGAGAGTGTTAGATTGAAACGAAAGAATATATATAAAAGACGCACAAAATTAGTACGTCGAGTCAACCCCAATTGATAAAATAGGTAAAATATCTGGTTAGAGAAGTTGGGAACAAAAAAGTCATTAAATTGTGTACGAAACTAGCAAACAACTTGTAACAATGCTTACCATTAAAATAGCAAATTTTTGGTTTGCCCAATTAATAGTGCGAAACAATTAAGTGTAGCTTGAGAGCAAAAGTGAAGGTACCTGAGCAAGTCATCCGTTATTAATTCGGAGCAACAACTAGAACAAATAAATCATTATAAAATGACAATGTCCTTAACGAAGATATGAATATACGTTATAATCTCGGGACTTAATTCAGTCCATGCAATCCTCATCCTGAATAGAGGAGTGACTCTTGGACCTCACACGTGGCATGTTTCGTCCTCTTGGAAATTGTTGATTACCTCATCTTGCATGACGCCAAAGCAAGGGAACATTGTGATTCACTTAAATATTCACCTTTTTTTGAGGCTGTTAGATTCCAATTTCATATACTCTTCAGGATAATATCATTTTCTGGACTGCGTGAACTATAAATTAGAATTTTAGATAATTCAATTGTATGAATACCCTTTTTCACATATCAATTCAATTGTACGGCGTTATTAGAATAACATAATGGAGATTTGATCAGAACCCCAAAATACATCCAGTAAACGAAATGGGATTTGACTATTAATTTCACACAACAATGATACTTTTGACAAAATATTGAGTTACTTTCACAACACCTCTTCCACTTCCACATCCATGGAGCGAATCAATTACCTTGTATACTGTTTGGGTTGGATTTTCCTAATAACCTCTAGAAAGAGTCGGCATTGTTTGGATTGGGTTTTTCAGGTAATGTTTAGAAATATAGTCAACCCCAATTTACTCATAACTCATTATCGCTGTTCGACTCAGCATAAACTGCCTGCACAGAACTCCGATTTACAAGACGACTGAATGTATGTGAACGACCACGAAGGATACCTTAAACCCATATGACACCAAGAAATTCACCCTCCAACTCTAAGTCAAGAAATCCAACTCGAAATTTATTTGTCCGACCTAATTAACTTGACATTGAGATAATGTGGCTAATTTCGGAAGTTATACACCACGATTTATTAAACCTCCAACTGTTAATCACTCCCAACCGAAGAAGGTGGCAAATTAAAATTGGAACCACCCATGATGAAGAGCTATTTAAGCTAAAGAGGCAAGGGTTGGCAAAATCAACCAAAACTTCTATCAATATTCTCTACATGATTTTCATTCTTCAACCTAAAACTCATTGATTTGAACTTTCATAGTTCTCTTTCTCATCATTTTCTTCCTCATACACACTATTTCCGACTTAAGATCGGAGGTCTACGCCGAACCCCACCCGATCCTAAACCGTATTTTCTGGCGGTATATAAAGTTCTTGATCGGACCGACGTTTGGGCTTGGATTCGTCGTTATTCCCGTAGAAAATAAATTGAGGTCGTTTTCGATCAACATCTTGGCGTCAATCCAGACGAAAAGCCATAAACTTGAAGATTTAGAAGGAGGAGGCTATCGGATTACGAAATGGCGATGGATGATAATGACGGAGATAGGCAGACCTTGCACCAACTAGCAGAAGAAATGCATACCACGGCAGACAAGAGATGGAGAGAAGGGATCGAGAGGCAAATGGCGAGATTTGAGGAGATGATCAGGGGGCTGGTTGATGCCCAAGTCATAGGGGCTCAATTTCGAGCCAATGATCCAGAGAGTAGTGGACCGCAAGAGAGGGAAGAGCTTGGTGGTGAACAGTAGAGCAGAATGGGCCTACCACAAAGTGGGGTATGACAAGAGAATAGAAGTGCAGGAGAACAAGTGAATGAACTGAGGGGAAGAATCAGTGACTTGAATCAAGAAAGGGAGAGGGAAGAGCTAAGAGACCCCCAACGGGCGAATGAGCTTGAGCAGCGAATATGATGACAATGGCGAGCTCTTGGCCTTTTGCACAATGGGGGGTGGATCTCATCGGACCTATGCCGACCGGGAGAGGCCAAATGAAATATGCAGTGGTGGCCATTGATTACTTTACCAAGTGGATTGAAGTTGAACCACTTCAAAAAATAACTGAGAAACGAACAACAGATTTCATATGGAGGAATGTAATTTGTAGATATGGCTACCTCAAACTATTGTCACCGATAATGGAACCCAGTTCAATAATGAGATTTTCAAAAACTTTTGTGCTCAACTCGGCATTAAACTTCGGTTTAGCTCACCTGCTCATCCGAAGGCAAACGGACAAGTGGAAGCGGCGAACAAAACTATAAAGCAGTTATTGAAGAAAAGGTTGGGTGAGAAGAAGGGAGCTTGGGTGGATGAGCTTCCAGGAGTGTTGTGGGCTTATAGAACGACTGCAAAGACTTCAACGGGCGAGACTCCATTCTCACTCGCTTTTGGACACGAAGCAGTAATCCCAGCTGAGGTTGGCATGGAGACGCACTGCATAAAGTATTATGATGAGACGGTGAACAAAGAGCAGATGTTGTTAGATTTAGATTTTGTTGATGAAAAGAGAGAGGCGGCAAAAGGTCAAGCAGCAATTTACTAGCAAAAAGTGGCTAAGTTTTACAACAAGAATGTTCGGATGCGACAATTTCAAGGAGGGGACCTGGTGCTCCGCAAAGTCAACCAGTCAACCAAAACGCCAGCAGATGGGGTCCTAGGGCCGAGCTGGGAAGGACCATACAAAGTACTACATTCATTTGGTAATGGCGCATACAAGTTAGGTTATTCGGATGGCAGGGTCGTCGGCAAGGCATGGAACGCAGAGCACCTGCGAAAATACTATCAGTAGGCCAATCTTATCTGTGATGTTCTTGTTTGTTTATTTTCTTTAAATGTGCTAGGAGAGTTTGTTTCTTTGCTGTTTCAGTTTGCTGTGTGTTTAATTACGAAATTTCTACTATATTAATATCAGTGAGGTTATTCAGAAGTACAACCCTATTTCTTATCAACGTGAAATTTATTCAATCTTATTGAGATTGAGATCGGCATTGAGGCCTTGTTGAGGTCCAACGTGAAAAATTTATTCAATCTTATTGAGATTGAGATCGGCATTGAGGCCTCGTTGAGGTCCTACCTGAAAAATTTATTCAATCTTATTGAGATTGAGATCGGCATTGAGGCCTTGTTGAGGTCCAACGTGAAAAATTTATTCAATCATATTGAGATTGAGATCGGCATTAAGGCCTCGTTGAGGTCCTACCTGAAAAATTTATTCAATCTTATTGAGATTGAGATCAGCATGAGGCCTTGTTGAGGTCCAACGTGAAAAATTTATTCAATCTTATTGAGATTGAGATCGGCATTGAGGCCTTGTTGAGGTCCAACGTGAAAAATTTATTCAATCTTATTGAGATTGAGATCGGCATTAAGGCCTCGTTGAGGTCCGACCTGAAAAATTTATTCAATCTTATTGAGATTGAGATCGGCATTGAGGCCTTGTTGAGGTCAAACGTGAAAAATTTATTCAATCTTATTGAGATTGAGATCGGCATTAAGGCCTTGTTGAGGTCCAACGTGAAAAATTTATTCAATCTTATTGAGATTGAGATCGGCATTGAGGCCTTGTTGATGTCCTACCTGAAAAATTTATTCAATCTTATTGAGATTGAGATCAGCATGAGGCCTTGTTGAGGTCCAACGTGAAAAATTTATTCAATCTTATTGAGATTGAGATCGGCATTGAGGCCTTGTTGAGGTCCAACGTGAAAAATTTATTCAATCTTATTGAGATTGAGATCGGCATTAAGGCCTCGTTGAGGTCCGACCTGAAAAATTTATTCAATCTTATTGAGATTGAGATCGGCATTGAGGCCTTGTTGAGGTCAAACGTGAAAAATTTATTCAATCTTATTGAGATTGAGATCGGCATTAAGGCCTTGTTGAGGTCCAACGTGAAAAATTTATTCAATCTTATTGAGATTGAGATCGGCATTGAGGCCTTGTTGATGTCCTACCTGAAAAATTTATTCAATCTTATTGAGATTGAGATCGGCATGAGGCCTTGTTGAGGTCTTACGTGAAAAATTTATTCAATCTTATTGAGATTGAGATCGGCTTTGAAGCCTCGTTGAGGTCCTACCTGAAAAATTTATTCAATCTTATTGAGATTGAGATCGGCATTGAGGCCTTGTTGAGGTCCAACGTGAAAAATTTATTCAATCTTATTGAGATTGAGATCGGCATTGAGGCCTTGTTGAGGTCCAACGTGAAAAATTTATTCAATCTTATTGAGATTGAGATCGGCATGAGGCCTTGTTGAGGTCCAACGTGAAAAATTTATTCAATCTTATTGAGATTGAGATCGGCATTAAGGCCTTGTTGAGGTCCAACGTGAAAAATTTATTCAATTTTATTGAGATTGAGATCGGCATTGAGGCCTTGTTGAGGTCAAACGTGAAAAATTTATTCAATCTTATTGAGATTGAGATCGGCATTAAGGCCTTGTTGAGGTCCAACGTGAAAAATTTATTCAATCTTATTGAGATTGAGATCGGCATTGAGGCCTTGTTGATGTCCTACCTGAAAAATTTATTCAATCTTATTGAGATTGAGATCGGCATGAGGCCTTGTTGAGGTCTTACGTGAAAAATTTATTCAATCTTATTGAGATTGAGATCGGCTTTGAAGCCTCGTTGAGGTCCTACCTGAAAAATTTATTCAATCTTATTGAGATTGAGATCGGCATTGAGGCTTTGTTGAGGTCCAACGTGAAAAATTTATTCAATCTTATTGAGATTGAGATCGGCATTGAGGCCTTGTTGAGGTCCAACGTGAAAAATTTATTCAATCTTATTGAGATTGAGATCGGCATGAGGCCTTGTTGAGGTCCAACGTGAAAAATTTATTCAATCTTATTGAGATTGTGACGTGCTATGAGGCCTTGTTGAGGTCCAACGTGAAAAATTTATTCAATTTTATTGAGATTGAGATCGACATTGAGGCCTCGTTGAGGTCCTACCTGAAAAATTTATTCAATCTTATTGAGATTGAGATCGGCATTGAGGCCTTATTGAGGTCCAACGTGAAAAATTTATTCAATCTTATTGAGATTGAGATCGGCATTGAGACCTTGTTGAGGTCCTACCTGAAATTTGTTCAATCTTATTGAGATTGAGATCGGCATTGAGGCCTTGTTGAGGTCCAATGTGAGATTATTCAATATTATTAAGATTGAGATCGGAATTTCGACCTTGTTGAGGTCCTACTTAAATCATTTATCTAATCTTATTTGAGATTGAGATCGACTTTTGGACTTATAAAGGTCTGACGTGAATAATTTATCCAACCTTATTTTAGATTGAGATTGATTTTTGGCGTTATCGAGGTCCGACGTGAATGATTTATTTAAATTGGGATTGGCTCTTAGCTTCGTTGAGCTCCAACGTGAAAAAGTTATCCAATCTTGTTGAGATTGAGATCGACCCTTGGCCTTGTTCAAAGTACAACATGAAAAATTATTTAGGTTGGCGATTGCCTTGTTGAGGTCGGTCATTTAACATTTTTTTAGTTTTCAATTTAGTTAATGTCGGTCATTATCCTATGAGAACAGCTTTGACGTTGTCTTGTTGAGATCGACGCCGTCTTATTGAGATCGACCTTGACACAACCTTGTTGCGGTCGGCCATAGCTTTAACATTTAACATTTAATTCTACAATTTTTAATTTGTGAGGTTGACTATTCTACCGTTGAGGTCGACATTTTAGTTTTGTGAGGTCTAAGGTTGAGGTCTACATTTTAGCATCGTGCGGTCTGCGGTTTAGGTCGACATTTTAGCATTATGAGGTCTACGATTGAGGGCCACATTTTAGTTGTGATATCTAAGGTTCAGGTCGACATTTTAGCATTATTAGGTCTACGGTTGAGGTCTACATTTTAGTTGTGAGGTCTATGGTTCAGGTCGACTTTTAGCATTATGAGATATACAGTTGAGGTCAACATTTTAATTTAGTGAGGTCTACGATCAAGATCGACATTTTAGCATTATAAGGCTACGACTGAGGTCGACATTTTAGCATCGTAAGGTCTACGATGAGGTAGATCTTTTCTCAAGATCTAGGCGAGGCCAACATTTGAGGTTCTTAAGGTCGACTTTCCAACCTAGCTACAATCGGCAATAGCCTAAACATCTTCAGTCTCCTTACTAGATTAGCTTTGTTAAAAATTAACATGCATGCTACATAACGATTATCCGAATACAAAAACAAAATGAAAGCTCAACAAAGGTTACATAAGTTTGTAACACTACGAAAAGGCAAGCCTTATAGCAACTTTTCAAATCCATTTAGGGAACGTTTCGCTCATCTTCAACAACTCTGCTAGTTAAGGATGTTTCACCCCCCACTCCAATCTCTCCCTTTCTTTTATTTTATTTTATTTTTATCAAATTCTTACTTTTAAGCTTATTCAACTCCGCATTATCTCTGTTCTGCTTCACCTTTCCTTTGTTCTGCCAGAGACCATATTGCGCCTTATTCATTATTTCAGTTTCCAATACCGTTCATATCTTCTCCGTATTGAAAACTAGGGGACTGGTGTTCGGTTCGTAAAAATTTCTCTATTTTTTATTAATTAGTTTCCAACACCGATAATAACTTCTCGGTATTGAAAACTAGGGGACTGATGTTTGGGTTGGATTTTCCTAATAACCTCTAGAAAGAGTCGGCATTGTTTGGATTGGGTTTTTCAGGTAATGTTTAGAAATATAGTCAACCCCAATTTACTCATAACTCATTATTGTCGACCTCAGAAGTACAACCCTTGCAGATTTACAAGTACGACCTGGAATGTATGTGAACGACCTGATTTAAGGATACGACCTTAAACCCATATGAGCGACCAAGAAATTCACCCCTCCAACTCGGAAGTCAAGAAATCCAACCTCGAAATTTATTTGTCCGACCTGGGAATTAACTTGACATTGATTGAGATAATGTGGCCTAATTTCAGGGGAAGTTATACACCACGATTTATTAAACCGCCTCCAACTGTTAATCACTCCCAACTGCTGAAGAAGGTGGCCTAAAATTAAGGTGGTAACCACCCATGATGAAGAGCTATTTAAGCTAAAGAGGGCAACAGAAGAAGGGGTTGGCAAAAATCAACCAAAAACTTCTATTGAATATTCTCTACATGATTTTCAGTCCTTCAACCGGAAAAACTCATTGATTTGAACTTTTCATAGTTCTCTTTTCTCATCATTTTTCTTCCTCATACACACTATTTCTGACTTAAGATCGAGGGTCACGGAACCCCACCCGTATCCTAACCGTATTTTCTGGTTGTATATAAAGTTGCGATCGGATGACGTTTGGGCTTGGATTAGTTATTCCCCGAAATAATAAATTCATTATGGATATGCACTATTTGGTGCTCCGGAGAGTTCTATTTCTCCGTTAATATGCAGTAAAATCTCAATAAATTAAAATTTTTGAGACCATAAACAATTTATTAATTTTGGAAAATATTATATAATTAATTAAAAGATTAATAATTTATTAGTTTATGAAGACATTCCTTATTTTCGAAAGTATATGATCACATTTATAGTGTTGATTTGTCTTGATTTTATATTTGAATATTAGTTAATTGTCTTACATTGATTGTAATAAAATTATTATAGAAATTTTATTTTTCCTTTTTAAAAGTGATAGTTGTACTGTGGAATCTATCTTGCGCAAAGAAACACTCAAAATGATATTAACGTTGAACAATTTCTATTGCAAAATGACGATACCAATTGAATTTTTTTCTTCGCATTAAAAAAATAAATAGAGATGAGATTCAAGTCAAAATTAAATCAAAAAAGAAACCAGTAGTTTTAAGAGCACATTTCACAAAAACCATGTAGACATATATTATGTAATTGAATTCTATATTAGGGTAATTATTAATTTATGGGAAATCCTACCTTACATTTAAGGTAGGAAAACCCTTAATTTATATATTACGTGTGTCCTGTGGACACATATGAATTTTTAAAAATATTATCTTATACATTTTATTGAATTATTAAAACGTTGGCTCTAAGTCGGAAATAACAAAAATTATTATTTAATTGAGAATTTTAATTTATTGACCATTAATTTTTTAAGAGTGTACTGTAATTAGTTGGTCTTTTTTCAATGCAAAATAAGTTGACAGATCATATAAATGAAGTGACATATGGCTTACCACAATTTCTTTCTTAATTAATTTATCGAGGATATGATAAAAGCAATGAACAGATTATCAGCTCCGAGCCCTAATTCTTAGGTGCGGATATCAGTATAAATTTTCATGTGAATTTGACAGTTCACGACGTCGTGAAACAAAAAATTTACACCCTTATTCGTGTGGCTATCCGCAAGAGGGAAGGACCGTACATGTAAATATCTGTTGTGACGGGTACGTTGTTTCCATGACGGTTAAATTTTCATTTTATGATTTCCACTATGAGAAGAGAATTTTGGTAGGATAAAGAAGAGAACGAAGAAAAAGAAAAAATAAAAGAAAAAGAAGAGACCAAAATTTCAAAGCTGCAACGGAATCAATAGAAGCTGAATATGAACATTTCTACACAAATACATACAGTACATTTCAGATAGCAAGCCAACAATATTAATCTTTAGTCGCTGCTGTCGTTTTATTCAATACTTATATGCAAGAGCCATGTCACTTTATTGACGATATTAATTATTATAATTTATGTGACATGGTTTTTCAAGGACAGTTTAGAATTATATTGGCATCACCAGGTTTTGCTCCTTGAGAGAAGAAGGCGGCAATGGGAACGTTGTGAAGGTCCAATCAAGAACCTGATGGCTTTCTGAAAAGTCGGGCCCTGTAGATGCTGTGAAGCCAACATAGACTGAGCTTGGAATTGTTTCTGACAAGAGGATAGGTCTTTCAATAAGCTTCTGAAGTGGGTTCCCCGCATATGCCACATAAACATAGAGTATTTTCGACCATCCATCGTAATAAATTTGAACCTGGATGGGTCTTCCACTTTTGAGGTCAATGCCAAAGCTGTCGAGACTCTTAGCTGGATTCGATGTTAAGTTTGTTATGTCAATGCCCATATGGTTGGCATCTGGATCAGACCAGTAGTCGTTCTTGTAAGTGTCCAGCTCCACGGCTAGTTGCGAAACACCGTTACCTACACATAATTTGCAAACATAATTAGTGTGTGTGTATAAAAGAAATGATATATGAAGTGGCGATCTGATCTAGGATTTTGATTTTATTAAAGTCGGAGACAACATGAGAATTTATAATTAAAAGTATGTTAACGCCGCTGTGTTGTCAACTTGTCCTAGAATTTAATCCTGAATTATGAGTCTCAATTGGAAAATTTTGCTTGATATATTCATCATTTTGTTTATTATTTGACTGCTATTATATATAACATGCGCCCATGCATGCATGTGTCAGTACTCAGTCCAAGATTTCCGCCGGCGGCGTTTTCAGTTGGAGGGCTGGTATCGGTTGCAAGAACAAACGTCATGCCATCTGCAGAATCAGTTGTATTTGGGTAGGGAGAGATTCTAATGGTGAAGGTGGTACTAATCATGGCCGGCCATGCAGTCACA
Organism: Citropsis articulata; assembly: GCA_030449925.1. Taxonomy (NCBI): domain Eukaryota; kingdom Viridiplantae; phylum Streptophyta; class Magnoliopsida; order Sapindales; family Rutaceae; genus Citropsis; species Citropsis articulata. The sequence continues at coordinate 19,576,763 of JASUUH010000121.1, read as the reverse complement.
GGTTGGCTATATAAAACCCGTCCAGCCTTCTTTAGCGGTAGCCCTGGTGATTCTGGTGAAGGATCTGATGTGAGGCTTAAATATCCATAAGTTGCGGTCGCTGCGTTCATGCAAATTAGGCTGCCGTCGCTACAGCTTTTTGGGTTGAATGAGGAAAATGAGAAGCTAACAGGTTGATCCACAGGGATTGATGAAGAAGCACTGGGAAGAAAAATTGAGAGGAGTAGTAGGAAAATCATTTTGTTCGGGACGAAAATTTGAGGGCTACTTCTCGAATGGCATTGCTCAACATCACATGTACTTATATAGCATCTAATTTACTTTATGGATAAAAGTTTTCCCCTAATCCCATTGAGTAAATACTTGTATGATTAATAATTGGTAAAGTACAATATAACAATTAAGTAAATCTTGATCATGTATTATATATATATATATATATATATATCTTTATCTATTAAGTTGTGCCTTTTTCAAAAAAAAAAAAAAAAGTTGTGCCAAATTCACGTTTGCTAAATAGACCGACAATGTAGGTGTGCAATCAAAGCGATCGTTTTCATCACAACCACCAGCCAACTTGATTCAAATTAACCATAATTATACGGAACCTTTAAATTACATTTATTGTAATTTATAATTTTTCATCTCAACCACATAAATAATGAATCTCATGATTTTGTGTGGTTGAGATGAGAATTATAAGTTAGTAACTTAGAGAAACCCAATACTAAAACCCACTGGATCAATCATCTTTGTCTTTTTCCCATAAATGCAATATAAACGTTTTCCAATTCGCAGTATCAAACACCGGTCAATTAATGAAGGCTGTATAAGGAATGTTATTATGATGGGGCTTTTGGCCTACAAACTGCAATTTCCATTTAGTTTCTTTTTCTCCTTTCCATCTCCTTCTTAATTATCGTTCATTATCGCTTCTTGTGGCTTAACCTGCGCCCCACTGATTAAAGGCAGATTCGCTTAACCGACGCACCTCTCCCATCCCTAAGACACTTATATTAACTTTTAATTTTTTTTATAACTCCTATTATCTCTCTAATTATATTTATGGTCTCACTTATATTTATGACGTACTACTTATCATATAATGATTGTATTACCATAAAATAGACATTTACTTTTTAGATGTAATTCTTTGCTAGATTATTGTGTCTCTTATTACTTTCTCACTTTCTGTTATTATTATGTTCTGTTCGAAATGGAACAATAAATAAATTATACTGCCAATATTTATAATTGAGGGAGTCAAGCCATCAAGGGTCAGTTTTGGAATTATACTACCAATATTTGCTCTTTTGGCTTTTGACTTTTGACCTTTTCACCCTTGTCATGAATTAATCGTCATCTTCATAAACCGAACTTGCTCAGTTGATAGCATATTTCTACTATGTTTATCGCGTTTAAAACTGTAATCTTTAGATTATATAAGTTAAAATCCAACGGCTAGTTCAAATGGGGACAGAAGAAGGGGTACCTTACCATAGGAGTAAAGGTAGCTGGACCCATATGTATTATGGTAATTAATAAAATATTTTTTATTACTAATTTCATTTGTAATTTATTCTAATCAGATTCATAATGATAATAAGAACATTAAAATAAATAAATACTAAATGTATCGCACAATGAAAATTAAAAAACAACATATTATAAAAAATTTCACCAGAAACGTTTTCATTATTTTCATACTTTAGATAAATTATGAAAAATTTTCTACTTTTTTTTATAAACTATTTTAAAAATGCACTACTAAATGCTTTTCACTTTTTAAAAATATCACATAAAAACATCATTTTTCTTCTCTAAAGCATCACATCAGACATAAACAAGTGCTAATTAAACAATCATCTATCCATATTTTCTCCTTCCCTCAGGCGGAATGGACACACTGATACGTACTGGAGTGAGAGAGAACCCATTACCTTGTACCAAATATACCCTGAAGGTTTTGGAATTTGTAGTATCTGACACCGATCAATCAAGGGTCCGGTTATATTGGAACCGCTCGAAGGTAGAACACCCTTTTATAACCACACAATCAAAGTTATAATGAGTTTTTTTTTTATTATTTATTACTTTATGTATATTACTGTGATTCATACTCTACCTTAAAGTAATTTCAAAATAATCATAGTCATCAATTAATTAAGCTAGTGTGCTTGTGTGCGTGAGACCTAAGGGGATAGCATATGATGGGCCTTTGGCCTGAAAAAACAAGCAAATCATTAAAAAATGACAATGTTTTTATGAAGGGACATGAATATACGTTACAATTTCGTGACTTGAAATCTTGAATTTAGTCCATTCAATCCGCATCATGAATATAGGAGTGACTGTTGGATCTCACACGTGGCATGTTTCTTCATCTTGGAAATTGATGATTATCTTATCTTCGATCTCGCCAAGCAAGGGAACACTGTGATTCACTTAAATATTCACATTTTTTTTGTTGCTATTAGATTTCAATTTCACATACTCTTTCGGATAATATGATTTTCTGGATTGCGTTAACTATAATTTAGAATTTTAGATAATTCAATTGTACATCGTGAGCGAATTCTCTTTCTAACATATCAACTCAAGTGTAGGTGTTAGAATAACATAATGGAGATTTGATCAGAACTCTAAAATGTTGCCGAAATGTGGGTTGAGCAACTACTAATATTCTAGTGATTGCGATTTCTGAAGAAATATAAATGTGGTGATAAAAATGGAAAGAAAATAGGACAAAATAATTTACGTGATTGTAATCACATGTCGTAGACGATAATTTTTTAATAATGGGACTTTCTGAAAGTGGGAAAAAACTCTCAGCCACGTCTGGCGATTGAATCTCTAGCACTCAAGTGGAAGCTCTCTCAAATCTCTCAAATTGCTTCGCTTGCAATTGCTCTCTACTTCTCTCAAATTGGGATGCCAAAACAAATGAAGAATTGCCTTCCATTTATAGGAAAAATGGGGTGCACTATTGTACCAATCCCAACAAAATTGTCAACAAAAATTAGGCACCTACCTTAGGAATTTGTCTTCAAATTTGCTTCTCCAATGTTGAATGCATATATATGTATACAAGTTGGTCGATTGATGCATTAGCCAATTTTGAATGAATGTATTTGAATTCCAATTTTGAATCTTTCAACACAAAATAGATCCAGTAAACGAAATGGGATTTGAATATTAATTTCACACAACAATGTTACTTTTGACAAAATATTGAGTTACTTTCAAAATTAAATCTAGAAATGAAACACTCAAAGCGATATTGACAATAAATAATTTCTGTTGCAAAATGATGATATCAATTGATTTTTTTTTTCATGTTAATAAAAAAATTAGAGATGAGATTCAATTCAAAATTAAATCCAAAAAGAAACTAGTAGTTTTAAGAGCACATTTCACAAAAACCACGTAGACATATATTATATGACTTAATTTTACATTCGGTAAATACTAATTTATATATAAGATGTGTCCTATGGAAAAATATGGTTTTTAAAAAATATTATCCTATAGATTTTATTAAATTATTAACACGTTGACCCTAAGTGAGAAATAACAGAAACTATTATTTAATCAAGATTATTAATTTATCAAGCATTAGTTTTTTAAGATCGTATTGTAATTAATTGGTCTTTTTTAATATAAAATAAATTAACAAATCATATAAATGAAGTGACATATGGCTTACTACAATTTCTTTCTTAGCTAATCTGACGAGGATATGGTAAAAGCAAAATGAAAATATGATCGGCCTAAGGCCTAATTTATACAAAATATTTAATAACATAAAAGCAAGTAATCAAGCATCGAAATTAGGGATTCGCTTCCAAATATATATGCATGTTCTGTTGGCAATGATTTTGTCATATATAAATGTCATTACGGATATAGTCAGATATATCCTGATTTAGAAATAATCTTTGATGTGGATTCTTATCACATATTTCATATTTATTATCCATAGAAGTATGGACTATGCTATAAATGTATAAATGTATGAATCCAAATTTTTGTTAAAATTCACATGGTTAAATACATATAGAAAAAAAATTCTTAGGCGTGGATGTCGGCATGAATTTTCATGCGAATTTGGGAGTCCACAATGTTGTGAAACTCTAAATTCGCACAATATTACTACAGACATCCGCAGGAAAAAATGACTCTAAATGTGTGGTTAAATTTTTATTTTATGATTTCCACTATGAGAAGAGAATTTTGGTCCGATAAAGAAGAGAACAAGGGAAAAGGAAAAGAAAAAGAAGACATCAAAAGTTCAAAGCTGCAACGTAATCAATAGAAGCTGAATATGAACATTTCTACCCAAGTACATACACTACATCTCAGATAGCAAGCCAACAATATTAATCTTCGTCGCTGCTATCGTTTTATTCAATATTTATATACAAAAGCCATTTCACTTTATTATAACTTATGTGACATGGTTTTTCAAGGACAGATTAGAATTATATTGGCATCACCAGGTTTTGCTCCTTGAGGGGAGAAGAAGGCAATGGGAATGTTTTGAAGCTCCAATCAAGCACCTGATGGCTTTCTGCAAAGTTGGGCCATGTAGCTGCTGTAAAGCCAACATAGACTGAGCTTGGAACGGTTTCTGACATGATAATAGGTCTTTCAGTCAACTTTTAAAGTGGGTTTCTGCATATGCAGCAGAAACATAGAATATTTTCCTCCATCCGTCGTAAAAATTTTGAACCTGGATCGGTCTTCCGCTTTTAAGATCATGCCAAAGCTGTCGAGACTCGCAGCTGGATCTGATGTTACACTTGCCAAGTGGATGCCCGTAATGTTATCATCTGGATCGTACCCGTTCTTGAGAGTGTCATTATTGAAAAGTCAAAGAATGACTTGCAAATTTCAAAGGCAAAGTTGGTGGTCTTGCCAATTTCAAAAGGTGAAGTTGGTGGCACGATTTTGTTGAAGCTGTATGGAGAAAAAATGTGATGGTTTTCTAGAAGCCAACTATTTTTTCAAAACTGTTGATTTTTGTTGCCATATTTTGAAGACTTTCAGAAATATGGATTAAATGCATGCATGATCTTTGGTTATAAATACCAAGCCATTTGTTCATTTGTATGCATCCCAATTTGAAAGATTTGAAAGCATTTTAAGTGAAGCAATTTAAGAGATTTCAGAAAACTTCCACTTGAGTGTTCTAGTGAGGTTCCATTTGGGTGTATTGGGGTTTTGGGTATTGAGAGTTTTTTTTCCACTTTGTAAATTCCCAATTTATTAGTGAATTGATACGGTGGAGACAGCCATTTTTACTTGGGAGACAGAGTATTGTAAGTAGTGTGTATTTTTGCATGTCTAGGAAAGTTCTGTCAACAAGGCGATAAAAGCCTAAGGAGTCTGGGTTTTAAATGGAACAGTTGTGACCTCTTCATTCTCCTGAGAACTTTCCTGGTGTATTTATTCACGCGAAATAAACATCATAGAGGCTGTTTTTTAAGTGTAAATAGTTGTTGAAGCACTGATCATTTGAATTAAGAAAAAAAAATGGCAGAGGCATCGTCGTCGTCTTCATCAGCGAGGACTACTATGACTAATACAAAGTTTGAAGTGGAGAAATTCAATGGCACCAATAATTTTGGTATGTGGCAATGTGAGGTGTTGGATGTCTTGTGTCAGCAAGAGTTGGACGTTGCTCTTGAAGAAAAGCCTGACATGATGGATGACAAGGAGTGGATAAAAATCAATAGACAGGCATGTGGTACTATTTACCTATGTCTGGCTACAGATCAGAAATACTCTGTCATGAGAGAGACATCAGCAAAAAAATTGTGAGAGGCACTGGAAGAAAAGTACATGAAGAAAAGTCTTGAAAATAGGTTTTATATTAAGAAAAAAACTCTATCAATTAATGTATGCACCTGGATATCGATGAATGACCATATAAATTCATTCAACAAGATATTAGCAGATTTGCTAAATCTGGATGAGAGATTTGAAGATGAAGACAAAGCATTGCTGATGTTGAATTCCCTTCCTGATGAATATGATCATCTCACCACCACTTTGCTTCATGGGAAGGAAATTGTCACATTTGATGTTGTATGCAGTGCATTATACAACTCTGAGACTAGAAATAAAGATAAAAAAGATCACAGAGATACAGTTGCAGAAGCATTGACAGCGAGTGGTCGTTCACAAAGCCGCAAACCTGGAAAAAGGAGCAAGTCTAAAGGGAGGCTTGCTAAAGATTAATGTGCTTTTTGTCGCGAGAAAGGGCATTGGAAAAAGAATTGCCTTAAGTTATAAAAGGGCAAGGATACTTCTAATGCATGTGTAGCAGAGCATGATGAGGAGTCAGACTTTAGTCTGGTTGGCATGACGTTGACATGTCACTCAGACGAGTGGATTTTAGATTCTGGTTGTACCTATCATATATGTCTTAACAATGACTGGTTTTCTAACTTCAAGGAGTTGGACGGTGAAGTTATTTTTATGGGCAATGATAATGCCTATAAAACCATAGGAATAGGTACAATCCAATTAAAGAATCATAATGGTTCAATCCAAGTCCTGATGGATGTTCGCTATGTACCAAGCTTGAAGAAAAATCTCATCTCATTAGGAGTCCTAGAATCTAAAGGGCTCATAATCACTTTGAGAGATGGATTGTTGAAGGTAATTGCTGGGGCGCTGATGGTGATGAAAGGCACAAGAAGAAATAACTTGTACTATTTCCAAGGAAGTACATTTATTGGTTCAGCGTCAATAGTTTGTAGAAAAGATGCAGATTCAGAAGCAACTAAGTTGTGGCATATGCGTTTGGGACATGCTGGTGAAAAAGTTTTGCAGACTCTGGTGAAACGAGCCTTATTGAAAGGTACAAATTCTTGCAAATTAGAATTTTGTGAACATTGTGTTTTGGGCAAGCAGACAAGGGTAAAGTTTGGTTCAGTAATTCACGATACAAAAGGGATTCTGGACTATGTTCACAGTGATATGTGGGGACCTACCAAAACAGCTTCTTTGGGAAGTATATACTATTTTGTTACTTTTGTTGATGATTATTCAAGAAGAGTGTGGGTGTATTTGATGAAGAATAAGAATGAAGTTTTGGGTATATATTCTGAAATTGAAGAAAATGATCGAGACTCAGACTGATCGAAAGGTCAAAAGATTTCGCTCAGACAATGAAGGTGAGTACAAGAATGATCTATTTCTTCAAATATGCCAAGATGAGGGCATTGTGCGATACTTCACTGTTCGAGATACACCACAACAGAATGTGGTGGTAGAATGCATGAACCAGACTATATTGGAGAAAGTTCGGTGTATGTTGTCCAATCTTTGGATTGGAAGAGTTTTGATGAAGGCGATTGTATGCATGCCATCTAATCAACCGTTTGCCATCAGCTGCAATTGAGGGCAAAACACCCATAGAGATGTGGACTGGTAATCCTGCTACTGATTATAATTCTTTACATGTTTTTGGTTCCCCTGCTTATTATCATGTAAAGGAATCTAAGTTAGACCCAAGAACAAAGAAAGCATTGTTCATGGGTATAACTGGTGGAGTAAAAGGATACCGTCTCTGGTGTCCTATTACGAAGAAGATTATTTTCAGCAGGGATGTAAATTTTGATGAATCAGCTATGTTGAAACAAAAAGATTCTCAAGAGGATGACAAAACCAGTAGTACTTTGCAGTAGGTGGAGTTTGAAAAGGTTAAATTTGATCCAGCTGGTGTCGATGAGACCGAAGATGATGAAGAGGTTCTGACCAGAACCTTACGATAAAGATTCGATTGCATATGAAGGCCCATATATTGGCCTATGCACTTCCAATTATAGATGATAATGTTTTTTCCACTTACAGAGAAGCAGTAAGTAACCCCGAAACTATACAGTGGAAGAGAGCAATGAACGAAGAAATGCAGTCTCTTCACAAAAATGAAACTTGGGAGTTAGTTACACTGCCCAAGGAAAATAAGGCCATTCGGTGCAAAATAGGTATATGCAAAAAAGGAAGGATTTCCTCATAAAAATGAAATTCGATACAAGGCTAGATTGGTAGCGAAGGGTTACGTTCAGAAGGAAGGAATAGATTACAATGAGGTATTTTCTCCAGTTATGAAACACTTGTTTATTCAAATTCTGCTAGCCATGGTTGTACAATTTGATCTTGAACTAGTTCAGCTTAATGTAAAAACTGTATTTTTACACAGTGGTTTAGAAGAGGAAATTTACATGACTCAGCCAGATGGATTCAAGGTTGCTGGAAAAAAAAATTGGGTTTGCAAATTGACCAAAGTAGTGACAACGATCAAGTTTGAGCATTGTCTAAACTTGATCAATGTCTTACAAGTTTGAAAGTAGTTGGAGAAGGCAGAGACTGGAGGATAATTTGTTGATAGTCGGCTCAGATTACTAAATCTTCGCCGAGATAGAGAATTGTTGAAAAGTCAAAGAATGGCTTGCAAATTTCAAAAGGCAAAGTTGGTGGGCTTGCCAATTTCAAAACTGTTGATTTTTGTTGCCATATTTTGAAGACTTTCGGAAACATGGATTTAATGCATGCATGATCTTTGGCTATAAATACCAAGCCATTTGTTCATTTGTATGCATCCCAATTTAAGAGATTTGAGAGCATTTTAAGTGAAGCAATTTGAGAGATTTCAGAAAGCTTCCACTTGAGTGCTCTAGTGAGGTTCCATTTAGGTGTATTGGGGTTTTGGGTATTGAGAGTTTTTTTCTACTTTGTAAATTTCTAATTTATTAGTGAAATTATCTTCCAGTCTTTGCCCGTGAACGTAGGCATTACGCCGAACCACGTAAATTATTGTATCCTATTTTCTTTGCATTTATTTGCACCATATTTATATTTCTCCAAAAGTCGCAGTATTAGTAATTGCTCATCCACGCATTTACGCAACAGTCATTTCATTTGTAATTTATTTTAATCAGATTCATAATGATAATACGATTATTAGAAAAAAAAAAAAGTACTAATTGCGTCGAACAATGAAATTTAAAACATAATATATAGTAAAAAAAATTCAGCCAAAAACATTTTTTCATTATTTTCATGTTTTAGATAAATTACCAAATACATTTTTTTTTCTGTTTTAGAAACAAACTACTAAATCCGTTTCACCTTTAAAAACATCCCATTAAGAATATTATTATTCTCCTCCAAAACATCAAATCAAACATAAAAACACTCACTAAAAGATAATTCCAGACGCAGCCTAAAGATTTTGTAATTTGCCGTATTCGAGTATCCGACACCGATCAATTAATTAAGGTTGTGTACACCTGTGTGTGTGTGTGTGATCTAAGGCACATGAATATGGTGGGGCCTTTGGCCTACAAAGACGAGCAAATCATTATAAAATGACAATGTCCTTATGAAGACATGAATATAGGTGTTTGCAAATCGAATTTGATGGATTTGAAATCGTATCTATAATTTTATATATTATAAAATTTTAATTTAATTTATAAATTTACAGATCAGATGTAAATTTAATTCAATCCATATTAAATTTATTATTTTACGAATTGATTTGTAGACTGAACATTTTTAATTTTATCTAATTTATAAATTAATTAAATATAAAAATTAAATATAAAAATAATTTTACTATCGATTAAATTTAAAATTAAATAAGATTTAAATAAATAAATTATTTAAATAAAACTAGAAAATACATTTAAAGTTTTAAAATATAACACACCAAAACGAAAAAAATCTTATTTGTTTAGATCAGTACATGGAAATTAACTATTTAGGAAGTTATATTTATTTATTTAATTTATTATTATTATTAGATAAGATATAATATAGTATTAATGTAATTATATTTTAGCTTATTTATTTAGTTATAAGTACGAACGTCATATTTATAAGTTTTATTTTTTAATTAAATAAATACTTTTATTTCTTTACTGATTTACAGAGATAAATCTATATCCAATCCATTGATTGTATATTATTAAAGTTTTAATCCAATCTAATTCACCAATTCACGGATCAAATTTTTATGAATCGAATTTATACGGATCAGACGGAAATAACAAAAATTATTATTTAACTGAGATTTTTAATTTATTGACCATTAATTTTTTAAGATTGTACTGTAATTAGTTGGTCTTTTTTCAATGCAAAATAAATTGACAGATCATATAAATGAAGTAACATATGGATTACTACAATTTCTTTCTTAATTAATTTATTGAGGATATGATAAAAACAAAATGAAAAGATGATCAGCTCTAAGGCCTTTTTTTTTTTTTTAAAAGCTTGAAAGCCTAATTTAAACAAAATGTTTAATACTTTTTTTTTCAATATATTAAACTATCAGCAAAGCTCTCCCAATAAGTATTAACGCAATTGCATTCCCAAGTTTCGAACTGAGAACCTTGGTTAAGATAAAACAGTCATGTGCTAGCTAATCTATGCACTTGTTGGTTAAATATTTAATACTTTAATAACATAAAAGTATATTATATTTATCGTGCATGTTATAATATTTAATGCAGTTGCATTCCCAAACCTCGAACCAAGTACTTTGGTTAAGATAGAGCAGTCCTATACCAACTGATCTGCGCTATTGTTGGTTAAATATTTAATACTTTAATAACATAAAAGTAAGTAATCAGTCATCATAAATTAGGGATTCATTCATTCATCTTCCAAATAAATATGTATGTTATATTGGCAATAATTTTGCCATATATAAATGTCATTCTGGTTATTAGCCAAATATATCTTGAGTTAGAAAAAAATCTTTGATGTGCTTTCTTATCAGATATTTCATATTTATTATCCATAAAAGAAATGATATATCAAGTGGCGATCTGATCTAGGATTTTGATTTTATTAAAGTCGGAGACAACATGAGAATTTATAATTAAAATTATGTTAACGCCACTGTTGTCAACTTGTCCTAGAATGAAAATTTTGCTTGACATATTTATCATTTTGTTTATTATTTGACTGCTATGATATATAACATGCGTCCATGCATGCATGTGTCACTTTTCAGTACTCAGTCCAAGATTTCCGCTGGCGGAGTTTTCAGTTGGAGGGCTGGTATCGGGTACAAGAACAAACGTCATGCCATCTGCAGAATTAGTTGTATTTGGGTAGGGAGAGATTCTAATGGTGAAGGTGGTACTAATCATTGCTGGCCATGCAGTCACAGGTTGGCTATATTAATATAAAACCCGTCCAGCCTTCCTCAGCGGTAGCCCGGTTGATTCTGGTGAAGGATCGGATGTGAGGCTTAAATATCCATAAGTTGCGGTCGCTGCGCTCAAGCAAATTAGGCTGCCGTCGCTACAACTTTTTGGGTTGAATGAGGGAAATGAGAGGCTAACAGGTTGATCCACAGGGATTGATGAAGAAGCACCGGGAAGAAAAATTGAGAGGAGTAGTAGGAAACTAATTTTGTTTGGGACGAAAATTTGAGGGCTACTTCTCGAATAGCATTGCTCAACATCACATGCACTTATATAGCATTTATTTTACTTTATCCAATAAAGGTTGTCTCTTAATCTGATATTTTATTTAAATAAATTTACTTATAATATTAGTTATAATTAATGAATGATAATATAATAATTAAGTAAATCCTAATCATATATAAATAAGAAGATATATATTTTTTAAAACTTAAAATATATAAAAATATCTTTCACAAGCCTAATCAATTAAGTTGTGCCTTTTTCAAAAACCAAAAAAAAAAAAAAAAAAAAGGTGCCAAATTCACGTTTGATAAATAGACTGACGTTGTAGGTGTGCAATCAAGCTTTAAGCCGACCATCAGAGCGATCGTTTCCATCACAACCAGCAACGAACTTGATTTCAATTAAAGAATGGGAGATACACTAAAACTCACTCGATCAATCATCTTTGTCTTTTTCCCATAAATGCGATATAAACGTTTTCCATTTTGCAGTGACCAGTCAATTAATCAAGGCTGTATAATGACTATTTTTATGATGGGGCCATTGGCCTACAAATTGCAATCTCCATTTTGTTTCTTTTTACCCTTTTCTTCTCCTTCTTAATTATCACTTCTTGTGACTTAACCTGCGTCCCACTGATTAAGGGCAGATTCGCTTAATATACGCACCTCTCCCACCTTGAGACACTTACATTAGCTTTTAATTTTTTTTAACTCCTATTTTCTCTCTAATCAAAGAATTGTTATCATTTATATTTATCATATTACTTATATTCATGATATATTACTTACCACTTTATGATTTTATTTTTGTAAAAATAGACATTTGTTCCTTACATGTAATTATTCTCTAGATTACCACGTCTTTTATTATTTTTTCACTTTCTGTTACTATTGTGTTAATATCGAAATTGATGAATAATTGAACAATAAATAAATAATAGTAGCACCATTTGTAATTGCAGACGTCAAGCCATCAAGGGTCGGATTTGGAATTCTCAGGTGAGTAAACAATGTATTGCCTTTCATGGACGTCTTCCGATACCATTTAGTGGTTCAATAAGGAAGAAAAATTCATCAAGTTATTTGTGAAAAATGCGTTTTAAGAGGTTGTTGAGAGGTGTTAATAGCACCATAAGAAAATAGGTGTTAAAAATAAATAGTAAATTTTTACTAGTCAAGGTTTGAATAATGGTAATAATACAATAAATTTTTAATCACACAATTTCTGGCCAGGTGATATATGACGGGGCCTTTGGCCTAAGGACGAGCAAGTCATTGTAAATTGACAATGTACCTTAGAAGACGTGAATGTATCTCGTCACTTTAGTCCATTCAATCCGCATCATGAATATAGGAGTGAATCTTGGTTCTCACACGTGGCATATTTCTTCATCTTAGAAATTTTTGATTATCTCATCTTGGATGGCGCCAAAGCAAGGAACATTGCGATTCACTTAAATATTCACGTTTTCTGAGGATATTAGATTTCAATTTCATGTACTCTTAGGATAATATGATTTTCTGGACTTTTTGAACCATAATTTAGAATTTTAGATAATTCGATTGTACATCGAAACTCGGGAGCGAATCTTTTTTTCACAAATCAATTCAGTTGTACGGTGTTAGAATAACATAATGGAGATTTGATTAGAACACCAAAATCCATCCAATAAATGAAATGGGATTGAATAATTTCACACAACAGTCTTACTTTTGACAAAATATTGAGTTGCTTTTAAAATTAAATCCAAAAAAGAAACACTCAACCTTAATTAGTTAAATCCAACAAGTTGGCTTGTTAGTGTGTGAAGGAGAAAAGAAATAGGCACGGCAATGGGTGAGATTGACGAGAAGACCATCAAATTTTCCCAAGCATTTTTCCAAACCATCAACCGAACTGGCTGCAATGGCAGCACATTTCTGCTATGTGCGTCGCGTTTAAACATGTGTAGCCTTTGAATTGTATAAGTTAAAACTCGACAGCCATTTCAAATGGGATAGAAAATGGGGTACCTTACCAGTTACCACCGGGTTAGAGGTAGCTGGACCCACATGTACTATTGCTATTAAAATTTTTTTTATTATTCATTTCATTTGTAATTTATTTTAATCAGATTTATAATGATAATAGGAATATCAATAAAATAATACTAAATGCATCACATAGTAAAAATTAGAAATCCACATATTATAAAAAAAATTCACCAAACATATTTAAAAGTTAGAAATCCACATATTATAAAAAAATTCACCAAACATATTTAAAAATTAGAAATCCACATATTATAAAAAAAAATTCACCAAACATATTTTTATTATTTTCATATTTTAAGGACAAACAACCAAATAATTTTTTTCATTTGATATAGTGTTTTGAAAACAAACTACTAAATACTTTTCGCTCTTAAAAACATAAAAACATCACATCAAAAATTTCATTTTTCTTATCTAAAAGAATTATAAAAAACAAGTAAAAAAAATAATACAAACACATTCTAAACGTTTTGTAATTTGAGTATCCGGCACCAATCAATTAATTAAGGTTGTGTGTGTGAAACCTAGGGAGATAAGATATGATGGGGCGTTTGGGCTATAAAGGAGGAATTCTAGAATTTTTTTTTCCTACAAGATAAGCAAATCATTGAAAAATGACAACCTCTTTATGAAGACAAGAAAGCACATGATAAATCTCGTGACCCTAATTTAGTCCGTTCAAATCGCATCATGAATACAGGAGTGAAATTGAATATTAATATAAGGTCTTTAATTTCACATGTAGCATGTTTCTTCATCTTAGGGATTATTAATTTATGTTTTATTTGCATATTAGCTAATCTTCTCACATGATCAATAGTAATAAAATTGTTTTACAGATTTTTATTTTTCTATGTTAAGAGTGATAGTTATGCTATGGAATCTGTCTTGTGCAAAGAAAAACTTGAAGTGATATTGACATTGAATCATTTCTATTGCAAAGTGACCATACCAATTGAATTTTTTATTGAATTATTAACATGTTAGAGATGAGATTCAAGCCAAAATAAAAAATAAAAAGAAACTAAAAGTTCTACAAGCACATTTCACAAAAACCACGTAGACATATATTGTATGGGCTTAATTTTACATCAGATAATTATTAATTTATATATAACGTATGTCCTACAAAAATATATGGATTTTTAAAAATATTATCTTATAGATATTATTGAATTTTAACATGTTGTCCTAAGTCGGAAATAATAAAAATTATTATTTAATCAAAATTATTGATTTATCAGCATTAATTTATTAAGATCGCACTATAGTTAGTTGGTCTTTTTTCAATGCAAAATAAATTGACAGATCATATAAATGAAGTGACATTTGGCTCACACACTAATTCATAAATTTACAAAATTCACGACGTTGTGAAACACTAAATTCACACGCTAATTCATGCAGATATCCTCAGGAGAGAACGACTTTACATGTAAATATTTGTTGTCCGGGTCCGCTTATAATGCAGCCACTGTTTCTCATACAGTCGGCTTTTATTATTTTTTTATCTACGCATGTAACCGGCCACCCAAAGTAGCGGTCATACAGGTGAAATAAAGGTAAATATTAAAGGTAATTATTGTCTAGCTGCCATTCTTTTAAGCAAATAACAAACTAATCAATTCAAACTAGAAAACTACTAAAGAGTCCCCCGAATTACATGAAATATATTTTTTATTTTTTCATAAAATTAAAATATATATTTTTTAAAGAACATTAAAAGATACTCTAAATATGACACTTCTATACTAATGAGAATAATATTTTAAATATAATTTAATGAAATTGATTTTAAATTAATTGAATTATTTGTAATATTATTTTATAAATTTAAAGATATTTTACATAAAAAATAATCAGAATATTTTTATTAACATTTTCATAGTGCAATTCAGTTTTTATGTAGAATCATATTAAATTATATTTATTTTTAAATAAATAGAAAAAAATAAATTTCTAAATGCACATAAAGTGACTTAAACCTCTACCTCCTAATAGAAGGATAACTTTTATCTAAGTATTGGATAATTATCAAACAATTATCTTATTCATGGTATCAAATATTCTAATTACATAAAATATTATTATTTTTCTTATTATGATTAGTGGTAATGTGTTATATGGATACCTTCTAAAAACAATTTGTATATTAGATAAATATAATGTATCTAATATTTCAATTTTTACATAATATTCACTAAACAATCACTTATTCAAATTAATTAATACTCAAATTTATGTGAAATTAGTTATTTTATTTATTCTTTTATACTATATTATTTGTATGGTTACATTTATTCATTGTTTTAAGTCATATAACTTTCTATAAATACTTAAAACAAACACATAAATACATAATGTTAATTTTTGATCTATTGCCTTTAGTGTTATCGTGACTAATAATATAATAACTTTAAAAAAATTTTTATATTGGTCATAACTATAATCGTCAATTTTAACTAAATTTAAATTTAAATGTGATACTTATTATCATTATTAGATGTTTATTATCAAAATGTGTATATAGTCTATATATGACATTGTTTTATTTTTATAATGTAAATAGTAATATTATTTATAACTTTAACTATCAACTCCCACATGATTTAATTTGGGATATATGCCATATTTTCATAAATAAATAAATAAATAAATATATATATATATATATATTTGGATAATTTTGTCCTTTGACGATAGTGATCTAAATTCAGAATGTAACTATCCATGTAACATGGATAATTACAATTTTTTTTATTAGTTAGCCTAATGGCAATCCAATTCCTCCCCACCTAAAAGTAGGGATGGCAAGAAAATCTGGGTCTGGCTCGCATCTGCAAAAATCTGAAAAATTCAGATTCAGAAAAATTCGGATCCGTATTTTAAAAAATACAGATCCAAATTTAAAAAATTCAAATCCGTATTTTAAAAAATACGGATCCAAATTTAAAAAATTCAAATCCGTACGGATCCGGATGCGGAACCGAATGCACTTGCATCCGAAAAACCGGATATCCGAATCTGGTTTTGTAAAAAATAAACTATATATACCTTCAATAAAATTAAAAAAAAATCTAATCCTAAAGGCTTAAACGTTAGACCTAATCGTTTTCGTTTCTCTGTCTCTCTTGGGTCTTGGCTCTGCGTCGCCTTCTTCAACTTTCTCACACCCGCACTTCACCGGCCGTAAGTCTTGCTTCCGACTGGTCGACTGGTGACGTCTTCCTCCCAGCCGCCGGCCGCGAGGCCCACGCCAGATCTGCAAAAGCTCGCCCCGACCGATCACTCGCCGTGACGCGTCTTCCTCCCAGCTCGCCGAAGCCGCGCGGCCCACGCCAGATCTGCCAAAGCTCGCCTTGCTTCCGACCAGTGGCTGACTCGCCGTGACGCGTCTTCCTCCCAACTCGCCGAAGCCGCGCGGCCCACGCCAGATCTGCCAAAGCTCGCCTTGCTTCCGACCAGTGGCTGACTCGCCGTGACGCGCCTTCCTCCCAACTCGCCGAAGCCGCGCGGCCCATGCCAGATCTGCCGAAGCTCGCCCCGCCTGTCAGTGAAGCGTCGCCGTCCAAGCCTTGCGGTGGTCGTCAAAGGCTTGCTGTGACGCCGCGACTCGCCAACGTCCAACTTTCGCCTGATTGGATCATTCATGCCTGTAATTTGTTCTTTGCTTCTGTTAAATTTCTTTTGTTTTTATTAATTACATGGGTTTCCCTTCTCTGGTTAAGAATTTGGTAAAATGCTTAATCTTTTTTTTTTTTTTTACATATATTAACTCACCCTACTTTAATTGCTCTAATCAAATGCATTAATTTTCTTGTTGAATTGTAAATTATGACTTTATGATTGAATTTTTAAATTATTTGTTGAATTGTGAAATTTTGATTTTGCGGATCCGGATATTCGGAATATCCGCCGCATTCGCTGCGAATATTATCCGCATCCGGATCCGTATATTTTTTTGCAGATCGGAATGCGGACCGGATCCGTATTTTGCAACCCTACCTAAAAGCAAGGTTCATACCCAAAATCCTTTTGTTTTTAATCCAAGATAATTATAATTTGAATATAACTCATATGAAATAATGTTGTATTTTATTATAGTTCCAGTTATACAATTGAAACATGGTTGTTATATTTTAAAATTAACTCAAAATTATTATAGTAATTGTGCATAAATATAAGTGGTTTTATTATTTGTATACTAAATGTTGTGCAATTTATTTATAGTTGTTACAATATAATTGCAGTTTTTTTTTAATTTGCAGTACTAATAGATAATAATATAATAATTAAAAATAGGTAAGACTTCATAATATCAATAATTTATAATAATATAAGTAAATTGAACTTAAATTAATACTTTCTCATTTTGGAGGCAAAACTGCCGCCTAAATGAAATATTTACTAAACACTATTATTATTTTATCTATAAATTTGAAAAAAAATGGAATTTTTTATTGAAAGTATAAATATTAAATACGTGTAAAATGAAAAAAGAGGCACAACCGTCCCTAATTTTTTGTCCTCTCAAATTCCAACTCTTTTCTTCTCTCAACTTTCGTTTCTCCTCCCCCACATTTAGCCATATTTTTTTAATTAGTGTTGATCACTCTCTGATCCACACTCTCCACTGATTTTTGGCGTCGTCACTCTTCAATTTCAATTCCATCTTCACTCTCTAATGCTTGATCTGGTAGCTCCTTTTTTCTTTTAATATCTGGTGTCATTTTGCATAAAAATATTGAGTGTGAATTTTGGGTGACCTTGCAATTCAGTTGTGAAGCCTCCCAATTTTTCTTAATTCTTTTCTTTTACAGTAAGGATTATTTTCTTTACTGCACCTGAGATGTTGTTTATGTTTCATTTTATTCCTAGTGAACTTAGTTTAGCTTCTTCGAAAATTTCTAAATGAGATACATGTTTCCTTACTTGTTTGGCTTATATATTATGATTTCTTTTCCTTTTCTTTGGGATAAAAGGTCACTTAGCTTGGAAAAGCACTTTGCAGATTCTTTTTAAAAGCTATTATTTTCAGTTAATTTATATACTTCCTAATTTTTATTTATAAGCAAATTGGGACAGTTAATAGTTAATTGGACTATTGCTTAACCAAGAATTATGTAATTGTTTTTTTTCATTTAAGCATAAAATGACATTAAATAGTTATATAATTTTCTTGTTGATTTTCTTAGCCATGGGTGCTAATTGCAATGTTATAAGGTATGGATTTCAGTGATATTACTAATGGAAACTTCTACTAGTGTTTTGGCATGTGCAAGGAAGATTCAATTTTAATTGAGTATTTTTGCCAATGTAATTGATTAGCATTTTTCTTTTAGCTATCGGAGATATTTTAATAATCTAAAACTTGCATAGTCTTTAATGTTTTAGTTGAAATTATAGTTATTTGATTGTTAGATTTAATTTTATTTGCTTTATTGTTTATTGGATTTTGTTGCTTATCTTAATTCTTTGGATTATAGTTGTAAAATTTAATATGATTTGAGTTGCTATTTTAAATAAAGAAACATTTACCTGAGTATTTTTGATATGATAATCTACTTGCCATATTGTTTAATTTTATATTACGTGTTACTAGTTAAAATGAATTTGTGGGTAAATGGAATTTCGATCATGCTAATTCTTGTTGTATTGTTATCTTTTTCTTTATTCCAAAGATCACTTGGTCGTTAAATAAAAGTAGACATAAAAGTTGCATTGAGCAATTAAGCAAGTCGAGAGTAATTTTTATATATTGAATATTGCTGTTAATAAATCCCTTAAAAAATATATGTTACATGAAAATATATTTTTGTGTTTATTTTAGATAAAAAGTATGAATTTTTCTGTTGAAAACCATTGATCCTACCTAAGAATTTGGATCATGCATTTGAAATTCTAAATATTGTTGTTTATTTTGTGGTTGCATTGTGTTTTCTAATGCTATTCGATTATTTATATTATTCATGCAATCAATTTGTTCTTGTTTATTGTAGATGTATTCTCCTCTTTATTTTCCGAAGATACTTTATCGTTAAATTAAAGTTGACATAAAAATTACGTAGAACAAGTATGCTAGTCCGGGAATAATTTTATGTTTTAATATTTCTATTAAAAATTTCTTTAAAAAAGTATATTGTTAGAAATTAGTATATAGTTTTGTGTTTAGTTTGCATTAGAATTTTTTTTTTGGTTGAAAATAAAATTTATTTGGTTCTACCTAAGAATTTAGCACATGCATTTGAAATTTTGAATATCATTTATTTTTCCTAGCCTTGTTTTCTATTATCATTTATTTATTATTTATTATTTTATTATTTTGTATGCAGGGACCCTTGAAATATAGCAGCATTTGAACTCTAGTTCTTGGAAGTTAGAAATTGATTTAGTTCTGTATTGGTTTTATTTTCCCGAAGCATGTAAAAAATTCTTGTTAACCTCTGTAGATGAATGGAAATTTTGATTTGGTTCATTTTTTAGGGCGTTGGATAAGTTAATCTGTTATAATTTCATTTACAAGCAAATGGCAAAAAATCATTTGAAAAATTACTAAATTAAACGCGTTAATTCATAATCATAATTGTTATTACTGTGCTGTTAGACTTTTATAATGTCATATATTGGTCATAATAAGCATTGAAAAATAATTTTAATTAAGCCCAAAAAATTTGAAGAACTTATTTTGTAACTGAAAAATTGTATGTATATTTAAAAGAGAATGATAGTCAATTAAAGAAAAAATGTGTTGTTAGCAAAATTTCAATTACCTAAATGATAAATGAGTATATATGCGAACAAAGGTTAAAATCTCAAGTATGGATCATTAAATTCATAATTAAATTTTCTAAAGTTTTTTTAAACTGAAAAAAGATATTTTAATACTTCAAGTTCCATAGAATGAGTATGTTAGTCAAGATTTTTTTTTTATTTTGAATATTATTGTTAAAAAATCATCAAAAAATATGTTGTTAAAATTAGAATATAGTTTTGTGTTAGTTTATATTTAAGTTTCAATTTTTTTGTTAAAAACAATATATATCTTCTTAAAAAAAAAACAATATATATATAATCTTACCTAAGAATTTAGATCATGCCTTTGAAATTTGAATATTTTCGTTAATCTTTTGCAGCCTTTTTTTCTAATTTCATTTGGTTTTTATATTTTTTTATGCGGAGACTCATGAAATCTAAATCTCAAATTAGTAGCATTTAATTTAGGTTTTGGAAGCTGTGAATTGATTTAATTTTGTAATAGTTTTATTGATATTATTAGTTTTTAAAGAGTTATTTTCTCACAAGCTTGTAAAAAAAGTTCTTAACAAAAGTGGTTTTAGGCTCGACTATTTTTGCAATTTTAACTTTTCAATAAGCCTCACATTAGGTTATTATTGTAACTAACTGCTTAAGTAATCTAAGTGCTCATTCTTATAATGAAAATCTTGATTTGATTCATTTTTAAGTGCATCGGATAAATTAATAAGACATTATATTTTTATTTACAAATAAATGCCGATAAAATTTATGAGTAAGAAAGACCATTTGATTTAGATAAATTAATTAAACATGCAAAATTATTTTACAAAATGTTCTCACTATAATGTTAGATTTTCATCGTACCAAATTGGCCATAACAAATTTTTGAAAATTATTTTCACTAAGTCTTGAAAATTGGAGGACTTATTTTATAAATAAAAAATTATATACATATTTAAAAATGAAAAGGAAGAGTACTCATTATAAGAAAAAAATTTGTTAAAAAATCTAATGATTGTAGTAATAATAATTGTAGTAATAGTTAAAAATAATAATAAAAATAATAATAATAGTTGTAATAATACAAGTATAATATAATAATATTTATAATTAATAACAAAAATATTTTGTTCAAGTAATTAGAAATTAATAAAACTAATTTGAAAAGAAAATAGAGTGGTAAAAATTTAATTCGAATTCAAAAAAATCTTAATTCTTGATTTATTTTAGTTTAAAGATAAATAAATATAGTTAATTGAATGATACATTTACAAGGATCAAAATTTAGGTGTAAATAAATTCAAGTTTAAGAAATCTTATCAATTCAATTTATCCCAAAAAGAAAAAGAAAAAAGATAATTAAAAAAAATAAATTAAGAAAGTTTCAACTGTTGTAAGTTTAAACACTTTTATAATTTACGCTATCAAAACTTTTGAAAATTTAATTTTTATTTTTTGAAAAACACAACAATTGCACGCACATTTACATCTACTTTTAATTTACTATCAAATTTTTGAAACATTAAAGAAATTATTTAAAAAGTAAAGAGAAAGCTGAAAATAAATGCATAAATTTACTTGATAACTAAAAATAATTAATTTAAATGATAAAATGAGAATAAATATGTATAAAGATTAAACGAACAAGTATATATATATACACACACACACTCACACACACACAATCAAATTCAAGAGATTTGAAGTGAAGAAAATAGAAAAAAAATACACTTAGATTATAGACAAAATATTGGAAAAGATTAAGGGTTGTAATAAAGATTTTTCAGTACTATATAGTAAGTTGATATTTACAAAATTAGTAAAGGGTCAAACATAATTCACCTTATTAATATTATTGTTATTGGAAATAAAAGTACATTAACTATTCAACCCAATAATTGGAATATTACCAAGTTAATGAGAAGGTTCAAACCAAAATTTGTAGAATAATAGTTGAAACAAAATAAACGCATAAGGGAGAAAATATAACCAAAATAAGGAACTTGCTTAACCAAAAATAAAATGATGAAAAATAAATTTGGTACATAACCGGAATAATTAAAATTTTACCAAATTAATGGGAATATTCAACACAAAATTAGAGTAACAATTAGTTGAAATACATAAACCAATAAGAGAGAAAGAGTAACGAAAATTAGGAACTCATCTAACGAAAAATAAAAGCTACTTGGAATATAACCCAGAATTTCGGCATTTAATGAATGTAGTAGGAATATCGAACGTACAACCGGTGCAATAATAAGTTGAAACATATGAACCTATAAATGAAAAAGCTTAACCAAAATCTGGAACTAATCTAACAAAAAAAATGAATTTGGGTATTTAACCCAGATAACTGAAATCTTACCAAGTTAATTAGAATATTAAACGCAAAATCAATGAAATAATCGTTGAAATATATAGACCCATAAGGGAGAAAGTATAACCAAAATGAGGGATTTATTTGACCAAAAATAAAATGATAAAAAATAAATTTGGTACATAACCGGAATAATTGGAATCTTACCAAATTAATGGGAATATTTAACACAAAATTAGAGTAACAATTAGGTGAAACACATAAACCAATAAGAGAGAAAGTGCAACGAAAATTAGGAACTCATCCAACGGAAAATAAAAGATACTTGGAATATAACCCAGAATTTCGGCATTTAATGAATGTAGTAGGAATATCAAACGTACAACCGGTGCAATAATAAGTTGAAACATATGAACCTATAAATGAAAAAGCTTAACCAAAATCTGGAACTAATCTAACAAAAAAAATGAATTTGGGTATTTAACCCAGATAACTGAAATCTTACCAAGTTAATTAGAATATTAAACGCAAAATCAATGAAATAATCGTTGAAATATATAGTCCCATAAGGGAGAAAGTATAACCAAAATGAGGGATTTATTTGACCAAAAATAAAATAATAAAAAATAAATCTGGTACATAACCGGAATAATTGGAATCTTACCAAATTAATGGGAATATTTAATACAAAATTAGAGTAACAATTAGGTGAAACACATAAACCAATAAGAGAGAAATTGCAACGAAAATTAGGAATTCATTCAACAGAAAATAAAAGATACTTGGAATATAACCCAAAATTTCGGCATTTAATGAATTTAGTAGGAATATCAAACATACAACCGGTGGAATAATAAGTTGAAAGATATGAACCTGTAAATGAGAAAGGTTAACCAAAATCAGAAACTAGTCCAACCAAAAAAAATAATTTGGATATTTAACCCAGATAACCGGAATCTTATCAAGTTAATTGGAATATTAAACACAAAACATGTGGAACGATGATTGAAACATATAAAGCAAAATGGGAGAAAGCATAACCAAATTTAGAAACTTCTTTAACGAGAAAAGAATCTACTTGAAATTTAACCCAAAATATTAGTATTTAACGAATTGAATAGAAATTTTAAACACAAAACTAGTGAATTGGAAAGTTGAAACAATGAACCTATTAATGAGAAAGTTTAACCAAAATTAGGGACATATGAAATTAACTTGAAACATTTACCTAATATATTGATATTTAACCAAAAGTGTTAGGACATGATTATTTTACCTTTTTTTTAACTTTTATTTAGATTAAAAATATTTTTCTCACTCAAATATTTTTTAAGTTAAGTTTTTATAAATTTCCATAAATTTTTTTCATTTTATTTTATTTTTTCTGCATTAAAAATAATTTTTTTAAAATTATTGAATGAACAACCGGTGAAAAACCGGTTGCTCAAGTTTTGTTATTACTATTCTTGGTGCTGTATTGAATACAACACCGTATTATAGGATGACTCTTGTTGTCCGTGGGTACATCGTTTCCCATGTATGGTTAAATTTTTAGTTTATCATTTCCACTATGGGAAGAGAATTTTGGTCCGATAAAGAAGAGAACGAAGAAAAAGAAAAAGAAAAAGAAAAAGAAAACATCAGAAGTTCAACCGAAGCTGAATATGAACATTAATTTCTACTAGGGATGGCAATGGGCACCACCCGCAGCGGGTTTGTCATTACCAAATCTAAACCCGCACAAAATTTAAATTACTAAACCCACCCGCAACCCGCAGTGGATTTTAATTTTTTTAAGAAAACCCACCCGCAGCGGGTTTTGATAATTACCAAACCCGCAATGGTACCCGACGGATTTTTTGCGGGTTTCTGCATTTAAAATTATAAATGTTTAATATATAAATTTATAATAATAATATCAAATTTCGTATAACATACTCAATTTTATATTTAAATAATATAAATGAAAAATTAAAATTTCAACATCAATCCAACACAAATTCTGCATTTAAAATTATAAATGTTTAATATATAAATTTATAATAATAATCTCAAATTCCATATAACATACTCAATTTTATATTTAAACAATATAAATGAAAAATTAAAATTTTAACATCAATCCAACACAAATTCACGAATTCAAATATAAATTACACAAATCCATTTAAAAAACACAAACTAATATACAAAATAACAATTATATTTCATTTTATCATTTAAAATAAGCTCCAAGACAAGATATTCATTTCATTCACCACCACAAGCACTCATCCAACACGATGTCTACAATAATAATTAAGATTAATATTTTTAAATACTAATCAAGAAAATATTATAATAATAAAATAATTCATGTATTAAGTTAAAGAAAATAGTACATACAAAATTATAATAGATAGATGAGCATGCTAAGTCAAAGGAAAAATGCTTTAGTTTTCTTTAGGTCATGACTTTAGAATGAGAAATGAGCCACATACATACACAACTTTTGGCCTTTGGTTATTTGGTAATTTAAATAATTATATTATTTTCCTAATACATTTTTAGATTAAAATTAAATTAAAAAGTTTGGATCAATGCGGGTATCCACTGGATATTATACTAATACTAAACCCACCTGCATCCATATGCAAGTTTTAATTTATAATATTAAACCCACATAACGGTAAAATTAGGGGCGGGTTTTATTGCGGGTTTGTGGGTATAATTGCTATCCCTAAATTTTCTACACAAGTACATACAGTACATCTCAACCAGCAAGCCAAAGATATTAGTCTTAGTCATGGGCGGAGTTAAGGCGGGAGGGAACTTCACTCATTCATTAATTTTCTTTAAATGTCTGCCCCTTCCAAACCGTTACATAAATAATTTGGACACATTTTTTATATGTTAAAAGACTTATAGTTCAATGGTAAGAGTGTTATTTGATGGTTTTAAAGTCTGGGTTCAAATCCCAATAATCACATTATTTTATATTTTTAAATATTTTATGGATACTGCCTCAAAAAATAATTTTTTTCACGCATTTAAAATAAATAATTTATTACTAATATTATTTAGAATTTAAAAGAAACTTATAAAATTTAAAATAAATAATTTATTACTAATATTATTTAGAATTTAAAAGAAACTTATAAAATTAAAGTTTATAAGACTTAAAATGTATTCAAGTGAACATTAAAAAAGAATCCTAAGTTAAATAAGATTTTTTGAATTAAGGCTCCCTCATTTTAATTTCTGGGTCTGCCACTGTTCTTGGTCGCTGCTGTCAGTTTATTCAATACTTATATATAAGAGCCATGTAACTTTATTGATGATATTAATATCTATTATAATTTATGCGACATGGTTTTGAAAAGACAGTTTAGAATTATTTTGGCATCACCAGGTTTTGCTTCTTAAGAGAAGAAGACGGCAACGGGAATGTTGTGAAAGTCCAATCGAGCACCTGATGGCTTTCTGCATTGTTGGGCCCTGTAGCTGCTGTGAGCCAACATAGACTGAGCTTGGAACTGTTTCTGACAAGATAGTAGGTCTTTCAATCACCTTCTGAAGTGTGTTCCCCGCATATGCCACATAAACATAGAGTACTTTCGTCCATCCATAGTAATAAATTTTAACCTGGATTGGTCTTCCGCTTTTGAGCTCAATGCCAAAACTGTCGAGACTCTCAGCTGGATCTGATGTTAAGCTTGCTACGTCGACGCCAATATGGTTATCATCTGGATCATACCCGTTCTTGAAAGCGTCCAGCTCCACGGCTAATGGCGAAAATTTTCCACCTACATAATTTGCACGCGTAATATATAATATGTGTACGCCCATGCATGCATGTGTGATGTGTCAGTATTTTATTGTTATCTGCATTAATTCTTAATTCTTCACATTGATCATCATACCTGATATAGTCAGTCCAAGATATTCACCGACACCCTCTTCTGATGAGGGGCTGGTATCGGTTGCAAGAACAAACGCCATGCCATCTGGGGAAATAGTTGTATTTGGGTAGGGTGAGATCCTAATGGTGAAGGTGGTGCTAATCATTGCTGGCCATGCAGTCACAGGTGGGCTGTACAAAACCCGTCCAACCTTTTTTACCGGCAGCTCTGGTGATTCTAGTGAAGGGTCTGATGTGAGGCTTAAGTAGCCGTAACTTGGAGTCACTGCGCCCATGCAAATTAGGCTGCCATCGCTACAACCCTTTGGGTTGAATGAGGAAAATGTGAAGGTGAAGCTAAAAGGTTCATCATCAGGGACTGATGAAGAAGCTCCGCGAAGAAGAATTGAGAGCAGCAGTAGGAAAATCATTTTTGTGTTCTGGGAGGGCTGCTTCTTTAATGGCATGGCTCAGCTTCACATGCACTTATTATATAGGGAACTTTAGAACTTTTTTTAAAAAAACATTTTTATTATTGTTGTTGTTATTATTATTATTATTATTATTTTGTGCGTCAAGGCGATGTTTTAAAGGTCACTCTCCTTTCAAAACCTTGTATAGCACATGCATATAATTGCCTGAGTAAAAAAATATATTGATAAATTGGTACCTATAAAAAGAAAGTATTGTTATTTGCACAAAAACTAGCACATGATTACTGAACACATGAAATATTTTTATTAAAAGATAAACTCTTTCACTTTATAAATTTTATTTTTTTATACAAGAGTTTTATTTGTCACTGTAGTTTTGTATGCAATTAATATTACTCAATTTCTTTTTATCTAAATATCTTTGCTCAATTTAGAAATACAATCTAACGTGCCCACTGACAACAAATATTTAGTCATAATGAGACCAATGTATGCAATGTTTGCTCTCGAGGCTGCAGATCTTCATTATCTAAATCATAGTTAACACGGTCCACAAAATCATGAAAATCCTAAGAATATATGAAATTGAAATCTGGCAGCCTCAAAAAACGTGAATATTTTAGTGAATCACAATGTTTCCTGCTTTGGCACCATCCAAGATGAGGTTATCAACAATTTATAAGATGAAGAAACATGCTGCTTTGTCACTCCTTTTTTTTTTTTTTTTTTTGATGCAAAAGTATGGCTTTCTATTAAGGAGAAAAGTCAAATAACAACTTCACTTCGGCTGGAAAAGACCCCAGCCATACAGAAAGGGAATCAAAATCAAAAGCTTTCTGTGCTAGCTCATGTGCAGTAGTGTTACAATGTCTTGGAACAAATTGAATTCTGGAATTGTTCAAACTACTTAGGCTAGCTCGAATACTGGCTATTGTCCAATAGATTTCAGCCTTAGTCCCCTTCTTGTTTTGTGACAGATCCACTACTTCTTTTGAGTCGGTTTCAATGATTATTGGCAGGAACTTGGCATTTTGGGCTACTTGGATGCCCAGGCTTACAGCTTCTGCTTCCATGCAAGCCACCGTCCCTTTATAAGGCACTCTCTGACTACTGCTACCACTTTGCTCAAGTCCCTAATCACCACTCCCACTCCATTGTCTGGTTTTTGCTCGGTGCATCATTTCTGTACCACCCATTTGGGGGAGGGAGCCATACTTGCTGGTTGTTGATTTGAAGATTTTGGGCTGTTTGATCAGCTGGAAATTTTACTCGATGGTAGGAATCCACAACTGCTATTGCTCTCGCAACTGATAATTGAGAATCTTCCTTCTTGCCTTCGAAGATGAGAAGATTCCTGGAAATCCAAATAGACCAACAAACTGCAATTATCAGCTCTAACTCTTTCCTCCTTCTACTAGATGCCAGCTCTTGGAGAGCACTGAACAAATCTTGCTAGGCCAGAAGCTTGATATCTTGGTAGAAATCAGTTAATTTCCAAACTTTTCGAGCATAACTGCAGCTCAATAAAGCATGAAAGATATCTTCCTCACCACTCTGACATCTATGGCATAGAGGCTCCTTTATGTGGAAAGCGGCAAAAAACTTGCTGCCAACAGCTCGCAATCTCTGGAAAAGATGCTTTGTCACTCCTATATTCAGTAACAATTGAAGTCATTTATGGATATTCAGTGATATTCTTGTATATATTCATCTTGGTTAATATTTATGGAAACTTAATTTAGTACTTTGTTGTTATTTGGAACTTGTAAAAAACTTCATTTCATAGTTATGTTTTTATTTTTTTTAAACAATATTGTAGTTGAATCATGTTAATTTAAGTGATGTATTTCAGATTTTTATTATGTGAATTTGTTGTGAGATTTGATATATTTAATATATTTTTGAGTTTTCATTTAATTGTAAAATAAATAGGAAAAATACAATTAAAATAAAATTATACTATTAATCAAAAGCAACATAACATCACTAAATACTGGCACTAAATATTTAAAATCATATAAATAAATACTAATACTATAATGACACGAATTACTAACAACAACATAGTATTATCAAATACTAACGCTATAGTGTCATTGTTTTGGTAATACTATTGTGACACAAATTACTAATACAAAAATAGTATCATCAAATACCAACACTATAGTATCACTATTTTGGTGATACTATAGTGACAGTCTTGATCTGAAAATTATTCACACTAATTTTTTGTGTGTTGCTGTGTTTTGACACAATTAATAAGTGTCAATAAAAATAATTACTAACACTAAATTGGTGTTAGTAAAACCTATTTTTCTAGTAGTGATACTATAAATGTATGAATTCAGATTTTTAATAAAGTTTATATTGTTATATACGTGTAAAGGAAAATTTTGGTCGTTCGCACAAATTGAATTTCATGCAAACTTGGAAGTTCACAGCATTGTAAAACTTTAAATTCACACAAAAATTCGCGCAGACGATCGCAGAAGAAAAGAACTCTACATGTAATTAATCTGTAGCGATGCGTAAATTGTTTCCCATGGTTAAATTTTTATTTTACGATTCCACTGTGAGAAGAGAAGCTTGGTCCGATAAAGAAGAGAACGAGGAAAAAGAAAAAGAAAAAATCAGGAGTTCAAAGCTGCAGCGTAATCAATAGAAGCTGACATGAACATTTCTACACAAGTACAAACAGTAAGTCTGAGATAGCAAGTCAAAGATACTAGTCTCAGTGGCTACTATCACTTTATTCAATATTTATATATAAGAGCCATGTCACTTTATTGATGCTATTACTTATTGTTTATTATAATTTATGTGACATGGTTTTTCAAGGAAAATTTAGAATTATTTTGGCATCACCAGGTTTTGCTTCTTGAGAGAAGAAGACGGCAATGGAAATGTTGTGAAAGTCCAATCGAGCACCTGATGGCTTTCTGCCCTGGTGGGCCCTGTAGCTGCTGTGAAGCCAACATAGACTGAGCTTGGAACTGTTTCTGACAAGATAGTAGGTCTTTCAATCACCTTCTGAAGTGTGTTCCCCGCATATGCCACATAAACATAGAGTAGTTTCGTCCATCCATCGTAATAAATTTTAACCTGGATTGGTCTTCCGCTTTTGAGCTCAATGCCAAAACTGTCGAGACTCTCAGCTGGATCTGATGTTAAGCTTGCTACGTCGACGCCAATATGGTTATCATCTGGATCATACCCGTTCTTGTAAGCGTCCAGCTCCACGGCTAATGGCGAAAATTTTCCACCTACATAATTTGCACGCGTAATATATAATATGTGTACGCCCATGCATGCATGTGTGATGTGTCAGTATTTTATTGTTATCTGCATTAATTCTTAATTCTTCACATTGATCATCATACCTGATATAGTCAGTCCAAGATATTCACCGACACCCTCTTCTGATGAGGGACTGGTATCGGTTGCAAGAACAAACTGTATTTGGGTAGGGTGAGATCCTAATGGTGAAGGTGGTGCTAATCATTGCTGGCCATGCAGTCACGGGTCGGCTGTACAAAACCCGTCCAACCTTTTTTACCGGCAGCTCTGGTGATTCTAGTGAAGGGTCTGATGTGAGGCTTAAGTAGCCGTAACTTGGAGTCACTGCGCCCATGCAAATTAGGCTGCCATCGCTACAACTTTTTGGGTTGAATGAGGAAAATGTGAAGCTAAAAGGTTCATCATCAGGGACTGATGAAGAAGCTCCGCGAAGAAGAATTGAGAGCAGCAGTAGGAAAATCATTTTTGTGCTCTGGGAGGGCTACTTCTTTAATGGCATGGCTCAGCTTCACATGCACTTATTATATAGGGAACTTTAGAACTTTCTTTAAAAATTTTATTATTATTATTATTGTTGTTATTAGAAAAATGCTAAACAAACTAAAACAAGATTAAAAGACGACAGAAACGGCAGCGTGGGCTTACCGTTTCACGTGTTCTTTAGGTCTCAGTTGGATAAGCGATGGGACCACAATAAATAATAAAATAAAGAATAAAAAAAGGGAAAAGCAGCTCAAATTTCTTCCTTTTATCTTTTTCCTCATACGTTATCCAGTAAGATCTCCTCCCTGTTCAGCCACTCATTTTCGTTAACTTCGCCCCCATCATTCCCTTCGTTCCCTTCGTTAACTTCATCCCCATCACCATCCAACGCTGCAGGCAGTATCAGAATTCGTCCCCAAATGTCTGCTGACGATCGATCTACAACGGACACGATCGATCTAAATTAAAAAAATCCTAACATACATAAAACACATTCAGAAATTATTATAAATTTATTCTATTATTTTCAGCCATTTAAATTCAAAAAAAATCCTAACATATATAAAACACATTTACAAATTATTATAATTTATTCCATTATTTCCAACCATTTAAATTAAAAAAATCATAACAATTCATAACAACTTAAATATATAAAAAGCATAAATCTATAAAATTTTACAATTTAAATTAAAAATTATAACCATTTAAATTAAAAATTCTGCTAAGCGAGATGCAAAGAGATAGAGGAAGGAAAACTCATTTTTCCTTGTTAAATGCAGAATAGACTATGGCTCACATTCACGTTAAAAGCATTGCTAAAAGAGAGGTGAGAGACGTAGAGAGAGAGAATACAAGAAAAAAAATTATTGTTAAATGTTATATTGGTTGACGTGTTATGTTTAATTTAATTTTTTAAATTAATTGTGGGTCCAATTTAAAATTCACGGGTGCTCATTTTCTAAAGAGAGAGGACAGGAAATTTTTGTCATCCTTTAGTCTTCTTGGAGACTCAATGGCAGCACTCTATTGTTATTATTATTATTATTATTATTACTACCCATCACAAAAGAACATAAATTAAAAAAATAATACCCTCCACACTCTAAACGTTCTGTGATTTGGCAATATCCGACACCAATCAATGAATTGAGGTTGTCTGTGTTCTAGGAAGATGATGTATGATGGGCCTTTGGCTTATAAAGACAAGCAAATCATTG
Organism: Citropsis articulata; assembly: GCA_030449925.1. Taxonomy (NCBI): domain Eukaryota; kingdom Viridiplantae; phylum Streptophyta; class Magnoliopsida; order Sapindales; family Rutaceae; genus Citropsis; species Citropsis articulata. The sequence goes on along the minus strand of JASUUH010000121.1, from coordinate 19,544,878 downwards.
GAAAATGACAAAAAATTACAATTTCTTTATGAAGACATGAATACACATGATAATCTCGTGACTTTAATTTAGTCCATTCAAATCGCAAAATGAATATAGGGGAGACAAGTGCCATGTTTCTTCATTTTATAAATTGTTGATAATCTCATCTCGGATGGTGCCAAAGTAGGAAACATTGTGATCACTTAAATATTCACGTTTTGAGGCTACCAGATTTCAATCGTACATTCACAGGATAATATGATTTTGTGGACTGTGTTTACTATAATTTAAATAACGAAGATCTGCAACCTCGTGAGCGAATTGTCTATTTTTGACGTATCAATTCAATTGTACTGCGTTAGAATAACATAATGGAGCTCCAAAATAAATCCAATAAACGATACGGGATTCGAATATTAATTTCACACAACAATGTTACTTTTGACAAAAAATTGAGGTACTTTCACCACACCTCTTCCACTTCCATATACATGAAGCGAATCAATAACTTAACCCCATATATACCTAAGTCATATATACTCATTTGTGGCTTCACAGAGTGTTCATTTCTCTGTTAATACGCGGTAAAATTTTGATAAATTAATAATTTTGGACAATAAAATTTTGTTAATTTTATTTAATATTATAAAGTGAATCGATAGATTAATAAATTATTAATTTTGAAGATATTCCTTATTTTAGAAAACAGTATGATCACATTTATAGCATTGATTTGTCTTGATTTGTATTTATTATGTTTTATTTGAATATTAGTCATTTGTCTTACATTCATAGTAATGAGCTTATTATAGAGTTTTTATTTTTTTTCATGTTATGAATGATGGTTGTACTATGGAATCCATGTTATACATAGAGGAACTCAAAGTGATATTATTATTGAATAATTTCTTGTTGCAAAACAACAATACAATTGAAGTTTTTTGTACATTAAGAAAATTAGATATGAGATTTAAGTAAAAATTAATTCCAAAAAGAAACTAGTAATTTTAAGAGTGTATTTTACAAAAACCATATATACATATGCTATGTCGACTTAGAAGTGACATGTGGCTTAGTTCAATTTCTTTCTTAATTAATCTAATGAGGATATGGTAAAAGCAAAATAAAAAGATCATTAGCTCTAAGGCCTAATTTATACAAAATGATTAATAACATAAAAGTAAGTGATCAATCATCCTAGCTGTATGTTAGGGATTCATCTTCCAAATATATATGCATGTTATATTGGCAATGATTTTGCCATATATAAATGTCATTATGGACATTAATTAGCTAAATATATCTTGATTTGGAAAGAATCCTTTATGTGAATTCTTATCACATATTTCATATTTATTGTCGATAGAACTATAGACTATGCTATAGATGTACCAATTCATATTTCTAATAAAGTTTATGTTGTTATATAGATGTCGAGAAAAATTTTGGACGCCTGCACGAATTTAATTTCATTTCAATTTGGAAGTTCATAATATTGTGAAACTCTAAATTTGCCTAAAAATTCATGGGGACATTCGCAATAGAAAAGGACTCTAAATATAATTAACATCTGCAGCAATGCATACATTGTTTCCCATGGTTAAATTTTTATTTTATAGTTTCCACCGTGAGAAGAGAATTTTCGTCCCAAAAAGAAGAGAACGAGGGAAAAGAAAAAGAATGAAGTTCAAAACTGCAGCGTAATCAATAGAAGCTGACATGAACATTTCTACACAAGTACATAGTAAATCTCAGATAGCAAGCCAAAGATATTAGTCTTGGTCGCTGCCATCATTTTATTCCATATTTATACATAAGAGCCGTGTCACTTTATTGATGATATTATTATTTATTATAATTTTTATATGACATGGTTCTTCAAGGCTAGTTTAGAATTATATTGGGATCGCCAGGTTTTGGTTCTTGAGAGAAGAAGGCGGCAGCGGGAATGTTGTGAAGGTCCAATCAAGCAGCTGATGGCTTTCTGCGTACCCGGGCCCTGTAGATGCTGTGAAGCCAACATAGACTGAGCTTAGAACTGTTTCAGACAAGACAATAGGTTTTTCAATCAACTTCTGAAGTGGGTTCCCCGCATATGCCACATAAACATCGAGTATTTTCGTCATTGAAAAATGACAAGGTCTTTATGAAGACAAGAAAATACATGATAAATCTCGTGACCCTAATGTAGTCATCGCATCATAAATACAGGAGTGACATTGAATATTAACATAAAGTCTTTAGATCTCACACGTAGCACGTTTCTTCATCTTGGGGATTACTAATATATATTTTTATTTGAATATTAGCTAATCTTCTCACATCAATAATAATAAAATTGTTTTAGAGATTTTATTTTTCTATGTTAAGAGTGATAGTTATGCTATGGAATCCCTCTTGTGCGAAGAAACACTTGAAGTGATATTGACATTGAATAATTTCCATTGCAAAATGACCATACCAATTGAATTTTATATTTAATTATTAACATGTTAGAGATGAGATTCAAGCCAAAATTAAATCCAAGAAAGAAAACTAGAAGTTCTACAAACATATTTCACAAAAACCACGTAGACATATATTATATGGGCTTAATTTTACATCAGATAATTATTAATTTATATATAACGTATGTCCTATGAAAATATATGGATTTTTAAAAATATTATCTTATAAATATTATTGAATTATTAACATGTTCCTAAGTCGGAAATAACAAAAATTATTTTTAATCAAAATTATTGATTTATCGGGCATTAATTTATTAAGATCGCACTATAGTTAGTTGGTCTTTTTTCAATGCAAAATAAATTGACAGATCATGTAAATGAAGAGACATATGGCTCACACACTAATTCATGAATTTACTAAATTCACGACGTTGTGAAACACTAAATTCACAGACTAATTCATGAATTTACTAAATTCACGACGTTGTGAAACACTAAATTCAAACACTAATTCATGAGGCAAGGACTTTACATGTGAATATTTGTTGTCGGTGGGTACATTGTTTCCCATGTATGGTTAAATTTTTATTTTATCATTTCCACTATGGGAAGAGAATTTTGGTCCGATAAAGAAGAGAGAGGAAAAAGAAAAAGAAAACATCAAAAGTTCAAAGCTGCAACGTAATCAATCGAAGCTGAATATGAACATTAATTTCTACACAAGTACATACAGTACATCTCAGATAGCAAGCCAAAGATATTAGTCTTAGTCGCTGCTATCATTTTATTCAATACTTATATATAAGAGCCATGTCACTTTATTGATGATATTAATTATTGTCTATTATAATTTATGTGACATGGTTTTGAAAGGACAGTTTAGACTTATTTTGGCATCAGCAGGTTTTGCTTCCTGAGAGAAGAAGACGGCAACGGGAATGTTGTGAAAGTCCAATCGAGCACCTGATGGCTTTCTGCATCGTTGGGCCCTGTGGCTGCTGTGAAGCCAACATAGATTGAGCTTGGAACTGTTTCCGACAAGATAATAGGTCTTTCAATCAGCTTCTGAAGTGGGTTCCCCGCATATGCCACATAAACATCGAGTTTTTTCGTCCATCCATCGTAATAAATTTTAACCTGGATTGGTCTTCCACTTTTGAGATCAATGCCAAAACTGTCGAGACTCTTAGATGGATCCGATGTTATGTTTGCTATGTCAATACCAATATGGTTAGCATCTGGATCAGACCACTTGCTGTTCTTGTAAGTGTCCAGCTCCACGGCTAATGGCGAAAACTTTTCACCTGCATAATTTGCACGCATGATGTGTCAGTATTTTATTGTTATCTGCATTAATTCATAATTCTTCACATTGATCATCATACCTGATATAGTCAGTCCAAGATATTCACCGAAGCCCTTTTCTGATGAGGGGCTGGTATCGGTTGCAAGAACAAACGTCATGCCATCTACGGAAATAGATGTATTTGGGTAGGGTGAGATCCTAATGGTGAAGGTGGTGCTAATCATAGCTGGCCATGCAGTCACAGGCTGGCTGTACAAAACCCGTCCAACCTTCTTTGTTGGCAGCTTTGGTGATTCTGGTGAAGGGTCTGATGTGAGGCTTAAGTAGCCATAAGTTGGAGTCACTGCCCCCATGCAAATTAGACTGCCATCGCTACAACTTTTTGGGTTGAATGAGGAAAATGTGAAGCTAACAGGTTCATCATCAGGGAATGATGAAGAAGCTCCGCGAAGAAAAGCTGAGAGGAGTAGTAGGAAAATCATTTTTTGTTTTGGGAGGGCGGCTGCTTGAATGGCATGGCTCAGCTTCACATGCACTCATTTTATAGAGGACTTTAGGCTTTCTTTTTTAATTTATTGTTATTATTGTTGTTGTTGTTATTAGTATTATTATTATTCTATGTGCTAAGTTGATATTTTAAGGGTCACTCTCCTTTGAAAACCATGTGACAAATTCTTGTAAAACCGGTATGATTTAATTTATAATTGGTTTAGCGTTTAAGAAACTCAATATTGTGTCTAATAAATTATTACTTTTCATAAACCAAAATATTTTATATTTAAGATAAAATGTTTTGTGGATTTGAGTAATTTGGATTAAAATGAAAAAGTTTTACAATCTTGGATTTTCATAAATATTATTTTAAGTTCAGATTTGGACTTATTTGCAAAAGTCTAAAACAATTTAAGACTTACTACAATTTATGAAAGTTTGAGGACACGAATGTAATCTAAATATTTGAAATCCAAAATTGGACAGAGCAGCTAACCGCCTAAGGAAAATTTCATATTTTCAAATTTTAGACTAAAGTAAAAAGTTTTGAAAACTTTTATGACGTTTTAGGCCGTAGTATATTTACAGAAAGTTTTAGGGTAAAATTATAATTTTATGAATAGTATTGCTGTAGCAAAATTCAAATTTAATGGTAACATCACTGTTCATAATGGCTAGCCGAATAAATCAAGTGGCTAACTACTTGGTTGCTGAAATTTAACTATAATGGCTAGTTTTCGAGCTTTAGTTATAGAAACTCAACTCCAACTTCATTTTAAACATCCTTGCAAACCAAAACAAGTTCATAAAACATATATTGAGCTTTCATTTTGTAAATCATCATTTATTGAATCATCATTGAACTATAATTTATTTATCCACTCTTAAAGGGAGTTTCATTGTTATAATTTTCATTTCTCATCAAATTATGAGTGTACAAGTGTGAGAAATACTTAGGGTGAAGAGATTAGGGAGATAATCTCTTGATTGTAAAGGTCCATTGACACCTTGGAAGTCAATTGTAAATATTTGAAGTCTTGGGAGGCTTGGATAGTGAAATCTTCAAGCCCGGTATGCTAGGAGGCGTGGACATAGGCGGGGATCGCCGAACCACTTAAAAATCTTTATATTTATTTTCCCTTCCCTTACTCTTTTATTATTTTGCTCAATTAAATTTATTATTTTCAATTTCATTAAGGTGTTAGATTGAATTATTATGCAATTTGCTTAGCTTATTTTTTAAAATTCCAATTCACCCCCCTTTTGGGTTGCATAACTTGCATTTCAAATTGGTCTCTATCAGCTGCAATTTAGTTGAAGATACCAATGGAAATATGGATTGGAAAGCTATCTAATTAATTTCACTTGCATTTATTTGATGTTTTGCATACGTAATATACAATACCCAAGAAAGAACAAAGTTGGATTCAAAATTTAGAGGATGTATCTTCCTAAGGTATACTGATTTAAAGAAGAGGTATCATCTATGGGGCCCCACTAAATTGTCATAAGTGGAGATATTAACTTCTTAAAACATCAACTATAAAAGAAAGATGAGGATGATAGCATGGTAAAAGAAAATTCAAAGATCGTATCAGTATATATGGAAAATAATATGGGAAAGGAAGATTTAGATTCTTCTTAAGCAACACCAAAGCATGATGAATAAGAGCCCGTCGAGTTCAAGACTCCAGAAGTTCGTCAATCAATTCGTGAGAACCAACCGCTAGTATGGCACTAAAGTATGTTATAGAGATTAATGTTGCATATTGTCTTCTAATAGAGAATGAAGAGCCATTAATTTTCTATAGAGCTTTAGATAACTTAGATAACTTAGATGTTGCTTTGTAAATGACAGCAATGCAAGAAGAAATTGAAGCTTTACATAAAAATAAGACACTGAAACTTATACTATTATCACGTGGTAAAAAAGCCATTAAAAATAAATGGGTCTACAAATTAAGCGTGATGACAACGATCAAGTTGAGTAGTATCATATAAGATTGGTGATGAAAGAATATGCTTATTAAGAATGTATTAACTGCAACAAGATATTTTCTCTAGTGGTACGACTCATGACAATTAGAATAGTCTAGACAATGTGTGCTACATTTGACTTACATCTAGAATGACAGTTAGAATAGTCTAGACAATGTGTGCTACATTTGAGTTATATCTAGAATAGTTAGATGTAAAAACTGCATTTCTTCGTAAAGAACTTAAAAAAGAAATTCATATGCTATAACCAGAAGGTTATAACCAGAAGGTTTTGCTGAAATAGGAAATGTAACAGCCAAATTTCTATTTTTTTTAATTTATTTTGAGCTAATAAGTTCCCTTTAAGTAGTAATACATATTTAATATTTAATTCTAGAAATTAGTAAGGTATTTATGAAGGATTAGTTGTAGAGATGATAAGGATTCTAGAAATTAGTAAGGTATTTATGAAGGATTAATTGTAGAGATGAAGAACTCTAGATATTAGTGAGGTATTTATAATGGATAATCTTGACCATTGATCAAGGGTTATGGTGGCAAAATCTCAGCCATCCACTAGCCTTAAAAAAATCCTATAAATACCCCTTAGTCTTTTCATTTTCAAACATTTGTTGAGAAGAGAATCAAAGCAATTGGTAAGTTTACTCTTCTTCTTCTCCACAAAATTTCTAATCACTCTATTTAGGGTTTATATTAGCATGATTTTTGTTTGTAATAGATCATGATACATGATTTAAGGCGTGTTCAGGTTTTGTTTAAGATTCTGATTTATGTGGAGTTTTTTTATCAACCCTTAGTGCATTAAGCACGCTGGACAGATTCTAGACAATATGCGTATCTCGATTTTCAACATATATTTTCTGAACGATTTTTCTAAGAACTTTATATTTCTGAAAAATAGACATATAGGGCTTATTGATTAAATTTTGTTTCATAAGATTTGACTTTGTTTTCAATTTTATATGGATTTGTGAATCGGGCACTAATACACTGGAAAACGGTGATTTCAACAAGGAGATCAGATTCACACAATTATTTGTACTATTGAATGAACTCGGAAAATTCTGTAATTTTATACAGATATTAATATACGTGTCTAGTATCTCCAGTTTTAATTTCATAATTTTCTGATAAGTATTTTATTTTATAAAATTCTCAGAACCTATTCTGTTTGATTAAGGTTATAAGAAAATAGTTTCGAAATTATTGAGAAATAAATAGTTTTTAAAATGTTTTTGATCTCAGATCCTCTTCAAAATTTTATATGCGATACTCATGGATGTCCAGAATTGTTTTGTAGAATATTAGGTCATTCTGAGGTTTAGATTAAGAGTTAAAATTCTGAGATCAGACCTGTATAGGAATGAATTAGAAAGGCAGATTCTTAGAGTAAGTTATTAATAGTTATGTTTTGTATTTGTTAAGGTGTTGAGGACTTTTAGAGACTTAGAGGTGTGTAGTTCAAGATTCTCATATCGAGGTAAGTAACTTCATTCCTAATATACTGGATATATATAAGTATTTTGATATTATTATTATAAGTATAAATGTCTTTATACTACTTAGAAGATTAAAGGATTTTCGTAACAAAATCAGTTTAGGGAAACGTTTTTTAAATCTAAATTCTTTTGGCAAAATATTTTATAAATGCTTTTCAATATGTAAATTATTTAATGACATGACTACCTTTTATGATTTTATTTGTAAAATAGTTTGCAAGCCTAAATTGTTGTTATGGACTTTTATGAAATTGATACGAATGTTTTGTACCCATATATGATTTTAATTATTTATGATTGTACGGGGGCCACCTCTTGGGACTATATGGGGGCCACCTCTTGAAGGTCAAAGCGTCGCAAAGTGCCACATATAGTGCAAAGTGCCACGTATAAATCATTATGTTTTGGCTCATTGTCCGTAGTTATTCTAATTCTAATTCTGATTGTAATATACGATATATCTGTCTGGATCAGAACTGGGTATAAGTTCTGAATGTGTACACAATATTCTGATTCTGTCTAGGCCGAGTCACCGGGTCTATAGGTGACACTATGTGACATGAGCTAACTTTTCATTTTCTGTACATGTGAAAATGATTTGCCTTAATAAGTAACTCTGTTTTTGATATTCTGAATTCCTATGGAATTATGTTATTTAATTGAAATACGTTATTTCTTCATGATATATAGTTTTTATAAAATTTATGGATTTATGAAATATGTTTTGCTCAAAGAAGGCTTGCAATATATTTTGGGTATTGATAGGCCTAGTGTATTAGGAATGATTTTACTTACTGAGTTGACGGCTCACCCATCGTCATTACTTTTTGTAGATTAAGTTCCCTTGAGAGGTGTGCCTTGAATCAAAATTAGAGATTTTTGTTTCTGTTTTCTATTTGAATAAGAAGAAGAACAGACTCATGTTTATTTTTAGTTTATTTCGATCATGAACTTGTAATTTGGGTTTTGAGACTTTGTTACTTTTATGTCTCTGGGAGATTATTTAGCGTTGGATGTATAAACTGGTGGATTATTCTTATTAGAATTTGAGGTATATCAGTTTGGTATTTATGAGTAGAGACTATGATTTGTGAATAACCTCCTTCTCTTACGTGCTTTACACGTGTTAGAGTTGGGGTATTACAGGAAAAGAGAACAAATCTTTATACGATCTTAAATAGGCGCTGAAGTATTGGTCTAAAAGATTTGATTCTTTTATCACAAGCCTTAAATATAATAGACTCAGTACAGACCATTGTGCACATTACAAGAAGTTTGAAGATAATGAATTCATCATTTTACTGTTGTATGTGGATGAGGTGTTAGTAGCAGACCCCAAAAAAAATAGAGTGCAAAAGTTAAAAGTATAGATGGTTAGAGAATTTAACGTGAAGTACTTAAGACTAGCAAATAAGTTCAAGAGATGCAAAATCACTGAGACAGAAATAATAGGAAGATTTGGCTTTCTCAAAATAAATACTTAAAGAAAATCGTACAACGTTTCAACATACAAGATTGTAAGCTAATCTCTACCCCACTTTCTGTTAACTTAAATCATCCTTAAGTATGTGTCCTAGCAATGAAGTATAGAGGAAGGAGATGTCCCAAGTACCATATGCATCAATAGTGAGAAGTTTGATGTTTACAAGACCAGACATTGTACAAGCAGTAAGAGCGATCAGTTAATACATGCGAATCCTAGTAGAGATTATTAAAAAGTTGTGAAGAGTATTTTGAAATACATTAAAAGAACTTCAGATCTTATATTATGTTATAAAGGATTAGAATTTACTGTCAAGGGTTATGTGAATTCAGATTTTGCAGGAGAACTTGATAAGAAGAAATCCATTGCTGATTATATGTTTACGCTTGCAGGAGGAGTTGTAAGTCGAGTTTCAAAACTACAGACTGTTCTTGCTTTATCTACAATAGAAGTAGAATATATGGCAGCTACACAAGCTTATAAAGAAACTATTTAGATGCAAAAGTTATTAGAATAGCTCGGACACAAATAAGAGAAAATTTTTATATTTTGTAACAGTCAGAGTGTCCTACACATTACAACAAATTTAGTCTTTCATTCTAGGACAAAGCATATAGGAGTTCAACACTACTTGTTCGAGAAACAGTAGAAGATGGAAGTGTGGGTTTGTAGAAAATCTATATCAAGGAACATGACAACGGTAAAATAGAAAAGATGATGTAGAGATATGATTGATTTTCAATCAAATCTTCAAGTAAGAGAATGTCAAAGTTGGTGACTCAATAAAAGCCACCAAAGTTTATCAACAAATTCGGTACAACATTGTTTTAGTTTTAAAGCCCATAATTGTGGACTTCTTAGGCAAATTTTTGCCTATAAGTAGAAGCTCTTGTTTAAAAGCTTAGCATCCTATTTTGTGAGAAGCATTTCCTGTATTTAGAGAGAAAAGAATTTTGAGAGCTTAAATTATAAAAGCTCTTGAGAGTTTAATGAGTGAGAATATTGGATATATTGGGAATTTATTAGAGAAACGAAGTACTTTAATACTTATATACTTCACATCACTAATAAAATATTTTTTTCTATTTTCGCCCGTGAACATAAGTTAAAAGTCGAACCACGTAAATTCATTCCTAGTGATTTTATTATCTTAATATTTTTCAATTTCACTTTAGTTGCATATCTGTTTCACCCATTAATTTTCTAACATAACAGGGGTTTAATTTTCTTTTTCTTTTTTCTCTCTCTCTCACTTTTTGAAAAGAATTGCTTAGATAATTAAAAACATTCAAGTTATGGATAAATGCTAATATGAATTTGTTGTGATATCATGCAGTAGCTGTAGACCCATGGCATAGAGATGGTGGAGCAGTAGTGTCTCGCTAGAGAACTTGACGGCATTGACAGCATCGAGTACCCAAAATGGTTGTTGCTGTGCCGGTGTCGATGATAGATGTTGTGGCTGTGCCGGTGGCGGTGATCGATTGGGTTTTGAAAAGAGAATGGAAGTGAAGAGAAGTTAAGTTTTGTGGCTTAATCGTGTTTTAGAAAAGAAAACCTATTACTCTTTTTTTTTTCTTTATAATCACGCGTAAACCCAATATCCCCCACGGGTTTACTTAATGTGTTTTTAATTGTATGACAACAATAATGTTAAGTAGTATTATTCAAAGACAATTTTTAGCCAAAGATATGGTTGTACTAATTTAATGTTGTGCACGATGGTAATGCTGTGTAATGTTGGATGCCAAATGCACCTTTATAAATTTTATTTTTTTGTACAAGAGTCTTCATTTTATTTGTCATGTATAATTTTTTGTGCAATTAATACTAATCAATTTTTTTTATCTAAATATCTTTGCTCAATTAAGAAATACAATCTAACATGCCCACCCATAACAAATGTTTAGTCATAATGAGACTAGTGTATGGAATATGAGTAAACATAGATATACAATCTCTTAACAGATTTATTTTGAAGATTTTAATTTTAAGGAGGCATGTGTGATCCTTTTAATTTTATAGTTTACAACGCAAATAATTTTCCTTGTTCTTCCCTTTCCCGATGGATAGGTAATTGAAATGATTACCCTTTGAATTTTGTGGAGTTGAATATAACGGGATGTTCAAGTATTGAAATTCAGTTTGAAGTATAATGTTATGGCTAGCATGTTTCTCATTTGTATTCGAGTATTGAAATTCAGTTTTGAATTGGCTAGCACGTATCTCATTTGTAGGGTCGGGAATTAAAGTATTAAATCTCAATTTTGAAGTATAATGTTATGGCTAGCATGTGTCTCATTTGTGAGGTCCTGAAACTACACAAAATAGATTCTTAATTTCTAGCCGAGGAATGTGCTCTTATGTGCATGTGGCGTCTGTGTTCTTTTGATGAATAGGCAGCAATCATTACTTTAAAATATTTTACAATTTGTTATAATGAACAGGCTTAGTATTTGCAATTTGTCTTACAATTTGCTTTAAAATATCTTATATAGCGTCGGTATTCTTTTATAACTTACTTTAAATTATTTTACAATTTACAATGAAATATTATGTTGATGAATAGGTGTCGACCTTCTCAACCCAGCGGATATGTTGTGACATCATCTTCAACCAAATCCAGAGGAAAAATAATAATAATCTAGAGATACGTTACCAATTGCATGTCCCTTACATCCAAATCCAGTAATCAACACCTCATCATTTTCTTCAACATAGTTCACGCAAACATTATTTGGAACAAAAGCAACAATCTTCCTTTCATTTTTGATAAGTTGAACCAATAAAAGACTTCTCAATACCTATCTTCTCAAGAACAATGCCTTTATCACACGAACAAAAGAGTTAGGCTGCTTAGCTTCATACCTGTCTTCTCAAGAACAATGCCTTTAGTATAGAAAGAACCAACAAATGACTTCTTCCACTCGCTGCCGAGGTGACATTTTTATTTGACTTATTAGCCCACATTTGAGTCCTACAGTGAGACTTCAGCTTGCAACCAGCTCTCATACGATGTGTCTTCCTATGATTGTAGACTGTAGTTAATCAACTACTAAAATTAAAAATTTCACCTTTAGTTCTCTTCCTAATTCTGAACTCCAAACTTATGAAGCAAAGCAAGCAGCATCTTTGATTTAGCCAAAGGATATATTATTTAATTGATTTATCTGTTTAAGTGTATATAGCATTTTAATGAGTATGTACAGTAAATAAGATAATTAATTTAAAAAGAATTAAGTGAGGGCTTTTTTGGCATTTTAAAGAGTGTACAAAATATAATTTATTTTTAAAAAATTAATATATGAGTGCACATAGTAATAGAGTGTTCAGAGTAAATTTTAGAGTGTGTATTGGGTAGAGTAGATATATCCTTCCAAGTTGGTGAGGATAGAAATATAGGTTGTGCTTTACTGGAGCTAATATAAGTAAGTCTCGATATATCTCTAATTATAAATACATTATTAGAATTCTAATTATAATATATCGGTATTAAAAGAAAAAAAAAAGTTGCCATGAATTATTGTGCTTAAAAATCTTGTTTATTTTACAGTTTTGACCATGATGCTTTTCAATTGGAATCTACATGTAATTCTAACGTGCTTGTATTATTGAAATGTATAATTAACCAACTATCTTACTGATCCTTTTTCTTTACATTTGAAATAGGGATTAAGATCCTATCCTGATTTGAGTTGTATTGAACTTTTAAAAATTTTGTACCACTTATCTCTTTGTAATAGTATATAATTAATATTTAACTACTTTTATTTTGTGTCACCTATCATGATCCTTTGTAACATACCAGTCTCTTCAGTCATTTAATATACTCTTACACAATGGTAAAATGCCCAATACGAATCCAAAATTTTCATTTAGGACAATATTCTCTCCATGGGGAAAGAGCACTATCCATCGGTTTGGTCTGTTTGGAAAAGAGAAGGGAATTAGGTCTTTATCCCAATTTTAATTAAGGTCAGGGAACTAGACTACAGTTAAATGCATGTGCCAATTAGATTACATGATTGTATTAAATAATAATTACTATTTATTTTTAATTGAATACATAAAAGAAAAAACTAAAAACCTAGTGCTTCAATAATATATATTTTAGTCACATTTTTTAAAAGATTAATCACATCATAGTACGTATGTTATTTGTTTTTCTCATTGATTTTTTCTTTTAAAACTAACGTTCAAGGTATTTTTTTCAACAATCATTGATGAGAATTTAATAGAAGAATAACAGGTCATATAAGTTAAATAAATGCTATATATTAAAATAATAATTCAGCACATCAACTATACTGTAAAAAAACTTGCATTTTTTTTTTAATCAATGTTTTCAACCAATGTTTCCTCATTGATATCAGTTCAGATATAAGCTAAATCGTCATCACTCATTTTATCAAATGACTCAACAGATGGCATCAAATTGCTAGAATTTTGATGTTCTAATATGATGTCACCTAGATCTTCTCTTGAATCATCTATATATTCTTTACGTGGATTCACTATCACAACAAACCACCTTGGATCGAGTTGATCTTCAGCATAAAATACTTGTATCGGTTGAGAAGCCAAAATAAAACAATCATCTTTATGGCCTATCCTATTAAGGTTTACCAACGTAGCTCCTAGCTCATCTCTTTTTATACCATGATTGTTTTCAACCCAATCACAGTTAAATACAAGAATCTTAAACTTGCTGTAGTCAAGCTCCCATATCTCTTGTATAACTCCATAAAACGACATATTTGCCACCACAGGATTCTTATCTTTAGCACTTGAAATCTGAAATGTATTTGCCTCTAAATAAACTCCACTGTTTTGTACAACTCGTAAGCCATCACGTTCTTTGGTATGAAAATGATAACCATTAATTTCATAGCCTTGGTACTTTATCACTTCAGGGCGAGGTCCATGGACAATCCACCTTAAGGCTTCGGAGATATTGTTCCTTGATTCATTAAGTTGAATTTCAACCTATACAATAGTAATAAAAATTAATATAAATAATACATAAATATCTTAGGATAACAAAAAAAATGTTTATGCATGAACTATATAGTTAATTACTTTCTGACGCAACCAATATATAAAAGTCCTATTATGTTTATCCTGTAGCCACTTTTTCTTCCTTGACTTTGCCGGATATTTCTTCTTCAAGAACTCCATATGCTCTCTAAGATATCAAAGATGAAATAAGAATGATTATAACTATTATAGAAAATATAACTAATATATATAAGATAAGGGAAATAGTTACTAACATGATATACAGCTGAACTTCATTTGTATTTTCCAGTACATATCTATGTGCCTGCAGCCATAATTTACGATCTATTCTAACAACACATCCTCCTGGTAAAGGTAATCCAACATCAGATCTGTACTTTTTATGTAGAATGCCAATTGCATCAACTTCAGATAAGTATTCTATGCAGAACTTAATAGCCTCTTTAGCTATATATGATTCTAATGGTTGTCGAAGCTAACAAAAATAAATACCTACTCTAAATAAATTGTGTATAGTGATTGAGCAGGGTCGTGTCCACAGAGATCGGTAATTATTTAAATCCTTTTAAATTGTAAAATGCAAAATGGGGGAATTATTGACAATAAATAAAATCAAATTAAAATAACAAGAACGTAAATTAAAATTGTAATTCAAATTAAGAAAAGCTCTAGTTGAAGGAATTAACTCAGCTTGATTCGACTACTGATCATTAATTCAAATAGAAATCATTATTGCTTATGAATAGACTGGTTATAGCTATTGAGACGCTCTAATAGCCAATCTCTCCTTAACTAGTCGATAACCAAGGTACGACCATTAGTTATTTCCCTAATCAATAGACAACCTTAGATACGATCATATGATTTAATCAATTCACAGCTTGAAAAATTAGAGAGACCCAAAGCCTAATCAACAAATGCATACGATGGTTCATTTAAATTAAATTGTTTATTCTCATAACACAATGCACTGCTATGCTATTTGTCACAAACATTAAAATTTTCATACGATGAATCTTTTAATTAACAATAGATTAAGTTGATAATTAAATATGGCCAATTATTTAATTAACAAACATAATCATGACAATAATTCAGAGAATAAATAAGTACCCAAAAAGTAATAAAACAATTAAAGCATAAGAAAGATCTCACAGTAATGATAAATCAAAGCTTCATTAATCTCCAACCAGAATAATTATTTTAGTTCTTCATAGAGAGAAGAGAAAAATTTAGATCTATGGTTTCAATGGATTCCTTCATCTCTTTCTCTATCTAGAGTTCCCCCAAAAATAGAATACTAATATCTTAAATATTCTCTAAATTCGGAATTACAAAAATAACCCAAAAAGATAAAATACATTAAAATAAAAACTGCAAGTTCTTCGTTGACAGTACGCGCCCACGCCTTATCAATAAAGTTCTTCTGAAATTCATAATTTCTCCATGAAAATAATCATCCTCAAACATCATCTTGTAGCTCAATTTTAGCACCAATTAATAAAATTACACCTATAAAATAAAAACACAAATAAATTACTATTATTAAGTGCAAAACATTGAGATTAAAGGGAGTAAACAATGCAAAACTAGTGCATAAATTACACTCTAACAAATTCCCCTACACCAAGATGATGCTTGTCCTCAAGCATATAACTCAAGACTAATTTCAACTCTCCACCCAATTATCATCTCAACTCATCCAAAAACAATCTTAAGCAAGCACACCTCAAGAAATTAAGTCAAGCAACATTTAAGAGACAAGGATTTTAAAGCATAGGATCTCAAAAGCTAGAATAAGCACATTCAACCACCAAGAAAGTCCATTCAAAATTCAAGTGCAACAAGATTTAATAGCCCTCTCATTGACTTCACTCCATGCACTCAAAGTGTTTAGGGTATCATTTTTGCACTCAAATCAAATCAAAGAATGTTATTACCATAAGCTTGCTCATATATCACATCTCAATCCACAAAACATGAATTAAATGCAAAAATCTAAGGGTCTTAGAAAGGTTGTAATGGGGTTAAATGGGGTAAATGAAAAAGAAAGGTTTATGAAAGAAAAAATGATCAAAATGAGAAGAATGAACTCATTGAATGAACCTTGCAATATCAAAAATACTTATTTCTACTCAAGCCGCCAAAAATGTAGACACTTTTTTTTCTCTTTTTCTCGATATTTTTTTCAATTTTTTTTTTGTTGTTTTTTTTTATTTTTTTATTTTTTTAATCAAACAAAAGAAATGAACCTTGCATAATTTAATTCAAGTATAATACTTTTTTATCTAATTGAGAAACTTTAATTCAAGGTAGCAAAAGTAACGGAATATAAACAAAATATATTCAAACAATGAGTCCAAAAATCTCCTTAAGTTTAGGCTCAAAAAGAAGGAAAATGAGTAAGTAGATGGAGAGAATTACAAGAGAATGGTTAAGGCTCAAACAAAGATAACAAATAAAATTCTTCGGGTGGATAAAAAGAAGAAAAATATAGAAATAGAGAAATGGAAGGTGGTTTGCCCTTATCATTTTAATGCACAAAATCCCGTAATGCGGCTTCAACATGCATAACAAAGCAAGTTCTAAAATAAACAAACTAAGATTGATATTCACACAACAAAAATAATTAGAGCAAAGTGGTTGCTCATAGGCTCAAATCCTTTCAAAGTTGGTAAATTTACCATCAAATTATGTATACTCTTCAAATAAATCAACTATCAAAAGTGGTGTAGAAGGAAAAAAAATGTATGAGTGATATAAAGGAAAGGTAAAAAAAAAAAAAAGGATAAGAAGCGAGAGAGATGTGTGAAGTAATATAAAAAGTGAAAGATAAAATGAGATAGAAAGAAAGAAAAGAAAAATAAAAGAATATGATAAAATATAAATAGATGTAAATAAATTGAGATAGATGGGAAAAGAGCAGTGAGAAAGAAAAGAAAAGTAAAGAAAAATGAAACTTAATATATGAAGCATGCTAACTATCAAAATCATTTAAGGATGAGCAGAGTGAAAATAACACTTCCAGATATCAATATTGCAAAAATCCATGCCCCACACCAAGAACTTACATTGTCCCTAATGTATGATAATCAAAGCTCACATAAAAGAAAATAATGAGTAAGGATAAAAGATTAAAGGCAAAACGAAAAACATTCCTGAATGGTGAGCTTTGATCCACACGAAGTCTATGGGCTTGGTGGAAATGGTGGGATAAATCCTACACTCTCGAAGTATGCGGCCAAATTATGCTCTATTTTGTTCAGCTTGTGTTCCATTTTCTCTAACTGAATGCTCAAAGGTGGTGCAGATGTAGAAGGAATAGTTGGTGGGACGGTAGTTGAGTCGTCAAACTCGTCATCAGAGGTAGCACCACTTCTAGCATAAAGCTTCTTTAGAAGTTGAGTGGGTCTTGGTTCAGTAAACTGAAATCTCCCCTCCTTGAATTCGACCACACCCGTTCTTTAAATCACAGACATATCCAAAAATTCCTTTTTGCAAGCAGGATGTAAATAATTATCGTCAAGATCAAGCACACATAAGTTTATAGCCAACAGAGTAATATATGGACTAAGATATGAAGTCTTATACTTTTTAAGCACACTCTGAAATTGATCTACTAACCAAAAACCTAAATTAGGCCTCACATCATTTAACATGCACCAGATAAAATAAAACTTAGTTTTAGAGAAAACTCCGGAGTGATCTTTCTTACCTAAAAAATTACATGCTAAGAACCGATGCACGCATTTCAAAACAGGATCACGTAAGAAAGAGCTCTTTGATTTACTCGGGTCATAGGCATTGTGATCTAAAGATAAATTACGCCAAAGATCATAACGCTCAAAATTTTCGCTAAAGTCACAAGTTGTCCCTAAATATGCATCATTAGAAGTATAATCATCATCAATGAATCCTAAATCTAGGTTAAAATCTGTAATAGAGTGTGAAAAATTTCGTCCCATTAACCTAAACTTTATAACATTCGGAGTATGCAAAGTAAAATCATTTAGTATATTAAATTGAAAAGTAGTATAGAACTCCCTAATCAACTCAACATAACCCAAACAATCAGCATCAACAAATTCTCGCAAACCAATTTTATCTATCAAAGCATTAAACTCATTCTTAACATTTAATTTTTCAAGAGTCGGATAATGAATATACTTAGCTGGAAGTATTTTTTGCTTGGAAATATCTTTGTACCGCTCTTTTTCTTGTTGAGTCGTGAATGTGAGGCACCCTCCGAGATTGGATTCAGTAATCGGCAAAACACTTATGCCTTTTCCATGCTTCGATCTTTGTCTCACGGCTTGACGTGAATCTGAAACTATGTGCCATAGGACCGTAGTGCGAGCGGCAATCTTGGATTTCTTTGTGACGAGCTTCTTTTTTAATGTTGATGACTTAGCGGTTGATGCATTCCTCTTCGGTATTGGTACAGTTGAATGCGAAATTGCAGCGCGACTGGGATGTGGGCTGGCTGGAAACTAAATTGAACTACGCTGGAAATTGATTTGACTAACAAGGGTTGCTTGAGCGGTGGCTGGAATGAAGAGGCTCTGCTAGAATGCTGATCGTGGGCTGCTGCGTGTAGATTGAGATTGTGCGGAGTGAGGTGCAACACGCAGAATTGTTTGGGTTGTGAGAGACGCACGCGGGCGCTGGTCGCACGCTGGAGTCGCTGCTGCTGGACTGCTGGAGATGCGAGCGGGCGCTGGTTACTGATGAAGCGTGCGGGCGCTGGTTGCCAATGAAGCGCGCGGGCACTGGTGAAGCTAGGATGGTGAGCGAGATAGATACGCGGATTTGGTGACGCGAGATGCAGCTGCTAAGGCTCGAGTCGCTGCTGCTGGACTGCTGGGGTCGCGTGCATGGACTGGTGAGGCACGCGGGCGTTGGTGAGGCTCAGCTAGAGACGCACGCGGGCTGCTTGCACTACGGGAGAGGCTGAAGAAACCGCTGGGCTGAAGACGCAAGCTGCAACGCTGGAGACATGAGCCCGCTGGTGCATCGCGCGGGTGCTGGTGACTTTCAAGTGGCGCGGAGCGAGGGAGACGCGTGCGGGTGTTGCTTTCTAGGCGCTAGAAAAGCTGGAATCGCGCGATGCAGGCACTGATTGGGACGGGATGCTGCGCGCGGTGGCTGGATTGAAGGGCTATGGCTGTTGGTTTGAGAAGCTGGAGAGAAAGGTGCTGTTAGAGTTTGGTGGACAATGTAAACGAATTGGTTTTGTTTTGTTTTTGTGTTTTTTAAATCAAATAATAAAAAACAAAATAAAAATATATAGATATATATACACAAAAAAATTCTCTTTTTTTTCAAAAAAAATTTCTTTCCCTTTTTGTATTTTTTATTTTTTTAAAAAGAAGAATAAAAATAAAAACTCCACTTTTTAAAGTTTTTTTTTACAAAATATAAACTATGAATCTTGAGACAAAATTTGATCTGGCATGGCAATTTCACTTTAAAATCGAAGTCTTCTTGGTTAAGCGTGAAATAATCGTTTCTTTAAAATCGGTCTTACTTGGTTAAAGCGTGGTAGCATACCACAAAATTTCTTACGGCCAAAGTAAGGAAAAATATAATTTAAACAATCCGAATCAAAATTAAAAACAAAAGATATAATACAAAATCAAAATAAATAAATTCTTTGGGTTGCCTCCCAAAAAGCGTCTTTGTTTTACGTCTTTGGTACACGTTCATTCGTTAATCTCATAAAATGGGACTTCTCATGATATTCATGAAAAGCCGTAAAAAGGTTTTAGCGGTGATCGTTAATTAAAAACTTTATCGGTCGGACTCAAATCTCAGCGCATGAGGAAAAACATTAGTAACAATAAAGGGTCCAACCTAGCGAGAACGTAATTTACCAGGAAAAAGTTTAAGTTTAGAATGAAAAAGAACTTTTTGACCAAGCGAACTCTTTTCTCAAAATCGTTCTGTCGTGAAATGTCGTCTTTTCATAAAATCATGAACTCTCATAAGATTCATTTCTAATCTCCTACAACTCTTGTAGCTTCTTTTGCTTTCCGCTTTATCCATCCCATATTGCATTGTAACACTTATGCTCTGCTCAGCTTTATAGGTAAATGACTAGATATAGCAAATACTAAATTATAAGGAGACATACTCTGGGAGTTTTGTCGCGTCATCGCCCATAATGCATCATCTAATCGTAAGCTCCAATCCTTTCGATTTGGACTGACCGTCTTTTCAAGAATAGACTTGATTTCTCTGTTTGATATCTCAGCATGTCCGCTTGTATGTGGATGATATGCGGTAGACACTCGGTAGGTAACATGATATCTCTTAAACAAAGCTTCTACCACCCGATTACAGAAATGAGTGCCTCTATCACTTATCACCGCTCTCGGTACACCAAACCTGGCAAAAATATTAAACTTGATAAAATCTACAACAACTTTAGCATTGTCAGTCCGGGTTGCCTTAGCCTTTACCCACTTAGAAACGTAATCCACTGCTAGAAGAATGTAAGCATTGCCAAAAGATGAAGGAAAAGGTCTCATAAAATCAATACCCCACACATCGAATATTTCACACACAAGAATAGGGGTGAGTGGCATTTGATTCCTATGGCTTAAATTGCCAGTCTTTTGAAAATTCTCACACGACTTACAAAACATGTATGAATCACGAAATAAAGTAGGCCAAAATAAACCACATTCTAACACCTTAGATGCTGTCCTTTTGAGACCAAAATGACCACCACAGGCATATGAGTGACAAAATTGAAGAATAGAAGGAATTTCAAACTCAAATACGTACCTTCTAATGACTTGGTCAGAGCAATGTTTCCACAAGTAAGGGTCATCCCGAACATAGTACTTAGCATCGCCCTTAATCTTATCTTTTTAAGCCATCGTCAAATCACTAGGTAGTGTTCTTGTAACTAAGTAATTGACAATGTCAGCATACCAAGGAACCATACCTTGAGTTATAAAGAGATGCTCATCTGGAAAATCATCCTTCAAATGTGCTGCTTCTTCACTCGTGGTCAATCTACTAAGATGGTCTGCATCCAAGTTTTCTGTTCCTTTCTTGTTATGGATCTCTAAGTTGAACTTTTGAAGTAATAGGATCCAGCGGATGAGTCTCGGTTTTGCTTCCTTCTTGGCGAGCAAATATCTGAGAGCTGCATGATCAGAAAAAATAATTACTTTAGTACTCAATAAATATGATCGGAATTTTTCTAAAGCAAAAACAATAGCCAGAAGTTCTTTTTCCGTTGTTGAGTAATTGCACTGAGCACTATCAAGTGTCCTTGATGCGTAATATATATCCATGACTCTTCCAATTTGTCCGACAAGCGCCAGTATAGTTCTTGGCGTTGCGTTATCTCAAAGGAAGGCTCGATCGGGTGTTGTATAATTAGAGTGAAGTCAATAACTCCAGGACTTATCAAAAGCTAATGCTTCATTAAATTCAGCGTCACATCTTTTGGGCGGCGTAAAGGTTGGTATCTTCGAAAAATCTTTGATTAAACGTCGATAGAAACCTATGTGACCAAGGAAATAACGAACTTCCCGCACACATGTGGGATAAGGTAAAGATTTAATAACATCTATTTTAGCTTTATCTACCTCAATTCCTCTAGCAAAGACTACATGATCCAAAATAATGCCTTGATCCACCATAAAATGACATTTTTTGTAATTCAGCACAAGGTTTGTTTCAATGCATCTTTCAAGCACTTTTTTCATATTACAGAGACAATCATCAAAAGAATCAGCAGAGACCGTAAAATCATCCATAAATACCTCTATAATGTTCTCTACATAATTTGAAAAAATACTGACCATGCACCTCAGAAAAGTAGCGGGAGCGTTACAAAGACCAAATGGCATACGTCGGTATGCAAAGGTTCCAAAAGGACATGTAAAGGTAGTCTTCTCCTGATCCTCAAGCATAACTGGTATCTGATGAAAACCTGAATAGCCATCAAGACAACAAAAATAAGATTTTTCTGCCTACTTTTCAAGCATCTGATCAATAAAAGGAATAGAAAAATGATCATTCCTATTGAGTGAATTAAGTTTTCTAAAATCAATACAAACCCTCCACATATTTTGAACTCATGTGGGTACTAATCATCATAAGAATTCTCAACAATCGTTATACCAGTTTTTGGGTACCACTTGTATCTGACTTACCCGTTTCTATCCAAATTGGATAAATTATACTGTGTCGAAGTTTGAATTTCTTTTTTGTACTTCCGTGAGTGGGTTCAAACGACGTTGAGCTTGAATTGAAGGTTTGGCATCTTCCTCCATCAATATCCTATGCATGCACGTGGATGGACTTATCCATTTGATATCAGCAATTGTCCATCCAATAGCCTTTTTGTAATCCTTCAGCACAATAAGCTTTTCTTACTCTAAAGTACTAATCTTAGAAGAGATGATCACCGGAAGTGTCTGACCATCTCCTAAAAATATATACTTTAGATGACTCGGCAACGGTTTAAACTCTATTTTCGGTGCTTGCAAAATAGATGGAAGAAGTTTTGCATAAGATGAAGGTAATTCACTATAAGACATATAATGAGTTAAAGTTCTCAAAGAATTTAATTCATAAATTGTCTCTTGCAATACAAAATTTAAAACAAATTCATTTCCATCCTTTTGTAATCATTTGAGGCCCAAACTATTGTTTAAGCATTCTGATGAATCTTGATATCTAAATAAGCGACTTCTGTATAGGGTCAATAACATCCATGAAAATATCGAATGTTCGCCATAGGATATTTAAAATCGTTCATACTATAAACCTCCATTCCATGGTGAGAATCCACTATGTACATCCAATTTAGTTACAGGAGTCTTAAGAAAAGATCTTCCTAGCAAAATTGAGACGAAATTAGAAGAAGTTATCATCTTCCATATCAAAACATAAAAATCGTGAGGAAAAATCAACCATTAACTTATACTAAGACATCTTACAATACCCAGTAGGATATGCATTAGACACATCGGTCGGTTGAATTATCACGCTAGTTTCTTTTAATGGACCAACATTCAAAGATGAATAAATAGAGCAATTATAACATTAATAGAAGCTCCTGAATCTAATATAGCATACCAGCATTGCCAATTTACAAGGATGGTAAATATACGGATCCTTGCACTTATGAGTAATTTCTTTTGGATCGAAACATTCTCCCCATGTGAATTTCATCCCTCTTAATTTTCTCTTAGGGTGCCGATTCATAGAAATTTAACATATCGAGGTATTTGTTTTATAGCATCTAATAAAGGAATATTTACCTCAACTTTGCGAAATGTCTCAAGGATGTCTTTCTCTTGTTCCTCTTTCTTGGATTTTACAAACCGGCTTAGAAAAAGAGGAAGTATCACCACAGGTAGGGGTTTAACTCTGGTGGGTTGCACATCTTGAGATTTAGGCATCAATTCATTATTCTCAAGCTCATCGTCTACATGCTTTGTCACTTTCTTACTAGGCTCTTTGCTCCTTCCCACACAGGGTGACACTAGCGTTTTGCTTTGGATTCACTCAATTGAAAGCGATCTCCACGATACTTGAGACTCGGCGGCTCATTATAGTCACCAATTGACTCACTTGGTTCTACAAATTAGAATGCTTGTTGTGGTTACTGCTGAAATTGTTGAGTGTTAGTATGAGTGATTTAACAATTTCTTGAGATATACGACTTGGGGTTTGTTGTGGGAGGTTTGTCTTGGTGGGTTTTGTTATGGAAATCATGAAGGCCTAATTCCATAACTGAAGTTTGGATGATCTCTCCATCCTAGATTGTAAGTTTGTGCATAAGGATCATACCTCCTCTGAGGCATGCCTGGAAATCCTCCAACTGCATTGGCTTGTTCAACGGGTTCTTCTTGAAGTGTAGAACACATATCAGTTGAATGACCCATATTGGAACAAATCCCACAAGTCTTTACCTCTTGCACATTACCTACAACAAATTTTCCACAAGCGAAGTTAGTTTATCAAGACGTTGATTAATAGAAGAAATATTTACCTCATTCACTTTTCTTAAAATAGGATCTTGTCTGCTGCCAAATTGTTGTGCATTGGCAGCCATATTTGATATCAACTCCCTTCCTTGAGTAGGGGTTTTTTTCACCAAAACTCCTCCACTAGCAGCATCTATCATACTCCTATCCATCAATGACAATCCTTCGTAAAAATATTTAATAGGCGGTCGGAAAAATGAGCGGTACACCAATTATTTGAATCGCTCCGATCTCGTCAAAGTCTCTCCGAGAAAGTTTATGCGATCTCACAAATGTCTTTTCTGATGTTGGCAGCTCTTGAAGCAGGAAAGTACTTCTCAAAGAACTTCTTCTTCAAACCATTCCAAAGTTTCATGAAATTCCACATAAAATAACAAGAACGTAAATTAAAATTGTAATTCAAATTAGGAAAAGCTCTAGTTGAAGGAATTCATTCGACAGTTAAATTCTTGATCGTTGATCCAAATATAAATCATTATTATGAATAGACTAGTTATGGTATTGAGATTCTAACATATCTCTTAAGATGCAAAATCTGACCATTAGTTATTTCCCAACCAATGAGACAACTGATAATAGAATTTAATCAATTGACAGCCTGAAAAACCAAAGAGACCCAAATCATAATTAACAAATGCATAGGATGGTTCATTTAAATTAGATTGTTTATTCTCATAACACAACGCCCGCTATGCTATTTGTCACAAACATTAAAATTTTCATACGATAAATCTTTTAATTGACAATAGATTAAGGTGATAATTAAATAGTGGCCAATTATCTAATTAACAAATATAATCATGACCATAATTCAGAGAATAAACAAATACCTAAAAAGTAATAAAACAATTAAAGCATAAGAAAGATCTCACAGTAATGATGAATCAAAGCTTCATTAATATCTAACCAGAATAATTATTTTAGTTCTTCATAGAAAAAAGAGAAAAATTTAGATCTAGGGTTTCAATGGATTCCTTCCTCTTTTTCTCCATCTAGAGTTCCCCCAAAAATAGAATACTAATATCTTAAATATTCTCTAAATTCGGAATTACAAAAATAATCCAAAAAGATAAAACACGTTAAAATAAAAACTGCAAGTTCTTCGATGACAGCACGTGCCCACGCCTTATCAATAAAATTCTTTTGAAATTCATAATTTCTCCATGAAAATAATTATCCTCAAATATCATCTTGTAGCTCAATTTTAGCATCAATCAATAAAATTACACCTACAAAATAAAACACAAATAAATTACTATTATTAAGTGCAAAACATTGATATTAAAGGGAGTAAACAATGCAAAACTAGTGCATAAATTACACTCTAACAAATTCAGCAAGGCAACCTTCTGGTTTATCCCGATTTCATACATAATCCTTCAATATTTTCATTTCCTTCTCAAATGGATACATCCATCGGAGGTAAACAGGTCCACAAAGTTTGACTTCTCTAACAAGGTGCACTGGTAAGTGAATCATAATATCAAAGAATGCTGGCAAGAAATATTTTTCTAACAAGCATATAGTATTCACCAAATCTGCTTGCATTTGATCCAATTTTGACACATCCACTACTTTGCTACACAGGTTGCTAAAAAAAGCACAAAATCTTGTTATTACATATTTAACATGTTTAGGTAACAAGGATCGTATTGCTAAAGGAAACAACTGTTGCATCAAATCATAACAATCATGAGATTTCAAGCCATAGAGTTTCAAATCTTGCAATGAGATTAGATTTCTAAAATTTGAACAATAGCAATCAGGAACCTTAAGTTCAAACAATGTCTTACAAAATTTTTTCTTTTCTTTCCTTGACAAAGTAAAACACGCAAGAGGCAATTTTGTTCCATTTTGGCCAACTCTTGGTAGTAATTCTTTCCTTACACCCATTTCATCTAGATCCATACAAGCAGCAAAATTATCTTTTGATTTCCTCAGAATGTCAAGTAAAGTCCCCACAAGACTTTCACACACATTCTTTTCAATATGCATAACATCAAGGATGTGTCTAATATATAAAGACTTCCAATAATCAAGCTTTAAAAAAATAGATTTTTTCTTCCAACAAACTTTTTCATTGATATCAGTTGCACGACTATTTGCTTTTTTTTTCCCTAACGTGAAATTTAATCTTTAAACTCGTGCCTAGATTTCCTCTCCTTTCAGCAGTTCTGGAGCAATTTCAATTTCCTCTTTATTATTAAATGCCTTTTTCTGAAACCGATATGGATGATATCGAGGTAAAAATCTTCTATGACCGGTATAAGATATTTTTTTACTATGGGTGAGCCGAACTGCATATGTTTTTTCACTACAAATTGGGCATGTTTTATACCCTTTTACTGTGCAACCAGCCAAGTTTCCATAAGCAGGAAAATCATTTATCATCCATATTAAAATAGCTTTTAATGTGAAAGACTCTTGACGATAAGCATCATAAGCTTCAATGCCTACCTCCCACAAGATTCTAAGATCATCAATCAATAGAGCTAAATAGACATCAATATCATTACCAGGCTGTTTGGGACCAGATATTAACAATGACAGCATCATAAATTTCTTCTTCATACAAAGCCATGGAGGAAGATTATATGTTATATTGTCCTCTACTAAGAGAATTATATGGATTAATCCCATCTGCAGATAATACAAGTCGCAAGTTCCTTTGTTCAACTCCAAAATCAGGCCATAAGTGATCTATTAGTTTCCATGTTGGGGTGTCTGCGGGATGACGTAATAATCCATTAGTTTCCCTTTGAGTGGCATGCCATGTTAGGCTTTTTGAAGTTTCAACAAGGGATAGGTGGGAAATCTAAAACCTTCTTCATCTCGGTTGAATTGTTTTCAACTCCCACCTTCTTTGCACCAATTAGGACATATAACATCTTTATAGTCCTTTCTATAAAGTATCTGATCGTTTAGACGTCGTATGTCTTACCAATGCATTTAAGGTTTTTTTGCCTCGTCATTGAACAAGACATTTCATTATTGTCCATTTCTTTTAATAATTTAATAATTTTATCAATGCAGATAATTTTGTGAACTTACTACTCAAATTGTTTAGGGTTGTTTTCAAAATGATCATAAAATTCAGTTTCAAAGGCTCTTGTTTCAAATTCTCTTATAGATAGATTGTTGCTAGGTGTTGATAGCTTCTTAACATGCTTTTCTCCATGCAAAATCCAATTATTGTAACTTTGGTCTATACCATTCAAATACAAGTGGTCCCTAATCTCATCAACAGTTTGATGTTTCACATTTCCGCATTTCATACATGGACATAGAATGTGATTAGAATTTGTTGCATGAACCTTGCAAAATTTATAAATCTTTCAACACCAATCTTATAATCTTTTGATCTTCAATCCATAGACATCCAAGATTTGTCCATTCTGAATGTAAAATATAAATATATCATTCTAAAATATAATTTCCTCGTAAGTATCTATGTCCTAATTTGAGAAAAAGTAAAACATAGGAACTTAATATTATTATTCTATCAAAATAATATCAATAAAAACATTAATTTACTAAAGCACATAATGTAATAAATTGACCAAAGCTTAATGCACATAAAGTGTCGAGGACTAAATACAAAAGCACAACAAAATGGATTGCTATGGTGGAGAGCATTTGTATTAAGTGCTAAACATCTGAATTTTTTAAAAATATGTATTAGTTTCTGCAACTAACATTATTTCTCTTATTAATATTTGTTCATATGTTAGATTCAAGATGTTTTATTAATTAATTATTAAAGTGTATACTTTATGTCTTTATTTCTATATTACTTGTATTAAAAATAATTAAGTTAAAATAATAATTTAAAATAACTAAGTTAAAATAATAATTTTTATAGTTATATCCTCTATTAAATTATAATCTCTTTATAATAATAAAATTATTTTAATTCTAATAATATGATTATAATTATAGGTATATTTTACAATATTCTATATGATGCTAAGGGAAAGAGGATGAAATGATTAATTAATATTGTAATATCACATAATATTATACAAAGGCTCATTCTATTAATTCTCTATTAGTTTTTTTATTATTTTTTAATAAGAAAGTATGTGTGTGTATATAAATTAATTTTAGGTTATTTGAACAATTTGAAATATTTATAATTTTGCAACAAATCCCACATGGTGCGTGTCATTTTTGGTTTCCCGATTTCGTAAAAGATGAGATGAAATAAAAGAGAAGGGGAAAAGAAAAGAAAGATAATCCAATTAAAAGAAAGAGGAGAGGTCAAA
Organism: Citropsis articulata; assembly: GCA_030449925.1. Taxonomy (NCBI): domain Eukaryota; kingdom Viridiplantae; phylum Streptophyta; class Magnoliopsida; order Sapindales; family Rutaceae; genus Citropsis; species Citropsis articulata. Next base: position 19,516,368 of record JASUUH010000121.1, on the reverse strand, counting down.
TAGATAATTATGAAGAACAAGAATAGAAGTCGTGAGGTTCTGAGATTAATATCTGATTAAATTTCAAAGGAGCATGACATGGTTTGACCAAATTTGTAACTTCCTTAAAATATGCAAGTACAAACATTAAAAATCCTTCATAAATACTAACCCCAGAAATAACCGTACTGTTCATCCATGATGTTAATATTTGCTATTCAAATAGAGTAAATTAGACAAATAAAAAAAAAGCACATGTAGGCCACCCATAATCAAACAATCTACATTTTCTTTCACAAACATGATTAAACAAAAGGAAAGAAAGTACCTTTATGTGAGGACCAAACTTTGAAAATTCAATATTCAAGGTGGCCGAATGCTTCAACAATTTACTTGATAGTGTTGTGGTCCCAAGCTTTATAATTTTCTGGCCAACATGTGTGGTCCAGAGAGACACTGATAGTTTGCGGGAGACAAAGAAAATAAAGAGGGAAAGTGGGATTTTTATAATTGAAAATAAATTACATATTTTAAAAATAAGAGTCACCTTTTAATCAATTAAAGATGATTTGTTATTTAGTGGTGAGTTATTTTTACGTTACAAATAAAAACACTATTATAATACACGACTTTCAAAAATAAATAAAAGTCATCTAAACTAATATATGACAATTAATAATATGCTTGTCATGTATTACATGTCATCTTTGTCCTGTTTTGTAGTAGTGAATGCTGCCATGTGCTCGCCCGTCCATATCTGTCCATGTTATCTTTCTTCCTATGATTAAAGCCGAAGCTTATCTATTTCTTACATTTAAACCAATGCTCTCAAAAGAACTCCACCAACTAAGATATTTATACAAATTCTATATGCTCTGTATTTACTGCTATTTCACAATCTAACCTACTTCAACTGTGTCTTGATAAGCATTCATTGCTTTATGGGACATGCTTTAATGTTATGGATGTATGACAATTATGTGGTTTGAACTCCTGTTGCATATTTCTTATACTGACATTGCAGCTTGGATTTTTTAATCCACTTTTATACATATGCAGTTGCAGTATCTTCTTACTGTTATAGTTGTGTTTGCTGTATATTAATTAAACCTGCTTGTCCATCTCTTCCCTTGTATTTACTTTATTTACGCCCATTACCAAATCAAACCGGATTTGGAAGCACCTCTTCATTTGGTTAATTATTCTTCTTTATATCCATTTCATTCCAACTAAGGCTATCATTTAATCAACTAATAAATTACAAATATCTTGGCCATATGGCCATTCCCCTTTTACTTAACCACCTAATGTTCAGACTCATTTAGTATTTCAAGCCCGGCCATTGGTGATACCAATGTAATAACACATGCGTTGATTTTTCAGCTACCATCAATTTCATATATGTAATTTACCGAACTCATTTTCCTGTTTTGACACATTTTCGAACATGCTCCATGCTTTATTCCAATTCCGCTTATCATTCAAATCCTGACCACAATTATTTTGAATCAATTACCAATCCATAATTTTTGTTTATCTCCACTCCACAGTTTGTTGTCTTCCCTATCTAACTTGCAGTTAACGCATCTATATTTCCTTCCCACTTAATTCATTTAACTCTTTCCTATTTCTTTTAAGAGGAACAAATAAAATACTTTCTATCCTTTCACTATTACAACTGCTCAATATTTTATGCCTCCTACAACAATGAAACAGTTACTAATCTACATATTATTGTCCATTGACAAAGTATTTGTTTCTATATTTATTTGTGCCAGCTAACATGTGTATTGTTATGGAAACCAACATCTTCTTATTTTTTTGAACAATATATTAGCAATGTTAACAATTCCAGTCTAACGACCTGCACTCCTGATTTGCTTCGTCTGCAATGTGACGTTTTTAGAACTACACATTCTTCTCCTTTTTCATCTAACGATGACTTCACTACAAAATGAAATGTAGGGGCAGAGGAGCCTAATAACCAAATTCTATCCTAAGGTAATTACTAAATAAACCCATTAAATATCATTAACCTAGAGATATCAACTAGTTGGATTTTTCAATTTAGCATAATAAAACATGAAAATAAGGTTTCGTCTAAATCCATCAAACAAAATTTAAGTTTTTTTTTGGGAGCTTTTCGGCCAAAAAAATATGTGCAATTTATTATTAATTAACGAAATCAAGCATTTGAGATTGAATTAATTTAAACAAATCAAATAAAAATTGTGAAGAATAACTTTCTCTCTCTCTCTCTCTATGTTTCTCTCTCTATTCCTCATTTTCAGAGTTATTTCTAACCAAATAGCAAAATTAAAATGAGAATTGAAGTCATCATTTAAAAATATAACTTAGATTAATTACACGGGATCAAAATCAATTGTTAGCTAATCGAGGCTTGAAGCCATTGTTTTGCAATTAGCCACACAACTTGAATTCCCTTACTCTTAAAAGTTAACTTTAGCCCAACTAGAAAGTTAAAGATAGGTTTTAAAAATTAAGAAATCTCAATTAAAGAATTGGATTTATTTTATCTAATTGTATAGTTTAATTGTTTGTAGAGGCATTCGTAAAAAGGATTTAGAGAAGTCCGTAGAATTCTAGAGTTTAAACGATAAAGATGGATGATAAAGTAACAAAAAGCTTCTAATGGGTGTCTAGAGTAAATTATTTCATTTAATTGCATATTTTTGTCCTTAATAGTAAATTCATTAATGGATACTTGGGTAATAAATATTTTTGAAGAGTATTTTGGCAAGTTTGAATATTCCCTCCCATTTTTTATTGTTCTAAAATCTTTTAATGTGACGAAAGAAATACAAAAGATTTCTTGAAGCCATACCTTTTTAAGCAGCAGAAAAATTAAGTGTTGGATCACGTTGATGGTTGGAAGAAATCACAAGCAGAAATCCTTCTCTAATCACATTATAAATGTCCTCTTTTATGGATTGCTTTATGTTTTTAATTTGATCTTCACGAAGAAGAGAAGAAAATGAAGTAGTTTTTTTTTTTTTTTAATCTCTATCCGCCTTCTTATCTTTTTAGGGAGTTAAAGCCAAAGTGGCGGAAGTTGATTTAAACTCAACTTCCCTCTCAATCTCCATAAACCGCACATGATAGCCACGATGATGGGCCGACCACCCGTCCAACAGGCAGAAAAAAGAAAATGAATTTTATGAGAAAGCTTTGTCTCCTCAAAAGGTTTTCAGCCTCACCGAAGCCCACCAACAAAAATGGAAGAAAAACGGAAACTCATTTGATCGATCATGTTTGTCTTTTGTATATATGCAATATGTGTGTTTGGTATTGTTTTTCAGCTGTCGTTCCAAGAAAACATGTTTGATCGGGCTGTTCCGTAACGGTAGAAGGGGAAAGTTAGGAGGGGGAAAAAAAAAAGGCACTGCATCAGTATGTCATTGTTTACTACACCCAAATTTTCAGAAGAATTTTGTCAAAATCTACACCCAAGGGTTTTCAATTCCCCAAAAAAAAAAAAAAAAATCCGAAGCTATTTCTCTGAGCTAGATTTTGCAACCGGTGCACTCTTGACCTCTCGTAATTATACCGGTACTTTTTGTGTATTTCTAGTTCCAACCACTTCCAGTAAGCAGCAATATCTTGAGACCTTTTTAGGAGTCCATCTTTACTCAAGTATTAAAAATTATCTTGAAAGATTGGTAATTAGTCTTTGACTTTGTGTGTTTAACCACGGATAATTTTTTGGCTTTCGACCTTTTCACCCCCATCTTCAATTCATCATCATCTTCATCAAGAGAACTAACTCAAATGGTAGCACATTTCTACTATGTGTATCATGTTTAAAACTATAACCTTTGGATTATATAAGTTCAAATCCAACAACAATTCCAAATGGGGACAGAAATGGGGTACCTTACGACCCGGGTTAAGGCAGCTGGACCCATATGTATTATGGTAATTAATAAATGTTTTTAATTACTAATTTCATTTGTAATTTCTTTTAGTTAGATTTATAATGATAATGGGAATATCAAAAAAATATAAATAACTACTAAATGCATCGCAGAGCAAAAATTAGAAATTAATACATTATAAAAAAATTTCACCAAATACATTTATATTATTTTCATATTTTCAGACAAACTACCAATTTCATTTTTTTCATTTTTTTTCATTTGATATATTGTTTTTAACTCTTAAAAACATATATTGTTTTGAAGCAAAATACCAAACGCCTTACACTTTCTAAAACATCACATAAAAATATCATTTTTCTTCTTTGAAACAATTACAAAAGATCATAAATTAAAAAAATAATACCCACCACACTCTAAAAGTTTTGTGATTTGCAATATCCGACACCAATGAATGAACTGAGGTTGTCTGTGTTCTAGGAAGATGATGTATGATGGGCCTTTGGCTTATAAAGACAAGCAAATCATAGGAAAGTGACAAAAAATGACAGTGTCAATACACATGATAGTCTCGTGACTTCAATTTTGGTCCATTCAATTAGTCTCGTGACTTTAATTTTGGTCCATTCAAATCGCAAATGAATGTAGGGGAGACAAGTGCCATGTTTCTTGATGTTTCTTCTTCTACCGTCTCTACCAGGTCTTGAACCTTGGTGGCTTGGATAGCTATGAACATAGCAAACAAGTGCCATGTTTCTTCATCTTATAAATTGTTGATAATCTCATCTTGGATGGTGCCAAAGTAGCAAACACTGTGATCACTTAAATATTCACGTTTTTTGAGGCTACCAGATTTCAACTTCGTATATTCTTAGGATAATATGATTTTGTGGACTGTGTTGACTATAATTTAAATAACGAAGATCTGCAACCTTGTGAGCGAATTGTCTATTTTTGACATATCATTTCAATTGTACTGCGTTAGAAAAACATAATGGAACTCCAAAATAAATCCAATAAACGATATGGGATTCGAATAGTAATTTCACACAACAATGTTACTTTTGACAAAAAATTGAGTTACTTTCACAGCACCTCTTCCACTTCCATATACATGAAGCGAATCAATAACTTAACCCCAGATATACCTAAGTCATATATACTCATTCAGTCATTTGTGGCTTCACAGAGTGTTCATTTCTCTGTTAATTTGCAGTAAAATTTTGATAAATTAATAATTTTGGACAATAAAAATTTGTTAATTTTAGTTAATATTATAAAGTGAACCGATAGATTAATAAATTATTAATTTTTGAAGATACTCCTTATTTTAGAAAACAGTATGATCACATTTATAGCATTGATATGTCTTGATTTGTATTTATTATGTTTTATTTGAATATTAGTTAATTGTCTTACATTCATAGTAATAAGCTTATTATAGAGTTTTTATTTTTCCATGTTCTGAATGATGCTTGTACTATGGAATCCATGTTATGCAAAGACGAACTCAAAGTAATATTATTATTCAATAATTTCTTGTTGCGAAACAACAATACAATTGAACTTTTTTGTACGTTAAGAAAATTAGATATGAGCTTTAAGTCAAAATTATTCCAAAAAGAAACTAGCAATTTTAAGAGTGTATTTTACAGAAACCACATATACATACACTAGTTGGACTTAGTTTTACATTAGGTGATTGTTAATTAATGTATAACGGGTATCCTATGGAAAAATATGAATTTTTTTAAAAAAATTATCTTATAGATTTTATTAAATTATTAATATATTAGCCTAAAGTCGAAAATAATAAAAATTATTATTTAATCGAGATTAATTTATTAATATCCTACTATACTTAGTTGGTCTTTTTTCAATGCAAAATAAAATGTCAGATCATATAAATGAAGTGACATGTGGCTTAGTCCAATTTCTTTCTTAATTAATTTAATGAGGATATGGTAAAAGCAAAATAAAAAGATCATTAGCTCTAAGGCCTAATTTATACAAAATGATTAATAACATAAAAGTAAGTGATCAATCATCCTAGCTGTATGTAAGGGATTCATCTTCCAAATATATATGCATGTTATATTGGCAATGATTTTGCCATATATAAATGTCGTTATAGACATTAGCCAAATATATCTTGATTTGGAAAGAATCCTTTATGTGAATTCTTATCACATATTTCATATTTATTGTCGATAGAACAATAGACTATGCTATAGATGTATGAATTCATATTTCTAATAAAGTTTATGTTGTTATATAGATGTAGAGAAAAATTTTGGACGCCTGCACGAGTTTAATTTCATTTCAATTTGGAAGTTCATAATATTGTGAAACTCTAAATTTGCCTAAAAATTCATGGGGATATTCGCAGTAGAAAAAGACTCTAAATAAAATTAATATCTGCAGCAATGCATACATTGTTTCCCATGGTTAAATTTTTATTTTATAGTTTCCACCATGAGAAGAGAATTTTCGTCCCATAAAGAAGAGAACGAGGGAAAAGAAAAAGAATGAAGTTCAAAACTGCAGCGTAATCAATAGAAGCTGACATGAACATTTCTACACAAGTACATAGTAAATCTCAGATAGCAAGCCAAAGATATTAGTCTTGGTCGCTGCTATCATTTTATTCCATATTTATACATAAGAGCCATGTCACTTTATTGATGATATTATTATTTATTATAATTTTTATATGACATGGTTCTTCAAGGCTAGTTTAGAATTATATTGGGATCGCCAGGTTTTGCTTCTTGAGAGAAGAAGGCGGCAGCGGGAATGTTGTGAAGGTCCAATCAAGCACCTGATGGCTTTCTGCGTAGTCGGGCCCTGTAGATGCTGTGAAGCCAACATAGACTGAGCTTAGAACTGTTTCTGACAAGACAATAGGTTTTTCAATCAACTTCTGAAGTGGGTTCCCCGCATATGCCACATAAACATAGAGTATTTTCGTCCACCCGTCGTAATAAACTTGAACCTGGATCGGTCTTCCACTTTTGAGATCAATGCCAAAGCTGTCGAGACTCTTAGCTGGATCTGATATTAAGCTTGCTATGTCGATGCCGATATGGTTATTATCTGGATCATTTTTGTTCTTGTATGTGTCCAGCTCCACGGCTAATATCGAACCATTGTTACCTACATATATACATATATACATATTATCTCAAGAAGGTTTCCGCACATTATTTGGTGAGGGTTCCCCACCATCTTCTACTATTACACCACCCACCATACACTGTAACAACATTTTTAACTTTAATAAAGCGTAGAGCTTTCATTACAGCCATTCTTCAGTAAGGACATTCTTATTTTGTTAAAGTGAATATATTATTAAAGTATAAAAAAATAAAATTTCAATAATTAGATACTGTGCTTTTTTATCTTTTGATGTATTAAAATTTTTTTTATCTGTTAATGTATTAAAATATATATTTTTCTGTCCATTAATGACATCTTTACTTTATTAAAATGAGGATGTACTCAATATAAAATTATTATTATTATTATTATTATTATATACACACACATATATGCAAGCATCAAGCATGTCAGTACTTTATCTATGTTAATTCTTAATTATTCACATTTGATCATCATACCCGATGTAGTCAGTCCAAGATTTCCGCCGCCGCTGTTTTGTGGTGAAGGGTTGCTATCGGGTGCAAGAACAAATGTCATGCCATCTGCGGAATCCGTTGTATTTGGGTAGGGTGAGATCCTAATGGTGAAGGTGGTACTAATCATAGCTGGCCATGCAGTCACAGGCTGGCTGTATAAAACCCGTCCAACCTTATTTAGTGGTAGCTGATCTGGTGATTCTGGTAAAGGATCTGATGTGAGGCTTAAGTAGCCATAAGTTGGAGTCACTGCCCCCATGCAAATTAGACTGCCATCGCTACAACTTTTTGGGTTGAATGAGGAAAATGTGAAGCTAACAGGTTGATCCTCAGGGACTGATGAAAAAGCACCGCGAAGAAAAACTGAGAGGAGTAGTAGGAAAATCATTTTTTGTGTTGGGAGGGCTACTTCTTGAATTGCATTGCTCAGCTTCACAAGCACTTATTATATGGGGGACTTTAGACTTTTTTTTATTAATTTTATTATTATTGTGGTTGTTGTTATTGCTACTACTACTATTTTGCGTGGTAGGGCGATATTTTAAAAGTCACTCTCCTCTGAAAACCATGTGTAGCGCTAGCACATGCATATAATTGTCTGAGTAAGAAAATATATTGATAAATTGGTTTCTATAAAAAGAAGGCATTGTTTTTTTTTTTTTTTTTATTACATGAGACTTTCAAGAAAGTCTCATATTACATGAGATTCTGATATTTCAAATCGTAATATTACCGACTAGCTTACATCAATTTTAACATAGCGCGCAGATTTTTACCCTCTCTAATATTCGGGGATGTCTCTCCACACATTTCGAAGTGAGAAGACCTACCTTCACTCAAATCGAGGAAGGAAATTAAACCCCACAACGTTGTGGGGTTGAACTCATAATATCATTGTGAGGTCATGAGTTCACAGCCAGTGGCTTAAAAGAATTATTCTTACTTGCACAAAAACTTGCACATGATCACAAAATACAAGAAATATTTTTATTAAAAAATAAACTCTTTCACTTTATAAATTTTTTTTTTTTACACGCAAGTCTTCATTTTATTTATCGCGTATAATTTTGTGTACAAATTAATATTTAACTACTCTTAAACCAAAGTTTGTTGGTATGAGTAGTTCGGCACTCTCACTCCTTAAGAGAGGTCAGAGGTTCAAGCTCCACTCTCGTATGGAGTCACTACTTTGGCCAGCACTTTACCTCTTACGGGCCGACCCGGTACGAGCGGGGATTAGTTTGGGTTGTGGTACGAGTTTAAAGGTGTCTCTCACAGTTGAGACTCACTCAAGACCCCCTCGTAATTCAGACTAATAAAAAATATTTAACTACTCTTATATCCTTATATCTACTAATAATCAACAATTCACGTGATTTGTTCCACAAAAATATCAGTTTGGAATATTACATGCACCATCAACGAAGTTTATTGACTTGCTTTCATTTATCATAAGGTTGGTGAAGCACAACAATCAGGTTAGTGAAGCAACTGACTGATGTGGAAGGGATGCTTAGAAAGTGTCTAAAAATATTTGAAAAGAGAGGGTAACTATAATCATATTTGAAACTATAGCCTCGATGTGCATATTTAAGATCCTGATTCCTACAACAGCCTTATAAAGAAAATCGAAAATTGATGGGAAGGCGAAGCACAGGGTGAGAAGGCTGAACCAGACCTTATCTAACACAGAAAATATCTGTGAATTAAGTTTGAAAGTCATAGAGCTTATCAGGGAACAAAGTATAGAAGCCTTTGGTAGACTTTAAACCCACTAAGATACTCTCTAAAACCATTTACTTTTTAAACCCATTATTAAAATTTAAAAATTGAAATTTCACTCTACATACCCATCTAAATACCAAATATATCCTTAACAAAACAAAATTTTTCCTAATGTAATTAGTAAATATACCCATTAAAAATCATTAACATGGTTGGCTAGAGTATTCAATTTAGCTTAATGAAAATGTGCAAATAAAATTTAATCTAAATCACTCAAACAAAATTTAAGTTGCCTATCTTTTAGGCCAAACGAATATTCCAGTTAAATCAAACATTTGGGATTGAATTTAATCAATTAATTATACAAACAAATATACATATAATAGAAAATTTAAACAAATCAAATAAAAATTTTGAAAAAATAGCTTTTTTTCTCTAGGTTTCTTTCTCTAGCCCCCATTTCCAGAGGTATCTCTAACCAAAAAGCAAAATCAAAATCAGAATTGAAGTCATCGTTTTAGACAACTTAATCTCATCATTGGCTATATATTTAACCTAGATTAATTGCATGTAATCAAAATCCATTGAAGTTTGTTGGAGACTTGAAGCCATCCCGCGCGTTTTGCAATCAGCCATACAACATGAATTTCCTCACTCTTAAAAATTAAGACTCTCATTCAATTGGAAAATCAAAGATTTTGCAACATAAAATTCTCATTTCAAGAGTTGGCTTTATTTATAGTGTGAAGACACATTCCTAAATATATTAGAGAACTTCGTTGAATTCTAGGGTTTAAAGACGAAGTTAGATGATAAAGAAAAAAGGAGTTTTGAGATAAGTGTAGAGAGTAAATTATTTCATTTAATTGCATAATTTTATCCTTAAAAGTAAATTCATTAATGTGCAATATGCTAATAAATATTTCCGTGAAAAAATGGGTTTGTAGAATATTTTGTCGGGTTCAAATAACCTCACTCATAAATTAAATTGACACGTGATGATTAGTATTCACCTTGTATATCATATATTTTGCCTCAAATTTGAATCGACATATATCTATTGTTTGTATCTAATAATCTAGTCAAGAATATTTGAATTATTATATGACACAGTTATTGAGCGTATTATGCCGTATCTTTCATCTAATATTTTCCAAAATTTCCCCATGTTTAATGGGATTTCGGATGTGAAATTCTAAATATTTATGCCTGAATGATCCTAAAACCTCAGAACATATGCGGTAAAGTTACATGCACGGAAAAGTAAAGTTACATGTACGGAAAATTGAACAATTATTTATTATATAAGGGGTTGATAATAAAATTGAAACAGGATGAAGCATAAGTGACGAGAATTTAGCTGTACTGTTGAACGGTTAAATGAAAGCTTGCATGTGACACCAGACGCTGCACATCTGGCAAATAATCCTTGACACAATTGGGTACGAAAAACGTTGGCCGCAGATTCTTATCACTCGTTTTTATCCTTCAACCATATGTTATAAAATTCCCCAACTTCAGAATGTGTTTAGTAACCGATTAATTTAAAAGACAAAGTGAATGAAGAGAAGAAAGATGAATGATAATTTACAGTACCTGAGTTGCAATCAGCAACTATTGTTATTAAAGAAGCTGATATAATTAATCAGTATATCAAAGGGAAGCATTGGGGCATGAGGCTGTGTATTCATAAACTATGTACAATCAAAGCAGGAAGTGCAGATGATTCCAAACTTTTCCATGCTCCTGAAGAAACCTTTCGCCAGGGGGCATGTTGATGGCAACTCTAAGCAGTGGCTGCAGCCTGCTCCTCAGTAACTTGTGCAGCTGGAAGAAGGGTGCAGATGAGGTTGCGGTCACCATACACATTGTCAACGCGTCCTGATGGAGCAGTCCAGAGAAGTCCAAAGTCAGTACAACCAGGCAAGGAATTAAAAGACATGTTTGTATTTCACTTACTCTTGCTAAAAGTCAGAGATTACCACAAGCCTTTGAAGTCAAAATTGAAATAACAGACAGCGACACATGGGTTTGATGTGAAGTTTATGGCACAGAATTTTATATCGCTATTATGTTGTTAATATTACTTTCAAATAGGTTAAAGGAGATAAAAGATAAGATGCATTATTATAGACAAAGGACCCCTGCTCTGACATAATAAATTGTGCAGTCTCATTTTGCCTAATAAAGAGTTCAAGGGTGTTAGTCTGGCTTACTCGATAAGGCAGCTAAATTAGTAGTACAACTAGAACTTAAATATGAATGATGACAGTAATGTGATCAAAAAAGTTGTTCAATGACTTCATGAATTGCAGATTCTGGCAATGACGTTGAGGGTTGAGGGCACATAAGGGGTATGATGGACACGCATACCTGTAGTAGGCCAGAACTTAGCAAACCGGAGCCAAGAAGCAGGATAGGCTGCATATTCTCGAGAGTATGGTTTAGTCCATGTATCTCCCATGAGCAAAGATGGTGGATGAGGCGCCCCCTGCATCTCCAAATTTCGGATAATAAACATAAGGCTTCATAAATAAACTTTGATTCCACGGAGAACTAAAGAAACAGGCATAGTGAAGAAACAGGCATGTCACCTTCAGGACATTGTTGTGGATATCTGCCTCCCCATTTTCAATCTGTGCAATTTCTTCTCTGATGGAGATGAGAGCATCACAATACCTGTCCAACTCTTCCTGCAAATGTAGTGAATTTGGTTAGAGAAAGTAAAATTTGAAAGAAGAGATCTTCTCTGTTATGACATACCTTGCTTTCACTTTCAGTTGGTTCAATCATAAGTGTGCCTGGAACTGGCCATGACATTGTTGGTCCATGGAATCCATAATCTATAAGACGTTTGGCAACATCTTCAGGCTCTATCCCGGCAGTATTCTGAGATGAAAAAGGTTTACAATTTGTTACGGAAATAAACAGTAGATCAAGAGGAAACTAATTGAAACTTCTGTGTCATAAGAACAACCTTGAAGCCTCTCAAGTCCACAATGAATTCATGAGCAACTGTTCCATTGACACCACGGAAAAGGATGGGGTAGTGTTTCTGAAAAACCAAAACAAACTTAAATAGGTCAAAATTATCCAGAATTTATAACTTTATTGGCAAGCAATATAGAAGGTAAACCAAGCATGCATGAACAAATCATTCTTCTTCCTGAAGAAAGTTTGAGCAAAAGGTTATGTGAGCTTAGCAAATGGAAGTTGCTTTGCTTAGACAATAAAAATGTGACAATGTTTTATAGAAGTATAAGAACGTTCGCAAAGCAATGCAACCACCAAAATGAAACTTACACATTATAAAGTAAAGATATTAAAGGAAAAGTCAAGAACCTCCAAACGTTTTGCCATGTAGTTTGCGTTCAGAATAGCTATCTTTGAAGCCTCAGTGAGTCCTTTAGAACCCATCATAGCTATGTACGTATATGATATTGGCAGGATAAGTGCAGAGCCCCAAGGCGCAGCTGCAATTGTGCCCAGGGGTTGAGAGTTTTCCGGGGCAGGAATACCACCTGTGGATATCTTCATCATGGAAATAAAAATAAAAAAATTAATAACTGAATGAAAAATATCGGAGCAGCAAATACATCAGAACAATTTGTAGACTTTACTGAGCCCTATTACTAGTAGCAGACATTCAATCATTTATAGGCATTTGATTTATCAATGGTCAGAAAGATACTAATGCATAAAAGGTAGCAAATAGCTTGAACTGCATACCAAGGGCCTATCTGCGCAGAAGAGAAGGTTCCATCATAACAATTACAGAGTTTTTTTTTAAGGTTTTTTTGGGGGGGGACTAAAAGTCATCAGCAGCCATAAGCTCAATGCAAAGAGTCTAATAATAATAATAATAATATACTATGTGTATTCCACTATTCATGCATGAATAATAGGTAAACATAAAATTGTTATTTCCTATAAAACTAGTGGGGAAAATCAAATTAAACGATGCAATATTCTCCATCTAAGCTAAAAAATAAATATATTAAAAAATAGAATGAAAAAGTATGCAAAGAACATTTGTTAAATGTACAAGTACATACCACAGGATGTGAAGGCAGAAAGGGTGCCAAGTGTTTCTTCACACCAATAGGGCCCATACCAGGACCACCACCTCCATGCGGAATGCAAAATGTTTTGTGGAGATTGAGATGGCAAACATCAGCTCCAATGTAACCAGGGCTTGTCAGACCCACCTATAAAACAAAAATTTTCTCAGACAATTTCCATTGGTGAGCTGTATGCAATGCAAAAGAATGCCTGTACGGTTGTTCAATTTTTTGGAGAGTTGAGACATAGTTTGAAGATCACCACTGTTAAGATGCAGAGATGCATGAAAAATAATGAACATTTAAGTGATGAAAAGCGAGAGAAGATCCTATAGCTCCACACATCTAATTGATTACAAGAAAAGATTGGTTAAGCTGAACATTATAGAAGTCTACGGGCCCAACTCAACCCAAAAGCCAGCTCCAAGTCTTATATACCTAACCCAAAAGCCAGTTCCAAGTTTTATATACTTAACCCAAGTTTAATACTCAGTCGATGTGGGATATTTTCCCTAACACTCCCCATCATGTGCAAGCCGGTTTTTTTGACTAGTCTTTGTCACGTGCTAAGGTAGTGTGGGTCCACTCATGCGGTGAATTTGGCTCTAGTACCATATAGAAGTCTACGGGCCTAACTCAACCTAAAAGCCAGCTAAATAGTTGGGGTTGTCCAAGTCTTATATACTTAACCAAAATCAATACTCATTCGATGTGGGATATTTTCCCTAACAAACATATGCTGAATTGCTGGTGATTAACTAACCTGGCAAGTAATCCTTTTTCAAGCTCATATTACTTGTATCTACAGGTTTACATTCTGACTCCATTGACCTGAAAATCCCTTACTGCTACCCATTGAAAGATGCATATAAATCAAAATGAATCAACCTACTATTTTACTTCATTCTACAATATGAGATGCTTGAGTCATCAGAATGTAAAATAATAGTTCATAGGAACATATTTAAAGAAGTAACAGACCTGAGCATTCATATTAGCCCCGTCCATATATACTTGACCTCCATTATCGTGAATTATCTTGCATATCTCATCAATACCTTCTTCATAAACTCCATGAGTTGAAGGGTACGTTACCTGAAAGTTAAATTTAATTCATATATCAAGAGAAATTGCAAAAACAAGCATTTCCCAAATGTGCCAGTCATATGTAAGTTTTCTACTAATACAAACTGAATTATCAATACACATTGCGAAGCCTCTTTACCATAAGAGTTGATAGGTTGTCCCTATTAGCTTCTGCAGCCTTCCTTAACTCCTCAATGTTGATGTTACCCTTGGCATCAGTTCCAACAGAAACAATCTTCATTCCACACATGGCAGCAGTAGCAGGATTTGTCCCATGGGCTGACACGGGTATAATGCACACATTGCGGTGACGGTCTCCTCTTGCCTACAGTTTCCAATAACAGTCCAAGGATTGTTAAAAATGGAAGGAAAGGGGTTGGAAAGGAATCCAGGCAATATGTCTCAAGTTTTACTCCAACTTTTTGGCTAGAAGGGATAAGAGCATAGTTTGTAAACACAGCTACCATCCATTTACCTTATGATAAGCGCGGATAACCATGAGTCCAGCATACTCACCAGCCGCACCGGCATTTGGTTGCAAAGAGAAAGAGTCAAAGCCAGTAACGGTACACAGAAACTCACCCAGATTGTTAAACATTTCCTTAAGAAACAAAAAATAATCATCTATCAGGAAATAATTTATGTGAAACATTTAATAGACTAATGCAGCTGGAAGTTCTGTGTGCTACTGAAGATGCCTTGCTAATTACCTGATAACCCTGAGCCTGGTCGGCAGGGGCAAAAGGGTGTATGTTAGCGAAGCTAGGCCATGTCACTGGCATCATTTCAGTTGTTGCATTCAATTTCATTGTACAAGATCCCAATGGAATCATACTGTGGCATAGTGAGAGTTCCTTTGATTGTAACAGATGAATGTATCTAAGCAATTCATGCTCTGTGTGGTATCTATAAATATTAAAAAACAGTATAAGTCACAGAAGCCTCTGAGTTATGAAGTACAGGTAGTTTGAGTGATAGTATAGAGTTGTACTTGTTAAAAATAGGATGTGTCAGATACGGACTCTCCCTTGTTAATCCAGACGGAATTGCAGTCTCAACCTCTTCAGCCAGAGATGCAGCAGTGAATGGAACCTAACAGTTTAACAAAGAAGGTTCTGTTTAGAAATCAAACAATGTAATTAATATAGCGAACATCATTTGGGGGAAAAAAATGTAGAACGCACTGATTTGCCCCTGGCAAAAACTTTGAAAAGCTTATCAACATCCTCCAAGGTGGTTGTTTCATCAAAGGAAGCAGTGACCTGAGAGACAAAAAAAACTCCCTTAATCTGACAACAAAAAATCGTACAGTAACCCATCAACACAACATATGAAAGACTAACTCACAGTGTTGGAATCTACAACCCGAAGATTCATTTCAATCTTGTAAGCAGCACTGGCAATGGCATGTGCATCCGCACACTTCACCTTCACGGTATCAAAGAAGGGAAGCCCCTGGACTTCCACTGTCCCCAGCTTTTTCAACCCAAGAGCGAAAGTCCCAGCTAGTCCATGGACTCTTTGAGCAATAGTTTTAAGGCCTTCCGGTCCATGATAAACAGCATACATAGCAGCCATGTTTGCAAGTAATGCCTACATAGATAAGTTTTATTCAACCAAAGCAAAGTCAGTTCATTGGGCAGGTTTTATGGTGCAGAAAATATGAATGCATGTGTTTATGACCAAATTCTTGAGCTAGATAGGTTCTGCAGTCTTCAAACTTTCAAAAAATTAAAAAGCAGTTTTTCAATCTCTACAGAGGCAGTGTAAAACAGAAATAGAACAGGAATAACAATAATCTGTTACTTGAGCGGTGCAGATGTTGCTGGTAGCCTTGTCCCTGCGGATATGCTGCTCCCTAGTCTGCATTGCCACACGCAGAGCAGGCTTCCCTGAAGAATCAATACTAACACCAATAATCCTCCCTGGCATCATCCTCTTGTACTCTTGAGAGGTAGCCAAAAATGCTGCATGAGGACCTCCATAACCCATTGGCACACCAAACCTCTGAGCAGAGCCCACAACAATATCAGCCCCCAGTTCACCCGGAGGCTTCAAAATTGTCAATGCCAACAAATCCGTTGCCATTACAACCTTAACTCCCTTAGCATGAGCATTCTTAATGAAACCCCCATAATCCAAAACTTCACCCTCAGTACCTGGATACTGAACCAAAACCCCACAAACATCACCTGACTTGTAATCAATATCCTTAAGATCCGAAACAACAACTTTAAGATCAAAACCATCAGCTCTAGTAATACAAATATCAATTGTCTGAGGGTGGCAGTTGCTAGCAATAATAAAAGTTTTCTTCTTTCCCTTCTGTATGTTATTGCACATAGCCATTGCCTCAGCAGCAGCAGTTCCCTCATCAAGCAATGAGGCGTTTGACATAGGCAATCCAGTAAGATCTGCAATCATGGTCTGGAAATTAAGCAAAGACTCAAGTCTCCCTTGAGCAATCTCAGCCTGGTATGGAGTGTACTGAGTGTACCAAGCTGGATTCTCCATGATGTTCCTCAAAATCACAGGGGGAACATGAGTGTTATAGTATCCCATGCCAATAAATGACTTATAAACCTTATTCATTGATGCTAATTTCTGCATATGTTCAATCATTTGGCTCTCGGTTAACCCTTCATCAAACTTAGAGAATTTCATTGAATCAATACGAATAGATTTAGGCACAGTAGCATCAATAAGTGAATCGAGATTATCAAAACCAACTAACTCAGACATTTTGGCTTGATCCTCTGGGGTTGCAGAGTTATGGCGACGAGCAAAAGTATCACTTGGTTTTAATGCCTCAACAGAAATGCCTCGAGTCTGTGACCCGAGACCATAACCATTAACATTCTGATGAGACATGTTCCTAGATTGCAACAAATCTGATCTTGAATTGTTGGAGCAAACAAATGGTGCAGATGACAATGAAGAGACATACCTTGAGGGCGTGTACAAAGCAGCGGCGGCAGCTGATGATTTTGATTCATGCTGATTGCGGGACAGCTGCTTGGACTCATTAACCAGGCGTTTGAGAATTGCCCGGCTAGCCAGCCGCCTTGCACGCTCCATGAATGAAGTGAGATAGAGCTAAAACGAGCTCTTGAGTCTTGCCTCTTGCAAACTTCAAAAAATGAAATAGGTTCACAAGAAGCAAGGCAAAGCAAAGCAAATGGGGTTGTTGAGAAGATAAAAAGAGTAGTTTTTCAACAAAATAAATATTTTTGTTACATACGAGTCAGTGTGGGCAGTGGGTTGGTGATAAATAAACTGACGATTCATGTGCTGATAATTTTGTCTATATAAACAATATATATAGAAAGAGAGAGAGGACAAAACTATCCGTCTACATATACACACACAGACACACGTATATTTGTGCGTGTATATATTAATAAAAACTATTTCTTTTATGACTTGAAGGTCTGGTGAATTTGGTGGGTGATGACTGAGCAGCCACCTACGTAGAAAAAGACACTTAGGAAGTTATCATATCACAATCCGCAGGAAGTTACAAATTTCTTACAAATGTATGGAAGAAAGTGAACGCAAAGAGATTGGAATTCAATGGATCACAATGCCGTTTGATTTTTATGGGGATATGAATATGATGATATCCGAAGAAAAATTAAAATAATTGAATTTTCTTTTTCTTTTTTTTTGGGTGGGAAATATGGGATTCTTCGGTGGCTGAATCTCTTTCACAATCGAGTTATCACTTTGCCTCATCTCATGTTTATAAAAACAAAAGTTTTTCCTTGGGTTAGGGTTTACAGCAGCCAAGTGATAAGTCTCACTCATTTTGCGGTTCATAGGAATTTTCAATGAGATTTTTTTTTTTTTTTGGTTCGGATTTTTTTGGTTCGGATTTTTTTGGTGGGTCCTGAAAATTGGGTGGAGGCTAAAATTGGGAAATTGCTGGATCATCGGGAAATCTAATGTCTGTGGGCTCTGCGTGGCCTGTGGCTGACAATTTACGTCATAAGTGGTTACCTAAACCAACTCGACAGAGTTCGATTTCTCTGGCCGTTTATACTGTCTGTTGTGTGGTGTATCACACAGCCTTTTAACTTTGAGAAGCAACGGCTGAGATTTGACCACAGTAGTTACCGTTGTAAGAAATTGGAATCTTGATGATCAAAGCATATCCAAGAACTAGACTCCGGACTCTAAAAGTACTTTGACTTGTGTCTTCTGTAGAAAGAAAGGGAAAGAAAAAGTAGTTGCGGATGGCGTAATGTTACATGTCATCACAAATATGAACAAAAAAAAAAAACCAACAATTCAAAATAGATTTCACAACCGAATAACACTTAAACTTGTTAGTGCAATACTTGTGAGTGGGTGTCTAATTCTAAAAGCATTACAAAAGATTGGGCACAATGATTGGACCAATAATCCGGACGGGATGTTTTAACCAATAATTCAAGTAGAGTTGTGGGGTAATGCATGATTTTTTTTTAATATTATAATGTAATTTACAAATTGTTAGAAACCTACGCAAAGATAATAGTTTTTAGGGAAAATATCCATCAGTAGTTTTTTTAATTTTTAATCGTAATTTTTTGGTGAAATCAACAAAATTCGTTTGTTTCGTTTTAGTTTAGTTTGGATCTAGTTAAAATATGACTTAAAAAAATGACTATTTTACCCCCCAACTATAATAGATAATAAGTCACATATAATAAATAATGATAAACATAATAAATAATTATTTCCACTTCCGTTTGGATACCGTTTTTTCCAACCTGAAGTTACTATAATAATAAATAATCATTAGTAGATTAATACTATTAAATTACTTTTAACATTTAAAATAATATTAAAATTTTAAATTATTATATTTATTTTAATAATATATTTATATTTATTATAAAGATTTTAAATAAATTTTTGGATTAAATAGATTTTACAATTAACAAAATATCTCCATATTAGTAATATTAAAATTGACTTTTACAAAATATTCAAAATAATTTTTATTTTTATTTATTTATTTTTATTATATGTTATTATTATTATTTATTATAGTTGGGGGCAAAATAATCATTTTTCTAAGTTTCCGTTAGTTTTCTTAACGGTATCCAAACGGAAGTGGAAAAGTGAAATAAAATGTAACTTCAGGTGGATTTCAGTAAAAAAAAAAAAAGAATTGTATATTTTTGAAAAAGTTAGAAAAAACGGGTGGACGGTGGATATTTTCCCTAATTTTTAATTTTTTATTATAAAATCAATTGGAAGAGCAACACTAATCAACAAACTCAAATTTGTTTAGACTAATTTTCACACCTACAAACAAAACAGTTTGATCTCTATGATACAACAGCACTGTTGTGAGGTTGCACTCGATGCAACAGTTTAGAAGTTAGAACAGCAAACAGGAAGTTAAAGAAGAAAAATATGAAATAAAAGTATTATAGTTGTACTAGGCCATTAAAGACTTTGTATATCTTCCTTATATAGAGAAATCTTGTATTTTTCTTGATTCAATTTTGAATTAACTACCCACTTTTCCTTATTTGATTTGAATTAGTCATTCATATACCTCACAATTTAATTCAGCTTGAATAATTTATATCACATCTAAATTTGATTTATTCAACTCTAATTTTTAATTAAATCAAACACAAAGAAAATTACTCGTATTTTTCTCGAGGGACGAAATACTAATAGAATTTCCAATTAAAAAAGTCTTATCTTTCATTATATGTTAAACCGAGGACTTAAACCTCGGCATACAAATATAGAGAAAAAAAAAAAAAAAGAGCTTCTGATAGATGAAATGAGTGATATATAAAGGAAAAATGATATAACTTTTAGGTTTTGATAATAATCTTACGTAGTTACATCACAAGTTTCATATTTTGCGTTTTGAAACTTCGTACCAAGCCACCAACCTCTTCGAGTCTTCGACCTTTCTAGTCTTAGCAGCCTGTGGGCGCTGGTTTTTTGTTTGCGTGACAACATAAAAGTTTGTTTGTCTCATTTTAGCACGAGGTTAAGCAAAGGCAATTGGCTGCTACGGGAGATGGTTTTCTCCCCCTCAAAAGTCTTATCTATTATACGAAAGGAGCAAAAAAAAAAAAAAAAAAAAATTAACGAAGGTAGAAAATAAACGTATGATGATAGTAAACATGGCGGCCTCGGACTTAAATTTATATTTTTATATTATAGCTCCAATTAAACTAAAATCTAAATTTTGTTGGATCCACATCCCTACACGTGCGATAAATTAGAATTGTGTAATATCTTTTAAAGACCTGCTAAGTCAGGTGCCCATTGATAATAATGTGAGATTAAAAATTTACTCTTATGTCCCCTATATGGTAATAACCAATTATCTACATTGAATTCTACTTAAAAATTCAAATAAAAGAGAATATTGGTCCCCAATCCCCGCATGATACGGCATAAGTTTTATGGTTTTCTTGTTTTAGCATTGAGGTTGGTGAGGCAACTAACTGTGTTATGGAATGGACATTAACGTTGTGTGGAAAAATTTCGGATATTTAAAAAAGGGAAAGGAAATAATAATATTAGAAACATAACCTTTGATGTACAAGTTTAATATATCCTAATTCCTACAAAGAAAATTGAAAAATTGATAGATAAGGCGAAGGTGTTTTGGGGGATCAGGATTCTCTCCTGATCTGATCTCCTCCTGAGCAAAAATACATGTGATGATTGGTAGTTAATAAATAAAGAAAATAAAGAAATTAAATCATATCTATCTGGCTCATCTGGCGAGATCTTTAAAAGCATAGGCTCAGATCAGGAGAGGATCTTTTTCCGTGTTGGGGAGGCTGAACCGGATCTTGCGATGCTCACCTAACACATGAATTAAATTTCAAAGTTCTAGCTAATTTGGAAATTAAATATAGAAACCGATCAAGCCATATGGAGATTGTAGACTATCTTTGAAATTAAATATTATAATGGAAACATTTACAGAGAATCTTTTCTCGCATAAACACGGAATCTTTTGTCTTTTGCATGAAACCATTAATATTATTCACCAATCACTAATGACCTCAAAATGTTTGATGTAGAACGATTGCTCAACACGCAGTTTCACTTAAAAATTTTTACCAACTCTGCCATTAATTAAAATGCTAGTGGGCTCTCAAGCCCACTGATTCCCTAACCCGTGCGCGCCCAAATATGGTGCATGGCCTCGAGTCTCAATCTCGTGTTGCGATTCTTTTTCCCTTCAATTATTAATAATAGTAATATTATTATTGTGACTATTGTTATGGTAATAATATTTACGGTAGAAACATTTACTCTTAATTTTGTTTTTGAAAAAATATATAGTTGTGACTAAGGGCATTTTGATTATAATATAAAGTAAACACATTAAGGAAATATAGTTCATTCCGATCAAGAAAACTTTGTCTATATATTATTTCATTTCGATACAAAATTGGTTATACTTCTAATCAAACAATTCGGCCAAGTAACTTTATCCCTTTTATGCACAACCATCATCGTTCACATACCACATAAGGATTGGTGGATTTCTCACCACCAGCCTACAACCATTTTTATGATAAGAGACGATGATCCAACTACTCGACACAAGATAAAAGCATCACTAGCTTATGCATTGACCCAAGTAACATGGGGCATGTGCATTCCTGTGTAAAATTAGCAAAGACCTCCTTCCAAGGCTAAATACTCCAGAGTGACCGACAACGAAGTAGCATTTATGGGGTAAGGGTGAAAAGAAACCCCATCGAGGAGTGAAAATAGAACATGAAAGCTTAAGCACCCGAGCAATGGGAGGAGCCCTGTGCTCCAACCACATGCCTGTTGAAGAATAAGCCTGTTGAAGAATAAGCTAGTGACTCATAGGTAACGCCTTAGTTAAAAAGAAACAAAAGAATAATAATCAATGCCATACTGATTCTAATTTTATATCATTGTAGTAATGGAAATAATCTTTCTTTTATTGTTCCTTTGAATAATAACAAGTATTTCAATTTCAGTCCATTTTAATTTTAGTTCATTCTGATTCTAACAAAACACACTATTTCCCTAACCCAATCAGATTACATGATTTTATTACAACAATTTTTGCAGTTAAAATTACACTTGTCAAATAGGATGAGAACCTTATACATATTAACAAAAAATTTTGATGAAGTGTGAGTGGTAGTAAATTATGATCGAGAGGCTCTGTGCTGTGGACCCAGATATCCTCAATCATAATTTATCATGTACTCTATCGTACACTAAATCAGTCCTCTATAAATAAATTTAATAAAGTGAATGAATTTGTCTCGAAAACTATATATAAAAAAAAAAACATCAAAATACAAACATACATACCATTTATTAATCTTATAATGGAACTAGATTCAAAAGTTATGCTAAATTTACTTTGAAGTTTTATAAATAGACCTATAATGTAAAGAACTGGCTAAAGATTATCCTGACTGAGACACTCAAAATTCAAATGCAACCCAACAGGTAAAAAGGCTTTCGTCGTCCTCCAAAGCCCACCAATTTGGCCATTGAAACGCGGCGTTTAGTGTAACCAATTAACCACTTAATTTAACAAATGAAAACCCAATTCAGAAAAAAATAAAAATAAAAATTGAAGATCTAGAAAAACTGTAACCCACTCTGTTTTTGTAAATTGAAGATCTAGAAAAACTGGAACGACCATTTTTGTCTTTTCTCCATATATATAACGTTTTTGTAAATTGAAGAACTAGGCTGTGTGATGTGTGCGAGATATAAAGATTTATGATGGGGCTTTTTGGCCTACAAACACAACGATCATGTGGCTCAATCGCAGCTGATAGCTCCCTTAGTTAATTAAGCAAGTCATATCATCAAAAAATGACAATGTCTTTATCAAGACATGGATACAACACTATAATCTAATGAATCTTTAGTTCATTTACAAATCGCATCGTGACTAGTAGTGACTCTTAGATCTCACACGTAGCATGTTTCTTCATCTTTGAAATTGTTGATCATCGTACCTCATCTTGGCCATCTTAAGAAACAAAAAAAATCTGCACATTTATCCTGTCATAATAATAATAATAATATTAAATACCTGTGAATGTAATCACGAGATGGCACAAAGCATTCTCATTGGATGCTGCCAAGCAAGGAACGTTGTGGTTCACCTAGTATACATTCAGGTATATTTTTGAGGTCATTTATCAGATTTCAATTTCAGTCTTATCTCTTTCAACAACCAGGCAAAACCTCAAGCTTTCACATAATCTTAGGACAACATTATTTTGTGGACTGTACTAATTATAATTTAGATCATGAAGATAAGCAATCTCGTAGGCCAATTGTAATTTTTTCTGCATATTAATTAAATTTGTAGATAAAAACTGCCAAATAGCTCTAATAAATGGTAGAGTAAATGTACAGTCATCAATAATTTTGTACAAATAATATTGTACATTCTAATGTGATATATTATTATTCATTAAATTAAAAATAAGGTACCTAATTAAATTAATATATCCTATCACATCAATTTATATGAGATTATTTATAAAACTATTTGTGGTTGTATAATTATTCTAAACGGACGAATATGGCATTGTCTACTCTTCCCCATATATGAAGCGAAAGCACAACGTAATTGAGTCATACATGATACGCTCATGCGTGGCTACACGGAGACCTTTTATTTCTGATCCGTTGATACTTGATGGTTGGTCAAACAAAATGACATATGAGATCACGTAAAAAATGAAGTGACTTATGGCCTAGAATATCTGCGGTCTTAATTAATTTAACTGAGAGCATGGTAAAAGGAAAATGAAAAGATCACAACAAAAGTTGATAGTAAAATTTGTGGGGGGACTAAGAGACTGTCACCGTCTCTTCCTGCTCAAGCAATTGATGTCTTTCTGCAAGACGAAGAGCACAACATGCTCCCATCCTATGCTTGAAAATTATTTATACCTATCTCTTTTCATATACATGTTATCTGCGCAACCCTCAGAAGACTGAAATCCCCTCTCCATTCTTCTAAATATAATATCTTTCACGGCAGAAATCATTCTCTGCATGTTATGGCAATGAAACATATATTATGTATCTCTAATTTTAGGGAGAATATTTATCCTCGTCGGCCGTTACTGAATTATATAAGATTTGAGCAAGGGCAAACCCAAGATCTTATTATAAAGCGGATCAAAAAAAAAATTTAGAATATATATAATTGGGTGAGAAAAAAATATACGGAAGCATGAAAATATTTTAAATGTTAACAATAAGAGACATTTTTGCAATAATCTGAGAATTATTTAATTGCACTTCTCTGAATTAAAAGTTAA
This sequence comes from Citropsis articulata, assembly GCA_030449925.1. Lineage (NCBI taxonomy): Eukaryota > Viridiplantae > Streptophyta > Magnoliopsida > Sapindales > Rutaceae > Citropsis > Citropsis articulata. Next base: position 19,491,661 of record JASUUH010000121.1, on the reverse strand, counting down.
TGGGTTTTTGATAAAGTAGTAGTTTTTTGGTGCAGAACCATAAAGTATGAGAAATATTCGAAAAAATTTTAAAACTTCAAAGTTTTAAAAACTTAAAATTTAAAGCGCTTAAATTATATGATTTATGCGTTTTTTCAGACATTCTCACACTTAAAAATTCCAGATTAAAATATTTCTCTTCGACAAGGAACTCGAAGGACAATAAATTTAAAGGCATGTGATGCGTAAGGCACAGCAAGTTAACAGCTTAAATGCGTTGAGAGTTTTTATTTGTGATCGAGTTACTCGGAAACTGGTTTATAATATGAGAGATAAGCTGACATAATATATTGGGATACGTTTCGTGGTTACACTCCACAACTCCGTTTAGTTTGTCTTGTTTTCATTCGGGCTGCCACATGAAGGCACGTGAATGACTTTCAGGCCAACGCTTGCCCTTTTTCACCTTTTATAAGAGAGCACAACCGCTACCATTTAGCTTCCTTTTCGCCCTCTCTTCGCTGGACAAACAGCTGCTGCTATTTCTTTCTCTCTCTCTCTCTCGCCATCCATGGCTCCAGTGTATTTGAACCCAGCACAAGATCACTCTGATCTTTATCAACTTGCTGCGGAGCAAAAACGTGATCATCAACGTTTGCAGCTATTACACTCTTCACATAATCGAACTGCTGCTTCTGTTTCTCGCCCTATTTTTCTTAACTCATCAACTCAAGATCAAGGAATGATCAAATTGGAAGAATCACAGCAACATGATCAAAAGGCAAGAACAATAAATTCAATTACTCAATGCAATTTATTTTTCTTGTTTAATTCTTTTGTTATCTATGCTTTCATTTTTTTAAAAAATTTTTTACTTAAACAATTATCTTTATTTTCATGATCGTGTCCCTTTATCTACAGTGATTCTTCATCAGAAATGTTAGCAAAATATAATCCATCTCTTTAATTAACTTTTCTCGGTATCGTTCATGCCCCGATCATCATAGCTTACATATATTTATATATAGCACAAAATCGAAGCATCTGTATTCACATATATAAATTGATGTGTGTGCCAGATGATATGTTTATTAATTTGATATATTAATCTGTTTGATCAGCCTTCGTTTATTTGATCTTTCATTGTAATAAGTACGTACATGTGTGTACTTAGACATTTAGCTTTTGATTTACGTATTTTATTTTTATTTTTTGAAAATATATATATTTCTTCATCTCGAACCGATTCTTGTAAGTGACATGTTTTATTATATTGTTTTTTATTTCCTTGTAATTAATATAAGTGATCTCTTAAATATAAATAATTAACTTGATCTCAGATTGATCAGTGCATAGCTCGCGGTGGATCAAGCGATCTTCAATCTTCAAAATCTCAACCTAAGATGATGACTAATAAGCTGGCCATACGTAGAAGGGAAGTGGGGGAAGGAAGCAGAAGCGACAACAGTTCATATTCATCATCATCAGGCGAATCGATGTCCTCCAAAACGAGGCTAGTGAATAAAATAATCAACTCATCATCGGATAGCACAAGAACCCATGATGAATCAGTAAAAGTTGAAGAAAAGCTTCTGCATGAGCATGACAATATCGAAGTCCATTCTTTTACTACTAAAAGTAGTAACAGCAACAACACCGTTAGAATCTGCTCAGATTGCAACACGACCACAACACCCCTTTGGAGAAGCGGTCCTCGTGGTCCCAAGGTTCGTTCATTCGTTCATTCGTTCATTATTCTTTCTTTGTCCTTTATATCATTTTTCTTGTTAAGATTGATTTCAGAATTTCATTTTAGTTTGGCTCTTCAATAATATGTTAGGCCACTTCATGTCTGTGACTCTGTGTATCAATAATATATATGATGGTGCGCACATGATCGTAACATTAACCTATATTAATTATATATATGTTGGTCCAGTCGCTGTGCAACGCTTGTGGCATTCGGCACAGGAAGGCGAGAAGGGCTATGCAAGCAGCAGCTGAAAGTGGCACCACTACGGCCAAAGACAATTCTTCATTTGCGAAGATTAAGTTGCAAAACAATATGGAAAAGAAACCGCGGACGAGCCATATGGCTCAGTACAAGAAAGTACAGGGCAACACTCCTGATCCTGATCCTCCTCACCATGAATATAGGAGTCAAAGAAAGCTCTGTTTCAAAGATTTTGCTTTAAGCTTGAGCAGTAATTCTGCTCTTAAACAAGTGCTTCCACAGGATGTTGAAGAAGCTGCCATCCTGCTAATGGAACTTTCTTGTGGTTTTATTCATACTTAGATTTCTGTCATTTGCTTTTCTTGATTTATTAACTATGACTGGTTATTAATTCTTGTAGTTACAGACACAGATTGTGGGCACCAGTTAATTCGATTAGCAAGATTCTTGGAATGGTGGTCTAAGTAATTTAAGGTTCAAAAAGTGCTTGCATCAGGTAGTAACAATAGGCTGGGCATGCGCGTGGGCACTAGGAGTGGCCCATTCTAAGTGGGTCTTACATAACAGAGATACAGGCGGGCAACCTGGTAAATCGGGTCTTACCCTATTTACGTCTCTCAGCGGCCACCATTTTTCAATTAACCTCAAATATTTTCAAAATTACCCTCACTAAAATTTTTAGAAAAATATTTATTTTTTAACATTGTCCCTTCTCTGTTATCTACAATCTCTCTATCTCTATCTCTATCTCTTTGAATCACCGTTATACTCATCTTCTGAGTTGCCGTATTTCTAATTTTTCTTAACTAACCCAAATGATTGCTTTAGTCAACTAGTTTAACCACTAAAGGCTAATATGGGCTTCTGTCAGTGACTTTTAGACTGAAGATGTGCTTTTGAGCTGAAAGTGGTTTCATTTTTGATATCTTGCTAATCGGCTTCCGCTAATTCACTTGTTCTCATAAGAATGTTTTTCCTTTGGTTCCTTAGACTTCATGATCTGCGTATTTTTCCGTTAGAATGTCATACATTTCTTTTGACTGGCTTAATCGATTTGTTGTTCAATATCTGATAATGGATTTGATAATGATGAAAACTGATGATTCCTAATAGAGAAAGACAGAAGGCATATGAGAGATTAAGAGAGAAAAGAAAAAATTAAAAAACAAATACTTATTTTTAATTTTTAATGGGATAATTTTGAAAATAGATAAGATTAAGTAGAATGTAGGGATTGCTGATTAAAATTGAGGGGTCAAATATCAACCACCCTCTAGTAAATCGGGGACCTGAAAAATAAAATACATATTAGGAGAGAGTAGGAATTTTGACACCCTTCAACATTCCTTACAATCCCCTTTTCAATTGAAATTGCTTAGATAACAAAAGACTAATGAATTAACTTCTTATTTTAAATGAAAATTTAATTAAACCGTTAGTTGAAATTTTCTTTAAAAAAATTTTTTACACCCACCCCATTTCATAATTTTTATCTATATTTTAAATTTTACTTGGGAAAATATTTATTTTTGAGAAAATTACGAGAGTTTAGGATTATGGAAAATGGAAACTATATGATAAGAAGAAAATAATTTAAGATTTTAAGATTTTTATACATTTTATATAAAAACTTAAAATATTTTTTTTTTTTGGTTAAATTTGATGGTAAGATGATTGATTTTTATACAGGTTACTATTTTATAAATTTTATAAGAATTTCAAAGGAGTTAAAAGCTCCACTCATTAGCAGTACACGTGCTCTATTGCTATGTGACGGACATGCTCTTTTTTTTTTTTAAGAAAAGAATGGTAACTTTTACATCGAGTAACACCCACCTTATGAAAAATCTGAGAGAGAGAGAGAGGGTGTAGAGAGAGAAATAATAAAACAAAGATTCAGTTATTTCTTTTATTAAGTTTAATTAACTAACAAAGTTTAGGTTAAGTTTATATAGATACATGTATCACAAAAAGTGGCCATAGAGAATAACAATTTTATTTTCAAAATGAGCAAATTGCATTTAATCACAACTAAATTGGCCAAAATTATATTGTAAGCCGCATCGAGCTCGATCATAATACAGGTATGGAAAAGCCTCAAATGCAAGTAATAGTAGAACCATGACTAATATCATAATAACAATTATTTTTATTGTGAATTTCTCTTAACTGAGAAGAAATAACTTCACACAGCAAAATCTAATGATATTTGAGTTTATCCTATCTTGATACTTCTAGATGCACCTCAACTACTACAGGTAAAAAAATTTTGATCAAATATTTTTCCATGCTGCACTCTAAGATGATGCTTGACGTATGTTAACACTATCAAATATAACATCATCTTAGCAATCCCCCTCCTCCCCTCACCCCCCCCCCCCCGGCGGCGCAATAACGGTAGGGTTTTCAGAAATTTTACCCTTGTCATTACTTTTGTGCAAAATCGAAAGTCATTTTAATTTATCCTTTGAATCATAGTGCAAACTACAAGGTGGTTAAGTCTAGTTGCTAAAAATCTTGAATTTTGATTTAGGACATGAATGGTGTACACTTCAAATGGGCATAACTTTGGTTACCAATGATGGATTTACAGACGATAATACTAATTTCTACCGTATAATCTTTCTCAAAGTTTTGTTTTAATACATTAGTTGCAAGCTTAAGTTTGCTCTTAAAGAATTTTTTGAGCAAATTAAAATTCTCTCATAATTTTAATTGTCCTAACTTTTTAAGTAGTTTATGTCATGTGTCTGTTATTAGTAATTTACAGGCATCCAAACTACATCACAAGATAGACGAAGTTTTTACCAAATTATAAAACAATTTCCATTTTCTTTTCCAATTATAGAAGTTTGATGTTCAAGCCGATGATTCTTATCGACTAACTAAAACCAATAAAAGTACTTCACAAGCATTAACCTCACGATTGAAAGTTTGAAACCCTAGATTAGGTTTGAATTAAACGATTTTAAACGTGCTGAAACACTTTAGTTTGGCTATGGAAACACATCCGCTGACACTAATACCAAGCGGATCCTTTGAAATATTATAGTATGCGCAAGACAGCGGAGAAATAATAGAAGAGACATAATTATTATTAATTGGATTATTGGGAGATGAAACTCTGGTAAAGCAAACCCGCATTTTGGTTTGCAACAGTCTGATCAAAGAAAAGATTCCTCTTTCTTATCTCTCTAGACACGCTCACATGCATATAATTGAAAAGGAAAAAATTCCTAATTGATATGTCAAGAAATGGAAATCGTGAAATTCTAACTGTGGATAAAACCGCAAGATAGTTCCATTAGCAGGATAGCAGCCTCTTCCACATCTTGCGGAAACACTTGTTTAAGAGCCGAATTTTTGCTCAAAGTTATCGTAAAATCTTTGAAACAAAGCTTTCTTTGGCTCTGGCACCGATGAGTAGGATCAGGATCAGAAGTCTTGCACTGTTTCTTGTTCTGAGGCACATGGCTTGTACGCGGTTTCTTATCCTTGATCTGCAACTTAATCTTCGCAAATGGAGAACCGCCGGTAGCTGCAATCGTGCCAGTTTGAACTGCTGCGGCTGCTTGCATAGCCCTTCTCGCCTTCCTCTGCCGAATACCACACGCGTTGCATAGCGACTGCACCAACATGTATATAATATAAATTCATGTTACGTTCATGCACTATCATATTATTGATATACAGACATGAAGAGTATGTAAAGTAAGGCCAACGAAGTGGCCTAACAGATTATTGAAGGGTCAAAAGGGCGTTCTAGGATCTCATTAACAATGTCCAAAGAAAGAAAAAAGACAGTACTGGGAGAATGGGGAGAATCAATCAAACAGTAACAATGAATGAACCTTGGGACCACGAGGACCGCTTCTCCAAAGAGGTGTTGTGGTTGTGTTGCAATCGGAGCAGGCTCTAATGGTGTTGTTGCTGTTGCTGCTATTAAAAGAATTGACTTCGCTATTGTCATGCAGCTGATGATATTGAAGTTTTTGAGTTACTTTTACTGATAATTCATGGGTTGCTGTGCTATGCGATGATGAGTTGATCATTTTATGCATTAGCCTTATCTTGGAGGACATCCATTTGCCCGATGATGATGAACCGTTTTCGCTTGTAGTTCCTTCTCCCACTTCCCTTTTACGAATGGGAAGTTTGTTATTTGTTATATTGTTCATCATCTTTGTTTGAATTGAAGAAGATGAAAATACTTGAAGATTGCTTGATCCACTATGATCAACCTGAGATCAAGTTATTAAGAGATCATGTATTAATTAGACTGAAAAAACAACTTATTAACACATGCCACATATAAAAGAAATAACCACTTCATGATCATGGAAATATGGAAACAAAATCAAATCTGAAAATCAAAAGCTAATTATACTTGTGAATTTACAATGAACGATCAGATTAATAAAGGCTGATCAGAGATCATAAACGGGCATACTATGACGATAATCATCTAACATACACACGCGCGCGCACCAATCATGTGCAATAAATACCAGCTATGATCATGGCATAATGGATATCGAGAAATCAAAGAGCTGGATAATTGTTAATATATACTAACAATTCTTGGATTTTCAATGATTAACGGATCAACTAAAGATGAAGGCACAAGATCAAAATTAAGATATTATATAAAAGCACATACAAAAGAATTAAACCAGCAAACTGAAATAATATACTTTTGAGTAAATTAATAAATCACGTGCTCTTGCCTTTTGATCGTGTTGTTGTGACTCTTCCATTACAATCATTCTTTGATATTGAAAATTAGTCCAAGATACAGAAGAAGAAGCGGCTCGATTATGTGATGAAGAGTGTAACAGGTGCAAATGTTGATCATCCTTTTGCTCCTCCGCAAGTTGAAGAGGATCAGAGCCATGTGGTGGGTTCAAATGCACTGGAGTCATGAATGTAGAGAGAGTGATGGCCGTTGCTGTTGTCCAACGAAGATGGGGCAAGATGGGAGGGATAGGGCAAAAGAGAAGCTAAATGGTAGCAGTAAAGGTCTCTTATAAAGGGGAAAAGGGGCAAGAAAGAGGTCTGAAAGACATTCACGTGACTACATGTAATGTAATAGCCCAAATAAAACAAGTAAGACAAGACAAACTAAAAGGAGGTGTAGAATGCAACTACTCAGCATCCCTATGACAAAAACGCCCCTATCTGCAGTGCTCTATATTATTTTACTTCTCATATTACACCGGCTTCCGAGTAATTTCATCACATATCAATTCTTTTGTTTCTTGATGCATTTAAGTTGTTGTGCCCTACGCATCACATGCCTCTATTTGTCCTTTGAGTTACAGATCAAATGCCCATTAAATGCGCGCCAAAGTTTTATCTCAAAATATTAGTGAGCAATTCTTCTGTATGTTGCACATACACTAATCAATAGAATCATAGTATCTGTACATTTCTTAGTTTTTTGTATATATTTTGATATATTCTATTGGCTGATGGCACGTTCGCGAGTACGAAAGTTTTCCCAGAATTAAAGATAGTACGGCATGTATTTAAGATAGTAAGAGAGCTACGATTCTTGCTTGTTCACTGGCATAAATAAGATGATTCATATACCATGCATGAAAGATATTTAGAAAAATGGAGAGGGATTTCAATCTGCAGAGCAGAGATGGGTGTAGATCATTTGCATGCAGGGGATCATGTTGTGCTTATTATAGTCTTTTCCAAAACACATCGATTGCTTGAGCGCAGGATAGGGGCAGTGACAGATTAGTCCCCACAACTTTTGAATCAACCCCTTGAATCCCCTTTTACCGATTACTGTACCCTCGATCGCGAAATAAACAGTAAGCCTTATGTCACTTTCATTTCTATGATCTGTCATTGTGATTTCTTCCCCTTTGTTTTGCCCAGAGATAAGATCAAGTGACAAACTATCAACAGAAAATAAAAGGTCTCATTGGAGCCACGTATATATTTGTGTATAAATGACATAATTATGGTCATGCTTTCGCTTCATATATGTGGAACAGGTCCCTGGACAAGCTACCTAGGGGCTTGATCAATATTTTAATGAGTAGTCTTTGAGAGAAAGCAGAGAAGCGAAAGCAAAGAATTTTTCTCTCTCTCACTCATCTCTCTCTACTATTTTCTTCGTTGCTTCTTTCTGCCTTCTTTACTACTGCACCACACCATTTTTTTTCAAGTTCATGTAACCTTATCTCCTACGTTTTTCAAACTCAGGTTACTGCCTAGCTCACATGGCGAAGCAATGTTTACTTGATATCAGAAAATAGATGATTTGCTGTATTCTTTTATAGTAGTTTGCTCACAAGACTGCACCTTTACTGCCCTGTTTTTGTTATTTCTTCTTATTATATACTTCAAAATAATAATAACACCACCGAATAAATAGATATTTTTGGCTCACCAAAATAACTCACAATCAGAGAAAAAATCATTAAAACCTCCGAGGTTTGATTAAATTTATACTTATACTGGCTTCAAAATGGTAAAACAAATCTCTTTTAGGGTGACATTATTATTATTTCTTTTGACAAATATTCTTAGGCTTTGCGTAATCATTTCTAAAACTAAACGATTTACATATATAAGTACATTTAAGCAAATTTAAGCAAATCTTAAAGGTTTCGGCCGCTTCCTTTCCCCAACATCCACCAGCAATCATATATATAATCCTAATATGTATAGATGTGCTCTTTAGAATGAAAGTTACGCCAAATAATTGAAAAGGTCAAATATTTGAAATCTGTCAAATATCTGAAATCTTAACCTCAGAACACTAAATAATTAATAAGCGAATCACAATAGTACTAGTGCTCCTTGCATTGGCGCCAGCCTACCAGGATGCTTCGAGTCCCATGATCACACGGATACCAAATTCATTAATATTTATAATGACAAGATAAATGTACATATTTTTTCAGAACGGCTAGGACGATTAACAATTTCTAAGATGAAGAAACATGCAACGTGTAAGATCTAAGAGTCACTCCTAGTGATGCTGTTTGAACAAAGATTAGATTATGACGCATTTCTTGATAGAGACATTGTCATTTGTCTACGATTTGCTTGCTTAACTAAGAGGGCCACGCGATTGAGCTAGACGGTATTGTCTTCGTTTGGCCAAAGTCTCCATCATAATATGCTGTCCCTCGGCTGGATCTCATGCACACACCCCAAATTGACTGCACTATCTCTTTACGCGACAAAGATCCCCTCCTAATTTAATTATATTTATTATTTAAACATAATCTGAGGTTGGTGGAACAAGGTAACTTATTTTTTAAATACAAAGGAGTGAGTGGGTGCTTTCAGAATCAGGAGACGGCCTTATAATAAAAGCAAATATCAAGCGTGATGGGTTCTCTCTACGTGTGTGATCACACACCTTAATTTAGAGATTTGTATATGTGAAATAATATCAATTAAGGTAAAATTTGTTAGTATTTAGTAAATAGCATTTTGTAAAGCTTAATCTATACCAATATATTGATAAATAAATAAATAAATAGCTGTAGCCCAGTTGAGCTCCTTCCAAACATCCCCAGTAGCAGAAACAAATGGCCGGGTACATCAAAGTTTTGGTTATAATTTAAAAAGGGTAAATTTCAATTCATCCTCCAAATAGAATGACAATCTTCAATTTATTCTCTAATGAATGCTTTATTTGTCTTTTCATCAGTAAATGGGGGATAAATTAATATTTTTACATCTTTTAGAGTAAACTGAAGATTACTTACAATTCTAAGTAGGAGATAAGTTGAAGCTCCATTTGAAAAATTAAATTAATTAATAATCTACACAATCGATCAATTATATCAATCTTAATTCCAATTTTATCACTGACGTCTCTTGACCTTCTTCAATACTAAGGTTTCCTTAATGGAAAATTAAGTGAACTAAGTTACCTGTGTAACGCATAAGGATTAAATTACCCATAAAATATTTGTGATTTTATGAAAAATTTTAAACTTCGAAAAGGCTTAATTGTATGACGTTATATCTATATAATTATTACACAACAATTAACCTAAAAAATACATATTTTTGATAATGACATCTCATGAAATATAATATATTGTTGAAAGCTTTCCAGTTTCATTTAAAAAATATACATATTATTCTTCAAAATTAAATAATTAAATAATTATGATACAATAATACACATTTTGTGAGTAATTTGGTTATTTTATGTTATAAGGTTAAATTAATTAAATTAAACTTATTTTAAGACAACCTTAGCCGTCAAAGAGATCAAATCGACAAACAATATAAATGCCCCAAAAAAGGGGGGAAAAAATAGACTTTCCTGTAACTTTCTTGTATTATACCCAAAGTAGAGATGGGCAATGACTTAGGATGGCATGGCCCAGCTCTTGAAACCAAGACCCATATGTATTATGGCCCAGCATAGCACCACCCACTGGCAATTAGGCCTTACCCTGCCCAGCACAACTGACCAAGACACAACCCAACACGGCCATAGGCCCGGTGTCTGGCCCATGATATAGAGGCTTCTTAAGTAAAAAGAAACCATAACATTTTTTAAATTTGGAGTAGTGATATTTGACTCTCAACATATCTTACTAGTCCTTTTTTTCAATTAACCCATAAAAATTTTACACTAACTTTTATATTTTAAAAGCTATAATAAGTGTAAATCCCGGATTTACACTTATTATAGCTTTTATCTCTTTTCCGTGCACCCTCTAAATAAAATTTATAAAATCTATTTTGAAAAAAAAATCCCATAATAAATTTGAAGTTGTTGACTGCAATTATAGTAGAACAATATTTTGTATTATAAAATCACGTTAATAAATTTGAAGGACAACAACAAATTTCAACTAAATTTAATTGAATAATGAACAATTAATAAAAAGTAACTTTATATATAACTATTAAATCCAAGTGATGAAAAAGTAATTTTACAAGTTATGAAATAGATTATTCAGCAGATAAACTTCACAACTGCACTTGAGATATAAATATTTAGATATTAGTTATGTCATATAGTTTTATTCAAAAAAATTACACATAGGACATTAGTCGATGACTAAATTTTTATCCAATCGAAAAACGGCAAAATGCAAATGGATTAGGGATGGCAATGTGGTGGGGTGGGGGTGAGGGTGGGGAGGGGTTGGGGAGACCTACAACATTCCCCACTCCATTAAAAATTTCCTTTCCATTCCCTACCCTATCTCTCAATAAATTTAGTGGGGTAAGGAGAGGGAATTCCATGTGAAGAATGATTTTCTTATCTACACCCCATTCTCTATTTACTTATTTTATAATAGATATAAATAAATGATTTTAGTAAATTAAAAATTAGAAACTTAAATAAAATTATTAACGCATTATAAAGTATTTAAATTATTTTTAAAAAACCTCTAAAAGGTTGAAACAATACCTTCAAATAATATATCAAAACCAAAAAAAATGTTTGAAGAGAGCAATAACATGAGAGAGAAAAGAAAACATAATAATGTTTCAGGATTGAATAAGAATTATAATGTAACATTTTCTTTTAGTTATAATTTGTTTATATTAGATAAAAATAAAAAGAAAATTTATTAACCAACATTGTAACTGATAAAGCAAAAATTATTGAACAAAAATAAAAAAAACTATTCATATATAATTGGGAGTGAGGTGGGGGTACAAAACTAAACCCCACCTTATTAAGAATTTGGGAATTTTTTTGCCCCATTCCCCACCTCATTTCGCAAAAATTATTAAAAATTCACTCTATTTGAGGTGGAACCCATGTCCATAGAGAATTTTACCATCCTTAAAGTGGATTGAAAGTCACTAAATTCAATTACTTTAAAAGAACAAATTGTATGTATAGAAACTTGATGCAACTAATTCGTGAATCAAATTGAAATGTAACAAATGTTACTTATTGGATTGACAAGTTATTGAACTAAATAACATTAAAACAATACGTTGTAATATAATTCGATTATAATTAAAGTATTATATCATATTTGAAGTTTAGCAATGAATCAATTTAATTTTAATATGATACGAACAAATTTACAAGAATATATCTAAAAAAAATAAAAATAAATTAAAACAACTCACGTACCTAATTGGTTGGCCCATTTACCGTGTGCCTGTGTCGTGCCCTGTGTATGGGCCTGAAGCATCAGCTCAGTACGGCCCATCAATGAGCTGTGCCATGGCCATGTGCCTTAGGGTAGCGGGTCATGCCTTGCCACGCCAGTGGGCCTGATGGGCTAGTCAAATGGCTCACGTTTGAATTGAAAAGCCACCAATTAGGCAAGCATATGGCTTTTGTTAGAGTGGAGCTTTTAACACACCCTCTAAATTCTCGTAACCCCCCTTTTGGATGTCATTCTTTTGAACACCCTCAATGTAATTGATAGAATACAAATTTATATATTAAAATTATCCATCTTCCCATAAATGTTTACCATAAGAAAATTATTATTTATAAATTGCATATAAATCCTAAAATACCAAGTTTATCTTAAATATTTTTCTTGTTATTATCTAATTTTTATCTCCATAACTCTAGATTCTTGTAATTTTCTCAAAGAAAAAATCAATTAAAAATTAATAAAAAAATTATGAAATGAGGTGGGTGTAAAAGGTTTGTTAAAAAAATAATTTATCTAATTGTTTAATTGAATTTCTAGTCAAAACAAAAAATAAATTAATTTGTATTAGGTTATTTAAGTAATTTTAAATTTTAAAAAATGAAGAGGAACTTTAAGGGGTGTCAAAAGGCTACTCTTTTATTAGGAAAGACTATGGATTGGGCCTTCTAGGAGTCCCTATTATTAAGTCTCATTGCACGTACATCTCGGGGAGCAAATTTCTTTTATTTTCTCTCATTTTGGAAAAGAAAATAAAATTACCCTCTCACATTCCATTAACATACGCATATAAACCCATTACCTAATGACCCATAAAAGGGGAGATGATTAATGAGTGTAAAAACAAAAAAAAAATTTATTACTATAGTTTTAACATTAAACTTTATATAGGGTCATATTGAGAAAGTGAGTTTGGAGAACCACATTACCCTTTTTTTTCTTTTGAAAAGGGGAGAAAAACATTACTAATTACTAAAAATTAAAAATTATGTATAACAGCGGCTAATGAGCATCAAGCAATGAAGTCTTTAGGCCTAAAGATGACAAATGGTGAATGCATAAGATGCAGGGGCTATATTATCTTATCTTAGAAGCCCTAATTCTAGACCAATAAAAATCCCATTGCTAATGTCAGTGAATACAGAATAGAGTGGATTCAATTAATCCTCAAATTCAGCAATTTAAATGGAAATTCATACTGTAGGTCGTAGGGGCACTTTCCCTTTTGATGTATGCACTATTCTTTATCAAATGTAAATTAATATAAGAATATATATATATGATTAGTATTAAAAATTGTATGTTTGTTATGAAGTAAAAATGTTATTTTGCGTTATTAATGTAATTTATATTTGTAATTGTGTAACATATTGTGAATTTCTAATTATTTTTCTAAATATTTGATTTTGTGTATTTTTGTGTGTTTATTAGGTAAAAATAATAATTTCATGCAATTGGAGGCTTCAAACAAATGTACGGATGTCAAATTTGGATTCCGGAAGTCCGAGAAATTATGTCATTGTCGAGGAGAATCTAAGACGTTTGTTGTAAATTTTTACTTTTTTACCACGGTAAATGTGGTAATTGTAAAATTATAAGTTTTTATCTTGTTAGGTATGATATTTTATTAGTAGAATGTTTTGGATATGCTTGAGTGGATAAGATAGGATTATGTTTGATTAGTGGGAATATTAGTGGGACAAATGTAAGGTTAAGATTTAATTAGATTTTTTTTTATTTGTGTGGTGTGGATTTACCATATATTAGTATAAATAGAGAATGGTGTTGAACACATCTCTTTGCACCTCCTCTTCTATTCTTTCCTCCCAATTCTTCTCTTCATCTCTCTTTGTAATATATTTTTAATTAATAAAATTAGGTTTATTTCAATTTTCAATTTCCATTTTAATTATGTGTTTTTCAATCTTAATCATTTCTTTTATTTCAAAAATGTTTAGCTAAATATTCATAGTTAGGGGAAGGTGAAACTCTTAGTAAAAAAATATGGTTTAATTAAATTCGATTTTTAATTTTATAAATTAAGTTGTTTTCTATTTAATTTTATCCATATTTTATATTTTGAAATTTTGATTTATTGTAGACAAAAATAGGAATTTGGCACAATGAATTCTTAATATCTTAGTATAAAATATGATAAAATGGTATTTTGATTTAATGTAGACAAATTAAGTTTTGGCACATTAAATTCTTAATCCATAATAAAATAAATGGGAGAATAATTTTAATATATAAAATTAATCTTTTAGGAAATAAAACAAAAATAAAAAGAATTTGTTAAATTATATTTATTACTAAGAGTGGATCCATAACCCTAACTAATTCAACTTCATAGTTTTCCTCAAATTAAATTGTGTGTTTTTAAATTTTATTTTTTTAAGATAAATTTAAACAAATAAATTAAACCCTTTCTCTGTGGATCGACCTCGGGCTCACCGAGTTATATTATCACTAGGCACTCTTATACTTGGGAGTAAATCAAATATTTTAAGTTGTATCAATATATATAGTTCTTCTTTAGTGTAAGTGCACATAGAGTTAAGATTTTAACTCTTTTAAATTACAAGAATTTATAATTTATTTAGAAATGAAAGAAATTCGAAAGAAGTCAATAGACCTTACCTTATTCGAATTATGCAGCGGAATAAACATGTGTTGGATTACGTCACAGGTTAGAAAGAAATTACGAACGAAAATCTTCCTCAAGTCACAGTATATTTGCCCTTTTTCCGGATTGTTCAAAGATCTTATTTTTTTCTTTTTCGTTCACACACTCACATACACTGCTCTTTCTTTTTCCTTTTTCAAAATGAATGGAATAATGCGTACATTTTCAGCAGCGGTTTGATGAGCATATATCCAGCAGTTGGGAGCGGTTGAGAAGTTGATTTGTATTCAACTTCCCTCTCCCAAACGTGCATGGTAACCACCAAGTGGTTACCATGTGTGGGCCGGGTCGGGTCGGCCCATCTTGGGCGCCCATCCATCCAACATCTCCCACTCGCACATGATGGGATGACATCGAGACAGCAGAGCAGTGAACAAAGAAACAATGAACAATCACATATCTCTAATCATACAGACAAATATACCGTGTGACCATGAACATATCCAAAAATCCATTAGGAGAGCCAAAGACATATCTTAATTGCTAACCCAGGTAAGAGATGTCTCAATTGCAATTATATGCAAGAGAACTCAACATATGTTCGTTGTATCCCAGATTTAATTTACTTTAATATTCAAGCATACTAAATCCTTCGGTATGCCAAAGTTGCGCAATCTCTGTATGTATTCACAATTATAATATCACAAAGATATTAAACAATTGGTCGACCAGTGAATCACATAAAAAGAAAAAATTAAATCTTCCGATCACACTCAAGTCTATCAATCCAGAATAGTCATTTTCCTAATCATGTTTCATAGACCGAATCATGTTAAGATCATAGATAACATGCTAAAGTAGCAGTCACCAGTCTGAAATCTCAAAAACATAGTTGATAGTCATAGGGATACCAGAATTAACTTATAGAAAATCATATGGAACTTACACAATGAAGAAGAAGGGAGATTCTATCATTTTCCATTTTAGTCACCAAGCACGCGAAGTATGATACACGTGTTACACTGAATCTTTTATTTCATGGTGTATGTCTCATTAATCCAATTCACTGTACAGATCTTAGTCCAGTCGCTCTACTACAGCGCCTGACCTCAGTTCTTAAAGTGAACGCTTTCTTTTAGCGTCAAAATAAAATCTCACATCTGGCTTCAATCAAGTCTCTATAATGGCGCGGTACATTATAGTCGGTCAACGAGAAAATATCGTATACGACCTCATCTTGACTCCAATCACGACAATAAATTTTGCAGAATATTTCTTTACTCTTCGGCTCTTAGACAAAACACATTGTCTCATTATTCTACTTATCTCATCTCAGCTTGCTCCCAAAGCAATTGAGGTGACCGCTCGTATAAGAAAGACGGTCATTGACTTGATGACATACTCTCATATGTGTGTAATTATGTCTTTCTCAAACTAAATTGAAATAAATTGTCAAAAAAAAAAACTAAATTGAAATAAGAGAACTTAAAACACCATTGTATTTTAAAATAATTTATGTAATAAAAATGTTTACAAAATAAAAATATCTTTATTATGCAGGATTACAATCTACGTAACCCCAACAATCTAGCATGAGAGGCGAATACATCCCTCGTTACAGCTTTTGTAAGTGGATCAATTATCATGCTATGCGTAGATATATATTGTAAGGCTACTTCTTTCTTTACCAAAATGTCTCTTATAAAATTATATTTAGTCTCAATGTGTTTTGACTTGCTGTGATATTTGGCGTCCATAGAGAAAGAGATAGCAGCCTGATTGTCACAATAGATAGTTACAGGATTAGTAGCGCTAATATTAATCTCTAAGTCCTCTACAAATCTCTTAAGCCACACAGCTTCTTGCACTACTGCAGAACATGCAATATATTCAGCTTCCATCGTTGATAAAGCTGTACATGTTTGTTTCTTGCTACTCCATGTAATTGCTCATCTGTTTAGCAAGAATGCATATACTGAGGTCGATTTGTGCTTATCCAGATCGCCACCCCCAGTCGGCATCTGAATGTCCAACAATTCGCAAACCACCTCCTTGATAGCATAAAGAAAAATCTGCAGTGCCTTTGAGATATGCTAAAATCCTCTTGATCGCACTCCAATGCCTCTATCCAGGAGGTGGCATACATGAGACTTCCAATGGCATTTGCATAAGGAACTCTAACCATTCTTTCCTTTTCTTGAGGAGTCTTGGGATACATATCGAGACTAAGAGATTGTCTTTTAACTATAGAGGTATCCATTGGCTTACAATCAGCCATATTGAATCTTTCAAGGATTTTCTTAATGTAAGGTTCTTATGACAGAGCCAGAAGTTTTCTCGAACTATCCCTGAAAATTTTGACTCCTAAGATATAAGCTGCTTCACCGATATCTTTCATGTCAAAAAATGAGTATAGCCAATCTTTAACAGTTTTGACGAACTCTTTACTGTTCGTAATTAACAGTATATCGTCCACATACAAAGACAATATTGCAAAATCGTCTTTAGACATTTTAACGTACACACAATGGTCTTCCTCAACCATCCTAAAGCCATAAGAGACTACGACTTGATGGAATTTAAGGTTCCATTGTCTAGAGGATTGTTTAAGGCCATAGATAGATCTTTTGTGCTTGCATACTTTGCGCTCTTGGCCTTTAACAACAAAACCTTGTGGTTGTTCCATATAAATTTCTTCCTCTAGTTCTCCATTGAGAAATGTAGTTTTTACATCCATTTGATGTAACTCAAGATCTAGATGAGCAACGATAGCCAAGATTAATCGTATAGAAGCAAACCTTACTACAGGAGAAAATGTCTCTTCATAGTTTACACCATTCTATTGGGTATAGCCTTTAGCGACTAATCTTGCTTTATATCTTTCGATTGACCCATCCGCCTTACGCTTTATTCGGAGAACCCATTTGTTTCCGATAGCTTTACAGTTAGGCGGAAGATCAACCAAGTCCCATACCTGATTGACTTTCATAGACTCCATCTTTTCCTCTATTGCTTTCATCAACAAATCCTTGGCAGACGATGTGAGAGCCTCTTTATAAGTATTTGGCTCATCACCATCATGTGAAGCAATCATAAAAGCTTCTTCCTCAATCTCAAAACGACGATGAGGAATTGACCTACGATTACTCTTTCGAGTTGATTCCCCAGTTGGAATCGAAGTGTCTGGTGTTTAACTCCCACTCAGAGTGGCAATCCCTAAAGGATCAATACTAACACCAACACCATGGTTAGAAGTAATAATCTCATTTGGATCTTCTAATTCATAGAATTGAAAATCCTTATAAACTTCTCCAATGCTAGGAAATTCATTTTCTAGAAAACTGACATCTCGTGATTCCAGTTTAGACACAGTTCCACTTGCTTGTTCACCAATGAACACATATCCTTTAGAGTGTTTTGAGTATCTAATAAAGATACACTTTTTATCCCTAGCTCCCAATTTTCCAAACTTATGAATAGAGTTGTGAATATAAGCTGCAGACCCCCATGGCCGCAAATGAGATAAGTCAGGTTTTCTACCTATCTACAACTCATATGGGGTGGAATTAACTAATTTTGAAGGAACTCGGTTAAGTACATAGGCTACAGTTAACAAAGCATATCCCCAATAGGATATTGGAAGATTAGCTTGTGCCATCATTGACCTAACCATTTTCAATAAAATTTTATTCCTTCTTTCCGCTACACCACTTTGTTGCGGAGTTCCAGGAATAGTCAGCTGTCTTTTTATCCCTTTCTCATTACAGAGTTCCTTGAACTGTTTCGAAAGGTATTCACGTCCTCGGTCAGTTCTTAGAGCTTTAACATTATTGTTTAGTTGATTATCTACCATGTTTAAATATAATCTAAAGCAATCCAATGCTTCTGATTTATGAGAAATCAAGTAGACGTGACCGAAACATTAATAATCATCAATGAATGTAATAAAATATGAGGCTCCATGTTTAGCCCTTACATTCATTGGACCACAGATGTCAGAGTGGATTAACTGCAATGATGTTTTGGCTTTAATTCCCTTGTTAAATGGTTTTCTAGTTGTTTTTCCAGCTAGGCAATTTTCACATATGGGCAATTCAATCTTTGTGAGTGAGCCCAACATGCCCTTTCTCGCAAGTCTATACATTCTTTCTTGCTCTATATGACCTAGTCTAGCATGCCAAGTAATGGCATCTATTTCATTATTACTAGAAGAAGTAATATAAGAAAAACGACTATTATCATAACTTGAACCATCAAGTATTGTATCTAATACAATAAAACCATTAATTAAATACCTAATTCCTATAAGGACTGAATTTAAGAAGATCTATAAACAAACACCATAAAAATTTAAGTAATATCCTAATTCAAGAAGAACAGGGACAGAAATCAAGTTCCGTCGAATCTCCGATGCATATAGGATATCATGTAACAAAAGAATACGTCCACCACGCAAAGTCAATTTACATGTGCCTATTCTTTTTGCCTCAACTCTAGAGTTGTTGCCACATATATCCATCTACTCCCCTGACTGGTCCGACGATACTCTACAAATACATCTCAATCGCGAGCTATATGGTCTCGCTGTTCTAGTCTACAAATTCATATAGGATGAGATCTTGAAGTACGTAACTCAGAATCAAAGCATAATTTAACAAAGTGCATTTGGGTCACACATTTTTCGACTCAGTGCACTCACGAGCGAAGTGACCTAGCTTGCTACAGTTGTAGCATCTCATCTTGGATTTGTCCATTTTCTTGCCAGCACGCTTACCCCTTGGGCGCTTTTTGGCATTTGACTTATTCTTATCAGGATCAGATCCCTTACCCTTCTGGTTATATTTATGGCCCCTCTTGCGCTTGAAGCCCGAAGCTTTGTGCGAGCTTGATTCGGCCATAAAAACACTATCAGAAAGCTTAGCTGCCTCAAGGCGCTCTACTTCCAGCTCTAGGTGATGCTCAATATCTTTAAAAGTTCTAATATTCTTATTATGAGTCATATTCACCTTCATGTGTTCCCAGGTATCGGACAGGGATCTTATTACTGCCTGGACTTGTTGTTCATCAGTCAAAACATGTCCAGCAGACTTAAGTTCACAAACCATGTTCGACATCTCTCTCAGATGCTGCCTCATAGTATAGTTCGAGCGCTTTCAATATGAGTCGAATTTGATTGTAAGCCTCTTGAATTTAGTGGTTGAGGTACCACCAAAACTTGTCTTTCAGAGCGAGCCACATCTCTTGAGCAGTCTCATACTTCTCATATTCGCATATGAGGTCATCTTGCATGCTGCTCAACAACGTTATGCGAGCATTGCTATTCTTCTTTTTCCATGCCTGATAGGCCTCAAGATCCCTCATGTGTTGAGTAGTATTGCCTTGCTCAGGCTTAGCTAGGGTGTTGTTAAGAGTTTCTAAAGTCTCTTGCTCTTCAAGGATATACTGAATTTTGCAGTGCCAAATATCGTAATTGTCACCATTCAGTTTCTCACCCTTGTTCAGCTCAACCACAATATTTTTAGATGCAGAGGCCATCTCAACTTTAATTCAACACAAAGACAATTCAAAATACAATCACTAAAGGCATAATTTATAATTACACACATACAATTAATTTTGCCGCAAACGTAAACCAAAAAACATGATGAACTAATATCGGTAATGGAATCAAAAGGTCGTTAAGGCTTCCAATCATCATCCAATTCCTTTTATTATATTCATCATTAATTCGATTTTAATGCGCAAAATTATTAATTCTAATTATGAATTTATCAAATTCAATTCAATTAGAACTCCCACTCAACGGAACAATTCATAGATATGACAAAAAGTATGTAAAGTCGAGCAACAATTAATATAAAATATCATTAATGAAGTCATAGCAACATATGGTTCAACCAACAAAATAAAATCAATTAAAAAAAATCATAATCAACAAACAAATGAAATAACCTAACATGGTCAAACTAATACATGGAATTTTCTACATGTTCTTAAAATATTCTTTGTTGTTCGTGACTCTTTCATTCAACTTATACTTAAGTCTATCTCCATATAAAAATAATTGTTCCCTCTTGATGATTGTGTTTATGGTTTTCTCACACCATAACTTCTGCCATCTTCCAAGGCGACTAGCTTGTCTCCCACTTCGAAGGTTCGTGTGAATACTAAGCACTCAGGTTCGCCTCATCTTTGAAACAAGACGACGCTCCTCCATCAACTCCATCTCACACCTTAGCATATAATAATATTGTGAATGTTTCTCAATCTCATTTAACATGTGAACCTTAAAGACAAGCGTGTTGTCATCATCAGGTAATGATTGAATGAGAAGTCATTCATAATAACCCCAGTTCGTATACACCATAGGTATATTTGCGAACATTAAGCGGTTAAAAGCTCTATATAAATCTTCTATATTCATGCATATAGGACGATCAGGGTCCATCTTATAATTCTCCATTTTCTCTATAAGTTCTTTATAAGACAAACTATTATTAATCTCAATTAGATCATTAGGTGAAACCCAAGCTCTAATTGTCATTAAACCCTTTTCCTCAGTCCACAACTTACTAACGGAAGGCATCTACGACAACAAAAATAAATAAATAAATTAGTGAGTGTTAACAAACGGCTAAATACGAGATTAGATTTAAGCCAATTCCAAAAATAAATATTTCAAGCTCCCACTAGAGCGAAACATTTATTAACATATAATGCTCATCCGTGAGACTGTATATATTTGATAAAAAAATTATTTTAAAAATCAAGAAATGATTAGAAATAATTATTTTATGTTAAATAAAATAAAAAATTTAAATTTTGGATCAAATGGCGCAAACGGCGCCCAAATTGGAGTTCCAAATAGTAAAATTTATTAAAATTTATGAATTTAGACAGGCACCAAGAAGGTTATGTCACACAGCTAATAACATGAAAACTATAAAGTACATTAGATACATATCCCGCAGTTGCTACATTAAGTTAATAATTCATCGATATCAAGATGCAGACCCGTTATGTGCACTTTGCGCCGCTCTTGTAACGTTGGGTCCAAATTTCATCGCATCTTCATTTTTCATTACGAATCCACTCATGCTCGCCTGCAACTGGTAAAATGGTCAGAATGTAATTCTAAGCGAAAAAAAAAATTTCTAAGACCGCTTATCATCTTCTCCAAATTAGGTTTTTTAATCATTTCCAAACTCTTTTCCGACCAGAATCGTATTTTGACCATAACTTTCTTATTTTAAGTCCGTTTTTAACAAATCACATACCGTTGGAAAGCTCTCGAAAATCTTTTCAATGGTATATCACACATATTGTCAGTGGCCTAGATCAAAAGATATGATCCATATAAGTTTCAGGTTTCATATATTTTTAGGGTTCATTCAATCTAAACCCTAGGTCGGTTTTAATAATACAAATTTCAGAATTTAAGCATTCATATTTAACATTCCAGAACACTCAAAACAACAGCCATCATGAAAATAAAAAAAATCATGCTCTTCATGAATTAAATCCAACCAATGCACGAATCCAACACAATTCAGGCTCTGATACCAATGAGAGAAATTCGAAAGAAGTCAATAGACCTTACCTTATTCGAATTATGCAGCGGAATAAACAGGTGTTGGATCACGTCACAGGTCGGAAAGAAATCGCGAACGAAAATCTTCTTCAAGTCACAGTATATTTTCCATTTTCCGGATTGTTCAAAGATCTTATTTTTTTCTTTTTCGTTCACACACTCACTCACTGCTCTTTCTTTTTCCTTTTTCAAAATGAATGGAATAATGCGTACATTTTTAGCAGCGGTTTGATGGGCATATATCCAACAGTTGGGAGCGGTTGAGAAGTTGATTTGTATTTAACTTCCTTCTCCCAAACGTGCATGGTAACCATCATGCGTGGGTCGGGTCGGGTCGGGTCGGATCGGCCCATCTTGGGCGCCCACCCGTCCAACAAGAAAAAATCCTATTAAGCTCATGATTTAAGAGTGTATTTTCAATACTGTTGAAAGCACCAGTTAATATTACTACAAACCCAACGGAGCAAAACGACTTTAATCCTTAGCAGTTTGAACAATAATTAAGAATTTGAAAAAAGAAGAAGAAACATGGTTTGTGGCTCATTCACAGTTTAATTAACGAAGCATACCCAATAAATAACTTATTTCTAGTCCTCACTTCTCATCAGAAAAGTGGGCATTTAACATTACAATTATGCATCATTTATTGGTCCAATAACACAAGTTTCCATCAACCCCCTAGGTGGCAGACGCTTCACATTGTAGTACCATTATCTATCCAACACTCGCCTAGCTATAGGAGCCTCTCGTTGACAGCAATAATTGAGATAGGCCAGCAACAATTACTAATTTACTATTACTATCATTTTTCTTTTGGTTGTTTTTGGAAGACTGAACGCAGCTCTTGCGTCTGGTCCTGTAGCCCCATAAATTTCATGAGGCAGGAGCCAAGAGCCCACAGGTTCCACCTGTCAGGTGGGTGGGTGTGTTTCCCTGGTGATGTGGTCTCGTCTCTCATAGCTTCTTAGGTAAAAATTAGGTGGATGGGCACATAGTGAGCAGTATTGAGTAGCGGTGGGGTAGTTGCTATAGTAAATCAATACTATCAATTACCTCATTAGTTCTATTTGAAAAAAAAAAAAAAGGAAAAAAAACCTCTTAGAAAAGTAAACATATTAGCCGCGGCCTGAACTTTATTTCAATTATATGTTTCTCGTGCTGCAATTTCAAGCATATCTTTTGATTTATACTCGATATCTTTAGTCAAATGAAATTGTCAGTTTTTTATCTATCAAAATCAAGATATATTATTTATTTCTTATTATTTTCATAGTAATTAATAATCTGATTGACAATATAATTTTCAAAGTACTCTCAAATGCACTTCTATTCAAATTTATTAAAAATTAAATAGATCATATAAATAAAAATAAAAATAAAAATTTTAATACTAAAAATAAGAAATATATATTTTAGTATGAATAAAAAATTAATAATATATTTTTTCTAGTATCGTTTTTGTTATTTTTAAATATTTTTCTTATAGTAAGTATATATTTAATATTTCTAGGATAGATTATCAAATAAATTACTCATTTACCCCTCTTTTCCTTTAAATTTTTTATTGTTACGTAAATTTTTAGATATTATAAAAACAATAAGAAGATAGTTCACATATATTAATTTTAGTACAGGAGAAATTGATCATCCCCCTTTGTCCAATAAACAAATTGGAAAATATGTATTCATGTGGAAGTTGTTATTTTCATTTAGAATGTCATTGCGAGATGTTTTACAAACTAAATTATCCAGCGCCCTCTATGCAGTAGTTATCTTATAAAAAGAGTTAAAAAAACAATAAAATACGGTCTTCAGTATAATCTTTTGTTTTTTTACCACTTCATAATTTGTGATATTTTAATTTTAATTATACCATTTCAATATAGAGGAAACAAATTCTTATGAGGAACTTGGATTTAGTTTCAGCACTAAGTGAAGCTTCTTGACGAGTTGTTTTAATAAAATGATTGATAATTATTGGATAAGCAATCATATACAATATTAAATCTTAATTATACATTACTATAAATACACACATAACAAAAGATTATTAAAAAAAGTCAATATATCTCAACTCACCACTATATTCATATTTAAGGAATTTAGATTTAATGTTGATCTTTTGGCACCCATACATTTATAACTATATATGATCAAAATTTGATTACTTTCTCAAAGATTAGCACAAAAATTAAATGAGGTAGCGCTCAATCAAAATCCTCTTGTAAGATAACTGTTCATTTACAAGCTGTTTAGATCAATCAACTGCAAAGGGGTATTTTTTTTCTTTTTCTTTTTTGAAAAAAAATTTCATCTTGTTTCTTTGTTGGGTGAATAATGGACTTTAAAAAGAAGACCAAACCCTACTGAAGTTGAGAATACAACTTTATGAGGAGAGTGGGTCAAAATTGGATATACTTAAACCAACAATATAGCTGGCATGTCATCGGTTTTTTTCTTGTTTTATCAAGTAAATTGATCTGACACCTTGCAATAATAGTGCTTAGCTTACCTTAATTTAGAAATTTAGACTCGCATTTTCAGGTCCGGTCATCTTAATTACTCGCTAGCTAGACGACGCTCATGTCTTCGTTGGAACTCACTACTGTACTGCATGCTTTTCCACTTTCAGCATTAAGGTTTTGTTTGATTTCAAAGAATCAGGATCAGATTAAGATTCAGAGCCCTTAAAACAGGAGCCAAAATCTGTACTCTGTTATACCATCCCCCAGTTCTCCCACTGCCACCTTTCTTCTTATTGATTAACGTCAATTTACTGTATTTCTTTTTTTTCAAATGTTTGGGTGTTTCATCATTTTCTCATCTTTAATATAGTTGTGTTTCACTTTGAAACTGAAGGCAACTTTACCAACAACAATTCATGGCATCATGAACTTCATCACATGCATGAACTGTCTGTAAGTCCAGGGCCAGTGCTTTCTGCTTATTGCTTAAGGCTTATTTAGCGCAAAACAAGAATAAAATTAACTGCATATGTGTCTGTATTTTCATCCGAGAAGAGGATGCAGAGTAACTACGATGACAGAGCAACTAAAAGAAACATTTTAAAAAAAAAAACACTTAATGCTAAAAACATAGAGCCAAACAAACAGCTCCTAGGAACCTACTCTCTCATACACATGCAACTCCACCATTATTTGTACGAATTAGTTACCTGTTGTCTCAGAAGATCGTGATCGTGAAATTCACTTGCACTCTTCAAGCTCGAGTGGTGGACCCCATCTAAGAACTCTTGCCAGCCACTCATCACCAACATCCAATAAATCACAGCCGTCCAATTTCTCCCCAACACCATTATGATGATGATTATTATTATTACTACTACTACTACTATTACCGTCCCCTCTCCCAACCATCCAAACCCCATTCTCCGTGCCCGCGATGTTCCCGGTAGGCCCCACGTATTCAATTCCCGCCATCACAGTGGACCCCGAGACCGAAATAGACGCCCCGCAGCTCTCACTCTTTACATCAAACGGCAGAGATGGCAGCGGTGACGGAACATTTGACGGCGGAGAGGTGGGGTTAACGTTGGTGCACGACGGGGAGGTCGCTATCTCTTTGTATAACTCTCGCATTACCTCCTCTATCTTCTCTTCTTTGATGAGCAACTCTGGAGAGAGGTCGGCTTCATCGTCGACTTCGGTCAACAACATGGTCAAAGTTCCGACAAGGTCGCCGGAGATGCCGTTCTCATCCGGGGACTTTGAGTCTTCTTCTTTCATGTCGAGAGTAGAGCAAGAGAGACGCGTACTGAGAGTCTGAGAGTGTAAGCGTTGATATGATACGATGGACGGATGGAGAGGAAAAGTGTGACTTGAGTAACGTATATAGAGGGAGTGGGAGCGCTGAAGGTTGACACGCTGGCACAATGTTCTGCCACGTAGGACGGTTGGTGCATGACGATGACGTGGCTAACTTATTTTTTGTTTGTCTTTAATTGTGTAAGGAACTGTCACGCATCAGATGACGATGTGGTAGCAGCACAGCAATCTAGCATTGACTTTTTGTCCATTGAGTTTGTGGTAAATGGGGAATTTAACTTGTACCGCTGAAGCGCTCAACAGCATCTGCTAGAAATTGGATCGAGTTTCTAATGCCGGGTAGCGTGAGGTTAAAAAACCACGTGTATGTACAGCTTGACCGTAGTTTAATATTTCTTGGATACAAAGACAAGGTGCCTCGAGAAACACATTTATAAGTACTACTGAACCGGCGGAGATTTGTCTTGTAAGTTGTAATCTTTTAAGTTTTGTACTTTGAAGCCGCTCCGCGTATAAAAAAATTATATTTAAAATACTAAAAGTACTTGCGATAGAATAATACATCAGGCAACAACCTTCGGTTCTTTTTTTTTTTTTTTTTTTCCCTTGTTGAAACACAAACACAAGTTACAAAGGCAGCATATCAGTTTACCGATCCAGTTATCACTTCACAAAAACACCATTACAATACATAAAATAAGAGGAATTAAGTGTACAAGAGATATCTATATATATAGGAACATCTGCATAGTAATGTGCACCATAACTTTAGCTTAGAGCTATACAAGAGATATGCCTCTCCAGCTCTTTCCAGTTTCTCTCTATCAGCATATTCAGTTCCTCCGACCACAACAGTAATGGATCCTCTGCGGAAGATATCAGTTACCCATTAGTAAATTCGATGTTGTACCGAACCACACAAGTATTTTTAAGAAAATACTGATTATTAGATGCAGTTAATTTCCGAAGGACCGTCCATGGAAGGCAGCATGATACATATGCATATTTTCCAATGTATTAATTGCGATTTTTGTTACTTATTAAAACTGCTTTTAAAAATTTCTAGTCATTTGTTTTTAACATCTCATGTTCCAAACTTTATCGCTAGTTTTTTTATTTGGCTTTGGCTTTGTCTCTTGACTCTCTTTCTCCGTATTTTTCAACTTTTTTTTCAGCACTGTCGTTTTTATTGTTCTAATCATACTATCGTTATTTTCAACATTTTTCACCACTTTAATGTTCTTATTACTTTTTGACAATTTTTTTTTTTTCTAAACCTTTCTTTTAATTTGTCGGCACCCTTAACGTTCTAACACTGATTTAATATTTCTCATTATTTTTTGGTTGTACTTTTTTCATTTTCAATATTTCTCATCATTTGTGCGTTCTTGTCACTTTTTTATTACTTCCTCAATATTTCTCGACTTTACAATCATTCTTGTTCGAAGATCTATTCTTTTTTAATCATAATTTCAATACATTCTCATTACTTTTCCACCATTAATTTCGTATTATTTTCTCAACATATCGTATACTTTTTCAACTTTTTATCATCGCATTCTATTTTCTCATCACTTTTTTCACATTCTTCAGACATTTTTTATCAACATTTTCCATTTCCCCGTCACCTTCTCTACTAATGGGGACTATCATAACCTTTTCAGGTTTCAATATATCTCAATCGGAAAAGGGGACATTTTCATTTCAAGGGACATCCAAAAGCCCCTCTAGAACAATTACAGTAATAATGTACATCAACAACACCTGGAACCAGTCCTATCAAAATTTACAGTGAAAGAGAACTAGCATTATATATCAGACGACTACAAATGAGCAATAACCCCTATAAACCTCTCCAAATGCATTTTCCGTGCACTTACATTGGCCAGCGCCAGCAGCACCTTCTGCAAGTGTGTTGATAGCTTCTGTACCATAAAAATGTTTTCTGACACTATGCAAGCAAGAGTCGCTCTTTAAGATAGCAACAGGTGCAGGAGTTAAGTATTGGAATGGAATGCTTTTAGTGGAGGACATTGCTTCTACAACAAGCATCCAGTAGGGCGGAAAAATCAACAGGGACCATTCTGGATGTAGCCTTAACAAATTCATCTCATCTGGCCTAGCAAGTGGCACGCAAGGTTTCAGTTAAAAATTATCTATCATCTGGTGGCAATGTAGGACTCTTGGAACACATACTGATGTTGTGAAGCTCCTTCATTCTGATTGCTGGATTGCATAAACCTGAAATATAATGATACTTCAGCCATCAGAGAGGATTCAAAAGTTAACATTGCAGAATAATTAAATTCCTGTACAGTCTCTTCTTAAATTCTTAATTAAAGAAATTTAAATCCACTCAATCATCAAACAGGATTCAGAAGGATCGAAGAAGGTTCTAGGCTTGTGGCCTTCCCCATCCCCCCCTTTGTCGGTGCATGTGTCGAGGCTGTGCCACCAGAAATTGGGCTTGAGAAGTTTTGATTAAAGCAAGAAAATAACGCTTTTACCATTCTCTCTAGCATTGCTTACTCAGAAAGAACTTTCAATGGAAGAAGCACTATGAGCATCAATGAATTGTTTTGGAGATGACAGAGAGAAAAAATAAAGTGGCAGAGGACTTGCAATTAAGATGAATATGAAAGATTTCAGGGATCATCACTGTAGCATAATGCATTGTCCAGTGTGCTTCAACCTTCAAGCTCCCTCTAAACCATCAGCTAAAAAAGTAATATAATAGAAAATGTGAAAACATCCAAAATAACCAACATCAAATCTGTTTTTAGGCTCCCATGAGTCTCAAGCTCCTCTAATCCATCAACTTAAAAAGAAAGATAAAAATAATGAAGAAGGAACAGCTTACCAAAAAAGCTATCCCAGCTACATGTGATAAAAATGCCAGACAAATGTTGTTAAAGAGTAAACGAAATCTCTCATTGTTGAAGATGTGTTTCATTGTACTCCAGCCCACAACAAATGTTTGGGAATCTTGCAGCGAACTGACCATCAGCATCTGAAGATTCGATGTCCAGTCGTGGACCCAGCAACTGACCACTTCAAAGTTTAGACAACATATGCAGCATATCGATGGGTCCACATGTCCCCAGCATTCTAAGGCACTTGGATTATTGGATGCTAGATTTCAAGAGCCAGGGCTGTGGCTCCGTACGGTGGGGTCAAGATTTTGGGGGAATTGAACTTGAACGACAATCAATCATGGAGAAGCGCTGCCCCAGGACGCAAACAACCTTTCTAGCATGTAGAGGATTCCTCGCTCTACCGAATAGGTTCCTTCCTCATAATCATCATCCTTATTATAATAGCAGTCAAATGAGGAGAAAGATCTAGATAGGATCTGTGCTTACAAGTTGGAATGGGCAGAGGATCTTGTACAGAGAGTGTTATAGGTAGTGTGGTTGTTGACCTTGATGTCCTTGGCACAGCCATCCCACCTCGTCATATTCGTAAGGTACGTGTAAAATTTATAACATTATCATGACTTGTTATGGGCTAAAATAGCCTGTATTCGATGGGTTTAGATTTCCTTTTTCCTGTTGCTAATATCTGTAATTAACTCTGCTAAAAAATTTGAAAATTGTGCATTTCCCCTCAAGCTCAACCTTACTTCGCACCATCTCATCAACTCAACGTAATACAAAATCATCACAACCTACAGAACCCTAACAATTGGTGGTCCATCAATCTCACTACTTTCAAGAGAAACCTTCATATTTCATGTGTTACAAATACATGATCATCAGAACTTAAACAGAAAGCAGGATTTTCAAATCTTAATTTTATATGCATCCAAATCACATGTCAAGATAGTTCTTTGAGAAAGTAAGAAATCTAATTAGAGCAGGGCATGTGATAATAAGAAACATAGTTACAGCTAGGAAAGTGATAAAAATTGTGTTACCTGAGCACTTTGGAATATCCCACACTGCTATAGATGTGGAAGTACATCTAGGATCACATATTGCTCTGTTATCTTCGTGGTGGACATTCATAGCAAGCATCCATGACCCAATAGTTACATCCTCATTGCTGAACATTCTCAAACTGAAAAGCAGAACATATCTATTAACAAAAGCATAAAAGGAAGAAAGATTACAAAATAAAACTGAAAGAGAACAGAGAACAGAGAAGGTATTATTACATAAACAGCAAAGCAAGTCAAATTAACATTTTGAAGGGGAAAAAATGTCAAAATGTATGCAATGAGAACTTTTGATCCCAACATCATAACAAGGAAAAAATATAAAATAAATTTCATTTGGACACATGAAATTTTAGCTTTTCGTTGGTTCTATTGGATATTTTCAGTTATTTTTCAGTACAATCTTAAACTAATAGGTAAAAGAAGATAAGCAAATGTGAATGCATGAAGACCAATGAAAACTTTATCCAAACGCACACCTGTTATTTCTTGCAGCAGCTAATGAAGCCACCACATTTGCAGACAGAACATATATAGGACCATAAGCATGCAAGAAGTATTCATTTCCAATAAGATGCCCTGATTTTTCATACCTGACATTTTCAAAACTATAAATCAACCAATAAAATAATTAAAAAAATAAAGAAACATATGAAAAAATATGAGATGTCCGAAAGATAACAGTTTTAATAAGCAAACCCCATATACCACTTCATTTTAGGGTCAGTGATCACGGGTCCTTTCTTCATACAACCAATGTAAGTCAGCGGATTGCTACGTTCCTTGGCAAGAAGAGTTGCAAGACGATCTGAAGAAGTTGAAAGAAAATAAATTTATAATGTCACAATGCATATATAAGAGTCACAGAATGCATGATGCATATCTTCATTATTCAAGATACCAGGGCGCAAATAAATGTCATCATCAGCTTTGACGTAATAATCTGCTTCAAAAAGCAGGAAAGCTGCTTTAAAATAAGCCAACCTAACAATAACAAAAATGAAGAAACCAAATTACCAAACAAGCCACCATTTTTTTTTTTGGGGATCAAAATAACAAAGAGAACTTCACCTCTTACGTTTTATAAGGAAGCTTTAAATATTCTTCCTGAACATCTATAAGCATAAAATCTCTGTACTTATCAATCTCTTTCTCAAGCTGGGCCATCTTCTTTGCATCTTTTGATTTCCCGATTACAAACCGAAATGCTAGTCCAGTGGCATGCTCTAATCTATAAAAATATACGACAAATTAAACCAGCATATTATCTCAGTTATCGGACCCAAAAAACAAAAAAAAAAGATTTTTTTGATAAAATAATTGAAGCATTTATACCTTAAGAGTCCATCTGGGTCAGAAGGGAACCAAGTGCTGCGAAGAGCGGCCCGGCGATCAGCTGAACCGAAGCCGGTTTGAATTCCGACAAACCCGAGAAGCTTGGGGCGATCAAGGAGAGCTCCATTATCGCGGAGTTTTCGAGAGTCGGATAGAGAGTAGAATGCACGGAAAGTGTCTTCGGATCTACCGCAACGGTAGACGGGGAGGGGACTGGGGCGGCGGACAGCGTTGACGGCAAAGATTGTGCCAGCGAGGCCGAAGAAGAGGGAGAGGAGTGAAAAGAGGAGAATGGGCAGGGATATTTTAGAATTAAGCTTATGAAGCTTTTGATCTTTGGCTGAGTAGGATGAGCTTGTGGTGGTGGAGGTGGGAAGAGATGCGGAGTTGTGGCGGTGGGAGAAGAGTGGCATTTCGATGAATTGTGAATTTGTGAGTTGAGACAGGGAAAGTGTTGGGGAAATGGGATTGGTGAAAGGATCTGTCGTTGCTTCTTCTAGCTCTATACCACTGGTTTCGAAGTACAGTTTCTTGGAGGTGACGCTCCGGAGTGAATAGTGACACCGCGAGGCCGAAGCGCCCTTTTTTAGTAATTAATACGATCTTCAGTTCTCGTTGCAACGCTGTTGTTGTTGTTGTTTTTTTTTTTTTTTCAGACAATTCATGTTTTTTCAAATTAAAAAAAAAAAAATATATATATATATATATATCATATTCAGACAGCCTCAGGTTGATTTTGAGTATTGGATGCTTGTCCCCTTTTTTTTAAATTATTAAAGTAGGTTTTTTTTTCAAAAATTTGAATGTATTTAAATATATATATGAATGACATATTTTTAATTTTTTTTAATATAAGTGTTAAGTTGTTTAATTTTTTTTTAAAAAGATAATTTTGTAGGGGCATCAAAACGAATAAATAAATCGCATTTGAATTGAATTATAGACGAATTAGTTAAATTTATGTGGTTTCAATTCGATTCATTTATTAAATGAACTGAAATTTAAGGATTCGAATTAATTTAGTAGAATTAATAAACGAATCGAATTAAATTTGAATTAGTTTACTATTTATTTACCTTATAATAAATCTATAGCAAATCGAACTGAATATGAACTCATTTATTAAGAATACATAAGTAATTTAATTAAACGAATTAAAATTAATCGATTGTGTTTGATTCATTTGTGACTCATTTATTAAATAGATAAACGAATCAATGCCCTCAAACCTAGATTCGATTCATTTAATTAGCGAATCGAATCAAATTCACCCATTTATTAATTTGATCAAACTTTTCAAACCCAAACCTATTTTTATTCGCATAGAATTGAATCAAATAAACAAATCCTGACCCAGATTGCGACCCATAATATTGTCATATATACCTTTATAGATATTGTGAATACTTATATTTATTTTTTAAAAATTGATAATGTGCACATCAACAAAATACAAAAAATAAAAATTAAATTCAACACATGCATTTTTTTATTAATACATAATACATATAATGTTATTTTAGTATAAAATATGATTTTTTTGCTTGTTAATTACATAAGTCGACCAAGAATTGTTTAATTATTTGAATAAATAGTTTTCAAAATCTATTATAAAAATAGCAATTATAAAAATAAAGGGATTGACTTATTATAAAAAACACTCACCTAAAGTCTTATTATCTTTAACATTCTCATTCATGTTAAAAAATAGAAAATAAAATTGATAGTTGAATATGCACCAAACAAAGAAAATGGAAGCTAATAAATAAAAAGAAAAAGAAAACGGTAATTTATATAATATAAAATAAATGTATTTAACATGAGTATTAATGAGAAAGAATAATAGAGTTTCATTCAAAAAGTTAATTTTTTTTTTTCATTTAGACCTAGACTTTATACATCAAGTCATTTCCTTCTATTTGAAAGAGGAAAAAGATATAGTGCACATATAAATTAATATTGGATAAATTAATAATCTCAAATATATAATAATATTTTATGATCCCAACTTAGGCTAATACACTAAATTAATAATTTTGATAAATTAATAAGATAATATTTTTGTAAAAACCCTAATAAATCAATTGTTACTTTTTTTTTTTACTTGAAATTTAAATCTACTATCTCATTAATAATTTTTCTTATTGTATATAGAAGCTCAGTGGCTGAATTCTCAAATTGCAACAAAAATAAGTACACTCAAATTATTTTTTTGGTCAATTAACATTATATTTTGTGTATTAATTTATATTCAATTGTTTAGATAAACAAAATACAATAAATTTTAAATTCTATGCATGTTCGTTGAATTGTATTGCATTGTATAAATTAATAGATTATTAATTTATCGATTAATTAATATCACCTTTAGTTAATAGATTTTATATGGTCCAACATTATTAATTTATTGGAGTTATTCTATAATGCAAATTCAATGAGAAATTAGAGTTTACCCAAGCCAACGACATTAGTTACAATTTTATGCACCACTTATTAGACCATCTTATATATATATATATATATATAATTAACATTCATTCATTTTTTTTAAATAAAAAATTTACATACGCTGTCTGGAATCTGGATTCTTATATAACTGTCGCTATAAAATTGGAAAGGCTGGAAAAGTAAAAGAAAGTCAAATAGCCGAAACTGAAGGGGGCTTGAGATAACTTCCATACCTTTCTAGCATGCTTACAAAAAACCAAGGCATGCAAAGTGTCGCCATGCTCGAAGCCACAATAGAAACTAGGGGTGGCAAGAAATGTACTCTACCAAACTGCCTGCGTCTGAAATACGTAGCCTCACGAAAGCCCCGCCAAGATGGCCACCGACATTTAACCTAACAGCCCATATACCAGACATATTACTTACCATAATTTACTTACATCATAAATAAAAATAAATTTAAATTAAATAAAAAAACAAAAAAAACACAATCCCAAATTACTTTAAATTTTAATATTAGTATTTGTTATTTATTAGGTTATAATTCTAATAGTTTATGTATTTAATTATTATTTTATTATATATTAGATGATTATCTTTAATTTAAATATTTTTTTCTTAATTTAAAAAATATATTATAATTAATTATAAAAAGCTGAGCCGTGCTTCATTTAGACCATTTTTTGAGCTGTCTTGTGATGGGATGGCGATGAAGAACTGGCGTGAGGCACTGAAAAAGCGGCTTATGGGTACTCATCCACTAATGAACAAGCTGTATTCAACAAATTAAAGGCGTGTTTGATGTTGTTTTTCCATTCGCATTTTCTTAAAATAAAAAACGGGAACAAAATGATATTTTCTGACATTTGGAGAAAAGGAAGTAAAGATTTTTGTTAAGTTACATCATCATGTAACATACATGATGATGTAACAGCCGTTGGATTTCATCAAACGGTTGTGAAAATAATATAATTTTTTCATCTCATATTTTCACAACCATTCACGAATCCAACTATACATCGTCGATGTGATACGATGATGTAACATAACAAGTCCTGGAAGTAAAAAGCATTAAGAAGGTCCGAGCACCCAATGTTGCTTCTCCTTCAAGTCCACTAGCAAACCAACCAACCACTAGACTTTGGTCCAATGGTCAAACCCTGTATTTACAATTATGAGCATAGTAGTTCGAGCCCCTGCAACACACGTAGAAATTTGTTTCCTTCCTTAATTATAGTATGTAAGAATTATTTTCTAACACTCAGTTGTAAATCTCATATAATATGAATTGTAATCTGAGCATTAATCAATAGCAAACCAACCAATTCGGGCAACAGCAGTATCAATAGAACTTGACTCCCAACTGTCACCAGACAAATGAAATTTCTTTCTCGCTTGTTTTCCTAACTCTCCAACTCAGTCATTTCTCTCCAATTGGTGGCTAAAACAAGAACCAAAAGCTAGAACGCAACGTTTTTCTTCCACAATCATTTTCACAATGAAAAGTATATTTCATTCAAGCACAAACATTCCCAATTCCACTACTTATAATCATCGTTAATTTTCAATTCTATTACCACTAATAATTTATCCACTCCGATGATTAACTTGAAGAAAAGAACAGGTTCAGTTTATTAAAAAAATTAATAATAATAATAAGAGGAAGCAATATCGTGTATAATCTGGTAAGGGAGAGAGAAGAGTTGAGAGTTTGAGATAAGATTTTGAAATGTATTTATCATGCTTTGAGAACTGCTTCAAATATTGTTTCATAATTTATTTCACAATTTGTTTTGAAGAACAGCGAAAATGTGTATACCAAATGGTTTGCTTGTTATTACTAGAGCTGGCAAAATAGGTCATTGGGTCGTGTTCGTGTCGTGTCGTGTCAGTTTTGTGTCGTGTCAAATTTATGTCGATCCAAACTCGACCCCTTTAATAATCGTGTCAAGATATTGTGACCCAAACCCGACACGGAAAAATAATCGGGTTACCCAATAACCCGCTTAATATCTATATATTAAACAAAAGTTACATCAAATATTTACACACTATCATACATACGAATATTATAAAACATTTATACTATTGAGGTTTAAAATAAAATATACATATCTAACAAAATATTGAATATATATTTTACAAAATATTAAATATTGAATATATATACATACATAATATTGAATATATATACATACATAATATTGAATATATATGCATACAATATTATAAAACATTGTGTTTATATTTATCCTTTCAAAGAAAAAAATAAAATATACATATCTAACAAAATATTACACATTTATACTATTGAGGTTTCAAAATAAAATATACACATCTAACAATATATTACACATAATATTGAATATATATACATATATAATTTATCGATATTATAAAATATACATATCTAACAAAATATTACACATTTATACTATTGAGGTTTTAATTATATATATGTAAATATTATTATATATCAATATTATAAAATATACATGTCTACTAATATTTTACACATTTACACTATTAAAGTTCTAAATATATTTAAAATTTTATATATAAAACATTATGTTTATATTTATCCTTTAAAAAAAAATAAAAGAGAAAATCATTTCTAATACTTGAGTTATAATGTCAAGAACTTATAAATTATTTTAAAATAAAAAATATAATCGGATCATTGATCGGATAAATGAGTCAACAATTTTAACTCGAATCCAACACGAAAAAAAATCGTGTCGACCAGACCCGACCTATTTAATAATCGTGTTAAATTCGACTACTTATACTCATTTAATTGTGTCGTGTTCTTATCGGATAATCAAGTCGTGTCAAATTTTACCAGCTCTAATTATTACCATCAACTGGAGTCTGTTTTGCGTGTCTTTATAATTTATTTTTAGAATTTATTCCACCGAACATGCACTTAAATTATAAAAGTAAAAATAAAAATAGGAACCATGCATCAATACCGAACGGGCCCTAGTCTATATGAACAACTTTACTTCGATTTGATCAATTTCGGCGCGGTATGCAAGGCATTGAAAATGAAGCGAATAAATGAAGAATAAAAATTAAAAAATGTTCTCATTTGGTTGTCTTTTTTTTTTTTTTTTTTTTTTTTTTGGGTACAATGCCACCAACCATCTTTCGGATTGTATGATGTTCACAATTTTTTGCAATATTTCTTCCACACTAGCACAAAACGTTACAAGACAAAACCCCGACCCTGGACAGAGATAATACCACTTTGGTTCTTGCGCTTTGGGATTTGGTGAACCACGTGCAAATCACATGCCAAGCAACGAATTTTCTGTTTGTGAATTGTGCACTTGTGCAGTAATAGCACTCAAATTGCAAATACGATGAATATGAAAGCAACCTCTTCTCAGTTCCTAATCCAGAATAGCAGAGCTTAACTTATTTTTCACCAACAAAATGTGTATCTTCCTACTGCTTTCGCAGACGAACAAAGAACTGCGAGAAAGTGGATGTTTGGCTTCTTGTTACTCCACTTAGTAAGAGAAGTAAAGCTGCTTTCATTAGCATGAATTTATACATAGATATTTGATTCACTAAATAACTTTTTAATTTTAATAATTTGCTCATCAGCAACAATCTGTATTAAGAGAGTAAATTTTCATACCTAATGATACATTATCACAATCTAAGGATACAATTTCTTTGATTCTCTCCTTGCACCTATGCTTCCCCTACTAAAGCAATTTTATGAAAGAATTGATCAAATTTCTCTTCATGTTGCTCTGAAAACTATAGAAAAAAATTAAAGGTGGGGGGAGGAGATAAATAACCAAAAGACATAGTCTAATTGCTTGTCAAGCCCAGATTGCAAGCAAAGACATCAACCCAGCTCCAAGAAACAGCATCAAATAAGACACTACTTGAAGCCTAAAATTGCAGCTCATCTTTTTACTGAGAAAATCTGCTGCAATTAGATCCACTAAAGCCATGTACACCAGAATGCCGGCTGACATTGAATCTAAGATTCCTTCAACAACCAAAGCACCTGGGCTGTTTGGGTTGTAAACTGAAGCAACTGCAGTACCAATGCTGATCCCTACTGGAGTTGTTAAGGCAAAAAAACATGCCATTAATGTGGCTGATTGGGTCTTGAATTGAGCTTGCGAGATGCAACCTCCAAGGGCAAATCCTTCAAAGAATTGATGGAAGGATAACGCTGCTATCAAGGGTCTTATTGTACATGGACTATGTGAAACTCCAAGCGATATCCCAATGATGATCGAGTGTGAAACAATTCCAAGTTCCAAAACCTGCAAACATAACAACAGATTTCCAATTAGGACAAACTCCATTTCATCTTTTAACCACATTTAAGTCACAGGCATCCCTCATTTTCGCTACTCACTTTCTTAGCAATAGAATTTCAAACAAAAGCAAACACTTAATGCTAATGGAAAACAAATATCAATTAGTTTTATATACCCGACCCACTCATATAACTT
This sequence comes from Citropsis articulata, assembly GCA_030449925.1. Taxonomy (NCBI): domain Eukaryota; kingdom Viridiplantae; phylum Streptophyta; class Magnoliopsida; order Sapindales; family Rutaceae; genus Citropsis; species Citropsis articulata. The sequence continues at coordinate 19,453,392 of JASUUH010000121.1, read as the reverse complement.
CAATATCTAACGAGAAAAGAAAAGATAGATAAATAAAAAGATAATAGATCTCCCTCCGCACCTACGTGCCATAATCAGGCTCTTTAAGTAATAGTTAGAGACTCCAAAGCAACACCAATTAGACGCTATAAGCAAAGAGTTAAAACGCATCAAGACAAACAAAAGTTAAACTAGTGGAAAATAAATTACGTCTAAAGTACCTGGGAAACGACGACGTGCCGAACCCCACTTTCCTCATCCCCATCACTAAACCCGTGAGAATGCCCGAGCCCGTGCCCGTGTCCAGCCTCCTTCACGTGCCCCTCACATGCGTGCTGCCCATGAGGATGATTATGTCTGTGGTGAGCCGCGTGTGCATGCATCCCCACAATGTGCATGCCTCCACCTGCCTCCTCACCGAAGACCTTCCCGTTCCGCTCCTTAATTTCCAGAACCGGGACAATCCCCGAATCCGAGTCCTCATCCACTGACCGGACCCGACCCTGCTCCTCGGTCGTCCGGGTCAGGCCCTGTTTCCTCTCGTAATACTGTGTCCCCACGAAGTCCAGAAGCAGCGTCAGAAGCGAAGCCACCATGGCGAAAAACCCAGGGAACGGAAACTTGGACCACGGGAATTCGGGCAAACACGGGTTGTCCAACGCCTCGGATCCTCCAGATAACATGTGAACAAAACCCGTAGCCAAAATGACGCCAGCCGCAAACGCTTTAGTGGCGACGAACAGACTGCCGTCGGTTTTTAAGAACCGGCGGTGCTTCCCAATTAACGGAATAGCGACTCCGACGATTCCGGCAATGAGGATGGAGGCTATGGCGACGAATTTGAGATTAAAGGCCGCCGCGTCGTCGCGGCAGTCTTCGTGGTCCGGGGACTCGCAGCTCGACTTCATCATCGAATCAGAAACAGCTTGCAAAAAGGAACCTTTCGAAGACAAAACAAATAGATACATAAGATTCTTAGGGATTGTAACATCAAAAAGCAAGTTCAGTCGAAGAGTTAACAAAATTTACCAGAAAAAGCTTTCGTCTTTGATCTAAAATGATCGAAAAAACGCAATCCCCAAATATCCTGAGAGACCAAAGAAAAAAACGACAACGTATTATGAACAAATGATAATTAAATTTAGAAAAAAAACAGAACTAGCAGTTAGGATCCCGAAGAGCGAATCGAACACACCTCGATGAATGACATGGCAAGAGAAGCGAGATTCTGAAACGGGGGCTTTTTTAATAATTAGTATGGAAGATGGTGATGGGGTTTAATCAGCAACCACAAGAACGAATCAGGCCCCGTCGAAGACAAACGCGATGGTATTCGCGTCCGAAAATGAAAATGATTATGCGGATTCCGAAGCCGGGTGAAGAAACATAAAAGGGCGATGACATAAGCAAAGAGTGTCGACATAGTTTGACGAAAGAAGGCGCAGGGGACGCAGGTTTGAGAGATTCGGCTGCGACTTTTTGCTACCGAATGAACGCGAGAGTGTCGACACTTTTTGGGCAAAGCCCATTTTACCTTTTGTTGTTCTTTTTTTCTATTATTATTTTATTATAATTTTTATTCACGTTCGCGTCGATGGGCACATGATGGAGTAATATCATCGCATATTTTATTAGTGAAGATGAGTTTTGACTTTAAGGATGATGATCAATACTGAAAATGTGGCACGGATCAATGGATGGTCGTGTGAAGTTTCGTGTGTAAGTAAAGTTAATTACGTCCGCGCGCGACTTATCACTAATTATCATTCGTGCCGCATGTCTAGAAACCATTGCGTATGCAGAAGCTCTTACTGTAAATTTTATCAAACAAACTTTGTTTCTTTTCTTTCTTTTTCATTTTTTCCCCCCTTTTGTTTGTTTATTTTCTCCATTCATATCCTCTGATCTGGAGTGTTTGTTACTTCACTCAAATCCTTAAATACGTGGTGATTATGTTTATATTTTGGTTTGTTTTTGGGGACTATGAGATATGGAGAACTTGATAGTATATTATGTGGATGGATTTATATAGAAAATGTTGAAAAAATAGCATATCAATATACTATTTTGAGGGCACATTTTGAGTGGGTTTTGCTTAGCGAAAGTGGAGAATTTTAAGAGGTTTGAATTATATTCCGTGAATACTTCAAAAGCGTATATCTATTAATTCAAAATGGTGTTTAAGTGAATGAGAAATTATCTCTCAAAGTGCACCTTTGAAGTTAGAAATTTAAAATGAAATGAGGTTTATCCCACAAAAAAAAAATAAGATAAGAGATTTGTATTTATATATAAATACTTACCCAAACATGAGCAAGAATTTTAAGGACAGAGGCTCTCTTCACACGTGCATGTACCGAGGGCGCGAATTTAAGACCGATTTGGTTGAACTCGTGTGCACTCGCGAGTATACGAATGTTAACTCAAAATCACCCAAGCTTGCATGACACATTTTTTAATTTTCTTTTAAATTTTTATAACTGTTTCACAATTATTATTTGTGAATCTTTTGAATTCAATGGTTTTATAACAGATTCGTAATTATTTTTTGACTGCTATGCAATTAAATTTTTGAATTCAATAGGCTGAATTAAATTATTTAAATTCAATGGGCTGTCACAACAGTAGGTGGTAAATCTGTTTTAAGAAAAACGTGTTATAAGCCTCAGGTTTATTTCCTTTATTTCGTTTTTTTTTTCTTGTTGTTTTATTGGGTGTTGTTTGTGATTTTCAGTTGCTGTTGTACTGTTGTTTACTTCTAGTTACTATTTTACTGTTATTTAATTCCATTATTATCTACTATTTTTAATTGTTCACTCACTTATCTGTTTCTAATAGAAAATCCATCACGATATTTATCAATTGGGAGGACCAAATTTTTCGAAAGAAGGATACTGTGAAAGAGCCACGATATCCTGCAATGTTCAAATCAAAATGTACGTGACCTTTATTAGTAGAGATATTTTGTCTACCGATATCTCTTATTGTAATACACGAATTTCATCCAAATCTTCAGCATGCACGTATAATAATTTTGACCAATTGGTTAACGTAATTGCCTTAATTTGTGTTACAGCTACATGCTGACGCTTGAATTAAGGTATGTTTGAAATCGGCGACTTAAGTTTAATTAAATAAAAATTAGTAATATATAGTAAATATAAATTTTAAATAATAATTTTAACAAAATTATTAAAGATATAAAATATTTTCTATGATATAATTAAAAATTTATATTAATATAACTTTCAAGTACAGTAATTAATGTTTAACAAATACTTTAATGCTGTGTAGCTTGTAAGCTACAGTTGTCCACCTTCAAATTCCAAACATTCCTTTGAGCTTTGGTGGTGATAATTTATTGCAGGAGAATCATAATCAAAAGACAGGAATGCTGCGCGCAGGTCGTACAAGTTATATAGAAAATTACTTTACCTGAATTTTTTTCAAAAGAGTTGTATTCTCTGTCACACCTTTTGACTTTTGATTTTGAGTTCACCAATTGCCAGGGCAATGTAATTTTCAAATTTTTCATAATCACAAAAAGGATGGTGGGTTTTATTTTTGCCCCCCCAACCAAAAATTTTATTCTAAAAGGTTCAACCATAATGAAAGATTGCCTAAACTAGGGTCCACCTACGTTGCCACAGTAGTATGATACCACATTTTTTATCTTTTTCTTATCTAACCATTGGATCCAACATAAAAGTGGCAAAAGTAAATGCAATGGCAGGATAGACATACTTTGGCTATTATCATTTGAATCCCTCGTGTTTGCTGAAATGTCAGGATAAAATATAATTATTTTTATTTTATTTATTGGCTAAGTTGTTAAATGACATGAATAAAAATGAAGTAGGAAATTTTGAGAGAACTTTTATTATTGATATTAGGCAATTACAATGCATGTTTCAGTATTTGTTTATGAGAGCCACAATCACATAAATATAAAATAAAGTTTGTGTTTGCTCTCTAACTTTAGAAAGATAAATCCTTTGATTTATTCCACAGATTCTTAAATATTTCATGATTCTCCGATTCTTGCTATCATTTCCAGATCTACTCTCATTATTTAAATTTATTATTAATTATTATTTTTATATTAATTATTAATATAACTATAATATGATATAATAAAATAATATTATAATAAAATTTATTTTTTATTGTAATTATTATAATAAAAATAAAAATTTAAATATGTTTAGTGTTTCAATTAAGGAAAAAGTTGGCGCATTGTAGTGAATCATATGATGGACCACAATCTAGTTTTCAAAACGTCCAAGCATAGGTAAGCAATTAATTAATGCGAATAATATTATAATACTAGACAATACTATGTTCCAAACACTATAATGGTGGGTTTACTAATCATAAATTGAAATGAACTGGAATCGTAATAAGAAATTTAAATCAGAATAAGTTATTTTACTTGAATTATAAGAATTGAAATCACAATCAATAGCATTTCCTTTATTTTAAATCAGAATAAACTAAAATATCTTTTGTCAATTATGTCCTGAATATTGTTTGTATATATAATAATAATAATCTTGATGATGATAATAATAATAATAATATTGATAATGACGATGTTAATAATAATAATAAATTAATTAAATTTAATAACAACAACAACAATGAAATTAATGGCAATAATAATATTAATAATGATAATAATTAAAATAATAAATTTAAATATATTTTAATAATAACAATACTATTAATAAAACAATATTAAAATATATAATTACAATATAATAACAATTAAAATAATAAAAAATAATAAAAATAATAAATTTTAATAATAATATAATAATTATTATTAATGACATTAATGATAGTAATAATAATAATAAATAATGATAATTAAAATAAATAAAAATAATAAAAATTAACAGCAATAATATTATATAATAATAATGATATTTATGATAAATAATAACAATAATTAAAATTCTTTTCAAATGTTATTTTATTCTAAAAAAGGACTTATATGTAAAAATTTGTAACTTTTAGTATCTATTTAATTTTACAGAAAAAATAAGGTGGTGCCGTGTAATAAAACTATAAAAAGACAAAAGTAGTGACATGTTGCAACGGTTGCAACACAGGTGAGTCCCTCAAACCAATTAGATAGAGACATCGAGGACATACAACCGCATATGTCTACGACAACCACGCGGTCCATGTCCATCAAAATTGAATGAATTGAATTTCATTCGTTCACTAATCGTCACCGATTGGATGATGACATTATTACACAGAGCTTCTTGAATTAAAGCCCAAATTGGGTCTTGTCCTTGTCTACATACGTCAATGCCGTATGCCATTCACACGGTCCGAATGTCCACATTTATAACTTATATTCCTTTTTTAATTATAACGGTTAGTGAAAAAGATAAAGAACATGAATCATTTTTAATTGGTTAAAAATTGTTTGATACATTGTGATAAAGACAAGGGCAATTTCCACGGCTTCTTTCTGCTGGCTTCTCTGTTGTTTCAGCTGTACATTCCTCAACACGAACTGAACTCACACAATATGACACCAGGCCCATTTAAGGATCTTTAAATGACGTCAACCAAAGAGGCCCATTTTAAGTCACAGAATGTAGATGAGCTTTTAAAACACAAAGTCCCATATAGTAAACTATTTTCTCTCACATTGATGAGAATTGGTTTGAGCTAAATGCTAAAATAAATAACGTAGTGTAATTACTATACTTGTGACAATGTGTACTACAGTGTAATATTATATTGTTTAACTAGCTTTTATGATATTTGTCAGATGATGCGATCTAATAATGATCATCTAAGGCTCAGTTTATGATTGAGCCATTATCACTTTTAAGTTATAGCTGTTGCAAAGTTTTAAAAAAAAAATCCTATAACTATGAGATGAAAGTTAATATTATATAGTAAACATAATTTTTAAATAATAGTTTTAATAAAATTAATAAAGATATAGTAGATATTTTATCATGTAAGCATGAAATCAAATCAACTGAACTTCTAAAATATAACCGCTATTGTTTTCCAAACACTTTAATATTATAATTTTTAAATTACAACTGTCCAATTTTAATCCCAAATAAGCCTCAAGTGTAATTCATCAAAGACTGTTAAAAATAAGGTATGACCACGCAGCTTGAACATTAACATGACATGAATAACGCAGTTTAAATAGTGATATCCATTTGGTTATAAATTGGAGAGCCTTTCATAAGTTTTCATCATCCTAAAAATTCATTTCATCTTGTATTTAGAGAGAATTAGAGAGTTGAATATAATTACTCTTAATTTAAAAGTTTTGGGCATATATTGAGACTTGGATGAGAGAAAATTATTTCTGAAAGTGTGGTTGTAATAATTTTTCATATAGTGAATACTTTTTCTCTAGTTGTTTCTTGCCAACGGCCGTAGTTTTTTTTTTTTAGATTTAGAGTTTTCTACACAATTCTTGTGTTGTGTAATTAATATATTCTTTATTTAATTTTTCCACTAATTTATTATTTTACAAATTACTTAAAGAGATCTTAGGAGAAATCTCAAATTCCTAGCAAACTCTACTCAAAATATCTTCAATGTTGGTTCGTGATAGAAATTAGCATTGAGTAATGACGACGCTAGAAAAATCAAATAATTTGTGAAAACCCTTTGACAAATAATCGCTCGATAATCATTATAATCGTTGTCATATTGCTTGGGCCCTAACAATCTTTACAGCTTAGACCTTAATATGATAAGTGTGTCTGGAGACCGGAGGCCTCGTCTTGCAATAGATTTTCAGCACATTTTTCTGCCACTGGTGAAAGCTACAATTCATTTTTCAATGTATTTATTACCTCGTGAGATGCGGCACGTACCCATTGTGAAAGATGTTTAATTGTTTATTAAGATAAATATATATAAATTTATTAGTATCTATTTAAATAATTTGTTTTTAAAAAAATACGAAACCGTATGGCAGTTATTATTAATACGTTATTATATATAGTTATTATATATAGATCATGGAGTCATCAGCAAAACGCCTCAATCAAGGATGCCCTTGGAAACCGACAACGGTACTCAGAATCTAAAGAAAATTAATAAATAATTAAGGGTCAGCTTAGAAATGTTATAAATTTTAAAATAATTACTGTTAAATGTGCTATATAAATAATTAGGTCAGAAGAAAATTAATTAAGTATTTAATAAATTTTATTTTTAAAAATACTGTGAGTTTTAAAATTAGTTATGAACGTTTGGTAAATTTTATTATTAAATTATAAGAGAAAATAAATAACTAAAATATACATAATGTATAATAAAATTTACCTATACATATAAAATTATCTACATATAATATTTTTAATTGTGTATTATAATAATTTTTACTAAAAATAAATTTATAATATTTTGTTTTTTTTATTTTTAATCTTAAAATAATTGATAATTAAATTTATAATATAGTAAAATAAATTTAATAATAATTCGCTAATAATTTAATATTAATAAATTTAATAATAATTCGATTAATAATTTGATATTAATGAATTTATATTAATGAATTATAATAAAAATTTATTAAAACATTAATTTTGTTTCTAATTTGAATAAAGATAATTTTATATTTAGGTAATAATTTTAAAGATGTTTATGAAATTATATTAAAGGATAAAATTAATTCTCAAAATTAAAATTTAAAAATTACTCATTTTCTATTTTTTAAAACTAATTATAGAAAAGATTAATTTTGATAAAAATAATTTTAAATTTTTTTTACTAAATATTAAAATTAATTTTTAAATTTTAAAAATAACTTTTAAACCTTTCAAAATCAATATCAAACGAAGGAAAAAGGACAGATCCAGGAAAGCATGGAAACGGTGTCTTTGAGAGTGAGCAGGGTAGTTCGTGATGTGTTCCAATCATATACCTTATAGGCTCAAAATCAATTTTTTTATAAAAGCTAGAGATAATGTAGTTAAATAATTAAAATTTATATAATTATTATTTATATATTAATTTTTTTAAACAAATTAATAATATTATATTATATTATTTACTTTTTATATCAGGTATTACCTTCAAAATATTTTTAAATTTCTCCACTGCTGCTGCTTGCAATCGCAACCTCACATTAGCGCACACGCACCACTTGGGTTTTGTCCATTTCCCACTGGCCCGTCATGTGAGTACACGTGTCTCTCGAGATTCTGGAAAATGAAAAATTTCACATAATTGACCCACCAAAATATCCACCCAAACAATGAAACCCTCCCTCTCCTAGGCCTTCCTTACACAGCAATTTCACATCCCCCACCCCCAGCCTCTACTCTTTCTCTCATCAGCCAAAAAAAGAAAAAGAAGGAAAAAAAAAAACACATAATGTTTGAAGAATCTGTATCATTTATACCTTCAATCTGGGCTTCAATGAACAGCTGGTTCACTCCCACTGTTCTTTTCGTTTTCCTTAATATCATGATTGGAACCATTGCCATCACTTCAAGCTTAGCCACACAAAAGGGCAACGACCAACAACAGCAACAGCAGCAGCAGCAAGAGCATTATGGTCACCACCATGACCGTCACCAACAGCTTGCTAGATCTCCATCTGTGTTGCAGAGGCTCAAATCTATCAACTTTTACAACTACAGATCCCCTGAACCCAACACCAATTTTGCTCAAAATACACATTTCACTTCTCATCATTTCAACCAGGAACAGGAACAACAACAAGAAGAGCCTCAGAATCAGCATCAGTCACCTGAATGGGGTAGATCTCCTTCAATGTTGCAAAGGCTCAAGTCCATCAATCTTCACAACTATTTTTCACAAGAATCCACTACTTTGGACAAAAGCCAAGAAGCAGCACATACTCATTACCCACCAAATCAAGCCCATGAACAAGAACAAGAACAAGGGCATCTCCACCTGGAACCTGAACAAGAATATGAAGCAGAAGGGCCAAAAGGAGAAGAAGAGGAAGCGCCAAAAGGAGAAGAAGAAGATCATATCCAAGATCAAGAACAGACACTTGATGAGATTTACAGCCAGCTTAGGGGAAGCAACAGCGTGGCCAGGACCAAATCTGACACCAAGCCAGCATCAGGAGAGATTCTCAAGAAGCTGCCAAAGAAAATGAAGAAATCTGCTAGCTCTAAATCTGCATTTAACCATTTCAGAGAGGAAGATATTGTGGAAGTTGAGGCTCGCAGGCCAGCTACTGTGAAAGAATTTGGAAATGCTAAGGTGACCCAGGTTGATGATGAGGGTGTTGATGCCAAAGCTGATGACTTTATCAACAAGTTCAAGGAGCAGCTGAAGTTGCAGAGGATGGATTCCATTATGAGGTACAAGGAGATGGTCAATAGAGGAGCTGGAAGATAAGTTAATTAAAGGTTTTTTTAATAACTTATGGTTAAATTTTAAGGGGTTGTCTATTTGTTAGAATGTAACTGCAGATCTACTGCTTAGGATCTTTAATTATGCTTGAAGATTGAAGAACATTATTTTTTGTTCAAAATATGCCACTACTATTTTCAGTCTCATTCTGTATGTGCTTCTTCTCTTTTGTCTTGGGGGGGGGGGGGGTGATTTGGGTCAGTCATTTCACAAATTCTATATCCATGCTATGCGCCTCCATGGAAATAGGGAAGCCGGTTGGGTATGCTGCTCTTTGTTGCAGAGGTGAAGTGAACTGGACAATTGGCTGTATGGAGTTTGTGTAGTTACAGAAATGCCCATGAATATTACCCTAGGTACGTGGGTTGTGGGCACTTTGGTAGCTTTGCTCCCTGCTTTATCTGTATAATGCGGGCGCTTGGTTGTGAAGCACGTGGGTGATTTCGTTTAGGTATTACCCATTAATACCAATTGTAACGTGCATATAAAATTACCTGCAACAGTTTGAGTTACAGATTTATTATTGTTCACCAGTTACCTCTTTACCTTTCAATTTTGCTCGAGTTCGAATTAGCTGCCTTTATGTAACGGGGTCCATTTTTAAATGCTCATTACACTTTTACTTTTGATTTTTTTATTTTTGGGTGGGCACTATTTATTATATGTCTGTGGAGTGAAATGGGTCAAAAATTCCACGTGATCTAATATAATAATATTAGGCGGTAATAGATAAGGAATGGTCTTTTAAATTAGTAGGACAGCTGAATTCATTATTCAAGACTTTCAAGTGGTGGTGACTGCTTAAGATTTCGTTGTAATTGATGCAAGTCACTTTAAAGAAAACATAGCCGTGGCCAGTAACATCGTGGGTACCAAAAGAGGAGTTTCAAACTTGTGAGGCAAATCCCGATTTGTCACCTCAACCCTACTTTTAATTGTCAGAACCAGCCAAAGGGCCTGTGGCCCGGTTGGGCCGCTGCCGTCAGGAGCGTGAGGCAGTTCACAAAAGTATTGCGAAATTTAAACGTTTATAATTTCCTCTCTCGCATGAGATGTGAGTGGGTAAGTGTCCTCGCTGTGAGGCGTTTGTCTCTATACGTGTCTTGTAGAATTGAATGTAATAATATAAGTCCCGTAATATACGTCCGATCAGAATATCAAGATAAGATCTCTTTAATAATAAATCTGTGTAATGCAAGTACTCTGGTGTATAATCAGTCTCAAAAAAAAAAAAAAAAATTGTCAGAACCAGGACAACATTTTGTTCATATTTTTAAGTCGCTGGAAGCAGGGTTTTGTTAATTACTTCTTCTGGTCATGTGAAGTTGTCAAATTAGCATTACATGTCCCCATGAGTCATTATCTTTTCCGTTTTATTGAATAAGCAACATTGTGTAATAAAAACACCCGAATATGCTGTCGTTGATTTAGATATTCGTGGCTTTGACAACAAAAGGGGATTCTTCTAATTGTGGTGGAAGCAATGGGCCAATGTGTCAGCTTGAGCCTTAAGCCTTTCTAAAATGCCGGGAGATATGCTTAACTTGTTTGCTGGATAGATGCCCCGGATGCTTCATTTTTGTGGTCCAGTCTATAATTGACAGATAAATTATTTTAGTTTTAATATCGACCCTCCAACCTACACATGGAGTATTGACGCACTAATACAAACTTCTTTGGGAAGTAAACAGATATTGTATACGTTATATTTCATCCACTTAAATCTTAAATGTGGACATTTTGAGTTTGGTTTGGCCTTTGAAGGGATGTTCTTTATCAAACGGGTACGGGTATTGGCATCTCTCCACAATATCTGGTCCATTACCATTTGAGTTATGCAACATGCTCATTATCAATACTATTAAATTTATTATTTTCTACACAAACAACTAAACTATCATTCATCCCATCTAATTGCAGAGGTGGTACTTCATGAACTTCATTGCTGAAAACATTCTCTCTACTATTGTTATAGAAATTGAAAGAATTAATCAAGCTTTTAGGAATAGAAAAAAATTTTGGGTGGTGAATTATTATTATTTTTAATTAAAGTATACAGTTTCATATTTTTTAAAAGTTAATGTTTAAATTTAATGAGTTTTATCGGGGCTATTTTTTAATAGATTTAAGAGAGCCTACTTAAAAACTCAAAATAATTTTCCCTTTTATTCTGAGATCTTTTTTTTTTTTGGGCTAGCGTGCTGGATTTGCCACAATGTGACATCATCAATTATGGATGGCAGATAACGTTTGGTTGAACGGTTGGTACAAATTATAAAGTTCGGTAAAAATTTAAACAAATTCAAAATTTTGTAGTATTTTTTATAATAAAGTAAACTTAAAGGGTATGGTTGATAACTTCCTTAAAAATAATAATATTTTAACATACAAAAAATAATAATATTTTTTCTTGCAAAAGTGAGCAAGAGAGAAGGGGTATACAATGTATAATTATATGAGACTGATTTACTACATCTTTTATGCATCTGTGCAATAAAATTATGGTAACATAAATTTGAAAATTTTTTAAAGACTTATGATGTAAATTGATTGGATAATTTTATTTAATGTTATCTTTTTTCTTCATCATCGTATGACCGGAAAAAAATTTGTGTGAGTTTATATCCCACAACCTTTATATGTTGAGATAGTGAGACAATCTAGTAAGGCTCTTGTCATGTGGTAGAATATTGGGTTTGAACATAAATTCACTAGTTTTTAAAAAACAAAATTGAAAGAAACAAAATGTAAGATCCATTATTCTGCTGCACGACAAAAACTAATGGATTGTCCCACCTGATGGCATAGTCACACACAAAATTTTCTCCTCATGATAGATGGGTTAGATAATTAATACTTGCAAACGTGACCTAGATAAATAGTTTTCATCTCAAATTCCCAATTCTTTCTTCTAATTACGAAATGAGTAAAGTAAATGTGTTGGCGTAAGATTTTGTTGAATGGATATGTAGTGTCTGTAGTGATGACATGGCAGGCCAACCCGTGTGAGAATTTGCACAAATGAGCACCTGTTTGGTCCGAAACGGCGTTTGCCAAACCCGCCAAGATCAAAGCAACGTCGTTTCGAAGCCGTAACAAAAACGACCGGTCGCTTGACAAATTCTACGTAGTTCGTACAACGAAATATACTTAGTAAAGTTGTCGCAGGATATACATATAATTGGAATCTCAGAAGCGCAAAAACACATTACGAACAAAAGATACTCCTCTCAATTCTCATTCACACATGCGACACAGCCACTGAGGCCGAGTGGAAAGCAGTAAAGCAAGACTTTTGAGTAGAGCATTACACTTTCAGTTGCACAGAGAAAGCTGAGAGCAAATAATGGTGTGGCTACCAAATCAACAGATTGGAAGAGTGAAGAGAACTCGTATATGGGCTGGAGCATTCCTCTGTTTGTTCTTCTTCATGCTGGCCACTCCCAAATTCCCTTCGTCTCGTGAAAGCCACCTTTTTGCTGACATGCGCAATTTTTTCGGTATCTCTAACTCTAAGTGTGTTTTTATTTATCTACTAAGTGATATTTTTCGCTGTTGATGTGATTTTGGTATCTGGGTGTGGGACAGGAGTGCCTAACACTTTGAACGTATTCTCAAATTTCCCATTTTTGATTGCGGGTGTTATGGGGTTTGTGCTCACTCTGCAAGGAATTTTTTTTAACATAAGGTCGGTTGATTTTGGTTTTTTTTTTTTTTTTTTTGTAAGTATTGTGTTAGTGTTTTTTTCTTTCTTTTTTTTTTTTTTTTTTTGAGTAAAATTTGGTGATGGGTATTATTTTGGTTTATTGGGTGGTATTTGGACTTGGACACGGAGTGGCTGCAGTTTTCGCGGCGAGGTGTGGGGTTGGGCTCTATTCTATGCTGGAATAACGGGTGTGGCGTTTGGTTCTGCTTACTATCATCTTAAGCCTGATGACGATAGAGTTATGTGGGACACCTTACCGGTCAGTATTTCAATTCCATTCAATATATTGATTATGAATTGCAGTATAAGCTGAAATACTGTTTTTCCTGCATTGATAGTGTTTGCTGCTTCAGAACGTTGAATTGCCATACTGAGCTAACTAGTCACAATTATGCATACTATGACTACAGTACTTAGCTTGACTTACATTTTGAATTTTCTAAAAGCCAAATGATTTTGATTATGGAACTGAAAATTTTTATTGTGTTTTTTTTTTAAGATACATGTTTAAACAATGGAGGAATTTCGGTTCCTTTTACATTTCTCTACCTTGATGATGTAGGTGCTACTACTTCATATTGTCTTAATGTGCATTTCTAATTGCAGATGATGATAGCATATGCCTCACTTTTCTCTAGTTTGCTTGCTGAGAGAGTGGGTGCAAAGATTGGATTAAGTTGTTTGATTGCACTCATATCAGTCTCGTTTCTTAGTATGATTTATGCCAGGTTAGCTTATAGACACCTGTATGGTACTTATCAGTTTTTCAACTACTGCTTCAAACTCAGACTTGAAACTTTTACAAGTCTTTGACTGATTGTAGCCTGCTAGTTTGTTGCAGAACATTTAACGATTTTCGGTTGTGCATGACGTTCCAGTTGATTCCAACAATAGCCATCCCAGTCATCACATTTTTGTTCCCGCCCAAGTATACTCACTCAAGATGTTGGCTTTATGCTGCAGGTACTCATTGTCCTTTTTTCCCCTCAGATTTATTCTGACTTTATATATAAGCTCATATGATGGTGTTGTAAGCATTCTATTGTAAAAGTTGTGGAATAAAAATCCATGTGATAAAAATTTGATTTTGATTCTAGGGTTTCCATTACTTGCCCGGTAACAAAGACAGAGCAGAGAGAGCTCTGCAGGTTTTGATGGGATGCACGATGCAGTGCCACAACCAGCGGGTGTTACCAAACACCTCAGCAGCTGGGCTTTGGCTGTCCAGCTGCTGGAAATCATACCCAAACGGGACTTTAGGGTGTTAGACATGATTAGGTTCTTGAAAGTTACTAGAAATGCATCATTTTTGTTTTGAGTATCTTTGATCTGTTCCAATGATTTATCAGTATCCTTACTTCACCAGGTTCACTGATGTCTATATGTTCATAAAACCTGATGTCTGTATGTTGATAAGACTAAACCATGAAAACAATGTGTAACTATCTTTACTTCACCAGGTGCTGAAAATGGTTTTATTAGTTACGCCATGATAGTTTATTTCGTTGTTTTACTTTCAAAACTGTGTTTATATCAGTCCATTGGTTCCGGCACATGCACAGTTTGAAGTTGTTGGCACAGTAGTCAACATTGTGAAGATTTTACTTTCCTTTCATTAATGTACTAGCCATGTTTAACCCTTGAGAGGTCTGAAAACTCTTTGCTACAGGGTTTTACCTTCTAGCAAAATTTGAAGCTGCTGCGGACAGGAAAATTTATAGTAAAACTCATTACATAATCAGTGGGCACTCCTTGGAGCACTTGTGCTCAGCAATCGTCCCTGTTCTGCTTTCAGTTATGCTCATGTATAGAGATACAAAATTTCAAAGGTATGCTATATTTCTCTGTCATGTCTGAGAAGTTAGGTGGGGATGTTTATGTTTATGGTAATCTAGTACACAATTCATTATTTTATTTTTTATTTATTTTATCTAGTATGTATACCTGTGGCATTTGTTCAGTTGCTTCGACCTTAGAGAAAAGCTGACTGTTCTTATTTACTCTTACATGTTTGCCGGACCAACAGATTAGGTGACTGTAAAGAGAGCGTCCATGACAAATGAAGATGAAATGCGATGTTTTCTTAGTGCGGTAGTTATCAGGTGCTTGGGAATTTGTAGTGAAACCATGATAGCTTTTTGGTGATTTGTATTACACAACTCATTGGTAGCCCAAGAAGAACTTTATGATTCTCCTGTATTTTCCTTCTTGTATCGAATTCTCAAGACTTTTAGCTGTACTGGAGATGAAAAGTTGTTGGTTATTTGCTCTTGCATCCTATATGAGTGTATTCGGCTTGGCCGGTAATTGTAGTATTTGTTGCTATTGTTTCTGCAGTTATTCTGGGAACGATAGCCTTTTTCATATTTTGATTTAATGAGTTTCTGCTGGGAAATGCACTAGGCCGGTATAGCTTGCGCTTTGAGCAAAGCATGGGCCATAAAACTCTACTACCTTAAATCTTGTTCGCCATTGACCTTTTAAGGATTGTGATTGAACTATATGTGAAATAATGGACAATGACATTGATGCATAGGAGATGGAACCATTGCACATGTATTGTCTTGATCCTTGTTCATAGCATGCAATGTTCCAACATTCCTTGCAAAGTAGATTGCTTGAGTTGTAAAGTTACAGTGACTACGACATTCCAGACCCTAGATTTTCTTTTGGTAATTGAGCATCTGCGAGTGTGAGATGACAATGAGATCACAAATTAACAATTCAAATGCCACATGTATGGCACACAATCACAATATGGCTTCACATGCTTAATGTTCTCTGGATAATTGTATTATTTGGCCTTAGAATCCTCTCCAACATCAAGGGCATGCTATACTCACATGCAGGAACATGTGCCGATTGAATGAACGAAGTCCAAATGTCATGACCAAAACATATGATATGTTGCCCCAAAAAAAAAAAAAGTTCTGAACTGTGTGAATGCAAGAATTTGACTTTAAAACCAACTGATTAAGACAAATGAATTTTCTTTTATACCAACAGCTGCTGAATTAAAGTATTTGGTGAGATTAAGGATTGATTACCTGTTCCCATCATTTGCTTTGAATAAACGTCCCCCAAATTATCTCAATTAGCTGGCACTGCTTCTCTGATTAGTGTTTGTATGCATGTGACTTTTGTGCCCTGCTATGTACTTGCTATGTCGTTTATACCTTCAATCCTAGTACCCAGTAATGGAAATTGGAATGAATCCCCTGTCAGCAGAGGCCTGCCCTGTCTTTGTTTTCATTTTCTGCTTTTTTTTTTTTTCGGGTGACTTGGCTAAAAGTGGCCCTCCATTTTTACGGTTGGTGATACAGTCAAGTGTCATTCTTTTTTCCTCGAAAATTTCAAAATGCTCAAGATTGATACAGTTTTCTGTTAAAATTGGGACCATTTATATTATGTTGTGTTATATTCGATTCGATCGTTAGATTCACGGATCTCTGTTGGGCCTCCATCCACGTGAATCGATGATTCAGAATCGCTTGATAATTATATATAACATGGACCATAAAATTGAGAGACGGCAAATATAAAAATAAATTCGGTTGTACCTTGTTTCCTTGGCAAGTGTCGGTGCAAGCTTCATTCCTCGCGCCGCTCAACATAATGTCATTATTGCTAATTATCGTGAATATCAAGGAATTGGACTCTTTCAAATTGTTGCAAGTTTCACCTTCGGGAAGCCAGGATACATTATTGTTTTGAATTTATTTATTTATAAATTACCATTAATTGAGTGATTGAATTAGGAAAATTATGAAACCAAACTACCTCTTGTCTTTCTCTCGTTGGGTATCTAACCCTAATTGATACGACTCAAGCCATCGCAGTTGTGATGCACTTTAATTAACGTAAAGATCCTCAAATCAAACCTCGAAAGCAGCATTAATTATTGCCCAGAAAACTCCACATTTTGACTTGTGATTTAAGTTTAAGTTAGCTGCCTGGCGACTTGGATTACTTGAATAATTATCTTGACCATCACCTTACTTAAAGTCTACAGGCAGAAAGAATCATCAAGCATCGTCGGTGGGGTTTCCTCCTCATACTGCTCTTCTTCATGGGCTGTGATTTGGTGAATCTCTGTCTACCGTACTTTGTTTGCTTCTAAAATCCCCAAAAAAGGCGAAATAAGTGGCTAAGTTGTAATGCTATTGCTCATTCTCTAGCTAAGTTAGCTTTAGAGAAATGCGAAACTGTTGTGTGGAAGGGTTCCTTCCCTCCACGAGTGTTGTATCTCTTTTCGTCTCTGAATTAATAAAAATCTCTTCTAAAAAAAAAAAAAGTGGCAAGTTGTATTAATTACTAGCAGAATTTCAAGACTAATAATTCTAGAACTATTTTTAAGTTGTTATCAAATTTCTTTTTAAAATAACTGATTTAATCAATATCCCTGGTCAAATTCACAAGAAGATCATTAATCAAAACCAAACTACTTGAGCAACACTAACTAAAAGTTTATTTTTCACAAGTGAAGAAAGTAGTTGAGTCTTGTGACGCATTCTGAGGTTTAATTTATATTTCTTTAGCCTCATGGTAAGCAGTCTTCTTCCTAATATGAGAATTTGATTTATATTTTTTTTTTAGAGTCTCATAACTTGAGTGAAAACATATTAACACTAGCGTTACTCTAATGTAATTAAAAAAAAAAAAAAAACGCCATACGACCATCCGATCTACAAGGGCCTAGCCAATCGCCATAAGACATGGACCCCACGTTCTCTGACATGACACTCTTTCACCATGCCCAGAAGCAAAGCCATAACCCTTTATTCTTTTTTTTTTTTTGGGACAGTTTAAAAACGGCAGCAAAAACATAGGGGATAACATTAGAGCCCCTACCTATTCTCATTCACAACGAATGAATTAGGTCGCCCATTTAATCAAATTGACCCCTAGTCTGTATAAATATATATAACGCTTAAAAATCAATAGAGACATGCCCATATCAGCTTTATGATAGCATATCCCAAATATGAGGCTTTGGAATCAGTGAATTTAATTTTAAAAATTGGACGAAAATTTTCTTCTATTAATATAGATAATAAATAAATTTAAACATTTTAAAAATAAATTTAAACCCTTTAAAAAAATTAAATTTTAATATGTTCATATCATCATGTGCACTAAAAGAAAAATATGTTAATAAATAGGTGGTTCTAGATGTATTTTAAAATTTTTTAATTATAAAATAATATGATACAAAAAATTTGGACATACAATAATATTTAGTGTATGGTAGGAATGACTTTTGAGAGAGCTTGTTATTTTTAGGATTGCTATCATTAGAGAACTTGGTAGTTGAAATGTTGCAAAGTAATATCCATCAAGGATCATTAGGGGTGTTATCCTCAGTGACCCTCCGATACTTAAGTAGCATGATAACAAATAATAAAGTAGATAAAGGAATAAACGATTCTGATGATAATGTGCTCTATCCTTCATTATGCTTTTTTTTTTCTTTTGTCTTATCTTTGGGTATTGGTCTCTTTAAATAAGAGGAATAATTAGAAGTATAATAGAGTTAGAAATAATTATTTGCTATCTTGTAAAATGTGAGTTTGACAAGGATTAAAATCTATGTTATTTAATTTAGGACATGTCCACTTTTGTCATTAGGTAAAAATCTGAGTACAACAAACAATCTACTAATATTTATAATTATAATATTTGAGTTGATTATGGGCTAGTTTGGTATTGCGGTTACTAATTAAATAAGTCACTACTACTGTGTTGATGTAATAAGCAGTTGATTAAAAACGCAACTTGGTGTTTGATAAACTATGTTATTATGGTTACTGTGAGTTTAAAAAGTATATTCATGTATTTGGTAAATTTTATTATTAATATATTGTTCTATTATATAGTAACCAAAATATATATAAGTTTAAATTACATTCTATTTTTTTGAAATATATTTAATGATGCTTAGACAAACCTTTTTCTTTTTAAAACAAGTAAAATTACATATAGTGAAAATACTCAATAAATTTGTTATATAAAATATGATAAAAAAATCATACTAATACATAATTTAAATAAAATAAAAAAGTAATATGCATTACATTCATAAAACTTGATGCAACAAGCACCATAACTATGGAAAAAAAATATAAATAGATTGAATATTAAAAACATGATAATGAAATTAAATTTAAAAGTTAGGGTTAATTTTCATGTCAAATTGTTAAAAGTTTAAAAAAAATTACATAATAACATACAAAATTTTTTTAATCTTATAATAGAAAACACAAGCAAAATATAAAAATATATGAACTTATTAGTTCAAAACTTTGATACCAGAAAGAATATACAGTAGTTGTGGTGGTGATTTAATTATGGTGGCAACATGATATCTAATGGCTTAATATTATGGTGTATGAAAAAATAAAATATAATTATTTTTTAAAAATTATTGTCAAAATAAAAAAAAATCATGAAAATAAGCAGTTTTTATAAAATTTACTAAATATTATTTTTATTATAAATTATAAAATAATATTTTATTAAGTTTCAACTTCAATTTCAAATGGAACCATTATACTAAAGTGGATATCAGTTATTTTAAAAAGATTTAGGGACCTAATTGACATAACAGGACAAACTAACGTGCTTGGATGAACAATAATAGAAAACAGGGGGACCCGAGTCTTATTATGAAGAAAGAAAAACAAGAACAAAACTACGTCTACGTGTGGCTGTGTGAGAAGCGGGAGTGAGATCACAAATCTGAAATCCCATTGAAAACTTGGCATAAAAGTTATCAACGAAAAGGAAATTACAGCAACAATAAGAGTCAGGTTTGAGTCAAGACTGAGACAGAGAAAGCAAAGCCAGATTCCAAAGTTGGTGAGGTGTACGCATCCCTTTTGGGTGGCGACCATTGCCTCTTCCCCCCACTCCCTTTCTCACTTTACATATCACAAACACAGATCTTCATTCCTCGCCAAATCTAAATCACCAAATTTAAATATAATAAAAAATGTCCGACAGAGTCTTCCCGTCCTCAAAACCCGCCGCTAACGGCAACGGCACCGTCTCTGCCGCCGCACCTCCCCCGGTAAAGCCCCCACTCCGCCCGCCGTACCGTCCCCAGCCCCACGCACGGCGCCACCACCGGCCCCGCCGCAGCTACTGCTGCTGCTGCTGCTTCTGGACCATTCTCGTAATTCTCATCCTCGCTCTACTCGCCGCCATCGCCGCCACCGCTCTTTACGTCCTCTACCGGCCCCACCGCCCCGAATTCTCCGTCCCCTCCCTCCGGCTCCACCGCCTCAACCTTACCTCCTCCGCCGACTCATCGACCAACCACGTGGCCACTCTCTTGAACTTCACCGTCACTTCGAAGAACCCAAACTCCCACATCACTTTCTACTACGACCCGTTTGTTATTTCTGCCTTGTCTTCGAGTGACGTATTCCTCGGAAATGGGACCGTGCCTGGTTTCTTTTCGGACAAAAAGAACCAGACCGTGCTCAAAAACGTGGTCGTTTCGGGATCGAGTGATCTTGACACGGATTCGGTGAAGTCATTGAAGTCGGATCTGAAGAAAAAGAGTGGGGTTTCCTTAAAAATAAAGCTGGACACAAAGGTGAAAGTGAAAGTGGGGAAGCTCAGCAGCAAGAAGGTGGGCATTAGGGTTGCGTGTGAAGGTTTTAGAGCGGCATTGCCGAAAGGTAAGTCACCGTCGGTGGCTACCGTTGATAAGTCTAAGTGTAAGGTCGATCTTCGGATCAAGATCTGGAAATTTACTTTTTAGTTTTTCTTTCTTTCTTTCTTTTTTAAATTTAATTCAGCTGTTTGTTCCCCGCACACAAACCCCAACCCCCCCCCCCCTTCTTCTTTCCCTTTTTTTTTTTGATTGGGTTATATTTTTGAGAGTTTGTTAACTGTTTATTCTGATGAAGATGAATATGAAAGGTGAATTATGGAGTTGAGAAATTGGAAATTGATAATGTGAGTAGAGAGAGTGAACTAGATGCCATAAATCTATTTTTTTTTAAAAAAAAAAGTGTTGTAAGTGAATTTGGTTGATATGTATAATTGGTACATTGAGAATTGAATTATCAGAGTATTACTTTTGTTAATTTACATGGTCTATAGCATAATTATGCAAAAGCATAATTCAACGAATTAGATGTTAATTGTACTGACGCATTTGACGAAGTGGCGAAGGACTGTGCTTGTGAAAGCGGCGGGCATTTATACTTTTATGGGGTTGTTAATCATTTAGGAAAAGATGATATGATAGCTTCTCAGGAATTGTTGATGAATTTAGAGAGTGCGTAACCTGAAGGGTCCGTTTTGCAAGTTTTGAGTTTTATTTTTCTAGTTTTGTTAGTAATAAAAAATAATAAATTGAGAATTTTAGTAAATAGGTCGGATATGGAATTAAAGTTTTGAAGAAGAGATAACCAAAAATTTAGTTTGGTTGACTCTCATTGTTGGTCATGGCCTCATGGGAACCAATTAGAGCAAGGCCCTGTGGGTGGCTGCCTACCCTCCAGCTCACCGTCCGCACGATTGCATTTAAGATAGGAAACGTGTAGGCCTGTTCGGCTATCACATAGTAGTAGCAGCAGTAGATCTGACGGGGAGAGGGGCATAGAATTTATTGGAAAACGAAGTGAGAGTTGAATCTTAATTTATTGCTGTGCCTATCGCATTTGAGTTTAGTGGTGACCAGGTAACGATAGAAAATAATAATAATAATAAGAATGAAATCTTGACCTAATGAATGATACGAAAGCTTTGGTTTTTCCTTGTAAGTTGATTAATGGGGGGTCGTCCCGTCCACATCCATTAAAAGTGGTCTTCTTCCCTTGCGTGTGTCTGAATCTGATTTCACTTCCGTTCCACCAACCGTGCTACAAATTAATCATCTAATTTTACTCCACTTAATTTACTATACTACGACGCTTTGGAGGATTGATTGGGAAAGAAGAAATGCAAAAATAAATAAACGAGTTGCTAAGCAATGGATAAAGCCATAAAGGAGAGCATTGCATTCAAAAGTGAACCTCGCGAGATCATGATAAATAGGGAGCAAAGTACGTTGAACATGAACATTGTTTGTCGTCTCTCGTGTGACGATGTAGAGAAAAGCCGAAGGGTTAAAGTGGAGTTAAATTCCGATGCACGTGCTTTGTGTGTGTACGTGGTCTGCTCGGACCGGGGCAGTTAGAATTTTGTCAGTGCCCAGTGCCCACTCCCCACTGCCCGCCTGTTTCCCTTTTTTTTTTTTTTTTTTTTTTTTAATTTTTATTGAGGAGATGAAGAATTAAAGATCAAGAAGAAGAAGAGGAGCCCCTTCTTTTTTTTAATTTCTCTTTGATTAAAACGAAAAAATATTAATAAAATGTGAAAAATGGACATAAAGGTGAATTTTATAACTTACACGTTTCAATTTTGTACTCGGGGAGGGAGTGAATTCTACGGACTAAGATAATTGGTTCTGATTTACTTTATCATTCATTCCGTTTGTAATTGAGATTCAATAGTTATAGTATTAAATTATTTAATAAATATTAATTATTACAACTTAAAAAATAAATTGATTTGATTTTATATTTGTATGATAAAATATTTGTTATATTTTTATTAATTTTATAAAAATTATTATTTAAAAATTATATTTATTATATACTATTAATTTTTATTTTACAAATATAATTTAAAAACTATTGAATACCAAAATAAGACCCGAATATAGTGGGACTTGGCTTGTAATTCTGTATCAGTATTAGTATCACCGCCTACAAAACTCTCCAACCCAATCCTCTCTAATTGCTGCATACGGAATTCTCTTTTTCTGCAGCACCACCGACACATTTCTCCAATTGTTCACGACAAATGATAACCTGAAGCCTCCAATCCAAGCAATGATAGGCTAGATCTTATTCTTTCATCAACACCAGCACACGTACCATGACCAAACTTGGATACCAATCAATATGAGAAGTTATTAGACCCGTTCACATCAATCCGTCAAACAGGTACAAACAATTCCTGCAGCAAAAAATTATAACGCTTTCACACGAGACGTCTAATGTCAGCATCCGTAGAACTGGCGGCTGCTGGAAGACGATCCATTGTCGTTCGTTGCATTTGCCTTCCGAAATAATTAAGGCAATCTTGTACGCCTACGCATAATCCTTTACCTCTTGTGCACGAGCTCAAGCTGCTGCTGCTGCTGTTGACGTGTTAAAAGCTGTATTCAGGCAATTAAGCTATCAAACAAAAAAATGATGAAATAAAAATGAGTTTTATGCTCTTAACATTGTATTTTCAAGTAAACATATATAAATATTAAATTTTGATATTTACCTTGATTTTTCATGAATCTGAGCTTGTAAGCTTGTTATTAGTACAAATTATGAGATAAAATAACACAATTAAAAGTTATATTTGTCCATAATATACTATTATATACAGCGGCGGATTCACTGTAGGACAACTGAGGGCTCAAGTCCCTACTGAAAAAAAGAAAATACTTCTATTTAATGAAGAAAAATTAACATATTTTTAAATAATTCCCGTCAAAATAATCACATCCTTTTAATTTAAATTATTATTTTATTAATTGCAAAAGTTATACTGACTTGAAATCAAATTTCATATCCCAAAATATTTATAATTCCTAATTATTAGATTATGGGTGCCACATTTTAACTAGAGATTACGTTAAATTAAAAAAATTTCAAGTTTATATATTTAAGTTTTCAATTTTTATGTTTTGTTGTTATTTAATTTAGCCCCCAGTAAGTTTATATATTTAAGTTTTCAATTTTTATGTCTTGCTGTTATTTAATTTAGCCCCCGGTAAATTATTTTTCTAAATCCGCCATTGACTATATGGGGTATATCAAAATTAGGTTCATTAATAAAATATTTGATCACTTAATGAATGAGTCTGTCAAAATTACTCCTTAATATTCGACATTAGTCACTTATTAATTCGGTAAAATATAAAAAATAATTAGAATGATTTATGCCAATCCACAAAATGTGAAAAATAAATCTACCAAAAAACGCTTATCATCCCTCCCACACGATCTGTGATGCGAGCTTGGGCTTCAATCTCCATATATAGACTTCAAATATCTATTTCTTAATTTCTTGAGGTTCAATGTTCGATCTGTACGTAATCGGTAACTCTATTCTCTTCTATATAAAAGCCTTCAATGATTTTCTGCTAGTCTTTTTCTTCATTTATAGTAATGTTATGTCAACCATATCAAATGCAACGTATCACATGCCACATTTTCTTTGATGCAATGCTAAACACGTGTAACGTCACCCCTAACAAACATTCAATTAACTTTAATTTAATGTGATTAACAGATATGTTAAAACTTGATATCAAAATGCCTGCAGCATAATAGTAACAGTGAAGGAAATATGAGGTTCAAGTTTTAACAGGATGCGAGAGTCGCATCATGATAACAGCATGTGAGTAACTTTTTTAGTTATCATTATAACTCTTATTCCCTTTGTATTGTAAATATTATAAGAAAAGATAACAGTACGCCTGTAATTTGGCGAAACCATAACAAAAATCCATTTTATTTTCATTAGTGATCATGTGTATCTCTTTGTGGACAGCTATGCCTTTCGACTAGTGACCCAAGCGTATTCATGTGGACATAATCGTCCAAAAAAAGATTTGTGTGGTAATTTCTTAGTTAATCGTGTACGTTAATTTTCTTAATACCATTTTATAGTATTAGTACAAATAAATAACAATATTAATAATAATAATAATAACAACAAGAACATAAATTTTTTGTTGGAGTGACGAGATTAGGGACATTATTTTGAAAAGAAAATATAGGAGTAAAAATTTTATGAGAGTTGAAAAAGAAAGATTAAATTTTGATGATAAATAAGTACAATTAATTAAAATGACAAAATGGACATAACATCCATAAAGACCAAAAACTTAATTAAAAATAAAATTAAGTTTAAGAAATCTCCTAAAATCAAGTGATCCTTGAAAAAAGAAGATGTTCTAATAAATACACACACACAAAAAAAAAAAAAAAGAAAGTTTCAATATAAAGAGAATAATTATGCTTTCAATCTTTATAACTTTAAATAATTATCGTAGTTTAAAGGAAGATGAAAAAGATTGGGGTTCACGTAGGCTATTCAATTAGATTGACAAACCAACATCAGTTGCTAGAGTTTAGAAGCTGTCAACAGATAATTTATCACTCAGTGGGCAAATTAAGTATAAAACACTTTAGTTAAGAATCTGTTTAGTGAAGATCACAAATACAAGGCGAAGAATGGTTAGAGACTTTGTTCTAGATATACTAGTGTCACTTTTGAGGTTGTTGGATGTTGATTGAAACAATCAATTATGAATTATGGGCTCAATAATTCTACTTGTCGTTTATCAGGCAAAGCAACCGGAGGGCACGTCGTCTACAGTTTAACAAAATGCATGGCATATCGTTAAGGGGTGGGCGTTTGGATCGGATTAACCCAAACCGAACTGAACCCGAAATTTATTTCGGGTTCGGTTCGGTTCGGGTTAACTGGTGAAAGCCGAACGGGTTCAAAGTTTCAATCCGTTCGGGTTAAAATTCGATTCGGGTTGAAAGTTTTTTTTTTTTTAATTTAACTTTTAAAAAATAGAAATATATAAACATTAAACTAAAAAATTAGAAATCCCTAAACAGCTCTCAGCCTCTCACTACTTACTCTCAGTACTCACGAATCACGACCTTTGTTCCTCTCTCCGTTCACTGCAGACACTCGGCCACTCAGCCACGATGACAGTAGTAGCACTCAGCCGCTCCAAAATTTCTTCGTTCCTTTCACTACTCAGTTTGTAAATTTTTTTTTTGTTCAGTTTGTTCCCGTGATTAATTCCACTTTCCGCGACCACGACGAAGCACTCAGCCTGTCAGCCACTCACATCCGCAACCAGCAACCTCGTCCAGCTCCAACAGACACCAGACGTTCGCCCTGACAGCGTCGGCTAACGTCTGCCCACAATCAGCGTGATTACATCACTTGCAGCAGCGTCGTGTTTTCCCTTCTCCCGCGCTTACTCCGGCCGGCCACTTGCGCTTACCCAACCGGCCGCAGCGTTCACCACCCCTGCGGTCGGTTCCTCACACTCTGTCACTCTCTGCCGACAATGTAGCTGCTCCAAGATCTAAGGTTTGTCACTTAAATTACTGATATTTGGCAATGGCAACCGAATTTCTTCGTTCCTCTCACTGCTCAGTTGGCAATGGCAACCGAATTGAAGAACAATTGTTTGACAGCATTTTACTCTGAATAAATTGTATATTTTTAATTAATTGATTGTTAATTGGATAATTGGAGATTGTTATTAGTTAAATTGGAGTGGGTTTGTTGTTGTTATTATTAATTTTTAGATTGAATTATTCTAACCCGAATTAACCCAAACCGAAATTTTAACCCGAATTTTCAACCCAATCCAATCCGAATTACTAACCCAAACCGAACCGAACCGAATTTCGGGTTGGCGTTTTCAACCCGTTGGGTTCAATTCTCCAACCCGAATGGGTTGAAACCCAAACCGAAACCCGAACAACCCGAACCGAAACCCGATTTGCCCACCCCTTTCGTTAGGACCAAAACTGTAAATGACGCACCATCTAGCAGATCCGCCAAGTTCCGATGCCGATCTAGATGACGTGTCGGAATCATATTAAAGAAAAAAATGTCGCGTCGTTTATATATAAATTATAAGCGACGAGTCATCCAGTATATACGCCGACGCATACTATTTACATTGGTTTGAGAGAGACATCTCCAAAGTGGTGGTATTCTTTTCTGCATTACAATACTAGTGGTGGTAACTAACAACATACTATGTCTTGTAGAAGTGATTTTTTTTTTTCTTTCAATTTTATACTACGAGCTATATAAATAAAAATAAAAATCCACTTATTTGATGTTAACAGTAGAAAAGAACTAAACATAACAAAGATTGCGCCACGTGTTCTTGACATCACCCAAGACACTATTTGCTATTTAAGCTATCCGGATCTGCAATGCTTCATTTTTTTTTTTTTTTAATCTCTGATTCGGTGAAACAGTATAAATTTTAAGGTGAATCTTACAAAAGAAATTTAAAAATAGGGAAAAGATAGTTCTACGTCATCCACTTGCTGGAAAATATTAGTTGAATCTTCTGCGCTCATATATTTCCATGACCATGACATGTTGTAAGTTCGTACTCGTATATTAAACTGCTAACAAATTTTTTTTTTTAATTTTATTTTGTTTTATAAAAGGTAAGGGGTGGACAAATAGAATGTAAGATTTTCTGTAGTAATAAATTTGTCCTTTTCCAAAAATCCTACTTTTAGGATAACAAAGGATAACATTGAAATGAAAAAAGAAAATTAAAAATGAACAGCGCAGTCCAACCTGTCCATTTCTTTTTGGAACGTCATTTGCTAAGCCTAATTTGCTAATGCTCAGCTTGTGGGACCATTTAGATTGCGTAACATTTCAATTTGACAGGTAAAGACAATGTTGTCTCCTTCAGCTCTAACTGGAAATCTCTTCTTCTTAGTTGTTCTTTGAAAGCTCAAGCCTCGAACCCTCATGTCTGTCATTCACCCAAACACGGTTGCTATTTGAAACCGACTGCTACGTGTGATGTGTTAAAAAAGCTTGTCTTACTTTATAGCCCCCAGTCGTAGTATTATGGTGTTTACGTAGAATTCTAGAATCGAAATTAATAATGCCTTTGTTTAAATTTAAAGTTTCGAATCAGAATGAAATTTCTATGTGATATATAAATTTAAAAAATTATTATTGGGGTTCTTATTCTCAAAATCCAACTCTTAAAGACTGACAAAAATACTCCCATCTAAATTTTTAAATTCTATTTTGTCCTCATTAATTCACAAAATATAATCAAAAAAAATTTACAAAAATCATTTTCGTTTTAATTCATTTTCATTCTAAAATCTAAATCATTTTAATTACTAATTAATGAATACACGGTTAAACCAGCGTGGACACACACGATCCCCTAACACGCTATGATAAATTGCCACGTGTAACAAACCGTCTCTTTACCCTCAGTTTAGTTGCACAAGCACAACGGCTACTTAGCCGCTAAGCCACCACCTCCTTCTCACTTTCACTTGCTTGCTTCTCGTGAGTCTGTGTCGTGTGAGAAATTTTCCAAAGCAAAAATGTTGGCAAGTCGAATTTTCTTTTTCTCCTTCTTTTGCTTATTCTCTCTTTGTTTGTCGAACTCCCCATACTCCGATATCAGCACCTTACTGTCCTTCAAAGCTTCTGTAACGGGCTCTAGTGACTCTCTTTCTAGCTGGGTCAACTCCACAGACCCGTGTTTTGACTCATGGCTGGGTGTTACCTGCAATCCTTCTACTCACCGAGTCATTAAACTCGTTCTGGAGGATTTGGACCTCAGTGGTCCAGCTGAAATCCTGAGTCGACTCACCGAACTCAGACTCCTCAGTCTCAAGAACAACCTACTTTCGTCCTCAAACTTGAACCTCTCTTCATGGCCCTATTTAAAGCACCTCTACCTCTCTCACAACAGGTTCACCGGAACATTCCCTTCTGGGGTATCCAGTCTCCGCCACCTCTGGCGAGTCGACTTGTCCCACAATGCTTTCGAAGGTGAGATTCCAATGACAGAGTTGACTCGTCTGCCGAATTTGTTGACGCTGCGACTCGAGGACAACCGCTTTACTGGAACCCTCTACTCAGTCAACTCGTCTTCTCGGTCTATCTTGTATTTTAACGTTTCGAATAACCAACTCTCCGGCCAGATTCCCGCGTGGATGTCACGTTTTGGAGGGAGTTCGTTCGCAGGAAACAAAAATCTCTGCGGCCGACCGTTACCGTCGGATTGCTCCAATCGGACGGTCGAGCCTGAGCAGCCACCGCGTTCAAGAACTAGGAGCTCGAGAGTAGTAACGGTGATAGTGATCGTTATATTCGACGCGGTGGCGATATTAGCGGCGGTCGTGACAGTCACGTGGTGCTGTTATAAGAGAAAAAGAAGGAGCCTGAGGAATGGTGGCGGTGGGGTCCACAAAGAAGTTGTAATGAAACGTGGGAACCGCAAGGGCGATTACGGTGGGGCCAGAGATGGGGGCGATGTGGAGGAGATGGTAAAGTTTGAGGGGTGTAACAAGGGTTTTAGGAACGTTGGCGATTTGCTAAAATCATCCGCTGAATTGTTGGGAACAGGGTGTGTGGGGCCCACTTACAAGGTCGTGTTGGACGGCGGCGACGTGGTCGTTGTGAAGAGGATCAGAGAAAGGAAGAAGAAGAGAGAAGTTGATGAGTGGCTTAGTGTGATTGGTGGGTTAAGACACAGTAACATAGTGAGCATCAGAGCATACTGTAACGGCGAGGATGAGTTATTTTTGGTCTATGATTATTTGCCGCATGGAAGCCTGCATTCACTATTGCATGGTATGTGCTCGATTAATGTTCTTAATGAAATTCCTCTTCTTTCAACATTGTTTTGATGTACATATTTACATTGACTGCAGGGTCTAGAGGACCAGGGAGGATGCCAGTGGACTGGAATAAAAGGTTAAAGCTGGCTTCTGATTCCGCAAAAGGCCTAGCATTTCTTCATGGATACAATAAAGTTAATCTCTTTCATGGGCATCTGTCATCGTCTAACATTGTAGTTGATCAATTGGGCAATGCTTGCATTTCTGACATTGGTGTCCACCAACTTTTCCACACACCCTTCTTCATAAATGATGCCTACAATGCACCAGAACTAAAATTTAACAACAACAACAAGTATAGTCAAAGAAAATTTTGGCAAAGGTGCGATGTTTACAGTTTTGGCGTGGTTTTGCTGGAGATTTTGACTGGGAAGATGGCAAAGGGGGACGGAGAATTGGGCATTGTGAAGTGGGTTCAAAGGATGGGGCAAGACGAGAGCGCTTGGGAGGTGTTTGATTTTGAGTTGATAATGGACAAAGAGATGGAGGAAGAGATGAGGGCCCTTTTGCAAGTGGCTTTGCTTTGTTTGGCTCCATTGCCAAAAGATCGTCCAAAGATGAGCATCGTGCACAGGATGATTGAAGATATCAGGACCGAGGGTTCAATTGATGGCTGCACAAACTCAATCATGAATAATATTTCCTCCGATTCTTCGCCTTCTCAGTCCGAAAACACTTATAACTTCACTAACAGTTGATCGATAAATGAAATGAAGTGTTCCTGGATAATGGATTGTTCTATAACCAGAAAAAATAAAAAATGGCAACAAGTTTACTGTTATAGTTAGGGTAATTCTTTGTAATCATCTGAATGTACAGGTATGGATGTGTTACAGATATTAAAGCTCTATCTCTTGTATAATTAAATTCATTTCTTTAATATCAATTGAATATCATTTTTAGTGTACTTATCTATAATAATCGGATGCCTCATATTAATTATTGTTTTATGGGTCAGAGCCTTCAAATAAGCCTTTCAGAGTCCCAAACCACTTGGCGAACACAAGAACTCCAAATAGCAGGCTTGTTATATTAGCTGCCATGAACAAAGCAAAGTGCGAATCATCATGCTCTATTTCATGCATAATTAAATTAATTAATTACTACTTTATGCTGTACCATCATCGGCCTGGATAGCAACATACCAGCGAAATAATTCTCCAAATTTTCCCGTAATTAAATTGGTCACGGTCGACGTAAAAGAATTGACTCAAAATAACAAACAGAATGACAGAATTATAGAAACAAATCATTGCAGTATTATTTCTGATGACATTTTGGTGTTTTTGTTGAAGAGGATTTTGTCTTTCAATTTAACATTACAAGCTGGACTAAAAAACAAACAAAACGGTTTGCACTTGATAGAAACCTCGTTGCCTTCTTTGAACTAAATTGCCTTGCAGTATGCGTTTGTGAGAAAAGAATCACTGAAATTTGAATACTTTTGACTAGACTTCGTTGCCATTAAGTGATTAATAACGACACTTGTGGAAGATGGCGTCAACTAATAAGCTAAAGTTGATTTTTGACATTAAATAACCATAAAATGCTACTTTCATTGGTTTTGAGTCTTCCGACAGCAATGAAACTATAAACATTCACAATAGAATCTAGAGAAAAAATCAATGTCTTATAATGACACATTAAGCTATCAAAAGCAAACACAATACTACCCATGACGCTGATACTGTAGGTAGTCAGTACAAACAAGCTGCAGCCTAATCCATGAAAAGCAAGGGCTGATACGGTAAGAATGCAGCTAGGATAAATGATCATTTGAAGCCTCCAAGCAATAATGAACTTATTCTTTCATCAACACCAAGAATGACCAGCATTGGATAACAATCAAAATGAAGTTATTAGGGCCATTCTGCATCAAAATGTCAAACAGGTACAAATAACTGCAGCGGCAAAGACTTCAAAAGCTTCAGAAGAGGTCCATCATCCATGAGTGTTAGCAGCCTCCCAGACCAGATTCCTTGGAACTGGACGGGAGAGATCTCGAGCCTGTAAAGCAGCAGCCTGAAGTGTCCCCATTGTCATTACATTGGCCTTCCAAAATGAGGCAATGTTGTATGGCAAATTATGCTTCTTACAGAGCTCCACAACAAAGGGTGAAACTTTCCTGAGATTGCATCGAGGCAATCGAGGAAACAAATGGTGCTCAACTTGAAACTGCAATCCACCATGAAACCAATCCATCCAAGAAGAGCACTTTATATTGAGTGTCCCCTGAGTTTGCTTCCAAAACCAATCATTTGAACAAGGTGGACCAACATATACATTTGACGAGAAATGGTTCAAACAGAACTGAACATGTTGGATTCCAGTAACCGAAAAACTAGCCACAATAAACATCAGTCTTTCCCCCCAATTGGGCAAGCAGGAAATAAGCAATGGGTACCAAATCCAAAACACAAGAATTCCCAAAATTTCCTGACCTCTATTGGGCACATTCTTCTTTGAGAGCAACAATAGAAATGATTGTGCAAAGAGATTAATTCTAGCAAAACACATGACAGGGTAAAAAGTCCAATGCTGGTAACTAACTAAGAATCTAGCAACAGAATCAAAATGCAGTTTCCTCTCATAATAACATGAAGTTATTGAATTGAAGAATTTGGAAGATACCACAAAGAAAGGCATGTGTTGAAGATCCGGATCGAAGTCAAGGCTATTACAAGCAATGTGATGGGCATTGTGGTTCCGTTTCCACCACGCAATACTGATCCCTGCAAGACAATTCCCAGTCAAAATCTGCACTATACGATTAATTCCTCGACTAGACATGACCTGATAGTGACCAGAGTCATGCCCTATCCAACCACTTTGGATCCACAAGAACCCCATTAATCCACCAGAACAGAGATGAACCCATGTGCTGTTAGAGCAAAAAACACCATAAATACTAACAGCAAACAGCATTGCCATGAAAACAAAAGTATACAATGCACAGTGCCCTTTCTTTTCAAACAAACCCATCTTTGAAAACTCAGCCACAAGCTTTCTGTAATCTTTGGATGCTTCGGAGACAGTGTAGTCTTCGAGATAGTACCCAGTAAAGAACTTATCAAGATACTGCCAGGCAGCGCCGGGATGATAAGCAACAAAAGCGTCAGTGACATCTTGACCAGCAAGACTGAGCAATGGAAGCTCACCACCTGGGTGGTGTTTGGCCCAATTAGTGACATTGTAGACCTTGCCTTGTACAGAGATCCATAGATCTCCAGGCTTGTTGTGACCCTTGAGGTCTTGCTGTGAAATGCGCTTCTTAGAATCAACCATTGAATCAAGAAAAAGAAAGAGAGATCTGAGAACAGAGCAGAAGGCTTCTCTCTATATCTCTTACTCTCTTTTATCGTACTGTTATCTTTTGCATTGCTGTGTATTGGCTATTGGGTGATGTACGAGTGCTTGCTGCTTTTGGCCTGACTCTTTGCTGATTGGTTTGCCTTCCGATGTTATTTGTTCAATTTAGGAATATATATAAATGTGCCATAAGAGAAACGGTGGGTGGGGCCAGACAGCGATGCATTTTGAAGAGACACCACAGAACACTATTGTATTACTCAGAACACTGCAGCCAGCCCAACTTGGTAAGAAACAAAGACGATAATGAGAGGCAGAGAGAGAAACTACGACAAGGAGTGGCTGGTTTCAATGACAAAAACGAAAATGGATTGGGATCTCGCTGTAAAAATAATAAAATTGAGGGCGGAAATTGAATTCACAATAACTATATCAGAAACAACCTACATTCTCTTGTAACGTATTTGTCTTCCTTGTTCCTATACATAAGATGATAAGACTGAGATAAAGATGAGTCCTAAATTTTGGGACTCAAAACTCCAAGGAAAATAATTTTTACCACTGTAGCCCGAGCAACTACGACCAGTCACTGAGGGCAGCAGTTTAAGTCCCTACAAAAGTATTATGGGGCTAAACATTTATAAATTATTCTCCCTCACGAAATGTGAATGGAGTAGGGACATATATTCTTTATGAGAAGTTATTTGTCTGGATATGTACTTCATAAATTTTAATATAATAATGTAAGCCCCAATTATGTATATCTTATTGTAAATATGTAATATCTGCTATAATAGCAGTTGTAAATATCTTCTGATGTGTAATCAGTATTTAGAAGAAAAAAAACGACGACCTACTCCAGGAAAATTTCTTTTCTGTCCCCATTAATTTTTATAATTCTTCATACAATAATAAAGTTTTTATTTTATTTTTATATGTTACCCTAATTCAACTCTATTTTTTTTAAAATTAGAATTAGATATTTATTTTATAAAATAATTAAATTATATATTTATATTAAAATCATTAGGGGGGGCTAAAATGTTGTTATTGCTTTAATTTATCATAGCAAATATTATAGTTCGGTCTAATTAGAAAAAAAAAAGAGTATGTCAATATATTATAATGTTGTTAATATTATAAAGTTACAAAATGATACCATAAGAATTAAGTACATTTTCATAATTTTTTTGTTTATTTTCTTCACATTAATAAAAATGAATTTCATTCATAATTTTTTTAATGTATAATTTTATTGATTTATATTATAAACTTATTGTTGCATTGTTGTCATCCTTTCGTTAAATATGGGTAGTAAAATTTTTGATGTCGCGTATATATATTATTTTTTAATTAATAAAAAGATTTAAAAAATACATATTTGAATATAGTACATGAAAAAATATACTGCATAATATGTATTTTTTTTATTTTTTAATTTGTCTTTAACTTAAATATGATTAAGAATCTGTGATTGAAACATTTCTATTTATATTTGTATGTAATTTCTACTTCTTTATATGGTTATTTCTACTTCTTTATATAAACTAATATTTACACAGATATTTATAATAAATTTACAAATTAGTTCGGGGGGTAAATGGTAATAAAAGGGTTCCGTGTTCACCACATGGCGACGAGTAACTTTTTTTTTTTTTTTTTGACAATTTTTGTTGAAGGAATCTTTTGCTTTCGAAAAGGAGGGACAGACTGGAGAGTGGAAACCAACAACGACGCCATCTGTTCGAGTAGTGGGAGGAGACTGTTAGCTAACTAAAACTAAACTATTTCTGAAAAAACGAAAAAAAGGGGAATTTTAAAAAAAAAATTGAAAAAAGAAAACTAAACGAAAAGCATAGAAAAGAAAACTGCAGGAAGAGATAAAGATACAAAAGCTTTTGGCATTACTGATAAAGAGATGTTGGTTTTGAGTCCTTCCTCGAGTGCATCGGCGTCTAGCGATAGGCAACGATACAAAAGAAGTTGTTCATTTTACGAATATGCCGCCTGCAGATGCTATTGTTTGATGCCCACGAACCAAAATATCTACCTCCATGCAATTTTTTTTTTAATTTAAATTATTAATATATTATCCAATCCAGAAAAGATATATTATCATTTTAAAAATAATAATCCAGTGTGAATTGGTTTTGGGCTTTTCAAATTAGAACCAATCTTGGGCGCCCAAACCAGTTTTGGCATGGGGTGCAGTCATCCAGCCAGTTCAGTGGGCCTTGCAGAAAGTTCCCCAACAGAAACACCATCTTTTTCCTAGGAGCCCAGGAGCAGAATCGGATTCTGTCTCCCGAGCACAACTGCAAAAACACGAACAGTGTCGAGAATTCAATCTAATGCCCTTTTCATCATAAGCCCCGGAAACAAAAGAGGAGAGCAAATTGATCGGACAGAATAGGAGTACAATAATATAATTTACTGGATGGCAGAGAAACCTCAACCAGTGCGTGTTCTGTATTGTCCAATATGTTCTCTTCCTGCGGAGTACTGTGAATTCGGTCCTGACTTTGAGAAATGCAAACCTTGGTTGATCAAAAACGCTCCTGAATTATACCCAGATCTCCTTAAAGGTACTTAAATTACGTACGCCTTTTTTTTTAAATTAAATTCCATATACCTTTTTTTTTTTTTTAAATGGGGTGATTAAAAAGATTTTTTTTTTTTATTTATTGTGTGATTAATGTTTTGAGAAGCAAATGAAAAGGAGGCTGAGAAGGTATCTGGGCAGCTTCAATTAGTTGGTCTCTCTTCGGGCGGTGCTGATGGAGCTACTTCTGGTAAGACTTCTTTTAAAAGGATATGTACTTTTAATTTTCGGACAACTGAATGTTGTGTGGTGAGTGTTTTATTGTTTGTCGCGGTAATTGATTGATTAACAATTTCAGGGCAAACATCATCGTCTAAGCAAGAAGAAGTTAAACGTCTTCCTGGTGGGAAAATAAAGAAGAAAGTAAGACTTGTTTTTTTTATTAGTAAATCTCTTGTTTTCAGCAGATATCCTTGAAGAGCTTACTCATCACCAGTATTTGAAGTTTCAAATGAATGTCTTAACTCTGAACATGATTGTTTAAAGTTTTGATGGATTTATAGATGTAAAATGCTGTTTAAGACTTGAAATATCTACTTGTTTTCCTATTTCTACAATCTCACTGGTAGAGGATCAGTGTTGTATGAATCATCAAATGTCATTGTTTGGTACTGCTGGTTAGTCTCTATTTTATGGGATTGAAATACCATGTCTCATCTTAAGCCAACCATTCAAGCTTAAAAGATCTAGCCTTAATGTTACTACCTGTGAAAGTTGGATTCATTTTCGAAGTTTCTGACTGGAACTTCACTTATTGAGTGATTTAAGAGGTGGAATCTGTTTTCTTTTTTCACACTACAAGCTTTTTTCCTATCCTGCCCTCATGCTACGCAAGGGAAACTATTAAGCGAAAAAGATGTTAATCCTGCATGCAGCTGTGAATCACTAATGTTGAATCAAGTAGAGCTTTGCTTTTAGTATGGTTGCTACTTTGCCTGCAGCTTAGATGCACAACAAATCACACACACCATCA
Source organism: Citropsis articulata (assembly GCA_030449925.1). Lineage (NCBI taxonomy): Eukaryota > Viridiplantae > Streptophyta > Magnoliopsida > Sapindales > Rutaceae > Citropsis > Citropsis articulata. Next base: position 19,416,922 of record JASUUH010000121.1, on the reverse strand, counting down.
ACTTGATTGAAAGCTTCTAGACTTATGAGTGGGAATCACTTTGTTGAAAGTGTGAATTTATAATTACACTTATAAAATGGCCCAAATATGATGGCAAGATCTCATTGAGGGTATGAAGTGAGTTGGACTGGACATAGGATTTTTATTTATTTTTATGACTATTTCCAAATCTATGATCAAGTTATTATATTATTAGTGTTTTCTGTGGTAACTCTGATCTTATAATGACAATATGGACATGAGTGTGAAGAATTTATAACAGGCCACATGTTTGGTCACGTTGGAGTTGTTTTATTGCCATCCTCGATACGGATTATTTCCTGTAGACCTTTTATCTTCGTAATTGGTTTTCAATGTTCTGTTGCTTAGCTCAAATCTTATGATGTGATGACAATTCAAAATCTTTTTTTCATTGATAGGAAAAGCAAGAAGTTATTATTGAAAAAGTTGTACGCAACAAGCGCAAATGTATAACCATTGTGAAGGGCCTGGACCTGTTTGGTAAGCCATATTTGATTCATCTCTTTGCAGTCTTATGTTTGATAGCTCCTATGTTTGTTATTTGTTGAAATTACAATTTAGTTTCTAAGGATTGGCACTTGTGTCAGGTGTTAAACTTAGTGATGCTTCTAAAAAGCTTGGGAAAAAGTTCGCCACTGGGGCATCTGTTGTTAAGGTGTGTAAATATTACAAGTACCTACAGTCAGCTTTTTTCATCCTCATATTTATATTTTTCTTACAATCTTCTAATGACATGATACTTTTAGGGCCCAACTGAGAAAGAGCAAATTGATGTTCAAGGAGACATATCCTATGACATTGTGGAATTCATTACAGACACCTGGCCTGCTGTAATTTCTTTGGGCATTTTTTTTTTTCATGCTCTTCTGTCTTACATAAATGGTGCATTTGGAAAACACTAAAAGAAAGATTTTGCCCCACTCTTTTAATGGATCTTTCTTCTGCTAGACATCAGAAAAATGAAAACACTAGAAATCCTAGATACTTTAGCTCAAGGGCTATGAAACGAAACAATTTTGCTCCAATTTCTTGGATGGCGTGAAGTTTTACTCTACAGACTTGAGTTCTTAAGGAAAAGGCCATTGGGGATTGTTATGAGTGTTATGAATATATCATGTTTTCGGTGATAATACTGACATGTTAGAAGATGTTACTCTGTAATTAACTCTAGGTTTGTAGTTAATTTCTTCTCTGAATATGTAATAATCAGATTTGGGACATATTTTAGAAAACTTCACATTGGTGTTGCAGAAGTTGATGAAGTTTTAAAGTTTCTGAAACAGAAGTTGCTCAAATTTGAGCAGTGTTTCTTTATCAAGTGCTTTAATTACTGATTTTGTTTGCATGCAATAAGTCATCTCATTACCATCAACAATTATGCTCCATATCATGTACGCTAGGCAGTTCCCAATCCATTTGTTGATTCCCTGGGCTGAATTTTGAGCATCTTCTGTGCCATTTCAGGTGCCCGAAACTGCTATATATTTCATTGAAGACGGGAAAAAGGTTGCAGCTGCATAATGTTAGGAGCTTTTTCAAAAGGGTGCTAGTTTCAATTTGACAAAAAGGAGCCTGTAAACTGCTCATTTTTTTCTTGGCTGGATCTTGTACAGATGTACGAGGAAACAAGTCCCTTGCAGCTAAGATGAGAAATTGTGTATCAGTGAAGCTTAAAACTATCAGCGGACCTCTAATTATGTTGTTTTTTTCAATGAATTTCTTCTTGTAGTACATATTTATACCTTGTTTCTTATGTGGCCAAGCCTTGCCCTTGTTTGCCTTTTCTGGCCGGAGAGAAGTATATAATGGTCTGGAGATTTTTAATGTCAAAGTTGGTCAAAGCGTATGAAAATTATCTGACCAGATATCTGTAAACATCATTTTGTTAATGCTACACATAGCATTGAGAGCATTTTTTATTTTTTATAACCTGAAAAGTTTTCCAACGCTTGTGTCAAAATTTCATTTCAATTTTCAATTTCCATTTCATCACAGGGCAGCTATGGTTATAGTGCTTGCCATGACGTCAAAAATTGATTACAAAAAATAAGGAAAAAGAAATCACACTTTTGTCAACATGGCCGCAAACTTGCAGACAAATGTCCCGAGCTAATTGCCGCTATATAGATAAAGCGAATATACTTTGGCTCTTGTCTCTTTTGATTCCTCGCATTTCAACGGAGTTCAGAAAAACCGAAACCCCTTCACTTCACTCTCTGCTCACATACAATAAATACATAGTTTCCCGTCGCCAATATTCTCAAGTTTCAACTTTGCTTCTCTTCTCTGCGGGTAATAGTGAATGCTCTTGTCTTACTTTTATTTTCTTGTTGGCTACTTTCTGATTATTATTTTGTTCAGAATAGGTGTTTGATCTTGTATGACCTTTCCTTCGAGAAGGAGCCGACCCTTTCCAACCGTTCAAGATCTATTGATTTTATTATCTCTTACGAGTTAGGACTGAGATTGTGTTGACGACGCCGCGGCCTTTCACCTTGAACTCTCCGGTCTCGGTGTGAGTTCTTGGAGTATCCGAGAATTGTCCGTTTGACCAACTTGATTCCTTTAAATTTTAATTTTATTCTGGAAATATTCATGTTGTGCTTACTCAGTACAAGTGTACTGTTATTGCACTGCACATTGATCAATTTAGCCTATGGCAGTAGTAATTGTCTTTCCTTTATCGCATTCTTCTGCTCAACGGTTTCGCATTTACACTCTTTCTCTCTGTCTCCGTGTCTTCATTCTCGTACTTGGTGGAATCCTGTTGTTATATGCTCTTAGTTAATATCTGGAAACTGAATTTACTTCGACATGTTGATATCTGCAGGTGTATGTGCATATTGTTGAGTTGAACCAGAGATTCAGATTAACATGGCACATTTGCTTTCGTCTTCATGCTCTTTGGACATTCTTTCTTGCCACAAACCTTCTGTCCAGCAATTGAAGCAAGGCTTAATTGGTTTGCCTACCTCTTTTACTGTGAAAACAGCCAAATCTCCAGTTCGGAAGGTTATCTTGTCAGCACAAAGGTCTCAGAGATTTCACACTGTTTATGCAACCACCACCCCCTTTACCCCGACTCAGTCACGCTCTGGTTTGCATCAGTCCTCCAATGATTTGTCCAAGGCAAAGCGGGTCATGATCATCGGTGGCGATGGCTATTGTGGTTGGGCTACTGCGCTCCACCTATCCAACAAAGGCTATGAGGTAGCTATTGTTGATAGTCTTATCCGTCGTCTCTTTGACCACCAACTCGGTCTTGATTCCTTGACCCCTATTGCCTCCATCCACGATAGACTCCGCTGTTGGAAATCTCTTACTGGAAAAGATATTGAACTCTACATTGGTGATATTTGTGACTTTGAATTCTTATCAGAAAGCTTCAAGTCATTTGAACCTGATGCTGTTGTCCATTTTGGGGAGCAGCGCTCTGCCCCTTATTCAATGATTGATCGGTCCAGAGCTGTGTTCACTCAGCATAATAATGTAATTGGAACACTAAATGTCCTCTTTGCTATGAAGGAATTCAGACAGGAGTGTCATTTGGTGAAACTTGGGACAATGGGAGAATATGGAACCCCAAATATTGATATTGAGGAAGGTTATATAACAATTACTCATAACGGAAGGACAGATACTTTACCTTATCCCAAGCAAGCCAGCTCTTTCTACCATCTCAGTAAGGTTCATGACTCGCATAATATAGCCTTTACTTGCAAGGCCTGGGGAATCAGAGCAACTGATCTGAATCAAGGAGTTGTTTATGGAGTGAGAACAGATGAGACTGCCATGCACGAAGAACTCTGTAATAGGTTAGATTATGATGGGGTGTTTGGGACTGCATTGAATCGGTTTTGTGTTCAAGCTGCTGTTGGTCATCCGCTTACAGTGTATGGAAAGGGAGGCCAGGTATGGCCTTATTTTATAGTAAACTGCCTTGCATATACATCATTTCCATCAGTAGATATGTACTTAAATCATGTTTTTCATCAAAGAATATGATTTTCCTTGAGAGAGATTGATCATCATATTCATTTGTTTTTTCCCCTTGTTGCACATGGTTTTTCTTTCGTTCTGCTACTGCATAAGTAAGTGCGTTTACTAACTGTATATATTTTTAACGTTTCAGACTAGAGGTTACCTTGACATAAGAGATACAGTTCAGTGTGTTGAGCTGGCAATTGCAAACCCAGCACAGCCTGGTGAATTTCGGGTCTTTAATCAGTTCACGGAGCAGTTTTCGGTCAATCAACTTGCTGCCCTAGTTACAAAAGCAGGAGAGAAGCTTGGGCTTGACGTAAAAACCATATTTGTTCCCAACCCACGAGTAGAAGCAGAGGAACATTATTATAATGCAAAGCACACAAAACTCATCGAGCTGGGACTCCAACCACACCTTCTTTCGGACTCACTTCTTGACTCGTTGCTCAACTTTGCTATTCAGTTCAAGGATCGTGTTGACTCAAAACAGATTATGCCCAGTGTTTCTTGGAGAAAAATTGGAACCAAGCCAAAGACTGTTGCGGCCTAATCAAATAAACATGGTTGAGAGATTTTGGAATGATAAAGAGTGTTTTAATCTCATTGTCGTCTCTATTGAGTTCTTCTCTTGCCTAGCACCAGAGCAGTTTTCAGTAACTATACCCATAGAGAAGAGTTGTAATCTAGGGGTTTATGGGCATATGCAATTCCCTGCCCCTATAGCATCTGTCATATGATCAAGGTCGAATAGCTGTATCAAATCCCAATCTCCGGACTTGTAAGATTTTGAGATTTGTGGAGGTGCCTTCTGTTTATTTATTTTTAATCGTATGGAGTGATTAACCTTGTATGATGGATGCAACCATAGAGATGGATTTCAAAATGGATTGCATTACAACGGATTTTGTGTTTGATCCCCATCGAACCGCAAGTGAAATTGAAGACCGTTGGTCAAGTTGTCAGTTTCCATCTCTGATCTTATTGTAATTCAATTTTGCATGCAACTTCGAAAAGGTTTGAAACAAGTTGTTCTACGGAGGTAAGTTGCCAAAGAGGGTTAAAAAAGAATAAGGGAAATAAAAGAGATGCATCAACCGTATTCTAGTAGAAAATGATACGGGAAAAAAACTGTGAATATATTAATCGTATTTATTGATTTTAGTCTAGGCAAGTCTAAAAAATTGACTCCAAGTCCCACCGAACTGCTGAATTTGATATCTTATGTCATTCCATGACAAGTAGTCCCAAGGCAAAAAGACTTGAAAGTTAAAACTTGGAATCTGTTATCGCTGCAACCGAGTGTTGTCACATTCGCGAATCAATTGTACCATCTGCTCTTTTACTTGTTGGTCCATTTTTCTGATAGTTTGCCTTTATAAACTGAATCACAAGCGAAGCTAATTCATCCTGATGTGAAGTGAATTCATGGTCGGCTCCTTCTATGATGTGCAGCTTATGGTTAGGTATGAACTTATCGAACTCCAAAGCATCTTCTGCCGGCACCATTTTATCCTTGGTTCCATGAATTGTCAACACCCTGTAAACGATAGCAAGGATATTAGGACACCTTGGTGTAATAAGAGTCGAAATTAGAATCTCCAATAAATAGAAAAATGGATACTTCAATAGACCCTTAGTCCTATTTTACAGTTTAAATGCTCTTCCCAAATGTTCATTGACATTAATTACACGGAGATCCAAATTAATGCTTTATCACAGCGGAAAATATGCATCTGTGGATCAAACAGTTTTAGATATCCTATAACATGAAATTTCGCCTTCATTTGAGGTACTTGAAGATTATTTACTTTTGATGGTAGAATAATGAGGAAACAAATGCCAAAAAATGCCACTGGCAGGTAATATTAACATCTGTTCTTGATTCTAGACAGTTAACAGTTATATAACTTGATGAGAGATTAACTATTTTAATTTCGAACCGTCTAGGCTGGTTGGATCAAACTAGCAGATTAAGACTACCTAAAGTGATTCCACAAGATGGCATAAACAAAAGCATACATTATGAATCCAATATATTGCAAAGGGGCAGATCCAAGAAATCTTATTCATTCTAAACATCAGTACATAAAAAATTGACTCAGGCTCCTCTCGTGTGGCTTCATAGAAACTGTATGTTATATAAGATGCAGAATACTATCCTGAACTTCCTCTTAAATGTTAATTTTCATCATTTTGGATAACAAACTTCCCCCCCAAAAAAAAAGGAATGTTCACCAGCAAATCCCAAATCGGCATGCTTGATTATTGCCTTCCATAACTAAGTTACTTTCCTTACTCTATTCAAATTAAAAAGAGAGAAGAACAGTCGGTTTAACAACAGTCCCTCTGCCTTCACACAAATTGTGAAATGAAGAATGTAAATAAACCAGGTGTATGTCAAAGCAGATTAAGAAACTTCACCATATCAGACAGAAATTTTGGCTGGCACTTTTTTACAAGAAACATAAGCAAGGATTTACAATCATGAAAGATGCAATCTGTTAAACGAATTGTGCCCTAGTACCTGCAGTCTTTGCATATCATATGGCATGCTGCATGAATATCAGTGGATAAGCGGTCCATCAAACTTTCTTCAGTCACGCGATACTCAAGCTTTCCTGACGAGAAGAAGAAAAAATATCAGGTCAATGTACAATGAAAGTAATTGTAAGAATTGCTTGGTAAATACACAATCATTGTAACCTCAAGATTATATGAGCCCCGGTATTCCATAAACAAGGCTATTTAAGTTGTAAACTTTAAACTCTAATGTTGCTCAACCATACTCCAGAAAGTATAGAAAATAAAATATTTCAAAGAAGAACCATACCTGTAGTTATACGAAACAAACGTCATATAACTAATGACAAGTTAGTGCTATAATAACAATTGATAGCTTACCCTTTTTATTCCTAACATCAATGAATCCATTCTGCTTGATTCTCTGTAAATATCCTAGTCCCAAGCGACCTTCAATGCCTCTCTTGAGATTGAACCGGCCAGAAATATTGATGACTATACTTATGTCGTTATACTTTGAAGCATACAAAAGCACCGCATTTCCTCCTGCAGGAACCCTCTTCAGCAATATGGCACTTTCAAAAAAAGAAAAATGAAACAAATATTTTTACTCTTCTAAGCCAAGTAGGTCTGACTGAGGAAACATAAGTTCCAAAGTCATTGCTCTAAGCAGATTTTATGAGTGCGTCACTGTCAAGCATATATGGACTGAGAAAACTGTTTTTGCAACTATATAGTAGCAACAAACTTTAAGCAGAAATTTTCTAGTAGCATCAGCAAATAGAATTTGAAATTTGTGGATCATTAGCATGATAACAATTCCATTTACCAGTTTATTCAATCTATTATTACTCAAACATGGACCTATAAGTCCTACATATGTTGTCAGGTGTATCAAGATGAAATCACAATATTTATGGGTGTGATTTCTGAATTGAGCCTAACAAGCAAATTTAAAGACCTTTGCTGTGTCCAATAATTGCAGTTATTACATGCCCCTTTGCACAGAAGTCTTGGACTATGGCACGCAAATCCTCAGCTTCTCTGCGGTAGTTACCATACAGAAATGACCCTCCACTTTCTCTACAAAACAAATTACAAGCAACTGCTCATCATTACTAGAACAACGCGTTTAGAAAGAAATTACATCAAAGTCCAACATTTGTTACTTCATAAGTCCAAATTATATTAGCTAACAAATCTTGCATGAGTTACATGCTTTTAGGTGAATCCCAATTTGCTGGTAGCAGGAGGAGTACTGGACATGTGTGATTTGAGGTTGGTGTAAAGTAATTCATTTGAAGTTACTGTGTTTGTTTACCTCAACTTTAAATCCCAGAAATGAAGACAATAAGAAGAGGCCATTAAAGCCCCTTAAATGGCCAGTTAAAACACACCCTTAATATGCATCAGCGCTATAAATCTAATCAAGAAAAACATAACACTGGCCATAAAACACCAAACTTGGAACACTGCTAGCGACCATACAAACTTGTTGACCTCCAAAGTTAGCAGAAAATGCAGCATTAGATTCAACAGCAATAAGAGCATTATGAAATAAGTACTTCAAGAAACTAATGATAAAGTAACAAAGGTCTCGCAGCTTCACATGCTTTTGAGCAATTTTGGCGTTGTATGCTGATGATGCCCAACGTTGAAAATTTTTCAATGGAAACTCAATAGACTGTAAAAATATAAATGGAATTTGAAAAGAAAAGGCTGATGAAATTACTGGGGAGAATTCACATCACTAAGCAAGGTTTAAAATATCCACAAGCAAACCCTTAAAAATTAAAGGCCCAGTGGGCTGCAACTGAAAATTGTTTTCTGCCAAGACGAAGTTCACTCAGTTGATGTTTAATTGCTTTTACTGTAATCATCCTACCCATTCCCCGAAAAGTCGAAGCGGAAGGCACTGATTCCTTCTCTTTCTAAAGCAGCAGCAAGGTTCACCATGGGGATTCGATCCTACAGACAAAACATCACATTTGGAAAACCAACCTCAATTTCAGAACTGATAGCTAACACTTCTAACTATGTTAATAAATTGAAGCCCACAATTTGTCATAAGATGAGTGAATACTTCAGAAGCTCTCACATTTTGGAATACAAACTCAGAATTCACCAAATTTGGACTAGTAATAAATATATTCAAAAAATAGTAGAATAATATGAAGCATATGACTTTTCAGAATGACCAACCTTTGTGGATTGAAATCCATGGCACACGATAACAAGCTGCTTTGAACCAGTTTCATGGAATATCCCCACGAGATTCTCACCGTGGCTGTTGGGAATTACAACTCTGCGGCGCTGAACCACTATAAGAAAGATTGAATATTTTAGAGATTTTATTATAACTAACACACAGACACATGCACTACGTCTATGCAAAAACCTTAAAATTTACAAGCAATTTTAAATTTTCGGCAACACAATCTTTTCTTTAACCAGATTGTTTGTTTTTTATATGAACGAAGAGGCCGCGTCACCCACCTGGGTCCTGCTGGACACCTTGTCGATGACTCTGAGTCGGCCGAGTCACGGACATGGTGTGAAATGACGAATTGCCTGTGATGCCTTCGCCTGATTAAGGAGAAACGTTGAAGATTGATGAGCGATGACCCAATACATGCGATCACACGACAGAGAGTGAAACACAGACACGTCCGTCATTCAGTTATGTTCGGTTAAAAGTTCCCGTCGTATTATTATTATTATTTGTCAGCAATTTTTTGTTTTTGAACCTTCCAAACAAATATTTTATCCAAATAAAATCTTCTGTTGCAAAATATTTTGGGTTGATTTCACCGCACCTCCTAAATTTATCTGCATTCTTTTTAACTTAAAACCTAATTTTTTTTTTTTAGTTTTTTTTTTAATTACATGAGACTATTGTTTAAGAATATAACTCATATTACATAAGATTACAACTAATATTTACAGATTAGAATATTACTGGGACTAGTTTACATCAATTCTTATAAAGTACGTTCAGATTTTGACCCTCTTTAATATTCGAGGAATGTTTACTCCACTCACATTTGACCCTCTTTAATATTCGAGGATGTTTACTCCACTCACATTTCAAAAGGGAGAAGACTACCTTCACTCAAATTAAGAAAACAAATTAAACCCCTACAATACGTCGTGGGAGTTCGAACTCATGACTTCACAATTGTGAGTTCATGAGTTGAATTTTTATCCTTAATTCAGTTGGGAAATGGTACACATTTCACTAATGAATCTCACATAAATTCACTTGAATTAATTTACACACACACATACGCTGATACACATACACACCCACGAGCCTCAAGTGAGCCAGTGAGGTTTATTCATACTGTTAAAGTAGAGAGCGTTAAAAATTTAGTTAGCTTCGAGTCTTTGATTGACAGTTTGGGGAGTAGTGGTAGACTTGCAAAATCTCAGTGCTGCAATTAAGTTCACTGATGAATGAAGGATACGAGGGTAGAGTAATAATATAGCTACAAATTTTTGTATAAATTCATGTGGCATAATAAAATTGGTTCAATTAAATTTTTATTGGTTCACATGATTTATTTTTATTTTTTTGTATTTTCATTCAATTAATGAATTAATGCCACATCAATTTGTGCAAGATAAGTTTGTACAAGAGTTTGTGGCTATATCATCACTCATGACGGTAAAGCTAACACATGTTTTTGACTTTTGAGAACGTTATTGATTTTATTTTTATGTTATTATATGGATCCAATTATTATTATAATGAAAAAAATAAAAATTGTAGTCCAATGTCACATTACGATGATAGATAAGTTCTTTTTTTCAAAAAATAAGATAAATTAAAGCCTTATTTGGTAGTATTGTTGAATAAATATAACTTAAAAACTATAATATTAAAAATACTTAGTAAACACCTACTATCTACTATTTAATTTTTTTTTTTTTTGAAAGAGAGTATGTTTTTCATTCAAGACCAATAATGGTCAACGATATAATGCCACAAGGGCAAAAATACACAATATTAGAGGGCAAAAATACACAATATTATGTGACAGGGGCATAAATATACAATATTATGCCACATCAGCATAAATACACAATAATTAAACTTAAGTACAATATATAGAATAAAGGACTCAAGCCTTGGCTTGGACAATTCCTAACAGCAACTAAGGGTCGCAATTTGGGTCAGAATTCGTTTATTCGATTCGATTTGAAGTAAATTAAATAGATTTGAGTTTGAAAAGACTGATTCATTTGAAAAAAAAAAAAAAGAATAAATGGCTTATAAACAAATAGAATACAATATATTCATTTCAAATTCGTTTATTATTCATTTAATCAAATTACTTATTTATTCTTAAATATTTATGAAAAATTTTTAAATTTGAAGGTTAATCTAGTAATTATAAATAATAATAAGACAATATATAAATGGGTGGGGCTATTTGAACCCACCAATTTACTCAATAAACACACTTTTAAAAATAATTTTTTATTATTAAAATACCCTTAAATTAAATTACAATTATGGACACTAGAATATAATTAAAAAAAATAATAGAATTTTTACTCTTTAAACCCATCTTTATATTCAACATAGTTTTATAGAACCCTAATCAAATTTTCATTAAACCCTAATCAATCAATAGGTGTGATTCTTCTCTCAAGCCATATATTTTATTAAATAGACACATGTGATTTGATTCAGAGTAACAAAATCAGTTGTTATTAATTTGATGGATATTAATTTTATGGAGGAACAAAATAATATTGACAATCATGAACATGTATGAATTTTTTTTTAATATTTGATTTTTGTTTTTTTGCCCTTTTTCATTCGGAATTGATAGACAATGTTGACAGATTTTCTTTTTGTTTGAATCATGAACAACTTTGGCTGTTCTTTGACTTTTTGTCTTATTGAAAACGTTTTGCCAGAGCACTTAAATGCTTGCAGTTTGAGAGAGAGATTGGGTACAATATTTAAACTAAACAATTTCACAGCATTCGTTAGAAATAGGGGTGGGCAATTCTCGGTTCGGTTCGGTTTGGTTAAAAAATTTATTAAATATTTATTAAATATTTATTAAATTTGTTAAATTCGGTTCGGTTCGGTTCGGTTCGATTCGGTTCTTAAATATTTAGGGTTAGGAATTTAAGAGAGAAATTTATTTTTTAGTTAATATATTTTTAATTAAATATATTATAATAAAATCAAATCGAACCGATTGGTTTTTCGGTTCGGTTCGGTTTTAAATCGAACCGAATAAAAACCAATCGGTTCACTAATTTTAGAACCATTCGGTTTTTGCTCATTGAACCGAACCGAACCGAACCGAATTTTTTCGGTTCGGTTCGGTTTAGTTCGGTAAAAACCGAACCGTTTGCCCACCCCTAGTTAGAAATATCAGGCGGGCACCACGTTATTCCACCAAACACCACATCATTAACCCCTCTTTCCAAATACTAGAATTACGAGAACAACGAATACTATATTATTTTTTCTTCTTTTTCCAAATTATGGTTTTAAAATTACGAGAACAACGAATCGTGCTTTAACCCCTTTTTATTTTATTAAAAATTTTCTCTCTGTGTTATGCATTGATCTTTGCGTTTAATTAGTTTTTGGTAGCCTCGTAAATAGTAGTTGATGTACTTTTATCTTATTGTATTTGAATTTGCCAAAATAAATTAGGTTCCTAATGCGTCACCAACAATTGACTCTGCAAGTTCTGATATTTATGGAGCTACAGTTTTGGATACAAGTGGGCAGCTTAAAGCACAGATGGAGCCAGTCGTTTCTAACCATTATTTTAACTCGTTTGTTGAGGTTCACTTCTTTTAATAGTTTATTTCTGCAACTTTATGTTTCTTCCAAGAGTAACTATTATTTTCACCAATCTAATACTAAGAAAATTATATCGTTTTAGTTTGGTCTTTACGTGTCATATAAAATTGATTTTTTAAATATAGTTTGTAGTTTTAGTAATGACATTCTATTATATGCAGGATGATGTTTCCATCAAATCTACGAATTATGATACAGATTGTGTGATGGATTATAGCAGTGAATTTACAACTCATGAGGTAATTTTAGTTTATAATTAATTTTGGATTAATTTTTTATCAAATTTTATTTAACTTACATGAGATTTCTTTTTATCTAGATATTCAAGAGTAGAGAAGCAATGATTCAGTGGACTCGTAATGTCGGAAAGAAAAATGGTATAATGGTTGTTATCAAGAGATCTGAAGTTGGTCGTGGTGGTAAAAGACCAAGGATCTTTTTTGGTTGTGAGAGAGGTGGAAAGTATGAAAAAATAAAGAAGAAAGACAACCAAAAAGATTTGAAATCGAGAATAACTGGTACAAAAAAATGCGGATGTCCTTTTAAACTAAAAGGCCAAAAGTTAGACACTCATAGCGATTGGATGCTAAAGGTAATGTGCGGAGTTCATAATCATCCAATTGCAAAACATCTTGAAGGGCACTCATTTGCAGGACGATTAACTACAGAAGAAACATCAATATTAGTTGACATGTCAAAAAATATGGTGCGACCAAAGGATATTTTAGTCACTTTGAAAAAAAAGGATCCATTTAATGTTTCTACAATAAAGTTAATATACAATGCACGACAGAGATATAAGGTGATTGAGATGGCTGGCAGATCACAAATGCAACAACTTCTGAGTAAGTTATCTGAACATAATTACATTGAGTGGCATAGGTGTTATGACAATACAGATGTTGTGAAAGACTTGTTTTGGGCACACCCTAAGAGCATTGAGTTGTTACGTTCATTTCCAAGTGTTTTGCTAATGGACTGTACTTACAAAGTCAATAAATATCATCTTCCTTTATTTGAGATTATAGGAGTGACATCAACTGATATGACTTTTAATGTTGCTTATACATATCTAAGTTCTGAGCGGGAAGATAGCTACACATGGGCGTTAGATAGATTGAGAGGTTTAATGGACAATGATTTTTTACCTAAGGTCATTGTCACTGATAGAGAGTTGGCTTTAATGAATGCCATTGAGAAAATATTTCCTCATGCAAATCATTTTTTATGTAGATGGCATATTAGTAGGAATATTATGGAAAACTGCAAGAAGTTATTTGCAGCAAATGATAAGTGGGAGAAGTTCATAATGAGCTGGAACTTATTGGTGTTATCTTCAAATGAAATTGAATTCATTGACCACTTTAAAAACATGCAGAGAGATTTTACATCTTTTCCAGCAGTGATGGAATATGTAACAGATACATGGTTGAACAACTATAAAGAAAGATTTGTTTCAGCATGGACAGATAAAATTATGCACTTTGAAAATTTAACAACAAACAAGTATATAACATTTTAATTTTACCAATAACTTATTAGTTTTACTTAATAAATTTATTCATTATTATTATTGTTGTTGTTGTTGTTGTTATTAATTTTTTTTGTTAATATTATCTTTTTAATAGGGTTGAAAGTTCACATTCAAGGTTGAAGAAGTATCTTTCCACAAGTCAAGGAAACTTTGAGACATCATGGGCAAAGATACACAATTTACTTGAGCTGCAACATACATATATTAAAGCATCATTTGAGAAAAGTTTGACAGTTGTTCAACATCAATTCAAGCCTGCAGAATTCAAACATATTCGAGGCTTCATCTCTATAACTGCATTAAATATCATCCTTAGCGAGCTGAAGCGTGCTATTTCTATTGGGGTTGATCACTTTGCATGTGGGTGTGTTATTCGCCAAACACATGGTTTACCATGTGCTCATGAGATTGCAGAATACAAAAGAGAATGTCAGCCTATTCCACTTGAGAGAATTGATCTTCATTGGAAAAAAACTTGATTTAGTAGCTATTACTCAGAAGCAAAAGGTGGAGTTAAGTTGTCAACCGGAGTTTGAGTTAATTGCTAAGCGGTTTAATGAGAGTTCGATTGAAATCCAGTTAGATATTTTGAAAAAATTGAAGGAGATAGCCAATCCTGGGTGTACCTTTCTTTAAATCCAGAAGTAAAGATAAGAACACGACGTCGACCATCTATCAAAGCTGATACTTCTACCCGTCGCGACCCATCTGCTTTTGATATAGCATTATTTGGCCAAGAAAGTTGTTCACTTAATATGAAGAGTAATTCAGTTACAACTGCTAAATCAAAAGCTGAGGTTAAACGTAGAGGAAGACCGAAAACAAAGTTAACACAAATTTATGCTTAAGTTATTTAATTTAAATTTTTTATTATACATAATACTTATATTTGCAGATTGACAAGAGCGCGCCTGTCAAATCAATTACTTTTATTGATGAATTTCCAGTTGGATTAAAATCATATATTCATCACATTAAAGATGTTGTAGTTGATGGTAACTGTGGTTTTAGAGCAATAGCTGACTTAGTAGGCTTGGGTGAGGATGGATGGGTACAAGTGAGGAAAGATTTACTAAATGAGTTGCACTCTCACTTAGATGATTATGGTAAATTATACGGACCTGAAAGAGTGAATGAACTTATTCACATCCTTTCATATTATGAGAAGTGGCCAGCATCGTTTGATCGATGGATGACTATGCCTAACATGGGTCATCTTATAGCATCGTGCTATAATGTTGTCTTATTCCACTTGTCCTCGGTACAATGCCTTACATTTTTGCCTTTGAGATCTGAGCCAGTGCATATACTATCTCGCAGAAATATTGCTCTTGGCTATGTTTTTTGCAATCATTTTGTTGAGGTATAATTTATTATTTTATTAATTAAATGTTGTTCCATTTATAATTTACAATTATTAATTTTTACCTTTTACATGTATTTTTAACGCCAGGTCATCCTGTTCCACCTATTACACCTGATTGGGGCAAATATCATTACCCTATCGCAAATGGATGAGAGACTTCATATGCCTCTCAAATACAACATTTTAGAGAAATTATAAGTCCTAAGGTGGCTAGTATAGATAGAATAATTTTAGACAATTAACTCATAATACTATTCATATGTTTATTTATTTATTTTTACTTTAATGTTGGCAAAAATTGTTTAATTAATAATCAATTGCTTTATTTATTTATTTATTTATTTTTGCTCAACGTTCATGGATATGGATGATGGATATGATTCGTTTAGGAATGGCTCCTCACTCAAAATTGTTTAATTAATATTGATGATTAAATTTCCAATTAATAATCAATTTTTTTTTTCAAATTCTGAAAAAAAAAATTATTTTTTTCTCAAATTCCTCATATTAGATTTTCATACCATCATACAATATTTTTCTCACTACAATAATATAACTCAAAAAAATAATTTCATGACAGTGACTATTTTCTCCATTTAGAATGTTTTGATTCATTTGTCCTTGAACGAGGGGCCATTCACTGAAAATTGATTATTAAATTTCCAATCAATAATCAATTTCCAATCAAAAGGGTTTATAAATGAATATAATGGGTTTAATAAGTAAAATCACTATTATTATAAAATTTGGGTTTAGTAAGGGTATATTAGGTATTTTAGTGGGTTTACGGAGTAAAATTTAAAATTTCAAAATTTAAAGGTGGGTTTATTCAGTAAATAGGTTTATTGAGTAAATTGGTGGGTTCAAATAGCCCTACCCTATATAAATGAGATGAAAAATTTTATGGTTTGAATTATTTATTTAATTTTTATAAACGAATTTGAATTCAATTCAATTCGTTTATTAATTCTATTAAATGAATTAAACAAATCGAACCGAATATTTGTTTAATAAACTAATCGAATCTGAATTCTGATATTTCAATTCGTTTAATAAATGAATTGAATCCGAAGCCACATAATTTTTGCCGCCCCTAACAACAACTATAATTAAAAACCAAAAGGAAAACAAGAATTTCACCAATTAAAACTAATTAAAATCAGGAGGAATTTTATGGATTGCTGCCAGCCTCAACTAATGCAAATGAAACCTCTTCAGTGCCGGAGCTACACATGGGCTAGACCGGGCTCGTAAAAAAAAAAATCATTTATACCCCTTACTTTCTTTTTTATCAATTTAGTAAAATAATAAGTTTTTATTTTATTATCATATATGTCCCTAACTCAATTACCCTTATCTTTCCATCAATTTAGTATAACAATAGAGTTTTTATTTTATATTCAAATATGTCCCTAATTCAATTGCCCATATGTTTTCATCAATTTTATATAACAATAGAATTTTTATTTTATTTACAAATATGTCCCTAATTCAGTTATATTATTTTCAATTGAAATTAGTGACTTATTTTATAAAATGATTAAATCAAATATTTATTGAATAGATTGAAAACACTAGGGAGCTGAAATTTTATTACTGCTTTAATTTATTTAAAAAACCTTTAATTGGAAAAAAAATGTCAACGTAATATAACATCGTCACCAGTATTAAAAGTACTTACAGAAACAACAATTATCAATATTTTCATAAAATTTTTATGTGAATTTTCAGATTTTGTTTATTCGTTATATTAACTAAGAGGACAAGTTAGAAAATACAATTCAAGTATTTTAAGGAGCAATTAATAGAAGAATCAATCAATATCTAATTCTTTAAAGAGAGTTCAAGCTTCTGACAAACAAACAACTATACCCAAATACCTTTTTGCTGAATTGAATTGAATTGAATTTATTATTAAAACTTTTGACTAATAATACTTTTACAATTTAGAAGGGTGAATAAATTTTAATTGTTTAATTTATTAAGCCAGTAATTTAATACTTCACTTCAAGCATAAAAGTTTTACTTCTAATTTTTAATTGATTGTAATTGCATGTATTGATATATTTTAATTTGAAATTCTTAAATGATTTTTTAATCTTTATATAATTAAATGTTATTATAGATTGTAATGTCAGATTTTATAATTAAAAAATAGTATTTTCATAATTGAATTACATTTTTTTTTTCTACTTTTTTTTATAATTATTTTTATCTATCGTACATATTTAGAGGGATAATGTTATAATGTTCCTCCTTATTTAATGTATTTCTTTCTACTTATAAATTTTTATATTCGCTTTAAAACATAAATTTTAAAATTTAACCCGAGTCAATATTAAATCTGGGGTCCGCCCTTAAACCTCTTTCCAAATGGAGAAAGAAAATAATATCACAAAAATAGCACAAAACACCATAACACGATACTAACTAAAAACATAACAAAAAACCACGAATCTCAACAACATAACAACCTCATCTACAGAATCCCTAGCAAGTCTGGATGAGCTCTCAACCCTTGCCATCAATAACTTGCACCAAGTCATCAGAACATTGATGCATCACTATTAGAGCCATTCATAAACTTTAATACAACATATCCTCTTGATTTGAACATTCACATGAGTCCGATCCGAACCCCGAGTTGACACCATTTAGGACCATAAAAGATCTCAAAATAAGCATATAAAGAACATCCAACAAACAACAAGAAAACCAACCGCCACAAAGAAAAGAAAATAAAATAGGAAAACTAAAAAAATTAAAACATAAAAATAAATAAGGAGACTGAAAATAAAATAAAAAAGAAAAAACATTGACAAGAGAGAGAAAATCCCTCTCCAACTAGAGAAACACCCTTTTTGTTGGTGGCTGTGAGCTATGGATTGGTGACTAAGGACCGATAGCGGCTGGAGCGGTGGTGGCCACAGTAAAGTCCGATGGCAGCAAACCCTAGCTTTGTGACATCACGTCGCTAGTGTGAACCAGGGTGGGGATGTGAACCAGTGTGAACCAACTTTGTGACATCACGCCTACCTCATTTTCCACCCCATTAAAAATTTTACCTCCATTCCCCAATAAATTTAGTGGGGTGGGGATGGGGAATCCCCATGTGGGGAACGATTTCTCCATCCCCACCCCATTCCCCATTTATTTATTTTGTAATGGATATAGATATATGATTTCAATAAATTAGAAATTAAAAACTTCAATTAAATCATTATCATATTACTAGGCATTTTAACTATGTAAAAAAAAATCTCCAAATATTTGTAGTAATATCTTGAAATAATATTAAAATTAAAAAATATTTGAAGAGGGTAGTTCTTAAGAGAGAAAAGAAAGCACAATAATATTTTAAGGTTGAATAAAAATTATATTCTAAGGTTTTCTTTTAGTTATAATCTATTTGTATTAAGTAGAAATTAAAAAAAAATTATTAACTAATATTGTAATTGATAAAACAAAAATTATTAAATAAAATTTAGAAAAAATATCTATATATAATGGGGATCAATTGGGGTGGGAGACAAACCAAACCCCGCCTATAAGGGTGATTCTTTTCTCCCATTCAAAAATTATTTAAAATTCAATTCTATCCTGGGTGAGCCCCAAAATCATAGAGGATTTTGGCATCCCTAGTGTGAACCAGGAAGATGAAGTTAAAGGCTGATCGGCTACTTGAAATGCTGGTCGGCGAATTTTTTTTTTTTCAGGAATTGGTGTAAAAACTTGAAAGGATAGATCTAGATCTATGATTTTTATATTTAATATTTAACAATCCTACCATTTAAAAGTCAGATTAATTTAATCTAACACTTATACAATGAAAAAACTATAATATCTTAACCATTCATACCATGACATGACTTTGTTTAAAAGTGATATTTACAATACGATAATAACTTTTTTATTATCATTCCATAGTTGTTTTTTCACTGTAACTCTAATTTTTACCTTTAGAACACAACATTTTAATGCCAAACGAAGCCTAAGATTCCCTTCTAGTTATTTTGAATTAACCATAGAAACCCAAGGTATTAGCACACACTAAAGATGAAAATTAACCAAGAATGTACCGCGACTTAGTGACGCCTCCATGTTCAAATTTACCTAAAATCTTCCAATTGATGGGTATTTGATTTCGCTTCTAGTACAAAATTACAAAAGCTTAAGTCAATAAGAAAGGCTCACAAATTAATCAAATGAAAACAAGAACCTTCCAAGTTGATTTCGGAGAAGCAAATTTTCATCTGAACATTATCCAGGAGCAGCAAAATTTAAGTTGAACGTTATTCTCAACTGTATAAAAAAGTTGGAAGGCAACGGAAGGATTTTAAGAGGAAAAAAGGGGGGGGGGGGGGGTGAAGGGACAGAGAGCATGCACATCCCAGTGCGCTTAAAATTGCAGCTACAATTGACAGCGCAATTCTACCGCCAGTAAATTCTTCTATAACTTCTATTCAGATTTGTGATACATAAACAGTCTAGCAGCAATCATACTACGGTTCTCCCAAAAACAGGCCTGTGATTAACTAAATTATGCACAATCAATTCAATTTATAACCATGCAGGAGGTACCAACCTCTCTAAGGCTATGATCCCACAGGAGCAATTCCTTTGGATTTAGCTGCAGCCTTTGCAGCTGCGGCAGCAGCAGCCGCTGCAGCGGCAGCAGATGCAGCTGGATTGGGTGTTGATGGTGGAGGCACCGGGTTTGATTGTGAATTGCTTTGTGATTGAACCATCTGCTGATGTTGCTGCTGCTGCTGAGAGTTGAGTTGGGCGAGTAGGGCCTTGATCTGACTTCCTGAAAGAGTCTCATGCTCAAGCAAAGCATTAGCAAGTGCATGGAGCTCCTTGCTACGCATAGTGAGAATAGTTTTTGCATTGTTGTAAGCCCTATCCAGAAAGTTCCTAACTTCTTTCTCAATAAGCAGCCTAGTCTCAGTGCTCATGCTCTTCCCATTATCATCATAATTGTGAGTGACAACCCCAACTTCTTTGCTCATGCCATACTTTGTAACCATTGCTCTAGCTAGATTAGTGGCTTGTTGAAGATCAGAGGATGCGCCAGAAGTAACTTCATTTTCTCCAAAGATAAGCTCTTCTGCGACCCTTCCACCCATGCAAACATCAAGCCTGGCAAGCATCTGCTTCCGTGAGATACTCGTTTCATCCTTGTCTGGCAATTGAGCAACCATGCCTAAAGACATCCCACGGGGAACAATTGTTGCTTTGTGAACTGGAAGAGCCCCATCAGTATGGATAGCCACAAGGGCATGGCCACCCTCATGGAAAGCCGTCAGCTTTCTTGACTCATCAGAGATCACAGCTGATTTGCGTTCACTTCCCATCATAATCTTGTCCTTTGCATACTCCAGATCAGCCATTGTCACAGCTTTGGCACCATCCATTGCTGCTTTGAGTGCAGCGATGTTGACTAGGTTTGCAAGATCTGCACCAGAGAACCCGGGAGTCCCTCTAGCAATGATCATCAGATCAACATCATCTGCCTTCAACACCTGTAATTGCACCACAATCAATGGTAATGCATAGGTATTGGTACATGACTATTCCTATTGTGTCACATAAATCTAATATAAAATCTTACAAAAGCCAATGTTGAAATACATAGTGCATCAACTAAAGGACTAGGTTATGATATGATGGTAATGGTTTAACTGTATACCGACAAGAAATATACGAACAAAGAGATGTGAATTAGACAGCCTTAAGTCAGGCTCATCAAGCAGATATTTCCCACTGAAGAATAACAAAAGACCACGACAGCGAAACAAGGAGTAAGCAATACCTTCGACATGTGGGATTCCATGATCTGCCGCCGCCCTTCTACATCTGGATTTGGAACAACAATGTGGCGGTCAAATCGTCCAGGTCGCACCAGTGCCTTGTCTAATGACTCTGGGAAATTAGTAGCAGCAATCACAATTATTCCTTCATTTTGCTTGAAACCATCCAGCTCAACTAACAGCTGATTCAAAGTCATCTTCATGTATTGTTGGTCTTTAGGGTTTCGGCTTCCTCCAATGGCATCTATCTCATCAATAAATATTATACACGGAGATCGCTTCTTTGCAGCAGAAAAAAGATCTCTTACTCTCCGGGCTCCAACTCCAACAAACATCTCTTCAAACTCACTGCCGCTGCAAGAGAAGAAAGGAACGCCAGCTTCTCCAGCAATAGCTCTTGCCAACATAGTTTTGCCAGTGCCAGGTGGGCCAACAAGCAAAACACCTTTTGGAAGCTTCCCACCTAAACGAGTGAAGCGCTGTAACAAGAAAAGCCAAATATGCAGGAATCAAAATTAATATTCCATTAGGTGGTTAAGGAACATACATTCAAAGTAAAGAAAAAGCCATAAGTAATGGGCCATTCAACTAGTATCAGCATTAATGAAGATCTATGGCTGCCAACAATTCCTGGTCCCTAATATCAAAGAACATTCCACTCTCAAATCACAAACTTTTACAGCCTTGAATCTTAGTGCATGATCTTAAACCACTCTATGCATTGAAACTGCTATTATACACAGGTGTTTGTGAACAGGATTTTATACCGTCATCTGCCAAGAAGGAACAGTTTTTGGACAATGTCATCAAGAAGATATTGTCCTTATCCAGCCTCTTACAAAGAGAACTAATGTGTTCTCAACAAACAGAAATTTTCTTTTTTAAAAAAAGACAGCTGGTATGTAAAAAAGGAATGACTTTGCTTCCCTAAACAAAATTTCCACCTTCCCAGGTAAGGGTGTAATTTTTAGAATTACTAAAACCACCAAAAATGAGAAACATGTCCAACTTAGCACATAGAAACAGCATCAATGTTCAAGGGAAACTAACAAAAAATGCAAATTAAAAAACTAAATTGATTCACAGTGTTTCAGACATCAGTTCGCTCATTGCTTACAAATTGAAATGAAAAGATAAAATAGCAGAGCAATAATTACATAATCACCTGGTCAGACGGAAAACCATCATCAAGCAAACCAAATAAACTCATAATTGAGGTCTCAAGATATAGATATCTAGTAACTACATGCACACAAGAGCTTAGTTACACAGTTTGGTACTGAAAAGCAGAGAGCAGGAACATAACTACAGTTCATATTAGTCTAAGTGTATCTCATGACAGAAGCTATTAGGTGAAAGCCAAAGCAATGAAGCTTTCAAAATTGGTTCTTTATTCCCCAATTCAGAATGAAATGTATAATTTGTGGAGGAGATATTCAGGCAATGAATAGAGAAAAAGGAAAGATTACATATCTCTCCTATATTTGATGCATCTTTTGGGTGTATAACCCGGAACAGGAGATTCCACAGGTGGCACACACATTTACACCCAGTCTCCATGTGACAAAAATGCACACAGAAAGCTAACAAGAAGATAAAGAGAGATAGATGTGCACATGCACAGGTCATTATCAAGCATTTACTTTTGGATCTCGAAGGTAGTGGACAATCTCTTCAAGCTCTTGTTTTGCCTCATCAACGCCTTTCACATCACTGAAT
The DNA here is from genome assembly GCA_030449925.1 of Citropsis articulata. Lineage (NCBI taxonomy): Eukaryota > Viridiplantae > Streptophyta > Magnoliopsida > Sapindales > Rutaceae > Citropsis > Citropsis articulata. The sequence continues at coordinate 19,394,126 of JASUUH010000121.1, read as the reverse complement.
TTTGTGTTAGATTCCAAGCTAGGTTGCACCTCTTCATGCAAACCAAGTCCTGAAAAATAAAAAAAATATACATGTAGAAGGTTTCACAACAATAAAATCTGTATCAGGAGGAAATTACAGACACACTTAAAGCATTAGGATATAATTATACCTTTGCTGATTCCCCTATCCTCAATAAGTGCTCCTACACCAGAAATCAACAGAAAGCCCAGTGCAATAGTGCGAATTGTACGCCACAGTTGCTCTTTAAAGTGCCCTCCTTCGGCTGCCACCATGTGGATAGGTGCACTGGCAGTTCCAAGCACACCATCTTTCGTTGGTTTGCCGACATTCTTAAAAGCTGAAATGCCTCCTATACTTTCTTCGTCCCTAGCTGAGTTGGCAATACCTGTAAGTTTCATAGAAGACTCTTGCTTAGTATATCAAAAATTATGCTTGACAGACAGTTCTGACAAGCATATGTGCTCCAAAATCCAAACAAATAAATTCCTTATTTGCTGATTTTCCAGTTTCAGTATGACCATCTTTGAATTCCATGACCACAATTTGCAACACTTTTAAAATTATATGCACCCACCTCTTTGTAATGTCTTGAGCAGCTCACTATCATCTAGCCGGTCAACTTTCACTAATGCTTTAACATATTCAGAGAGTGCTGACTGGTTAGAATGTAAAGATGGTTGGCTTTCAAAAAGTCTAATCACTGCCTCAGGATCATTTCGGCGGTAAAGTTCTCTGAGATGGGCAACCTCACTGGCTTCATCAGCATCGCGTACTCTGCGAGCTAAACTACCAACGTAGTTTGACTGAAATCTCCTTTGTGTGTTGGAAAACCCATTCCCTAAAGAAAAGAAAAAGGAAAACATTAGCACATGACAGTGATAAACAGAGAAGAAAACTCTCTCTTTTGTTACACATCCTCTCAAAAGGGCAAAAAGTTATTCAGATGGAAAACTAAGGTTAAGCAAATACTTTTTTATTATGCAGTGAAAGCATAGTAATGCAAAGTTGTTGTTTCAAAATTCCTAAATCATTTCACTTGACCTGAAACAAAGTTACAGGCTCTTAACTCTTAAGAGACTATCAGCAGCTCCTTCAAGATAAATATTTTTAGTAGTTCTAAAACAAAATGACGTAGATATAAATGCACAACTTCAGAGTCCACAGAATGCATACCTCCAGTACCTCCAAGTTTGTTCACTTGAAAATAAGTCCTAACAAACAAATTTTTGACTGGCACCAACTCTGATCGGTGCCTTGAAACCTATTGAAGCAAAACACAGAGTTTTAGTAATAAAGAGTAAAAGGAGAATTGAGAAAGGATAAATCCTATGCCATACAAAAGAATGAGATTCAACAATTTAAACTGATAATAAAAGAAGTTGGTATACCCAAAACCAACCACGAAGATTTTGATGCCAAAAGATTCTTCCTTTATACTCATGTGAGAAAATGTACTAATATAAGCATGCATTATTTAGAAACAAGAGCTAAAGAACTTATAGTGATACTACCAGTATGGCAACTAAAGGCAGGGACATTTCAAATGTGATGAACACGTAATACAAAGAAAAGAAATAATAAGAATTAAGCAATAATTTCGAAATTTTCTTCATCATCTGCAAATCGAGGGAAAAAAAAAGCCCTTTCCTCTTTAACTCCTTTGAAATCTTCTACAATCCCAAAATAATCAAGAAACATAAAGAGAAAAAACGATAGCGCAAAAACTGGCTTCGCAACAAAACTAGGAACAGGGATAACTTTCAAGATATCAACTTCACAATGTGGTTATTCAATGAATATTCAGTTCACGACAATATTTGCCCATGAACAGGCTAATTCGAAACATACACATAAAAAATTCTTGTAAACAAGATCCTGGGATGTGTCTCTCATTCCATCTCTCCTGGTGTCTGAAATGCAATGAATCAATGGTTCAAAACACAGCTTTAGCTTCATTCCCTGCCCTAACACAGCTATAATTTTAAGTACAGCTGTAGTTTTGACTAAATAATGCAAATTATCAGAATCAACATTAACCAAAGATGAAGATTGGAAATTGGGTTTTCTGTAGCCAACCTAAACTAGAGCCTCGCTAAAATTAAAATTAGGGTTACTGCAGACCCAAAACAAGCTAACTTTCTATATCTCGAGAATATGAAGAAAGCAGCATATGAAAAAAAATTATTAATCAATAAATCGTATGAAGAAATGCAACTGACCTCTGTGATTAGGCGCCTCCAAGCCATAGACTCTTCAGAGACTCACAAAATAAAAAAGTCTGATTTTTTTTTTTTTAATCCAAAAACACTCTCCCTTAATCTCTATTTATCTTCTACAAAATACAATAATATATTGAGATGTATGGTCTCTTTTGAGGCGCGTTTGGTTAGCGAGAAAACACAGGAAAATACGCGAGATAGAGAGAGAGGCACACAGGCAGACGGATGGGGAGAGCGTGCTAAAAAAACAGAAGCAAGTGGTATTTAAATGCCGATACTGCCCTCGGTACCAATATATATGGGCTCATATGGTCCACTCTGTTTCGAGAATCAACTTATTTTTGAGGAAACCAAAAAGATGATAAAAAAAATTAAAATTGAAAACCGACGCGGCGACGCCAGTTAACGGAGACTACACTTAAAAAATAATAATAATAATAAATAATCTGATGAGTCCTTATATCTTTGACAGATACAGCTGGTCTTTCTTGGGGAAAAATGTTTGACTATTGATGCATACGTTGGGCCAAAATCTTATGAGCCCAACAACTGTTGTAAGCTTAGATGGACTCACAAAAGAGGCTCAGTCCACAAACCGGGGGGAACCTTTTGATCAGCACAATTTGCACTCCTCAATAATCTCATAGAAACCCCTTTTTGGATTTTACAATTTTAACCATACTGGAAATTTGGGTAAAAAAACTTCTCTTCTCAGCACCTATTCAAAATAATAGAGAAAAAACTTGAATTAATAAACAATTGATTATTTATGTTAAAAAAATTCTGACTATTATTTTCTAGTCTACCTCAAGATTGTATATTGTTTAGCCAAATTTGATGAGTTAATTTTTGATGTTTATAAAAACATCTCTCTCTTTAGAGACTCTATAAATCCTCGCGTCGTGCATGCAATTGAATTGAAGCAGCCATGGAACTTTTTCTGTTTCAAGTATTCTAAAATAAGACATTTGTACGAAAAAGAAATCTCCTCATGACAAAGATATCATCATTTTTGCGTCTAGGTGGGTGGAGGTTCCTTATTTTGATAAAGTTTCTCTACTCCTTCTTATATTGGAAAGTACCATTTCCTACATATACAAATGGATTATTTTGCTAAAATTCTTTTCATTGTCTTCTAATTTCTCAAACAACACCTCTTTTCCGATGTAAATTCAGGCTTTAAAATAGATTATTAGACCCTAGTTCTTTGTATATACTTTTTCTTCTTCTTCTTCTTCTTTTTTAATAGTGACCAAAGGTATTAAGGGGATCGACGGTAGTGTTTTAAGAAGAAAAGTCAGTTTTGAAATTATTAAATTGGGTATATTTATAGAAAGGGTTTTGGCTTATGAAAGAATTGTTGCGGGTGCCAATAGCACCATTCAAAGCTTTAAACAAGCTCATTTTAGTCACATAACTATTAGCAATAAAATAACCCATTTTTATGGTTATTTTTTATCTATACTTTGTTTCCTTAGAGCTTTCCTTTCTCAATTCAAAAGTAAGCATTTCAATATTACAAACTCTATGCCAACTACGCAATACAAGCGGGGGAGGTAATTAAATTTAAACAATTTATAGTATCACTTATAAGTATTTATAATTATGGAAACAGATTTTGCATTCACTCGATGCAGGTTTATGCTCAACTTCATGCAAATTCTACGACTATATTATGTGAACGTAGGGTAGATCTCACCTTTATAATAATATACCCCTGGGACATGCTCAATAGATCCCAAGCTATGTTTTAATTTTCCAAAAACAAAACCTCGGAATTTAAGAAAAGGTCAACAAAGTTAACTCACATAATCGCATTTTTATATTGGCCTTTTAGATTGATATCTTATCACAAAATCACAGACTGCGTCAACAGAAATTGATTTTTTTGAATTATGTTCCCGTTACTTTTGACCTCACCTAATTGAAATTGATTTATCTATATATTTTTATTTTAAGAGAAAAAGTCTAAGATAAATTGGCTAATTGAGAATGAAGATTGACCGAGTTTCAACTTGAAAGAATAAACAGGCTTGAAGCTTGATCCTCATTAGCGGCAATTAAGGTGTCAAAAAGCATCTACTTTTTATTACGACTGCAAAACAGCATCCAAAAGCATGAAACAGTTACGTCTGTGCACTGCAGCAGCAGTCCCGAATCTGTCTCAGTTAGTCGGCAGTGTATGTCCAAAGGACCAAGCCCCCAATCCATCAATAATCATGCACCACATCAACTTAAAATGTGTAAAAGAAAAAAAAATGTTTGAGATGTTGTGTTATGGCAAACACACCGCACACTATTTATGTGTGTGGGTGTAAGTTACAATACTTGTAACTAAAGCAGCCCCCGGTATGACAAACACAGTCTAGTGCAAGACTTTGGAATAGAAATTTCAGTGACTCGCCTATTGCACAATGATTCGAGATGTAATTATGTATGAGTAGATGTACGAGCGTTGAAGTATGCTCTCCGGGTATTAATTTCATTGAGATCTTAAGTTCTGTAATTATCAACTTGGAGCTAGGACTCGACGACCATTTAAGTAGTCATGTCATGAAAGTTACTATTAAATTAAAATTTTTGCAAGTACAAGCGGATGTTACTCAATCAAGTATCGTTAATTTATATCAACCTAATTTTGTCTCTTAATAGCATCATTTGTTATTTTGGTTTCACAGTTTTGAAGTCATAATTCCTGTGAAATGTAAGATAACGTATAGGTGTTTCGGTTTGTTGTCAAATGACAATTAAAATCGGGTAGTTTGTAAGTTTTCCTCAACTTAAATCAATATATATATATAAGTTATTCTTCTATTATTTTCATAACATCCAATAACTCTCCTTACACACACACACAAAAAAAAAAAAAGAAGAAGAAGGAAAAGACAGATAAATGGGTCTTTTGCTTGATATATAGTCAACCCATGACCTATATTTTTATTTTTAGTATATAATTTTTAATTTTTAATTTAATTTATATGATTTATTCAATTTATGATAAATATGAATAAAATTGCATTTGAAGTCAAGGATAATACTATAAAATTATGGTATCAAGGAAGTTATTGACTATTATAAAGACATAAAGGAAATAAGTGGTATATGTTGATTTCTATGGAGGGAAGACTGACAGTGTCCCTTAAAATTGGGTCTAATTCAAATTGTATATAATGATATACATCCACCACCAATTTTTTTTTTTCATCAAATAAGTAATAGATAACTTATAGTTTTAAGATCACAATGCATGATCCTTTCAATTAATAAACTCTCTAATGTTTAAGGATGGCAAAATTACCCACCAACCCTTCAACCTGCCCTCTACAGGTAATTTTGCGAGTTGTGAGTGAGTTTGACATTTTAAACTAAAATCCGCTATGGGTTGCAAGTGAATTTGGCATTGAGAAAAAATTCATCAGATACTTAGGTAGGTATCAGTCAACCCAGCATTTTAAACTAAAATTCACTATAGTTCGCAAGTGAGTTTTGTATTGAAAAAAAAAATTCATCGAATACTTAGGTAGGTATCTGTCATCCCACATTCTTTATTTTAATTATATGACATTTTAATTTTAATCATAAAAATTATACGTGTAAGTTAAAGTTTTTAAGTCAATGAAGCAACGTTGTGGGAGTAATTTAACCCCACTTGATTATGTTGGTGAAGATAGTCTTCTCACTTCTTACATGGTGGTGGAGTGACGTCATAGAACTCTTGGTGGTCGAAAATGCGTGAGGCTCGTTAAGCGTGATGTTGGTTGAATTAAGGTCGTAGTCCCCAGTTGTAAATATCAATTATATGATGTAGTATAATATGAGTTGTGTCGGCAATAGTATAAGTATAATCCAAAAAAAAAAAAAAAAAAAAAAGTCAACAAACACGCACCGATGTCCAATTACGTACTATCTATTTATCATCAAGTCCAGCTCAAAATGGCATTAACCAAAATAAACAGAATAGCATATTTTGGTTCCATTACACTTGCTGATTAATTTTTTTTCAATTGAAGATGAACAGTTGATGATGAATTACAACAGAATTAACTATATGTAAAGCAAAATGACAGAAACTGAACAATTATATGAATTTAACCCAAGGAAACACGGTAGAAACTGGAAAGCACTATTAACCGTCCACACATATTTAAAATGCCACAGCAGGATTTTTCTTTCCTCTCTCTGTAGCTCTCTTTATGGGGAAATTTAATTAATCAGCTAGCCCATAAGCTAACCTTGCCAAGTTCTTGGGTTCTGGTTCTGCAGTCCAAACGTTGAAGAAGAAGAAGGATTAATTTGATCAAGACCTGCTATATTGACAAAATCTCTATGACTATGAGGAAATGTTTTAAGTCCCAAAAAATCTCTTGTCAAACCATCACTCCCTCCAGCGTTACTACCGCCAGCAACGCCACCACTGTTGTCTCTAGTTTCATGATTATTTCTGCTAAGTTGGGCATTGTGAAAATTGCTGTATCCTTTTGGATTCAGTATCCCATTCAAAGCATCATCAAAAGATGACGATGACCCATCAAACCCATTTGTACAAGAAAAAGAACTCATCATCATATCATGCAGAAGAGATGGAGCTGTCCCAGGGCCTGTTGTAGTAGTTGTAGTACTTGCAGCAAACTGTTCCATATAAGCAGAGGTAGCAGCAGCAGCAGCAGCTTTATTCCCAAAAGACGACAAGTTATTATGAACAAACCCACTTGCCAAGTCTTCACGTGATGACAAACCCGGACCAGAAGAAGAACCAGCAGCTCCAGCTGTAGATGCGCAACCAGCAGGCATGTGATGAGTTTGGTGGGGTACTGGTACTCTAAGCACGGGTGCAGGTAATGCAGATGGCTGTGTGCTCATAGTCGCCCCCATTTGTGCTGCTTTTTGCAGAAGTGCTGTTGCAGACGTGTGTTGTGAACCTGTGGTGCTGGGTGGCTCAAATGGTGCAAACGAAGTAGAATTAGGGTTAGGGCTAGGGCTAGTGCTTTGCTTTTCGTTGTGAAGTAAAGACCGTGAAAAACTGTTTCCTGAAAATAACTGTGAAGAGAGATCAATTGAAGAAGGGCAAGCTAACCAAGGTGGAATATGGTGTTGCTGATTGTTGTCTTCTCTTTTCACGGCTTGTAGTTGTAGGGCTTGGAGGCCTTCGCTTTGGAGCTGATGATGATGATGGGAAGGGAAATTGAACATGTGGGTTGCCGAGGAATTTGGCTGTTGTTGCGATGAAGAGAAAAGTGGGTTTGCTGTTATTGCCCTTGCACTCTCTTCAGCTAAAACGTCACAGAAGGCCCTGTGAGTGATGAAACTGTCCCTTCTGTAACCCAAAAAAAAACCATACCACAAAAGAACAAAAAGAGAACCCCATCAAAATACAGAATAAATTAACAGTGTCCCAAACCGAAAGTATACTCTCTCTTTCTCTCTCTCACATGTCAACTTTTTGTATTTTTATTCTTTTAATTTTCTTCTCCAAGCACAAAAGACAGATGGTAGATGCAGCCATTAAACGTTTTCCTAATAATCAAAGCCCCTTGTGGTATGATCGATCCATTAGAAATATATTAAAATTCATCAAAAAGTTTCACCTGTCTCTCTTCTTCTTCTCACCCAAGGATCACGTAAATATTAGGGGGTGGGGGGGGGGGGGGAAATCTTAAATTTGTTCTTAAAATATCAACATATATAATTTCTTTATTATTATGTTGTGCCTTACCTAGAGAAAAGTTTTCCGCAGTCACATTTATACTCTCTTGTGCCACAAATCTTGGAGTGAGCTTTCCAATCTGATTGAACTGCATATTTCTTAGAGCACTTTTCACATTTCCACTTTTTTTCACCATGCTTTCTGCTAAAGTGCTTCTTAATCCCAGTAAGGTCCCCAAGAGCCCTTGATGGATCATGATGAACGCATGTGGGCTCAGGACAAACATAAACCTTCTTCCTCTCCACTTTGTTTGTTCTTTGCTTTAACTTCCACGGCAGGTTATGTCCTCTTCTATGAAGCTGAAGATTCTGGTCTCTTTGAAACCCCTTGTTACAGATCTCACATATGAATCTGTTTGTGGCCATCAAGCTTCTGGGAGACAAGGCTATAACTTCTGCATCTGGGTCTGATCCGAACAGTACAAAATCAATTAACACCCAGACTTAAAAAAAAAAAATTGAAATTAAACAACGAGAAATTTATACCTGGGTTGCCTGGAAGGCTTCTCTTTTTCTTTGATGGTGGTGTTGCTTCGTTTGTCGAAGAAAAAGAATGTTGCGCGTAAAAGTTGGTGCCAGTTTCAACTCTTGAACCTGAAGAAGCAGTTACTTCACCAGAAGCTGAAGTCAAATTTGACATATTCTCTTCTACGAGAAGACCTTTCATCATCTTCCTCATCAACTAATTTAAATGAGGATTTGGTGTTTGAGGTGACACAGAATCACAAGATTCACTGATGATGAGATGATAAAATGGATCAACTTTTAAATCTCTGACAGGTCGTCCTAAGATCTAAAAGAAAACCCTAATTTGGAAAGTAGATAAGAAAGATGATTTCAAGTAGACAAAAACCATAAGAAATAAATGTTACAAAATGAACAGATTAATAACATTCAAAGCAAAACTTAAACTCACTAGTCATCATCTCATCTCATCTATATTTCAACAAAATTCTTTGCTGACATGACACCAAGAAGATTAAACAAACCCAATTCCCATATTAATTAATTAGAAAATGAATCAAAAAAAAAAAAAAAAAGACAGAAAATGAGAGAGAAACAGAAAGAGAGAGAGAGAGAGAGAGAGGGATGAGGATATGAGAAGAGAGATTCCTTTGAAGTCATCCACTCATCCAAAAACAAAACAAAACCAAAAGGGTAACAGGGCTTCTTGTTCTGACGTCGCACTTTCTGTCTTTTCCTTTGTTCTCTTCCCAGTACGTTTTTTATTAAAAAAAATTATTCTGTACTTAAAATTTGCTTTTTCAAATTATTTCTCTACAGTTTTTTACGCTTTCTGGTGGTAAATAAATTCATGTTTTAGAACACTACACACCAACCTCATTTAAAAAAAAAAAAAGAAAAAAATTATAGATGTAACGAGGCTGAGTAATTACAGACTTTTTAACAGAGTTAAAAAAGCAAAATCTCTTTGCTCTCTGTGCACTTACACCACACGAGCATGATTGGTTCAGTGATTGAATTACAGCGGACATGCTCATCGAAAACAGTTCTCTATTATTCTTTTTACAGTTGTTTAATTCATTAAAGTATCGTTATACACACACACACAGGGAACAATCAACTTCATTAGAGAAATCTAAATCATCACCTTTCTTTCTTTTTATGATTTTTTAAATTAATTAAAAAAGTGAAGCATATAGAAAAGGTATATATACATATATATATATAGGTGATAGGTCGGTCCCCGGTGCTGCACAACCCATCATCACTTGTTTTATATACACATTGAGAGAGAGAGAGAGAGAGAGAAATTCGTCAAAGCTATATCATTCGATCCACGAGTAGTTGAATAATTTCTTGACGATCAGTTCAAAGTAAATGATATTAATTTTATGTTAATTTTTACTATTGAAGAAGAGAAATGAATAATCATTGACTGCTTGAATTTTTTAGAATCCAGTAATTCTTTCAGGAAGCACGAAATTAAATTTGGGGTAGAGAAATCTAGCCAGCTTCTTATCGTCACTTTTAATAAACTCGTCACCAGTCAATAATTTGTCAGGGTGCTATTTTTGAGCCCGAAAGAGGAAAGAATGTTGAAACTTATTTAACTAACTCTGAGCATTGGAAGTGTTTTTCTTTTTTCCTTAACAGTTGTTGGGATCTTTTCGTGATTCTGGACATGTAAATCACTTCTTTTCTTTGAATAAAATCAGCTGGTTAATTAGCTTATAAATTTATTAAAAAGAATACAGACAAAAATGTGATTAATTAGTAATCCAGTTTTTCCGATTGTTTGCAGGAGATCAAGAGGCATGTCATTTAAAGTCTTTCAAGCGTTAGGACTATTTATTTATCTTGATAGAGCATCTTAACAGTGTTATGGAAAATTATTTTTCAACTAGTTTTCCAACAAGTTAGAAAACTTGTCTTGATCTTAAGATGGTTAGACCAAATTTTGGAAAACGATGTTGACCCCCACCGCACAGATAAAGCTTTTTTTTTTGTTGAGACTGGTTATACACTAGAATACTTGTATTACGCAGATTTATAAATAAACTTTTTTTTTTTTTGAGAGATCGATTACGCAGATTACGCTATTAAAGTAGATCTTCGATATTTACAACGTATATTACGACTTTATATTATTACATTTAAATTACATGAAGTCGTGCAGATAACCCTCACTAGACCTCTTACTCGTCGCGAGGGTGAAGAAATTATAAATGTTTAAGCGCAATCTTTTGTGAATGCCTTTTCTCATGAGGCGGCATACCTAGCTGGTTGAATAAAGCCTTATTTAGGATTGAGACTAGACAGTTATAATTTAAAAATAATAATATTACAATATTTTTATTAAACATTAATTGTTGTATTTTAAAAACTAAATTGATTTAATTTTATATTTATGTGATGAAAAATTTATGATATCTTTATTAATTTTATCAAAATTATTATTTAAAAATTATATTTACTACATACTATTAAATTTTATTTTATTATTATAAATTTTTTCAATTAACAGTTGTAGCTTTAAATTACAACACATCAATACTAAAGAGCGGCTAACTAATAGTATGCTAAAGCTACAAATAATGAGACTTGTTTTGGAGATACACGGTCTTTATGCTTGTTCAATGTTTTCAGTAGGTTTTGTCTTCATTCTACCAAAAGGGATGTAATGATAAATGTCATGTTCAAATTTCAATTACTCTGTCCCTTGATATTATACATTTCTATATCTTAACTAATAGAGTTTTGTTGTACCCATTATTTGCTCACAGCTCATCATTCCCTTACTTTAATTATTTTATTATTATGAAGGACATGAGTCCATGTGTTTTTATCAGCTTAGAACAACTTAAATAATCAATGAAAAGGGCTAAATTATTATGGTTGCTGTTGCCAACGATTTGCTCCATGATTTTCTTGTGGATTTGATTAGCAAAATAATTGAGATCATCATGCGTCACATTTTTCATTATTGTTTGCTTGAGCTTTGGTAGGAACTAGGAACACTATTTGAAAGATACATGTCCATGGGCCTGTCGGCTCTGGCCATGGACACTCTCTAAAACCAATACAGATGACTACCATCTGTACGGATGAAGTTGTGACAAATTAATATTAAAAATTAATTGGTGATTTGAGAGTGAACGTAAGTTTATATTTTTAGTTTAAAAGACCGGTCTTTTTAACAAGTTTATATTTTTAGGACCAAGATGGTCTTGATACAGTCACGAGCAGGAATCAATGGTGGAAAGCAATTACTTGGGACCCACATGAGGCGTTGGCCGAATTTGATCGGTCTTCCGGGACTATTCAGTCGGCTGCAATCCGTCTATTTTAACAGGGGGTGAATTAAATCATTATGTGTTGGTTGATTCTTTTGTCTAGTCCTTGTATTGTAGGAAAGTTGATGATGTTAATGACATTGGAGTCAAATTTTGGCAAGTAATAAATTGTTTCCTTGCTTTCCAACGAGAGCAATTAATATACATGTCTGTTCATCAAATTTTGTCAAATTCTTTTACCTAGTGCTTAAATTTCATGTTTAAATTATTATCTTTTTGAACCATTCGGCCAAGAGCTACTTTTTCACAAGAGTGAGAGTTGCAGTTTTGAATTCCAACAAAAGTATTGTGGGGTAAATTTTTTTCGTAAAAAAATTGACATTCCTTAAATATTAGAGAGAGTTAAAATCTAGACAATATATTATAATTTAAGTAATAGTTTCACGTAATGAAAAATAAGTTATTTCCTTTTTTTTGGGGTAGAACTTGGATACTTTTATGGTTTTGTTGAGAAGTTGGATTGGACTGTGTTTTTCGGTTTTGTTAGTTATGTCACAAAATCTAGGAAGTATGAAATTGGCAGGTCTGCGTATTGTAGTCACAACTCCAATGGTGAAGCCACTCATGGATGCCGAATTAATTTTCTCAAGTAGAAGCCATAAGGGCTAATGCACAAGTTAATTCTCCGAGATTTTAGATTATTGCTTCATTTTAATCGTTGAATCGGATAGATTCCAAATGGGTGATAATTAAATGCTTGTTCAGGATTATGTAGTCCCCATATTATGATCATAATCACTCAGTGAATTTGGATCTAAAAGAACAATTACTCAACTATGTTTGATAAAAATAATAATTTATTTAAGAATCTACCGCAATCCCAATTCCTAAACATGCACTAGATAACACAATAACAAAATTTATTTTCACGGCTAAATGACAACATCACAATTCAATGTTATATACATTTACTAGATTTTGTAACATAGCTGTTAATGCCCAGATTAGCCAATTATAAATTAGCAATCAATTACACAGATCGTGCAAATTGTGCCTTGACAATCCAGATCCTAATGATAAGTTTATGCATTACCCTTTTATTCCATACATTCAATAAGCTCATGCTTCAGCTGGATCTGATTAAGGGGCAATGTATTATTACAAGCCACTGGGGCCATTTTTTAATGATAAAATGATTTGGGCACATTCAATATCATATTATTGTAAGTAGGGCTGGGTTCAGGCCCGCCCAACCCGTGAAACTGATCTAACTCACATGATTTTTTACAGTTTGGATTGGGTTGGTAAAATATATGGGTTAAGTTAGGTTGTTAAATTTCTAACCGGTAATGTCCTTAAACTAATTGAAAATTCCATAAAATATACGGGTTACTTGCGGATTGGGTGGTTGAAAATTTTTAACTCAATTCAACTAGTATATTTTACCATAGAAGTTGAAAAATGTCCCTAAACTAATTACTATTTACTGTATTGTAATAATATATATACTTTTAATTCTTTATATACTAATTTTTATGGTAAATAGTCTAGTCACTTACAATATTGTACCTTTAGATTTCTACACATTTACTTTTATCGAAAATATTAAAATAGATATTTGTTGATCTTTGAATTATTTTATCCTTTTATAATGCTTATACATTGTTGTTTACAGTAAAATTTATCTTTATTTTTTACTAAATACACTCAACCCATGCAACTACAGTTTCAAATTGCTATAAGTATTATAGTTACATTTAATTGAATGAGTGTCAAGAGTAATTATTCTTATTTATTTATATTAAAAAGTAGTTAATGGTAATTGCCATTGTGAGTGTTTTTGTAGTATAAAATTTTATAAAAATATGAGTATTCACGTGAATACTCCCATTCTTTTAATAATATTTTGCTGTGCGTGCATTTTTTAACTTTTAATTATCTGTACAATTATATCCGATTGCTACTTACAATAATTTTTTAAATAGTCATCATAAAAATCATATTGAGATTGATCAATCTATTCCTTTAAATTTTCATCTTGTTGAGATTTGATAGCTATTGCTCCCCCCAACACCCCCCCCCCCATTTTTCGGTGAGATGTTGGGATCAAGCTATTTAAGAATGATGATGATTGATCTTTTCAATTTATTTCATTTCATTAGCTCCGACTTGTCATATAATCCCCAGTTTACCCTGATTATCAGTTTTATCCTTAGCCAACACTATGGTGGCGTTTGTTTTTTTAACTTAATGACTTAAAGTGACTTAACTTAATTAATTAAGTTAATTAAAAGTGTTTGTTTTTATAACTTAATGAGACTTTTTAGATAATTTTGACTTAATAAAATAAGCCAATTTTTTTTGACTTTTTACTGAATGGAGAAATCTGAATTAAGTCACTTACTTTCTAATATCAAAAATATCCATGCTTTGTAATTTATTTTTCACGTAAATCCCAAAATTCACCTATAGACATTTACCTCGCATAATAATCTCATCATTATTTTTTTGGCCGTCATGGAATTCATTCTTATTTTGCTTCTCTCATCTAGTTCTTGAATCTCCCATTAATATATTATTTTACTTATAAATGTTAAAATATTGTGATATTTAATATATTATTTATTTGACATTCAAATTTAATAAGGATACAAATGTAAAAGTACATATCTTCAGTTTTTTAAGTTGAAAAAAATAAGCAACTTAATACTTATTTTTCGAGATTCAGATGAAAAAACAAACATATTATTCAGATTCAGACATTCAGGTCTATTCAGAATTCAGACTAATTCAGATCTATTAAGATTTCAGACAAAAAAAAACAAACGCCACCTATAACGCCTAAACTTTAGTCATAAATAAGGCTTTGATTTGAGTTTTGTATTATAGCAAAAAAAAAAAAAAAAAAAGAAGTACTTGCTTTGTCTTCATTTTATAATAGAAATTTCACTATGCTTCCCAGCTCAGGTTGTGCTATACTCACAATAACAAACAATATCTCAAAATTCTCTTAAATTTTGAAAGCTTTGTTGAGTTTGGAGCAGAAATTTCACTAGGCCACCGTCACAAGAAAATGCTTTTTCTTTATTGAAATAAAGTTGAGGTTGATTGAAAATTTGGACTTAGTAGTTTATAATCTGTCTGATTCTATTATGAGATTTAGAGAGTAAGGTCCAAAAGCGCATTCATGCATTGATACGGCCTTGAATATAACCTAAACAAACTCATACTGCAACTTTGATTGCGGCTATTGTTTTATTAAGTAACAGATGTATACTAAACAATAATGATACTTGTTGTGAATAGTGATGTGGGAGCGGAATACACTAATGAATAATAGAGAATCAGTAGTTGAATAATGGAGAATCAGTAGTTTAATATTAATTTTCAAGGATTGTTATAGCGATGAAGATAAAATTAGGAAAAATGTGAGAAAATGGAATATTTTTGAAAAATGAATATGAAAATATGTTTGGAAATAGTTTTAGGAAATGTTTCTTGAAATGAATTTGGAAATGTTTTTTAAAGATTTTCCCAAAAATATTTTTGGAAGAACATTGAAAATATTTTCTCAAAGATATTTTTGGGAGAACATTGAAAATGTTTTCTCAAAAATTGTTTTTGGTAGAATAATAAAAATGTCTTCTTAGAGTTTGTTCTTTGGGAATATTTTCAAAAATGATGAAGCTTGTTATTTATAGGCTTCATTTCTTCATTTCTTCATTTCTATTAATTTTAATGCATGCTTTGCATTAAATACAAATGCATGCTTAACATTAATTCTATTGGATGTTTTTGCATTAAATATCAATGCATTCTTAATATTAATTATAACACATGCTCTTACATTAATTATCAATGCATGCTTAACATTAATTACAATGCATGCTCTTACATTAAATATCAATGCATGTCTGTCGATACATCTAATCCGTATGCATTATACATTGTCAACTATGTGCATTCAATTCTGATATACACTTACCAAAGTGAGCCTCTTTAGCCAATAATTAACTACCAGCTCCTTCATTTTATTCTAAAACAAAAAAATAATAATAATATTCGATGCATGTGCATCAAACTGTATGTATGCGATTTAGGATTTAGTGTTTTAAACTAAGTTGTTTTATTATTATTATTATTGTTATTATTATTTTAGAATAATTGGTTATCTACTAGCTCATTTCATAAGGCATTCTCTTATGGGTTAAGGTTCCTCAAGTGGGGATAACCAAGGGTTCAATGTGAATTGGGAAATAAAGGATGATAAGGTAAATCCAAAGTATTCCAAACAGTTAAATATCACCATTCCTATATTTTATTAGTTCGTGGACCCAATAATCATTAATCGCAATGTTGAGATTTCAATTTTTTTTCATATTGGTCTCATATCTCACAGTTATATCATATCTTATGGTCAAAAAGACTTTAATGAAAATGATAAACACTTTATATGCATGCGCAACTTATTGTTAACATAAATATTTCTTTATTATTGATTTCGATGATAACAAATTTATTAAAATTGATTAATCTTTTAAAGGCTAAAAAAAGTTTTCATATTCTTATAAATCATTTTGTAATGGATTTATATTCTATAAAGAATATTTTTATGAAATTGGTTAATGGTTTAAAATTGAAAAAGCTTTGAGTATTTTGATATTAACAAGTATTGATTAAAATCCTAAAAATGGACCTATTTGATAAAATTTTATAAAGTTTTGGACTGTAGCATAATTCTATAAAGATTTAGGCCAAACTAGAATTTTGAAAAATCTGTTATGTAAAAGACATCTTGGATAACGACGATCCGACATTTTGAAATTCAACATATTGATCAAACGTCGATCGACATTGAGCAGAAGTCCATATACGACTTTCAAATTATGAAATCAATCAAATTCAAAGAACAATGATTCCCACAATTATCATTGAGCAAATTATTGAGCATGCAACCTTCATTAAGCTTTAAACTCTTGTATTCATTTTATTTACTCACACTTTAGATTTTCATTTGTAATCCAACACATTGTGTGTGAGAGATTTATTTTGTAATATTCTTGAAAAGCAATATTGAGAGATTATAAGTGTTGGGATACATTTGCATTAAGAGATTAGGGATTATCTCTCATTGTAAAGGTTTATTGACACCTTAGAAGTCAATTGTAAGAGCAGTTGAAGTCTTGGAGGCTTGCTTAGTGGAATCCTCAATCTCATAGAGCTTGGAGGCGTGGACGTAGGCACGGTTGGCCGAACTACGTAAAAATCACGTGTTTGATTTCTCTTTTCTTACTCTTTTATTATCTTGCTTGATTAAATTTATTGTTTTTGTTCTTATTAAGGTAATAGATTTAAATTGTTGTGTGATTTATTTTGTATATTTTTTTAATAACCCAATTCACCATCTTCTTAGGTTGCATAGGTAGTATTTCACTTTTTTTTTTAGTTGTAATTGAGCTAGTCAACAAGGGCTTGCTGTCGTGAAAAGAGTTTAATAGTTGAAATTTTGGATTACAATGGAGAAGGGGAGGGAATGCCTTGCTTATATCTTTATACCCTCTCCATCCACTTCAAAATTGCTTGAGGAGAGAGGATGGGAATCCTTGAATAATTAATGGTTCCTCTAGATATTCGATTTCCGAATAATTGATACTTTTATTTATGAAACTTGACTTGATCATATTGAGTAAAAATATAAAATCATATTCCCACCACAAAAACATCAAAATAAATTAAAGTAATTAAAATCATTTCTATCGAACTAAATCAATGTTATCAAAATTACAAGATAGTGTATGAAATTAAGCAAAAGTAGAGAGTTTCAAGGTTGAACACATCTATAAAAGTCATATGGTATATGAATCATCAACAAAATTATCATTGTCAATCTTGAAGTGTTTATATTGGCTTTTATTTATAATTTTTCTTTTATAAATATTATGGTACTTGTTATTGACATCTACATTGTTACAATTAAAATGGTAAATATGTTTATTAAAATTATAAAAGAAATAAAATAAAAGTTAAAAATAAAAATGGAGATTTTACCAAATGTCCTTCCCAATTGAGATACTGGATATTAAATTGTCTTTGTCCCTTCTCTGAATAAGAAATCAAGTATAAAATGTCCTTGTACTCTCTCAAAATCAGAGAAATTCCTCAGGGCCTATTACTGTTGGGCCATTTGTAGTTGAAACACTGGTTACTTTATTTACAATGAATAATAATGAGCTGATTTTTTTTTCATTCTTTTTTCCTTTCATAGAAGACTCATCAAATTTTTAAGTCTCTATATATCAAGAAACAACTCAGTTATTGAATCCGTCGAATATAAATTGTATGGCATCATATGTTTTCCGTTAAATCTTTGTAAAATTAGTAATTGAAATTGAGTAAATTTTATGTTTCAGTAAAACTAGCATTGCAACTAAAACTGTGAACTTAACGTTGTTTATTACTTCACAAGATACAAAATTTGCGATGGTGAGCTGGAATTCAATTTCCTTTTAGGAATGATGTATATAAAAAAAGCTATTAATGGTATGAATATATGTTTACAAGTTTGATTTCTAGGAATTGTGTGCCAGGAAATATATATATCTATTTAAAAATAAAAAGGCAGTTATAAGGAAGTTGCTTCACCATCAAGCACTGCTTAATAACCATAAGATCAAAATGATAAATAATAAAAGCCTACTGTTTGATTATTAAGGGCTAATTTGGAAATGCTGTGGCTTTAAAATAATTGTTGTTAGCTGTGCTGTAGAAATAATCAGTTGTGAAGACAATCAGTTAATACTGTATTTACTTACTGGATTATGAATGGACTGAAATCGAAATAAGCTAGAATCAGAATGGGAAACAAGAATCAGAATAAATTATTTACTTAAGCTGTTAGAATTAGAATCGGAATGAATTTCGTTCCCATTAATGTGTTTGCTTTATCCTGAAATCAGAATGGACTATTTCAAATTACTAAAATACCCCTATTGCTTGTAATGACAAAATAAATTAAGGATAATAATAATAAAAAAATTAATAAAATATTATTATTGTTGTTGTTGTTGTTGTTATTATTATTATTATTTATAAATAATAATAATAATAATAATAATAATAATACATAATAAATTAAACAATTATAAAAAAAATAATATTTTATAATTATAAATTATTTTTCTTTGTTAAAAATAATAATAATATTAACAATAGTTAGAAAATTTTTGTTATTTATTTATTTATTATTATTATTATTATTGGTTAATTTTATTATTATAAATATAAAATTTTGTATGGTCCAAAATCAACAAATGGCAACTTCTCCAACAAGTTGCCATCCGTCTAATTTTGCATTAGTAATAAGCTAACAATTTGAAACTAAAATAATAATAAGTAAACGTAAAATGCATATTTAGATCCAAAATAATTCTTAGCATAACAAAAGTTCTACCAACATAAGATTAATTAAGTCACATAAAGTCTCACCAACATAAAAATCCTTACATAAGTCATCAAAATCCCAAAAGCAATACAAATCCAAAGCTTCAACATCATAACTAACATCGGACTATACCCCATGACGAAGCATTTGTAACACATATCCTTTCTTGAGATGATCGGGTAAGGTAAAGAATACATGGAACAAATCATGTTTCGAGGCCAACATATTAGTGGCGTTATATATGTCCTTATCAGCCAAACCTTCAATTTTGCTCATTTCTCCATATAACTTACCTTGTAAATCAACTATTTCCTTATCATTAGAAAGTGCAGTAATCAAATCATCTATCTTAGGGACCATCACTGCCACCAATTCAGCCATTGTCCCAATCTTTGAGCACATATGATCAAATAATTTATATTTATTCTTTCTTTTCCTAGACCTATTCCTTGAACTACTTGGAGTAGAATTCACTTGTTGATGAGAAGTTGCATTTGTTTGAGGAGTGTATGATATATCATCATTAAAATCCTCCATAATTGGCCATAATTTGACTCACCTCCGAAATCGACATTATTTGACTCAGCTACCAAATTGACACTAATGTTGTCATCTAATCGAACTTCTTCCTCATCGTCATCTGCATTCCTAGCGTTAGTCCCAGTTACCCGATCTCGACCGTAAATCTCACCCAAGATATAATAATGTGGAAATAGTTATTAAATAAACTAACTGCATCCTTTCTTTTCTGTTAAAAAAAACAAATCATGTCTAAATAACATAAAATTAAAAAATATAAATTACACCATAAAATTTAAAACTTTACCTTAACATACTCAGCAAAAACATCATTTGTACATGTTATCATCATCTTGTCATTGTCTCACCTAAAATTGCTAAGAGATAACATATCACTCATGACACAATATTTTTGTCTTAACCATTTCACTCTAGATTCGATGTGAGGAGAAGCTTTCAAACCATAACCCCACAATTTCGCTTGAAGCTTGTTTCCTAATTGTTGTAAGTACCCATCATAGGATTTTGACTTAATTCCAACAACGAGTCAACTAATGTATTATCCTCAGTAGTTGTCCAAAAATATTTGTTCATACCCCGACCTCTACAAGCTGGAGTGGGAAGAGAACTAATTCTATATGTTCAAATATAATATGAATAATCAAACAATAATATAATTTTCAATATAAAGGAACAATACGATATCGAAACTTAGAAAATAATACAATATTTAATCTAGAAAAGTAATACAATATTCAATATCAAAGCACAATATAGTATCTACTGTCAAATAAATAAAAGAATATCTAAACCCAAAAAATAATACAATATTCAAACTCAAACAATATAACATCCAAAGCCAACAAACAATACAGAAACAACTCGAATTCCACAAAGTCCCACACAAACTCTTCATGCTTGTCTACTTGTTTGTTATGTGTTCCACATCTCTTGGGCCATATTTTGTCTCCATAAAGTCCATTCATTAGAAGACTCAATGGTATTAATAATTTCCGAGTCAGTGTCAATACTTGGAAGTGGCTCATTATCCGTTTCCATTTCCCATATTATTGAAAGACATTTCTTTTCTAATGAAGTTATGTAGCATATAACAAACAGATATTATACGCCTTTATATTTTTATATCATAAAAGGCAGGACTTCGTAGTATAGCCCATCTCTTTTTTAACAATCCAAAACACCATTTAATCACATTTCGAGCACTTGAGTGCTACATATTAAACAACTCTTTCGGAGTAGTAGGTTGGTGTCTATCCCTAAAGTCACTCAAATAGTAACATTGCCCTCTAAACGGTGAAAGAAAACCTATCACATTGGTATATCCATAATCAACCAAGTAATAATAACTTATTAAAAAAAATACAACAAAGTCGTCATAATTTAATCAATCTTAAAATTTAAACTTAATGATGGTTAGATGTATTACCATACAGAACTTTTAGACCATTTTTTTTTTCTAGACATAGCATCTTTTAACACCCGCATATCATAACTTGAACCTTCTTATCCTGGTAACACATAAATAAATTGCATATCTTGTGAACAAACCCCCAAGACATTTGTTGCAATTTCATTTTTCCTAGTTCTATATTTTGGTTTATCGGCCTCTGAAACATGAACCTTTATATATGTATCGTCTAATGCTCCCAAGCAATTCTACATTATTAAGAGGAAAAAATTTTAAATTAATTAAGAAGAAAAAGTTTTGAAATTGTTATATACAAGTGTATAATTAAAAGCAATATATATTATAATACTATACATACCTTAAACCATTTCCATTTTGGGTCCATTGAATTCTCCAACAACGGCTTGGGTTTTTTCCAAAATTCTTTTTGGCATCTAATCATTGCCTTTAAACACTCATGAAAGCATTTACTAACTATTCATCCAGATATTTTAAAATTTAACCCAATCACCCAATTCCTTTGTATGGTGTGCTAAAATATTCAAAAATATTGTAAGCAATTCCTCGGGTCACAATTTCCTACTACCTACCAAACTCTTTTTCTCCCGAAGTAGCTTACATAATTTGTAAAAAGTTTGTCTATCCATTATTAATTATGACATCACTTTCATAAATCAATTCATACAAAACATTCATTTGTTAGGAAAGTCTACAGGATGATCTCGAAATCAATCTTTGTTCATCACATAACTGAAGTTGGGCACACATAGCAGGGCATACAGCCACAATCATTTGCAACAGCATCACCAAATTTTGTTAAATTATAACGACTCTATTCTTTCTAGCTAATAACCGAGTCATTCCTATATGTTTAATCACAAACAAACACAATTATATTAATTAACTCTATCCAATATATGTAAGCTCAAAATTTAGTTGCCACCATTCATCACATAACAAAAAATTAATCATCAAAATAGTCATTAATCAAGCATAGCATAAAATTCTATATTTAATTTTTTGTTTGTGAATTAATCAATCATAGCTCAAAATTTAATTCTATATTAATTAATCTAAACATAATTTAATCAACCAAGTCTCGGACAAACATATTACTAAATTTTTGTTTTCGGTAGATATCACTTTTGTTCATATTAATCTTCAATTCATGCTACAATTTTTGTGTTAAAATAATTATTTAATAATAAATCAAATTAAATAATCTAATAATTAAATAAATAATCATGTAATTAACTCCAAAAATGAAAATGACGAAGAACGGAAGCTTCTAGTGATTGGTACCTGCAGCGGTGATAATGGTGACTGGAAGCTTCCGATTGGCAATGAACGGGTGGGAAAGTCGAGCGGCGAAGCTCAAAACCAACAACAACAGAACCCATGACGAGACCAACAACCACGAGTCGGCGATTTAAGATCCTATGACACGGACCAGCTGCGACGACGACTGTTGGTGATTCAGAACCGATGATGACGGTATATGATTTCGAAACCGACGGGTCACTGACCATGATTAGGCGATGGCATCCAGCTTCGAAAAGGAGAACACGGTCACGGGTTCTAGATTTTGCTTTTTTTTTTTTAAATTTTCGGTATTTATATTTTTTATTTAAATAAGGGTAGTTTAGGAATATTTGAATATGATTGGGGGTAAAATGGGAATTCCTAGGAATGAGAGACTGATTCCCACCTCTCCCCATAGGAATCAATCTCCCATTTCCCATTCCCAAATAGTTGTAGACCCTACCATTTTGATTTCGATTCCTACTTCATTTTTGCGAAGTAAACGCGTCAATCATTCCGATTCCCCAATCCGGGAAGTAAACGTACCATAAGTGTTTGTTAAATTTTATTTTTAGAAGTACTGTGAGTTTTGAAAACAGTTATGGATGTTTGGTAAATTTTATTATTAAATTATTGAGAGAAAACAAATGACTAAAATATACATAATGTAAGATAAAATTTACTTATACATATAAAAATATGTACATAAAATATTTTTAATTTTGTATTATAATTATTTTAGCTAAAAATAAAATCTATAATATATTGATTTTTATTTTTTATTTTTTGTCTTAAAACAATTGATAATTAAATTTATAATATAATGAAACAAATTTAATAATAATTTAACCAATAAATTGATATTGATGAATTATAACAAAAATTTATTAAACTATTGATTTTATTTCTAATTTGAATAAGTATAATTTTATATTTAGGTAATAATTTTAAGGATATTAAAAGATAAAATTAATTCTCAAAATCAGAATCTAAAAGATAAAACTTGCTCCTTTTCTACCTTTTAAATTCAGCTATAAGAGGGATTGATTTTAACAAAAATTATTAAAATTAATTTTAAAATTTTTAGAACCACTTTAAAATCTCTTAAAAATAATCCCAAACAACCCCTAAGGCCATCTCCAATGGGTAACACCATTTTGGTGTAATACCAACACTAAAAATGTACCTTTTTCACACTAAATTACTATTTCATCTCCAATCCATTTACACTAAATTTTACACCAAAAAGAATATTCTTCTTTTTATTCTTTTAATCATTAAGAATTAATTTAATTAACACAATAAATATAATTATTAATATAGATAATTAAGTAATAATTAATTTTATATCAATTAACAAAAAATAAATAAAATTATTAAATTTACATTTAATTAACTAAATTACTACATTATGAAATTAAACATTACATTAAGATAGAAAATTGCAATAACAATAATAATACTCAAGTTATTCGAATTACTAAATTCAAATGATAAGAGCCCAAAATGAGAAAAAAAAAAAAATTAGAGATGGTCACATATCGTGAAGAAAATAAAATTTTACTTAAAGATTTAAATTCGATCGTGATCCAGAAACATGTCGATATTTTTAAGATGAGCAAATTAAGATTTTAGAAAAGATCTCAAGACGGTAAGCGTATCAAAATCTTCCAATAATTTTGGCCAATATTTTGATGATATTGAAGGATCTAATAATGATCTCAAGATTATTAAATAATTGTTCTATTTATGCTAGTAGTAGTAGCTTTTTAATTTGTGTTAATTTAATTTTATTTTTATTTTGTAATATGTAATCTAGTAATTAATGTTATTGGCATTTAATTTTGTTAATTATTATTATTATTATTAATTTTTGTTGAATTTTTATTTAAAATATTATTATAATATTCAAAATTAAAAAATAATAATAATTTAAAATATTATATAAAATAGGACGTATATGTAAATAAGAAAAAGTAATAAGAATATTTGAGACTTTTTTCACTTAATTAAATGAATAGTGTTACCATATTTGGTGTATCTGTCATAACACCATTTTTGCAATTATAGTGTCTCGTTGGAGATCGTTTTACAAAAATGATGTAAAAGTGATTTAATACGGTAAAATATGGTGTCCCTAAAGACAGAGGGGGGAACCACCCGTTTCTTTGGTTGGCAATTGGGGGGCTTCTTTATTTGGCAAGACAGTTAAGCTCAAGCCCATGTTAAACCACAACAAATGGGGCCTACGAAACGATCCCTGGCATATCATGAGGTACCCACTTGCCGCTTGCCACCTGCCACTTGACAGTATTTTAGTGCAAATCTACTACCAATACGGCTACTTGACAGTATTTTAGCGCAAATCTACTACCAATACGATTCATTTTTACAGAAACAAATTAATATAAAATTTGATAACTCAGCGGCAGCCGCTTCTTCAGTTGACTTGAGTTGGAGCATCGATTAGTTGGCTAATCAGTACAATTTTGCGGTAGTTGGCCCCTATACGGTCAATCAGGCTCCTCCAAAATGAGAAGATTCCTTTTTACTTGCATTTTTCTTGTATAACATACTGACCAAGAGTTGTATACCGGTCAGCGATCGCTCTACAGAGGCCCACTTCGGTTTCTCATGGCATTCCCTGTGAGCAACACGATGACATCTCCAGCTTTAATTGTTTTGTTGTCTTGTTTTCTGCTAATTGCCAATGGAGCACATCAATCCGAAGCTTGTTACGGGACAAAGCAGAAGTTGCAATCTCTCCAGGTTTCGGCTCCAGCAAACCAGCCTTACATAACTTCTTATCACTTCCGGCCACCCCAAAATTGGATCAATGGTAATGAATCTTATGTACTTCATTTTATATCCCTCTTAATCATCCTCATTCTCTTGTTCTGTCTTCGTTACTAATCCAATTTTTATTTATGATGGTCGTGGTGGAATGTGCAAATTGGTGCCTTGACCATGCAGATCCTAATGGTAAGTTTATGCATTACATTTACTCCTACACGTGACCCTTTTATCCCGTACATCCAATAAGCTCATGCTTTTGTTGGATCAAATTCAGGGCCAATGTATTACAAGGGAGTTTATCATTTGTTCTATCAGTACAATCCACTGGGACCCCTGTTTGGTGATAAAATGATATGGGCACATTCTGTATCATCTGATCTCATCAATTGGATTCATCTCAATCATGCCCTTTGTCCATCGGGCCCATACGACATCAACAGTTGCTGGTCTGGTTCTGCTACAATCCTTCCAGGGGATAAACCTTTCATACTCTACACTGGAATTGATGCTAATGGTCAACAAGTTCAGAACTTAGCAATGCCCGAGAATCTATCGGATCCATTACTCAAAGATTGGGTCAAATTTTCTGGGAATCCCGTGATGACTCCACCAAATGGCGTTAAGGATGACATGTTTAGAGACCCTACAACTGCATGGCAAGGCCCTGATGGAAGATGGAGAGTAGTTGTTGGAGGCCAGATTGATAATGATGGAATGGCATTTGTCTATTGGAGTTGGGATTTCATTCGCTGGACCAAATTGGACCACCCTCTTTATTCAATACAAGAGACTGGGATGTGGGAGTGTCCGGATTTTTTTCCTGTGTCTACTAATGGCACAATTGGGGTTGACACTTCGGTTCTGAATCCGGGTGTGAAGCATGTGTTAAAGACAAGTTTATTTTCTGATAAACATGATTACTATGTCCTAGGAACTTATGATCCTCAAATGGAAATATTTTCTCCTGACACTGACTTTCACGGAAACAGTAACGATTTGAGGTATGATTATGGGAAGTTTTATGCTTCGAAAACATTCTTTGACAGTGCCAAGAACAGGAGGGTATTGTGGGCTTGGGCAAATGAGTCTGATAGCACACAAGATGATGTTGACAAAGGATGGTCTGGCGTCCAGGTAATTTAAGTTAAACTTGACATATAATTTACAGTTTTTCATAGCAAGGTGACTCAAAATTTTATAAGAGCTATTAAGCTACTCGTTCAAAGCTTGACGAACATTAATGGTATCTGTACTCTGCTGTGCAGACGGTTCCTAGGACTATTTGGCTTGATAAAAGTGGAAAACAATTAGTCCAGTGGCCTGTTGAAGAAATTGAAGCACTACGAGGCAAGCAAGTCAGTATCCATGATAAGGAACTGGGAAGTGGGTCCATAGTTGAAGTTTCAGGCATCACTGGTTCACAGGTAAACAGCTTTCATTGCATTTTGTAATACATAATTCCTATTAATACTTCTGTGAGTGCTTAACTAACCAAAGTATTTTAGCATTTCCATGACATTTTTACTCTGTAAAGGTTGATGTCGAAATTGATTTTGAATTGCCTGAATTGGAAGAGGCTGAGTTCTTTGACCCTGCTTGGGTTGATCCCCAACAACTATGCAATGATAAAAATGCATCAATCCAAGGCAGATTCGGACCATTCGGTTTGCTAATTTTGGCCACAGAGGACTTGGCTGAAAAGACGGCAATTTTCTTCCGAATTTTCAAAGGCCAAAACAAATATGTAGTACTCATGTGCAGTGATCAGAGCAGGTCCATTTCTTATCTTAAATGCAACAAGCCATTATTTTATATCATTTTTATGTAATTTGAGCTTGATCTTCAAAACTTTATACATACTACTAACAGGTCTTCTCTAAAGAAAGATCTTGATAAAACCACATACGGAGCTTTTGTAGATATTGATCTCCACCATGGAAAAGTTTCATTAAGGAGCTTGGTATGTTTACTAAATTGATAACATGTTCCCCTGGTTCGTCTTCTCTCTGGCTCTAATGTAATTGGCCTTTTAACTATTGCAGGTAGACCACTCCATTGTTGAGAGTTTCGCAGCAAGAGGAAAAACTTGTATCACAACCAGAGTTTATCCAAAGGTAGCTATTGAAAATGAAGCGCACCTTTACGCATTTAACAATGGCACTCAGACTGTAGTTATATCAAGTTTGAATGCTTGGAACATGAATCAAGCCCGCCTCAGTGAAGAAGAAAGTTTTAAATTATAGCAGATTTGTATGTCCATTAGTAAGTGGACAACTTTGGGCATTGTTGCAAATCAAACTCACACTTGTAGCCAGAGAAATTGGCAGAGTCTTCAGTGATTCTTTGTTGAATGTCATTGGTGTTGGTTTCTCAGGGTAAACAGATAAACAAATCATTTGATAATTGTTTGTTAATGCACTTCATACAACCTAAGGAAGCAAGAGGATCAAGAGGTTGTTTCAATTTCAATTACCTTAGACACTTGATTGCTTTTGGAGGGGGGCTGGTTATGAGTATTTAATTAACATAGAGCTTTTAACAAGAAATTAAACATCTAATGGAGACATCTGGGATAAGGATATATGCTTTGTGCTGCCAGGGTACTAATCCAATTAGCAAAGCTCTATTTTTGCTATGATTCCTTGGTTTATTGGGACTAAAGTTGTATTTTGCATGCGCACCAAACTGGGAAGCGCTTATTTTTATTAGCGTCTACTTTGATGAAGCTTGTAAGGCAATCTCGGAACTTGTAAATTGTCAAAGCTCTTGTATTTGTTTCTGTAAAGAACATTACCTAAAACTGCTTGAAAGCGATAATGGCTCCCTAATCTCTGTTATGAAGGCATCTAAAATTGGGTTGAATCCATTTATGTATTTATACCAATAGCTCACAATGTAAATGAATGGGGTGCGTGAAGTCGTAATTGCAAGTAATAGGACTACTGCAACAAAAGCAAGCACATATGCTCTATTTCTCAGATTTTGTCCTTTCTTTCGCAGATGGACCATTCAAAAATTAATTGACAGTCTTAGCATAGGCCATTAAAAAGCCGAGGGAACCAGTCGAAGCTCGTCTTTACAAATTGTAACAGTAAAATAAATAAATAAATAAATTCTAATTCCCAAAGATCACACGTGGCATAAGCCAAAGGATAGAAGAAAGATGAATATTAAAAGTAAATGCATAACACACGTAAGCTAAGTATTGGATCATGAACAATTCTGGAAGGGAACGGCGTTTATCGAACTCCGTTATTTTTCTCCAAATAGACTATTGAGATTCAAGAAAAAGAAACTGAATGAAATTACCAATCGCAAGAAAAGAGTAAAAAACAAACGCATATATATATATATATATATTAAATTCAGATGTTTTTACATTTTTTGTGCACTAATAATCAACAGTATGTTCCCAAATATTAATTAGTGTGCCAGTCTAATTAATAACTATAAAGCAGAACCCAATTGCTGCTTTTGTTCTTAACTGGGGCACAACGGGAGAAAATATTTTTTATTCAGAGAATGAGCAAAGATGACGATGGGCCAGCAAGATTAACAAGCGGGTCAAGGTCGTACAAATGGGTCACCAATTTTCACCGTGATCTGATGGCGGGAGCAGTGATGGGGGGTTTTGTGCACACGATTGTGGCGCCAATCGAGAGGGCGAAGCTTCTGTTGCAGACCCAAGAGAGCAATTTGGCTATTGTTGGGAGTGGACGAAGAAGATTCAAGGGCATGCTTGATTGTATTGCCCGTACTGTTAGAGAAGAAGGGATTTTATCTCTTTGGCGAGGCAATGGCAGTAGTGTCCTTCGTTATTACCCTTCTGTTGCGCTTAACTTCTCTCTTAAGGTATCAAGATTTCACATTTCTACGTTTTTTTTTTTTTTTTTAAAGTTGAATTGATTTGCTTCAGCGGTTCTTTTCATTTGGGTGGATCCTTGGAGATGGGTTTGTTAAGAAATTGGATTCTTGGGAAATTTATGTTTTGCATATGAACTGATTGATGAAATGTTCGAAGGTGGAAGTTGGTTGGCAAGTTTTGAGCATTTCATGTCATAAAGATTTATAGATGATGAGTCACTTATTCTTGAGTTTTGGAAAGATTCTTGGTAGCGTATATGTGCAGTTGTTATTAGTTTTCATGTGCCAAAGATTTATACTTAATGTGTATTCATTTATATTGACTCTGTTATCTTTGCTGAACTCTCGCTTATCTAAAGGTGCCCTATTACATAGGATCATTGAATAATATGATACATACGTATATCTACTTCTTGAGTTAAAATGGAGGTCTTGCTTGCATGGCCAGGCTTATTTGCTGCTTTTGCTATTGAGAAATAGATAAGTTTTGCTTTGACATGGATTATGATAGTTTCTGCTTATTTCAACAGATACAGTTTAAAACCTGCATTTTATAAAAATATTTCTGAGCCATCTTTGGATGTGGACAGGAGTTTCTTTGGCCTCAATTGGTTTTCTAAATTATTCCATACTTCTTCACCCTCACTCCCAAACATACTGGCTTATAATTTTTTTTATTAGTTTGTTGGTGGTTATCTTAAAAGTAATGATATTAATCATCCGTCATAAATATATTTGGGATACATAGGAGTTTTTTTTTTAATTACTTTTTTTTGGGTTGTGCTGAATGATATTGTCCGAGAGACAGAAAGATAGTTGTGCAACTTGGCAAATGAAAGTTTGTGGCAGGAAGTAGGATATTCTGATATTTTGGCTGGAAGTAAGGTACAATATTCTTGAAGATATTGGGGATGATGGCGGGATTAGAGTGTTACTCTTATGGTAGAATATTAACAAGAAAGGTTTAGATGAAGCAATACTATTACTTGGAATTACAACTTCAACAGAGGATGATAGGAAACTGATTATTGTCATGAGGATGATGGCAGGATTTGAGAGTTACTCTTATTGTAAAATCAGTACCAAAGGTTGATGACAGGATTAGATAGTTACTCTCATTGTAAAATCAGTAACAGAGGATGCATACAAATGTAGACTGAATTTTTATGTTTTGGGCTCTTGCTAGACTTTGTCTACATGTTTATCTAAGATTTTCATGAGTAGCAGGTTCTTAGTTCTTTTCTAATCCTACAGTCAAGAAAATTATTGTATTTTTAACGAATTAAATTGTGGATATCAGTTTCCAGGTAAATAGTAGTGGAGTTGTGGTAAATTGGTGACATTATATTAATTGGAAGAATCGTTATCAACTTCCAGTAATCAGAGTATGACCTTCAATTTTGTAACATTTAAGTTATTATCTGAGATTATATGTATCCTATAATGGAAGGATGAGTTAATGTTATTCTACCTAGTAGGTAACCTGGTACCCATATGGTATTCAACCGCCAGACATGACTTAGGAAACGGATTTTGTCAAGCTGACCGTATTTCAAATTGATGGAAGGAACCAAGAAATCAAGGATTGTTATCTGTTATCGTTTTCTTTTAAGTCTGGATATTGTATATTCATGGTCAATGTTCCATTTGCAGGATCTTTATCGAAACATCTTAAGGAACGGCAACTATCAAGATGGTACTAGTTTCTTGTCTGGTACATCTGCGAACTTTATTGCTGGGGCTGCTGCTGGTTGTACAACATTGATCTTAATCTACCCACTTGATATCGCCCACACCCGTCTTGCTGCTGATGTTGGAAGAACTGATGCTCGTCAATTCCGAGGCTTCTGCCATTTTCTGACAACCATATTCAAGAAAGATGGTATTCGAGGAGTTTATAGAGGACTTCCTGCCTCTCTACAGGGGATGGTTGTTCACCGTGGCCTATATTTTGGGGGCTTTGATACAATGAAGGAGGTACTGTCAGAAGAGTCTAAGCCTGAATTGGCATTGTGGAAACGTTGGGTAGTGGCCCAGGCAGTCACAACATCTGCTGGGTTGTTGTCATATCCATTGGATACAGTTCGTAGGAGGATGATGATGCAATCTGGCTTGGAACAACCAATGTACCGTAACACACTGGATTGCTGGCAGACCATCTACAGGAAAGAGGGGGTGACTTCGTTTTACCGTGGAGCAGTTTCAAACATGTTTCGGAGTACCGGCGCTGCTGCAATTTTGGTTTTGTATGATGAGGTCAAGAAGTTCATGAATTGGGGTAGATTGTAGAAGGAACTAATTTTTTTGGCAGTTTTATCATCGCAACATTTCAACAGAAGGATTAGATAGATTTAGAGTTGGAGAATTACAGGTGGAAAATTTTGTAAAGTGCAAAAGAGACTGATACACTTAACACGTAACATGCAGACTAGATGATTTTTTTGGTCAACAAATAAAAGAGTGGGAGTGTTATTTGAAAAAATTCTTACTTGCCATCTTATGGAAAAAGCCATTTTGTCAAAACCATTCCTCTTTTTTTTTTTTTTTTTGTTTTTTTTTTTTGTCCTTTTCCTTTTCCTTTTCTCTGTTTTTTGTGGATTAAATTCTGGTAGTCACTTTAATACAATGATTGTGTCTGTAACATTTTGCCTTTATTCTTGTTCGTTGAGTAGCGAGATTGGGTTTCAGTGCGGTGTGCTAAACATTATTGATGACAAAATCTTCTATAATATAATAACAAAAACAAATTATTAGTGGAAAACATGAGTTGAAATAATAGAAAGGAAGTGGTGGAGTCAGGTCAGGAGGGTAGTGGGCTCTTGAACTCTGTGAAGATCCCACTCCATCGTCCGTGCTGCAGCCCAGTGCAAGCAAAGCAACAAATCATATTTGATTTTGTTTTTTTCCTTCAAAAAAAAAACAAACAAAAGAATTTTGAAGCAGCTGTACACTTTAATAATAATTCAATTCTTCTCTTTTTCTTTTAGAAGTGATGTAAGCTTAACGCCATGTTGTAATGGACTGAAATGGCAAAACATATGATCTAATCAGCAAAATGATGACCTGTTCTGGGTTCTGGGGAACCCCAAAATCAGTGGGCTTTCAACTTTCAATTCACCCCAAAGTTACAATTATTATGATAAATTAGGTATATGTCTGGGCAACAAAAATACAAACATATATATACACACAAGCAAAGTTGGAGTGGGATCCCCCGGTGGCATAAAAAAGCTAAAGCAAACAATAAAAAGTGGAAACCGTGACTTCACCACCTCATAAGAAAAAGAAGCAAGAGAAAGAGAAAGAAATAAGACAGATTCACTGGTAAAGTAAGTTGAGGATGGTTTTGGAACTTTAGACTGCTTCCTCAGTTTTATAAAAAAAAAAGTGCATCTCAAATCCCTGCCATCGGTGGGGTTTCCCAGCTTTCCTATTTCTTCCTTTTTCATAATTAAATACCCTAAAAAATTAATTCAATTCCCCTTATAATTTTCTTCCAACTTGGTGTATTATTACTTCTTTATGGAGAGAATCAACAGGCAGATTCTGCTTGCGCTATGGCTGTAAAAGATTCCAAAATGGGGTCCGTCAGTGGTGTTTTGATTAAATATCATAAATCAAGACCATTGCATGCTTGCCACGCGTGATTCAATGTTAAAGAAAAGAGTTGAAAGTGAGGACGCACTCGCTCTGGCTGTGGGCTGTTTGATGTTACCGCCATCACACCCGCAATATCTCCAAACCCAAAGGAACTGGGGTCCCACCCAAATTTGAAGCGCCCCTCGTAAGTCGTAAATCCCAATCTTCTTTTGATCATCCCTTACCTCCCACCTTGTTTTCCTGAATCGTGGTGTCCACCGCCCCCTTCAAAGATCGTTTAACGGCACCGTCTAATATATTACCATTGGAAGAAGTGATATTATTCAATTGCTCATAATTATTGTTTATAGGATTCACATGCTAATTGTGATGCAGGTGCAGCTGCACATTGCCACATTACTTGAGGAACAAATATATTACAGGATGATGCGGGGCGTGACGCAGCTCTAAATAGTGTCTGATTGCATGATGACAGATGGCAATTTCAGCTTCCCTTTGCCTTCAAGGTTTTGTATTTTTAGCCCATTTTCTTCGTCAGCTTTCACTTATACTAAGAATTTTGCGATTTTAATGCTTTGTTTAATTAATTTTATATCATTTTGGTCAGATCCATTTTTTTTTTCAGAATTTTGGCCCGCCTAGATCTCCACATCAATTTGTGCGCAGGCGTACAAAATAATTTTAATTTAATTATTAATAATTGTCTTTAAAGTATTTTTAAAGCTAAACTCAATCGTCCTTGTTATTGTTGCAGCCTTTGAACTGGGATCTAAAGTAGTTTTTTGAAATGAATCTTATAAAATATAAATTTATTATTCTTTTATTATTTTTCCGAACAAACGTTAAAAAGATTTTAACATTAAACTTTAAAATTCATCAAACCATACCTTATATTTTTATATTTTTTTTCTTTAAAAAAAAATCATGGCTTCTCATTCTCACTGACCCTCTAAAAAAGCGAAAAAAATATGTGGTTTTCACGACGAAAATTTGAAGGCAACCATATGGTATTGCTAGCCGAGTCAAACCATGAAATACCACTTTAAAATACTGATAAATTGTCTGAAAATTCTTGAAAAAACATTCAGATGGTAAATTCAAGTACTTGCTTTTCACAGTATGCAGAAAATAAAAATGAAAGAAAAGAAAAGAAAAGAAAAGATGAAGGCGTGTATTAAAAGAAGATTTTGATTCAATAATAATTGGAAGAATTTTGCCAGAACAATACATCTGATAGTGCCACTTTGCCTCGTCATTGTCAGCGGCAAAGTGTTCTCCTCCTTAAACCCCAGGACTTAGATCACATTCTTAGCCATTCTTTATCTAGCATAATTTCAACGGCTCCGATTGCTCAATCATTGCCCCCCACCCGTAGGTCCCACCCCATTATTGATTGAACTAACAACATAGATCAAACCCAGAGAAGGGGAATTTTAACATCAAAACTACCGCTGGTATCAGCTATTTTAAAAATCCAAACTCATCACTTTATATACGCACAATACTCAATCATACAAGGAGAAAGAAGATTACTTTTTTTTTTTTTTTTCCCTTGATCTCCTAAATTTATGTTCACTTACAATAAGAAAAGAGAGGCTTAGATTAACACTTGATTAATTAAGAACCCAAACTAAGTAATTAACATAACATATAGAAGAATCAGAATTGGCGCCTTTCTAATTCTACTAATAATAATAATAGTAATTATAGATTTTTTTGTTATTATTTTGATATATTATAATAATAAAAAAGTAATTAATAATTATCATACCCAGAGGACGCCAACTTCTACAAGCTTAGGCACGAGGTGGCCGCTGATGTGGAGGGCGAAGAGGGACTCGAGGCCACCGACGAACGTGCCACCGATGAAAACAGCGGGCACCGGCGCCGGATTACGAGGGGAGTCGGCGTGAGCGCTCTCATCATGGTCAACAAGAGGGAGGGCTGAGATCTCGTGATCATCGAGCTCGATGACGGTAGGGTGCACCCCGATGGTGGCGAAGAGCTTTCTCATGACGTGACACATGCAGCAAGACGACCGGCTGAATATTATCACCGGGTGTTCGGATATCAGGCGTTGGATTTTTGCCTTCGCGGGTTCTTCACCGTCGATGGACAAGTTAGGGGTTGACGAGGGAGGGGTGAGGTCGAGGTGGACGACATCGTTTGGGTAACGCCTTAGGCCTTGCATCTCCTCTCTATAGAAACAGATTCTTGGGGGAACCAAGTTGAGTTTTGGGTGTTTTATTTTTGTGGGAGTTTTATACAAAGAGAGCAAGATTGAGGAGTGCTGGTGTGGTTGCTTACATCACAAAGTACTGTGTTACATTTTTTCACATCATCGCTCTCTGGGGGAATTCTGGAAGCACACTCGCCTTTCACTCGACTGTTTCTCACGTGCTTTTGACATGACAGAATATTCTTGCAGCTCTTTTTCTTTTCTTTTAACTATATATATATATACATTTTTTTTTCCTGCTTAAATATCACCAATTCACCTTCATATATATAATGTGTTTCAAATTAAGGTTGGATAACTATAATTTAAAAAATATAATATTAAAATATTTGATAAATATTAATTGCTGTATCTTATAAGATATGTTGATATAATTTTTCACTTATATAATAAAAAATTTATTATATCTTTAATAATTCTATCAAAATTATTATTTAAAATTTATATTTATTATATATAATTAATTTTGTATCATAGTTACAGCTTTTTTTCACAGCACCTCAATCCCAAACAAGATCATAAACTTCTATTATCAACTAATTTCTCGTGTTTAATAGACAATTTTGTATAACTTTTTTGTAACTTCAAATAATTATTTATTAGTCCATTTCACTATTAAAGGATGAATGAACAAAATTGAGATACCACTTGAAAAATATATTATTATTCTTATATAATTATAATCGCTCTTGAGCGAATACTAATCGATAACAATACATTCAACAAGTGATTTTAACTATACAGATTAAAAATAATAAATATATGTTTTAATCACACTCAGAATTTTATGTAAATGTCACAATAGTTACTTATTATTGTCATCAGCATTTCAAAAATACATAAAAATAAATTTGTTAACTCTAAAATGTATAAATGGGTGAATTGTAAACATTAATGGCTCAATAAAGTGAACATTTATTAAGTGATTTGTTATTGTATTTTGAAAATTAAGCAAAATCACAGTTGATGCAATCAAACCTATGTTATAATGTATTTAAAGCATAACAATATCAACGCATATACTCAACTATTGAAAGAGTTATTATAAAATTTCTCTAAATTTACAAACTGAAAATATTATTGAAAAATACTATTATTTTTTTTAATTTTCTTATGAAAATGATAGAAATGTCGGGCCTCGGAAAACTTGATGGAATAATTTCACGTAATTTCTTTGAATTTTCAAGAGATAAGGTTGAAAGTAAACAAAAAAAAAAAAAAAAATTGACCTTTACCTTGATCTTACAAAAAAACGGGGGTAAAAATGAAAACAAGAGAGCGAATGATTGGAGAGTGAAGTATACGTGCAGGTAGCGTTGCTGTAAGCTTCAAATATTGTTGTCACATAAAACGGTAGTTCCGAAATACTGGATATTTGGCGAAGAAAATGGGGTGGGGCTGTCACATGGGGGGTGAAAGTAGTAAATGGCGGTGACGTCATATTGACTTCGACGTGGAACCGTAATATTGAACCGTGACGTATCCAAAATACTAAAGCAAAGTGCAGCAAAAAAAGAAAGCCATCTGACGTGGAACAGTAAGCATCGGTATGCGGGCCCCAGGTCCATGACATAATCATCGGAATGATATTACACTTTCCTCGTCACCATGACGTTCCCCAGCGGACACGTGGCCGTTTCCTTTACTTTCCTTCAGGCATGGAGGTAGTGGGGCTGGGGAGATAAATGACTGGGCCCCTACAGGCTCTTGGAGTCTGATGAGGATGCCCAATCGTAGCCGACCACGTGTGATAACAGTATGTTTGTGATGGTGATATGTGGAGGAGTTTGTTCGGAGGTGGTCCGGTGGTCCCCATGATCATAAATTGGGGTTTGGAGAGTCCTTAAAGGAGCACCGTTGATGGTGGTAAATATGGTGTCTGCCATGTGTAATGCTTTGCGTTGTGTGATAAGGAGGGATTGCATCATCACCATTGTTCTGGTCCCACTAAATTCCAATGTCCTGCCCCTTTTTAGTCATTCTCCCGTCCGCTTGACCCCCACTTCCATTTTTTGCAAAATTAGCACCATTAATCATGAACGGTATATCAATAGAAGTGCCATTATTACTTAATACAACGCCCCGAACTCTTGAATGAAATTTTCTAATTTTTCGTTCTTGATACCTTAAAAATTTAGAGTAGTGTATTATATATGTCATGAATTAAGTGATCTAAATAAAATTTGAAATTCCATATGAAAACTTCGAAAAAGTATATGTTTTCCAAACAGGGTGTAAATATATATAATTGTTGTACTGTAATATAGAATTGTAGTCATTCTCACTTAGTTATATATTATTATTTGCAAATCATCCATGAATGAATGTTTATACGTTTCAAACATTTTAGTTTAGTTCCTTTTGTTTTAAGCTATTACATTCTACATAATTGATTGAAAAATGAATTATGGAACAAAATAGAGGCTCAAACTGATTCTCCTTAATCATCTAAAGCACCATTTCATCATTGGGCTATAATGACTTGATTGTATAATCTTCTAACTTATTGATAATGAAGTTGACTTGAAATAAGAGCTTCAATACATTTTAAGTTAAGTGTCCCATGAGTTTGGCCAAATAATTTTTAAATATCTTTATTTTAATGATCATTGATATTCAAATTTTTGGGTAGTTTTTCTTAAGGGTAAAAAATAATTTGAACTTTGTTCATCTTGACATTGTCAAAAAAAGGGGGGAGTCTTTTTTAAGTCTTTTTATGTGTTTACTTTAATTTTTTTTTTAAAAAAGGGGGACTTCAATATTATCTTTATTTAGATCCGTGTCAACTAAAAATTACCGGAAACGTTAGTGTGAAATGACAAAGGTGGCCTCCTTTTGACTTTATCTTCGTAACGGAAAGCTTATAAATGATTGGATGTAAAGATTCAAAAGCAATGGGAGTGGTGTGTAATAAGTTAAATATGTGTGTGTGCTCCTCAAAAAAAAAAAACTATGTGTGTGGGTGTGTGTGTGTGTGTGTGTTGATGATTGATGATCACGAAGTAAATGGAAGCGTGGACCGGAGACCTTCATGTATGGCTTGTGGAAGTGGTACTCGTGGTCACCATGCACAAGGACAATTCTCCAAATCAAATCGAAAGTTGTCGTCACGCTTAGCATCAGCCATCAGCCATTCGCCGAGCTATTCTTAACGCCAAAGGTTAATTGCCACTGCAGCTATCTCTACATCTCTGCAACGCCTGCTTTATAATGTCTGTTCAAGGGAAAATAAAAATAAAGGGCTGAATTAGAAGATGCCATACAAAGAACCGGCAGAAAAACAGCAATGGCAGATGACTTGAGCATGACTTGTAGTGCACATTTGTTTTGTAGTCTTTTACTGTTTTCTCAGAGCCTGCACACAATTATTGCATAGCCACAGACAAAAGCTTTCGAATACTTAATACAAGAACATAAAAGGACTGCGATTCTGTCAAGAATTACGGATGAATTTATTATTTCTCCGGCTTCAATTATCGTCTAATCCAGAGTCGAGTTTGCATCTTTCGTTATTTTTCCCATTTTCGTCCTTTCGGAATAATTTCTGAACTGATCGGTCATCCCATTTGAGGAGTTAGCTCAGTTTCTATGGTTATGGTGGACCGGAAAGTTGAGCATATGATACTGTTCACGGGCCCTTCGTACCTGATTGCAGCTGCCACTAACTTTGACAAACACGAATTTAAAACACAGTTCGAAACAACACTAAAGTTGACTAAAGCAGCCAGCAGCGCATCACCCAATATATCTATGTAAGTAAAAGAACAAATAAAATTACATCTTCTGACGCGCGTGGGACATAGATTATCTTGCTGCATCGCATGATTAATAAAATTTTGCTCGTGATTTAACTAAGCAAAATCTGGGATAAGTAAAAAGTCATGCTTCATTCTACGCGCTCCATTCGAGCGTGGCTTCAGAGTGATTATTGATTCTCGACCTCCTTACACGATTCGTTAAGAAACAATCATCTGCACGTGAGGAACCACATGTCCGTACCTTCCAGAAACTAGATATTAGTTGTCTATTACTCTATTAGTTGCCCTTACCTGGTTGCACCGGTACCCGTTTCCGTATCCGGATTCACTTCTGTCTTAAATGGATCGTATCCTTATTGCGTACTCTTTATTAGTGGGCACCGCACGGTTTGATGGCTCTATCCTCTATGGGCGCACGTTAGGATACAGCCCCATGTTTATGTGCAATTTTCCACTCAACCTCTTGCCGGCGCCGCTGGCTTTTATTTTATTAATATTTTATTAATCAACCTCGTTGACAATAAGTTCATGACACATGGGTGACGTAACCTGGCGTGACAGCCATATGACATTTTTGGGGCCCACTGATGTCATGATCTGAATCTCTGTCGGCTCGTATGTGTAATGCAGTATCCTTGTTTTCGAAGTGGAGGGGAATCCTCTTACCTGCATCAACGTACGTAGTATCCAACGGCCATCATAATTAAATTGCTTACCGACTGTACACGTGGCAGCGTGATGATGTGTTGCTTGTGCAAGCAGTGATGGCCCTGCATGGTACGGGAGATACGATGTGACAATCTGTCTGGCTGAAATTTAAGCCATACAAGATGAGACAAGTAGTTGTAAAAGAGATATTGAGCAGTGATTACAGGCTGCTGCTTTGATTGCGTGTGGAGACAGAGTTTCCTTCTCCAAGAATGGAGAAATAAATCAAGTTTTCATTAATTGTACGGTAGAAAATTGTATATACCTCTTGAAGATTGAGTTTTGTTATCGATCATTAGAACACATTACATTTCAAAATTATTTATGACCTTTTTACAGACTCTATTGTACTATGCTTTATAAGGTGCAATGTGCATGAATACGTTGCGTGCTTGCAATGAATCTTTTGGACTTGGTCATATCTTGAAAATCGTGCTAGTTGTTCAAGCATTACCAAAACCGTCTAATTTTATTTTTCAAATGCTTCTTTATTTCTTTACTTATAAATGAAAGATTTTAAAAAAAAAAAAACGCTCTCCTAACAGGCTCTTAAAATAAAAAAATAAATTTATATTATTTCAATCAAATTATTCTCTCACCAAATTTAAATGCTACCTCTATTGAAAAAAGAGCACATTCCAATTTTTCTTTTTTAATCTCAAATGATGTGTATTTCATCACTTGGTTGGTAAGATAATATAATTAATTCAATCGGATCTTGGAAAGAATTATTAACCACTCAATTAACAACACATTATTTGGAATCAAATATGGAATAAAAAAATTCGGGATGTCTCACCAACCAATTAAATTATGAGATCGAAGTGAATTAATTATATTTTTTCACTAACTAATTGATGAATGCTACATCACTTAGAATAATTTAAAATTTAAGATGTATAGCACTACTCTAAAAATATAATATTTTTTTTAATAATATAGTCATAATACTTCTCTCACTTTAGGAACAATGACATAAAAAAATAAAATATTAATATTTGAAGAAAGAAAAGTTATTTTTCAACATATATTATAGAAAAAAAAAAGACAATTTGAAAGTACTTTTTAAAATATTTATTACTGTGTAACTCTTCAAATCAAAAATGAAATTTCCTTTAAAAAAATCTTTTAAATAAGTTCTCATGCGCACAACTTAATATCCCATTATTAATGAATTCCTCCGTTATAAAAGAGAAAGAAAGAGGAAAAAATTTAGGCATGCAATGGAAGGGACCCAAAATAATGTCAAATACATAATGGGCAACTAATACACGTCATCTTGGTGGGCTGCATTCGGAGAAAATTCATATGGGACTAGGCATGCATAGCCAGGAACTTTAAAATAAACCTCCCTAATGGACTTGACAACGGGCAAAAGGAGTCTCCAATAATTTCCTTTTTGAAAAGACTTTTCCTTTCCAAAAAATTACAATGATGATACAAACACTCTTAGCGGCATCAAATTCATTGCCATTGTTTAATTAATAACTAAAGTACATATATTGCTGAGATTAAACTTGAAAGGTGTGATTTGATTTGTTAATTGTAAGGTAGTGGGTATCTTCAAGTTGCGCATAATTAAAACACAAATCACAGTCATATATGTAAAATGATAAATAGAAAAAACTATGTTATAACTTTGATCTTATGATTATGAAGGCGAGCTCTATTTTAGAGAGTTCTAACATATCTGGACCCTAATTATAATTAAAAAAAATAAACTTTTCCAAATCAAGAAATTATGAGCATAAAATCACAATGATGATACAAACACTGGCAGCGGCATCAAGTCCTTTGCCACTGTTTAAAACTATGGATGCACTCATTTTATTAGAATAACAAGAACCAAATTAAATGGTAAGAAAAATAGAATTTTGAGACAACTTTTTTTTAATTTTTTAGGAGATTGAAATTGATGGGCCTTTTTCTTATAATTTCTAATTGTTTCTCATTTTATTAAAATGAAAGCTTCCTCACTGAAAGAGCTATTAGCTATATAATAATAAGGGTTAAAGTCCACATTTGGATCCAACAATTGGATCCAGGTTAAGAGGGCTGTCTTGGATCCAATGGTTGGATCTGTGATCTAACACAATAATAGTTTCTAATAATAAGAAGAAGAATAAAGACAATTCTCTAATAAGAACATTCTCATTTTAACAAAATGAGAATGGTACTAACAGACAAAAAACTCAATTTTTAATGTATTAAAATTTATATTTTTTAAAATTTTGTGTGCACCTTTACTTTGTTAAAATGAGAATACCCTCAATAGAGAAGAACTATACATACATACATACATACATACATACATACATAGACACACACACACACACACACACACATATATATATATACATATACATATATATACATATACATATATATACATATACAGATACACACACACACACACACACACATCTATATATATATGTATATAAGTCCATTTTTATAGAGTTAGCATCTTATGACAAATCTAATTAAATTGAAATTTTTTTTATTGCATATCTTGTAATATGATTAATTTATTAATTCCTTAATTTTGATGAGATTTTATAATTGGCGCATGAGATCTATTTAGAGTAAGAAGTTGGTTCAAACAGGAAGTTCAATAAATGCTCTATATATTTATTGGGAGACAAGTAAGTCAAAAAGATCATATTTATTTCTATTCAGATTCATGAAAATTATAAAAGGAAAGAAATTTTTATTTGGAAAGAATCCAAGTCTTTTAAGATTTACTATTTTAGTGAAATCCTAATGTTTATATAAAGAAAAGTATTTCATAATTGAAGACATGCACAACACAGAGCATAAAGTAGAGAA
The DNA here is from genome assembly GCA_030449925.1 of Citropsis articulata. Taxonomy (NCBI): domain Eukaryota; kingdom Viridiplantae; phylum Streptophyta; class Magnoliopsida; order Sapindales; family Rutaceae; genus Citropsis; species Citropsis articulata. Next base: position 19,351,958 of record JASUUH010000121.1, on the reverse strand, counting down.
GCAAAATTTGGTCTCCTCTCTAGAGAATTTAGATTTAGCGTATAATGTTGTGTTGATTTATTTACTTATCTTCTTTTCATCTCTGTGGAGAGTTTACATGAATCTTAGATCACTAGACGTTGAAGAATTGAAGAATTGTTATTGATCACTTTATGAAATGCCTTGAAGATCGTGGATCAAAAGGGGTAGCAAATATTAAAGAGAAGTAGATTCCGTTTAAGGTTGAGTAAAATATATGATGATAAACTGTACGTAAGAGTCTTAAATTTGGTAATCCATAAGCTATAACATCTCAACTTAGTGAATTGCTTTTCATCTGAGCGTGGTTTCGTGAATGTAAGATTGATTAATTTGAATTACATAAAAATCTCTATGTCATTTATTTTCTGTAATTTATTGCGTTTTTGAAAAATTATTTTTTTATGCGGATGAACAATAACCGTGAACAGTAACGGTGAATAGTATTTTCAAAAATTAATTAAGTTGTTAATTTTTTTTATTTTTAATTACCTACATCCATTTATGATAGATTTAAATTCCTTTCATGTATAAAAGATTGCGCACATCTAATTAGTTTCCACACGCACGCACGTACACGCGCACGCACACACATACACAAAAATATATATATATATATATATACACACACACACAAACACACATATTATGCACTTGATTCCAACTAAAATTAAATTTCCCTTAAATATGTATAGATGTTCTTTTAATTCTCTGTGAAATCAGAAATCAAATCGCATAATTCCTCCAGATAATCATATATTTGATGCTTATCTCTATCAAAATAATTTATTTCATTATTATGCTGCCCTTTATGAATCAATTTCTCAGCTCCGCCCCTGTATAAATATAGTGATATTAAAGAATGACGATCGTTTGTTGATTTCATTAAGAGTGGAAGCTTTGTATGTCAGCTTTGATTTGAAGCGAAAGAGACTGATTCAATTCATGCGTGGAATAATAATAATAATAATCCCTAATAATGATTCGGGGTCCGGTACATGCGCATGTGATATTTGTGATGTGTGAAGCTTTAGTGATCTAATCTTAGATTAGTTTCATTATGCGCGTGGATTGATCTCATTTCTATGAATTAATGGACCCGTCTCTGTCACTCTTTTAACTCATCGTTATGCATGCTACGCGACAGCCCTTTTTTTGACATTTTCTCATTTTCTGGCAATTGTCTATTCAGTTTAAGAAGTCGAAGTGGAGTGAATCAGCCAATCAGGTGCTTTTTGGATCTTTGGTTAGTGTAAGCAAGATACTCTCCCCAATTTCTACTGTGGAATAATTTATGCAAGAAAAAAAATGTAATAATATTATAACTTTTTACCCGCCTTTAAAATTTATGCAAAACAAAAAAATAATGATCTCACAAATTAATTATGCCCACGTCACCTTTTTGTTTCATTTTTTTTTTAATTTTTAGTAGACGCTAAATTAAAAATAAATAAATAAATCACAAGTCACAGTCATCACAGTTACTAAATTCTCGCATGGTATAGCCCAACTCTTGGAAAAAGGATGCTGATGTTTAATTTTGAAGTGCTTCTTTTAACACCCTTTCAATGTTCTGATAAAACCCTATTGTCAAAGATATTATATCTGACAAACTAAGGTAGCGTGTATTTTTTTGTCTGAAATCTAAAGATGTTTGAATTTTTTTAAAATCTGAATAGGTCTGAATATGAAAATCTAAATAATATATATATATATATTTTTTAATATCTGAATATAAGTGGCATCTTGTTTGTTTTTACAATAAAAAACATCTTAAACTTGATTATTTGACATTTATATCCTTGTAAATTAAAACAAAAAAAGAAGATTAGATTTTATAGTTTAGAAAATAAGTTATTTTATAGAGATATTTTTAGAATATAATATTTACTTGTCATTCAGACATTTTTCCATTCAGATAAAAATCACAAAAGTTTACTTTTTCTATTCAGATGTAAATGTCTGAAAATCAGACATAAGTTCCGAAAAACAAACAAGTAAATTTTAAAAAAAGTCTAAAATTAATAAAATTTCAGATTTCAGACATTTAACAAATAACCTCTAAGTCTAATTAAACTATCGACCTTTTATTCTCAGTTTACATTTGTTTTGAGTCCCAACAAAGTCTGTAATTTATTTTTTCTGCAAACTCTTCAATCATAAAAAAGCATTTTGGTTTTTTTTTTTGTTTTAAAATCAACAATCAATTTATTTCATGTCTACAACTCTTATCTTTTAAAATAATATTTAAAATATGTTTATAAAAAATATGTTTAATTTAAATTGATTATTGGCAATAATATCGCTCTCGTAAGGATTTGTCTGTGGCATAACCCAAAAATAGGTTATTTATCTAAAAACACCCCCATACTCTAAAATTCCTCATATATGTCTTTTTTAATATGCAGTTACAAAATTACCCTAATTAAAAACCTAAATCATCCAAACTACTCACAACCAGTCGCGTAACACAACCCCTAATTCTCTCTCACGACCAGTGTCTCCTTCAGCCCGTCCTTCTGGATTTGCTTCAGGGGTTGAACCTTTAAGTCACTATACTAAGCATGTTGCTCCTACTACATCAATAGTTCCTTCTTCGAAGAAGCTGTCAGCTCTTGTAACAAAATTAAATCTTGCTGATCTCCGCAAAAAAACCATATCACTGCTTGAGGAATACTTCAGTGTTCGAATTCTTAATGAAGCACTGCAATGCGTTAAGGAAGTGAGAGCCCCAACTACCTGCTCCTCCAATTTTAATGCAGATTGGTGACGATGGTGTTGCTGCTGGCATTGCGGATTCTGTTGTTTTTTTGAGATCATTGACCCCACGCTCATGCAATCATTAAATCCGTGACAACATCCACGAGATTGGCCATTGCCGATGGCCTTTCCTTGCTGCCCCGGAGAGCTCACAGCCGACAACTTTCATGACCGCAATAGACTAGTCTTTTTCTTCTGAGGGGTGCCTGCAATATTCACGTTATGCTATTGTACCCATTTTTGCCTAATTCAAGCCTTCCTCAAGATTGAATACAATCCAAGCAAGCAAAAAAGAGTGAAGAGTTATTTTTCAGGCTTGATTGCAATCCCTCTAGTGCGGTATTAGATGAGGTTAACGCCAATGAAACTTTGCTGCTGTTACTTCATGCCTTTGTTGCCATTTATTCCGGCCCATAAATTTGCTGCCTTGAATTGAAATTGAGCGAATGAAAGGTGATTTACCACTCAAAAACTTGACTGTTACACCTTGTTAAGTATGATTCTATCAGAATATATACTTTGCTAATTTATGTGATTTGTTAGTAACATTAGAATCTATCTTGAATGACCTAGAAAATTTGGTACAAAAGCTCAACTATTGGAGTTGTGCTTATGTGGAGATAAGGGTTACAGTTTTAAAAAAAAAACTTGCATTACATATATCTCATTTCTTATTTTCAACAACCGAAAGATGTCATATAGGAAACTTGTACGAGATAATTTAATTTTGGACTATCAACATTATATTTACTTAAAAGTGGAAAGAGTGGCTGGATAAATTTATTTTTCCAATAATAATTGCTCAAGAAGCAAGGGGATTAGTGATGGATGGAAAGTTTGTGTAGAATTGCGAGACTATTTGATTGCTACAATCATTGTAAATTTATTGTATTTATGATTTTCTTATTCAACAATTTGATTTGACACAGGTTTTGTTGTTTTTAATTTTCAATACATGTGATTTAGTACCATATGATTGAGTCAATTGAATAAAGTAATGATTAGTTACAAAATGGCCATCTGTTTCAGCTGCAATAATGTGGAAATTTATGGTTGATTGTTTGGAACTAAAATTATAAATTGTTATCTAATATGCGGCTTCATGTCACTATGAGTTACTCAAACTTGTGTATGCAGTGAATAAATACATTTTGATTGGACTAGTGAACCATTGTACATACTAAAACTTGTAGATTTGTTTGTATTATTATCATTATAACTATTATTTTTTTCTTCAATTTTTGTTTTGGTAACTGAATTTTTGTGATAATTTGGATATAGGTTGCTGGATAAAGTAGTAGACAGATGTGGTTTTTATCTTTGAATATCTACACCTTGATCTGCATTCAATCATCATTAAGCACAAGAGAACTTTGAATTCACTCATTCTGAGGTGAATAACAGTGAGAGTTTTATTCTATGCAGTATTTCTTGGCTTACTATAATAATTTGAATGAGTATAATTGTTCTATGGAAAAGCAAATTGTACATTGATAGATGATTATATAATTACACGAATCATTTATGGTTCATATACTCGACTATAGTCGTGAAATAGATATTTTACCTGAATGTACACGACTATAGTCGTGTAATAGATACTTTACTGAATTATAATCATGTGATGGATACGTTACTAGACTGTTGTAGTGTGATAGATACTTTACTGGACTGCAGTCGTGTAATGTATACTTTACTGAACTATAGTCGTGTAATGTATATTTTACTAGACTGTAGTCGTGCAAAGGATACTTTAATGGACTATTGTCGTGTAATGGACACTTGGTATTGTTGGTTTGGTTTTTGTTGTTAAATAATATTTTGAGTCATGCTGATCCTATAGATGCTAGTTGTGAGAAAGCTATGCTGGAGTATATGGAATATTTTTAAAATGCAAAGAAATTCTCGTATTTGTTGCTTCTATTGCGTGATCATCTCGACAATTGATAATAAATTATAGCAATGATAATAAATTTGAAGTATTATTTTATTACAAACTAAAATTGATGATCTAGATACACATTATAAGTTTAGACTATGTGCTAGCTCTTGGAACTTCTTAGAAAGATATGGTTTTTCTTTATGGTGACAATTTAACTGGAATTTATTACTCTGCATATTCTCCTAAGGTAAAGAATTATTTACGTTGTGTATATTGGGTTATCGTTGTGTAATGAATTCTAGCATTCAATGCAGTCGTGTAAAGAATTCTTTACCTGACTTTTACCCGACTGTAGTCACGTAAAGAATTCTTTACTTGACAGCAGTCGTGTAAAGAATACTTTGCTCGACAGTAGTTCTTTACTCGACTGCAGTTTGTAAAGAATTCTTCACTCGACATGCGTCGGGTATGAACACTTTATTTTCAATGTTTCAAAGAATCTACAATTTATGTAGTGGATTGTAGTTCAATACATGCTTTACTCGACTGTTGTCGTGCAATGAATGATTTACTCGACTGGTATGTCATGTAATTTTTATGATTGGTTTAAAATATATTATTATGCAACTTTTCAATCTTTTTATATATTGATTGATTAATTTTTTTTTGTATTTATGCAGATGGAACTGAAAATCAAGGAATCTGAATACTTTAAAGCAAATATTTCAAACCGATCATTACTAGAGGCAGTGGAGGACATTAAAAATAGACTCTCTGAGGAGCAGAAAAATGTTTTCAAGCGTTCCTATTTCGGTCATTTTTTAGATGTGAAAGAGTTAAAGTTTTCTGCTCAATTACTCCATAGCATATTATTAGAGAAGTGAAATCAGATGAAAAGGCAATGTGGTTTAGGATCGGATGTAAAAATATTCTATTTTCTTTGGAGGAGTTTGCCTTGGTGTCAGGCTTAGATTGCAGTCCATTATATGAGCCCAATACTGAAAATAATGACGATGATTACAGAATAGTTGATGAGTTCCTAGATGGAAATTGTGCAATCACAATAAAAAAACTTCGTAGAAAGTTCTTGCAGGCCAAGTCAGATGATGACATGAAAATGGTCAAGCTGACCATGTATATTTTGTTGAGTCCATGTTACTTGGAGAGGAGAATAGAAATCGTATAAATGAAATTAATGTACTCCTTGTGGACAATTTTATCGAGTTTAATGAATTTTCCTGGAGACACATTTCTTTCAAGATGACCATTGATAGTTTGAGAAAAGGCATTGTAGAGCGTGCGGAGAAGCCTAAGAAGAAGTCAACTACAGATTCTAAATACAAAGGAGCAACATATAGTATACATGGTTTCCCCCATGCTTTTCTGGTAACAAAACTAAACTAATTTATATATCGCTTATTGAGTTGTTGAATAAGTGCTCATTGTTTTATTTTATTTCAATCATTTTTGCCAAAAAAATTTCTTGTTCCCAAACTGAGAATATTTAAGTAATTTTTCATATACTGCTTCAATAAGCTACTCATTTAAGTAATAGATTTGTAGCTGATTTTTAGTAGGATGATACCAATTTTCACCTATTGCTTAAATAATATGTGCTTAATAATTACTGCTGTAATATATTGTGTTGAATCAATAAGAATTATCCCTCAATTTCAATCCATGATCTTGACTTTAAAGTATTCATATTATACCAGTGATAGTTGTCAACAACATCTTTCTATTTATAATAGTTGTCGGCATCATCTTTCTATTTATAATTTACCAATTCTTTTTGGTTGAAAATAAATTATGTCATTGATTATACAGGTGTGGGCATATGAAGCTGCTTCCATCATCGGTGATAAATGTGCAAAACATTATGGTGATTTATTTCCAAGGATTTTGCGATGGAAATCGACAAAGCCTAAAGATTTTTTAGAGATTTAAATGAAGATATTGAATAAAAAAGCCACCAGGATAGTTTTCATAGAAAAGTTACATGCTACCGGAGATGTCGAGCCAAATAAGCATTACATGAAGTATTTTAGTGAAGATGAGTGGCTTGAAGAGATCAGTGAAGAGAATGATAATGCTATTGAGTTAGATAGTCATCCAGAGGCAAATCCTTCACATGATAATAATGAATCACATGATAGTGAGTTAAATAGTTTTGATGGTCCTCCTGATGATAGTGATTCAAATGGTGCACCCATTTCCAGTGCTCCAAGAACATTGCCTCTAGAACATTTAAATGAATTAACATCAATACCAGCTGAGGTGACAAAAAAAAGGTAAGTCATTATCGTATTAAATTATACTGTAAATTGTGCTCTAAATTATTTACCTATGTATGCATATCCGTTATAAATGGAGTAAGTAACATAATACTTAGATAGTAACTTATTTATTATCCAATAAGTTCATTACTTAGTAAAAAAAAATAAAAATACTAAGTTGCAGCCTATTTATGAGCAGTGGCTTTGGAACTTTTGATTTGATTGCTGTGTTGTTGTAATATTTATTTTATTTTCTATTGAGGTAAATTATTTTAGTTTATGGTTATTTTTATTTTTATTTCTCAGTCCTCAAAATATATATTTGCTACAATATTTTTGCTTCACTACTTCATTTTCTACTGTACACGACTATAGTTTGGTAATAGATACTTCACTCCACTGTTGTCGTGTAATAGATACCTTACACGACTACATCAAGACTAATATAATATTTCAAAAAATTTTATACATGTCAGGTTGGTCCATCTCGACATGCCCCCCTTGCGTTTAATAGTTCTAATCTCGAGAAGAAGGTTAATCATCTTGGTTGTCGCATCCAAAATATTGAAGAAAATATTGTGAAGATGGAAAGTACCATGAAGAATATGGACATAAAGATTGATAACATTGAAGGGAAAACCAGTCATATTAACGTGATTGTGATGGGTGAATAAACATTCGATTACTTGAGGAGTCTTCAACCTCAGAATCTCAGGGGGTTGATTTTAAGGTTTGATATATAAAAGTATTAACATTTTTTCATTCAGTATATATGTTTATTTAATTCTCTAATAATTTGGTTGTTATGTCTGTAGCCTATGAACGATCCCATGGACGTCGCATCGGGTTAGTCACCTATACAACAACCTTTGGACACGCTTGTCAATCTTTATAGTACATGAGGGGCTACAGACATGATGACGCCGGCTAATTGTCATGGTACAGAGGGGGATCCTATTATCGTCTCAAAGCAAGAAAAAGATTGCAGATTGGTATACAATTTACGGAAGAGAAAAGATATGAAAACTTCCATTTATTTATGGACACCGTACACCAATCCTTTAAAAAAGCCGCGAGAGACGACGAATGTTGAGGTGCACCCTCAAGAGATAGGGGGCTTTGAAGTGTGTCCCTTTATACCCTAAGAGGAGTTATTGGAGTTGCAGAGATGGATGGATATGAAAAATGATAAAAAAGAGCTGTGAGTTTTCTTATATTATAATATTAATTTTTTATGAATATCAAACTATGTCCTCCGTATGTTTATTTAATACCTCTACTAATTTTATAATCTATTCTATCAGTAAATTTATCGATTTGACTTTTATGAAGGTTAACCGTGAATTTTTCCGTAAATTATACACACTGTACATGTGGTTGTCTAATCTTGCAAGTCATAAATGTAAAAACAAAATTCTGTTGTGATTATTATGATAAATATTTATTATTATTTTTACTTATTTCACATTTTATGTTCAGCACATCTGGATGCTACTACCTCAGGAAAGAAATGTCCGAGGTTTCAACTTGGAATGAACAAGCTAGTGCATTATGGACAATAATTTTCTAGTATAATCAATTTTCTGTAGCTTATTCGTTGACTTCTTAGAATAATAACAACTAATATATTATTGTTAAATTTTCAAAAATAATCTGAAGGACAGACATAAGATGTACCTAAGATACCCAAATAGAGTGTGGGAAAATGATTGTTACTGCATTGATTATGCTAATGGTGCAAAATTGAACTGTGCCACTCTTTAGAAAAATGTTTCCACTGTAAGTTTGACATTGTATGCTTAGTTTTTCACATTATATGTACTACAAGTAAATAAAAACAGTTCCTGCATTTCGTAGATATATTTACCGTTAGTTGTTAAGATTGTTTGCATTTCGCATGAGTATTTGCTGATATTCATGAATGAGCATTGGGTTCTCGGTGTGATTGATATACTTGGAGAGAAGATTTCTATTTATAACTCCATGATAGACTTAACAAAGAATTCAGTTTTGGTGAGACAATTGTTGCCTGTTGCAGACATGATACCTTTGATACTTCATAAGATAGCATATCACAAAACACATCCAGACTGTGCTGAGGTTATATCGAAAATTCATTGGCCTATCGTGCATGTGCATAACATCCCGCAACAAAAATAAGAGTTTGTACTATATATATTGTGTTTTGAACTTAGCAATAAGAATGATGATTTTTAAGAATTGATTTATATTAATTTTTTTAGTGGTGATTGTGGAGCATTTTTGTTGCGGTACTTGGAGGTTTTAACCCATGGACTTGACGTCAATTCATATTGCCAACAAGATCATATTATACAATTTCGAAAAGCATTGGCTATCAAATTATTTGGGCTAGGTCGTGAAAAAAAACTTCGTAGTGTTCTATCCTTAAAAACTTCATTGATGTATCACTTTTTGGACCATGAGATGTAATGGTTACAATAAGGATTTTGTTGATATTTGATATCATTAAAAATAATTTGTACAAGTATTATGGTGTTTTATTTTTTTGTTAAGTATATTAATGATAGAGAAGATAGTTTATACAATGAATGTGATATAACAGGATGACCATACATACTCAGGGAATACTCTGTAAGAAAATACACGACTGCAGTCGGGGTATTTACACAGTTACACAGCCGCAGTCGAGTATTTGCAATACATGACGAGCTCTCTGTGTGTAAATACCCGATTGCAGTCGTGTATTTGAATACATACACGACTGAGTCGAGTATTTGTAATACATGACCATCTCTCTGTGTGCAAATACCCGACTGCATTTATGTTTTTGCACAGATACACTACTACAGTCGAGCATTTGTAATATATGACCAGCCCTCTGTGTGCAAATACCCGACTGCAGTCGTGTATTTTCACAGATGCACGATTGCAGTCGAGTATTTACAATATATGATCAGTCGAGTATTTACAGAAAATACATGACTGCAGTTGAGTATTTACACAGATACACGACTTCAGTTGGGTATTTACACAGATACACGACTACAGTCAAATATTTGTAAATACACATACAATTGGGTATTTAACACATCAAACTTTAATTTAATAAATAACAAATGTGGTTGTACATCAAACAACATAAATCCAATACTTATTCAAATCGTAAATAAGATATAATACAATAAAAGTTGTTGTACAATCGTCATAATTTTTTTGCATTTTCAACTCAAAGACTCGGCCTATGAGCAAATTATAAGCCCCTGCTCGCGTCTTTTGAAAACAATATAAGCCACACAACATGTTCATTCATCTGCGAAACAAAAAGGATAGAAATTTATCAACTAAATATCATGGATATTAAAAAAATAGTAATGAAACGTATATAAGGTTCATAGTAGTACATGTGGTTGTTTATATTTCATTCGGTCTAAATACGGGCTCATTGATAGATAGTTGGATTAGTGCACTGCAAGTTAGTCGATTATGTCCTCGAGAACCACACCTACCATACTTACGGTGCAACTTCTCTTCGCGTTATAATGTTATCCTAATTTCTTGTGGCCGACCCTTTATCCGCTTTTCCACAGGCAGTAAGCCTCATTACTTTGCACTTCTTCTGAAATCTGTCATTCATCTTCTGTGCCAACAAGATATATTGTTTCTGCATATACTGCAGCCCATGCTTCACTGAAATAGTAACGAGAACACATATAATATACAGACAATGTTTCTTGATACCTACAAACAACTAATGCATATTCACAAGGTAGTTGATCGAGTTGAAATTCCCAACAACTGCATGTCTTCTTAAGAATATTGACTTGACCATCAAGGTCACCATCTCTAACAATAAACTCGTACATATTTAATGTCACCACTTTATATGTATGGAAATTCTCAAATTTTTTTAACAACTCATTTTCAACCTATTTTGTAAGTCGTGTGTGACAATTAACTGCATTTTCTCGCCTATCACAAAACCACTCTCGTAGCTTGTCAATGATCGAATCTAATAACTTATGAATGGGTAACTATCGGGGGTTTTTAAGAACAGAATTCATGGATTCTGGTATGTTCGTTGCATAATACTATAACGCAACCCATCAAAATGAGAACAAGCCCACTTCTCATACCATGTATCCTGAAGATATTTTGTAACTCTTTTATCGACTTTTTGTATCTCATTATAAAATAACTAAAATGTTGTGGTCGATAAGCTTTTGCAGATAGTTCAACAATTGCACCTACCTCAATCTCTTTTAACTTAGCCCGTAAGTTTTCTTTAAGTGGTGTGTACAAATACCATATGCAGCATCTAGGAATCCAATGTTAACATTTTTCTTGATACTTGGGTATCGATCAAAAATGAAAACTAAATTAGAAACTTCACCTATTGCTTCTTTTAACTTCATTAAAAACCATCCCCATGATCATCATTCTCATTGTCATCAACACCAAATACAACAGGATAAAATTGATTATTACCATCAAGTACTATCGCAATGAACAGAGTTCCTTTAAATTTTCCCTTTAAGAACATGCCGTCAATTGCAATGACTGGCCTTATTGATGAAATAAATCCATGTATACAACCCCCAATTGCCATAAAAAAATATTTAAACTTATTTGCATTGTCAACTTCTAGACATGTGTGGGTGCCCGTATATTTTTTTTTTTTAACATTTCTATGTATCAAGGGAGTAACTTGACTAAATCCTCAGGCGTGCCTCTAACTTTCTCCATTGCATATTCTCTTACTTTCTATGTCTTATGGTAACTTATTTAATGCCCAAACTGTTTATGAAAATCTTTTCTGATATCACAAGGCCTATATGAGAATGAAGCACCATCAAACTTCTGACAAATCATCCGTCTGATAAGCTTAAATGAAGTTTAACGATGATATCTCTTACGGACATCAAGTGCACAACTATGGACACTATAGTACTCTGTGATTTTAAACTTATTCAAATTTTCAAACTTCATAGCATGAAGTCGCCACTTACAAGTATCATTAATACACCTAACAACAAGTATATTCTTCCCTGACTTGAAGGTTTTAAACTCAAAATTTTTCCTTAGAGCTTCCATAAAAAGCATTTTTTGCAACTCCTCTTTAGAACTGAACAACTTTTTCCCAATTAACCCATCACTATCACTAACAACTTCCATAGATGGCAAATTAATACTATTAGAATGCGAGTTGTCAGTGTCAAATAAACTGTTGCATGCAAACAAATTAACTCTAGGCATATATCTACTATCGGAAAATGGGAAACTCATATTAGAAGGTGTTACATTCCCCACTGTTGGATCACTAACTGTTATCCCATCAATATCATCAAGAACAATAACATTCTTATTTTCCTCATTTGGCCCTCTTCTATCATTGGGTTGTGTTTCAGGAACAAATTTGAATATTGACTGGTCTTTTACAATAAAATTGTTTGGGCTTAAACCTTCGCCTCCAACATATGGCTGAACAGGCTCTCGTGGACAGCTATTCGGCCCGAAGTTAGGGTCAACATGAGCAATAGGAGACACCGTAATCTGTTTTCTTTGGTAGGTAATGCAAAGAGGAATCTTCAACTGAGCTCTACTAATTGTTTCCTCTAGAAAATAATCTACATCATCTTCGTTTATAATTGGAACGGGCAGCATTAGATCAAATGTTTTAAGCTTGAACTTCATTTTAATGTCAAATTCAGAAATATTAATGCAAATAACTTGAGATACTCTTTCTATCAATTGTGCATACGTTGTAGAATGGGGCACCATGATCCGTCTTACCTCCGTACCATTAAATCTAGGGAAATTATCATTTGTATACCATATGTTTGCCCTGTTATCAAAAATACTACAACACTTTGAGGGTGTATCAATTGTCCACCCTAAGTTGACAAAATGTATCAACCGACCACCAAACCGTTAGTCGCCGTTTGAAAGTTAACGGAATTACAATTGAATTGTGATTTTACCCTTGAAAATTATCACTTGTATACCCTTAAATTCTCTTGTTATCACATATCAGTAAATTATCACTTGTATCTATAAAAGACTATATTACCCTACGGCGTTATCATATTTTAACGGTGACTAACGGTTTGGTGGTCGGTTGATACATTTTGTCAACTTAGGGTGGACGATTGATACACCCTCAAAGTGTTGTAGTATTTTTGATAACGGAGTAAATTAAGAGTATACAAATGATAATTTCCCTTAAATCTACAATAGCCGTTTTGCTCAATCCATTCCCCACAAAACATAATAAGGACACGTACTGAAGTTATTTCCTGCAATAATGCAACAGTTGATTATACAACAAATACAAAAACAAAATCAAATAAGGTATACAACGAAGTGTAGAATTGTCTACATATTTACATACTGACATCATGTAATTACTAGTTTACATAATAGACGTCATGTAATTGCTAGTTTACATGACAGACATCGTGTAATTGTTAGTTTACACGACAATAGTTGTGTAACTTGCTAAATACACAATTATAGTCTATTAAACAGTCAAAGGATATATTTAGTAAAAAAAACTGTAATCTTTGTACTAATAAAATGCTAGGTGTTATAACAGCTATTATATTTTTTACAATTGCACGATTGCGGTCGTGTAAATTCATACATACACGACAAAAATCGTGTAAGTTGAAAAAATGCATAACTCAGTAAATAGTCAGATGATATATTTCTTCTTTAAAAAATATTTTTCTTGACCTGATAAAATGATGGGACCTCATAACAGTTCGAACATTTTTCATATATGCACAATTATAATATGTAAGTTCATACGTACATGATAATCATTGTGTAATTTATTAAAACACACGACTATAGTCCAGTAATAATAAAAGGATCTATCTAGTGAAAAAATATATTTTTTGCACTAATAAAATAGTTGGGTGTCATAATATTGAAATAATTTAATATTTTCAAATGTAAGAGACTGATTTAAAAATAATCAATTTATGAGGTGATCGCATAAAATTTACCCTTGCAAGTGATCAATAATCGCCAAAGCAGGCGACGAAACAATCAAGAACCAGATAAGAAGAAGCTTTAGGCAGGCAACTATTTTGAATAATTAGGGCAAGTGCAACACTGGACTTGATGACTCTATTGAAGAAGCGCAGTGCGCACATAGAAGGAAGTCATGTTGATTATAGTTGGATAAATTTAGCGGTTTATACAAATATCACTATCCAAACCTTAACCTAAAAGCCCAGCCCAGCCCAGCCCATAAGCTTCATCACAAATTAGAACCCTCGATCACGCTCTCGCGTTATCCGATCCCCTGACGTGGCGCATTTTAACAGGAGATGAAGATAAGATTGCGGCATCAAACGATCAAATCACCCGAAATCAACGGCTCAAATCAGCTCTCCGCAGCCCTTCGCGGGCCCTCTTCTCAGGTCACGAATGCGAACCATTGGGAACTTTCTAGAACTTGTTTAGTCTGCATTTCCTGACCCACATCTGACAAATGGCGGAAAACTTCGAAGAATTTCGGAAGAACCTGCCACATAACAAATGGTCTCTTTATCTGGAACCTTCTCTTCCACCCTCTTATAATCCTAAATTCGCTGCTACAATTAGACTCGAAACACAAATCTCCCCTGGAAATCTTACTGCAAAATTACAATCAAGTCCGTAAACAACTCAAAATTCGTACTAAAGCCTACTGAAAGCTCGCTTAATTAATAACTCTCTGTTTAAAACCTCTATTAGCATTAGCTATGGAGGGAGTGAGAGTAAAGGAAGAAGAGACGGTGACGTACGCAGCGCCGACAGCTGCTGCTGCATCAGCGTCGTCGTCTTCGTCGTCTTCCAACTTTATGCCGCAGCCGTTGGAGGGTTTGCACGATGCAGGCCCCCCTCCGTTTCTGATGAAAACCTACGAAATGGTCGAGGATCCATCAACGGATGCGATCGTTTCCTGGAGCAGAGCTCGCAACAGCTTCATTGTGTGGGACTCTCACCAGTTCTCTACTACTTTGCTTCCGAGATATTTCAAGCACAGTAATTTTTCTAGCTTCATTCGCCAGCTTAACACTTATGTAAGCATGCGAATCATCTTTAATTTTTTGCTTTTTGGATCCTGCTGAAATTGGCACGCGTTGCCTACAACGTGTTTGATGTTTGTTCTCTGCTACGAGAATGGTGAAATTGACACGTTGTTAATTAATCCTAACTAATCAATGCATTATTTTGTTTTAAGTTTGTCTCTTGTTTCCTGGGTTCGCGAAATGACTTGGTCACCTCTTGAGTACATTATCAATTTTTTTTCTCCTGGTTTGATAGTGTGCGGTGTTCAAACATCTCTCTATTATGTTCTGCTAATGAGTGGTCCAATGATTTATGGTATGGTTTGGTTTAATGATTGATATTTAGTGTGTTGGCTTAAGTTTCTTCTAAAGTTTTCCTGAGTTTGTTATGTTCGCCTATGTTCTGTTTAAGTTCTACACACCCATAGAATCCAACAATTGAAACATGACTAATGCTAGTCAGGGCGTAAGTAATTTGTCCCCTCTTATTTGGAGCTGATTACTTGGAAGTGGCAGGGGTGATTTTATTGAGAATCTTGTTCTATTTGTCGATTTTCGAAAGTTTCTAATTAATATAATGTTGGAATGCAGGGTTTTAGAAAGGTTGATCCTGATAGATGGGAATTTGCCAATGAAGGATTTTTGGGAGGGCAGAAGCATCTACTGAAGACAATCAAGAGAAGGCGACATGTCTCACAGAGTATGCAACAGCGGGGAGGAGAAGCTTGTCTTGAGGTGGGACAATATGGACTGGATGGTGAGCTTGAAAGATTAAAGAGGGACCGAAATGTGTTGATGGCAGAAATTGTTAGGCTGAGGCAACATCAGCAGCAATCAAGAGATCAAATCAGTGCAATGGAGGATAGGTTATTAAGCACAGAAAAGAAGCAGCAGCAGATGATGACATTCCTTGCAAAAGCACTCAAAAACCCATCGTTTTTCCAGCAATTAGCTCAGAGTAATGCACACGGAAGGGAACTGGGAGGTGTTCAAACTGGGAGAAAGCGGAGACTAACAGCCACACCAAGCATGGAGAACTTACAAGAACCAATTTCCGTGGCACCTGTGGGTCTGGATTGTGGTCTGGTTGTAGATTACACAGTCCAAGATCAAAATGAATTGGCCAGCATGGAAACTGAGATAGAGACGATTCTTTCTTCGCCGGTGGACAACGAATCAAGCAGTGATATCGGCAACCCAAATGCTGGTTCAGTACCTGCCCCAAGTGGTGGCAATTTCAGTAGCGTCAATGAGACAATATGGGAGGATTTTATGACTGACGATCTGATTGCCGGCGATCCAGAAGAAGTGGTGGTGAAGGATCAGTCAGAGGCTGAGGCGGAATTGGAGGATTTGGTTGCAACACCTACAGATTGGGTTGAGGAATTGCAAGATCTAGTAGATCAGATGGGTTATCTCAGGTGACAAACATATTGCTGCACAGAATTGTTGAAGGACTTCCCTAGGCTGAGTTGGTCTCTGCAACTTCATTCCTGTTTCTGTAGTGGTATGTCTTTGTAATTCTTTTTTGGTGATTAATGTTGCCTCAAGTGTGCTTTTTTGGTGACTGATAGAAGTACATGGTTTTCGATACAGCTGGAAGTGGCGAAGTTGCAAAGAGACCAACGATATTTGTTCCTGTTCTACTGTATCCTTTAGTGATAATAGAGTCTCAATTTTTTGTTTGTAATGTCTAGTGTTTCCCTTTTCAATCCTTTGCACCACTTTAATGTTTTATATTTTCTTCTCACATGTTGCAGGCGGACTCGAAAAGAAAGGAGGTGTTTTAACCCGTGATTTCAGAGATGATGCTCAAGTTCAGCTGCCTCGTCTGTTTGCACTCTGGACTTGTCCATTATATTTGTTCTTGTGTTTATATCAGCTGTCAGATTACAGATATGTAAATACCAAACGGCTTGTGCAGACTAATTAGATTTTACTATAGCTGAATACTTCTTTTGGGATTGATGAGAAATTCCACAACTTTTTAGTATTTAATAAAAATTCGATTGATTTCTTTATGTAATTGCCATACTTTGAATCTGACATACATACATACATACATATATAAGGACTAGTGCTAAAAAAAAAAAAGGGGACCGTTGTATGAACTAATATCTATAAACATCAAATTACCAACTCATTGCTTCGTATTATCAGGGTCTATGCCATTATGGTTCTGTTTGAGAATTGAGATTGAAGTGTTATGGTTGTTTTTGAGAATTGAGGTTGAGATGTTAGAACTTTAAATTTATAGTCGTGAAAAAAATATAGTTATAAAATAAAAATTAATAATATACCGTAAGGATAATTATTAAATAATAATTTTAATAAAATTATTAAAAATATAATAAATTTTTTGTTATAAAAATAAAAAATTATATGTAACGTAATTTTTAAGTTATTATAGTTAGTGTTTATTAAAAATTTTATTACTATAGTTTTTAAATTATAACCAACGTCAATCCCAAACAGTTCCTGTGGCTTTGGTGGCTGCAGTTCTCTTCCTTGCTCTGGACCTTCAACTAGTTTGATTGTCTTCTCAAAATATAAAGTTTTCTCTGCTGTTTCACTGACCATGTGACCCACAGAATGAGGCTTCAGACACAATCATGTTGAAGATGGAGCAGCCAAGGCCCCCAATCCATTGATGATGAAGACTACATAATTCAATCAAAAACTTTAGTTAGCTTTTATCCCAAAAGCCGTACCGTATAGCAAACGTAATTTCAGATAAAAACAAACCGAAGCTTTAGCAACTCTACGATTATTTATCCTTACCCAAAAAGACAAATTAATTGAAGCCTGAAGGAAGTCTCGTGGATCCCCGTCTCTGGAGTCGAATAAAAGATAAGACTACACAAATTTTGTCCCCAGCGGATTGGTAGATTCTTCGAAAGTGGCTTAATTAGCAGAAGCACACGGTCATCCACTCTTATCCAGCACGAGAATATATTATTGTTCTAGAAAAAGGGTCCTCGCGTAATAATGGCCGTTGGTCTTTGTTTTGTATTCGTAGAGAAGTTAAAAATCATGCCAATGATCTCTCTCTCTCTCTCTCTCTCTCTCTCTCTCTCTTCGATTTAAAGTAGGTATGTACTGTACGGAGAACAAAAAATGAAGATCATAACAGTGATTGACATCAGTTGGTTTGACATTTGCTAGTGCATGGAAGGAAATAGGGCAAAATTCCACCAACAGAACAATTGAAGGCATCTCATACTCGCGTTTGTGTGAAGGACACCCCAAGATCTATTGACAGAGACGTTCAACTTGTCTGAGTGGATTTTTACTGCATGTGTCTCAATTCTAAAATTAAAGGATTTATAAAGCACTTGGTTGATTTCTTAAAAGAATTCAGTACACGTCAATCTTTTAATACCATATTTAACGATTCAGAAGACTACCTCCTGATTATTTTATTTTCCAATGTAATATACAAATATATATATATATATACATGTATGTATGTATATCTTTGTCAGAAAGTGAAGTACCAACTTTAAAAAAATTAAAACTAATGGGGTATCTACCTCACCAATGTTATCATCATAAACTGACAAAGTGACAAACGCCAATCGCTCAAAAAGATGCTTGGTGAAAATTCCCCTGCTTCCATCTCAACCTTAATGAATATATAAACAAACACACCCTGTCATTTATCTTCCTCAAAACATCCAGAGACGCGCGGAGAAACCATGGCCTTGGTGAGTGAAATACTTGAAAGATTCTCGATAAACAGAGATTGGTTCTTCACAAGTAATCTTGGAGGATCAATGATCTTCACAGTGTTGGCTATTCTGGCTGGAGTTTTGGGATACCTGTATGGACCCTATTGGAAAGTGAGGAGGGTACCCGGCCCACCAGCAATCCCTCTTGTAGGACACGTTCCCTTGATGGCAAAGTACGGCCCTGGCGTGTTTTCAATTCTTGCCAAACGTTATGGTCCTATTTTCAGGTCAGTTTGCAGCTTTTCTTCCGGACATAAACTTCTGTGCAATAGATGGAAGATGGTATTGTCGTTCTCAATGTTTCAGTGTACTCCCTTGTTCTTTTGTTCAAAATTTGCCTTTTATTATTTAGCTGATGCTTTTTTGATGATACAAGCGACTAATCTTTGTTGGTTAATGATAACATTTTCGTTGACCATTACTGTTTTATTTGAGCGGATGTTTGTGAGCAGAACACTCACAGAAAAGCATCGAATGACTCTGTTTTTTTTTTTTTTTTTTCGAGGAAGCACTGAAAAGAATTCTCTATTTTAAAACTTTTGCTTCATTTTTTATGTTTAATTTGATATTATAGGGTGATACTATTAGTCGAATTTCTCCATCATCTTTGCTTGCTAAAACAGGATGCGAATTGAGATAATTGGAACTTGACGTTGAAAAGGAACATATACATATACATACCCAAGATGAGGCGCTATTTTGATATTGAGGTGTTATAATTCAAAAGGTAAAGTTATTGCAATATATATATATAATTATAAAATAAAAATTATTAATATAATAAATATGACTTTTGAATAATAAGTTTAACAAAAAATAAAGATATAATAAATTTTTGATCATACAAATTATGGATTAATGAATTACAACTGCCAACCTCAATATTAAATAGGACCGAGAGAATCATGGTAAAATCATGTTGACTTTCGAACATTCATACGAATGTCCTTCGACATTAATATCATCGCTATGTTCCATGGTTGCTTAGATTTGGCCAAGTATATTGAGCAATTTTCTCTGTCCTCTACCAATTGTCTGCGTCTTACAAAATTGCTAAATTAGTCATCACAAGGCCACATTTTGAGCAGCACTGTTGATTGCTTGTGTAACACGGTGCATCAAATTGATGATCGGAATGCATTCTGATTTCTTACAAGTGTTTGCAGGATGTTTTCTGTCAACAATGTTGCACACAATGTCATATTATGATCAAGACAACCCTAATAACGCTCTTCCGATTAGTACAACAGTGTAATTCTTATTGGAATATGAACTAGTAAGACCTTGAATGTTGATTTGATGAGTTTGAGACTATCTTAAGATTAAGAGGAATTCTGTTTTCAGGTACCAGAGTAATATTTTGATAAAAAGGTACTAAATATTGGTCTTCTTATTTCTATGATACAGGTTTCATATGGGTAGGCAACCGCTGATAATTGTAGCGGATGCAGAACTTTGTAGAGAAGTTGGAATAAAGAAATTCAAAGACATTCCAAACAGAAGCATTCCCTCGCCCATTGCAGCTTCTCCTCTCCATCAGAAGGGGCTTTTTTTCACCAAGTACTAAATTCTGCCTTTAAAACACATTTTATCATAGGCGATACAATTGTGTTAGAATTCATACTACTAGATGGGTGTTTTAATTGCATTATTGAGCTTGCAGGAATGAGAGATGGTCGACCATGCGAAACACAATATTATCAGTCTACCAGCCATCTCACTTGGCCAGTTTGGTGCCCACCATGCAATCATTCATTGAATCTGCAACTCAGAATCTTGACTCTACAGAGGACATCACTTTCTCCGACCTATCTCTCAAAATGGCCACGGATGTGATAGGACAAGCTGCCTTTGGAGTCAACTTCGGGCTGTCAAAACCACAACCTATCAGTGATTCAGTTAGCTGTGTTGATACTCCAGCCAAGGGAAGTGAAGTTTCAGACTTCATCAATCAGCACATCTACTCCACAACCCAGCTTAAGATGGATTTATCAGGTTCTCTCTCGATCATATTAGGCCTACTAGTTCCCATAATTCAAGAGCCATTTAGACAGATACTTAAGAGAATACCTGGCACCATGGACTGGAAATTTGAAAGGACTAATAAGAATTTGAGTGGCCGGCTTGATGAAATTGTATCGAAGAGAATGGAAGAGACCAACCTCGGTTCAAAGGACTTCCTATCACTAATATTGAAGGCAAGGGAATCCGAGACAGTGTCAAAGAATATTTTTACCCCCGACTATGTTAGTGCAGTTACCTATGAGCATCTGCTTGCTGGATCAGCAACAACAGCTTTTACATTGTCTTCAGTCGTATACTCAGTAGCTGGACATCCTGAAGTTGAGAAAAAGGTGCTTGCAGAGATTGATGCATTCGGTCCACATGATCAGATGCCAACAGCTCATGATCTTCAACACAAATTTCCCTATCTTAATCAGGTAAGTCTTATTATTGAATTTTGAATTAGAATGTACTAATGTACAGTTATGGAAAGCCATAAATTCTCGAATGTTTCAAATTGCAGGTGATCAAAGAAGCAATGAGGGTCTACTTGGTATCCCCACTAGTTGCTAGAGAAACATCAAAGGAAGTGGAGATAGGAGGTTACCATCTCCCCAAGGTATTGTCAAACACATCAAGCAATTAGCAGCATTAGACCTCAGTCGGATTGATGTACTAGTTAATGTTAAATTTACATTTTGGATGCGCAGGGCACTTGGGTCTGGTTAGCACTTGGAGTTCTAGCAAAAGATCCGAAGAACTTCCCAGAGCCATGCAAGTTTAAGCCAGAGCGATTTGATCCAAATTGTGAAGAAGAGAAACGGAGGCATCCTTATGCTTTCATACCCTTTGGAATTGGACCCCGAGCATGCATTGGTCAGAAATTTTCCTTACAAGAAATAAAGCTCTCACTGATACACTTGTACAGGAAATATGTTTTTCGACATTCTCCCAACATGGAAAAGCCCCTGGAACTTGAATACGGCATAGTTCTCAACTTCAAGCATGGGGTAAAGCTAACAGTCAAAAATCGAACATGACGATACTTTATGACATTAACTTTTCTGTCAATCTCTTGCAAGCCATAAGCTGTTTAGAACTAGTTTAATTTTGTGAATCATAGATAAGGCATGCAACCCCTATCCAAGGCAACTTTCATGGAATTGTGTCATGTTAAAATAAAACCAGGGATGAAGCAATAAGTCATTTTGATGGATTGAGTACTGTGCAGCTAAATTGTAAAAGCTCATCCAAATTATATTGCAGAAGTTGGGGAAAAAAATTTAAATCAAGCACCATAAATGAAATATTTTACAATCTAACTGCTCTCAAATATTTATCCAAAGAACTTGTTGGGCTGTTTTAGCACACAGCTTAATCACAGAAACTGCCACTAACCTTGATGCACATTCTCAAAAGCAGAGAACAACAAGCTGTTGAACTTCAGAAAGCATATCAATCCATCTAATCATACAAACAGCTTCCTTGCTCCCTTTGTCTCACTGAACTCTTATCCAATCGGGTAGGCAGATATAATGGCCTAGAAAAATTGGTAGAATAAGGTTCAGAACCAGCACTACTTTTTGAATCTCCATTAGAGAATGCTGCAGATCTTTTCAGGAACTGAAAGTCATCCATGGATTGCCTTTGAACTCTGTGGGATAGCTGATTGATTCTCTGCTTCGCCTTTGTTGACTCAGTAAGGTTCATGTAGTTTGGTCTACTATTACCACTCTCCTCTGTTCTTTCAGAAGCTAATCCAGTGTTTCCAGATACAGGAGTTGTAGAAGTGCATACTGAAGATGAAGCTGAGCTTTCATCATATCGAAACTCAGAACTTGGGCTCGAAGAAGAACGAGTAGCTTGTCCTATATGGGGAGGTTTTGCAGAAATCCTGGTGGTGACATTGTTCTTTCTGATCTTCACAGGGCATGGTTCAGAAGATTTAGAACGTGTACCTACAAGTGAGACAGCACAACTCTTTGAGAGTGGAGTACTGTCTGAAGGATCAGCCTGCGATTGTTCCATCAGTCGAGTCTCCCATGGCCTAGCAGCCATCCAACGTTCCAGCCAGCTCCATCCCCAGCTATTCTTGTCAAATTCTTGATTCTTTAGACAGGAAATGGAGCCATTTGTTCGGCTGCTTGCATTTTGGTTTGAAGTCCATTGCTGAAAACAAAGAATTAGATTTTTGTAATCAGGTGAAAGAGAATAGTACTTAAAATTCAAGGATATATACTCATGTTTATACCTTTTGTGCCATAGAGTATGCAATTGCTCTTTCTCTCTTGAATGCACCTTCTTGCCTCATTTGAATCTTTGTCTTAACATCTTCCAATGTTCCTTTACTATCACACCATCCTTCCTGAAAAATTAAAACCAAAACTTAAAAACCTGCTAAATTCATCATGAAATATATGAATTATGAAATAAAGTCAAGGCTCACGGTACCTCAGCTTCTTTTAAGATATCAGCTTGGCTGCGTCTTTTATCGATCATATCCTGCACAGCTTGCCCCTCCACGGACATTCTGACACGGCGTGCCCTAACTCGGGCCTGAACCCGAACAAGAGCCTGCATGCATCTTAGGGTCACAGCTGCCTGCTTCCTCACTTGTCTACCACGAACAAGAGCTTGAAGTCTTACCACACCTTTCAGGGCTCTCAAAGCTCTTCTTGCCTACAAATATTGGACAATAGTCACAATTGAAACAACATTTATTAACAACAGTGGACACATTGAGTCACAACTCATACCTACTCCTAATTTTTGAACTCGCCCCACCGTGATAAAATGGAACAGTAGGTGCTAGCATGTCTTAGACGTTTTAATTCCTTAACCATGGAGCATGAATAAAGTTGTTTTACAACAGCATATCCCATGAAACGCAATTACAACCTCAATTACAAACATAAGATCCACTCTTTTTCCAATACATCTACAGCAGTGTTGTGCTTGTGCAGATCTATCTAAACTTGTTATATTCCACAGTACATAAAGTCTAACTTTAAACAAGTCTGAAGCTTTCTTATCTTTGATTTGCTTAACAGTCACTCAGGAAGAAACCCAATTACCAAGAAGCCACGAAAAGCAGTTTGGATGCGAATAGCTGCCCATTCTTGCCTAACAGCTCTGAAATCCTTAGGAGGAGCCCGCACCACAGTGGCCATTGCAGCTGAGAATGCATCAGTTCTTGGTGAATCTGACCCTTCTGATGCTGCCGCTGCTTTATGGTTAATACCTTTGAAACTCTTCCATGAAGACCCCATTTCCCCTGAAGAGCTCCTCCACAGCCTCCATTTCTTGCCCTTGCTCCCCACCTTCTCCTGTACGTGCAAAAGAAAGCACTAAACACTAAGTACATGAACATATTGGAGCTCACTTGCAATGAATGTAAGAAAGTGTAGCTTACTTGGTCGTCCTTTTCAGGCTTTTTGAGACCTATAAGAGCTTTAACCCATTTTCCTCCTGAAGCACCCATTAACGAAAGAGCTGAAAGATTACAGCTTTCAAGTAGCTATGGTGAAAGGTTAAAACTTTGAAACCAAAACAAAGAAAGACAAAAAGGGGAATGCTCAAAAATTAATATTATTGTTGAAAGTTGAAAAACCGGTTGTTCTCAAAAACTGCTAAAACCAGAGAGGACAAGACAGAGGAAGTGGGTTATGTCATGTTACGTTTGTGGGTTTAGTGGGTTACGCTTGCACTTTACATGGACCAAAAATATTGAACCGTTTGATATTTGAAATTCAAACATCGAAAAAAACAACACAGAGATGAGAGATGCGGTACTCTCGTCCCGCCCGATTCCTTGGAAAAACTGTTGGGTCTTTTTTTTTTTTTTTTTTTGACATTTTGTCCCTGTGTTCTGTGCAAAATTACGAAACTAGACCCACTAACTTTGCAAGAAACCATGAAAAGGCACGATCACTTTCCCTCAGTGCATGGAAAGATGAAAAAATGAAGACAACATGCTAGCCGACAAAGGATCTCCCCAAGTCAGTGTGAAAGATCCGGTGTTTTGCGGTCATATGGTACAATTTTACATTTACTCAGTAGAGCTTTTGATTTTTACCGGGACCACTTTGGATCTGCTCAATTGGGCTCGTTTAACCGGACGGTTCAAATGTCTTCGTTGGTAGGAAATTCAAATCAGTAGCTGACATCTTCCTTTCTAATATGAGACAAAACAAAATTTGAACTTAAAACAAGTGGTGTTCTGATAGTTAAATGATGCAGGAATCCGTGAGTCGCCTGTTCGAAACTTACCATTATATCGCTGGCAATTTGAAATTTTCTTTAAAAAATCTTTAAAAAAAAAAAAAAAAAAAATTAGCGATTCCATTCACAAATCACCTAGCAAAAATTAGAGCACATGGGTTTTGTTATTCACTAAACTAGGACCAATTCCCACTTTCCGTTAGAGAAACTTGGTGTTTCCAAAACTTTTGGATGGTGGATGCTGTCTAAAGTTTTTGAAATGGATAAAATGTGCGAGCACTTCTTGTCAAAGAAAAATGTGTGAATATCTTTGCTGCCCTTGAAATTGAATGTCATAAATGCTGCTTTAAATTAAAAGCCGGAGTACAAAAAGTTGCACGAAAGCTGGTAGGCAGCTCGCAGTTGATTTGATAATCTTTACCGTTTCAATGCAAGTCCTCGCAGGAAAAAGATTCTACAAGAGCCAACCAACGAATCGGCTGGAGTGTCGACAACGCTGTTCCGCGTAATGAATGAATGGGCCTCGAGAATTACAAAAGAAAAAGATGCATTGAATTGTAATTTTAATTTAAAGAAACAAAGACTGTGTGCTGAGTGCTGCCGAGTGCTGCGGGTGCGGGGTGGGCTTTGTGTTCTTTACTTCATTTGAGGCGTTGACAACGAGATTGTCCAATTTAGATTTTGGGAAAAAGACACCCACCTTCCCTGGTTTGTCCTTAATCTCCTCCATTTTGAAAAAAGGATAAACTACGTGCCTTATTATTACTTTTAAACGAGCATTTTAACTTGAATATAATTTTTAACTCCTGTCTTATTTTTTTTTCCCCAAAATCGAAATTAGGTGATCAACCAAACAAGGAGAAACTTAAATGTTTAACTAAATAAAGAGATTAAGTCCATGTTTAATTGGAAGAAATGATAAAAGAGGAGAGAAAATGAGTGAAAAAAATGTCACTCTCATTTTCCTTATTTAATTGAATATGAAATTTATCCTTTTTCATTTATTTCTTTTCTCTCTTCTCCTTTTCCTAAAATCTTAAGATTTTCATTATTTAAACTGTAGAAATCTCCGTTGTGTATTGAGACAAACAGATCAGACTTCAGAGTGTCGATTTCCTTAACTCTTATCCCCACAAAGATTTCAATTTTCTACACTCACTCTTTTCAATTTATTTCCTTATTTGAGCTTTGAGCTCAAGTGAAAACGGAAATTTGAAATCTTTGTACGGGTGGGCCCGTGGGGGTAGGAGTGAAGCACTGCCACTTGTTAACAAACGAGATCAAGATCCGCTTATGAGATGAAATGATCTTCTTAAGATTTAAGAAGGTGGCACAAAATTGTTTAAAACTCGCAAAAGCATGCTCCCAACGAAAGGACTCGAAATTGATGTGTGGCCCAAATCTCGCATACTCTCTGTATGTCAATCGAACTTATGATTGCTTTTGATTTGGGCCTGGCCCAGTTGACCTGAACTTTAAGGCCCAAAAGAAATCAACAAGCCGTCGGTCAATGTTTGAGGCAATTACTCATTGCCACACACACAGTCTGCTTTGAAAGTCCCCATGTGGAGTCCACATGATCAGTCTTTCTCTCACGTGCCAAATTCTGTTTTCCTTTTTATTTCTTGATTTCTTTGTTGAACAGCGACCTAGATTCTAGAAAAACACGAGTTAGTCAACTTGAAAGAAAGATTGAAAAGAAAAAAAAAAATCAAAAAAATTATTAAAAAGTAAAGAAAGCGACAAGGGAACAAGAAGGGAAATATCTTTGCTTTATCGGCTACAGTGCCTGTTACAAAATCATATTCACAACTTATTGCAGAAAGAATTGAGTAAACGAACAAAAATGGAAAAAAAATTAAAAAATGAATGAAGATCATGGACTCATGGTCATGTTAACTACAAACAATAGAAACAAAGAATGTGAGCAATCTATTGGCACGACCGCACGAGCAGTGCTTCAAATTTGTCTCAGGCCTTAAACCTTTTAGGCTCAACCACTTGGCAGCCACAATCCTCAAAAACCAGGGCCACTTGCTGTTTTCTGAACGCAACAAGTCTAATTGGCGTTAGTAACCGCTACCCTTGGGCTAGGAAGTCCCATGTATGCAAGCCTAGGCGAGACACGGATTTTCGGGCTAGGCCGAGGTGAAGGAATTGGAGCGGAGATCCTTGAGCCACCCGGGGTGACTCTAGGTGATAGATTGACTTGCTCAAGTGCCTGGAATTGAAGGTTTGTTGGATAGTCTCTCACACAACCAATGCGAGGTCCAACTCCACTTGTCCACTTGCAAGACAAACGCTTGGACAAGTCATACACAGGTGCTTCCTTGTTGGCTGCAATGGTGCTGATACTAACTTCTTGGCGATCAGCTGTGGTGCATGCTCGTATAAGATCCACAGTATCAGCAATTGTTGATTTTGCCATTGTGGGAAGAACCTCTGTTTCTTTTGGCATAGACTCTGAAGAAGTAGCTTTAAATGAGAAGCTGTCCTCATCTATTGCACATCTCTGCAAGAGGAAAAAGAATGATAAGCACAAAGTTACTTTCTGAAGTAATCAACAAAAATATGATTAAACATGTCTTTTAAAAATTTCAGCATAGGTATACACATGCCAGACAAGAAAAGAGATGTTTTTAGGCCTGGATATTGAAGTACCTTCACGTTGGTCAAGTCCACACTGTGCTCCTCAAGGAAACTAACAAATTCTTTAAAGTTTTCTTCAGTTGGGAGATAGTGACCACTATATGGCCAAATAGCCTGAAGAGGGCAAGAAAAATTAGCTCAAAAAAACAAATAAAACTGAAGTAAATTAGTGTTGATAGTTAAGCTAACATACCTCAAGAATCCCATCATGGGCTACCAGCCTTCCAGCAGCGGTAATAGCTCCTCCAGACAGAAAACTTGAGTGCTGAAAGACACCTTTCTTCTTCTGCCCCACATACAAGGCTCTGGAAGTGCTGAGTACAAAAATCCACTTAGAATCCTCATTGGTATTTACAAACATCCCAGTTTGTTGGTAAACAAGCTTTCCGCTTTCCACAACCACTTCAAATGCTTCCCTTTCTTTCTGCAAGTGCAAAATACAGGTGAATGGAACTCACAAAAGGTTTTAGAACTTGAATGCATGTAGGTGGGTTTGGATTATGAGCAAGAGGATCCATGTCAAAATATAAGATGCATGATAAGATGCATAGGGGCAAAACTTACAGGTCCAAGATATTTAATGCATTGCCGTTGTAGAACATTCCTTGGGCACTTCTCAAGGTTCACTTCTTTACCGTCACCAACATCCAACCTTCAGTTTAAAAGGGAATCAAGTTCAGAATGGAATAGTTAAAGAAGGGAAAGCTTCACTTGCATATAGCTAAATAAGTTGATTAGAATGTGAACATTTACCAATAGAAGAAAGGTTGG
This sequence comes from Citropsis articulata, assembly GCA_030449925.1. Classification (NCBI taxonomy): domain Eukaryota; kingdom Viridiplantae; phylum Streptophyta; class Magnoliopsida; order Sapindales; family Rutaceae; genus Citropsis; species Citropsis articulata. The sequence continues at coordinate 19,323,604 of JASUUH010000121.1, read as the reverse complement.
GTGCTTTTGCTGTCAGACCAGATATCATAGTAGAAATGTAAATTGTGCCCATAACGATGGCGTGCATCTATCTGCATAATGAAAAAAATCAATTAAGCCTCATAATTTTAGTGATTCATAACCTTGAGGCATAACAATCTACAGCACGTATGCAAATCCAGCCAATTGCATAAAATGTTTTGGATTTAGCAAAGACATCAGTTAACAGCCTCCAAAAAGCTTATAAAAGTTATGAAAATTTATATTAAAGATCAAATTATGAAATTACAGTGATAAACTTGTTTATAGCAGCCAATTTCGAATTGATTTAATGAATAGAGTTTCAAACAATTCAGAGCATAATGTTTCATGAAATATTAGAAGCCCACTTCACAGGTTTGGGCAACAAATTCTGAAGATTTTTTTAAGGACTTTTCAATTGAATTAAGCCAGTGGACTATCCCTAAGGCAACTCAAAAAACAGAATAAGACAATTTGAGACAAATAATTGTACAATAATAGGACAGAGCAATTGATAAGAATTTTGATGGAAGCATGTGGGCTTACAGCTTCAAGCCAGTGTTGCAGGGCTAGTTTCTGAGCGTTCTCATCCTTGGATAGACCTTTCCCTACCTGCAAACAGAGAAGGACAGGATCATTAATTCCATAAATCACTAACAGAAGCACGTTAGTTTCAGCAACTTGTTAGCTATGGAAACCCAATAAATTACCTTAGCCGCTCTTGTTCTAGCCCGTGCCCAACGTGAGACTGCAGTTTCTGGCTTCTCAATGTTAAAGAATGACACTGAGCTTCGTTTTAGAGCTGCAAAATCCAATGCTTTCCACCTACAGCATGCGAATCAATGTAAGCAACAATTAAAATATAACAAAAAGACTCAATCAAGCACCAAGAAATCATTTTTATCAACAGACATACCATAGCTCCTCAACCACAACAGCACAATCTGCAAGGTTCCTTCTTGTACGGTAACTCTTGTAGACTTTTTGAAGCTTAGTAGCAGCAGCATCAAGCTCGCTAACTGGTCGTGGAGAGTGAAATACGACAGGCTCAGGTAGCAAGATCGTTGGTTTATTCATTTTATCGTTGAAAGAAATTGAATTGGACTTCTCTTTTTCAGGAACATGTGAATCCCAATTCTTGAAGCTTAGGGACCTCTCCATGATCATTATATCTGACCCTTTAAACTTGTTAAGGGTCTGTAAATCTTCTTTCTTGAAGCTTTTGGTTCCAAAGCTTGCGGACCTTCTAATGACTTTTTCAACTCTGTTCGTGAAACCAAAGTAATTTTGCAAGATTTCACTCCATCTGGAAACGAGTAATGACAGAGAAAGACCCATTGAGTACCGACCCACCCTGCTCATCACAATAAATAAAATGATAAGTAAATTTATATAAAAAAACAAAAATTGATGTTCATTCATCTTCTTTAATGACTGACCCAAAACCAGACAATGACAATGCTTAGGTACAACTATAGCACAATTTCTAACCTTTCAAACACGCAAGAAAACAAACCAATTTTGGAAAAGTCAAATATCGTTCGTTCTCATGGCTCAATTATTTTGTACTTTTATATTAGAAAGTAAGATAATTTTAAAGAGACATTTCAATAATCCACTTGATCCAAAGATAATTAAATAACACAAGATAAACAGTACAACCTATCAAGAATAATTAACGAAACAATGGACCAAATAAACACATACCCAAATGCATTACTGAACATGCAAATCAGTTGAAATGAACATATCATATAAACATTACAATATAAATTGAGGATTGAAAAAGAGTGGAGACCTCTGACCGAGAATTTGACACCAGGAGCTCCCAAAAACCTCTCTCTCTATATCAAGTTCTATCACAAGTTACAAGAAATAGTAAGAGGGCAGAGACGGTAGTAAGCACGTGGAAGTGGCAAAGTTGATCAACTTATATATTTATGGGTTGGGGCTCTGTGGCAGTTTGAATAATCAAAGTAATCTTTTGGCTAAAAAAAGTGAACAGATTAGCCAAACGGTGTATCTTCAAGGAAGTTGAAGAGAAAGATAGAGGAAGCACCAATAAGCCAAACATGCTTTGCATGGGCGCAAAAAAAAAAAACAAAGTCACGAAAAGGTGGGCCTTTCCTGAGTCAGCATGCGACCGTACGAACAAATACAAGCATTTTCCCAAATACAATTGTGGTCGCTGTTCTGTTCCTTTCTTTCTCTCTGCAGAGTTATTTCAATTTTGACGACTCGCATAATCGTTTGACTTTGCCCCCTCTTAAACGCACTATATTGAAATTGTTCTGCATTGAAATATTTTTTTATACTTACACGAATAAAATAATTAATAATAAATAATACGTTTGGATTTTTCTTTTTGGGACTTTTTACTCAAAGATCTGGTGTTACTTATGCTCTCAATGAACTACCAATGTATCACATCATATAGTTTGGTAAAAGCTTGTCTCTGAAGAGGATAGAGGAGAAAATTTTACTCGCACAAAGCACTTAGAAAATCGAAGAGATAACAACTATCAATGGAGTAAAGAATGGCTATTTAATAATTTGAACTTTGAAGTGAACTTAAGAAAGAAAAAACAATTTAATTAATAACAATTTTGCAAATGGGGGTTTGAATTAATTAAACGTTCAAAGTCAACTGACTGACTACCTCTTAGTAGTATGTTACTGCGAAGCTGCAATCACAACTCATGTTGTAAATGTTGACTCAGGAACAAGTCTCATCATCAATGACGCAACGACAGCACCCCCTTACGTACGGCTGCGGACTCTATCCCCATATTCGTAGTTACGTTTTATAAATATTTTCTTTCCTCATCTTCGTAGAAAAATAGCTACCGTTGACTTACATAATTTTGCCAATACAAATGACCAATTTGTACGATTAAGGTCATTTGTAGAATTAACCATATACAGTAAACCACCGGATTGGGATGAATATAAAATTATACTAGTCCAGTATAAAATAGTAGTCCCACCGGATTGGGATGAATATGAAATTATACTAGTCCAGTATAAAATAGTAGTCATATTTCATAAATTTAGACCTTCATTTTATAAAATAGAATTTCCTTAGTCTTATAAACAGTTTAGTATATAAGAACAACTTAAACACTACACTAGTAAATTAATAGGTAAATAGTTTCATTGAAGTCATTTTGAATTTGAAGAATATACCCTTATCACTAAAGATACAACCCAAAAAATCTACTCAAAGCATCCACTCCCAGAAGTACCATTCTCCACCAAAACCAAATAAACAAAATTGGTTGAAGCACCACACTAAATAATTCAAAGCATAAATTAAAGCTCAGAAAGAGAAAGAACAACAAGAATTGGCTCAATGAAAAGCTTAATAGTGGGACGATTTAAAAAGTGAAGAAGCAGACAACATAGAAAACGTAATGGACAGTTAGTCAGTGATAGACAACTAGTACTAGTCAAAAGTTGAAGTAGTCAGAGCACGTGTTTTTACAGATGACCTTCCTTTACTCAGTACCTCATAAGAGAAAAACTATAAAGGCATCTTTTTCATTTTGTCTTTTGTTATCGATAGTGAGTCAGCATAGAAAACAGTAGCAATCAATCTATTGACAATGAGTCACTACAAAGACTACAAAGTAGCAGTAACTAGTTAGTCTTTTACTTTTCACCTTTTAATTAATTGTGGGTTTTCGCCACATGTAAAGTGTAACTTTAAATTTTATCTTTTATACACAGAGTCATAAGTTATGTCAATAATTGTCACAAGTCCTTAGTTGTATATATAGGAATCTCAAGTCAAGTGGAGATAAATGGACAGTGAAGTGTGTGTATGGTGAATGTCAAGCCAATACTTTGTACTAAAAAACAAAAGCAATAAAAAGTTCTTTATTAAAAAATACTTAGCAATCTTTTAAACAGCAACTAGTAAACTTCTATCAAGTAAGTAATTTAACTTCTTTACTTTTATTTAACGTTTGGGTTCAGAAGTCTAGCCTAATTAATGAAAGTACGAATTATATTGAAAATATTAACAAAAGAAGGTCCTTATTATCATTCAGGAGAAAAGAGTTTGGAGGAAAAGCATTTAAAAATTAAGGTTTTTATTTTTTACAAAAATAATAACTTAGTAGAAGTTTCTACTGATTTTCTGAAAATTTCTTTTTGAAAATTAAAATTTTTGTTTTTGATAAAAATAATAACTTAGTAGAAGTTTCTGTTGATTTTCTAAAAATTTATTTTTAAATACGGTCTTCATTGGCTTGTTTATCTATTAATGTGTTGAAAAGAAGTTTTTAGGTGAGTGTCGGGAGTAAAAAGTGTTTTTAACTAGCATATTTTCAAAAGCAGTTAAATATAAATTTTCAAAAGTAAATTTTTGCCAAAGCAGTTTCCGCAATTTTCACAAATCTTTTTGGAAATTCTTTGTATATAGACGAGAAACCAACAACGTATATTCTGATAGTCAATCCAAAATAGGAACTAAATCAGTTTACACTGCTGGTATAATCAGCCGCGTACAAGTCTTCACCTAGCTTAAGAGCATCTAAAAAAAACTCTTCAAATAAGATTTTATTATTTATTTGAAAAGCCACATTAGTATTTAAAATTCTAAAAAATACTTCAATTAAAATTCTTCAAATAAAAAATTATATTATCTCTTCAAATTTGTAGAGTGATTTTTTTCTTTTTAATTTATATTTTATTACTTTTTATTAGAAGAAAAGAGAGAAGTACTTTAATTACCATTTATTTTTGGGAAATTATCCACCGTCCACCTGTTTTTTCCAACTTTTTCAAAAATACACAATTCTTTTTTTTTTTGCTGGAATCCACCTGAAGTTACATTTCTTTTCACTTTTCCACTTCCGTTTGGAGACCGTTAAGAAAATTAACGGAATTTTGTTTAAATGACTTTTTTACCCTTAAATGTAAATGATAAATTATCATAAATTGCTTTTTTCATATTTTTTTAATACACAATTCTTAATTTTTTTTCTTTGAATTCCACTGAAATTATATTATTTTTCACCCATCCACCATGTGTCGTTGTGAAATGACAATTTCTGCTTGTGATGTCGTGAAAGTTAGCGGTGTTATAACGAGAGTGGAAAAGTGAAAAGAAATGTAACTTCAGGTGGATTCCAGCAAAAAAACAAAAGAATTGTGTATTTTTGAAAAACGGAAAAAAAACAGGTGGACGGTGGATAATTTCCCTTTATTTTTCTTTTAAAAAATATTTATTTGATTAAATAATATTAAATTATTTCTATTTAAATTTTTTTAAAAAAATAATATATTTTTTTACTTTTTTATCATATAAATAAATAAATATATATTTAAAAATAAAATTAATAAAAAATTTTAAAGATGCTCTAACCGATCTGGTCCGTTTCATCTTTCCTTTTCTTTGGTGGCAAAGCATCTCTACGTTCTGTATATCAGAGCACCCAGACCTGGGTGAGGCAGTTATGTTTTATAAATGCCCATTTGCCCTGACAGATGATCTGTCTATCTACGTACTCGCGATAGGTGAGGCATTAATGATTCATAAATGCCCATCCGCCCTGACGGCCCGCCATCCCGTGTACACTAGCTGAGGTTGTTAAATCGATTCATTATTTTTTATAAGGATGTAGCATCAATTAAAACCGTTGGCATACGTGACAACTAGTTCTTGCAAATTGCACTACTCAAATAACTGATTTGAATGTTGAACGCTGGTGCCATTGCCGACTTAATTTTTTTTCAAGGGCATGTAACGTAGTATGTTCGAGACTGTTGTGCTTTTACAAACAAGATTTTTTGCCCACCTCCAAAACTGTAAATTTCATTCAAAACGCGGAGGGATAATAAGGGGAAACAATTAGACCAAAGATTTCATTTCTTAACATTCAATGAACCAATGTAAATTATGTTAATGCCTACGCAGCGGGCCTTCTTTAGTCAGTATGAATCTGAGCTACAGTGTGTGTCTTAGCTTTAGACAGGGATCTATGAGGCGGAGATCGATTTTGATTTCTGCCGAGGTGGTATGCAAAGCCAAGACTTCATCATGTCGTATGCGGTGAAACCAATTGCCACAGAAGGAACAATCTACAATAAAATCATGAAACTGTGTCAGTAAACAGGCCATTTCAAATCTAAGCACGATTACATGATTACGGTGACAGCAAACTGTGAATAATCTCAAATGACTACCTTGATATAATTAATGCTGAGGCCCGCAAACAACTGTTTCCATCCTTGATTCCTGACAATAGCGGCAAGGCCTTCAAATGTGTTCCTGTATCTGACATCACCACCTTTGCTTAAAGGTTTCATGTATTCGACCTGCAAAACAAGATTTCACAAAATAATGTTGAATTACAATACCACTTAGATACATCCACACCCAGATTTATTGCTTGATAATTCCATTCGACATCGTCTTTGGGCAGGACCCTCAACTTTCTTATTGTAAGGTACTGATCATTTACATTTAACAATAATATTCATAACTAGAGAAGATAGAATTACCAAACCCTAACGTCTACCAACAACTATATATATGATACCTGCATCTGTCTCCTAACAACATCTAACGGGTATGTGAATGTCTGCCCGAATAACCCGGCCAAAGCTCCACAAGAAAGGCGCATCACAATGGACTTCTGGTGCTCCTCAGGGACACGCCTCTTAAGTTCCTCGTATATATAGAACTTCAGACCAGCGTAAGGGAGGATTCCAGCAAATGTTGGACCTGCTCAGATAAAGACAACTTGAGTTTTTTTTTTTTTTTTTTTTTTGGGTGAATTAGAAATATATCAACGGTTGAACGTGCAGTTGGCATCACATGGAAGAAAAGGCACAGTTTAAACAAGATGATAATTTTCACCGAAGCAGTAATCGTGAACAGACAAAAGGCAAATCAGATGTTCAAGAGAACTATATAGCCTACCAAATTTGAAGATTACATGTATTGGTGGCAAAACCAACCATCTTAAAGAAAAAGCATAACAGGGCAGGACATACGCACCTATGCCTCGATATAGAGCACGTATCCCCCCTTCCTTATAGACGCTTGTAAGAACATCTTTTATGCCACTATATGCAGGTTGAGCACAGGTACTTCTCATACCACTCCTCAAACTTCCTCTTGTGTCCACGACCTATATATCCATTTAAAAGTGATTAAAAGCAAAGGACAGATAAAATGTTCTGCTATTAATAGGATATTGTTTACAAAATTGGCTGATCAGCAAAAAGTTTCTGTTTTCAGAATATTACTTGAAACGTGTTTTTGATTTCAAAATTAAATTATTCTATAAAAAGCAAAAGAAATAACACAAAAATAAACATTTCTTTCAAGTTTCAGAAGAAAAAGAATGGGAACTATTGGCATAACTTAGTTCGACCTAAGCTACGTTTGCCCAGCTGACTGATTTATGACAACTTAAGACCTGTTTGGTATTGAGGTGAAGAAATAAGTTAATAACTATGGAATAAAAGTTAATAGTGTGTAGTAAATTAGACTTTAAACAATAATTTAACAAAAAATAATGAAGATATCATAGGTTTTCATCATACCAGTGGTAGATCAAATTAACTTAGCCTCCATACTACAGCAATTAGTGTCTACCAAACACCTTATTGCTGTAAAAGCCACAAGTACCCAACCTCCATACCAAATAGGACTAAAGTTATCAAGAAGCACTAAGGTTTTAAAATATAGAGACAAATTTAATTATGCATTAACCCTATATATATGTGTCATCATACAATGATTAACAGGATCAAAAGTTGACAAAGCATAAATACCAGAAAAGAAAAAGAAATGAATGTGAATTTGTCCTACATTTATGCTGGGTCAATAGTCTACCCGTACCCTTCTCACAGGTTCAAACTATATGATAAATCAAATTAATTAAATACTGTTATTATGCACAACATACCAATATGTATTAACCAAAGTTCTAAAACATGGAACACCAAAATTATGGCTCCTGCCTCCACCTTGAACTACAGAATTGTTACCTTCAACCAATTATTGTGGAAAGATAAATGAATGATGGGAACTTACCCCAGAAAGTGACATATAGAATTATGAAATATTTAAAACTATATTGGACCTTCATTAGAATATTTCAGTAATTCATGGTGCATATCAGTTAAAAGACTTTGCTAGCACACTACACCCAAAGTATCGACATATCAACATGACAATATCATTAACAAAAGAAGGTATAAATCTAAGCATTAATCGTAAATCATAATCTGCAATTACCAATTAACACAAAATCCAACGATATCCTCCAACTTGCTCAACTAAGAGTAAGAAGATTCAATAACGCTTATGCAAACCACTCACCTGATAAGCAAGTTTTGTACGAGCCAGATCTAAAGGATACGTGCATAAAACTGCTGTTCCTCCAGCTAACGAACCAGCTAATAGATCTATAACAGGACCTGATCCCATAGACGGATAGTTATTTATGATCCAAACACGATACTCCTCATATGTCATGAAATGTAAGGCTGCATAAGGAACAATCCGAAGAACACTAGCTCCATTTCCCCTGCAATTAAGACATAAGAAATTATATTAACTTTCCTGTGGGAAGGATATATATTCAAAAGGAAGCAAAAAATTGCAAAAAGGACAAAAATTGCAATCTTACTTATAAAATCCGAGGATGCCCTCTTGCTTCAATAACTTCTTCAAGGATTGATACACTCCAAGAGACTGGAACCCTTCAGTTCTCGTCTGCAGAATCAGTCAATGCAAGTGATAATGAGAGAGTTAGAAGTTAGAACTATTTAGAGATCATTTATGATAAGCTTCAAACGAATAACTCAGCAACATGAGAATGAGCTAACATGCAATATGGCCAGCTCACTCAAAAGATAAGAAAGCATAATGTAATAAACTAACACAACTACATTAACAGAGAAAACTTTTTCATCCCAAGCTAAATACACATTTTGATCATTTAATTGATGTTTACACATTGACCCCAGAACTATCAGTATCAAGACCACACATAAACAAACCATCAGCACAAATAAATGCAATGTAACCAATGAAAAAATCTACGATATAATATGTCCACATCCCATGCAGATAAAATTACCCTCATTCATACAATCCTTTAGAAACATTTACACTGTCTGTAAAATAAAAATTGAGTGAATGAAACTGAAAAACCGTATTCACCTGCAAGAGTATTTTAGTCCGTTCAAAAGGTGCAACAGCCGTCTTAGCAAATGCCCCCGCAGCACCTCCAGCAATTAGCTCCTTAACATACACAGGCAAACTATCATCATAGGAAACCTCTCTACAAGCTGACGAGCCATCAACTAGTCCAGCCACATTCGTTGACAATGTAGAGCCTTGCTGAGAACCCATCTCAAAGGAATCCAAGTCAAACCAATTCAACCAATTAAAACGTAACCTTAACCCTCTGTGAATTGGACAAATTATTTAAATCTTTATCACCCACTTTGTAGCTTAAAAAATTCCCTATCCCATCTTTCCCTTGGGACACAAAAGCAATAGGCGTTTCTTTCAAATGAAAAATCCAATGGCCTGAGAACTCCCAGAAATAGTAATTCGGGCACGTTCACAAGCCGGTAGTTCTCTTCTATAACAAGAAGATACATCAACAAACTGAACGCCAGTGATTCAATAATCAAAACTCTTCCTCCATAAATGATGATATCACAATCACAAAAATATCGAGATCCAATATCCACAAACAGATTCACAGCTAAGACAATTAATCAATAATCACACAAACAGAATCCAGAATACAGATCACAGAGAGAGCTTCGGAACCTACCGGAAAATCAATTGAATTGATTTGCGTCTAAAGGAGAACGGGGTTATTTTATTTGAATTTATAATCTATATTTTATATTGCCGTTCTCCTTCTCCTTTTGAGACGGCAAATAGGAGGAGGGGTCCCTATGAACTCTCTCCCTCTCTTCAAATAGTGTTTGGAATCGGCTACTGCTTTGATTCCTTCTAAGGCCCTTTTATTTTGAGTGTCATGTCACGGGCTCTAGTTTAAAAATAGACCACTTCTTGTAAACATCAAAACTCACATGGCACATGTGAATTTTGATGACTTGACCTCCCATGTAGTCGCGTGCTCCTTATTTTGAAGGGTTATTTCCACCCACCCCCAAATGTTTTGATCTTTTTCATCGTGCACTCAAATATTTTGATAATTTCCACTACATCCTCATTTTCTTTAATTTGACTGTTATTTATAATGGAATTATTTAAAATTTAATTAAATATCAGAAATACCTCTTATTTTGAATTGAAGAAAAATTAAAGGACGTGAAATGCTAATTTAATAGTTGATATTTACATTAAAACTTCTTAACTAAATGTAATTAAATAATAATCCTATCAATTAACTTATTAAATAAATTTAATTTATCATCATCAAATAATCAAATAATATTTAGGGTATGAACTTCTAAATTTATCCTTTGACAGTTAGAAAAATGGTCAAATTAACGAATTTAAGTGTGGGGTGAAAATTATTAAAACATTTAGGGATGCGGTGAAAAATATTGAAACATTTGGGGACAATGTGGAATTAACCCCTATTTTATTAACAAAGTTATAAAATAAATTAATTTTTTAAAATTCTCTCTCCATTTTCTCTATTTTATCATATGTATACACCTAACCATAAAAAAATTTTGACATATTCTGTACACCGTTTATATTATCAGTCAACTACTTTACCATTAACACCATTAAAATCAATTAAAAAATCTGACCAAAATTACCATGTCATCATTGAAGGCATTGAAAAACTATTTTACACTTTGAAACTTTGAAAAATAACAAAATGTATAATTACATAAGAAATATGGTTATAAACATAACCGTCTTTATTTTTTATTTTTTAAATAATGGTCTTTTAATTAAATCTATAAAATTTATAATTTTATTAAGTTTTAAAAGATAAAAAATGTCTTTTAATATATTTAAGAGTAAACGAATCTAAATTAAATAATTATTTTATTTAGATTTTTTAACAGTGTTAGTGACAAAATAATTGATTAATACAAGTTTTAAAATATAGATAATGCATAGAATAAATTAATTTTTTTAATAATTAGAAGTACATCAAACAAAACAAACAGTAATATACAAGATAATTTCTCCTTTATATATATATAACGCACGTGACGTGTGTATCCGCAAATTGCGGATTTAGTAGTTGGTGAGCTTTTGATTTGTCCATACGAGATTACGTCTTTATTATGAAGTCCTGCCTAATTAAGGATTGTTGTCATAAGTGTAGTTGTGGTGCGCTGTGCCTGCTATATAAACATTTGAATTTCAATATTGGTTGGATTGTTCCAACCACCAGATTTCATATGTGACTTATTGGTAAAATAGTACTACTTATACAACAATAAACATGGGGATTTCGATTGAAGAATGAAGAAGAATCCAAATATTAATTAAAATTTTTAATTTTCAATGAAAATAATCGGTATAATAGGTAATTGTTTTTCTTATATGTATTGATTGAGTTTTTGTAAGGGGAATTTCTCTTAATTTTATAAAGGATGGGGTTATCTAAACCTACTAAATTTTTTCACTTGAAGGAGTGGGAAGCTATTGCCATGTAGATAAAAACTAAATGACTCTCTAATTCGAAGCACTTTACAATAAAGATTTTTATCTATTCCTAAGGAAAATTATAAAAGATGGGTTTTATTAAATAATTGAAGTAATAAAAGCAATAACAAGACTTCCATATATATAATATGGTAAACTTATTTCCTAAATTAACTTAAAAAAGAAAACTAAAAATAAAATACTAATACATATACTATAATGAAATCTAATTAAAAATAGAAAATATTAAAATACCTAAATAACACAATTCTAAAATTCTAAAATAAAGTCATACACCATGTCACCATCACTGCATAAGTTTTTATTATGAAAATATAATTTGTACAATAACTTATTTGACCTTGTTCTGTTACTTCATCTCTTTCCCTCGTCAAAAATTTATTGTGATACATGAAGCAAATTTTGCATTTAACAACAAATTTGTTAAAAAAGTTAACAAATTGGGGGGATAACTAATTTGCGTCAGGTGTTTCGTACCCCAGTCTTTTGTCTTATAGTAAATGAGCACTTGGATATAATCCCACGGCTGCAGAAGTGACACAAAGACGATCGGAGGTAACCGAAGAAAAAGGTAATGGGCCGGTAGCGTAGAGGGAAAACAAGAATTTGATAAAACTAGGCATGTAATGGGTCCAACGTGAGTTAAGAAGACATGTATTGAAACAAACAGCAAACGGTGGATGCAACTATTGGTTGAAAACAATTTGGTGGAAGCGTGCAACTCTGGGTTGAGCTAAGATGGAAATGAAATGTTCAAAAAAGGTGACGAAAATTTTTGGAAGAGATGAGACAGTGCATTGCGAAAGTATGAAAGTAATTGGTGGGGAAAAAGAGGGAAAATTCCCCAACCCTGAGGTTTGAAGTAATAATTAATTTTAATTTTATCCATGTAGTTTAAATAGTAGGCCATGTCATCATAATAATAATAATAATAATAATAATAATAATAATAATAATAATAATAATAATAATAATAATAAAGTTTAATATTATAATTATGACAATGATGATGATGGTGACGATGAAAAATTGTGTAATACTAAAAATTTTAAAATAATAAATCATCAACCAAGAAATGAAGGCTTTATTGAGATGAAAGATAAGTTAAAAGAGAAAAAAAAAAGATGAGTTAAATAACCATGGCATTTACATTAAATTATATTGTAATTTAACCTGAGTGGATTATTTCTATAAATTTATGAATGAAAATATAACTAATTATTTTCAAGTAGTAATCCCAATCTCGTAACTACTCAGATTTGGTCCAATGAATCCTGGTTATCAAATCTGATGACTCGTAACTACTCAGATTTGGTCCAATGAATCCTGGTTATCAAATCTGATGAAAGTGGTGTTATATTTATAAGATTTGCTGTTTTTATTATGGCTTGAAAACCTTTAGACTGAACTTCATGTAAGGGCATATGCAGCCAAATTTGTCAGGATTTAGCCCAAGCATGGGTGATGCTACATTCAATAGATTCATCTTATATTCTTGCGGTATGAAATATATTCAAGTCAGAAAGAAGTTTAAATGTGGCTGGCAGTGCAAAGTAATCAAAATATTTTTTGGAGATTTCAACACCTTGAGTCTTTGCTTTTGCTTGATTCCGGTGGGGTTCAACTTGGCAAGACAATCACTTTATGAAGTTTGGTTATGTGTGAAGCCGGTGAGCCAAAGACACACGGATACCTTGGTGCATGGAAAATATTCTAACCTAAAAAGTACAACTCAGCTTTGATTGGGAACGGGATATGATTTTTTTTTTAATTTTCAACTCATCGCAAGTCAGACATATAAGTCTGATATACATAATATATGTCATATCTGGATTAATTAGGAATCACCAGCGAGATGCATAATATATGTCATATTTAGAGTAACCAGGAATCAGTATTGAATGCAAAATATAACTCTTATTTAGGTAATCTAGGCAAGTGATTATTCAACAGGAGTGAGTGTGCAGTCACAATTTAGTTTTGGTTGACCATCTATGAAAAACATGCGATCCTTTAGAAGTTAAATTGAAGGATGTTTAATTTTATGGAAAATCTAAGATGTAAATAACATGCTTGCATCCCAAGTAAAATTGATAGTTTCTTGTTTTAAGAACTCACGCTACAATCGATTGATTTTAACTTCCAAATTCAAGAATTTTGTTTTAGGTCCTCTATCCGGGTAGCACAGAAACTTCTTTTCTATCAGGTTTTCTTCATGCTTTTCAATTATTCTGGTCACTTTCAAAGTAACCCAAAATAATAGTTACATGCAGACTTAGAAAACTCTTATGCAGTTTTAGCCGTAACCAACTATATCACCAATTCTTCAATTTGTTCATAAACTAATTTATCTTACCCTCCTCAGAGCCTGCAGCTGACACACTAGCCAAAGTATTTGTAGGCAGGGCCTTCACATATTATACATTCAAACAATTTGGACTCATACTTCTTGAATTTATCCCAATGAGAAATGAAGTCACAACAAGTAAAGAAAAGAACAAACAAAATCAATTAACAATCTTATGAACAAAACCCAGGGGAACAAAATCAATTAACAACCACATGAACAAAATAGATGCAGCAAAATTTACCCACATAGACGCAACAGCAACAGCACCACCATCACTAGTCGAATCAGAGCAGAGATGCAGCAGCAGCACCTGAAGCAGAGACGTGGCTGCAGCAGTAGCCGTCGATCCTCAATTACGATGCAGGTATATAGATGCAAAGAACAATAGCAGGAGCCGAGATCGTGCCAGCTTTCTCTCTCAACGCAGTAGCCAGTTTTGTTTGAAGAACTGTGACTGTCAATTATGGATGAAGAACAAATGTATTCATTCGCGAGGGAGGAGAGAGGAAGAGAGAGAGAGCAGTGAATTTAGATTGAATTATCTTTCTTGCTTTCGTTTTACTGGTACTCTGACTTTGGCCGGGTTACCCATTTTCCTGTGGTAGTGAAATCTCGGTAGATTAACCCGTATCTTTGTTCGCGATCACAAAAGGTCGTTCATTCGCTGAGACAACAATGGGGTCCCCAGACGTGGTAATATGAGTGTTGGACCCTGGAATTGGGCCCTATTATAATCTAGAACAAAATTGAAATAACAATACCCATCATGTAAAATTTAAAAATAAAAATTTTTGTACCATTTTAAATCTATTAGAAATTTTGTGGTTAAATCTCAAAAGCACAAACTTTAAATGTTAATAATAGGTAAGAATTGATAATGTTATACTAAAAGTGAGAAAAAGATAAATTTGATTAAGCAATAAAAAAAAAGAAACAATTGCAAAAGAGAGAAACAATTGAAAGGAAAAAAAAATTAGTTCAGACTTTAATCATTGTTATGATAAAGCAAAAATCAGTTAATCAAATGTAATTTTATGATTTTTAAGAAATACTGAATTAAAATAATAAGTTATAATTTAATAATTATTTCAATTAAAAAAGTGAGTGTTCAAAAAATTAGTGAGTTTAAATGGCCTCATACTTTTATTAAGAGAGTTTGTTGTAAAATTTTTTGTAACATAATATAGTAAACACAAGACCTTTTGCATTCCATCACCAATCGTTAAAAAAAATATATATATACATACATACATACATACCTTGGGCCTTCTTATTTTACCATGTGTCCATGAGTACAAAACTAGTTACACTTAGGTTTCTTTTGATATTGAAGTTGAATTATTGTAATTCTAAGCTATAGCATTATAGTGTTTAGCAAACACTAATTACTGTGACTTATAAATTTATTTTTTTTTTGAAAAGATTGTGACTTGTAAGTTAAGTTAATTTGATCCACCATTTATATGACAAAAAATCTATAATTATTTACTATTTTTCTAGTAATCCCACATTCTATTAACTTTTTATTTTATGGTTATAAACTTTTCCATGATAATTATAATTTAAAAACTATAACACCTTAAAAATAAGTAGTGCCTTGGATAATTCAAAAGAAAATTTGAGTGATTTCCCTTCGCATATCACATTATATAAAAAGCCAATATATCATGAAAAAAGGATGCTGTTTATTGAAGACTCATATTAGACTGTTGTCCCAAATTTTCAATGACCAACCCATCAACTAAAGAGGGATGCTAAATAGATTCTAATACTCCTATAGAGCAGCACAATTACATCTCTTCTTTATAATCCTTATCTTTTTCTTATTAACTAAATGTTAACTTAGATGTCCAAGTGTCTTTGGTAAGTATTAAATGGATACTCGAAATTTTGAAACTTGAAAACAATGATAGTGTATTTACTAATAGGTAATTAGAATCGGTTGAAATTAAAATGCACTGGAATCAAAATAGGTTGAAATTAGAATGGTAAACGAGAATTTGAATAAATTATTTACTTCATCTAAAAAAATAAGAATCAAAATGAGTTTTATTATTATTAATTTGTTTATTTTGTCTTGAAATCAAAATAGATTATTAATTACTAAAATAGTCTTAGTTAATTATTGTTATTATTTGTTATATCTATCTCGATCCGATTTTTTATTTGGAGAGGTATACAAAGAGTCCCCGTTGGTGTACAAATGGAGCATACATTTCTCTAATAGTTTTAAGGGTAAAAATCTAAATTTTTTCATAATAGAACTTAATCTAAGTACTCATGTAAATATGAGTAGACTTGGATAATACATATCAGTTATTAAAAAAATTATGGGAATAATATATTTTTTATTAATTAATTATTTTATTTAATTAATACACTAAAATTATAATTTTATATACAAATTAAATTATATTATTATTTTAAACTTATATGAAAATTAAATTATAAAATAATTGTTAGCTCAATTAGCAAGAATTTCATGGTATGTAAACAGTAACCCGTTGTATTTACGAACGTCCCCAAGCTCACGGTTGGAGACATTTAACATCTTAATAAAGTAAAAGTTAATTAAGAGTTAAGGCTTATAAATTTCTTAATTAATTGTTATTTAGTTTTGAAATAAGTGGATAGCAATTTTTCAGGTGAAAAAAAAAATGCAAAAAACAAAAGAAGGAGAAGAGAAGATACCGAAAATGACTTTGCAGCAGGGACCCACCACACCTTCCCTCGCTATTCATCCCTCCTCTCGCATAGGCCACAGTCCCAATTCTTAATCACGAAGCAAAATCAAATCACTGCTCTCTGTACCCTCGCTCTCATTCTCATCCCTGCACTATATTGTTGATTAATCAGCAAAATCATGCAAGAAATGGAGCTACACGATTTATCAGACGACGCCGATTACGCCGCGTCTATGCAACAAGTAAGCAATTTCTTATAATTCACATTCACACATGGCAATCGCTTTCTCGTTTGTTGCTGGTGTCGATCCGATCGCGTTTGATGAAGACAAGAATTTTACTTTTCTATGAATCGGAGGTTCGATGAATATTTATTTTTTATTTTTTTGGTTTTTGTTTATAAATAGGGATCATCAAGCATGATGAGGAGTGATAGCAGCAAGAGAAGCTCGTCGAGCGAATCGGAAGGCGCTGAACTGGTTTATTTGAAAGATAACGTAACTATTCATCCTACTCAGTTTGCATCTGAACGAATTAGCGGAAGATTAAAGCTAATTAAACAAGGATCCTCTCTCTTCATGGTAACAATTTTACTATTAGCTATAATATTACTAACTTGTTGTTTATCTCTGATATCCTTATAATTTCTTTTATTCTTTTAATTTTTGTTTTTGTGTGTTACAATAGACTTGGATTCCGTGCAAAGGCCAAAACGCCAACACTAGGCTATCTGAGAAAGGTATGTTTAGCTTTGTACTTGTTATAATTAAATTAATTAATCGAGTATTTAATCCAGGTATAAATGTTTATAAGTGCTGACTGTTATTGTTTTATTGCTTTGTGCGTGCAGATAGGAATTTGTATACCATAAGGGCAGTGCCATTTACAGAAGTGCGGTCCATTCGCCGACACACTCCGGCTTTTGGATGGCAGTACATAATTGTTGTTTTATCATCAGGTTGTCAAATTATTTTAGCTCTAATAAATTTCTTTGTTTCACTTTACAAGCCTATATGAACTATTTTTTGTCTCTATAAGTGGGGTGAATGGGAGTGTCTTTTTCCAGGACTTGCTTTTCCTTCTCTTTACTTCTACACTGGAGGAGTAAGGGAGTTCCTCGCTACCATAAAGCAACACGTCTTACTTGTGAGGTTGGTGATTTATTATCATATTCCCATTTTCTTTAATTTCTCATATATGTATATGTGTGTAGTGTATCTGTATTATATTAGTCTATGAACTAGATTCTAAATGAATCAAGTATGTGCTGAGATGCATATATGTTCTGGTGCATCTGAAATCCATCTATGACTGTTCAACTGAAACGTAGACATTAGACTAGAGTTTCTGTTAATTCTGGTTCAGTTTAGATTGCATGTTCTGAAATGTTGCATGATATGAGTGTCTGTGGGATATGAATATCTTATACTAACAATCTGTATGGCCAAGTCATATCTCATTATGGAGTATGATGCCAGAAGATAAATCCATATAGGTTATTTATTTATTTATTTTTTATAAGGCTATTACATTCATCTTAAGCCTATGATGCCATTCATTGATGTCCCTTGCTTTACACATTTTTCCAGGTCAGTAGAAGATGCAAACGTCTTTCTTGTTAATGATTTTGATAACCGTCTACAGGTATGTAACAATCTAATTTACTTGTTTTAATCACTCAGATAAATAGATATTCATCCATCGGTACAATGCATCTTTCTCTTGCAATTTTCATACATATGACGTTAAACATTTCTTACATGCGGAATTAGGGGTTCTTTTAACAGTGAAAATCTTGTGATTTTGAATTTAGTTTTCTCCCAACTAAAGGAATGTACGAACTTGCACCTGCTCAGCTGCACATATCCATTATCTATGTTGTTTTGTCTATAGACAAAATATCTTTATTTCCTTATTTTGGATTTTCATTAGTGACACAATTCATTTAGTCAAGCTTACGTAGCTATTCATATTTTTGCGCTTTGATCAATCAACGTTATTTCTTGTTTTGGTATGATTAACACTGGATGTTCTCATTGCTTGCAACAGAGAACTTTATCTTCTTTGGAGCTGCCTAGGGCAGTTTCTATTGCAAGTGGGTCATCAACACCTGTTTCAATTGGCGACTCTCCTACAGATGTGAACCTAGAGAGGTATGATAGTCACAGTATTTCTCAATTCCATGGGAGACAGAAGCAAAAGGCTCACGATCCTGCTCGGGATATTTCAATTCAAGTATTGGAAAAATTCTCTCTTGTAACAAAATTTGCCCGGGAGACAACTTCTCAACTATTTCGTGAAAATCATAGCAATGGCTTTGGTGCTTTTGAGAAGAAATTTGATAGCCAGTCTGCCCAAGATTTCGATCACAAGGCATCCAATGATACAGAGACAATTGTTAATGAAATCCCAGTAGCCCCAGATCCTGTGGAGGTAATTCTTTGATTTTTGCAATTTCTTAGTTATTTCAGGTTAAGTTGTGACTTCCTCTTTCTGTAATTCCTTAATGATTCAATACTTTTCACTTGTAAATTTTATATTGGTTGTTGCATCATCTTCATTTATTCTACTGGTGCTGATTATATTGTCCACAATAAGTTATCATGTCCATTGTGTGCATCAACTGACTTATCACTATAATGATATGAGGCTATTTCTTCTTTTGTTTATTTTCGTGTTAATTGGATGTTGGCTGTCCATTTAGCTGCTAGGTTCACTGCTTGATAAATTAGTATTATTCATGTTATCTGTGAGGCATTTTGGGCATAGTAGAATGCTTAGTGTCCCTTAGCAACAATGAATGCAAGGTGCATGCAATGGATGACAGCAAAAAGGACGCATGATGTGATGCTAAGATGTACTTTCTGGGGTCCAGATCATTTTCGAAAGCTTTTATTGGGTTGGGACTACACTACTTGCCTCTACTTTTTGCCATATTAGTATAGGATTATTCATTATTTTTATTAGTTGAAATTTGGTTCAGAGCTTTTGCACTTTATGCTTCTCAGGTCTCAGGCCACTTGTATATTGTAGTTGGAAAAAGAATATAGACTTCTTTTCCAAGGCTGTCTGATGTAGACATTTATCCTTTTTAAACAGAAAATTTCATCTAGGAAACACATTCATGATGAAGAAGCTGTCACCAACGTGGGAACTTTTGAGCTAATCAATTGTAAGGAGGTATAGAAAGGAGCCTTATGTCTTATTAGTTTATGGATTTTTTTTTTCTTCCTTTCAGTGTTTCCACCCATTTTTAAGAATCATGATTGGTTCATGGTGCATACACAGTCATGCATGCCTGTAGTTACTAATCTGTCTTGGATGCATGTGGGCCCTTTCTTTTTTCTTTTTAGGCCAAATCTCTTTTTAATCTGTCCATGTTATTGCAAAGTGACTGACCAAAGATCACTATGTTCTTCAACATATGACTCCTATATTGTACAGAAGCTCAAGTGTAACATCCCATTGTTTGAATGACAAAATGGTGATGATCTTGGATAATTTTGAACCCGAAATCTTCCTCTGCATAAGCTTAGGCTGAAATAACCCGATTTCTACTCAACTATGAGAAACAAAATTGATTTCTATGGGATGTTAGACGTATAAAGTAATCCCATTGGTAGTTTGGTAACTGTTGACTGTGGTACTATAGACAATGGTGCCAATTGGTTTTCGTTTGATAGATGGCTTGATATGTTTTGATTGCTTTAAAGCTGTGGTTTTTCATGTTAGAAAAGTGACATATGTGCTTTTGTTTATGTTTCGTTTTGGCAGTTTGATAAACTAACACTAGTTTGGGGAAAACCCCGACAGCCCCCCTTGGGATCTGAAGAGGTAAGGGCTGCCTTCTTTAAGTTCTCTGTCTAGCTTTAATTCTTGAGGATAGACCCTGTAAGCTTGAAGTTTCTATCAGTCATACTTTTGTCTCCTTAAAGGCAGTCATACTTTTGTCTCCTTAAAGGAATTTGTTTCATCTGTTTCCTGAAGCAGGACGGTCCAGCAGAGTGCGCACACACAAATGCACATATGCACACGCATATTCATTTGTTTGTTGTGTACGGCAAAGTGTATGACATCCAATTCTCCTCCTGTTTATATATGAGACAAAAATCAAATTACATCTGGCACAAAAGTCTCTCATTTTCACTGCTTGATATCATATGAGGATTTATTTTTCAAATAAAAAATATGACTTCTATGTTCTTGGAGAATTGGAGTTACTTGGTCAAAATTGTATAAAAACATGAAAGTTTACTTTGTATGAAAATTAATGTGATAAGCAATATGTAGCACACATTGTAGGTATTAGGTTTGCATATGACCCTTTTGTTTTGAGTGTTTGCTTTGTAATTAGGAATTGCTCATTAGATAAGTGGGTATTTTATTTATTTTTTTAATTCTTTGAACTTGGCAACCATGACACCTAAATATTTTAAGGCAATTGCACCAAATTGTCAATACATGTTTGATTTAAAATTTTGGAATCCCTGAAATATTTGCCAGATGCTCGTATTTATATGCATCATTGTTGCTGTGCTGATATCTTTTATATGTTCAGTGGGCAACTTTTTTGGACAATGAGGGGCGAGTTATGGATTCAAATGCTTTAAGGAAAAGAATATTCTATGGGGGAGTTGATCACAAATTACGTAGAGAGGTTTGAATCCTTAGTAGGGGACATTCTGCTGAGTATTTGGTTTTCATTGATTTTGTATCTTGTTCATGAAGCCCTTGATTATGTTTGTAGGTTTGGGCGTTCTTGTTGGGATACTATGCATATGATTCAACATACGCTGAGAGGGAGTATCGTAGGTGCATTAAGAAGTCAGAATATGAGAACATAAAGAGGCAGTGGCAGGTTTGCTGTTAATATTCTTTTTTTTTTTTTAATCATTCCGTTCTGTTCAATGCTGTTGTCTCATTTTGTATATCTGTGTGTTTGTGCTGTCATGTTTTGTAGAATCCTCCCTTGTATCAGCTCAAATTTTGGATGGTTTTCTTTTGTTGTCATATTTTCCTTTGTTATAATTATTTTTATTTCTCTCTTCAAATTTCCCCATTTCATTATGTCTGCAGCTTTAGTGCTCTATCTTTATAGTTAGCTCTGCTTTTTCTCTTTGTTGTTTCCTTTTCCTTTCGTTTTCATAAAGCATTTTCATAAAGAACAATGCCAATATACTGTCCGAGGGAGAGAGAGAGAAAAATTAATGCATCGCTTTTAAGGGAAACAGATTGCTTTGTGCCTTGGCTTTTTGAGCCTTTTGATGAAAATATAATGTAAGTACCTTGTGTTGTTCAATGTTGTTTCTGTGGTTCGTGGACCTGTTTTTAGATAGCAACCTTATTTTTCACTTCTCATGGTTTCTTGTGTGTTTAGAATTTATAATTTTCTGCAGAGAGATGTTTTTTGAAGGCTTAATATATGCAGATATAATTTCTTCTGCAGAGTATCTCACCTGAACAGGCAAGAAGGTTTACAAAATTCAGGGAGAGGAAAGGACTTATAGATAAAGATGTGGTATGTATGAAACTAGCACCAATATTCACCACCTTTGTAAATTATTTTATGGAGGAAGTTTAAAAATGAAATGGTGATTCTAAATGGGGTTTTTCTCTCTGTTTTCTAGGTAAGGACTGATAGATCGTTCTCTTTCTTCGATGGGGATGATAATCCAAATGTGCATCTTCTACGAGATATTCTGTTGACATACTCTTTCTATAACTTTGATCTTGGTTATTGTCAGGTAATTGCTTCTAACATGGAGTGATCTTTCTTAGCCTTGCTGGTGGTTGCATAAAAATGTATGATTTTACACTTGTGTATAGTCATCAAGCTGTGATTGTCATTTGCTTTGCATATGTCAAAGAATGATTGAAAAGTATTTAGGAATGCAACAGAAATGAAGGCTGGACAGATAATCTATTGAGTCTGTTGGTGTCATATGCACAAAAACTATTGAATAAGCATGAAAAATTTCATGGTTATTATTTGTAACTTAGAAATATTGAAGTAAAACAAGAAAATTGATCAAGTGCAGCATCCTTATTTTTATTTCAATATTACTGGCATAATCAATCCTTCTTTTCGATTGTTTGAATCATCTTCCAAATTGACTAGTCTGTATGTGATTGTTTCTTCTAAGTCAATTGTTTTTGGTATTATAGAACAGGCTTTTATTTGAATTGGTTTTATATTACATAATGAGAAGTAGATTTCTTGTGATTTTGAGTTCTTGTTTTAGTTAGGGTTTTGCCATCATAAATAGGCTTTCATTTTTCATTTTTAATCGAACTTTTATGATTATTGAATGGAATATTATTGTTTCTCCCTTGTCTATTATTCTTTATCATTTTTATTTTGTGGTACTGTCTATCCTGCATCAGATAGGCTATGACCAGTTCGTGCATGCAGTTTGGTGCACTCATGATTTTTCATTTACATTATTGTTATCTGTCTTGCAGGGTATGAGTGATCTGCTGTCCCCATTACTGTTTGTAATGGAGGATGAGTCGGAATCATTTTGGTGTTTTGTGGCATTGATGGAGCGCCTTGGTCCTAATTTTAATCGCGACCAAAATGGCATGCACAGCCAACTTTTTGCACTATCTAAGGTCTCTCTCTTCATCGTTTAGCTTCTTGTTTCACCTACAGAAGAATATGCATAATCTGTCATTTAATATTTGAAATCAGATTTTACATTCTCTACTTTCTGCTTGGATTCCCTTTCCAAATGATGACAATTATTCTATAATTTGTTAGTGACCAGCTTTATAAGAATTGAGATTAGGTGTCTTAGCTTTTCCCTGACTAACTTTTTAGCTAGGCAAACAGAATGAGTTTTGAGTTTTAATTATCACTTTTGTTGCAGTTGGTGGAGTTGCTGGACAATCCATTGCATAACTATTTCAAGCAGAATGATTGCTTGAATTATTTCTTCTGCTTTCGCTGGGTTCTAATACAATTTAAAAGGTCAGATGCCTGAATTAAATTGTTCAGTTTGATAATGTATATATTCTTTGATCATGTCATTTAAGTAATATCTGATAGCATTTTTATTTCATCAAATATAGAATAATCTTCTGAACAGGTCCTAGGTTGATGAATATAGCCCAGTTGATAAGCCTCTTCTAGTGGAAGCAAGAGGTCAAGTTTTCAAGTCTGAAGGGATATGTTTAATTTGAGAGTGGGGAGGGGTTGGGTTGAAAGGTAATTGGAAAGGGAAAAAGAAAAGTCCTAGACCAATGAAAGGAATTTCCATGATTTCAGTATCCTTGTTGAGGAGGGAGTGGAAATAGGATATCCCGTATCAGATTTTTCATTGGCTGTGTGGCTGTCTGTATATGGTTGTGTGCATTTTTGTACAAGTTAGTGTATTTGCCTGTGTGAAGAGGGGATAGAAAAGGGCATGCTACCTTAGTGGAATTATCTTAATCACTTTTCTGTGTGCATGGATTGCCGAGTAGATACCAACAGAGAGAAAAGAGTTTTGAGCTTCTTGGTTCTAGTATGGTCATTGAGCATTTGATTGTGCCTTGAAACTTGGGTAACAAGTTTAGTTGTAATTTTATTGCCAAAGTGTCACTTCCCTTTGCTTTTTAACTGTTTTGGCTCCCAGGGGCTTGGCTCAAGTGGATTTCAAGTAATTTTCTTTGGTTGGCCATTTGAGTTCAAATCTTGGGGGGGGAGGGGGGCTAAAATATCCATATGGGCTTTTGCCCCTCACTTAACCATGTTATAATCATCTGAATTCTTAATTTTTCTTATTGCATGGATAATTGTATGTGATAATATGATGCCCAGAGTTTTCCTGATTTATGATTTCATATTTTTCAGGGAATTTGAATATGAGAAAACAATGCGATTGTGGGAGGTATTATGGACTCATTATCTGTCTGAGCATCTGCACCTGTATGTATGTGTTGCAATTTTGAAGCGGTATCGCAACAAGATAGTGGGGGAACAAATGGACTTTGACACGCTCTTGAAATTTATTAATGAGCTGAGTGGTCGGATTGACCTTGATGCAATCCTTAGGGATGCTGAGGCTTTGTGTATATGTTCTGGCGAAAATGGTGCTGCCAGCATTCCTCCTGGAACTCCGCCTTCATTGCCTATTGACAATGGTTTGTTATATTCTCAACAAGAAGATGAAGTATTGTGAATAAAATTCCTTTCGGGTCTGTGGATGTGGAAATATTAAGTGCATAATGTAATTAGCTAATTTTTCTCGACAGTTTTAGCATTATAAAATACAGATGTCAGATGAAATAACCAATGTTTTGCCATTAAATCCAGGGCCCTAATTAACTTCCGTTAGCTTAAATTCCTTGATGTATCCAACTGTTTTTCCTTACTGCATTTTATTTTGGCTCATGTGCGGAAAGCGCCGTATTTTAAATTGGAAATGTTCTAATGTCTCTAGATTCTTAACGGGGTTTTTCCGAGTTCTGAAAATTGGCTCTTAAATTTATTCGTGTTAGCCCAGTTGTTTATTTGTAAACTGCAGCGCGCGTGGAGTGCAAATGTGCAATCAAAATAAAAGGGTTTCATTTGAGTTTCCCCTTCCCAGCAGGGTAAAAGGACATGCATTATTTTCTCCAAGTTTCTCTCTCTCTCGCGTCAAGTCCGATACACGGTTCACAATTCAGAGAGAGAGGTTGATTTCATGGGATGAATAGACAGTGCTTGTTTTACAACATTACATGATCATCGTTACGTACATTACATTACAGTGCAACCACGCATCAGTGGTTTAGGAAGAAACACAATAATGTATGTAACCTGATGCAAAACCCTAGCTAGGTCGCTAGTCACCAGTACGTACTAAGCAGACATTTTATTTTTAAAGCTGAGGAGATGCACGACTCGAGATGTATTTATTTTGAAGCACGAGGATTTGCACGACTCGAGACATAAAAGAATGCGATTACTGGTTGCACTCAAAGGTCTCGAATACAAGGAAGGAATCCAAATAGGCAATGAAAGGCTCATCATCAAATACAAATGTGGAATTATTGGGAGGAATCAGCGCACATTCTAAGTCATTGTTAAAGCTCCTTCCACAATTACCTTCAGTCCACCCATTAGCATCATAGTCATTTCTTTCTTCTTCGAATCCCTGAGAAGCTTTCAGAGAGTTGTGACACAGTGGAGGGGCAGGGAGTTTGTTGTTGCTGCCGCCGTCGTCATTATTCTCACTACAGTCACCACCATTAATGTTGTGGGTGCCCATGTCAACGGCAGTCGCTTTTCTTTTGCCAAAACGGCATTTCTTGTTCAAATGGGTATTCCAGTAGTTCTTCACTTCATTGTCGGTTCGACCAGGAAGTCGACCCGCAATCAATGACCATCTACATGCATGTAACGCGATCAACAATAATAATCTTGAAATGAAAACAAAAAGAAAAAGCCAAAACAAAGTAAAAAAATTAAAAAACTAAAAAAAGTAATTAAAGTGTACTAATTAAGTAATTAAGAACATTAATCACCGGTTGCCAAGAAGTTTATGCATTCGGATGATGAGGTCTTCTTCTTGTTGAGAGATGGCACCGCGTTTGATGTTTGGTCTCAGGTAATTCTTCCATCTGAGTCTGCAACTCTTCCCCCCCCTCTTCAAACCTGGTGAGAGACAAATTAATTGATACAGAAAGAAATGTTAATTAAATATATAGCGATCAATGTACCTGAACGTGGGGAAATTATGAATGCACGTTGCCGTAAATTGACTATAAATCATACCTAACTTCTTGGACACAGCTGCCCAATTGCCCTCACCATGAGTCTCCACATAATTTTTCAGAATCAAGTCCTCTTCTGGTTTCCACAAACCTCTCTTAGCCTTGCCCTCCTTTCGTTTCACTTTCACTTGTTTATTATTTCCCATTTAATTAAAATTGACTCCCATCTGCCTACTTACTCTCTTTCACTAAGATTTTTGTGGTGAAAGCAAGAAGTTATATACATATATATAGGTAGGGTAAGTGGGTTATATATGTAGTACAGTTTAGTGTATGAAAGAGCATTAATTTGACATTTGTATTTATATAAGCATATACAAATGTGTGAATGTGGAATTGTGAAAAATGGCTAATCCAAAATTGTCGTCGAGTAACACAACATTACATTGATCGTGCATGAGATGATGAGGATATGTCACTACTTGTGCTTATGTTAAAGGATTGACGTGGGGGGCCGCCCTGGTTTATTGATGTCACTTTAGCTTTCCCAGAGATTGAGAATGAGATTGCTCTCCAGTTTAAAAGTAAAAGCAAAGCAAATCTGGCTTCCACTTCTCACTCTCTCTGTTCCCTGCGACCCTACATTTTATGAAGTGAAGGAGCCAGAAAAATGAAGGACCCATTTCAACAGTTGCAAATGGCTAGCTACTGTGTGAATTGTGAATACATAATTCTCCTTTCTATTATTAAATAATTTACGTTATGTTATTGAAGCTTTAGTTTCGACACGCACACGCAGCCACTTGGGATCAGTTGTGGGCAGCACTGACAGTGATGATGAGTTTAAGCTTTTGCATGAGTACTTTAAGCGAGTAACGATCAAAATTTCAGGGTATTAAATATTAATAGCTCAATAATTGAAATCATTATTGACATCTTTCGATTTTCAACAGTGGCAATTGAAGCGAAAAATTACCAAGAGTCGCTCATAATATATTCGGTTGATTGAACAGATCATGATATATTGGAGAACGCATCAATACCTGTCCAATTGAGAAAATGCAGCCTTTTAAAGTCCTACAATATATAAAAATATATGCCATGCATATCTTGAGTTGTATAAAATTTATCCACTTTCTACAGGTACGTACCAATTGCTCAGGTGAGCAAGACTTTTTCAGGTGGAATATTTGCATTTGAACAGGACGGGGAAGACTGAAGAGAGCTATTTTTGTATTTCAAATTAATTTTCTCTCTTGACATCCCTGTCATATAATTTTGCTTTTCGGGGTATTATTTCTCCTTTTCATCAGCTCCTTCAGCTTTAATGGGTTCACCATCAGGTTTGTTGTCTCAGTCTCATGGCCAAATAAAAACAGTCATATTCCTTGTCATTTGATTGGTAGTTTTAATTGCATGTGACCCGTCGAAGTTGTACCCACCAAAATATATAACACTAAGATAATAGTAGTAATAATAATAATAACAACAACAACAAAAAAGAACTTATTTTCAAATGTTGATAATCAATCGAGGAAGACTTGGAACTCACTCTCACATAGAAGTCTACGGATCTCTTGATGGATGGTTTCGATCAAAATAATTAAGCTGAGATGAAAGTAAATTAAACTGAAAAGAAATTATGTAAAATGTTAAAAGATATTTAGATTAAAAAACCAAATGATTAATTGAATCATTGAGCTGGAACAGTTTTGAACAATAGAAAAGTTGTCACTTGCCGACAAAGATGATAATCAATTCATTGTTATTCAAACAAAAAATGTTTTCAACTTGATCCTTAGATTTTGGCAGGACTTGTGGGTGCATTACATTATTGTTGCTTTATCAATATCAGCCGTGACCACATTGTAAAGTTGTCTAAAACAACCTATCGTGTGCTTTAAGTCCAGCAAGGTTCTGAGGGCTTGGTAGAAAATGACAACTCTTTGTGGACGAAATACAGTTCATACCTGGGTTAATTCCTCGATGTAGTGGGAAATACGTATGCATATATATTTTCCTTTTGCAGAAGAATAAAGCTGCTTTCATATCTCTGTTCGGATTCAGAGCCCATTTCTTCATATCATGCATGCATGTGTATACTGCAATTACATATTTAAACTTTTCACCATACTATTTCAATTAACAAATTTTACAAACACGCACACAACATTTGAATCACCACCTTCGATTTCGACGTCGCTGGCATATGTGGGAAAGAGTTCTCTTGAAAATACCTAGTAAAGCATATCATATCATTTATATCACAACCACAGGGAGAGAGGAAAATTCGAGGTTAAGATCAAAATTTTTTTAACGGGGGGGACGGACTCATGTTGCAGAAATTTATTCAGCATTCACAACCGTACGTGGCTCGCTTTAATAAAGTTGGCATAATGGAGTACTCGTGATTGTGATTCTTGGCTTTACCTCCCGTCTTTTTTTTTCCCCCCTGGTTTTGTTTGTTTGTGGGAAATCGCACGAACCCACACTGGAAAGTGAAAGCTGAACCCCCTATCAACTATCATCATTAATCCAATCATTCTCACCTTCATTTTCCGATTAATTATGGGATTCTTTCATCTCTTGGTCATTTGATTGAGAAGGAAATTGCGTGGCGTCAAGCTATTAATTAAATAAAAAAGTAATCAGACGTTAATTAGAAAATAATCAAAAAGAGCTCTTCGTTATCGGGCCCAGTAGATTTCCAAATTTGAAAGTCGTGAAATCCTAATTAATTCTTTATAATATTAATAGGCGGTATACATTTTCTAACGCGAAAACTTATTTTTCTAGATCGAGGAGACAAGTGATTCAAGAAACAAGAGTTGTGGTTATATATGTAGCTTCGGGCACATGTTTAAACCCGTCTCCATTGGACTCTGTATGCAGAGGCGAATCACGCACAAGGCTAGAAGGTGGTGCTATGGCCAGAGTTTGAAGTTTTTTTTTTTTTTTTTTTTTTGAAAAAAAGAAAAAGTGGTGAATATTCTTGATACAAAACTTTTACATTGGATAAATATGGCTATTCATGTTTCCTACTAACCCAAACTCAAGGCAAAGTCACGTACAAGGATTGCCCCCCTGTGTTAACGAAAATTAAAATAGGGAAAATGAGCGCCAATGCAACATTTTTTTTCACATTATATCATACATCGACATTAACACTGATGGACAATGGGCCTTTGGCAACCTCTACTCTCACAATTAAGGGTGTGTTTGGGATTAAGGTTGGTCATTGTAAGAAATGATAAGATTTAGTAATAGCTACACGTGAAGGTATGTTAACGTGATTTTTCACTTATATTATGCAAAATCTTTTATATCATTAATAATTTGTTAAAATTATTATTTAAAATTTATATTTCTTGACTTTTTGTTTATAGTTATACTTTCAACAATTGTAATTAAAAATTCAAAGACCTCAATGCCAAACGCACCCTAAGAAGGATTGTGAGGGTAGGGATTTGAGTCCTTATAGATTCAAAACTCTCTCAATTAAGTATTATACATGATTGTGTGGAGTTTATTTGTAAATTTTTCTCCCTTGCGAAATGCGAGTGGAGCAAAGATATTCCTCGCCTGTGAGGGTTATTTGTCTAAGCATGTACTTTATACATTTAATATAACAATGTGAGGGTTATATAGGCATGTACTTTATAAATTTAATGTAATAATGTAAGTCTCAGTTATATATATCTAATTGTAAATATCAGTGTAATGTCTGCAGTAATAGTAGTTGTAAATATATGTGTAATATAGTAATATCTGCAATAATAGCAATTGTAAATATACGTGTAATACAGTAATATGATGTGTAATCAGTATTTAAAAAAAAAACATCAACACTGATGTAGAGCTGTATAAATATATGTGTAAAATATATATGTAATACAGTAATCTGATGTGTAATCAGTATTTAAAAAAAAATTAACATTGATGTAGAGTTGTATAAATATATGTGTAATATAGTAATCTGATGTGTAATCAGTATTTAAAAAAAAACATCAACACTGATGTAAAGTTGTTTAACCCACGTATACATTCGAGTGGTATACCCGCAAAATTAATCAACATGTAAGAAAAAATATCTATATATAAACTTAGTTAATGGAGAATACATTATTCATTACCCCAAAAATGCAAGTTTTATTATTCAAAAACAAAAAGTAAAAAAAAAAAAAAGAATACATATATAATTAGACACTATTAAAGTTGTGTCTAAAACAATACTTAAGAGTTAGGAATTATGAATGCAATAATAAAAAATAAAAGTAAATGCATTGAATATTAAATTAATATTTAAGCGTTACTTTTGAAACATATCTTGTGAATCCAGCTCACTAGATAAAAAATAATTATTATTATAAAATATAAAAAAAATAAAATGAATGTTAAAGTCTTTGCCTTCAATAATCAGTGTACATGAAAGAAAGAAAGTGAAAAGTCCATTAGTATCCCATACACCCAATAATCTTGGGTGCACAAGTTCGAGTCCCAACAACAGTTAGAACTCACATCCTCTTTTAATAAGGGTTTATTTAGGTTCTCACTTTAAGGGTAAAATAGATTTCTCTCCAGTATTACGTAAGGGTCGTTGTTTGAACTTTGCCGTACTATAATTACGAATAGTTATAAATATCAATGGAGTTCTGGCTGTAATTTTATCATAACTGAAAATCAATGGGACTTAGGTAAGTAGCTATAACTTGAAAAAGAGGATAAGGATGATTTTGGTAATGAATCAAACTTGTGTAGCATTAATTTGCTTACAAAGCATTGTAATAACTGATAACTTTCAAATTAGAGGGCGTTCAAAATTTTTAAAATTAAGCATTGCCCCTGCCTATATAACTTAGCAAGTTACCTACCTATCCGTTTAATTAGAAAATTGAATTAGTGGCAGAATTGTTATAAGAGGCAGTGATTAATATTCAGACACCATCGCTCCTTGCACAGACAAATCAATCTTATTAGTGGCAGAATTTCTTAATTTTATTAGAAAAAGAGTTATCATGGTAATTTAATCTTTTTTAAGAGGCAAAAATGGCTAAGTTTTGAGTAGATGAACCTGAAATTCAGCTAAAGTTTGCAAACCAAAGCATGAACCGCGGCGTGGCTAACTTTGCCGCAGAGATTACCCAATTAGCAAATTACTTCTCCTTGTAGAATGAGTTCCTCGCCATTTTTGCCGGGTCCAGTTGTTAAGCACGGCGACATGGGGCCGTGTTCAAGTTTTTACATCAGCAAGAGCAGCAGGCCGTGATTGGGGGTCATCACCGCAGCGGTCATTTGTGAGATTAAAATAAGATTGTCACCACCGCAACAACAGCAGCAGCAGCTGCTGGCCCAACAACAACTGCAAGTTCTGACCGAGATTTTGCTGCGGTTACAACGACAGGTCGCCATTGGATTTGCGCAACGGCAAAAGCAGCAGCAGGCCCTGATTGGGCTTTTACAACAGCAACAGCCGAAGGCCCAATGATGGCAGCGGCTTGATGATGATGTCAGTAGTGCTCCAGTGTCTATTAAGTGATTATGTACAGACTGCTTAAAACGGCCCAATCAACTCGTCCGTACAAAATTTGGGCCTTGTTTTTTTTGGGTGGTCTCCACCGCGGATGGTTTCACTTTTTACTTTTTAGGGATGAGAATGAGTTTCAAATTGGAATTGGATGTTCAGGTGCTGCTCCGATCGAACCCCATATGATGACACGTTTATTTTTTTTTTCAATTTCCAAAAAGATTATATAATTCTGCCTACAAATTTCTCTTTTGTTCGTTGTTTTTCTGTTAGTTAATGCTGCACATTCAAAATCATAATTTGCCCAACAAACGTTGTCTAGAAGGCCAATGAAATACTGTGGAGATTCCTGGGGCTACTGCCATACGGGCTCGAGATTAGGAACGACAAAATTGCCGTAGACTCACTATGGGCACCCAAAATGCTTCAAAAAATTTTCGGGCCCCGGAAAATAAATTAGACTTTTGAATGATTTGACCAAAAAGTCGGACAATTTTGGCCGTCATGACTGCTAAGGAACTTGAAGACGAAGACAAGCAATTGGCTCAACAATTGACTCACCAATCTCACCAGCTGACTGATCAATTTGATGAGAAAGTTAATGCCTTGTCCAAAAACCTCCACGCATTAGGTTTAGGTCTTCGCGACCCATTCAACCAGCGTGGAAACAACAATTGGCAGATGCAAACCTGATCCTCCAGCTCGTAATAGAGGAACGCTTGTGCAAGCCTGCAAAATACGGCTTGATTTTGTGAGAAAACCCAACATATGATGGATTTTTTTAAGCAAGTAGTATCAACGATTGGCTGCTTGTCTGAGGCAGATTGTTATCACCGTCTAATGGTCATCTGAATGGCGATGTTGTACGTTGCTATCATTGGCTAAAGCAAACTGTGGAAGAGATGACTGGGGCGCAATTCCAACGAGCTCTAGTTACTCAATTTGGAGAATTCGAAGAGGGTGATGTAGTTGGGTCCATTACCAAACTACGGCAAACGCGGAACTGTTCTTCAATATCAGTGGCAATTCAACAGGACAAGTAATTTGCCAAACTTCTTCATCATTGTTTTCTTTCGGGATTACGAGAAGATATTAAACCCGGAGTACAGATGTTATAACCTAATGAGGCAGCTCCTCGATCTAATGAGTTTTAGTAAAAATTAGGTTTTAGTAACAAACTCAAACCACAGAAAATTCCTAGAGACTCAACTGGAAGCGTTCCAGTACCTCAGAAAAAATAAATGCTATAGATGGAGCATAACAGACCGTTTCCTGGGTCCACTAGCGCTTCTCTTTCTGTTGCTCCATTTGTGCCGCGTCTGATGGAGTGTGGTGAATTGTCTAAAAGGAGTGCCTCGACAGGCTCGTCAGAATTGGATAAGAGAGAATCAAGTGAATCTTGTCCGTTGAATATCTGAACTATTTTATTGCTGCACTAATTTCGAATGACTGTCCCCTGAGGTGTTTGAGTGTGACGAGAGCGGTCACTTAATCTGCCGTCGGTTCTATTCATAATATTTCATTTGTTTGCGCTGTGAGTCGAAATATGTCCCGGGGTTTTTAGTCAAAAACTCTTTCGAATCACCGCCCTTTTTGAGTGTAGATACACTGACTTCGATTGTCCGGTTAAAATAGATTACATTGGGATCGGCAAACATGAAATGATTTGCCCGTTTCAAAGGATGTCGGTGCCCTATTGCGACCCCTGACAATGTCGGTCCGTCTGCTGCTTATGCACTCATTTCTTGTGATGAATACCAAAAAGGTCTTTTAAGTTCTTTTTTCACCGATACGGGACTGGTAAGGGTTACCTTTGATACTGTTGGTGGATAAATTTGATCAAACAATGCGAAGGAGAAACGTGTTAAATAAAAATAATAAACTAAGAAAATATAGGCAAGACGATCCTATAGCAGGATCTTGAAAGACATCCTTTGAATGCTATAAAAACCCCTAAGGAGGGTGACCACTATAAAGATTCTCTAAAAGAATTTTGTTTAAAAATAATAATGATCATTAATATATCTCAAAAAATCCTCTCAAGAAGGATAATCGCTATGGGTATACCCCGAAATGATCATCTTATAAGGATCCTAAGAATCTTCTTAAAAATGATAATCGTTATAGTCATAGACTTGACTTTTCATATGGAATTTTATGAGAACATCTTAGGGTCCATATGGACACGGAGAGGAGACCCACTAGCTCAACCCCTCCTTAGTGGCAATATGTCACTTATGTCTTTGGTTAAAATATTTGAGTCATTTAAGTTATTTTTCCTTGAACAACATATGTGGCTCCTCGATTAGTGGTTATGGGCTTTAGGGCTCTTATATAAGTGGTACTTCTTCATTGGTCTTTTAAAGAGTTCAAAAAAAATTAAGTCCTCCTTTATTTTTATGCGTTGGTCAAGTCCAATAGTCTCCTTAGAATTATTACATGAGTTGATGTCTTTATTGTTGGTGGGTAACTACTTGAATTTTCTTAGAGAGAGGGCTACTAAATTAAAAAAGGATCCCTCTAACATACATTTAATGTATACAATTATTCACATAAATAGTAAATGATATGGGATTTATTTATTATTTATGTGAATATTATTATTTATGTGAATATCACTCACTCACTGTTCATATGAGAGGAATAAGATATATTAAATGTATGTTAGGGCTTGCCTCAAAAAAATACTTATTGATCCATAACATGAGCCGGCGCAAATGCAATAGAGGCAGTAGAGGCCTTGTCACATCAATATGAAGAGGCAACTTTTCCTCCATTTTTCCAGTTATGACTTAGATATTTCTGTGATTAAAGGAGTTCTTATAATTTAAGTAACGTTTTGGAAGCCTGTCATTTTTATTACTTCAAGAATTCCAGACGTTCTTATTTCTTAGGACACGTGATAACACGTTATTGGCTTCCAAAATTAACCAACACCACCATGGCTGATTTTTGGTTGCAGCTGTAGTCCAGTTGCGTATCCACTCCACATTTCAGAGTTAACAAAATTGTCAAAGGTGGTCCAAAACTTGTCACCATATAAAGGCGAAAATCTTCACTGTAAAGAAACACGATCACAATCCAAGTGCTGGCTGATTGTTAGCAATTTTCAACCCTTAAATAATCGTGTGAACCAATTTCCGTAAAATTGACCAACAATCTAACAAGCCTCTGTTTTCAGCAAATGACTCCGAGTACCAGAAACTAAAACAATCCACATGACACACACCACACATTTTGGCAGTCAAAATTCAACGATCACGAGCCGTCAGATGGCCCTACCAGGATCGAAATAGTCTTCGCTTTGACCCCACACTACCCCTCGTGTGTTGCAATTCAATTACAAATAACGGCATCTTCTATTCGGAGAATCCAATGTACAGATTCAAATATCAACGAAACAACTATAAGGCCTTAATGCAAAATTGAAGAACAAAGTTTGTATGTATCAAAAAATTTTACCTATTAAAATATCAATTCATGCTCTTTATTATTATTATTCGAACTCACAATTAGTTCACCTGCACTCAAGAGCTATATTGGGCGCATTTTTTTTTTTTTAATTTTAACGCAACCATAATATTTTAATCTTAAATAAGTTGAGTCTATTTTCAAACAATTGATTGAAATCGAACCAAACGGGTATGCCAAACTGTGCATCAACGAAAGGCAGCTAAATATTTGGGCCGCTCTGCTGTGTTGTCCTCAGCAGCCTAGCTACAATCCATGGGAAGTAATTGGGTACTGGACCAATTGTACACGTGCTTGATAGCACGGGACGTATCGACTCCAATGGTCGGACATGGGCGGCACCATGTACCGCCACGTGCATATTGCACGGTTCTATTCATCTCGTGGGATTGCTGTTGCGGGGGTTCTTGATCACGTGACATCCGAGTGGTTCACTTTCCATCGTGTTGAGCGTACCACTGACATAGACTGAACAGTGTAAGTGTGTTTCCGGGTCTAGGTGGCCACTTTTGCTTTATCTTATTTCCTTCGACTGAAAGCAAAAATCATACAATTTCGTTCCATCTTATGATTTCTGTTTATTTTAAAACCAAACAAAAACAAAACAAAGCACATAGGGACATGGGTTTTTTGTTCGTTCATTTGTTTTATGATTTTGTTGAGTATATTTAGTAAGGTTTTGGATAAGACATAGGGACATATTTTGTTTTTTGGTT
This sequence comes from Citropsis articulata, assembly GCA_030449925.1. Classification (NCBI taxonomy): domain Eukaryota; kingdom Viridiplantae; phylum Streptophyta; class Magnoliopsida; order Sapindales; family Rutaceae; genus Citropsis; species Citropsis articulata. The sequence goes on along the minus strand of JASUUH010000121.1, from coordinate 19,287,537 downwards.
TCATTGTCCAGGCTGATCTTTCTTCTTCCTGTCTGAATAGCTAAAACAAGACAAAAAGAACTACATAAAAAAAATAGCCGAGGAAATGATCTCCATTTAAGTACTTCAATTAGAATAATAAATGACGAATGTGCATATACAGTAGCCATATATGTTCACGAATTTCTGAATGTGACAAGTAAACTAACACGTGTTATTGGATTAAAGTGGCAAATTAAAACAAGTATTATGATTCTAAATTCTAATTATGGATCTCGCTTTGGGGGAAGGTTCTTTGCATTCGATGAGTCATAGAGAGAGATCGATGAAGAAAGCGTAGCGGTGGAGCAAGTGATGTGAAATTGAAAGGCACGAACCAAGACGTGTTCGGGAATTCAAGTGCGAAGGAGAGATGAGCTGGGAGGGAATGCGGTGGACCCACGCATTTGGCCACCATTTTGACCATCGAGTATCGTATCCCTCCCTAATACAAATGGCAACTTCGGCTTTAACTCTTAAGACATGCCATCAAATATCAGTCTTTATGGCACCACGGGGAGACAGCGACCGATATGTTGAACATTTTCACGCTCCCGTTCGGAGCGTGTAGTGGACCGTAGTTGCGCTTTGAAATTTTTTTTCACCTAAGACGGAATCACATTTTTTTAATCAATTCAATAATTTAATAGTAAAATTATCCCTTATTGTTTTATTGAAAAAAACCTCAATTTGAGGGGCAATTATAACCCTAAATTTATGCTAATAGTAACAGAAAAATATACATATATATTTAATGCTTGCTTAATATATATATATTTTTTTATCTTTCTTTAATTCATCATGAATAAATTTTGAATCCGTAATTTTTTATATTATTTTAAAAGAGCTTATCAACTCAAGAACAAACTAATGCTTATATAAATCTAGAGCTTATCAACTCAAGAACAAACTAATGCTTATATAAATTAGTTTTAACTTGCATATAAATTTTTAAAAAAAATTAACTTGCATATAAATTTAAAAAAAAGAGTCAAATACTTGTTATTCTGGTGCTAATTAATCCTAAAAATTAATCCTATTCAATTATAATTTGGAAACATGACACAATTGTATGAATTTAAAGTCAGACTTATCCAATTGTATGAATTTAAAGTCAGCCCTATCCATGTAATAATAATTGAAGAAAAAAAAATTAAAAGACCTAAGGTATTTTATATTATAAATATTAATTTCAATAGAATTTTGAATGTACTAAAAAAATAATAATAATCCATGAACCTCCTCCTGCTCCGGTGCGCGTGGACACCAACCACGTGTAAAACTGACAGTGGGGGTTTGGGAACAGAAAACAATGGCAGGTGGGAAGGAAACAAGGAGGGCAAAGGGGTCGGCTAAAGGAGGAACATCGAGCCGGACCCACTTTAGCAAAATGTTACCTGTTGCCTGCACCTTGTCTGCTTACCCGCCCACATCGCCTTCTTCTTTTTCCACTCCGTGTCCATTATGTCCATTGTCCAGCTCCTCTCTCGTTCAATTAACTAATTAAACTCGCCCACACGTTGCACATATATAGCACTCATCATTCATCATCTTACTTATTTTAACAAGTAACCCCCAGATCACTTAAACCCCAAAACTCTCGCTCTCACGCAAAAGACGTATCTTTGTTTGTTTTTTGTTGGATTCATAGATATGATTCACATGATGATGGAGCTACAGTTGGGTCTCGCTCTTCCGAGCATTGCTACTGCTCATCATGTCAGAGGCTTCGAGTTCGACCTCAATAATTGCTACGCGCACGAGCTCAAGGACTCGGACCCATCTTCATGGAACATCAACAATGACTTTGGCTCCTCAGCTTCTGTGCCCGGCAAATTTAGTATTACTAATAGTAGTAACGGCAACAAGAAGCGAAGCTGCGATGATGCCTTCGACTATGAGCGAGTCAAAGCGGCGCCCCCCCGAACCCTGCCTCTTTTGAACTGGAACAGCAGGCATCCTGACGATGAAGATGACCCCAAAGACCTCGACAACAACTCTTCCTTCGGCAGTAACAAGTACTTGCTACTCACTCTCTCTGCAATTTTCTCATTTATGTTATGTCCAGCTACTTCTGGGAAATTGATAGTTTTGACTTATTTGATTAATTTCTCAGGACGGTTGATGAAGATGGTGTGGTTGGGTGGCCGCCTATTAAGAACTGGAGGAAGAAGCTTTGTCACCAACAACATCATATTCCTGGCGGCCGAGTCAAGAACAATCAGGCGGTGGTGGCGGCAAACAATGGCTCTGCTTGTGGAGGGAGACAGTCGAAATCCATGTACGTGAAGGTGAAAATGGAGGGCGTAGCCATTGCCAGGAAAATTGACTTGACTCTTTACAAGTCTTTTGAGACGCTCACAAACACCTTGATCAGCATGTTTGGCTTATGTAAGTCATTAGTGTAGCCCTGCCTCCCTCTGCTAACACTTCTTCTATGATATTTTTTTTTTTAGTAATTAATTTGTTTTGAAACAATGAATTAATAAGTTCGTGTAATTTTGTGTGCTGTCTGTTTGGTAACAACAGGGCTTGAAGATTCCTACGATTATCAACTCACATATCAAGATAGAGAAGGAGATTGGCTTATTGCTAAAGATGTCCCCTGGAGGTGTGTTCAATTAAAAATTTTAAACATTTGCATGTATGAATATGAAATATGAAGATGGATGAGCCATTTTCTTTTTTCTTTTTTTTAAAAGTTAATTGCAGTTTCGAACAGGAATATTTATGGACTCTGATATGTTGGCATTGCAGAACTTTCATTCAAACAGTGCAACGCCTCCAGTTGTCCAGGAGCAGCGGTTGATTCATTAATTGATGATCATTAATTACATGGAAAGTGAGCTGCCACCTATCAGCATACTTAATTTGAATCCTTCATTGTCCACCCCATCCTTCTGTTTTTTTTTTTTTTTTTTAATTTCAATTGGTTTAGTCTTGGATGACTGTATTTAATGTGTAGTAGCATCGCTACAAGTATTAATTAGCTCTGTAACATTTGAATTATCTTTCACCTTGATGCAGAAAGCATGACTTAAACTTATAGTATAATAATTTGCTTTTGTCCCTGCATATAATAATAATAATAATAATAATAATTATCATATTATCACTTCAGGTTTCAGTCTGTTTCATGGGTGTCACTCGTTCTGCGGATATGTATGACACTTTCTGAGTTACTGAAAAGTGCAGCAAGGTTTCAGTTTCAGAAATGCCGACCTTGGTCGATTTTTTTTTTTTTTTTTAAATCTCAGATCTGAATGAGTTTGTGTTGAAAAAGTTTCGAATATGGAGACCACGAAAAAAGAAGATTTCTTAGAATTTGAGACGTATTTGTACACTTTCTTTTAAGGTTTTATTTGTCCTCTCTACACTTTGTTTGCTATAGAGTTTCAATGGTAAATTACCCCCAAGATATAATAAATTATGAATACAATCTCTAGCAAATAAGTCTGTAATTCCCGAACCTGTATGAAATCTGTAAAATCTGGTATATACTTGATCAATTTTTTTTTTAAAGTGTCTATATTCAATTGATAAAAAAAAATTAGTTTCTATGAAAGATGACAACCTTTTGAAAAATTATTCTTCTTCAAAAAGATACTCTTTGGTTTGAATTCGCATTTATTCCAAACTTGTTAGCCGTTTTTCTTTTCAGTTGACGCGAAATACGCTTTCTGGAAGAAAATGGTTAGCCGTTTTATTACATAATGTCAAATAAGTTACTCTCTGAAAATAAGCGGTTAGCCTTTTTATTCAAACGGTTATCTGTTTTCTGTAGAACAAAAAACATGCTCTCTAGAAACAAAAGGTTAGCCGTTTTTATCCAAACGGTTAGCAGTTTTTCTGTAGAACAGAAAACATACTTTCTGGAAATAAACGGTTAGCCATTTTTCTCCAAACTGTTAGCCGTTTTCTTTCCGAATTTAAAACCATAAAAATGTTACAATCTCACTTACAATCCCCTACTAAATTGTAATATTTTTCAGATTTATGAATGATATCCTTATACGTATAAAAAGGTATCTTTCAATTTTAACCTTTAATTAGTGAATGTATCTCAAAACATTTACAAGACAATAGTATGTTAAACATTAACTTTGTCTCTTAAGTAAATACCGGAGATACATCACATATAAGCTATCCTAAATTTCAAAATTATGTTCCAATATATAGCACTATTCCGGCCTTGTGCTCCATCTTAGAATAATGAATATTTACAAGATTAAACCATGATCTTGTTAGAAACGACACCATTTCTTATGTTCACTTAGGTGAAGCTTCAAATCATGTCTTTAGCTACTATAAGACTTGAACTTCATTAAGAGTAAATACTCAACCTCAACCTCGTAGCTATTTGCACCGAATATCTCGAGTGGGATTATATATTTTCGGTGCCAAACCAGTCACATAACAACAATTTGTTATTACCTATTTAACTATGGAATAGCGGTATAACTATTACATAGTTGGGTTACCATAGTTGGTGACTTTATCAAAAGGAGGTTTCAATCCAATTCCAAAAGATGTATCCTTAACTAGATCTCTTGAAAGACCTTTACTTAAAGGATCTACTAGGTTCTTATTGGTCCTAACATAAACAATATTAATAACACCATGTTTCAAGTTAATATGTCTAGACTTTCCATTATACACTTTATTATAAGCTCGAGACAATATGGCTTCACTATCACAATACAAAGAAATAGATGGCATGGTTGTGGCCACAACTTTATCTCAAATAATAAATTTCTCAACCATTCTGCTTCCTTGCCTGCAGCTGCAAGGGCTATAAACTCACTTTCCATTGTTGAGTGAGTTATGCATGTTTGTTTCTTTGAAGCCCAAGAAATAGCTCCTCCAGCAATTGTAAAAATCCAACCATAAGTGGATTTATTATCACTTGTATTGGTTATCCAACTAGCATATGAATATCCTTCCAGTACTTCAGGATAATCATTATAAAATAAACCCAAATTAATGGTCCTTTTAAGATAACCAAGTACCCTACCAACTGCTTTCTAGTGTTCAACACTAGGGTTACTCGTGAAGCTTGACATTTTGCAAACCGCAAAAGGTATATCCGGCCTCGTACAATGCACAACATACATCAAGCCACCAATAGCACTTGCATAATCGAGTTGTGCTATTGCTCGACCTGAATTTTCTAGTAATTTAATACTAGAATCATATGAGGTATTAGCTTTTTTAAATTTCAAATAATTAAATTTAAGAAGCACTTTCTCTATATAATGAAATTAACACAATGAGTAACCCCCACTATATTTATTCACTTTTACTCCCAAGATAGTATCTACTTCACCAAGATCTTTCATCTTAAACTGTGAAGTTAAATACTTCTTTGTATCATTTACTCCTTGCATATTTGTTCCAAAGATAAGCATGTCATCAACATACAAATATATAATCACACCAAAATCATCCGTAAACTTAGAGTATAAACATTTGTCAGCATTATTATGCTTAAACCCACGCGACAAGATTACCGAATCAAATTTCTCATGCCATTGTTTTTGTGCTTGCTTTAAATCATAAAGCGACTTGACTAACTTGCATACCTTTTTGCTCATTTCCAAGCAAAACAAATCCCTCGGGTTGTTTCATATAGATTTCTTCATCAAGATCACCATTAAGAAAAGCGGTCTTAACATCCATTTAATGTACATGCAAATTGTTCAATGAAGCAATTGCAAATAACACTCTTATAGATGTTAACCTTGCCACCGGAGCATATGTATCGAAATAATCAATACCATTTCTTTGTTTAAACCCTTTTGCTACTAATCTAGCCTTAAAAGTTTGCAAAGAACCATCACTATTGTACTTTCTTCTAAACACCCATTTGTTGCTAATTGGTTTAGAACCCGGAGGAAGATTAACCAAGATCCAAGTTTGATTTTATATAATTGAATACATTTCATCATTTATCGCTTCTCTCCAAAAAGAAGCGTCTCTAGAAGACATAGCTTCGCTAAATGTCTTTGGATCTTTATCAACATTTAACAACAATGGTACTTTGTTGAGTACATTCTTTTTATTCCCTTCAACTAAGAAGAGTAATGCTTGTGATGATATAAAATCTGGAGCTAAGCTCTTTTTTTTCTTTTCACGTTGACTTCTCCTTGATTCGAAAGATGTCATAGACTCTTTCCTTTTATTGTTATTGGTGGAGGCACCAGGAGTATTAGCACATGATTGACTAATAAAAGATTCTAATTCAATACTAGAATCATGTTGAAATTTATTCTCAATAAATTCAACATCTCTGGATTCCACAATCATATTAGAATCTAAATTTAACAATCGATAAGCCTTGAAATTTTCAGCATATCCTACGAAAATACTTTTTATACCTCTAGCACCTAATTTAGATGATTTAGGATCATGTACTTTATAAAAAGCCAAACAACCCCAGACCCTTAAATACATCAAGTTTGGTTTTCTTTCTTTCCAAATTTTATAAGGAGATACATGTGTTTTCAAAGAAATGATTCTATTATAAACATGACATGCAGTGAGTAATGCTTCCCCCCATAGATTATTTGGTAGATTTGCATTAAGGATCATAGAATTTATCATATCCGTAAAGATCCTATTTTTTATTTCAGCCAAACCATTTTGTTGAGGAGTAAACGGAGCTAATCTTTGGTGAATAATTTCAAATTCTTCACAATAATTATCAAACTCAATTGAAAAATATTCACCACCTCTATCACTTCGAACTATTTTGATTTTCTTATGTTTTTGGTTCTCAACTTCAGCTTTGAAAATTTTAAATTTATCAAAAGTTTCATCTTTTGTTCTAAGTAAATACACATAGGTGTATCTAGAACAATCATCAATAAAAGTGATAAAGTATCTCTTACCTCCTCTTGTTAAAACGTCATTATACTCACAAATATCGGTATGTATTAAGTCCAATATTTGAGTATTTCGTTCGGCTTTAGGAAAAGGTTTCTTAGTTAATTTGGCTTGGATGCAGATTTCACACTTATGAATTTTAACATCATTACAATTTATCAAACCATGTTTAGACATGTATTTCAAAGATCTAAAATTCAAATGTGCTAGTCTAGCATGCCAAACATCACAAGACTCAACAATATAAACTAAATTAATATAATTATTATTAATGCTGAGTTTGTACATTCTATTACAAGAATACCCTTTCCCAACAAACATCCCATTCTTTGAAATAATACAAGTATTACCCTCAAGCATAATCTTAAGCCCATGCTTACACCTACAACTTGCAGAAACAAGATTCTTCCTAACGGAAAGTACATGAGAGACATTATACAATACAACTTTCTTTCCAGAGGTAAAGTTGATCTCAACTACTCTTTTCCCTGCTACTATGGCTGCATCATTGTTCCCCATGAGAACATTTTGTCCTTCTATTTCTTCTTTGTATGATAAGAAAATTTTCTTATCATTACAAACGTGAATGGTTGCACCCGAATTGAGCCACCAATCAAAAGACTTAGTTTCAGCCATATTGGTTTCAGTAATCATGCCAATTTGCATCTCAGAAACCATAGCACAAATCTCTTCAGATTTATCTTGAACAATGTTAGCTTTATGGGAATTCACTTCTTCTCTTTTCTTCTTGAATCTGCAATCAATTTGGCGATGACCTTTCTTGCCATAAAAGAAACAAATTTCAGAAAACTTTTGTGTGCTAGACTTCTTGAATTGCTTGTCATTCTTGACTTTGAAATTCTTTGAAAATTTGCTAGCTTCAACAACATTAACCTTAGTAGAATCATACTTGTTTTTGGCTTCTCGAGACATTGTCTCTTCTTTAATTACCAAGTGTTTTTGTAATTTTTCTAAGGTTATGTTCTCTCTACTATAAAGAAGTTTCTTTCATAATCATTCCAACTTTGGGGCAATTTAGCAATAATATCCCCAACTTGAAATGATTCTGAAATTTCAACTTTCAAATCACGAAGCTTAGTAACTATGATTTATAATTCATGTATTTGATCAAGAATGGATTTTGTGTCTACTATAAAAAATTCAAAATATTTATAGATAAGGAATTTGTCAGCACCTTCTTTCTCCGTTTTGTATTTATATTCAAGAGCATTCCAAATTTCCACCGGAAAAGTCATAGAATTGTAAAGATCATATAACCTGTCAGAAAGCGTATTGAGTATGTGACCCCGACACATCAATTCATCATCTTCACGACATTTCCTTGCAGCCTTAACAACTTCGGTATCATCTTCTCTTGGTTCTGGAAATGGTTTTAACTTTGGATTAAGAACATATGCCACTTTAAGAACAGTAAGGAGAAAGAACAATTTTCCCTTCCAACGAGTAAAATTAGTGCCATTAAAACGATCGAGATGAACACTAGGATTAAAAAATGATGTCAAACTCTTCTCAGCCTCCATTTACAAAACTGAAATTAAAACCTTAAAGATTGTTGAAAAAATTTTGAATATGGAGACCAAGAACAAAGAAGATTTCTTAGGATTTGAGACGTGTTTGTACACTTTCCTTTAAGGTTTTATTTGCCCTCTCCATACTTGGTTTGCTATAGAGTTTCAGTGGTAAATTACCCCCAAGATATAACAAATCTTGAATACAATCTCTAGCAAATAAGACTGTAATTCCCGAACCTGTATGAAATCTGTAAAATCTAGGATATACTTGATCAATTTTTTTTTAAGTGTCTATATTCAATTGATAAAAAAAAATTAGTTTCTATGAAAGATGACAACCTTTTGAAAAATTGTTCTTCTTAAAAAAGACACTATTTGGTTTGAATTCGCATCTATTCCAAACTTGCTAGCCGTTTTTCTTTTCGATTGTGTGAAATCGCTTTCGAAGAAAAGCGCAGTTTTTAATAACGGCGAGAATTTTTCTCTGATTTGTATAAAATGACTCTATCTCTGTTTGGGAGAAAATAAATCTTTTTATATTTCTCTTTAGTGAAATCCTAGACTCCAAAATGAAAGCCACGTTACTTGCTTCTTTTCATAGGGGGCCTACCTGTAAAATAACATAAGACCCATTATCCATAAGCATATTAATAGAGCCTCCCACTAAATAATATAATTATGTTTTTGGCCCAAATAGCTAGTTATCTTGCTTATTAATCCAGTAGTGGTGCAGTCAATTAAATGAGCTAACTCGGAGATCATTTGGGAACATACAATAGTGGTTATAACAATTAAGCTTATAATTAAATAAACATAATCATTTAGTTCCAACTCTACTCTACTATAAGATTGGAACTGACCTCCATAATTATATGTTCGAATAATAATTCGTCCCAAGCCACATTGATTTATTTACTGCTCAATCCTTTGTAGGGCTAGGCACAGGTCAGGTTGTTTATCAACCCGACCCAACCCGTGTATAGAACGGGTTGAAAAAATTTAACCCAACCCGACCCATTACTTTTTTCAACCCGACCCAACCCAACCCGTAATTCTGCGAGTTGGGTCAGGTTGGGTTGATTGGGTTGGCCTTTTGAAAAAATATTTTTTTATGGTTTAAACAAAAATAATTTAATTAATTGAAAAATTAAAAAAAACACAAATACTTAAAAAATTTCTGCAGAACATGCTCATTGCCCAGCAAATGTTTGTCGAAAAGGCTTTTCCCAAAGATAGTAATAATAATAATTATTATATTTATGTTAATCTGATTAAGATTGACACCACGATAGCAACCACAAATTGACCTATCTCTTATCAATAAAAAAATTATAAAGCACAAATCATGAAATCAAATGGGCTAGATATTTTAATAATAAAAAATTAATCAACTTGTTTCAAAACAATAATAAATTAGTAAAATAGAAAGAAGAAAGAAGAAAGAAGAAAGAAGAAAGAACATGTGTGGTTGTGTAGGTGAATGTGCAGTTGACGACACCGAGAAAGCTTGTGAGGTTGTGCTTGTTACATACACGGCGAGATGAAGATGAGCGAGATGGCGGTGTGCTGAAGATAATTTGAGTTTAGGGTTATGAGAAAGTTGCTAAATATATTTTTATATATACGGGTTGACAGGTTGGGTTGGGTTAAAAATTTTCAACCCAACCCACAAAAAATCAAACGGGTTGGGTCGGTTTCACAGGTTGGGCGGGTTGGTGCCCACCCCTAATCCTTTGTACCACATTGTTAATTAAATCGACATCTCAACTGTCCAATCGATTTAATTACATCTTGTTCCTTGATATTTATTGGTTTTCTCTAACGATCATTTTCAACATACTAAATATGTTGACACACTCTGGCCAGAGAATTCCATGATCAAGTGCCGAAAACCCATCAAGAGATGTGTTGTACAAATTCTATATTGTTAATTTATAACTCCAATACTCATAATTGCTCCCACCAAGATACCAGATAATCTTGACTGCAAGAGTGTGTCGTGCCCATTGGTAACTCGAATGGAATAACAATTACAATCATGAAATCATAATTAACTCAAGATTAAGATTACAGTAAAATCAATGCCTATGAGATTTAGGGCCAGTTTGGGAATGCTGTAACTTTTAAAATAATTGATGTTAGTTGTGCTGTATAAATAATCAGCTGTGAAGAGAATCAGTTAAGTGTTTGGTAAATTTTGTTTTCAAAAGTACTTTGAGTTTTAAAAGCAATTATGGACGTTTGGTAAATTTTACTGTTAAACTGCTGAGAAAAAATAAATGACTAAAATATACATAATATAAGATAAAATTTACTTATACATAAAAAAATATGCACATATAATATTTTTTACTAAAAATAAAATTTATAATGTATTGATTCTACTTTTTTATTTTTTTATCTTAAAACAATTGATAATTAAATTAGTAATATAGTGAAACAAATTTAATAATAATTTGACCAACAAATTGATATTAATAAATTTATATTGATGAATTATAATAAAAATTTATTAAAATATTTATTTTGTTTCCAATTTGAATAAGAATAATTTTAGATTTAGGTAATAATTTTAAGGATATTTATGGAATTGTATTAAAGGATAAAATTGATTCTCAAAATCAGAATCTAAAAGCTACTCCTTCCCTGCTTTTCAAAATCAACTGCAGGAGGGGCTGATTTTGACAAAAGTGATTTCGAATTTTTTTTACCAAACACTAAAACTAACTTTTAGATTTTTAAAATCACTTTTAGGCCTCCTAAAAGCAATCCCAAACGGGCCCTTAATAAGTCTGACAGTCATTTCAAGATTAATTAAATCTCATATGTGATACAGCTCATTGTAGTCAAACTACATCAGTAAATTCATACATGATTAAGACAAATCATTCAATGAATTTACTACAGTCTAAACCTAAATAAAATATCCAACTTTATTTATCAACTGCGAACTTAATTTATTTAATCATAAGATAACTTGTATTTATGTCTTTTGTGAATCCACATGGTGATCACATAAATACATATAATATGATTAAATGGACTTTACTCAAAAAATTATATAATTAAGATACTTGAATAAAATATCTCATTTATTTTATTAATTAAAAAATTTATTTATTATAATTAAATAAAACACTTATGCTTTAAAGAACGTATTTTTCCAACACTAACAAGTCGCAACCATCAGTTCAAACTCTGTTTTGCTCAACTTCTTAACTAATTCTTGAAAAATACTAAGCATATATGGACTTGCCAATCTTCTAAATCCGTCTGCAAAATTAATGAGCCTCTCTATATTTTTTGGCAAAAAGATAGTCCATTTTAAAACTGAAAAACGATTCTGGGAAAGTATTTTCTTCCTTTGAAAATCAGGTATGAAGATTTTATATCCAGTGTTTAATCACCTTCTTGATTTTGTTATGCTAAAATAAATTAGTACATGATAAATTAAAATTCTGAATAAATAATATATTTTACTAACGTGTTAAATTATAACCTAAATAAATAACATTCATTTAATTAATAGTTTTTTTTTTCAAGTTGATTGATTTATCTAGTTCTGTATTTATAATGATGGTCGGTAACTTAGAGCCTGTTTGGTATGACTTATTTAAGAGGTATAAGTGTTTATTTAATCCCATAAGCACTTTTTAATATTTTTTGTAGTGTTTGGTTATTTTTTTAGTAGAGCTTTTTTAGCTTCAATAAGCTAATTTACCTCTACTAGTAAAAGCTTAAAATTTGAGCTTTTGGGAGTAGAGGTTAGAGAGCTTTTTCAAAAAATATATAATATAAAAAATATCCTTGACATATTTCATTAATTACATAATAATTTCAGATAAAACTTACCTAACTAAAATCATATCGCTTATATAAACATATTTTGCCTACACTACACTTTATCTCTCTCTCTTTTTTCTTTTTTTTTTAAATAACCAGTACTTTAATTTTATAATCCCTACACATACCCAACACTTGAGAGAGTATATATCAATGATGCAATTTAATTTGGATAGTATTATTTGTTTGGGAGAATATATCAATGATGCAATTTTTTATTTTTAAAATTAAAGAAGTGATTGAATTAATTTTTTCTTATTAATTGATAACATGATCGTTTTGTTCGTTATATAATTATGAATACATATTCTTTTGGTAATTTAATTCTGTATGACTTTTAGTTTTATACAACCAACAGCTTTAATGGTGAAAAGATCTTTTAATAGACAACAAACAAACGACTTTTTTTCCAAAAGTTTCTATGGTATAAAATTTCATTTATATAAATTTAATCTTATAAACTCTATTTAATAAAAATCTAAACGCCCAATAAAAAGTTTTAAAATTATTTCAGAATTGATAAAGTTATATATATAAGTTTCCAATTGCGGTCATTTTTTGGAAGGGTTGGATTTTATGTTAATAAAATCTTTTTTCTAAAAAAAAAATCATCGAAAAAAAAGCCACAAGCGACGGTTCCGAAATGGGCAAATCCGTAATTGTATGAAAACTGTCCGATTCATTGTCCAGGAGAATCTTGTGACTGAGTGACACGTCGTTGTTAAACTTAAAAACAGCCCGCCAGCATAACGTTCGCCTGCTGGAAATCCCCTGCAAGCCAACCTCGGAAATCACCGGCCACGTTGCTAGCAAATGTCCTTATTCGTGTCCATTATTACACGTGTCCTCCTGCGAGCGGTTAATGTAAAATAAAACGTCTACTTGAGCGTACAAAATTATATCTATTCCAGAACCCAGACTCCTTAGCATAGTTCACTTCTGGGATACTACTTACTAGTGACTGAGAGTGAGCAATACTATTTTTTTGTTTAATTTTCCGAAGAAAAAAAAAAATTAAACAATCAGTTTCACTCTCTCAGTTCAGCAACTGAAAATGGTGCAGGGATTGAGTCGTAAATTCGCATAAGCTGGCGGGAATGCTTTCAGTCTCTGAACTACACTACAAAGTGCAGAGGCATGTTTGTTTTCTAAATATTATTTTTTTATACTTTACATTGCATTTTTCACAAATCGGGTTAATATCATCGAAATCTTGTCTATTACGTTGCTCTTTAGACATTATTGTCCAGCGATTAGTTTTAGGTTTTTTTTTTTTTTTTTGGTTTTAAATTTCTCTTTGTTTGTTTGGTAAAGTTATTGATGGCATTTTTGAATCGATTAAAGCTTTATTATAAGCCCAGCTGTGTGATTACATTGCGCATTTGCACAACCTTTGTTTGGTGTGAATGAAGAAGGTTTCTTTTTGCCCTTTTTTTGGCTTTTTAATTTTATCTGGTTGATTATATGTAGCTTTGTTTTGCTAAGGAAGCTATAGATCCAACGAGGAATCGGTTATTTCAGATCCAGGTTTCTTATTCTTTCCATGTGTTCTTATTACCGTGCAATTTCACTTTGTTGTTGTCTTATGATTTATTTAATTGCAACTCATTTTCTCCGGCTGGTATCGACGGGGTATAATTCAATCCTAGAAGCTACTCAAATCTATTTGGGCTAGTTGAATTCAAATCTGACCCATACTTATAACTTATTTGTGTTATAATTTGACCAAGTAAAAGGTGTTCTATGCTTACTTGAACTGTAAAAAAAACTCTGCTGACAACACGGTGGCTGTCTTCTTGGAATTCTGTGTGTAGATTCTATTTGCTGGCTCTTCTGGATCATGATTTAGCCTCTCTAAAATAAATAAAGGTTATACTTTTTTTTTTTAATAGGTTATACTACTAAAAAAAAAAATAAAGGTGATACTTACTTAGCTTGTTTATCAGATGGAGATTAGGCTGCATGGAAGTAAATATGTCTTGCATTGAAATCTATATTGATGTTATGTCTTGAATCATTGGAACATTTGTGAACATTTTTTTGGTTTGCTGTATGTTGCATATTCATCCTTGTTCGAGCTTAACACTTTATTCCTGTTTTCTTGTCTCATACGGTTTTGGTTCAATTGACATTCTGTCATTCACAGAAAATTAGAAACACCTAGTATATTCTGCAATGGATTCATTGCAGTACCATACTATCCTAGTATGAAATAGATGAGAATTAGTTTTTATATCATATTCGAAACTTAAATTTGCAGTGTGGAACAATCGTAATGGAAATTGGGATGTTGTTTTCATCTGTTACCTTGCAATCGAAGTAGTCACCAGGAACTGATTTGTAAGCTACTAATTCATTTGTATTGGCAGTGAAAACTTTATGCTTGTGAATGTGCTGATTGTTTGGGTGCATAGCTTTACTCTATACCTGTGGCAAAAATGATGCCATCATGAACATTCAGCAAAAATGTCTCTAGGGGCTTGATGCTAAGAATTTGGTTATATATTGAGTCTTGACACTTTGCCCATGGTCACATTGAAACCATGAGTTTTGCACTTCTCTAAGGATATAAAATTTTTAGTTCTACTAGGTATATACTTGGACTTGTATTAGTCAATTCTTCCAAATCAAATTGTATGTTTTATCATGAAGAGTCAAAACCATTCATGATAAATCAATTTATTACAGTTGAAGTCAGGTTCTACTTGATTTTTTCTTTTCTCTCTCTGTTCTGTTCTTTGGAGTTCTTAATTGAGGACTATAAATTCCCTGCATCTCCTACTTAACAGTTACACTTTTTGTTAAATTTGTTGGATGACAATTCCTTCAAAACTGAACTTACTACTTGTGGTATTTTTTAGTGAAAGTATGAATTTTATGCAGGTGATGAGACAATCTGAACACTGTTTTTTTCTAGTGATTGAATTTGAACAAACATGGTTGTAGCTGCCCCTCTTCTATCCCAAAGCATGGGCAAACGACCTCTTCGCCTCACCTCAAGAGGGTCTGCGCCGAAGTTGCTATTTATTGTGCTCCTTATGATTGGGCCCATTTGCACGATTGCACTCTTTGCCTATCGTGAGAAAATATCCTACTTTTTCCGCCCACTTTGGGACAAGCCTCCTCCGCCTTTCCAATACCTGCCTCACTATTATGCAGAGAATGTTTCGATTGAACATCTTTGCAAACTCCATGGTTGGTCCATACGTTCACAACCACGGCGTTTATTTGATGGCATCATCTTCAACAACGAGGTAGACCTTCTGGAGATCAGGTGGCGAGAGCTGAATCCATATGTTACAAAATTTGTAATCCTTGAGTCTAACACCACTTTCACGGGCATTCCAAAACCTCTCTTCTTCTCTTTAAACCGAGCCCGATATGCCTTTGCAGAGGGGAAGATCATCCATGGTGTATATTCTGGTCGACCTTCTTCAGTTGGTTTAGACCCATTTGTTCGTGAATCAGAGCAGCGTAAGGCTATAAATGGATTGCTTTGTTATGCTGGGATATCAAACGACGATCTACTCATTATGTCAGATGCTGATGAGATCCCAAGCCAACACACCGTGAGACTACTGCAATGGTGTGATGGGGTGCCCCCTATTCTACATCTTGAGTTGAAGAACTACATGTACTCATTTGAATTCCCTGTGGATTACAGCAGCTGGCGGGCGAGTGTTCACATTTATGGCCCTGGGACCCTGTATCGGCATTCACGCCAAACGGACTTCATTCTTTCTGATGCTGGATGGCACTGTAGCTTCTGTTTTCGTCACCTTCACGAAATTGTATTTAAGATGACTGCTTATAGCCATGCAGATAGAGTGAAACGCATGGAGTTTTTAAATCCTTCTAGAATACAGAAACTCATTTGTAGGGGAGATGATCTCTTTGATATGCTCCCGGAAGAGTACACCTTCAAAGAGTTGATTAAGAAGATGGGTTCAATACCGCGATCGGCTTCGGCAGTACACCTTCCTGCCTATTTGATTGAGAATGCTGATAGATTCAAGTTTCTCCTTCCTGGTGGCTGTTTACGAGAATGATGGTATTTTGGTAAAACCTCTATAGAGAGTGAAAAGCATTTTGGTGTTGTTGCAGAACTGTATGTATCCTTCATCTTTGTTCGGTAATTTTCTTACATGTGGCCTTCGCACCATTAAGGTGTTACTGGTTTGTTATCTAAAACACTCAACAATAGAGTTTTCAGTTCACCGAGGAAACAGCAACTTGTATTTGTCCAAACTTTATTATGGGAATCAAATAAAAAAAGCAAAAATGTTTTTTGATACAGTGAACCAGCTGGTTTCTTTCTTGTGAACCTCAATGATCCTATTTGTCCAAATTTTATTATGGGAATCACTTTTCTGAGCTACTGTTGTAGAATATCACTATTCGAAATGCTTTTACAAATACAGACAGCAAGAACAAGGTGCTTTTGCGCCCCGCTCCGCCTTTAATGCAAAAAGTTGAGATGGATTTTTCATTGCAAGTAGGTTGTAAAAAGCTATAATGATGTATTGTGCAATGTGGAAGGCTTGCATAGTTGTGCGGTGCATGGGTGCTTTGCTTTTGAGAGCAATTCTTGGAAGCACTTTTGTAGTCTTAATTGCGTAGTAAATACTAAAAAGAGGGGATGTTTAGATTTTATTCGATCAGACTTCGTCAGACGTCGTCAAAAAGTAAGCACTTTTAATACAGGCATAAAATTAATGGCCCATGCATAAAACTAAGTAGTTCGAAGAATGAGTGGCCAATCCATATTATAATTTATACATAAACGAGGGCTGGTTCCCACTTCCCACTAAAATAAATACAACTTCGAATTCGAGCAATAAAGTCAACTTAAGTGCTCGCTTGTATTTTTCGGATCCCTCAAAATTAGCTGTTCAATGCCGACGCAACCCAAATGAATAAATGACGATTGACTTTAGTGGCCAACCAAAATTTGGTGGGGTGTCCCTTCCAATTTCTCATTACTACTCGGTGCTTACCTAATCAAAACGTTAGTGATTATTGTTCAATCCCATAATATCGGGGGAGCAAATTTATTTTACTAGTGTATTTTTATATCCATTTTCACAAATTTAAATAAAATTTTCACTATAACTTTTTTTTTTAATTAAATGAGATTATTACTTAAATTACAGCTCATATTACATGAGATTATAATTGATATTTATAAATCAGACTATTACTGTGACCAACTTACATCAATGTATATGGAGCTTTACCCAGATTTTAACCCTTACTAATATTCGAGGGATGCCTACTCCACTCAAGAGGTAAGGAAGAAAACTGTCTTAACTCAATTATATAATATAATTAAAGAAAGAAATACTCCCACAATGCATTTGTGGGAGTTCGACAACCTCCTTTAATTAGCAGTTATCACACCCTTTTGAGAGTGATAATTTGAGCTCTACGCATATCATGCATATCATGACCTTATATGATATGAGTAAAAAAAATTTCTACCTTACCTATAATTCCCATACATCTCTTTGTTATCATCCTTCGTTGGAGCAGATTTATATTGACCTTTTTTTTTTAAAAGCATTTATTGAGTACACTACATCAGAATGGTAGACTATTTTAATGTAATATTAAAAGGAAGACGCATGATATTTTACTTTTGGAATATGCAATTAAACAATTAAAAAATAGGGAGACAATGGAGAATCGGGACAATAGAGTCCGCGTCTTTGACGGATTGAAGAAAAGAAGTGCAAGTGCTGAAGAGAATAATAAAACTCGAAACTGAATGATAAATAATTAATTAGAAACGTGGCGCAGGTGCAGGCGCAGGTGCGAGGAAGCATCCGAGAGAACTCTCGCAGAAGGCGACATATTTTTGCGTTCTTTTTTTCAATTCGACTGGCTGTTTCCTTTTGAAAGCGATTTCACTTTCTCACTTCCATTCATGTTAATTTGTCCATTTATATATATATATATTACATTAACTCTTTTGCTTGGGCTAATATTTTCATTTCACGTAGTAATAATCACTGTGAGTTAAAAAAAAAAAAACATTTTTTTTTCTTTGCTTGTAATTCAAAAATGCTATTGGAAAAGAATTAGAAGTTGGGTAGAATTTTTACATTAATTAATTTTATTATATCTTCTCTTATTTGATGCATCTTTAGTTTCTTATTAATAAGGTTATCTACTTATCTTGTATTGTAGAAAAGCATTGAATACAAAATAAAAATAAAAATAAAAAATGAATCCAGCCCACACACAACAATTAAATGTGAGACCATCCTTTTATCAACAGCCACTTCCAAAGCAGCAGTAATAATAGCATAAAGCTAAGCATAAAATGATGCTCTTTTAATTTTTATACCCAAAAGCATAACAAAACACCCCATAAAAACAACAGTTCACTCTAAAAATACTCCCACGAGATGAGGCTCGGGCTCCCATATTCCCTTTTGACTCTCCATCTGTGTTAATCTTCACGTATTGATAGAACAATCATTCGTCCAATATCTTTTTGAAGAAAATAAGAAAAAAAAAAGGGCTTAGCATAGAAAATATGTGACTTGCAAAAACATTCAAATGACAAAATTGTCGTAAAATGTTGATATCGTGGCAGACAATTTGACATGAAAATAAACGAATGTATCATGCTTCATATTAGCTACTCAAAATAAACTTTGAAAATTTATCATGGATCTATTTCTTTTTTCTTTTTTCTTTTTTTTTTTAAATGATGCCGTGGTATCTATATTGCACCATCTCATTGATATTCCTTTCAAATCAAAGAAGTATATTTTTGACTTACATTACAAGCACATGTACGTTAAAACAATTGCTTTACATGATTTTAGTTTTCACCACGTATAGATCATGGTTATACGTGAGCCTTCTTTTAAGTGCGGATATAATCATAAGCACAGATAATCTTATACAAATTGATGTGACAGACATAATTAATTAATTAAAATTAAAAAAATAGAAATAAGTCATATAGGTCCAACCACCTTTTAATGCAACCAATAAAAATTTGTCATATTAATCTGTACAATATTATTTATATAAAAGTGTTGGTGACTATATCACCATTTATTTTTAAAATATGAGTTTTTTTATTACAAATTTATCGATAATTATAACAGTGAACTTTTAAATATCTAAAATCAACTGCTTAATAAGAAAATTTGATTATTTAAGTTTAAGATAAATTAAATAATATTTGAACCAACCTTTACAAATATGTATGTACGAGGAACTCCGCCACCTCTACCCACTTATGCAGACCGAAATGAAAGTGATTTAGTTGCCATTTTGCCAAACGATTGAGTTGTTTCGAAGAAATTTGAGATTCAATGATCTAATTTTGAGATTTCAAATTTACTGAAATCTTTGAAAGAAACTGCAGGAAAATATTCCTTTAAGGAAAATATAAAATTACCCAACAAAGCCTTTGCTTTTCGACAAGCGTTTCAAATAGGAAAGCACGTAAAAAATATAGTTGATGCATGTTATCTGTAACGTACCCAAAGAGGATATTACTATAGATGTATATATAATATATATATATATATATGAACAAAAAAGAAATCCCCACGTGGCGTCATCTGAACCCCACGAAGTCTCAAAACTTGAAAGTCAAAACTGGAAAAAGCTTAATTGACAAAAGGGAGGTTTAAAAATATTAAGTGATGTGCATTGATTTTACCGAGAGGACTCGCGCATGTGATTATCGCTTTTTCTTATTTCAGATAAAAACAAAACACGGTCTGATTACAACCGTTTAAAATAAAATGTCGTGCGTCAGAGTGAATTGACGTGCGGTGTTGTACGCGAAACGAGAAAACGGATTTTTGAGAATGACATAATATCGTAAGACGATAAGTTACGAGATGATGATAAAGAAAACGATCAACCCTTTTCTTTCTCTGATTTAACATGTGTTGTGCTTTATCCTTTAATTAGACGTCTATAACACGCCTTATGAAAAAAATAAATAAATTAACAGATAAAACCGTTTTGCTGCCACTCGCTCGAGTATTTTACGCTTTTGTACTCGCTGCTCCTCTGGGTGCGCGTAAGTTGGGCAATTTGGCAGAGGTGTCGGACTAAAATACAGGATTATGATAAGTTTCTGGATAAGTTACGTTAAAGTAACTTACGCCATCTACAGTAATAATAACATGACTCATTATTGTGCATTGTTGGTGTATCTAGCATAAGTACATTAAACGTAATTTAACCGACTCCTTATGATAAATCTTTTTATAAGTGAGGATATTTTTAAAAATATAAAAAATAATACTAAACGCATTAAATTTTATGCTCTTTTAAATATTTCAGTAGATAAAAATATTCTTATTAGAAAATAACTCTCATAATAATAATTAAAATACTTAGACTTTTGTAACAATAGTCAAAATACCTAACAATCAATATTAATAATAAGGTGCGTGCAAAACATATTTATTAAAAGATTAAAAAATAATTATAAACAAGCTTGATCATATCATTCGAGTAATTCAAATCAATGACACCTTGAGTTCACATATTTGTTACGTGATTATTATTCTTATACAAACTGCTATTAAAATGGTTGGCATTGACTAGTTGTAGAATTCACTTGTCTTCTACCTCATTTGATTAGCCACCAACGGTGTCACCCTACTAGCAGGATGAATTGTCTGCAATTTAATTAAAAATCTTAATTTTGTTTACTCGCATATCTATCATGAAGAAAGTTCAATACCAAAATGACTTCCTAAATTGTGGTTTGAGTTTTTTTTGGGACCTAACATGGTGGAAGTGAACCGCCTAATGATATTAAAACAAATTCACATAAAGGCATTTAAGTTATTCTTAATACCATTTTATCTTTATAAACCATGCATGGAATTGGGTTGTTTTTGTCTATACTTTTATTTTTACTAGTAAAATTTTGAATGCTTATTTTATTCCAAAAATAAAAATAATTCAAATCATATAGTATTACTAATCATTTTCTTTTATTTTTATTTTTTAAAAACGCATCCTTAGAACACACATTTGGCATGCTGCTATTACTAACGGGATGTTGTATAATATTACGAATATAGTACGTTGTTAAATGATCGGTTTCAATGACAATAGCATTAATCTCAACTGTTTATTTGCCAATAAAAATATTAATACTTAGTTGATTGAACCTTTTTTTAATGAATCATCAAAAATAGTTGATTGAACTTTTTTTAATGAATCATCAAAAATGTCTCATGATATCATCTCATTCTTTCTAAGTGCTGTTTTAATAATTAGGTTTTGTTGATAATGCATGCAACAGGGTCCGATATGAAAATATGATACTTCAGGGGTAGCAAACTCCAAACTAAATTAAGGGAGTCGTGGCCATGGAATGGACACTCGTTGAAACTTGTTTTGAACTTTGAAAAATATTTAGGGATAAATTGTATTATATTCGGTGATATAGTTTCTGGATAATGACATGAACATGAATTCTACTCATGTTGTATGGTGAAAATGGAAAAAAAGGAAAAAAAAATGTCACCAGTGGAATTTAAATATTTATTTGTTAAAACGACAAAATGGGTTGATAATGATGTGTAGAAAAAAATAATGAAGTCCTTGAAAAACTAGAATTCGAATTCAAAAATACATTAAGACAATAAATAAATGACAATATAAAATTGAAGGTAAAAATTTTGTACCTAGTGTTAGACGGTGATAATTAATTCTACATTAATTAGTTTGAGTCAAAGTTATTTTATGTAAAAAAAATTATTTTTATTTAAAATAGTGTTATAAAATTTATATACAAACTAATTCGATAATATTATATAATTTATTATGTTATTATTTATATAAAATAATAAAAAAAATACATGATATGAGTCGAGTGGTGTTTTCATTCAACAATTCTTATTGAATTACATCAACTTATATAAAATAATTTATAGCCGTATTATTACTTTTTTTCATTTATCAATTTTTTTTCGCAAGAAAACTCCTTTTATGCAAACTGGCAACATTTTTGTTGATGGGACGTGCACATATGACAAGGGGTGATTAGAAGAAACATGTGCCGAGTGGAGATTGGCTGCGACGCGACATCGCTTCCACGTAGTCTTAAATCACATGTAAGCATGTTTGTAAAATTCGGGCATAAACTAGTGGTTTAATTCATCTGTTTCCTTAACTGAATGACGGGTCCACGTTGCCCTTGTATCCGGCCAACCTTTAATTACTTCCAATTTTGATTTCTCTTAAAAAAAAACCTATTTCCTTTTTATTTTATTTTATTTTCAAGTTTTTTTCCGTTAGCTTCCTGATGAAGTAATTATCACGTGATTTCAGTCTACAACATCTGAAATTATATATAAAAAAAATATTCCGTTGCTAATTTCCTATTAAATACGGCATCGGCCTGTTTTTGCTGCACCAAATCCAAAATCCATATTTGTCTACATTGATTATACCACCACCCAAAAATAGATTCTCTCATTTGCGATTAACAATTTAAATTAAGCAAGTGCTAAAATTGGAGTTATTGATAGATATTACTAACCAAAATTTAGTAGTTTGGTAATGTTCTTTCACTAATCTAAGGTTTAACAATATTTAGGCCTCTGTATTTATAAATAAAATCTTAAATAAATCTTTGTTAATTTTAAATTATAATAATTCAATCATTTATTTTATTGATAAAATTTTAATGAAATTTGACGACGTGTGAAGAAATTACAAAATCTTTTTCGTTACTTAGGTGGTGTTTGTTTTTTAACTTAATGACTTAAAGTGACTTAACTTAATTAATTAAGTTAATTAGAAGTGTTTGTTTTTATAACTTAATGAGACTTTTTAGATATTTTTGACTTAATAAAATAAGCCAATTTTTTGTTTTCTTAAATAAATCAGATTAAGTCATTCTTTCTAATGTCAAAATATCCATGTATTATAATTTATTTTTCGTATACATCTAAAAGCTCATCCATGTTTTACCTGTAATAATCTCATCATTATTTTTCGGTGATCGTGGAATCATTTCATACTTTCTTTCTTATCTATTTCTTCTCTACCGATAATATATTATTTTACTTATAAATATTAAAATATTGCGGTATATAATATATTATTTATTTGAAATTAAAATTTAATAAGGATACAAATGTAAAAGTACATATTTTCAGTTTTTTAAATTGAAAAAAACAAATAATTTAATACTTATTTTCCAAGATTCAGATGAAAAAAATAAATATATTATTTAGATTTAGACATTCAGATCTATTCAAAATTTAGACTAATTCAGATTTATTTAAATTTCAGACAAAAAAATAAACGCTACCTTAGTATTCTATTAAAACTTAAAATCCACTAATATGCGTCGAAGCGGATTAGAACGGAACTAAATTGCTAGAAAGATCTCTTCTTTCGTTTAAACTAAGTGGGCCCTAAACCAAAGCTTTGATCTCTGAGGGCAACTCATAAACATTAAGAGAGCTTAATCAAGCGTATTTAACAATAACTCTCCTATGCTCAAAATAATAAAAATAATAATACTCTCATAAGGACCTGTGCTTATCACGGCTTTTTCAACGTACCTATCACATTGATAAATCACAGGGCGTATCAATGCACTTATCATACCGATTCATCTCATCTCATCTCTCGCTCACGGTATTAAATAGGTCTGCGATACCTTTGTTTCTTCGCTTGCATCTCTCTCCTCTTCAAATCCCTAGCCAATTTTCTCTATAAATACTTACCAGAAGAGCTAAGACAGAGAAGAGAGAAAGAAAAAGAAAGAAGAAAAACAAATAATAATAATAACAACAACAATAGAAAAGCTGGGAGAGAGACACACAAACACAAATCCACTGAAACGACATCGTTTATCTCTCTATTTTCTGCAAAATTCTCCGATCTATCAAATTCATCCAGGTAACAACTCTCCGCCTTTACTCTCTCATTTTTGTTCTCTTTTTAGGTTTTTGACTACTATTTTCTCATTTTCGTTATTTTATTTTTTTATTTTTCGGCTGCTGAACTGGAATATGTTTATTGCTCGCAATTTAGAGATCGTTGTTTGTGAAGTATTACATTGGATCTGTGTAATGTTTAATTTTGTTGCAGGTATAGAATTATGTCTTCGCTTAGCAGAGAACTCGTGTTTCTCATACTTCAATTTCTCGATGAAGAGAAATTCAAAGAGACTGTTCACAAGTACGCTGCAAGTTATACTGTTTTTGATCATTTTTTTAAATGTTATAATTTTGTGTTTCTGTGAATATGTTGAACTTTGTCGACGCTCTATTCAGGTTGAGGGTTTAATTATATAATGGTGATTATTTTATTTAGGTTGGAGCAAGACTCGGGTTTTTTCTTCAACATGAGGTACTTTGAGGATATGGTGACAAATGGCGAGTGGGATGAAGTAGAGAAGTATTTATCTGGGTTCACAAAGGTTGATGATAATAGATATTCGATGAAGATTTTCTTCGAGATTAGAAAGCAGAAGTACCTTGAAGCTTTAGACAAGTAGGTTTCTTCAAGTTCATTTATGTCAACTTTACTGTTTTGTTCTGTTACAACCTGAGAGTGCCTTTCAAAGTTCGTTGCTACCTTGCTTACTTGATTACAAAAATAATAATAATAATAATAATAATAATAATGTAGGCGGGATCGTGCAAAAGCAGTGGAGATTTTAGTTAAGGACTTGAAAGTGTTTTCAGCCTTTAATGAGGACCTTTTTAAGGAGATCACACAGCTACTAACGCTGGAAAACTTTAGGTACATATGATATGTTTTGCAGAATTGTTGTTTTTTGTGGCCTACTGTATCTTTTATATTGGTGATTATATGGTATTATCGAATCGTATGTGTTAATATTACTTTGCAGAGATAATGAACAGCTTTCAAAATATGGAGATACTAAGTCAGCTAGGGGTATAATGCTTGCTGAATTGAAAAAATTGATAGAGGCTAACCCTCTTTTCCGTGATAAGCTTCAATTTCCTTCCTTGAAGAACTCGAGACTTCGGACTCTTATTAATCAGAGGTGCCGTATAAATTCTTTCCTTTCTTATGTCCAGACCTTATGCTGTAGTTATTGCTTTCAGACCAAGATATTCACACTTCTCAACATTTGAAATGCAGTTTAAATTGGCAGCATCAACTGTGTAAGAACCCGAGGGCCAATCCTGACATAAAGACCCTATTTGTGGACCATACCTGTGGACAGCCAAATGGTGCTCGGGTTCCATCTCCTGTTACTAATCCCTTAATGGGTGCTGTTCCAAAGGCTGGGGCTTTCCCACCGCTAAGTGCTCATGGTGTAAGTGATCTTTCTGAGGATTTCAGGAAATTACAATGATCTGAATTCTGACTTTTCTGTACTTTTAACTTTGCTTGTATGTACAGCCATTTCAGCCCACCCCAGCTGCTCTCCCAACTTCTCTTGCTGGATGGATGGCTAATCCCTCTCCTGTCCCCCACCCCTCAGCTTCTGCAGGGCCCATAGCTCTAACTGCTGCTAGCAATGCAGGTAATCATTTTATGCTAAGTATTACATATTTCACAGTGGTCAAAGTACACAGAATTAAAAGATGGAGATATATGCCAGTATACTTACCCCCCACCCCCCCCAAAAAAAAGGAATGATCTTCTAAATCTTCTAAACGGGAAAAAGGGGGAAGAACATCAAGGCGTGATCATTTTAATCATAGGATAATAAGTGTTTTCTGAATCTTTATTTTCTCTTCTCGTAGTATCTTTTTATGAGACATTCTTGGTACAAGTTCTTGGTCCCTTATTATTCAATTTATTTACTTTTACTCCTTGTTTATGATAGCTGCCATCTTAAAACGCCCTAGGACCCCGCCTACAAATAACTCAGCTATGGACTATCAAACAGCAGATTCTGAACATGTATTGAAGAGATCAAGGCCCTTTGGAATACCCGATGAGGTGGTACTGGTCAATTTTAGCATTCTTTTGTATTTTATGATTGTTCAAGTGATGGAAAGTGTTTCATGACCATTTATTTCTTTGTACAATTGTTCAGGTGTCTATAAGTTGTGTCATGATTAGGGAAAATTAGGTGGTCTTCTCATTAGTAAATCCAATGGCTTTTAGAAATATCATTTACACAATGAGCACTTAGCGGTGTTTAGATATGGTACATTATGCTATAGAGCGTCAAGATTACCTGAAATCTTTAGAACTATCACTTACACCATGAGAGTAAGATAGAGGGTGAAGATTCTAGATTCTATATTTGGTGTTTGTATGGTTGCAGAATGTTTGCTTATTTTCTGTCAGCTTAAGTATTTAATGCAGCTAATACATTGATTAAAACTTTGATGCCGTGGCCACCTAGAAGCCTTTACTTGAATGGACATCTTAGAGATGTTTTAACATTGTCTATAATCTGTCTGTTTACATGATACTTTCTTCAGGTCAATAATCTGTCTGTAAATATTCTGCCTGTTGCATACACTCCCCAAAGTCACGGTCAGAGTTCTTACTCTACTGATGACTTGCCCAAGACTGTTGTTATGACTCTGAATCAGGGTTCAGCTGTCAAGAGCATGGATTTTCATCCAGTACAACAAATATTACTCATTGGTAAGAATCCACTGGCATGGCAGACACTTTTTTCTCAGTTTCTGCTTTTAGTTCTCGTTTACATCAATAAGCTTTTGGATGGTGGGGTTGACCATACTCTCCCCTTTCTCATGTTTCAATCATTTCAGTTGGGACAAACATGGGTGATGTTATGTTGTGGGAGGTTGGTAGCCGTGAGAGGATTGCTGTAAAAAGTTTTAAGGTCTGGGACCTTGGAGCATGTTCAATGCCTCTTCAGGTAGGGCCTTCATTTCCAGACAGGATCTATCTAACTTGTTGAAATTGTATCTTATAGGGTTGACCATAATCGTCTGTTCCTCTTATAGGCATCTCTGTCAAGTGATTATACAGCATCAGTTAACCGTGTGATGTGGAGTCCTGATGGAACTCTTTTTGGTATGTTTCAAGTAAACATGTGATTATCCGATTGTTTACATGAAAACTTTTTCAGTCAATAATAAAGAAGAATGATTCTTGAATGGATTTATTTTGTCCTTATCGCAGGTGTTGCATACTCAAAGCATATTGTGCATTTATACACCTACCATGGTGGGGATGAATTAAGAAACCACCTAGAGGTTTGTGTCACAGTTCCCTTTTTTTCTTTTTTTGGGTTGAAGCCCATTTTCCTAGGTAGCCTCTTTGTGAATTCAATGAATGTTATACTTTTTTTAACATATTGAACGGTTTGGAATTTGCTAAATGTTTGTGATGAATATCCTTTTTGATGTTAGATTGACGCTCATGTCGGCAGTGTTAATGATCTTGCCTTCTCATATCCAAACAAACAATTGAGTGTTGTCACCTGTGGCGAGGACAGAATCATTAAGGTTTGCTTTGCTTGATTAGCTCATTAATTTTTGATGAGTCTGCTCAAATGAAAGAATTTATATATTTTCAAATGATTGCAGGTGTGGGATGCAGTTACAGGGACTAAGCAGTACATTTTTGAGGGCCATGAATCACCTGTATATTCAGTATGTCCTCATCAGAAGGAAAATATTCAGGTAATAGACTATAGGACTACAGGATGCGACTGACACTGGTTATTCTTCTGTTAGATCAGCTCTTTTTCTTAGACGAAGAAGAGTAGGATTTTGCAATTGTGATTAGCAATGTTCACGGTTGGCTGTGTTCTTGTTTCTTCTAAATCTTTCATATCATATTCTGATTTTTGGTTTAAGTTACAGTTGAAATCTGATTGTTGATGAAGCAGATTATGTGGTAGTATGCATAACGATAATACTGGTGGCCAATTTGACTTCTTGAATTACATTTGATTTGGGTCAATAAATATAGGTAAATTTAGAAGTCCTGCTGCCAGTCTTTTGCTCTGCTGTTCAACTCTTGTCTAGATGACCCCTTCTTACTGAGACATTGTAGGCTTTAGAAACAAAGAAATTGTAACACATTACAATATAATATTAAGATTTTTATTTTATAGACATTAAAATCCTTTTTTTCTTAAGATTTTTATTTTATAGACATTAAATCCTTTTTTTTTCTTTGGATTGCATATTAAGGAACAATTCTTTTGGGACAATTCTTTTTTGTCCTTACCTCATATTAACTGCATTCTTTTCTGTTTTTCCTATACTGTTATCATAAATATTTTATGGTTTTCCTTGATTTTTGCAGTTTAAGATTTTATGCTATTGCAATTGTAATATTGCTTAAAATTTCCATTTTCTTCCTCGCTTCTGTTGCTCAGTTTATCTTCTCAACAGCAACTGATGGGAAAATAAAGGCATGGTTGTATGATAACCTGGGCTCAAGGGTAGACTATGATGCACCGGGTCATTCATCTACGATGATGGCATACAGTGCTGATGGAGCTAGGTTTGTATATGTTTCGTGCATTTTACAGTTCTGACTTTCTTTTGGGTGATGGGAGGTTGCTTTCTGCTCTCCTACAAATTTCCAACTCAAATTTCCAATACTATTCATAGGTTGTTCTCATGTGGTACAAATAAAGAAGGAGAATCATACTTGGTTGAATGGAATGAAAGTGAAGGAGCAGTCAAGCGCACATATCATGGTCTTGGGAAGCGTTCTGTGGGGGTTGTGCAATTTGATACAACCAAAAATAAGTTTTTGGCTGCTGGTGATGAGTTTATGATAAAATTCTGGGAAATGGACAATGTTAATCTGTTGACAAGTATTGATGCGGATGGTGGATTACCGGTAATAATTGGATTTCCCCAACCCCATCCTAATCTAGTTGATGCAATACTTTCTTCAGACTAACTGTCCTTACCTTGAAAAATTTGCAGGCTTCACCTTGTATAAGATTTAACAAAGAAGGAATCCTGTTAGCTGTCTCAACAAATGATAATGGTATTAAAATTCTAGCAAATGCAGATGGGATTAGGCTGCTACGAACAGTGGAAAGTCGTACATTTGATGCTTCTAGAGTTGCTTCTGCTGCTATAGTGAAGGTTGGCTAAACTATTTTGAACAGACAGTTTTGTGCAAATATGTTTTCTAAATGCAATGTTGAACGCAGGCCCCAGCGATAGGCACATTTGGTTCTGCAAATGCAAATGTTGGAACAAGCCTTGGGGAGCGAACTGCTCCAGCTGCTGCAATGGTTGGAATGGTGAGTGCATATCTTGGCCATGGGTTTTCCCAGATTCTCTAGGCAGGCTTCAACTCTCTGGGTTTTTTTTTTTTTGGAAGGGAACATCTCTCTATTTTAGTATTAATAACTTTTAAACCCCCCCCCCCCCCCCCGGGCCAAAACCACACATATCAGATAGTAGTGCAAATTTATATTCTATTCAATTGTAGATATGCATAAAAAAGAATACGTTCAGTGATCTAACGTTTTCAATTTTGAGTTTCTGTAGAGCAATGACAGTAGAAATTTCACTGATGTGAAACCAAAAATTGCCGATGAAGCAGTTGAAAAGTCAAGGATCTGGAAACTGACCGAAATCACTGAACCATCACAATGTCGATCCCTTAGACTTCCAGATAATTTAACAGCAATGAGGGTATGCTTTACTTTGTAATCTTTCTAGGTTCCTTAAATGTTATTATTATTTCTTGTGGCACTTTACAATCTCTTGGACTGTGTAATAGTGATGGGCTCCTGAGTTTTCTGATACAAAATTTTTTGTTCACAGATTTCCCTCTTTCCATGATTTTTACCTTTTGCTTGTTTTAGTTCCATCGAATTTATGCATGCGCATGAATTTCAAAATTGCAAGTTTTTGTTCATTTTTACGGTACATGTGTGTATCCTGATACCAATTTACGTCCCATAATTAATGTTTTTTAGTTGAGGTTATGATGGTGTTAAATTGCAAGCTTTTACATCAAATTTGCTCAAAAAATAAGTAAATTTATTTAGGATGTGGGATTTTCAGAACTATACACTGTTATACTTTCTTTTGAAAAAGCTAAAATTATGACAAATCTTTTTAATGATTATTGAGGTCTTTGTATCATCATCTTTCATGCTGATATAAACTCATACATGTGCACGCATGCTTGTGAAATTATATGTATTTTCATGAGAAAAATTTCTTTACAATCATATGTTCTGTTTATATGAGCAGAACTTCTGGATAGCTTGAAAGTTTAATAATGAGAGATATTGCATGTTGAAAGAGAGTTGTTAGTTGGGACAATATTAATCATATTAAATGTGGGAATTACTCGCTTTATTCACTGGTAATTCAATAACTTGGAAGGTTTGCATTTTGCTAAAACATTTCAAACAAAAGTTATTATTATTTTTACTTGTGTTTTATTACTTTCTACTTCTGGTTTTGAATGGTAATAATTACTTCAGGTTTCTAGATTAATTTACACAAATTCAGGACTAGCCATATTGGCCTTAGCATCCAATGCTGTACACAAGCTCTGGAAATGGCCAAGAAATGAGCGAAACTCGACTGGAAAGGTATTACATTTTAGTTTTTAGGAATTCATGCCTCGGTCAATTTTAAATTTGATGTATTAGCATCCTTAAGCATATCATTAACGAAGTTTTTGTCTCCTATAGGCCACAACTAATCAAGCACCGCAATTATGGCAACCTCCAAGTGGAATATTGATGACTAATGATATTAGTGATACAAACCCTGAAGATGCTGTTCCATGTTTTGCGCTCTCGAAGAATGACTCTTATGTTATGTCTGCTTCAGGAGGGAAAATCTCTCTATTCAATATGATGACATTTAAGGTCTTTATCTTCATTTAGTTTCACCATGTCTACTTCATTAGTTATTTTCAATGCATTTTGTAGAAAATTTTGACTAGTTGGGCTAGTTTTCTAAGATTAATGCAAAGTAGTTCTTGTTGATGAGAATATGTCATGACTCATTGGCATTTTACATTGATTTGAAGCATCACCATAGTGATTCCTTTTACAGTCCAAACCATTTAAAATAGCAATTTATCACAAAAAGTAACAATGTTAAGTCGTATATTTTGGCTATTGATGTGAGATCTAGGAAAAGTGACTATTTCATAAGATTATTTTGATAAGTTTTTTGCATTGTTTTTTCACATTTTCTTAAATATTTTTGTTTTATATTCATTCACATTCTTGATTTAATGACTTTAGACGATGACAACGTTCATGCCCCCACCACCAGCAGCAACATTTCTGGCATTTCATCCTCAGGACAATAACATCATTGCCATAGGCATGGACGATTCATCTATCCAAATCTATAATGTTCGGGTCGACGAGGTTGTAGTCTGACTTAATCGAACCTTTAACTACTGTTTACACATAAATAGTAGTGGGATTTTTTAAAAAGCTGGATGTTTCATTTTCTCAGGTTAAAACAAAGTTAAAAGGTCACCAGAAAAGAATAACAGGCCTTGCGTTCTCTAACACGCTAAATGTGCTGGTGTCTTCCGGAGCTGATTCTCAGGTGAGAAATAATTAACTGGGCTTACATGCTTGCCGTTATGCGTGTCTGACAAAGGAATTTTTAAAACTAAAGTAATCTCTGATTAGGAAGCCAAAAGGACTCGCTTTATTCTTTTGGTTAGCCTACTTAAGCTATTAATTGATGTTGAGGTTTCTAGATTATGAAATAGACGGTTGCCTTGACTGGAGAATAATTCTCTAAATTGGATGTTACTTACAATTCTGTCCTAATAGTTGCTTTTTGGTATCATAAATTCATTATTGCTCATTTTCCCTTCTTCTCCCGATGCAGCTTTGTGTTTGGAGCACAGATGGGTGGGAGAAGCAGGCTAGCAAATTCTTGACAATTCCAAATGGACGAGCTGCATCTGCTTTTGCTGATACCCGTGTTCAGTTTCATCTAGATCAGACCCATCTGTTGGCAGTCCATGAAACTCAGATAGCTATATACGAAGCACCTAAATTGGAATGCCTTAAGCAGGTGGGCTAGTTAGTTTGCACAAGTCGATGGTGCCATTTTTCTTAGTCTATTTTTTCACTTTTCGTGCGATCTATGTGATTTGGATTTGTTTATAATTAGAAATGATTACACATGGTGATATCAAATATATTTTTGGAACAGTTTGTCCCTAGGGAAGCAAGTGGTCCAATCACACATGCTACATATTCCTGTGATAGCCAGTCAATATATGTGGCTTTTGAAGAGGGAAGTGTTGGTGTTCTCACCGCTTCAACACTTAGATTAAGATGTCGCATAAATCCTGCTGCTTATCTACCTAGCAATCCAAGGTTTGTTTTTATGCATGTTTTAATTTCTTATTCAGCTAATAGATTTATATAATGTTTTTCAATGTCATAAATCCTGCTGCTTATCTACCTCTCAATCCAAGGTTTGTTTTTATGCATGTTTTAATTTCTTACTCTGCTAACAGATTCATATCTTGTTTTTCAATGTTTACCATCCAATTTTTTGGACTAACAGTTTAATATATAACAGCTTAAGAGTGTATCCTCTTGTCATTGCCGGAAATCCAACCGACCCAAATCAGTTTGCATTAGGATTGACGGATGGCGGAGTTTATATAATAGAGCCATTAGAGGCTGAGGGGCGATGGGGCACCTCTCCCCCAAATGAAAATGGTGCTGGGCCTAGCACAACTGCTGGTGCAGCTGGTCCAGAACAATCCCAAAGGTGACAAGTAGATGTCATTGTCTTTCGCCAAGTCCTCAAGAATGTAAGCATTTCTTCGTTGCAGTCCCGGTTCCTGGTCCCACCACAATGTGATTTTCGAGGGAAAGCTGCAGAATTTAGGCATCACAGTTTTAGGATATCCAACTCATTCTGGTAGTTGTATTTAAAGTGAGATCAATACTGTCTTCTGGCCCAGGCATCATTGGGTACCCCTTCAGGATTAAAGTATGGTGTAAATTTAGAAGTTAATGAAAAAATGATCCAAGGAAGAATTTTATGGCTGTCCTGGCTATTTTAGTGTTTTCAAGTTTGGAAAGGATAGTGTCAGTTTTCTAGTGGATGAATGCATTACGGGGCTATTTACTTAAAATCTTAGTTTTACTAAGTCTCTCTTTCAAATTTTCTACTCATATAGAATGACCTTTTAAATGGTTGATTTTTAATAAGAATTCCGTTTTCTTTGGCACTTTTTTGTTTTTCCCCTTTTAACGGTAAATTTGGTGCTCAGTGCACTTGGAAAGATTAATGAATTCTAATTAAACTCTGTTACAGGATATACCTTTTTATTTTTTAATTTATATGTGAATATCATCTATCGTTTTCTGTGAATAACGGAGACTTAAAAAAAAAAAAAAAAAAAAAAAATCTCCTACTAAGTGGTGTAGGGAAATTTTTAGCTTATCCCAAATAAATTGATATTTTACACCGTGTACCCAATAAAATTAGTTCGGTACACCGCGCCCCCAATTTCGTTGTGTACTCAATTAAGTTGAACGGTAGAGGGTTAAAATCGGAAGTTCATGCCTTAAATCAATTTTAGTGGAAACTTTCTTTATTTTTGGCTCCTCTATATTTCGTCCTTTCTTTGGTCTTTCCTTCTTCTTTCGTTTTCTTCCCGTCTTCTCCATTTCTTCTTCTTCTTCTTCTCTGTTTCTTCTCCTTTTTCTTCTCCATTTTCTTTTCTTCCTCTGCTCTATTTCTTCTCCGTTTTCTTTTCTTCTCAATCTTCATTCTACCAAATGTAGAACATCAACTACCGCGATTGCGACAGCGCCACCCTGGAGCGTCAGCTGCTTCCTTTGGCCGCTACCGCTTAGTTCCTTTTAGGCTTAATATTATGGATTTAGGGTTTCATTAGTTATTATTTGGGTTGTTTTGAATTATGATTTAGGGGCTTGTATTTTGAAACCCTAAATCAAGTAATCAAAATCAAATGCTTCAATTAATGATTCATGGGTAATTTTGCTGATTGGGTTGAAGAGTATGGTGGTGGATAAGGAATTAGTGGTGAGGAAAATGGTTGTGGAAGGAGCTGAATTTAATTGTAATCAAATTACATTGAATGTGTTGTGGTCTTTTTAATTTGTTTATTTTTTATTTATTATCCTTTACCTTCGGATTTCTTTGTATTACTTTGTTAAACTTTTTTTGGTGGCTGTGTATTTTATATAAGCTGAGAAGTTTTTTTGGGGAAAAATAAAATGGCGACAATTTACATGTAACAGGAAGTTTTATTTTGGGAAATTTATAAAAATAGCCAAAAAATTTTTGCTATTTTCACAACTAACCCCTAAAAATTTTTCTATCAACATTAGCCAAAATTTCCCCCCTTTACCGAAAATGCCCCTCCCATAACTCCTCCCTCTCCTTCCTCTCCTTCCTCTCTCTCTCTCTCTCGCTCGCTTTCTCTCACCACCGAATTCCCTTCCAACGTGTTCACGCCGTTTGTTTTCAAATATTCTCAAAGAACGAACATCACCAAAATTCCGATCAAGAGCTAAAATTAAAAGTTAGGTCAAAAACCCTAGATTTCTATTTTTTATTCTTCTTCTATGATGAGGTTTTTGTGTTGTGTCGATGATGGTGAATGAAGATTGAAGGATTTATGATGTTGAGTGTATGGGTGAAATTGTTGGTGCACGGTCAGGGTGAGGAAGTTAGTGGGTGTAGTGGATGACGCTTGAAAGTTGTTTCACAAGACGCGATCTGCGATTAGGTGCGACGGGTGTTGTCGCGAAACTGCGGCGACAGTGCCTGTCGCATCAGCGCGGCTGTGTCTGTCGACTTATATTTGGTGCGGTAAGCTGTCGACTTCAGACAGCGATGCACGACAGACTGTGCCCTGCAGATTCAGTTGACAGGCCCCCGTCACTTGCATTTTAGTGCGGCAGGTGCCTGTCGCACTTGCATTTTAGCTTGTATTTTGGTGCAAAAGGCAAGATGTAATCGCACTGAAAAGAGGAGAAAGAAAGTTGCTTTTGGTTTGTAAACAAGGGTAATTTGGGGAGAAAATATTGTGTTTGGCTAATATTGATAGAAAAAAGTTAAATGGTTAGTTGTGAAAATTGAGAAAGTTTTTTGGTTAATATTGTAAATTTCCCTTTTATTTTTTGGTTGCAATTAAAATAAAATCCTTCGGAAAAAAAAATGATAGCCAAGCTCGTTAGAAACAGAGAAGAAGAGGGTGCGTTTTTGTGCGATCAAACTTATTTCCAAAATAGAAGGGTATTTTTGTCATTAAATCAAGAATCCAAAATAAAAGGGTATTTTTATCATTAAATCAAAAGTCAGACACAGCTGTGAGGAATAACTGAAAAACTCACGGAATTAGGGGTGCGGTGTAACGTGTTAATTTTAGTGGGAGCAGAGTGTAAAATGTTAATTTATTTGAGGGTAGGTTAAAAGTTTTTCAAGGGAAATATTACCCTGATATTTGAAAAAAAAAAAAAAAGATAAGACAACTTGAATACACAATACTTTATTATTAGTAATAGAAGGATTTCACTACGTTGCGTTTAACGCACGTCTGCAGAAGAAAAGAACGGGCTCCACCTCAAGATTTGTTTTCTCTCGCCCGTCGTCGTTAAACGTAAACGAAACTCCGTAATAGAATATGTTAAGAGGGCAAATTAGAGAATGCTGTGAAAAAAAAATGGAAGTCAAATAAAATTCCAATTTAGAAAAATTTGTGATGATGTGCATTAAGTACGATCTTTGCATGTAATTATACAATCTTTGGATGTAATTATCTAGCTA
Organism: Citropsis articulata; assembly: GCA_030449925.1. Lineage (NCBI taxonomy): Eukaryota > Viridiplantae > Streptophyta > Magnoliopsida > Sapindales > Rutaceae > Citropsis > Citropsis articulata. Next base: position 19,251,542 of record JASUUH010000121.1, on the reverse strand, counting down.
TTCTAACCATAAAAACATAGAAAGTATAAGAAACGATATAAGCAACCATATAAACAGCCTTATAGGCAAAATATTAGAAAGTCTTATAAAAGAAATTTAGATTGTATGAATGTTGACTTTTTAAAGAAATTTATTTTATTTGGAGTTATTAGTATACTTTCATTATATTCTAATATAAAATTTAATTCTAAGATAAATGTGTATCTTAGTTTTTAATTATAAACAAATGTCTTTGTCAAGGCAGTGTAGTGTAGGCTGAGAGTAATGTTCTATATATTTGAGTGAGCATAATTAAGGTTGATTAGTTTTTGTATAATCTAAAGTATAACTAACGTTGAGGTGAGATAGTAAAATTTATTGTGTTGAAAGTAGGGATTGTAGAGTTCAATTATGTTCATATGGGTGGGATTGAATTGTCAATAAGGTAAATAATTTAAAAAAAATTAAAAGACAACTAAATTCGAGTATGGAGAGTAAATTGGTATGGTTGAAAAGAGGAAGAAGTCTGAGTAAAAACTGACATTTCAAAGTTTGTAAAATTGCTTATGAAAATAGGCTGATTGAAACACTTTTAAATTTCTTACTCATGGTTAAAGTGTCTTTTTGAACAACATATTTTCTTTAAAATAAGATCATTGGAGATCGTGTTTTAAAAGAAATTTTTAGATAATCACTAAAAATTTCTATTCAATTCTTATTTTCGTGTAAAAGAAAAAAACTCTTTTCAAAAACCTTTTTTCAAACTCTTTTCACTTCAATAATAAAAAGGATTGACCTTTTTGTTAATATTTTAAATATAAATTATATTTTTGTTGATATTTTAAATATAAATTATACTTTCTATTGTTAAGCGAGACTTCTTAACATGAAAGATAAATAACTAAGATGAAAAAAATTTAAATTTACTTATTAATCGCTATCCAATTGATGTCTAAAACATTTGTATGAAAGAGAAATTTTATTGCTTTTGTTTATGAATACAAAGTGTTGCTTTTTTGGAAAGCCTCTCTCTTTCTCAGGAGATTGAGAGATTTATATTACAATTGAAGTTTATATCGTAGACTGACTCTAACTTATACTTGCAACTGGCAATTTGCCAAAAGACTTGACTTTTTATGCTAGCTTAATAATGATTAAGTGCCCGTAACAAATAATAATAATAATAAAACCAAAAAGATGCCATCACAATCTTTTTTTTCCTCCCTTATTCAAAATAGTAAAATACGGTGGCCAACGATGGTGTTAATTTTGGTGTAATTTCCAAAAGAAAGAGACGATGTCTATCAAATAAAAAGTAGATGGTGGGCAACTTATCCTCTCCTCTTTGCGAGGGAAGAACTTGGTTCTTTTTTTCTTTCTTCTACAGTAACCTTTTCTCTGAAAAGGTACTAGGAATGAAAGGGTTTTGAAGCTTAGATGGCTTCATCTTTGTCACTCACGAGTTGGGTGTTCTCTTAATCCGTTTTATTTTCTTCATTGATTAACCCCACTACTTATTCTCTTCGCGCTTTCTTAAAAAAGCTAGTAACTGGTTGGTAGAGAAGATATTTTGCTGGAAAGGGATTGGAAACTGAATACAGAGGAGTTAATAAAAAGGTGTCAGGCAGTGGTTTCTAAAGAAGAGGAAGATGACATAGTAACGTTTATGTGTAGAATGCAAATCAAAGGCCAGCAAATAGCTGCTCACTGTTTGGTAGGGAAGATTTTAATCATGAAAGGGACAAATAGGGATGGTTTAAAAGCAGCTCTACAACAAGCTTGGCGAACTGTAAAAGAAGTGAAGATCGAGAACATGGGAGACAATACTTTCCTCTTTAAGTTTGCCTCCGAAGAAGAAAAAAAGCAAGTTTTAATAGGGGGTCCATGGCACTTCGATAGAGCCCTCATAGTGTTGGTGGAACCATTGGGCATTGGGGGCATCAAGAATCAATCATTCACACATACAACTTTCTGGGTACAAATCCACAACATACCCATTATGTGTATGGAGAAAGAGGCCATCCAGAAACTAGGAGAAAAGATTGGCACGACGAAGGAGGTTGAAACCGATGAAACAGGAGAAAGCATAGGCCAATTTGCTCATCTCAGAATCACCATCAATATTACTTAGCCTTTGAAAAAAGTGGTGTTCCTACAACAAAATGGGACCAGAATTCCAATGCCGATCATTTATGAAAGGCTGCCATACTTTTACTTCTGTTGCGCACATATCGGCCATCAATACCGGGAATGCTTGAATTATAAAGGCCAGCCAAAAGAGGAGCTACCTGGTGGATGGATGAGAGCAACTCCACAGGCTGAGAAAGCGAAACATAATCGTAATAAAGGGAAACCAGACTGGAATCAGAACAAAGCAAGACCAGAGATTGTAGAAGTCAACAGTTCGAGAACAAACCAAATTCAACACAACCCATCTGAACAAATTGAGCCATATCTAAGCAAAACGGGTATGGAGCAAGGGGACGGGGTTGAACCAATGGTTACAAGGCAAGAGTGTGCGGTAAACAAGGAACATTTAATGCTGAGTGCGGCTACAGTAGAAATCCAGGTGAATGAAGGGCAAGGCATGGGTGGAAACATCTGCAAACAGCCGAAAAAGTCAGAATGCAATGATAGCGAACCTAGAACCAAGAGTCAACGGGCGAGAAATGGGAAAGGGAGGGAATCAGAACTTCCACAGGCTTTTGAAAGCGACAAGAAAACGGAAGTTAACTGAATAAATCAGATGAGGATGAGGTAAATGATGGGCCAAAAAATGACAAAATGAGGCCCAAAAGTAGAAAGTTAAAATTGTTAGCAAGAAATCCCAAATCAGAGAAAGCAAGTATACAGGGGGTAGCCAATAAAAAAAGGCCCAGCATGAGGATCTTGGGCCATGTCCGGAAAATAAGAGAAAAAAGTTTAAGCAGCCCAATAAAGCAGTTATTCAACTGTAACCATTTTAGCTCACTTCAGACAAACTTTCAACTAAAGTTAAGAGATGAAGAACAAGAAGCAGGGGAGGTCGCAGAGGCAATGGCAGAAGACTCATCGGCGGGAGCTGGTGGCCACCCTGCCGGGGACCAATGAGGATCCTTAGCTGGAACGTTCGAGGTCTGGGGAAGCCTCGAACGCTCCTAGCTATTAAAAAAATTCTCCATTTGCAGCAGCCTAAAATCTTCTTTTGCTGCGAGACAAAAATGAAGGCTCAGCAAATCAATAGTGAATGCAGAAACTTTAATTTTGAAAATCATTTTGTGGTAGATAGGAATGGCCTAGGTGGGGGTTTGGCTTTATTTTGGAAGTCTGAGATTGATGTGCAGATAATGTCTTATAGTAACCACCATATAGATGCAGTGATTCAAAACGAAAATGGAAGAGTGCGGAGATGTATCGGCATTTATGGCCACCCAGAAACAAACTAAAAACATCACACTTGAACACTTTTAAAAAGGTTAGCACCTCTCTCTTCTCATCCCTGGTGTTGTTTTGGCGATTTCAACGAAATCTTGCATTTACATGAGAAAAAGGAAGGGGGGAATCATAGGAACTGGAATGGGATAGGGGTGGGCAACCCGCATATAGAAGTGTTCAAGTGTGATGGGAACGAATTGAAAACGAATTGAAAACAATTCAACTCAACCCAATCTATTACTTATTTCAACCCAACCCAATCTAACCCGTAGTTTTGCGGGTGGGGTTGATTGGGTTGGACTTTTGAGAAAGTCTATTCTTTTATGGTGTGTTTACTTAATGGGAATGGGAATGAGAATGGAAGAATGGGAATGGAAACCTATGTTTACTTGGCAAAATGTAATTTGGGAATGTGAATAAAATATGTAGATCCCACATAATTTGGGAATAAGGAATGTGAATTCCATTCCCATGGGGGGTTGGGAATGGAGGAATGGGAATGAGAATGAAACATAAATTTACTTTTCTATCCTTCTAATTTTTTCATATTTACTAAATTACCCTTGTTCAATTCACAAACAATTTTATTATTTTAAATGTCATTAATAATAATAATAATATTATTTGTATTATTATTATTAAATTTTATTAACTTTATTATTTTAGTTATTATTAATTATTATTTGTATTTTTATTAATATTATCATTATTAACAATAAAAATAATGATAAAAATAATAATTAATAACAATAATTAATTTATTATTATTAAAACTAATAATAACAATAATTAATAATAACTAAAATAATAAAGTTAATAAATTTAATAAGTATAGTAATAATGTAATTTTCATTATCTAGACACATGTATAAATATTATTATAAAAATGATATTAATTAAAAATAATAATAATAATAATAAATGTTAATAATGATAATATTAATAAAAATAATAAAGTTAATAAAATTTAATACTAATAATAATAATAATAATAATGATTATTAAATTTTATTAACTCTACTATTTTTATTAATATTATCATTATTAACAATAAAAATAATGATAAAAATAATAATTAATAACAATAATTAATTTATCATTATTAAAAATAATAATAACAATAATTAATAATAACTAAAATAATAAAGTTAATAAATTTAATAATTATAGTAATAATGTAATTTCATTATCTAGATACATGTATAAATATTATTATAAAAATGATATTAAATAATAATAATAATAATAATAATAAGTGTTAATAATGATAATATTAATAAAAATAATATTAAAAGTAATTAATAATAACTAAAATAATAAAGTTAATAAAATATAATAATAATAAATGTTAATAATGACAATATTAATAAAAATAATATTAACAATAATTAATAATAACTAAAATAATAAAGTTAATAAAAATTAATAATAATAAATATTAATAATGCTAATAAAAATTAATAATAATAATAATTAATTTTTATTTTTATTTTTATTAATATTATCATTATTAACATTTATAATTATTATGATTAATTTTATTTTTAATTAATATCATTTTATAATAATATTTATACATATGTAGCTCACGAAAATCACATTATTTAAATCATGTGATATTTTAAGAATTGATTCTCATTACCATTCCTCATTTCCATTTATTTTACCAAGAAATACATCAATTGCGATTCCAAAGACATTCCATTCCATATATTTTACCAAGAACATTAATCTCATTCATTCCTCATTCCCATTTCATTCCCATTCCCATTCATTCTTATTCCCATTCCCTATATTCCCCATTTCCATAACGTTTCCACCAAAACGCAAAAAAAATTAATTAATTAAAAAAATACAAATATTAAAATCCTTACAAAAAAATCCAACATTTCAAAATTCAATAATCAATTTATTAGTACATAATTAATGAAAACACAAATTATAAGTATATAATTAAATTTATTAGTACATAAATTTAAAGTTTTGTTTAATATAAAATATTATAGATCAAAATTTATATAATAATACACACACACGCATATATACATACATACATATATATATACACACACACACATATACATACATGTACATATACATACAAGGGTTGATAGGTTGGGTTAAGTTAAAAATTTTCAACCCAACCCACAAATAGTGCGGGTTGAAAATTTTCCAATCCAACCCAACCTAACCCGTAAAAAATCATACATGTTGGGTCGGGTTCACGGGTTGGACAGACTGGTGCCTACCCCTAGTTGAATTTAGAGGAGCACTCCAAGTGTGTAATCTAGTTAACATGGGGTATAATGAGTATCCTTTTACTTGGTCGAATAGGAGATTTGGCACTCATCACATAGAAGAGAGGTTAGATAGATTTCTCTGCAGCAAGGATTGGTACGAAACTTTTCAGGCCTCAACAGCAACTGATTTTGTGAATTGGGCTTCAGATCACTGCCCAGTTGTTTTTTATTGTAATGAGAGAGTCGGGAACAGAAGTTGGGGGAAAAAATACTCCAATCGAGAGCATTATGAAGACATGTGGAGTCCCTATGATGAATGTAAGAGAATAGTTTATAATGAGTGGGCACACTATGGAGAGAAGGGTGGGGAGAACCCGGCGCAACAATTTCAAAGGGCGGCCAAAAACTCTTTAGCTCAGCTTAAATTGTGGAGAAAGGATGAGTTCGAAGATAGGCAGAGAAAACAAGATAAGCTGATCAAACAGTTGGAGAACCTCGGACAGAGCAATAATCAAAGAATGGATGGGGCAGAGATCAGAAGAATTGAGAATCAGATTAACAATATGCTGATTGATGAAGAAGTCTACTGGAAGCAAAGATCAAGGGCTGAGTGGCTTAGAGATGGAGATAAAAACACCAAGTTCTTCCACTCTAAAGCTTCCGATCGAAAAAGGAAAAAACAAGATTTGGAGGATAGAAAACAATCAAGGCCAATGGACAAAAAAGCAGAATGAAGTCGAGATGGAGTTTTGCAATTATTTCCAAAGCTTATTCACATCCTCCAGCCCAACCTACAACCAAATTCAAGCTGCTTTAGAGGAACTTCCAACGAAAGTTACCCCAGAGATGAATGCATATTTGGAAGAGCCTTTCAGTCCCGAGGAGATAACTGAAGCTCTGTCTCAGATGCCCTCCACTAAAGCCCCAGGCCCAGACGGACTTCCTGCTGCTTTCTTCAAAAAAGCACTGGAAATCAGTTCATAGAGGGGTGAAAGAGACCTATCTATACATCCTTAATGAGCAAGATGATAGTCTCATATTCTCAACAGCTTCAGAATCAGAATGTAGGCACCTGAAGAGAATTTTTGACTGCTACACTAAAGCCTCGGGGCAGATCTTTAACTTCAAAAAGTCATCTATGGTTTTCAGCGGCAAAGTGTCAAGTAACCAGATTGCAACTATCAAAGATATCTTCAAGCTTAAGGTAGTGTCCAGCCATGAAAAATACCTTGGCCTACCATCCATGATCGGCAGAAAGAAAACAAAATTTTTCAAGGAAATCAAGCTGAAAATCCTGAGCAAGATATCGAGTTGGCATCACAAGATGTTCTCCAGTGGTGGGAAGGAAACTCTTATTAAAGCAGTAGCCCAAACAGTCCCAGCTTATGCTATGAGCATCTTCAAGCTTCCAAAAAGCTTATGCGAAGACATCTAAAAAGCCATTGCAAAGTTTTGGTGGGGATCTACAGAGGAAAAACAGGGCATCCATTGGGCTAAATGGAGCAGACTCAGCCAGGCAAAGAGTAGAGGGGGAATGGGATTTAGCGACCTCTTCAGCTTTAATCAAGCTTTGGTAGCCAAGCAAGGATGGAGGTTGCTGCAGTACCCAAATTCTCTGGTCTCCAAAGTCTTGCAGGCAAGATATTACAAAAACTCCACCTTTTTAAATGCAAGCTCAGGGTCAAACTCGTCTTATATATGGAGGAGCATTCTATGGGGACGGTAAATCATCAAAAAAGGAGCAAGATGCAGAATAAGTAATGCAAAAAAATTCGGGTCTACAAAGACTGCTGGATTCCAAGACCAAATTCTTTCAAACCAATATCTCCACCAACCATGCATGCTGAAGCTGTCGTGGCTGACCTGATTAATGCAGACAACCAATGGGATGTGGAAAAGTTGAACCAGCACTTCATGTCAACAGATACCAATCTGATCCTGAAGATCCATTTGCCAACTAGGCAATCCGAAGATGAAACAATGTGGCATTTTGACAAGAAGGGAGAATATTCAGTTAAAAGCGGCTACCAAATAGCTTTCAGAGTAAATCACCCAGAAGAGCTTAGTTGTTCAGACAACCATTCAAATCAATGGAAGGGGATATGGTCTCTGGATTTGCCTGAAAAGATTAAAATTTTCTTATGGAGAGATACAAATAACCTGCTGCCAACAGCCGAAAATCTGTGGAGGAGAAAAATTATTCAAGAACCAATTTGTCAAAGATGCAGAAGGATAATGGAATCAACAAGCCATGCTCTTCTAAACTGTGAACCAGCAAAGAAGATCTGGAACTATGCCCCTTTCTCAATGAACAGTCGTGACTTCTCTTCTCAGGACATTCTCACCACCATCCAGGATATGAGCAGCAGACTTAGGAAGGCTGACATCGAGCTAATGGCAGCATACTTGTGGGTTTCATGGTATGCAAGAAACAAGCTTTTGTTTGAAGGAAAGAAGTTGGAGCCAAGCGGCTAAGGCAGAATCAACTGTGGAAGCTTACCAAAGAGTAAGGAAGCCAGGGGCATCACATATTGACAATGCCACTAACAAGAAGCAGGAAAAATGGATCCCTCCCCCAAGGAATTTTGTCAAAGTAAATGCGGATGCAGCCATTAACAGTAAGGATCACCAGGTGGGCTTAGGTGCAATGATTAGAGATTCAAATGGCATTATGCTAGCAGCAGGCATCCAGCAGACAGAGCTAAAAGGAGAGGTCAGCTTTGCTGAAGCAGAGGCTATGAGATGGGGTCTGCAGATTGCCAAGGAAGCAGCCATATCGAGCTTAATAATTGAGATGGATTGTAAAGAAGTGGCTGATTTAGTTAACAACATAAAGGGCAGCAGAACTGAAATTTTCTGGATTTTGTCTGATATCTAAGACCAGAGAAAGAATTTCCAGAAAACTACAGTGCAATATGTACCTAGATATTGTAATGCTTGTGCCCATTCCTTAGCAAAATTTGCTTTGGGACGAAATACATCTGCTATCTGGTTTGATTCATTACCAGAAGAGATAGTGAATGTATTTGGAAATGTTGTTTGAAGTAACGAAAGAAGTTATTTCCTTTTCAAAAAAAAAAAAAAAGGAGGTGGTGGGCTTCTATAACTGAAACTTTGCATTCATACGGGTCGTGCAATTATTCATCACGGTTTGAAAACAACTACGAACTCATGATCCAAATTCTTCGCTACAGTCTCACATCACACTTTATTTGGGAAACTTAAATTATTTGGGAAACTTAAATTGTTTGTGACATGTAAATTACTTCAAATTATCCTCGTTCTCTCGTATGTGTTGACTCTCATGTAAATTTACATATGAATTTAAATTGTAATTTCCAAAAAAGGTTTCATGAGGATATTAAAGAGGTGCCAATGGCACCAGCGCACCACTCTGAATTAAAAGAACAAAATATCCGAATCTCAAAGTCTCTTTTAAGGACAATGCTCCCTGACCTTTAGGACAGCGTAGGAGAGTTCAAAGCTCACGCTACACACACACGAATAATTCACAACAGGAAAAATAAAATGAAAAAAAAAAAAAAGAGAAATGCAAAAAAAAAAGGAGAAAAAAAAAAACAATTTTCCACTGATATTGGCAGAGAAAACTAGATAACTGCATTTACAAGAAAGAAGATAAACCTTTGAGTATCACTACAAAACACTATATATTTCTGGTTTAGATACAAGTTTGTACTATCCTAATGATGAGAACTATCCCCCATTGTAGAGGTCTCAGTTATCATGGGAGAAACAATCCAACTAGTTCTTTCTTCGACTTGATTTCTTGTGCCTTCGGGTGTTGGTTGGAGACGACTGCTGATAGGATACTGGCAAGACAGTTCCTCCTTTGATGCCATCGGAATCTGTCATGTTAGTAAGCGTTTTCTGGGCTTCAATGTAAACCGTCAAATCTCTAATCTGCATTCATCAGATAATTTGTTAAAAAACCAGTAAATTCAATCAACCACATACAAGAAACTTTTGGTAATGATGTACCTGTTCTTCCAGATCAAGTATTGTCTCATCTCTCAACCTTAGTGACGTTATTTCCCTGCAAAAAGCAAAAATTTATAATTCCCTTATCTTACTGTAGACACATAACACAAACTCAATGCCACCAATAAGTTGAGGGTACTTGTTATTTCATTTTTTCGGAGCAAGTGTTATTGTATGGCCTATCTGCAAAGGTATAAGAGCACATAATTGCTCATTCCTATCTGACAAACCCACCCAAAATATTGCTTTAAGCACAGAATTTTGGTTGTGTTGCATTTATAAGCAGAAGACAATTTACCTCTCTTCAATTTCCTTAAACTTTTTCCGCATAATTTCTTGGTTCTTAATGAGTTTGTTGTTGACCTACAAGCCAAAAAATAAAAATGACATTACTTGCTATGAAATACGATAACAATTAAAAAAAGCTTCAATCAAAAGCATTAAATAACACACTCCCCCCCCCCCCCCCTTCTCAAAAAAACAAAAAAAAAAGGGGAACAGATCTGAAATGGGTGGTTAAAGGATTTACATCTGCAACTGCCTTTTTAGCCTCTTCACAAATTTCCAGCTCATTTTGAATATCCTGCATCTTGGAAGCCACAGCTTTCTCCACAGTTTCTGAGATCAAACTCTCCCTTTTACTTTTGGCCTCTGCAAGTAGAGATTCATAGTACTGGGGAAAAAAAAAAGAATTTAGAAAAGAATAATAATAATGCAAGTATATAGCTATCAGAATGATATGAACTAATGCAGGGATTAAAAATTTCAATCAAACAAGAAAATTTTCATTTGGGAATTCCTGCAAATTTGTCAAATGGAGGATTCCATATACCTAAATAATTGAATAATCCTTTCGTAAGTATTCAATCAGACTACAATTCAGAATATGCAGGAACACAGAAATGCCCACAAGAGCATACAGATTTCATGATATTCCCGCACATAAGTAGACATCAGAGATCAACAAAGAAGCAAGAGGGCTGAGAGAGGGATGGAAAAATCAAAATAAGAAATAAAATAGAGAGAAGAGGTCTATCCAAGTAGGGGGTTTTACATCTGGGAATGATGTACTTACTTGTCTTTGGGTCTCTAGCTGAGTGGCAAGAAGGTGGTTGTACTCATCTACAATCTATCATCAAGAATGGGAACCAGATATCAATGGATAGCTTAGCAAGACCAATAATTATCAACAACACTAAATAATCATATCAAGTCTCTTTCAGTTATAAAGATAATATATTCACAATTTCCAAAAGAATTTGCAATAGTGGAACATACTGCTTCAACTTTGCTGTTGAAAAGAGCCCCACTAATTCCAGAATCCTCACTACATTCACAAGTACCACAATGCACTTCATGTGACATGCAAGGAGAGTTCATTTCGACTAACTTTCCATCAGCTTTTGACTGGTTTAGCCGATGAACATAATTGTCACCAACATAATCCCAAATTTGTTGAGTTCTTAAATCAAGAGAGTACCAGTGCTGCGTATCTTTCCAGTGCCTAACAGCATGCCCTTCCTTATATCTGAGTCCATAAACAAGAGCAACAATAATTGATAAAAGTCCAAACTTGGGAAAAAGCATAATTCACAAATAGGCAACAAACGTTGAGTAATAAAGTCTTCAAACTGAAAACTATCAGCATAAGAAGAATGCTGCAATAAATGCAGTACCTTCCACATCCCACAAAACCACAAATCAAACAGACCCAAAGATTCTCCACTGTTCCACAAACAGAACAAGTTGGTCTCTCATCCTGCTGGTGACAAAACCGACAAACCTGAGGGCATAGAAAGTAGATAAGAATAGAAAAGATGGATTCAATATTTGATAGTATGCTACATGTCAGAATGTTCGAATTATTTTTCCTACTAAGCTATCAAATTATATTGCGAATAAATGGGAAAATTGACATCATAAAATCATTCGATAAACCAAAATCTTTGAACTGGAACATATGCATTCCAGAATAAAGAGAAAGGAGGGATGGGTGAGAGAGAACTAGTTCACCTGACAAGATAAAACAGTCCATTTTGCAGTACACGAACATTGAAATGAATGGTCACAGATTGTACTGAGAATTCCACTAGTGTCTGGGTCCAATCTTTCTGAAGTATCAAAATAAATAATATGAACCCCAAGAGAGGGGGGGAAAAATTAGGCTCACTAATCCCCTAAACAAAAATCAGAACTTCGTATGAAAAACCACTTAATCCAAGCGATCCACAAAAAGAAGGACAATATGTGACTCACCAAGACAAATCGGACAAGTAGGTAGCTCGGTAAATCCTGCTGGCGGTGTGCTAGCAATCTCAGCTAATTCTGTGTACTCCACAGAAAGCATAAATAGCATGTGGCATACCTCAGCCTATTAAAACCATACCCAGAATTATGTTCCCAATTTAATCACGTACCAGATTAAATCAGTCGAAGATGCGAATAAATCAGCAAAAGTGAAGAAAACTAACCTCAGCAGGAGAAAACCTTTTACCATTGAGGTTGCTATAAAATTCATCCGCAGTCAACTGATCAACAAGCTTGATCAAAACACTGTATCGATCTTCCATAGCATCATTCCTAACAGTATTAGAAGACATTAACTTTGACACTGTTCAGGGAATAGAAAGTGTAATAAAAAATAAATTTAATAATATCTAAAATCCAGAAACCTTGATAGGACCTTTACCTAATTGAAGCACCTATCTTAGTTGCAAATCAAATATTTTCTTATTGCAAAAGTAAAAATTACAATTTCAATTATAACTTCCTTCAATTTTCTAGCAATTAGAGCCAAAACCCTAGGTTCAATTCATTCTCGTCTTATTTGGAATTGAATAAGCGATGAACATAATAGTTACCTGATGAAAATGAGCTCCTCCACGTGGTCGATGTGAGACCCACAGAAATGGACAAATTCATCCGAGGAGAGGTAGTTGGGGACAGCAACCACAAAGATACACGTGGATCGCGAGCTAGGATTCTGTTGATAACTCAGCGACGTTCCTCGAAACAAGTGCACCAAGCCTCTTCGCTCGCTGAATTTAGGGTTAGGGTTAGGGTTAGCGCTTGATCGGGTGGCAGTACAGGAGACGGTGGAGAAGCCGGCTTCTTCAATCGTGATAGGGTGGTTGTCGTCCACTGAGTGGACTCGGAGAACGAACATTGTCTTTTCACTCTGGCGCTTGGAATCGGTGAGTCGACTCGGTTGAGGGAAATTGTAAAATGTTCGCGGGAAGTTGTCCCAGAAGATGCCGTTGAAAAGAAAAAGGGAAGTTTACAAAATTAACCCAAAAGTTTTGGTAATTTTTAAAACTAGACACCCTAAGTTTTTCTATTATATGTACCCACATATGTAATTTACAAACCTAAGTATCCTCAGATTTATCAACAAAATGCCTAACAAATCACACTAAAACTCTCCACCCTCTACTCACCAAAACTAACCATCTTTTACTCACAAAACATCAATTGGAAAGTAAAAAGCTAAGCTCAGTATTTATTTTTACATAATTTGTATTTTTATCTTTGGATTATTTCAAATTTATGCGAGTATTTTAAATAAAAACGAATTAGGATACAAACACAAAAAATGTGTGACAAGCACGTGTTGCACAAGTCACTTGCTGTCACATTCACAATAACATAACAAGTGTCTGGATCCGCTTATAATACAGCAGCTGTATCTCATACAGCTTTTTTATTATTTTTTTAATGGGTACTACAACCGGCCACCGGTTACCCCTCGTCTCACATGGTTACATTGAAAAATATTAAAGGTAAATATCATTCAGGTACCCTAGTTTAAGCAAATAACATAATAATCAATTTAAATATTAAAAGTATAAATACTTCATATTTTACTTTATGAGAAACCCTAGCCGCTCTTACCAAAAATCTTCAATTCCCTTTCTTTCTTTACTTTCTCTCAACTCTTGCTACCATCTATCTTTTTCTTTTTTTTAAAGAAAGAAAAATCAGTGCTTGTCGATCTCTAATCTCCACTCTACACTAATTTTTCTTGTCTCCACTCTTCAATTTCTATTTCAACATCCACGATCTGGTGGGTTTTTTTTTTTTGAAAAAAATATGCAACCTCTTGTGTCACTTTGCATAAAAAGTTTGATGGGGATTTCGGTGACCTTCAGGAAAAAGATGTGATTTTGGCCTTGATGAGGTTTGTTAAGTTATTTTCTTAGTGATTTAATTGTTTGGGACCGTCTGTGTTAATAATCTGAATTTTTTTTTAATTTTTTGAATGGTGGTTGCTGGTTATGGCTTGAAGCTGCTGAAGGCATCTGTCCAATGCAAGAAATTTTTGGCAAGTGTTCTTCTCGGTGACATGGGAGCCTAAGATTTGAAGACTGTAAGATTTTTCTATTTTCAGGCTTTGTCATTTTAATATTTAATTTGGACTGCTTTGGATGGTCTATATTTTTAGTATGTTCAGTCTTGTTATGTTTTGTTTAGAAAATCTCATATGGAAAAGAATTGGGATTTAACCAGTGTTGTCGTTAGTATTATGTTTGTTATAAGCATCGCTAGTGGGTACTTACATCTCCACCCAGGTGCTTGAGCGGTAGCACTTTTTCCCTCAAATTTTATATAATCTATTGTGTCATTGTTTATGTATTGAGATATAGTTTTAATTATTTGGATTAGCAGTGATGATTTTGTTTTTTGGCGCCATAATATTTCTTAAATTTGTTATGCATGGATGTTTTGTTTGCTTTGTGGTATGAATGTTGTGTGTTCAACTCCTCAGTTCAGTCACTTGCTGCAACCTCTCTAATTTTTAATTCCTTTTCCTTTTGTTTCGTTGGTTTCTATATTTAATTTTTTGTTTAGAGGATTTTTATCTGCTTATTATAGTTTTCTTTAATCACAGGAGTAAATAAAAATATGACATGAAACAATAATTCATGGTAGGAATGGAAATGGTAGAAAATTAGTTATTGAACTCGTTATTTTAATTTGTTTATTTTTGTGGTTTTACTCTATCTTAAGAATAGTAAAGTAGTCTCCTCCAATCTTTAACTGATTCTGTTTCTGTAAAGGTTCAATTATATTTAAGTAATATTATTAATGGGAACTTCTATTAGTGTTTCGGCATTTGTAAAGAAGATTAAATTTAATTGAATGTTTTTACCTATGTAATTGATTAGCTTTTTTATTTTAGTTACAGGGAATATTTTAATGATCTGAAACTTCATGATCTTTAATGTTTTAGTTGAATTATACTTATTTGATTATTAGATTTAATTTAATTTTTTAATTGTTTGTTGGATTTTTCTGCTTGTCGCAATTCGTAGGATTATAGTTGTAACATGTAATATGATTGAGTTGTTGTTTAAGATAAAGAAACATTTACCTGTTATTTGATTTTTTTTTATTTTTTTTTGGGTTTATGTCCCCATTGTCTATTTGCTTAAATGTCAATTTCACATTTGATATGATAATCTAAAAGCCATATTATTTGATTTTATATTACCTATTACTGGTTAAAATGAATTAGTAGGGCAACGGAATTTGGGAAAATAAGATAGGCTTGTATGAGATGGATGTAATATGTTAAAACAATCTTATAGGATAAGCTATTTTTTTTCAGTTGTTCAAGATAAATGTTTATATTATATGTGTGATTAATTTTCTTAATTACTAATTAATCATTGATTGAATCAGGTCAGCTAAGCTGTTAGAGGCAATATTTTATATCTTTTTCTGGATCCAGGTACTTTTGAGTTCATTTTTCTTTTAATTGAAGGCATTGTTTATATTGCATAATTGGGTTTCTTGGTAAACTAATCCAATTTCTTGGGTATCCAGTTACTTTGCATTCATATTTATATTTTTTCTCCGTTTAGGGAATAAAATATACTTAGTTCTGAGAACCACTTAGTAAATTCTTCTTCAAAAGAATATTTTTTTAGTTAGTTTTGAGTTTTAATTTATGAAAATAAAATTGGCTTTGTTAGAGTTAATTAGACTATCACTTAACCAATAATTATAATTTTTTTTCATTTTAGACATGATTGGGAAGGATTGTGCTTTTATCATGGTAATTCTTTGTTGTGAAAGCTCCCAATAGCTCTAGTACTATACATTATTACTTTCAATTATTAAGGTGACTCTGCCAGGAGGGGTGGCAGATTCATTTGGGAGATTTTTATATATTGAACTTAACTGTAATTCTGTATTATTTATAGCTTTATAAATTCTTGTTTATGAAGGCTTGACTGTTTAGGTTTTTTTTTTTATCACTGATCTGTGTTATTAAAAAAAAAAAAAGATTTTCAAGTTTTTTTTTTCAAATACATGGAATAAGCATGACCATGGATCTTGGGCCTTGTCTTGTAGGTGGCTAGATTGGCCAGCATTTGTAATTTAGCATCCATTTATTTCCAATAAAATGCTTTTAATTTCAATGATTTTATTTTACTTATTCTATACTAACCATGGTAATCATTAAGGCCAAGCATAAACGTACAACTCACTTGAAATTGATCTAAAAGTAGGAATACTGTAGAATTCAGATGAGGCTGGTTACTAATTTATGATATTGCAAAGCTGAGATTTAATTTTAATGTGTGTTTTCATAAATATGCAAGAATTTTATGGCTCTTAACACTTCTTTCTTGAAATGTTAAGGTGTTGTTGCAAATGCCTTTCATAGTTTTGGCAATTTTGCTTCATTAACAAGAGCAAGATATGGATTCTTTCATTTGATTTTTTTGGGATTGATGTTCTGTTATTCTGTTTATTGATAAGCTTTTTTTTTATTTTCACCATGAAAATATTATAGATAAACAATTTCATTAGTTGAGCTTTTAGGACTGTGTAGATCCAATGAAGTTTAAATATAGACTAGGACATTGTTTGTGAATTATAATTATAAGAGAATCTGAGATTAAATGAGCTTTCAGTTTTGTCAATTATGAACTCAATTAATGTTTCCATTTGTTCAACTATGTTTTTTTTTTGGTTAAACATACAAATGACATGAAATGGTTAGAGAATTTTATTGTTGTTTTTCTTTGCCATTAGCTCTAATTACAATGTTATAAGGTATGATATTTTGTTTTTGTATATTTCAACACTACTAGAATGATAGGCTTTCTCATTTTAGCTTTGAAATTATATTTGTGGATTTGTGACTTTCATTAAATGATGGATTGATTTGTTCAATATGCATTTGGATTGTGCTCTTTTGTAAATGTGTTGGTTTATATGGATTGAGAAATGGTATTATTTATTTGGATTAGCTGTGTGATGACTTTGTTTTTTGGTTCGTTAATGTTTTTTATTTGTTAAGCATGAACATTTTGTTTGTAGTCCTCCTAATCCTTGTACATATTTCTTATAGTTTTATTTAATCTTTTGTTTTTTAGCAAAAAAAAAAATTTTGTTTCGTTCCACAAATGAAATGAATGTTTAGAGTTAATCAAGGCACCTATTTAGTATTTAGTCACTTTGTTCCTACCTATCCAATTTCTCATTCTTGTTCCTTTTAAGTTTCTATATTTAGTTTTCCATTTGGAAGGTTTTGATTTACTTGCTACTGTGTTGTTTTATTTGCAGGAGAAAATGAAAATATGACATGAAGCAATAATTTGTAGCAGGATTGTAAATGCAGAAAAATGGAGATTGAACTCTTATTATTTTTAAATTCAGATCTTTTTTGTTTTACTCTAATCTTAGATATTTTGGATATTCTACTCTTTCTTTATATTATTTTCTTATGTCCAAATGTTCAATTATACTCCAGCGAATCTATCAGTGATATAAATGAAGATTCATTTTAATTGAGTATTTTTACTGATGTGATTCATTTTTCTTTGGTTATAGTTGATATTTTTCTTAATTTAAAACCTGAGTTTAGATTTTTTTATTTGAAATAAAATATTATTTTTCAAATTAGAAGTTTTTTCGGAGAAAAATGAAAATAGGTCAATCTATGTGATTGTAATTCATAAATAATAATAGTTGAAAGTGTTGATTGTTATGTTAAATTTTGAATCAAATTTGTGAAATGATAATTATAGACGGCATAGCTTTTAGAAATGATTAACACGTGAAAATTTTTGGACTTAATTTGTAAATGGAAAGTTATGTGCATACTTTATGGTTTTTTTCAGAAGAATACGTAATTAAACAAGAATAATACAAATTATGAACCAGAAAATATGTTAGCTAGTTATGATTATTTAAATGGTAAATGAGCGTAATCATAAACAAAGGTCAAAAGCTCCGGACATGATAAAATTTATGATCAAACCTCCTAAAATCTCCTAAAGTAATGAATTACGATTTTAAATAGAAAAAGTTAAAAGACATTTCAACACGCTAAGTTTTGCGACTTATAAAAATTGTGTAATCAAAATATCAATAATATCTTAATAACCTAAAAGGAGTACAATATAGCGAACATCTTATGTGCATTCTTATTATATTTAACTATAAATCTTAGGAGGCATGATATTAATAATAATAGCTGCATTTATATAAAAATAAAAATAAATAATTATAGTAGTACTCTTACAAATAAAATAATAATACTACTTATAATAACATGAATGTTTGATTGAAGTGATGAGAATTTAAAAAAATTATTTTGAAAATAAATAATATAGTGGTAAAAATTTTATACAAGTAAAGAGTTTTTGATTAAATTTATTTTAAAGATAAATAATTAGAATTAATTGAAATGGTATAATGGGCTATCCAATAAGAAAAAGAAAAAATGGAGATGTTTTAATAAAAATAGATCAAGTGAGCTTCGCAAGTTAAAATATTTTTTAAAAGCATACCAGTTTGCAATCATCCTTACTTGTTAGTTAAATGTTTACCGTTGAAGTTATGAAAAATTAAAGTAATTAGTTTGAACAGTAAAGAGAAATATGAAAATAAATGCATAAATTTATTTTAAATATAACTAAATAGTATTAATTAAAATGATAAAATGAGAATAAATATATACAAAAATTAAAAGCTCAAGTATGCATACAATCAAGTTCAAAAGATCTAGTGAAGTAATGAGAATAACAATTATAGTAAGAGTAAAAAATAAATGATAATGGTGATAATAATACGAGTATAATATAATAACATTTATAATTAATAACATAAATTTTTGGTTGGAGTACTGAGAAACTAAGAAAACTAATTTGAAAAGAAAATAGAGTGGTAAAAATTTAATTTCAATTCAAAAAAAAATCTTAATTCTTAATGCATTTAGTATTAAGATAAATAAACATAATTAATTTAATGTAAAAATGGGAAAAATGTTTATAAATCTCAAATTAGTAGCATTTAATTTAAGTTTTAGAAGTTGTGAATTGATTTAATTTTGTAATAGTTTTATTGATATTAATAGTTTTTAAAGAGTTATTTTCTCACAAGCTTGTAAAAAAATCTCTTAACAAACGTGGTTTTAGGCTCGACTCTTTTTGTAATTTTAACTTTTCAATAAGTCTCACATTAGGTTACTATTGTAACTAACTGCTTAAGTAATCGAAGTTCTCATTCTTATAATGAAAATCTTGATTTGATTTTTTTTAAAGTGCATCGGATAAATTAATAGGACATTATAATTTTATTTGCAAATAAATGCCAATAAATTTATGAGTAAGAAAGACCATTTGATTTAGATAAATTAATTAAACATGCAAAATTATTTTACAAAATGTTCTTACTATAATGTTAGATTTTCATCGTACCAAATTGGCCATAACAAATTTCTGAAAATTATTTTCACTAAGTCTTGAAAATTGAAGGACTTATTTTATAAATCGAAAATTATATACATATTTAAAAATGAAAAGGAAGAATACTCATTATAAGAAAAAAAATTTGTTACAAAATCTCATGATTGTAGTAATAATAATTGTAGTAATATTTTAAAAAAAATAATAGTGGTAATAATAAAAAAATAGTGGTAATAATGCAAGTATAATATAATAATATTTATAATTGATAACAAAAATATTTTGTTGAAGTAATTAGAAATTAATAAAACTAATTTGAAAAGAAAATAAAGTGGTAAAAATTTAATTCGAATTTAAAAAAATCTTAATTCTTGATTTATTTTAGTTTAAAGATAAATAAATATAGTTAATTGAATGATACATTTACAAGGATCAAAATTTAAGTATAAATAAATTCAAGTTTAAGAAATCTTATCAATTCAATTGATCCCAAAAAGAAAAAGAAAAAAGATAATTAAAAAAAATAAATTAAGAAAGTTTCAACTGTTGTAAGTTTAAACACTTTTATAATTTACGCTGTCAAAACTTTTGAAAATTTAATTTTTATTTTTTGAAAAACACAGCAATTGCACGCACCTTTACATCTACTTTTAATTTACTATCAAATTTTTGAAACATTAAAGAAATTATTTAAAAAGTAAAGAGAAAGTTGAAAATAAATGCATAAATTTACTTGATAACTAAAAATAATTAATTTAAATGATAAAATGAGAATAAATATGTATAAAGATTAAACAAACAAGATATATATATATACACACACTCACACACACACAATCAAATTCAAGAGATTTGAAGTGAAGAAAATGGAAAAAAATGCACTTAGATTATAGACAAAATATTGGAAAAGATTAAGGGTTGTAATAAAGATTTTTCAGTATTATATAGTAAGTTGATATTTACAAAAATAGTAAGGGGTCAAACATAATTCACCTTATTAATATTATTGTTATTGGAAATAAAAGTACATTAACTATTTAACCCAATAATTGGAATATTACCAAGTTAATGAGAAGGTTCAAACCAAAATTTGTAGAATAATAGTTGAAACAAATAAACTCATAAGGGAGAAAATATAACCAAAATAAGGAACTTACTTAACCAAAAATAAAATGATGAAAAATAAATTTGGTACATAACCGAAATAATTAAAATCTTACTAAATTAATGGGAATATTCAACACAAAATTAGAGTAATAATTAGTTGAAATACATAAACCAACAAGAGAGAAAGTGCAACGAAAATTAGGAACTCATCCAACGGAAAATAAAAGCTACTTGGAATATAACCGAAAATTTCGGCATTTAATGAATTTAATAGGAATATCAAACGTACAACCGGTGGAATAATAAGTTGAAATATATGAACCTGTAAATAAAAAATCCTTAACCAAAATCCGGAACTAATCTAACAAAAAAAATGAATTTGGGTATTTAACCCAGATAACCGGAATCTTACCAAGTTAATTAGGATATTAAACGCAAAATCAGTGAAATAATAGTTGAAATATATAGACGCATAAGGGAGAAAGTATAATCAAAATCAGGAACTTACTTAACCAAAAATAAAATGATGAAGAATAAATTTGGTACATAACTAGAATATTTGGAATCTTACCAAATTAAAGAGAATATTCAACATGAAATTAGAGTAACAATTAGTTGAAACACATAAACCAATAAGAGAGAAAGTGGAACGAAAATTAGGAACTCATCCAATGGAAAATAAAAGCTATGTAGAATATAACCCAAAATTTCGACATTTAATGAATGTAGTAGGAATATCAAACGTAAAACCGGTGGAATAATACGTTGAAATATATGAACCTGTAAATGGAAAAGCTTAACCAAAATCCGGAACTACTCTAACAAAAAAATTAATTTGGGTATTTAACCCAGATATCCGGAATCTGACCAAGTTAATTGGAATATTAAACGCAAAATCAGTGAAATAATAGTTGAAATATACAGACCCATAAGGGAGAAAGTATAACCAAAATTGGGGGTTTATTTAACCAAAAATAAAATGATGAAAAATAAATTTGGTACATAACCTGAATAATTGAAATCTTACCAAATTAATTGGAATATTCAACACAAAATTAGAGTAACAATTAGTTGAAACACATAAACCAATAAGAGAGAAAGTGCAACGAAAATTAGGAACTCATCTAACGGAAAATAAAAGCTACTTGGAATATAACCCAAAATTTCGGCATTTAATGAATGTAGTAGGAATATCAAACGTACAACCGGTGCAATAATAAGTTGAAACATATGAACCTATAAGTGAAAAAGCTTAACCAAAATCTGAAACTAATCTAACAAAAAAAATGAATTTGGGTATTTAACCCAGATAACTGAAATCTTACCAAGTTAATTAGAATATTAAACGCAAAATCAATGAAATAATAGTTGAAATATATAGACCCATTAGGGAGAAAGTATAACCAAAATGAGGGATTTATTTGACCAAAAATAAAATGATAAAAAATAAATTTGGTACATAACCGGAATAATTGGAATCTTACCAAATTAATGGGAATATTTAACACAAAATTAGAGTAACAATTAGGTGAAACACATAAACCAATAAATTAAAATTAGAAACTCATCCAACGGAAAATAAAACTAAATATAACCCAAAATTTGATTTAATGAATTTAGTAGGAATATCAAACATACAATTGGAATAATAAGTTGAAAGATATGAATCAGTAAATGAAAAAACCAAAATCGTAAACTAGTCCAACCAAAAAATAATTTGGATATTTAACCCAGATAACTAATCTTATCAAGTTAATTGGAATATTAACCACAAAACGTAACGATGATTGAAACATATAAAGCAAAAGGGAGAAAGCATAACCAAATTTAAAACTTTAACGAGAAAAGAATCTACTTGAAATTTAACCCAAAATATTAGTATTTAACGAATTTAATAGAAGTTTTAAACACAAAACTAGTGAATTGGAAAGTTGAAACAATGAACCTATTAATGAGAAAGTTTAACCAAAATTAGGGACATATGAAATTAACTTGAAACATTTACCTAATATATTGATATTTAACCAAAAGTATTAGGACATGATTATTTTACCTTTTTTTAACTTTTATTTAAATTAAAAATATTTTTCTCACTCAAATATTTTTTAAGTTAAGTTTTTATAAATTTCCATAATTTTTTTCATTTCATTTTATTTTTTCTGCATTAAAAATGATTTTTTTAAAATTATTGAATGAACAATCGGTAAAATATCGGTTGTTCAAATAGAAAAAGTAGGTTGTATGTCATACAACCCTGTACTATACGAAGACTCCAAGTGTCTTCATGTGACAAGAGTCTGTCGGCTGAAAACACTTGTTGTCTGACAATCCCCCTAAGCCACCATCAACCCATAACATCTTAATCTAAAAAAAAAAAATGAATGAGACAAATAAAGTATACGTAGACATTTTTATCAAACCCCTGACATGCCATTTGTAATATAAAAACTTAACACAAAATAATATTCACCAAATGTTCATCTATCATAAAATATACGCTCAATTACATTTAATTGATGGTTCAATGTTATGAAAAAAAAATATCTTGCTTTGATGTTAAAATCTCGAGATGCAGCTATCATCAAATCACCGAAAAAAAATATCATCGTCCAAACGCCAGAAATGCAGCTACGTCCTATAAAAAATGATGCTGCCTTCAAAAGCATATCAAGTCTCCGTCGATTTTGCCAGAAAAGCATTGACAAAAGGGGATGATCAAGCCACCAACGGTTTTGAAAGAGAGAGAGAGTGAATTATTAGTTTGAAAGGCAAGGATATTTGGAAAAAAAAAATTAATTAGCCTAATGAGAGAAAAAATTAGCGTGGTTGTTTGTGAAAGTACCCAAAACTTTTATGGTGCGTTTACTTCCAGAGAATGTGAATGAGTTGGAATGAGAATGTGCTGAGAATGTGAATGGGCTGGAATGAGAATAAAAAATGGGAATAAGATTAATGTTCTTCTTGAAAATAAATAGAATGGGAATGTCTTTGGAATCTGGTTGATGTGTTTCTTGTGAAATAAATAGGAACGAAGAATGGGAATGAGAATTAATTTACCAAAATACCCACAGTATTTTTATTATTATTATTAAATTTTATTAACTTTATTGTTTTAGTTATTATTAATTATTGTTATTATTATTATTATTAATATTATCATTATTAACATTTATTTTTTTATTATTAATTATTGTTAATATAATTTTCACTAATATTATCATTATTAACATTTATTATTATTATTATTATTATTAAAATTTTTATTAACTTTATTATTTTATTATTATTAATTATTGTTAATTATTTATTATTATTATTATTATTATTATTATTATTAAATTTTATTAACTTTATTGTTTTAGTTATTATTAGTTATTGTTATTATTATTTTTCTTAATATTATCATTATTAACATTTATTATTATTATTAAATTTTATTAACTTTATTATTTTAATTATTATAACTAAAATAATAATAATTATTTTTATTATTTTTATTGTTAATAATAATATTATTAATAAATTAATAATTAGAAGGGTACAAAAGTAAATTCATCTTTCATTCTCATTTCTACATTTTCATTCCCTACCCCCCATAGGAATGGAATACCCATTCTTTATTCCCAAATTGTGTAAGACCCACATAATTTATTCCGATTCCCAAATTCAATTTTTTGTTAATTTCCCAAAGAAAATTGACATTTATGTGTTATGGATTGATCCGAAAATTTGCAACCCCAACTCAATTCCATCACATAATTACCAATTTACCTGCGTCCCTAAACCTAATCATGACTCTCAATTATCATAATTTAGAGACGTCAATTTTGTCTATAATTCTTTTTTTAAAAAAAATTGTGTATTATTTTTATGCACCACCTATTTGACTGTAACAATCCCACAATTTGTAAAAACAAAAAACAAAATTCTCTTGAATGACGTGTCATTTGATGTGATATTTTTATTGAATGAATGATAATTTTATTCAATAATTTAATTTGTTATTTTCCCATCCATATATTATGACTACATAAGGGTCCATTCGGTTTAGATAAATATAATTTGAGATAATTCTATCTTTATTTGAGAAAATCTTTGGTAGTGTAGTAGCTATCTTCACCCATGATTTTATCCTTTCATTCATGTTTTTTTTTTTTCCCCTTTTTTGGTTGAAAATTTGAAGCTACTTAATACAATTTAAAAGTTACAGCAAAAGCTCTATTGCGAATTTTATAGAATTAATTTTTTTAATTTTTTTTTGAAAGAAAATATAAAAGCAAGTAAAGAGTGAAAAAACAAATTAAAGAGCCACATAAATATATTAAGTGTTAATTGAAGGTGTCAATTACAGGGGTGTTTTTTACGAAAGTAAAAGAATATCATTCTTTGACTCCTTGAGGATATTTTAAAATACGGTGGTGATATTTAACCCTCTCTAATAGCACAAATAAAATATGTTTTTTTTTTTTGGTTAAAGCTGCAAGTTTATTCTTAAATTGAAATTGATTCATTCAACATAATTTAAAAATTAAAAAATCAATATACGATCATTACCATGATGAAGATAATACTAATTTATTTTTAAAGATACACTTTTATTGATATCTAAATTATAAAATTTAATATGTACTTATAGACAAAACAATCAAAACTAAAAGATAAATTTTTATTCATATTCTAAAATAATATATATATAAATGCCCACAACTCGATGGTTAACCTGGTGTAGGAATTCCTTGTCTTATCTTTGAGATAGACATATATTGAATTATATTTACATTATGTATTATTTAACGTAATATTAAAATTAGAAGTACAGTGGTATGTTTGGTATTAAAATGGGATCTTTTATCAAATAACCTAAATTTTAAAGTTTCCACGGGTGCATTTACAAATAGGGTGCCCCGATACAAAGGGTGGGGAAAATATCAAAAATACCCACCTTGCGATGTTAATAATGATTCTCCACGATTACGCCTTGCGTGTGCCTTCCAACAATGCATGAAAACGACAACGTTTCGTTGCCAAAACGGACCCTCCCTCCGCCTGTTCAGCGGCTTCTAGCAAAATGCTCTTTTTCCCCGCTCTCAAACGCTCCTTACATGTAGAAACAAACGCATAAGAAAGCACATCGAAACAGAAAGTAAAGAAAAGCAGCTACTACAGTGCATGTAGTCTTAGATCCGTTACTCACGATCGGTGAACTCTTCCAATCTCCGCCGTTCACTCCACTGACCCAAGTCAAAAGAGCTTCCATTTCTCAATCAGATCTACCACCACCCACCGAAACTTCCCACAAAAGAACAGAAAAAAAAAGGTAACAATTTTGTATTACTCTTCCTTCATTTTTAATAGAAACTCTTTAACCGTAGTCATTTGTGAGGTAGAACAATGGCACCTAGCACGATCCGTAAAGCGATCGGTGCTGTGAAAGATCAAACGAGTATCAGCTTGGCTAAAGTGGCTGGTAATATTGCACCGGACCTTGAAGTATTGGTTGTTAAGGCGACCGGTCATGATGATGAACCAGCTGATGACAAATATGTTAGGGAAATAGTTAGTTTGATGTCTTATTCAAGGGGGTATGTCAGTGCATGTATTGCTACCATATCCAAACGGTTGAGCAAAACCCATGATTGGATTGTCGCGGTGAAGGCTTTGATGCTTGTGCATAAGCTTTTGTTGGACGGGCATTTGTTGTTTCAGGAGGAGATTGTGTATTCCACGAGGAGAGGGATGCGGGTTTTGAATATGTCTGATTTTAGAGATGAGGCGCATTCTAATTCGTGGGATCATGGTGGGTTTGTGAGGTTTTACGCTATTTATTTGGATGAGAAGGTGGAGTTTGTGGTTTATGAGAAGAAAATGAGAGGTGGGGAGGGGAAAGTTGTGGAGAGAGAGGATAGGTTTGGGGATGATTTTGATCGTGGGATGGAGTTGAGATCGCAGTCTTATGGTGATGTGAGTGAATCAGTGAGGAGGGAGGAGAGAAGAGAGGCGACTCCCATGAGGGAAATGAGGCCAGAGAGGGTTTTAGCGAGGTTGAATCAGTTGCTGAGGATTCTTTATAAGGTTTTGGCTTGTAGGCCAACAGGTGCAGCTAAGAGTTCTAGGTTGGTTCTTGTTGCCCTTTATTTGGTTGTGAAGGATAGTTTTGGGTTATATGTTGACATATGTGAGGCTTTGGGGGTATTGTTGGATAAATTTACAGAGATGGAGTATGCCGACTGTGTTAGGGGTTTTGATGCTTATGTTAGTGCAGCCAAGATGATTGATGAGCTTGTGGGTTTCTATGGTTGGTGTAAGGATATCGGGATTGCAAGATCGTCTGAGTTCCCTGAAGTGCAGAGGATAACTGATAAGCTTTTGGGGACACTTGATGGCTTCTTGAAGGAAATGGCAAACAGGCCAAAGAATCCTGAAAGAATTAGGGAGGAGAAACTTCCTCCTAAGCAAGAACCAGAGCCTCATATGAATGAGGTCAAGGCTCTTCCTGCACCAGAGAATTCCTCTCCTCCACCACCACCACCACCACCTAAGCCTCAACAACCACCTAAGCCACAACCTCAGCAGGTGACTGATGATTTGGTGAACTTGAAGGATGATGCTACATCAGCTGATGAACAAGGGAACAAACTGGCATTGGCTTTGTTCTCTGGGCCACCTATGAATACAAATGGTTCATGGGAAGCATTCCCATCAAATGGACAGCCTGAGGTTACTTCTGCGTGGCAAACTCCGGCTGCTGAAAGTGGTAGAGCAGATTGGGAATCAGCTTTAGTGGAAACAGCCGGTAATCTATCGAAGCAGAAAGCTGCATATGCGGGTGGTTTTGATTCGTTGGTGTTAAATGGCATGTATGATCAAGGAGCAGTACGGCAGCATGTCAGCACAACTCAACTGAGTGGTGGGAGTGCAAGCAGTGTGACATTACCTGGGCCTGGCAAAAGTGCTACACCGGTGCTAGCACTGCCAGCACCAGATGGGACGGTCCAGACAGTGGGGAATAATGACCCATTTGCTGCATCACTTACTGTGCCACCTCCTTCGTACGTGCAGATGGCAGAAATGGAGAGGAAGCAGCAGTTTCTTGTGCACGAACAGCAGCTTTGGCAGCAGTATGGAAGGGATGGGATGCAGGGCCAGGTGGCCCTGGCCAAGATTGCTGGTGGTTCTGGTTACTACGGGCCTAACCCTCAATCAATGATGCCTTATGGGATGCCGCAGGTCACTGGCATGGGGCAGCCTGGACCTGGAGGGTATTACTACGCACCCTATTGAAAGGGGTGGTGCTTCATATGATGCACATTAGTACATTCCTTCCTTCCCTTTTGGAAGATTTTCTTTATCTTGTAATGTTTTTGTTCTTGCATTTTCCTTTTACATGTATAGCATGCAGTTCAATCATGCAGGGTATGGACAGAAACAGAGTCTATTTACAATTTTCTATGTTTTATAATATTTATACAGTTATGAAACAAATTTTCCCAGCCACCTTCATCGTGGATTGAGAAGTGTTTATTTAAGTCACTTGTCGATGACAAATCTTATTGAGACCTTCTTGGAGTGATCGCCGGGACTTTTGAGGCCTTTCTGAAATAAGGTTGTTTGAAAAGGACAAATTGTCCTGGACAAATTGTCCTGGTAGGCTGAGGAAGGACTGCAAAAATTCCATAAAACAAATAAACAACAAATTTATCCAATTTTAGCTGAGGTAAGCAGGTCCTTAAATCGGTGATGACTCGTCCGACTTCTTGGTTTTTGTTTGTCAGTTTTTGTTTATTTTTTAAAATATTCAGCAAAACCTGAAACTAATTGATCGGTTCATCAGAAAAACAACGGGATGCCGGTTCGCTGGTCTCCAATAATTTATACAGCTGATTTTGCGCTTGGGATTGGATTATCCTAAACCCAGACCTTAATAAGACACAGCTGAAAAAATTAATTCGCGGAAACCGTTATCTTTAAAATAACTTTTATTAAATTTTAGATTAATCACTCATCAAATGAATGATGAGATAATGTAATTATATGCTGTAATGTAATAAAAAAATTATCAATCATTTACTAAATGACATATAATTATTATTTCTCTTGTACCTCCTATTTTATTAGGTTTAATATATTTTTAGATTTATGAAAGAAAATTATGATATTATTTAAATTAAAATTTGGATAGTAGTTATTTCTCTTCTTTAGATAATAATGTAGATACTAAATAATAATATTTATATTAATTGATAACATAAAATTGTTAACTTTTTAATTTTTAATTTAAATAAATGAATAATAATTAACTTAAATTAATATTTAAATCAATGATATAATAGTCACTAATTTATTATTATACATAAAATAATTTAAACTATTCTATAACTATTTTAAATTATGTAATATTACATGTATATATCTTTTTTTCAGAAAGAACATTACATATATTTATATTAATGTGGATGTGGATGTCATCTAGTTGAGTGATTTGGATTCATTGTTATGCTCATTTATACTTAAATTTTCACAATCTCCTACCACATGTGTGTGTATAACAATATATAGCTAAGATTTAATTATTTTTATATTTTTATCCAATAATTAACAATTGTATACATCTAAAAGGTTAGCAAAAAGGTTAATTCGGTAATTAATCTAAATCTTTAATTGAGATAGTAAAATCTTTTATATGGAAACAAGAGGTTTGAGGTTTAAACCCCACTCACATAGATAGGGAATCGGGTTATCGTTAGACCAAATAATAAAATACCTACAATTTTGGGTGTTAGTTTGGTACATTGATTAGGATTAATGGGTGAGTGACATGTGACAATAGAAAATATAAGAAAAAAAAAAAAGTTAACAATATATCTAGAGGAGAAAATAGCTTGGGCAAGTTAAAAGTGTACCTTCAAAGGGAAGGATAACTCTAGTAAAAATCATCTACTCTGAGTGTCATAATTATAATTCAAATATGACAATTGGAGCCCTCACATGTATGGATTACATGGCATTAGAAAATAGATAAATACTTTTGTCTTTTAGGCTAAAAGTAAATAGTAATGAGAAAATGACATATCAGTACTCTTCAAGAAAAGTAGTAGGTCCTTTGCATCAGCATCCACTGTCAAAGAGTATGGACCACATGAGGGCTAAAATGGTTATTTGTTCACCAAGCTTATTTTGATCACTATCAATTGAATAAAAGAAAAATACAAAAATAACTACGTTTGGAGGACAAACCAATGAGAATTTGCCAACTATCCAGAATTACCAATATACCTTAGGCACACTTCTATATAAGGTTTGCATGTTTCAATTTTGAAGGGAGATCTTTTGGATTTTTTTTTTAAGATCTCATTATTTTTGTAGATTTTTTGAGTTGCTTCATCTTATTTTTCCTCTAATTTTAGGGTTTCTTCCTTTATTTTGCAATTCTATAAAAGTTATTGTTTACCACGTGTTCCTATTCTTGTTCTCCTATATGTTGTTATTCATTATGAACGACCTATAATGAGGTTTCGTTCATATTGTAATGAAAATAATGTAATACTTCAAAAACATAGTAGATTAGAGATGAGTTACTCTCGTGAATATAGGGTGAAGGGTTGAACCACGTAAATTTTAGTATTTTTTGTGTGTGCTTATTTTCAATTTATTGTGATGATGTCGATGCCTAGGTCTTATTTCATATATAAGTTCTTCTGAGCTATCTCCCAAGGTCCATCAAGCTTTTCATGTGAGCTATTAACCTCATATAATTGCGTCTGTTCACCACCTAGTGCACCCGAACTACGCCACTTGCCTTCAAATATCAGAAAAACACATCTGAATCCTTATTAATCCTACCTTTTCCCAAATATAAATCTATTTATTTGAATTTGATTAAAGATAGATTCGGTGAGAGCAATCGATTTGTTCAAATCGGATCCTAGAAAAAAAATGAAGAAAACATCTTCATTTATTATATTAATTTATTAATACTTACCATAGTAAATAAATAATCTTAGATTAATTTCTTTAAAATAATTTATCCAGTGTATATAATATTATGTGTCATAAAACAAACAACGTATTGTATAAATTCTACGAAGTTTTCAAACAGATCATTTGTATTATGGTATTATTAACAGCTTGTGGTTAAATATTTATTGCGGAGTAGATATAAACAACATATTATAAATATTAGTCAAAATTGATACAAATCTATAGTGAAAAACTTAAATAAAATAAAATATTTTGTTTTTTGTATTTTTTATTTTGAAAGGATGTATTTCTAATAATTGGTATAGCCTTGGGCGGATGGTTAACAAATTCTCATATTTCCAAATATTCTCTGATAACCCAAAGTTACAAAAGAATTCTCCAATAAACCCTCAAAAACCCCAGCACCTGCACGTCAGCCACTTCACTCAAATGTAACATTCCAGCACCCACATCTCATCCTCGGAGATGTCAAATGTCGTCGTTCTAGACAATGGTGGCGGCCTCATAAAAGCGGGTCATGGCGGCGAGCGTGACCCCGCCGTCACAATACCCAACTGCATGTACCGTCCACTCTCCTCCAAAAAATTCATCCACCCATCTCCCACCGCCGCCGCCACCACCGAAGACCTGACCTCTGCCGCCGTCCGCCGCCCCATTGACCGCGGTTACCTCATAAATACCGACCTCCAGCGCGACATCTGGGCCCACCTCTTCTCCTCTCTCCTCCACATCAGCCCCTCCGCCTCCTCTCTCCTACTCACCGAACCCCTCTTCGCGCTTCCCTCTATCCAACGCGCCACCGACGAGCTCGTCTTCGAGGACTTCAACTTCAAGTCTCTCTTCGTTGCCGACCCGCCGTCTTTAGTTCACCTCTACGAGGCCAGCCGGCGGCCGTACGGGCTATTGTCGGAGACACAGTGTAGTCTTGTGGTTGACTGTGGGTTCAGTTTCACGCATGCGGCGCCGGTGTTTCAGAATTTCACGGTGAATTACGCCGTTAAAAGGATTGACTTGGGCGGTAAGGCGTTGACTAATTACTTGAAGGAGCTGGTATCGTATCGCGCTATTAACGTTATGGATGAGACTTTCATTATCGATGATGTTAAGGAGAAGTTGTGCTTTGTCTCCCTCGATGTCGCGCGTGATCTTCAAATTGCCAGGTTCTTCTTTTTATTTATTTTTTAAAAATATTGTGGTTTATTTTCCCTTTTAAAAAATAAAGTGTTCGGCTGAGTGACTAACTTAAGAGGGCAACGAAGAGGCGATTGTAGTTTCCTCTGTTTTTGTTTACCCGGTTTCGTTATAGCAACAAGATTAAGATGGGTATTGGCAGAATAACTCTATCTTGCCGTTATGTGTTTATTTAAGTGAAATCTGTAGATGATTATGATGCATGTAAATAGGTATAATAACCTTGAGGATTTGATTTTCATTAATGAACTGAAATGTGATTGCAATGTGTGTGCTCTGTATCGTATGCATTAATACTTATGCTGGTTTGTAACAATGTATATTTATTTGTTTGTGTGTGCCTCTGTGAACTGTCTTTGTAGGAAACGCGGTAAGGACAATGTTTTGCGTTGCACATATGTCCTTCCTGATGGTGTTGCACACACTAAGGGCTTCGTTAAAGACCCTGATGCTGCTCAGAGGTATCTTAGTCTGAGTGACGGATCTCGATCTCAACCATTAGAGACGGTGAAGGATATGGATCGAACAGAGGTTATGGAGGAGGCTAGGGACAGAAAGAGAGTTGATTTGGCAAAAAATGTATTAATCCCATTTTCTTTTATAATTAATCATCTTTGCAACTCAAGTTAAGTACAAATTATTTTAATCCGTGCAGGAGTTTGACTTGACAAATGAACGCTTTCTTGTCCCAGAGATGATCTTTCAACCTGCAGATTTGGGTATGGATCTCAGATTAATGCTGTGGATGTTTGTTGCAGTTTTGCTCAGCACTTTCAAAAGTGCTGATTTGGAGGGTTTTTTTTTTTTTTTTGACAGGAATGAACCAGGCTGGACTAGCTGAGTGCATTGTTCGAGCTGTTAATTCTTGCCATCCTTATCTTCATTCTGTACTTTATGAAAGGTGGTTTCATCAAGTTGCTGCTTACCATAAGTTTTAAAAATAACACATTTAATTTTTTGTATTATTTGCTGAAGCTTTTGTTTGTTAAGCAGCATTATATTAACTGGTGGAAGCACGTTATTCCCTCGATTTGCTGAAAGACTGTAAGCTCTAGCCTTTCTATTTGAATATGAGATTAATCTTGAGGCACCATCAAGTATAATATTCGTGTATTGCAGAGAAAGGGAGCTTCGGCCTCTAGTCCCTGATGACTATCAAGTGAAAATAACAACCCAAGAAGAGTATTCACATCCTCCTTAAAAGACTAATGACTTTTTCTTTAGAAGTTACTTCTTCCCAATTGGTAAAACATTTTCGTGCTTTCCAGTCCCTTATTAGGTGTCTGGCGAGGAGGATCACTTTTGGCTTCCAGTCCTGATTTTCAAGCAATGTGTGTCACCAAGGCCGAGTATGAGGAGAATGGATCTGCTCGATGTCGCAGGCGATTCTTTCATTGACTTCACATATTTCTAAAGGTATGCCTTGTCAATGACCCCCATTTATTTGCTGTCTGGTTAAAACCACTGAAGAGGATAGATGTTTTAAATCACCCAAAACATAATCTTGTTTTAAATTTCATATAGCTTTGTGGCAATTAAATGGTGCACGAGGACTTAAGCTGCCGCGCATGCACTGTTTTCTGTTGAACAAAACAAGGTGGAGCCAGGTTTTGAAGGTTTTGATGCCTTGTAAATGATGGGAAAACATCTGGACTTCTACACTCAGCTTGTTCTGGTATTGAAACAGAGAAAATATGGCGCCTAGACAGTTTCGCCTGGTGATGGCTCGACTTTTAATCTGTTGGCTATAGAAACTAGAAAGTGACTGACATGGTCAAAATCCTGATCGATTCATACTCAGACGCTAAACTAAACAAGCTGGATCGCCACATCAGTAGTGAATGCAGATCCATGTAAGCAGGCTTATAACCACTTTTAGTGAAACTACATCATTACCGCACCATCCAATTGGATTCTTACCATGTAGACATCTAAATGGATGATAGGGTTATATTTACCATGTGAAGTCAATTTCTCTGACATATTTCTTTGTAATTTGGGCTTTGTTTTCTAAAAGTTCGATAATAATTGATATATCAAGAGGCCTTAAGAACAGAGTCATGCTCTTGCAGTTAAGTCGAAGGCATTGGGATTAATCCTTAAATGACGGGAAGACCTGAAAATAGAGGAATGATCAACTACGGATGGCTGCCTATAAAAAAATGAGTATCTGTGTTTATTTTTCTTTCCCATATGTCGAGTCAAAACAATGAATGTACCCAGAAGGGCAATGTGGATAAGTGAATAATGTATATATCAACATGCGCATATGGTAACATTGCTACTCACCCCGACCAAGAATCTTGTTCCCCCGAAAATTCAGCAGCAGCACAAAATTTTGCCTGTGAGCTACAACATTGCTCACCTTTCATTTATATCTCCACGACAACTTTGTCAAAAGCCATTCTGCCACATTTCTTCTGCAATCAAGTGAGATTCCATTTCTAACAAACAAACAACCTGCTTCTTCCAAGTTGCTCAAGTTCATCATGTTGCCAACAACCATAGGATAGCAAAAGAATCTGGCACGATGCTGCATACTAAAGATGGAGTCTCTTCATCTGACCAC
Organism: Citropsis articulata; assembly: GCA_030449925.1. Lineage (NCBI taxonomy): Eukaryota > Viridiplantae > Streptophyta > Magnoliopsida > Sapindales > Rutaceae > Citropsis > Citropsis articulata. Next base: position 19,217,361 of record JASUUH010000121.1, on the reverse strand, counting down.
GAGCCTGTTACTCCAATGAAAGCACCTTTCCACTAAGAAAACAAATATGACCAAACATCTCTGATAACGATCTTGCCCAACCGGTCATTCATTGAATGGCTGAGAGTCCATGCACAAATGCACCAACTTTCTTTGGTATTGCCCAAAATATTCACCGACTGCTCTAACATCTTCGTTCCCCGGGCTCAACCCAGGTAAATTATCAGGCACATTGTTAGTTGATGACCCTGATTCATCATCAGAATTTTCTAAATTGGTGATAATTTCTGCATAGATTTCACGGCAAGCAAGTACAAACATTGCAGCTGTGTCAGGGTGTTGAGCCTCGCGAAGAGCTGCCAATGCCTCTTGCAGCCCACCGGCTGCAACATACAAAATGAGAGCCCTGCATTGTCCGTTTTTTAACTTCTGAATATAGTGGAAAAGCCATTTTGATAAAGAGGCCAAAAAGAGGGAAAATTGTGATACCTCCAGATATTATGTTCAACATGATGGACATGGTCAGCCCACCTTTGCAGTACCCTGCAAGAACACAATAAAAAACAGGGTGATCTAATTCTTGTCCTCCATCTATGTTCTCAAAAATGTGACCAGGCAATTTTGGTTGCAATGAGAACAGAATTTTGAAACCTCTGTGCAAAAGAAAATGTAAAATACCAGACAAGCAAAGAAGAAATTCTTTTGAAGTACCATCCAAATTCTGCGAGTGCCTGAAGGAAGAGTAGGATCTATAGAAACATTCACGGCTCTTATTGAGAATACAATAAGGGGTATCAGCCAGGCAAAAAAGACCCAGAGACGATGGGTGACTTTGTAAGTCCAAAAATTAAAAATGACCAAAATTGTTATGGTGAAAGGCAAATAGAGAAGTCAATAATCAATATGCTTTGTGGAGAATATAGCTTTGTACATGGTCAAATGACAACATGCAACCAATCTCAGTAAGATGGATTGCAATTTTGGAGTTTGATCTGATGCGACCATTGTAGATAAGCTAATGAATATTGAATGGATTATATGCTGTACCTACCACAAATAAACCGCCGGAAAAACAAAAGCTTGACATAAAGATTTGCAACACACAAAAGAAACCTCAAAAGTCCTTAATAACTAAAGAATCAAAGACCTTGCATAATCAGATCCCTTCAAATGCGTGGCAGCTAAAGTTGCAGCATCAGTCCAGCATCCAGCATCTTGTAACTGCATAACAGTTGATCCAGCAATAAGTAAGCAGAGTAGTTTGACCAATTCTTCAAGTATTACGTGTTGGTCAGAGGAGTGTCATGCTCTTTCTACCAGTACCCAACCCGTATAATAATTTCTGAACTACAAATGTACATCTTTACTCAGAAGAATTTCTATCAACCTGTCAGCACAGCTTCATATAATGAAACCCTTTACCCTCATTTTTTTCTATTTTATTCAGCTGGTAATGCAAGGGTCCATTACATGATAAAATAACCCTAATAACCTTTTGACCCAAAAGGAAAAAAAGGAAGATGATTCTGATTCTAGGTGCACTCTTAATTCTATATATTGCCAAAAATTCGATTACCTTTTGTGTATCTTAACATATGGTCAAACAATCCTAACACCCGTCCCCCTCCTCTTCCAAAATGAAAAAGGGCAAAAAAATGCTCAAAAGAAAAAAACATAGATATAGCAACGGAAGTCAATGTCTCTCATTAAGGGAACAGCAAAATAGGGAACTGAATCCAGTGACTCAAGATAAAACTAGGGTAAACTGGAATAACAGGTGCTCTCATTTAAGGTTGAACGACCTACATTTGCCCATCGTCTTTCTAAATTTTTTCCTGTGTAGTCATTGTTTATTATGTATGGCATAACTTACAGAGGACAGACCAAACTGATGTTCAATGTGGAAACACAATTAACATTATCATCACTTCTCATGACAGTAAATAAAGCAAGAAAATGAGGAATAGGAGGTCCATGAATACGGAGCAATCAAGATTCAAGACGACAAGGAGGCATGGAATTTTATGGAATATGTTGATGATACAAACCTGAGAACAAGCCTCTTGATACCTTCCAACCGCACAAAGTAGATGAGTGCCTGACAGTGACCTGTCATTCCTGACCATGTTGGCTGCAACAACCTAGATGATCGTACAGTTGTAAGGAGCCAACAGAGACATGCAGGTAAACCATTTTTGGCAACCCAAGTTTTGAATGAAGTTAAACAAAAGCATTTCCCCATCAATTCTCACCTTAACTGCAAGTTCAAGAAGAGACCTTGACACAGCAGAAGAAAGAGCAACGGCACGTAGAGCGTTAGCATAGAAGTAAGAACTCTCGGGAGAAGTGGAAAGCAATAAACTCACTGCAGCTTCTAAGTTTCCAACTGAGACAAGCCTGCCATAGAAAATATGTACATTTGTAACAACTTAGGTCACGCTACAAAGGCAGGAGCCCTAGAGCAAAGTGATGTACCATAAGTCCCTTTAGGTGGAAAAAAATATTAAGTGAAACAGACAGGATATACCATGTTGACAAATCATGAGGTTAACCAGAACTATAAAACTAATATCGTGCAAAAAGAGATCTTAAAATGTTAATTGTGAAAAGGATTTGGATATTATATTTTACAAATCCAATGCCTAATCAAACTAAAAAGGCTATTACAGGTGCAAACAGGCTACCCTTATCTCAAGTTTCACGCAGCTCCTCCTAGCCAGCATAAAGCAAAAGCCCACTGATTTCGATGTTGCATATCAAGGAGCGGTTAAAATTTTTAAAGATAGTCAAAGCCAGTAGAGACTGCATGAAAGAAGCTCAAATTTTTCCATGCTTAAATTTGATTAAAAGATTGTTATAGCGAGAAAAGATCCTGTCCTTAATCAAACAAGTTGACATGGTTACAGGCCTACCATGCCTAGCCTATGATGAATTGATGCATATTATATATTTTGATCTAAAACTGACATTATTTTCTGCTATTACAGCGCTGCTTGTTTCATGCAGCAAAAAGAAGTTAAAAGTCAGCTATTTAATTCAATAAATTGTGTAGACCAAATTTAAAATAATTACTCATAATCACTACGGGAAATTCCCTCCAGTTAATTCCATCCCATCCTACCTCCTATTAAATCCTGAATGATGAATCTAGGCTAAGCTTACATCCATGACCTTTCAACATGCTGCCATCTTCGGAAAAACAATTGAATTACATTAACTCTATGAAAACAGACATAGCAAGACTAAGATGGACAACATACTCATGCACACGGTTCTGTATAGCCTGTTCGCCTTCCAATTTCTCATGCCAAGTAATACGCTCAGCAGCAGTTTCCCACAACTCCTCTTGCTCGAAAGCCATTAATCTGAGTTGACCTTGACTCTGCTAACCAAAAAGCCAAATTAGCAATAGAGAAGAATAAAAGAAACAATTAACTTTATCAATGTCTAAAGCATGGAAGATGAGTAACAAGAGACATAAAAAACAGCAACTGAATTGAAACTTTCCAGAGAAACTCGCAAATGGTTTACATTAATTGACTTACCAATGAATCCCTCTTCTCAGTTCCTGGCATTGACTTTCCCTTTGACGTAATCCTACTCAGCACAGTATCTTCAAGCTCTGAATTGAAAGCTAAACGGGGGGCTTTTTGTGGAGACCTTTTTAATTTTCTCATCAAATGGTTAAGAGCACGGGGTAATTGTAACCAAAAAAGTGCTTCAGAGGTTTCGCCAAAGACTGCAGCGGCAAAGGCAAATCTTGCAGCATAACCTTTATTCACTACGGTAGCATACAGTCTTGCCCTCTCATCATCAAGTATGCAGCCTGGGGCAATAAAATATCTGTGGCAGGTAAGAAGAAACCAATAGTTGAATGATTTGAAGAGAAACAATCACAGTAGCAGAACACACCCTCTTTTTGGTAAGGTTCTAATACTTTGAGAAGCATCTCTGGCACAACAGTGTCACCAATAGGGGGTAAACCAATCATGTAACTGCGAAGATCCTTCTGGGATGACGGAGTTCCAGGAATCAAATGAGGCCTCTTCTTTATAGTTGTGCTACAAGTATTAAACCAAGAGGGCTTCACACCCAATTGCAAGATCATCCGCAATGCCTATACCAAAATAAACAATGTTTCATTAGTAGCTCCCCAAAAGAAGAGCATCCCCACATTAATCTTCTGAGATGCAGTAGTCTTTGCATTAGATATCAAGATCAGTGAGTTCTAAAAAACTGTTTGCATCTACATAATAATAAAAAAAAAAAGATTAGGTTCCCTCATTTGCTAATAGGCCAAATAAAATTTTTCAATGTCCTTTTTTCGGTTCCTTTCGTATCAGTTTGCACCCCTAATTTCTTATAAAAATCCTACTTCACCCCAGCTAAAATAATTATCTACCTTTAAAAAGGCAATAAGCTCCCTCGACATTGTTCAGTACAACACTGATGGGTCTAATATAAGGTCCAAATAGCACATGAAAGAGTACAACTTGTCTAAGTATGCTGAAATGGGAAAGGAGTATGAGAAGGAAAGTAATAGTTACCAGTGCATGTGGTGTAGGAAGTAATATGGGTAAGCATAAAGGCATAGGACGGAATCTCTCTTTAATCGCTCGAGACTGGGATGTGTAGCCAATTTTTTTCTCAGTTCTGAATGAAACGAGCAAGATTACTTATCAGGAAAATAACCAAAAGAGGATATCTAGAAAAGAAAAATAGATATCATTTAAAAGCTAATTCATTCACAGCAGGTATACACGCAGATACAGCTATTAAAGTGATAATGTTATGCCCCAGATGGCAAATAATAAACTGTTGTTGAACATTTCACCTCCCAAAACTTGGGGGGGGGGGCGGGGGGGCTTAGAACATGCTAAAGCGAATCTTACAGTGTGAAACTGATATTTTTGTCGGACACCACAAAACCTTTGCCAACTTTTACCTTACATTTTAATCAGAGTGACAACAGTCCACCAATTTAACCTCCAACCACATTCCATTAAAAATATTGGACTGATAATTATTCATGATATATGAAAATCACCTATTAACATCCCCCTTAATAAAAAGGTAAAGGAAACTCAAAAGCAAATGATAGGTGCTTACATGTTAACCTCAATAAGGCGGAAGCTGCTGTCAGCTCCAGCAATACATAATACTAATGGGTCATTTTTATCAGTCCTTGTAGGCAACCAATCCAGTTCCAACACAAGAGTTCCAGGAAATTGAGGTTGTAGAAGGGAATTGGCTAATGGGTCCTGTGAATCCTGTGAAAAGAATTTTATAGAGAGTTAAGATCAAATGACGAAAAAGAAATTTTAGAGCATCACAGAACAAAAAGCACTGTCAATGTCTTTCATGAAGTAGAATATGTAGCATGCACATGTTTAATTTTCACATATTTTGAGTAATGTAAATAGGAATTAGAGTTCTCAGTACACTACCAATACTTAAACCTTACAGCAATAGCTAGACATGGATAACAGGAGTCACTGGGAAATGGAAGAAACAGCTATTATTTTTTTATTTAGTTTATACAGCATAAAAAGAAGAGTTAGTCTACAGCTTACAAGATCAAATACAGAAAATGTATTGTCATGAAACAGCACAGCAATACGCCCTCGACTGCGATCTCCAGGAACAACAGGTGAGAATTTGATTCTCCGGATTCCTTCTCTATGAGTACTGAATTGGGAAGAATGTCCAGTTGTTACATCCCACCATCTTATGTTTCCTGACCTATCTCCCATAACCTGAGACATTATGAAGACAATAATCATCAAGACAGAAATCTTGAAAGGACCACAGTTCTGATTCACAACACTGATCAGATGACATTATTTGGAAAGATACGGTACATACAACATGAGGCAAGCGATAGGCCATGGCTGTAATTAACCCATCAGATGAAACGAATGAGGAAGAAGGCCATTTCGGTCTAGAGACAAGAAAAAGACATGCTTGGTGAGAAAATGACCATATTGTGGTATTATAAATACATGTTGAAAAAAATAATAAATCATACCTCAAAAGTATCATAACTCATTTCTATTTCTTTTACAGGACGAGAGATACTAAATAGAAATACATTCCTACGTTTCTCATTAAATATCATATGTGATCACTCTTTTCATATTATTGACAACTGAAGAATGATAAGCAACAAAACACAGCCAAAGGCCTCATTAAAATTGCTTGAGCATATGAGGTGTTAACAGAAATAATCCTGAGCGCAGATCACAGTATACTTTAGCTTGAAGAAATAGCAAACATGCAGCCAAGCCTTAACAGAGCCTCAGATATGGAACCATCACAAGAATATGACCAAAGCAAGTTTCAGAAAAGATCCACTCAGAAATAGTAGAACTTCAAGACAAATAAAATTCCCAAGTCTTATACTCTTAAATGAAAATCTACTAGTGCTGAGGTGGTGGCATAATATGCATTCCAATGAGATCTAAAATATAATGGAATAACTAACTATTATTTACTTCTGAAAAATGCTGATTCCACAAGACATAAATTTACAAGCAAAAGTAATAATACCTGAAGTCCCGAATCCTCCGCCCATGAACCTCAAAAACACCAAGCGCCCCATTTGCTAGTGCAAATGCAAAACTTTCAGAGGTGTCATCTTGAGATCCTTCAGAGCTTGCACCCTCTGCAGAAAAAAGGATTTTATTGTATGTTCAAACAACTTACAATACCCAAGAAAGTCAGAAGCTACAATCTTACAGAAGCTACAATCTTACACCACCAGCTGGCCTATATATATATATAAGCATAATAAGTAAAGAAGCTCACTAGAATCTGATGAAGATGCTATTGTTGGAGTAGATACTCCATCTGTAGTATCAGCTTTATGATCTTTTGAAGACAAAGATGATTGCCTTGAAGGACCAGTTTGACTTGGCCGTGGAACTGTTGGAAGAGTCCATTCCAATACCGTGAATGGAAGTGCTAATGATCTAAGCTACATGGAGGTATAAAGAATAATAAATAATTTAACTGAAAGGAAAGTGATAAGCCAAAAAAAAAACAAAACAAAAACAAAAACATGCCCCCTTGCATGGACATAATTAAAAGCAAATCTTTCACTTGCTCTATTACTAAAATTAATGTAATTGATGACTTCTTTCTGCTTCCATCAAATGATAGCCACAAAATAATCATGAAACTGTTAATCCTTTCCCACTGTTGCAACATTATAATGCACATATGTAGAAACATTGCTAAGATAGATTGATCAAATTTCAATATATCTAGTGATGGTTGAACACAACAAATTTCGATGAATACAATAGCACTGACAGTTGGGCCCCTACTAGATGAACTAGGGGGCTAAAAGATTTATATATTGAAAAAGTCATAAGGGAGAAGGATTTAGATATGGAGAAGCTTATCAAAACTTTCAAAGAAAAAGAAAAAACTAAAATATAAAAGGCCAGCAAATATCATAAGCAATTACGTTGAACTTCTATCATTCTCTTTCAGAAAAGAAATATTCTAAAGCCACTGACTAGACAGCATTTTTTTTTAAAAAGTAAATAAGAGTTAACATTTGTATAAGCCAATTAGCAGAGACCTACAGAACAAATGCTAAACTATTAGAATTTATTTCGAGCAGAAATAGGGAAATGAGCAGGCATCCGCTGAATTACCATGATGGGATTTTTTGTCATTGCCCAAACCTCTACAGGGGCATCACGAAACAGAATTAGAAGATACCTGAAATTTATTAGAACCATAAGAACAGCATCAGCATGAGTTCCATATCTGATCCAAACAGTAAAAAAATAAGGTTGGACAGGAATGTGGTATTAAAGAAGCCAGGCCAGTGACAACCTATCAGTACTTCAACCTAGCACTAAAATCAAACAAATTCACAATGTCATAAGTTATAACAATCAATCAGAAACCTAAAAATGAAAATTTCCCAGTTTCCGAGACTGCCCAGATGCATAAATGCACATAGTGCAATTTCTCTTTATTTCTGGCATTCTTCAAGAAACATTCCACATTGTTCCCCCACTTTTTCATTTGGTAATAAGTTTACAGTATAAGATACTCAATCATTTACCGCTACTCTTTACTACAAAAGCCAATGCCCAAGGCATATTCTTCCCAAAAATTTCCCAAACTCTGAATAATCTCCTCAATTTATCATCATATTTTAGTGATGCAATTACCCCATACTTCTAGATGTCACACTTTCAATGACTTTTACATTTAAGTCTCTCTCGATAGTGCTACCTTTTACCTACTGAGACAATAGTTAAAAGGAAACACTATTCCCAACAGTTGAAAAGAGCAGGGGCTACATGCTTTGTCCTCAATCTAAAAAATATGAAATCCTTATGCCCTTACCAGATTCCTAAGCTTCTCCATCCACAGCCTAGGCTGAGGTCAAAAATTAAGTTGATTTTATAAGAATTATTTTACTCAATAAAGCAATTTGCAAATATTTTTCTACCCACACAACAGGGACATTTCATTAACTGAACTTCATTAATATTTCCTATCTAACAGGAAATGGTAAACCAAGTTCCCCTCACTATCTATTTTTAAACCAGTTCTCAAAGCTGTAGTAAATTACAAGAAGTAGATAACTTTCCCGCCTTATAGATTCGCATCAGAAACAAGCAGGACATCACCAAGACAGGAAAAAAGTCATCAACAATTTTAAAACTGAACTTCATTAATATTTCCCACCTAACAGGAAATGATGCGCCAAATTTCCCTCATTATCTATTCTTAAACCTGTTCTAAAAGCTCTGGCAAGTTACAAGAACTACATAACTTTCCTGCCTTTATAGATTCCCATTAGAAACAAGCAGGTTATCACCAAGACAAGAAGTTAAAATCATCGAATTTGTTTTAAGTTTTCACCATAATCAAATGAAATGTAATTTCATGAGAAAGATGCATGCCAGATTCTAGCTTCTAAGGCACAAATATTTTTAATATGTAAGGTACCAAAGACAGAATTGTACATTGGGTCTTCCAATATTGAAACATTGATAAAGAGAAAAACATGATAATGAAGGAGCATTCACACATCCAAGCAAAAGTGTAAGGATGCTTTCAAGCGAGCGTGTGATGGCATAACAATTAACATGAGAAACAAGGCTAGGAGACAACCTTCCAGACGAAGAAGCCCTTAAGGCTCTTATAGGTGCACGTTCAGGCTTTTGCAGAACCCGAAATGCTCTATTAATTCCACTTCTAAGACAGGTAACCACAAGCCTGTTAATGTAACCTCCAGATTTCTCATTTACCTGACTTCCACAAAGTAAACGTTAAAAAATACAATATTAATCCCACTTCTAAAACATGTGACCACAAGCCTGTTAATATAACCTCTCAGTTTTTTCATTTACCTGATTCCACAGAGTAAACGTTAAATTACAAAGTTTTAATTAAAAAAAAAAAGTTATCTAATTACAGGCTTTCCAATTATAAAGGGCAAAGGAAAAAGAAAAGCCATATGATCTCTCTCTCTCTCTCTCTCTCTCTCTCTCTCTCCCCCTCCCCCCCCTCTCAAATGATAGATAATAAGTAAAATGATAAAAATTTGAAATTGAAATGTCACGTACCTGACTGTAAGAAAATGAAACCAGTCTAGAATTTCCAAGCCATCGCAATCCCCTGACAGTACCATTATGAACAGAAAAACTTGCAGCAACAGCATTGGCAGATACATCAACAACATCAACCGCGCCACTTTGGGTTCCCAAAGCAACAAGCGGAACAGCAACAGCAGGATAGTTTCCCCCACCTTCACATAATATTATCTCACTAATCAACTAATGATTCTTACAATGCACATAATAAGGACAACTCATAAACATTTAATGAAGATAAAAACTGGCAGGATGAGACTAACGGGCCAAAGTAGCTGTTAAAGAGGGGGATGGCACAGCCAACATGGTCCCAGTTGAAGAAAGAATCTGAAGCTGCCCATCTAAGCTGACCTGCAGGAGTGAATTGGCCAGTTAAGTGTAAATGGGATGTCCCAAGGATTTGTAGAAAGAAGAATGCTTCTACTCACCACTGATAATGCATAATCAAAGGAGAGAAAAAAGTGCACCTGTGCTAGGATGCAAACTTGATATAGAAGAAAAGGAACTCAAAAGAAACTCAAAAAGATGGCCAATTAGCCACACTAGACTAATAAAGAATGTTTAGCAAAAGTGACAACCTTACAATCACATGCCACTCTTCAAATTCCCAATAACTGTATCCAATTCATTAAGTTAAACGGGCAATCCTTTCATGCATCATGCGTTTTTTTAATAATAGTTTTCCCAACTTTCCTTTCTCTTTGAGCCCAGGCAAATTCCCAATAACTGTATCCAATTCACTAATACCAATGGTTGCAACATTAACAGATTTCAACATGAAAGGTAAAAGGGAAAAGGAAACCCGCAAGTCAAGAATGACTTTATGAGAGTTGCAACAAATCTGAATAAGAAATGATTCAAACTCCATATCCAATTCTAGGGTCATATGATAGTAAAAGGCCTTTTGAAACTAGCACTCAATACAAGGAAGTTTGTATAAAACTATCACTAAGTAATAGTTCTAGGTTGCAGAAGATACGTTTATTCACAAACCTTAAATGACATATCTGCCTGACTGGAGGTACTGTTTGATGGCCGGTTTCTGCTGCCATTCACATGCTCTAGTTGCTTGCCTGCTTCCAGGGCTTGTACATCAGCAGAAGAAGCCATACTGTTAGTATTGGTCCCACAAAGTGCAACATCAATGACATCAGCATCCATGCCAGACTTTATGGCATCTTTATGAAGGTCTCCAGCACCTTCGGCAGTCAATAGCCAGTTCCATACTTTTCCATCATCAGAAATCGAAATTAAATGTGTCTTTGAAAGAAGAAGAGTGTCATCAGAAAACTCAAAAGGATTGTCAATGTCCACATTGGCTGAAGGAGAATGAGGTGCATCCAAACAAAGCTTGGCAACATTCTGGATCGTGGACTCTGATTGGCTGACGAGGACAGCAAGAATTGAAGGAGAAGGGACAGATGTACCAATTGAGGGAATCAACTCTTCCATAGTACACATTACATGCACCTGCTCTCCTCTGTAATAATATGCAAATTAGTACGTCCCCTTAAGTTCAAAAAAGAATTTGTGTTTAAACATCATCACAGGTCAGATCCTGAGTGAAAGAAAAGTTAATCCTCAGACACATGCATGAGAAGCGTCAAGACATTTAAAAATACTGAGAAAGCTATGTGTAGCTGTGGTAAGAATGCAAGGTTGTATACCAAAAACTCCACTACAAAGATGATAATTTCAGCTCTAGTTATAGTAGGGCGGCAAAATTTCACATCCATCATGGTCATAGTATTTTCACCTCTAAAGAAGAGACCAATCATCGCATTCATAGAATGGAATTGGATATATTCTATGAACTTTTTTGAACTTCTACAACTTGGATAAATTACCATAGCTAAAGTTAGTTCAACCCAAAAGTTGATACTAAGGTCTATCCCTAGTAACTCCCCGGGGGGCGGGGGGGGGGGGTGGGGGAGTCTGTCTTCAGATTTGTTTTAAACTGGAGAAACAATCGATAAAATAGGACATACCAACGAGAAGACTTAACTCCTCTACTTACTGGGAATAAGAGGGCCTAAAAGTAAATGCATAACGGAGGAATAAGAAAGGAATCAAGGAGAGGATATGAAAAGACACAGAAGAGGGCTCATATAAGCGTCTTTTGAATTAAAAAAACTAGCAACAGAACAGAAAGCTCGTGCTAATAATATAGACACAACAATATTACAGAAACTTACATGCACTAAAAGCATGACCAAGAAAACAACCAATGTGTTACCTCACTTTGCTTTCTAGAAGACTTAAATTTCTCTGTCCCACAGACAAATAGAAGCTCTTCATTGAAGTAGCACACTGTATTTCTCTCACACATCTGTTCTGTGACAGTCATTACACAACTTGCTCCTTCAAGAAGTATGGAGCAAGCAAACAGTAAAATCCCTTTAGCTCTATTTCTACCCTTTCCAAGCAAATTGTGAGTGTTATCAGTAGAACAAAAGATCACTTTTGTTCAAAAACTAAAAAATTAGCAGTACCAACTTGTTCCATATTGAAACATACACTTACGTTGCAGTCAAAACTGTCCTAATGCCTAACTTGCTAGATTTAACTACTGGCATTCCTTAATGTAGCTTCCTTTATTCTGAGTGCACAAACAATTATAAATGAAATTTCAAATTGAGGAAATGAATTCATGTGAGCTAAAATCATACTCTTTACGTCGCCAAATGCTGAGCTTCCCGTCAAGATGAGCACAATAGAGCAAGTCATTATTTGGATCGGCCAACACATCTAGAAACTTGGCACAGCCGCGCGGCAATGCAGCAGAAAAAAGTGGAGTTTCATATTGCAAATCAAACACAACCAATTCTCTTGGAAACGTTACAAATATAATATGCCTCCAGTGAGGCGAAAACGTAAATTTAACGATGTAAAGTGGAAACAACCCAGAGGCAGGTGACAAACTGGCAGCACCGGCACTCAATTCCCTCTCCAGCTTCAGCAATTCCGTACAATCCGTTTGAATCTGCAACTCTTTGACAAGGACTTCATCTTCTTTCTGACCCAACACTCTGACAGACAAGAGCAGACCTTTTAAACCGAGGACGCAGAAATGGCGGGCATCGAAAGGATTGCGGCGGATACACGACAGGTATTCGGGCGAAGCATCATATTTCCACATACAGTTGGCCGAAGTGGTGTTATACAGAGAGAGAACGGAGGGGCCGTTGATCGCGGCCAGGACGAAGGAATCGGGTTTGGATACGATCCAGCAGAGGTCTTGGATCCCAAGCTTCGGGTTCGGATCGGGGTCAATCCATAGGACAACGGAGCGGAGGCGGAAGTCAAGTAGTGCGACACGGCCGTGTCGGTCGGCGGCGGCGAGGAGGAGGTGAGAGGAGCCAGGCTCGGTGGAAAGCAGGTCGCAACGGAGAGTGATGGGGATCCACTTGACGGCAGTGACGAAGGGCGAAAGAGAGGCGGCGGAGCTGGCGGACGTCGGTGGAGGGATAGGGATTGTGGAGATGAGCTGGAGAGAGCGTGAGTCGAGAATTGAAATTGAAGAGCCTGAAGCAAAGGCCAAGAGACCTGAGGGGCTTAAATCTGCGGATCCAAAGTTGTTGCGGCTCGGTGGACCTGGAAGCATGAAGTTGCAGTCCCAGGAGTCGGCCGGTGGTGGTCTTGAAGACGACATTGTCATTTGCTAATTACTTATGGTGACGGCGGTGTCGTTTTGCTGAATGCCTTCGGCTCTACGAAAAGAGAGACATGGAAGAAAATGGAGAGGGAGAGAAATGTTGACTCTCTCCGATCACTCCGATGTAGACGAAGAAGAATACTGGAACCGAGAGGAGGGAAGGGAGTCTGGTAGCGTAATTGAAAAATAAATAATAAATTAAAAACTTTCGGACAAAATATTCCACAATTTGGGATAATAACATCTAAATCTCTAATTTTAGTAAAATCGTAATAACAAAAATAATTTGTAATTCTATTCATAAAAGTCCCTATTATTATTATTATTATTATTATTATTATTATTTCTTTCAAATTACCTCAATTATGGCACTAAGCCACTAACTCCTAAAATCGATAGCCACGTAGGTGAATAGCTGATATACAGACTTTCCAATATATGTGAGAAGTCTCCCCCTATTTTTTTTTTTTTGTTAATTTCACCTTCCACCCAAATGTTTCAATATTTATCATTTCGCACCTAATTATTTTGACTTTTATAACCACGCACCCAATTCTGTTAATTTGACAGTTAGTTTTAACGGATCTATTTGAAATTTAATAAAATGTTTGAAATACCCCTTATCTTGAATTAGAAAAGAATTAAATGACATAAAATGTTAATATAATAATTAATATTTACATTAAAAATTCTTAATTAAAGATAATTAATAATAATCACATCAATTAACTTATCAAATAAATTTAATTTATCATTATCAAATAATATTTAGGGCATGAATTTCCAAACTTACCTTTTGACCGTTAGAATTAACGGTCAAATTAACAGATTTGGGTGCGTGGCGATAAATGTCGAAACATTTGAGTGCATGGTGATAAATGTCAAAATATTTGGGTGCAGGACAAAATTATCCCTTTTTTTTAATATTATACTACAATTTTACTAATATTATAATTAAAGATTACCATAATTATCTTTATTTAACATAATGATTACGAATACATCTTAAGAATCGACTCTAAAATTAAAATAAGTTACTCTAATTAAAGAAAAATCTATCACCTAATATTCAATCTCATCCCACATAATTGGAAAAGGGTGATTCTCATCTCCTTTTTAACTTTCAAACTTGAATAATCTCCCTCAAATTGGGAGAATTTGCCACCAACCATTCACCAAGTGTAGTTAACCCTTTCTTTCATGTCGCATGATCTAACCAATAATACATTCTAACTTAAATAACATGTAACATGGCATTTGTCAAGTTCATATTATGATATTTGAAGTATTTTATTATATGTCTAACCAATAACACATTCTAACCACCTACATAATGAATGTTACCTTGTCCAATATGTTATAGCATGCAGTGAAACGTAATATTTTAGTATTTTACAAAGTCATAGTGTAACATTGTAAAATATTACAGCCAATATTTCTTACACGCAATTATTATTTTATAATTTTTAAAATAATAAAATGATAATATTGCTATTTTTTAAACTTTCTATCAACTTAAATTACACTTACACCATTGAAGTTTCGTATTATATGTTTTAATACTTCAAAATTCAGGGAGCTGATGTTATACACTACCCTTTTTTAAAAAATTAAACATCATTTTTTTAAAGTAATTGCGAGTTACTAGAAACGTTATTAATAAGATGCATTCGAATTTCGCTCGCATGCTCCGAAATAATGATAGAAACATATTATTGTGTGTCTCTGTCGTAAGTCTGCCTCTTAATAATAACATTGTCGAGGCTCGAAGTTGTGGTGATTATCACTTCCCATCATGTAATTTCAGCGTAATTTCTGATCAGGGATTCAGGAACAGGATCCAGATCTGGCCGAAAAGCGTTTAAATATATGGTGCTGAGTGCACCCCTTTATTTCTCACCGCATCTATTTTTCATGCAGCAAGGCTGTCATAATTTAGGCAGAAAGAGTGTAATCGGTAATTTTACGAGGTGCTATTAGTATACTCTGATGAGACGCGTAGGCGTCATGAGACTTGCAAATTGATTATGGCCCACATGATCGGCAATCCAGCAGCCTCTTTGCTCACCTCATTAATTAGAAGTTTTGGTATCATTTTCAATCACTTATTTTCATTTTCGTTTTAAGAATACAGATGTAAAACATGTTTAGTGCAGTAGATTTAAAAAATAAATTATAAAATAAATAATTCGAATTTTACTTTATAGTTATAAAACTGAAAACATGTTTAACTCGTTCTCATTGAATCGAAAATCAAATTCCAAAATAAATTAAAAAACAAAACTTTCGATACTCTTCTTCTCCAACGGTAATTCACAGCTCTCTCTTTATCCTAGATCTACTCTCTTCGTAGATACTCTTCTTCTTCAACTACAATTCACCATCATAGCTTTCTCTCTCTCTCTCTTCGTCACAGTTCTTCAAGCAAAATCGGCTACTATTCTTTCGTCTACGCTACTTCTGTCGCGATGGTGGTGGTGGTCTTTGCTACGTCTACCGCTGCCCGGTGGTGGATCAACTGTTGCTGCTGCGTTGAGGATGGTTGCTGCTACTTCGATGGTGGTGTATCAATTGCCGCCACTTTAGCTGGTGGCTGCTGCGTCTATTTGGGTAGATTTTGAGGATTGACCTGGCTCACTGGTATTATTCTTTTTTTGGGTTCAATTTTCTTATTGTGTTTTTCATATTATGTTTCGGTTAATGTTATTCTTTATTTGGGGTAATAAATTGTCATTTGGGTGGATTTAGTGCATTTGATTTGTGAATGGAAATTGAGTTCCTTTTTTTTTCATTTATATCTAATTGTTACTTCGGAGTGTGTTGACGTAATTTATTGTGAATTTAAAGAGCTGCTAAAATGTTGTTTTGGAAATTGAGAATTTGGTTCCATGTCAAGTTTGAGATTGGATCCCGTTTCGTTTCTTCATCTATTAGAGAATGAAACAAATTTTGTCATGGGTGAAAGACAAAAAATATTTTAATTACTTTAGTTTTTCACCGGGACATAATTGGAGAAACCAAAAAAGGGTTTCACCATGGTTGCATATATTACTACATATTTATAACATGGAGTTGCTTTGTCTCAACACTTATCAATCTTCTCTTTATCCTTCATTTCCACGATTCCACCTACGTGAGCCAATCAGTCAGCCTATGCTAAAAGTAGAATCATCCATTTGCATGAGAGTTTTGCAACCTAATGACAAATTTCTCATTTTTGCATTTGATTGGCTGTGAGAACACTGGAAATCAAGAAGGCAGTTGATATTTTTTATAATTGCCCACATGCTATGTGTATTATCTTTTAAATGCATCTGGTTTATGTTTTATCTTTTCTCTTCATGGTACTCACTTGTTTTTGTTCTTTCAATGTCAAGAGTTGCCAGACGACTTCTTAAAAGACCTTAAATGCATTGGCAAAGAAAATGGAGATGGTTTATGATGAGCTTAAGAAGATTGATAAGAGAGAGAGGCGGTTTTATCTTGATGATGTTACCATGGTTGTCATCTTTATAGACTATTGAATTGTTGGGGAACAAGATATATCTATACCAGAACTATCTATTCGAGGGTTCATTGATAGTATATAAATCATATATGTTGTAATATATCTTTTAATTATAGTGTAAAAATAATGACCATGTAATTTTTTTTAATTAATGCTAATGAATTATTTATGGTATATTTATGTAATTATTAGTTAAAAAATTATTTTTTAACTATGACTTAATGTTTAGTAAAAACTGTTTTGAAAAATGGTACTACCAAATATATATTCACTGTTTTTATAATTTTCAATTGTATTTACCAAACACAAATTATTATTTTTAATTTTAAAATACAAAATATAAAAAATAATACCAAACACATATTTAAATTTAAAATTAAATAATTGTAAAATATTATTTTCATTCTTATTTTTATTTTTAAAAAATATTTATTAAAATACAATACCAAACAGGCCCTAAAACCCCACGACTCTTTCTCTCGCGCTCCAAATTGCTCTCGAGCTTCGTCCAAGAAGAAACCTCATCGTGGGCAATATAATATTAGTATAATATGTGGTCTTTGACACGAGAGTTGAAATAGAAAATCCATGCATCTTTTACCCACGAGGATATTCTTGTTTAATTGTCAAATTATATCCTTAAACATTTATTGAATTTTTTTTTAATTTCTGAGAAAATAGATTACACTTAAAACCATTGATTATAAAGCATCAAATCAAAATTATGTTGTAAACCATCTAGATTCACTGACGCATCCCCCCCATCAGGCCACCACTAATCACTGTAACTACCGTGCACAAAATGCCATCGCACGGTCCACTTTCGCGCAAGAGCCATAGCCACAAGCAAAACTTTAGAAAATAAAATAAAATAATTGCCCTCTAGTCTGTCATAGTCATAATATAAGGCCATCCGCTTTCCTTCAACTTATAGAGTATTCATTATATATTTATATAAAGTATAAACTCTCGGTTATTTATCGTATAGCCACTGAAAGATGAGCGAAAATAAAATAAAATAATTGCCCTCTAGTCTGTCATAGTCATAATATAAGGCCATCCGCTTTCCTTCAACTTATAGAGTATTCATTATATATTTATATAAAGTATAAACTCTCGGTTTAATTTTATTATCGGGGGATATCGTATAGCAGTACTGAAAAGATGAGCGGAATAGTGATCGTGGACGAGAGATTCTGCTTGGAAGAGGAAACTCATCTTACGGTTCACAAAACTTCCGTGTTCTTCCCCGGCGACGGTTTCATTGTTTATGATCCAAGAGGAGAGCTCATTCTTCGTTTTGATTCGTATGGTCCCGATTCTCAACCCAAGGACGAGCTTGTTCTCATGGAAGCTTCTGGCAAATGTCTTCTCACTCTTCTTCGAAAGGTAACCCATCCCATCACTGACCCTTTTACTTTCAACGCTGCATTTGATGTAAGACAAGCTAATTTTAAGTTGAGTTTGAAAGGCTTGCTTAAACATTAATAATTATCAGAAGCCGAGTCTGCATCAACGGTGGGAAGGCTATCTAGGCGAGAAAATGGAAGATCAAGAGCCAATTTTCAGTGTTTGCAGATCTTCCATCATCGGTCGGTCCAGCGTGGTGGTGCATGTGTTTGGGGAACCAAGTGAGGAGTACCAGATCGAGGGCTCTTTCTCCCAGCGTTGTTGTACAATCTACAACACATCTTTGGCGAGTTCGTCCAAGGAACGTGTGGCTTAGATCAAAAGAAAAGTGGACCCTTTAAATAATGTGACCCTCGGGAAGGATGTTTTCTTGCTCTGTCTTGAGCCTGGGTTCGACGGTGCTTTTGCAATGGGGTTCGTGCTCATACTTGATCAGATGTACGGTGATGATGATGACGGTAGTATGCTGGAGGTGGATCCCACGCCTGAGGATTCTTCCTCTTGACCGTGTCTTCATTTTTAACTGATCCATATACAAGGTTGGATCAATGTGTAAAATTGTACGACTCCAAAAGACCATGTCTTGTCTCCGTAGTTTATTACTGAATTAATTGGTCACCAAGTACCTCAAATGAACATCTTCACCAACTATCAAAGAAGTGTTACTTCTATTTTCTAATCGTGTAATCTCCTACTTGTATATTTTCCTCCTGTAATCTTACTAAGGTCAGTGAGGGGTTATTTGGTATCATTTTCAAATCCCATTTTGGATCAATTCTCAAAATATTTTTGAACTTACAAAATGCATTCTACATTTTTCAACAAAATAATAATAATAATAATAATAAAAGTGAAACAATCATTCTTTGTTTCCTGAGTTGTTCTATATTAGAGATTTTTCTATAATGATGTATTAATTTTTTTAAGCATGGATAATAGTTATTATGAACTTTTGGATTTTATTATTATAATCTATACCGTGATACAATTTAGGAGTAATAACTAATTACTTGATAAATAACAAGTAATATGTAGGTTCGTATTATAATTTTAGTTTAATTAATTGATAAATTTTATATATCTATATATACACACAAACACACATATACATACATAAAAAAAAAAATAGAGACTATTTAATCTGCAACAACGCGTGTTAATAGTGATTTATTTGCCATTTATAAATTATAATTGAATTGTGAATTCTTATTTTACACATTGGCTAATATTTAGTTGAATGATCATTGCAATATTTATTAATATAACAAATTTCTGGTGAAAATTACTAATACTAAAACATAATTTTTTAAATAAGAAAAATTATTAGTTATGTATCCTTAAAAGGTACAACAATCCTTTAAGTTGTATAATTCATGCACTCCAAATTTACAATTTGTATTATTCATCTACCAAATTGTTAGCTTTCGTTAGAAAGTGATAATATCATAAGTGTAAGTAGACATTTAATATGCTAAGTAAAAAAAATAAAAGAAAAATCATTAGTTATCCACCTTAAGTTTACTATATTATAAAAAATAATACAAAAGTCTAATTTGTATTGACCGTCTACCCAAGCACTAGCTGCTATTTATAATTAATGGCGTCTTAAGGGTAATTTAGACATTTGACATGCTAAATAAGATCGAACAATACTCTAAAATATAAATATAAAAACTATTTTTTATAACCAATATTTAATTAATATACACTTAAAACTCTATTACTTTTCTAAAGAGTAAATAAATGAAAGTGAGGATTTCTATTCAAGCTCTTTTTTTTTTCCCCTAGAACCAAAAGCTTAAAAACTAAGTAAATTGCCCTTCCTATTTCTAGGATTAAACAAAACGATTAGCAAATAAAAGTGTTAATGCTACAACCAACGCATAAATTTTTAAAGCTTCCATAAAAGCAAATTCAAACTTTTATAATATTTTTTATGTTAGGTTAAATTAAGGGCATGTGGATGATAATTTTCCTATGTCTTTTATGTTAAATTGAGTTTTAAGAACAAAATAGTCAATTTGCTACAATTTTAATTAGTTTAACGATTTGGTTGGTGAACAATACATTTTATAAATTTAGGGTGTATAAAAGATAAAAGTTGAAAGTGTTATAATATTTTTGATAATAAGATTATTTAGGGTTACGTGATTGATAATTTTTCTTTAAGGAAAAATACAAAAGTTTAGATAAATTATACATGTTTCTTTTCTATTACAATCTTTAAAAAAAATCCCGTTTAACTTATTTGATAATCGGTCAATTAAATATTAAATAATTGAAATCAAATATTGACTTAACTAACCTAATATTTTGAACTCTTGATTAAATCTAACGATATACATTTATGCCACGATTAATATTATCATAAAGAGTGACCCGTTAAATTCTAAAATGAACAGCTTTCTTTCCTCATCTCAATTTTTGATCTCATCTCACAAATCAGCAACAACAACATTAATAATAAGAATAAAAATAATAATGTGGGAAAATACTGAGAGAGAAATAAAAGTTAAAATGAAGGCAAGTGATATGAGATAATGACCAAATAAAAGAAATAAAAGACTTGCAAACAAAATAAAGGATAAAAATGTAACAATTAAGATTATGATCGAATGCGTGAGTAATATATGTCCCTTAGAATAATTTGTTCTTTTTGCCTCTTCATGAGAGATGATAAATCAGGATCATCTCCTGATTTGATATTCTTTTGAGCAAGTATTATTAACGTGATTAGTAGTTAATAAATTAAAAAATAAAGGTGTTAAATCTTAATCATATATTATCACAAAAATACAGATGACATAATATTTATAAAAGATAAGGAAAATTTAGATTAGGAGAGGATCTTAGTCTGGGAGTGGTTAGGGGCACTGGAGGACTTTATTATTAAGTCGACAACTAATATTATTAAATAAAGCCTAACATGAGGATAATTAAGTTTTAAAAAATACTGCTAAATAAGGAAAGGCTCCATCTCTTTCGACCATTGGAAATTACAAGAGTGTTGGATTTTCCCTGCTACTTTAGTGAAATGGGAATTGTAACGTGTAAAAATCAATAGCGATGTATCAGAGAGAGCCCTCCGGCGATAGGCCTCTCATGAGTCCGCAAGACATAAATATTGAGCTGTCCTATTGAAGTGCAAGTGAGTTGAAGAGCATCTCATATTGCATGATAAGGACATGGAAAATTGGGTTGTTGCCAAGTACAGAAAAGGGTTGGGGCTAGAAATGCAAAGGCATTTTCATGAGTGGACCTTACATTAGCGATTAGTGAGTGGAGAGAACCCCATGCATTGTCAGAGAAGTATTGTGCCCCTGTGAGCCCATTCTCACATTAAAAAAAAAAAAAAAAGGAAGAAAAAAAGAGAGAGATTTTACAGTGGAGTGGATGGGAGAGGGTTGGAGAGGGAGGATCCAGTCTGAAAATTAGGGGTTAAGGTGTCAATTTTGTTGTGGGGGATGCTGGGAAATGGATGCGCAAATTGGTGATGGCACGGGCAGGCAGATTTTTTTTTTGGGGGGGGGGGGGGGGGAGACTTTAATCCAGGCACTTTTAGATACCCACCCACACACACTGTTTCCTCAAAGAAAAGGACCTTACCTCTCCTCTTCCCTCAATAAAGTTAAATGAAAAAAATAAATAAATAAATAAATAAAGCATACAATTAAAATAATAAAACTGACTGTAACATCAAAAAATGGTAACCTCTCTTAAATTATTGAGGGAAGACAACAAAGCTAGTATGGGAAAGCAACTGCTGCTCTCTCGCCCTTTTGTACTACTCCCCAGCCAAAAGAAAAAACTAAAAAGAAAAAAGAGAGAAAAATCCCATTTGGAAACTGGGAATTGATATTGGAGAGAGAGAGAGGGGAGTAAGAGAAGGCAAAAATCAAAATACAGTGGCAAAGTGACATCTCGTAGAGTATCCCACCATCTTCTTCTTCTTCTGAATTGAAAAAACACAACTAATTGATTTAAGACTTTTAGAAGTTGTAGCTGAAAGATTTTGATATTAAAGTTCCATTTCAAGATGCCAAGGCCAGGTCCTAGACCTTATGAGTGTGTGAGGAGAGCATGGCACAGCGAAAGGCACCAACCCATGAGAGGTTCTATCATTCAGCAGATTTTCAGGTTTTGGGTCTTGCTCCTTTCGCTCGCTATATGAATATGCAGTTGCTCTTTTTCTTATTTTTTTCGTACATTTTCTGATTGCCCACCATATGTTTGATTAGAGTCGCCGATGAGTTTCACGGCACTCAAACAAAAAAGAATAAGGAGTGGCAAGAAAAGCTCCCTATTGTTGTCTTGAAAGCTGAGGAAATTCTCTACTCCAAAGCCAATTCTGAGGTTTTCCCTTCTTGATTTTGCTTAAAAGATTTTGGATCTTTCTTTGTTTTTTTTCTGTGTTTATTCTCTTTTAAGATATTCATTTTCACATTATTTCGTTGTTAAGGATGAGTACATGAATCTTGATACATTACGGGACCGTGTAAATGATGCCGTTAACACGATTATACGAAGAGACGAGGGCACTGAAACCGGAGAGCTTTTGCCGCCATGTGTTGAAGGTAACAAATCTTTTCACTTTTTCTTGTGCTTTTTTAGATCCATCTGTCAAATCATGCAAGGTGCTCTCGTTTTGGATTCATGCTAGCTCAAACTTAAAATTGTTTTGCAATTTGCAAGTAGTCAAAACAAATTCAATATTAAATTGTTGATTTCTATCTGTTCATAATTCTTATGTTGCTAGCTGCCCTTAATCTGGGCTGCATTCCGGTGAGAGCTTCAAGAAGTCAACGGCACAGTCACCCAAGGACTTATCTCAATCTGAGACCTCAAGAGCCTGCTTCCTTGCCCCCTAAAATTGTGGATAGAACTGTTGAAGACCAGTGCCCTAGGTTCTCTCCGCATCACTCTGGTAATCAATTTAACTTTTCAAGATCCTTTAAGAATGCGAATTCAACAGCTCTGGTTCCAGAATCAAGCTGTCAAGTTATTGGAAATGATAACCTGGCTGCTCCTTCAAGTTACCCTTCTTCATACCAGAATATCCCCTCTAGACATAGCAAGATGATGAGAGTAGATGCCAATGTACAACTGAAGTTGGGTTCTGTTTATCCATTATATTATGGAACTCGATTTCAAACTGAAGATACTAAGTTAGGTTCTGGTATTTCAGAAAATGTGAACTCTACTGCTATATTTGTTGGAAAACCTATTGGAACATCAATTCCAGAGCCTGGTGAAATGGGTGCCTTGCCGTATCTTTTCGCCTGTTCAGGCTCTGATACTGCTTCTAAGCCAACTACAAAACCAGATTTTCTCGAACTCCAGAGGAGGCCACATGTAACAGGATGTGATTTATCGTTGCGGTTGGGTCTCTCTGGAGACCCCTGTGTGAGCTTGGATAGAAGTTCAGCTCGTGAAACCGAAGATGTTGGTTCAATTAGTTCTCAGGAGGGGAATAAGTTAAAAGATCTTTCTTCAGAGAGAAATAAGGAATTTTGTTTCTTTCCGGAGAAGACTGCTGATAATCCCCATGAATCCTGTTCGAGTAAGCGGTTTCCTGAGCATGAATGTCGGAATTTAGAGGCATCCATCAGAAAGCCTAAGGCATTGTTTGCTGACAATTTGGAGGATGTTCAATTTTGCTGGCAACCAGGGCTTCCATCCAACCCGTTTATTGGTCAAATAAGAGGTCCAGGTTTGTAGGTACCATCTTCAAGTTGTAGTTTATGTGCTTGAAATATATGATGCCCCAAATCTATGGGTGGTTCTTTTTGGCATCCTCTGTTTTATCTCTCTCTCTCTCTCTTTCTGAATGAAGGATTTACTTACTGATGATGAGTTGCAAATTGGGATGGACAAGAAATTGAAGTACAAATGAAATCTGAGTTTTACTAATACTTTATTTATTAACCGTGAATGCTCATGATCAAGATATCAAAATATAACAACCTCTGAGCAATAAATTTATACATTGGTGATAGGAAATATTTGAAACTATGAATTCATGAAGGGGAATGGAAACCTGAACTTACAAAGGACTGCTCCGGGTCTGGGTGCACTGAAAATAGTCTATAAAAGATGTCATATCCTGGGTTAGGGTTCTCTTCCTGAAGGGATCCTCCATCAAGCTGAGAATACCCTTCTCTTAAATGCAAAAGGAATGACGAGAACCGGTAGGGACAAGTTTATTTTGTGTGAATGTTCTTAAGTTAGCCTTAGGTAGTTACTCTTAGATCTTGGCATTCAAGAGATGAATTGATGGACGACAGTTATCCATTTTCCTATCAATTGTCGTCTTTTGGCCAATTTTGTGCTAGTGGGTGCCAAATAAGGAAATATTCCATTCATATTTCCAGCATCCCGAGGGAGTAAGGGATAATTCATAATTGCGAGGCCAGTGGTTTCGTAGACTTCCCCCACCCAAAGAAAAAAGAGCGGTTTCAAGTGACCACCGGCCCCATTTTTACAACTTTTAGTTATCAAGCCATTTTAAGGCCCGTTTGGTAGTGCTTTACTATTGTATTGTCGCAGCCAAAGCTACAAATTTTGCGTTTGGAGTGCTACGGAGCATAATTAGATAGTAGATAAAGAATCAGAAGTCACCACGTTACCTCCAACAGGTCTTACCGTCCTTCAATTAGGGTGCGTTTGGGATTGAGGTATTGGAGTTTTTAAGCTATTCTTGTGGAAAAATATTATAATTGTAAACAAAGTTAATGTCATAATAAATATAAATTTTAAATAATAATTTTAACAAAATTATTAAAGATATAAAATATTTTCATGATATAAGTAAAAATCATTAACATAATTTAAAATTCAGTTAGTGTTCTAAAGACTTTAGTCTTTGTAAACTTGGTACATTCTTCAGCGCCTCAATCCCAAACGCACCCTTAGGTCATTAAATACAAATTAGATACTGCATTTGTTTCTCACCCACCCACAGCCATAATGTGTGGTGAAATAATGTGGATACTCTTTTGATTAATGACCACGACTGTTATCAGCACTGACAACTAACCTAAAGCTCTGTTCTTTTGAACATAAAAGTTCTGGTTGTCAAAACGTTTTCTGATACTTGAGATGTAAATTGAAATTAAACACTGAAGCAAATTCTTTCTTTATTAAATTGATTGCTTAATTTGCTGGGATCCTTAAATATAACTACTTAATAAAGACACGAGTAAGGTGAAGAAAGTTGCAGCCAGTGATGAAGCAGAACTATGTTCCCCGCCAATGTTGATTGCCACCTTCTGGCCACGATCACAATGGGAATACACTGTGCAGATGAAATAGTGAGTACCATTAGAATTTAGGGTGTAATTTGCAGGGCTAGTTTCATGGATTTCACCATCGGGGCTTTTTGTTCTGCATTTATCATAGTCAGCTTTTGACACTTCGGCGACACTGTGTGTCCCAGTCCAGTTGAACACTGCATAATAACAGGAAAACAAACAGAACTTAAAAACAGTAGTGGATAGGTAAACACCTGTAATCTGAAAATGAACTTAATATGGAACTCATTAATTACCTATTGTGTCACCAAAATGAAATTTCTTTTTGCTAGCCCAAGTGGAGTAGGCAGAAGCACCACTAGGAGGAGTTGTCCAGCCCATTTCATCTCCAACAGTGTAAGTCTCCGCAGTTGCAACATCCAAGGTAGCTGGTGCAACGACCAGGAATCCAAACAAAACCAACTTGCTACCCATCTGCTCCGTGTGTTCTACAGGTTGCCCTTGCTCTAGTTTTGGTCTCAAGAAACGTTTTGGTGAGGAATTTGTTTGTTTGTAATCTATGGTTTGGCACATATATAGAACGCAGTGAAAGCTAACAGCAACTCATATTCATAGCGTGTTGCTCTTCACATTTTAGTAGTGGATAGAATATGTTCTTTTCTTGCAGAGGAGGGCTAATTACAACACCAGCTTTACAGATTCTAGAAGTTGGATATTGACTGCTTTTCGTTTTCCTTAAATTATATGTGGACCATGAATAGGGGCCCTGTTCTGTGGAATGGTTACATCCGTCGGTGTCCTTTTATGGCCGAAGTTTGTAGAAAAGCCAACTGACCTGTAACTTTCGAAGGGCAACATTGCTTGTAAATAATAAGCCCTTCTAGTTTTACTTATCTTAGAAATTACTAAACAAAACTGAAACACCTAATAAAACTAAATAAAAAAAAAAAATCAAATACTCTCTTACTCTTGCGGTGAAACCAGGACCCATGTGGCCAAGGAGGGCAGTGAGACCTGCCACGACCAGTTTGCAACAAATTTCCTAGCTGTCTTTTTCAGGAAAATGAAACTTGGATCTGCTGTGAGATAAGATAAACTCATAATGCCTTTTGAAATTTTTTAAAAAGGGGTGCAGTTAAATTACATTATTTGCAAACTTACATTTGACTTAAGAGTTACACTCAATAATTTAAGAAATGCCTAATCAAATAATATTTGGATTATTGAGTGCAACTTATGAGTTTATGTAAATTCAATATAATGTAAGCTAGCATAAAGAATTCGCCTGTGTTTTTTAAAGCATGCGCTTTACTATCAACGTGTCCATTTTCTCTTGCTTTGCACTCATCATTAATGTTCAAGATGTGTTTGTTTTTACTTTTTAGTTTCTGATAATGTATTTCACCTTCACAGCATATAGCTTATACTTTTGAATCAAGAGCTATGGGCTTGAACAGATTTTGGGTCTCTAACATTAAGCAAGGGATTGTGCGCAGGGATGTATGTTTGTATGTATGTATGTATGTATATAATAATTTTTGGTATGAAACTTTTAAAGTGTGGAAAAGGTTAAGTTTAAGAGAATTAAAATTTAAAATGATTAAACTACACAATATATGTATTTTTTTAAATTTTTCAGCACTTTAAAATTCTAAATTTGAACGTTCATATATATATATATATATATATATATGTTGCAACTCGAGTGATCAGAACACACACCAACTACAAGTTGCAGCCCAAGATCTTTTAACTAGATCAAAACAAGATGCTTGCAAAAACTAATCAGAAGCAAATTCTAACCTATTTCAAGAAATCACAGAACAAGAATCTAATCGAATTAGAGCTGAATAAGACTAAGAAACAAAGACACAATTTACGTGGTTCAGTTGACTTGCATCAGCCTACATCCACGGAGAAACAAAATGATCAGCCTTTATTGATAAGCAAGAGTGATTACAAGAATTTTACAGAGAACACCCCAACACCCCAATAATCCCTCTCGATGTGTTCTTAACTACTCTCTTAGTAGCTTATGCTCTCTCTCTTCTCAGTTGTACCAGAACCAGCTGTTATTAACAGCTCTGCAACTGACTCCTTTTGAAGCCCAGAAGCTCACGCGATCTGCACGCGAGATAACAGACTTAACGACTTGGCTTGAGCTCGTGCACAACTCGTGATCGTTTAATGACTTTAAACGGCACTTGAAGAAGTCGTTTAAACGTGTGATTATAACACTTATTAAAACGCTGTTTGCTATGTCGTTTCAGTTATACAAAATCATCCTCAAAACGCAGCCATCTTATATCGTTTTAGCCACTTCTGATTTGCTTCACCAGTTACTTAACAATTCTCCACCTTGAACAAATCATCCTGATCTTTGTTGTCTCTCTCCCTGTGTATGTTACGATTACGATCTCGAGCGAACTTGAGCTTGCTGCTTTGTTTGTTCGGCATCGGCGATAATTGTCTTTTACTTTAACCATTTTTATCACTCCCTTTGATACTTCATTTCTGATGAAGTGTAGCTTTATGTCGATGTGTTTAGTTCTTTCATGGTGTGCTGGATTCTTACTCAGGTAGATGGCACTTGAACTGTCACAGAATATTTCCACAGTCTTCTGAGTAAAACCCAATTCTGCCATTAGGCCTTTCAACCACAAAGCCTCTTTAGCTGCTTCTGCAGCAGCAGTGTACTCGGCTTCTGTTGTTGACAAGGCAACAACATGTTGAAGGCTGGCTTTCCAGTTAATCAAACAGTCATCGAGCATATATAGGTAGCCTGTTAATGATCTTCTTCTATCCAAGTCCCCAGCAAAATCTGCATCAACAAAACCACAAACCCCTTTTCCTTTCCCTTCTGATCTGCCATAGACTAAACCAAAATCAAGTGTGCCTTTCAGGTACCTCAGTATCCATTTAGCAGCCTTCCAATGGTCATGTCCAGGTGACACCATATACCTGCTCACAACACTGAGGGCATGTGAAATATCTGGTCTAGTTAAGACCATTGCATACATCATACACCCTACAGCATTTGCATAGGGAACCTTTATCATTTCATCCTTCTCTTTGTCAGATTTTGGACATTGTAAGCTTGAGAGCTTAAAATGTGCAGCAAGGGGTGTTTTTACTGACGGATCTCACAAAATTTCCAAGTACCTTCTCCAGATATTTTCTTTGAGTCAGAAACATAGTTCCACTATTCCTATCTTTTCTGATCTCCATCCCTAGGATTTTCTTAGCTTGGCCCAAGTCCTTCATGTCGAATTCAGAATTCAAGAGTTGCTTCAGAGCTTCAATTTCAGCTCTAGACTTACAAACAACCAACATATCATCTACATATAAAAGCAGATATATGTAGAGATCTGTTTCAACCATTTTGTAGTACACACAACAGTCAAAATTACATCTCAAGTAGTCATGTGATAACATAAATTCATCAAACCTGAGATACCACTGTCTTGGGGATTGTTTTAACCCATACAGTGACTTCTTCAGCAAGCAAACATAATCAGGCTTCTCATGATCAGTATACCCCTCAGGTTGAGTCATTAAAATTTCCTCATCTAGTCTCCCATGCAAAAATACAGTCTTGACATCCAGCTGATCAAGCTCCATGTCATATACTGCAACCAATGCCAACAGCACCCTAATTGAAGCATGTCTGACTACAGGTGAGAAGACTTCCTGGAAATCCACTCCCTCCTTCTGAGTGTACCCCTTAGCTACTAACCTAGCTTTAAATCTCCTAGGTTCAGCAGCTGTGAATCCTTCTTTAACCTTGAAAATCCATTTGCAACCCCTTTGTTTTTACATTCTTGGTTTTCTTACCAATTCCCAGGTGTTATTCTTATGCAGTGATGCTATCTCATCATCCATTGCTTTCTGCCATTCAGCTTTATGAGGACTCTGAATTGCTTCTAAGTAATTCTTTGGATCATCTACTTCGAGTTCATGAGAAGTAGTTAAAGCATATGCCATCAAATCGGATATCCATACCTCTGGGGGTCTTGGTTGTCTCTTCTACATCTTTGCTAGTGATAATTACGAGAAGAGTTTGTTGAGACTTAGGTTGAGTTTCTTTTATATCTTCATGATCTTCCATGTTGTTTTCAGTGTTCTCACCATTTTCAGATGCTTGGTGAATGGTTTGCTCCACCTCCAGTATTCTTGGTTCTTTCTTATATTCCTGTTGTTGTCCTCGAGTTTCTTTTATCGAGCAGCCCGTTGAATATCACATCTGCTGATGATGCATTTTGGGGGGTTGAGATCAGTGCACCACAGTTTATAACCCTTAACACCTTCAGGGTATTCAATAAACTGTCATTTAAGTGCTCTTGGTGCCAATTTACCTTGTTTAATGTGTGCATATGCAGGTCAGCCAAATACCCTTAGGCTGTCATAGCTTGCTGGTTTCCCATGCCATACCTCAAATGGAGTTTTGTAATCCAGA
Source organism: Citropsis articulata (assembly GCA_030449925.1). NCBI lineage: Eukaryota > Viridiplantae > Streptophyta > Magnoliopsida > Sapindales > Rutaceae > Citropsis > Citropsis articulata. Next base: position 19,187,477 of record JASUUH010000121.1, on the reverse strand, counting down.
GCAACAGAAGGACTGAGATTCACTAAGTAACATGTTGTTTGTAAAGTTTCTCCCCATAAGCTTTTAGGAAGCTGTGATTGAACTAGCATGCATCTAACTTTATCCATCAATGTCCTGTTCATTCTTTCTGTGGTTCATTGAGAGTCATTCTTCTTGTTTTGTGCCTTGCTATCCCTTCTGTGCACAATAACTATTAAATTGTTGATTGCAGAACTCAAGACCATTATCGATCTGAGTTTCTTCACCTTTTCGATCGATTTTCAACCAATGACTTCCACTCCTTGAATTTTTGAACACGATCCTTGTGTGACACATAAACCCAAACTCTCCTTGAAATCATCAACTATTAATGAAAGTATCTATTACCATAGTAAGCTGTTTGTGTTGGTCCCCAAAGGTCGAGTGTATATAGTCTAATATTCCATGGGTGGTGTGAGTTGAGCTTTTGAAGCTGTTCTAGTGGTTTACCTAGAACACGATCTTCAAAATCCGACTCTTTGATCTTCTCATCTCCCAATACCCTTGTTTTTGTAATTCCATTAAACCTTTAACACTCATATGCCCAAGTCTCGAATGGCGTAGTTTGTATCTTTCTGAGACCAATAGTCACACTGAACAACCCAGTAATAGCTTCTCCATCCAAGACATACACCCATTTTTCTTAGTACCTTCCATCACTATTACGGTATCATTTGTGATTATCAATTTTCCTGATTCAAGCTTAATACTAAAACCAATTTGATCAATCACTCCAAGAGAAATCAGATTCCTCTTTAAGTCAGGAATGTACCTAACTTCTCTAAGTTCCCAGATTTTCCCATCATGCAGTTTAAGACTCACATTTCATATGCCTACTACTCTACATACTGCATTGTTTCCCATCATTACCTTCCCTCCATCAATTTCTTGATAGTCTGAAAAATAACTCTTATGGGGACACATGTGAAAGGTACATCCAGTCGAGAATCCATTTACCTCTTTGCATATCCCAGGTGGCTACGGACTCATATACTTCTTCAACCTTGGCCTTGCTGTTGATTTTCTTCTTATTCTTTAATTCAAGGCAGTCCCTTTTAAAATGCCCCTCTTTATGGCATTGGAAACACTTTTTCTTAGACTTCTCCATATTCTTGTCTGACTTTTGTTTCTTCTTTCCACCATTTTTGCTGGTTTTCCCTTTTGCAAACAAACTTTCACCACTTTCCACTCCCCCTGATTTTTGTTGTAATCCTCTTGTGTTTAATGCTGCTTTAACTTCATCTAGAGATAAGGTCTGTCTTCCATACATGAGAGCATCAACAAAATTGGAGTATGATTGAGGCAGTGAACTAATCAGAAGCAAGGCCTTTCCTTCATCATCCAATCCTTCATCTATAGTCTCTAATGTGTCACATACTTTGTTAAACTCATCAATGTGATCATCAAGCGAGGAACCTTCTGCCATTCTCAGAGTAAACATTCTCTTCTTGATATATAATCTGTTTGCTAGAGACTTAGTCATGTATAATCTGTCAAGCTTTGCCCAAAGATCTGCAACAGTCTTCTCCTTAGCAACCTCCCTTATCACAGAGTCACCAAGACTCAAGATGATGGTGCTTTTGGCCTTCTTGTCGATCTCGGCAGCCTGTTCAGGTGTCCTTGATGATGAAGCTTCTTTGCCTTCTTTCTTGGTGACAGGTTCGATTGCATCTCCCAGCCCCTGTGTTATAAGCAGGGCCTCCATTTTCACCTTCCACATATTGAAATCATTTTTCCCGTTAAACTTCTCCAGATCAATTTTCGCAGTTGCCATTGTTGGATCTGAATCTTCAAGACCAAGCTCTGATACCAATTGTTGCAACTCGAGTGATCAGAACACACACCAACTACAAGTTGCAGCCCAAGATCTTTTAACTAGATCAAAACAAGATGCTTGCAAAAACTAATCAGAAGCAAATTCTAACATATTTCAAGAAATCACAGAACAAGAATCTAATCGAATTAGAGCTGAATAAGACTAAGAAACAAAGACACAGTTTACGTGGTTCAGCTGACTTGCATCAGCCTACATCCACGGAGAAACAAAATGATCAGCCTTTATTGATAAGCAAGAGTGATTACAAGAATTTTACAGAGAACACCCCAACACCCCAAGAATCCCTCTCGATGTGTTCTTAACTACTCTCTTAGTAGCTTATGCTCTCTCTCTTCTCAGTTGTACCAGAACCAGCTGTTATTAACAGCTCTGCAACTGACTCCTTTTGAAGCCCAGAAGCTCACGCGATCTGCACGCGAGATAACAGACTTAACGACTTGGCTTGAGCTCGTGCACAACTCGTGATCGTTTAATGACTTTAAACGGCACTTGAAGAAGTCGTTTAAACGTGTGATTATAACACTTATTAAAACGCTGTTTGCTGTGTCGTTTCAGTTATACAAAGTCATCCTCAAAACGCAGCCATCTTATATCGTTTTAGCCACTTCTGATTTGCTTCACCAGTTACTTAACAATTATATATAACCAAAACATATCTGTAGTAAATAAGACAAGTGATTTTATTTGAACTTAATCAATTTGCACCACTACACAAACATCACTTGGAATAACGAATTGAGATCAGACTCTTACAATATCGCCTAGCTAGCTTGTAGCCAAATATAGTAAGGCTTAATACACATATACGAGCACTAATTAAGATAGACAATTCCTGCTTAGATATAATAATAGTAACTCAGGAAATATACGAGGGAGATGGCCAAACCGGGGTATAAGGCGCCGACACTAACAAACGAAGCAGAGCTCGTATCGTTCCCTCTATTCTTAATGGTGATGGCCAACTTTTGGCCCAGGACACAATGATCGTCAACAGTACAGATGAAGTAATGGTTCCCACTTGAGTTTAATCGGATCCGCACTGGAGGGCTTGCCATAACCGAGCTCTTTTTTGTGCAATTATCATACTCAGACTTGGATACATCAGCAACGTTATGCGTTCTGCTCCAGTTGAACACTTCACATATGCATATCCAAGAACATAAAAAGAAAAATACACATGAAACATAAAGTAAATTAAATTAATTAACCCAATTCGTTTTTTATTAATAAAGAATATATATGTACACTTACTCACTGAATCTCCGACTTCAAATGTTTTGTTGCTAAGCCAGTTAGTATAGTAATCAGCTGAGGGAGGAACAATCCAGTGCAATTCGTAATCCGCTGCGGCCGCACTAGCCGCTAGAAAAGCCAATCCGAACATAAAGCAGCAAACAGAAGGCATCAAGCCGCGGCTGGCCATTCTTCCGATTGTGTATTGTGTTCTTCAGGTCGGCCCGCGAGCTATCGAATGGATAATGAACGAGTGATTAGTATCCATCCATTTTCAACTTTTTATTATATGTTTATAATAGAGTAATAGAGTGCAAAAGATCATAAATGTGGCATATGCTTATTTATTAGTGACCGTTCTGAATCGATGTCGAAAGATACCATAAGAAAGTGGGACGGGATACGTTTCCTTCTTGCAGTTAAAAAGTGGCACGTGGCTGGCTATTCGTTGAATCAATCTAAGGGCTAAGGCTAAGCAGTGTCGCAAAAAGCATGCCTACGTAAGCTAAATTTATCCATAGTTCCTTCTCGTGCTTTAAGGTTTACTATTCACATAACCCTTGTTTTTGGTCTGGGCTTGATTCTGTCTCTCTGGCTTTGTTAACCAAACAACCCGTAAAACATCGATCATTTACAGTGTCAAGAAGAGTAAGCAGGCAGGTCCTTTGCAATGGTCAAACAGAAAATATATGTTGCTAGACCCTGTTTTGCTTTTGTTTTTGGACGAAATTAGAACTCATAAATTGATTTTTTCGTTGCAGAAAATTGAAAATGTAGGCATGTTTGCTCAGTTATCAGGTTCGATCAGATTTGAAGTTGTCTCTTAGTAATATAACTGGAGTAATATTTCACTTCCCAAATAATTTTAAAGAGATTTCAATCCAAGTAGCATTTTTCATTAGACGTTAATTAGAATGGTTAAATAAATTATTCTACAAGTTGGAAAAATTTAACAAAACATATTAATTAGGAATTTGAATTTAGTGTAGAGTTAATCTGTACTAAACTCTTCATAATCTTCTGCTATACATTTATGCACAGTAATATACGATTATCCAGTAATTATCAATTGTATCGATCTTTCTGAAATGTTAGCAAAAAAATCAGCTGAAACTAGGAAAAAAAAAATATTATTAATTGTGATTGTGAATAATCACAATCCTGCATCTAGCTTCCCTTAGTTTTCATTCTATAATCTTTATCTTGTTAAATAAAGACGATTCATGAAAAGAAGTGCTTGTTAATTGTGATCGTGAATAATCTCTTTGTGGAAATGCCAGTGAGGATGATGAATAGTTTGATTCTGGAAAATATAAAGGCATGATATTGATGTAGGACTCAGATTTCTGTGTCCAATTTCTGTTCCGCTCAAAACAATGGCTCTTATTACACAACCACAAACTCAACCAAGATAAGAAACGGGTAATAAAAACGAAAAAAATGAAGTTACATTAACTCGTTGCTGCAACATCATCCAGAAACTTCCCTTTAATCTTCCTGAGCTTTGCAGCGGCATCCCTCATAGATATCCTCTGTTCTGGTGACTCCATGCAACAATCCAAAGCCAAATGCATGATACTTAATAAACAATCAATTTTGACAGAAAAGGTTTGCTCTTCTCGCACCAAATTTGCATCAACAACTTCAGTCAATCCATCAGGTAATGACTCCTTTACCCAATGCTTTAAACTCATTTCTCCAGTAAATATTTCATCTATAGGCTTCTTTCTCGTGAAAGTTTCCATCAACAAAATACCATAACTATAGACATCACTTTTAGGTGAAATAATTCCCTCTGACCCATACTCTGCATTTTTTTAATGTTGATTCATCATAAATATATCCCACTATGAAAGAAAATGATATACAAATAACAATAATCATTTGACAATAATCGACCCAAACTTTGTCTATGCTTGAAAAAAGAGAAAAATTTAGAGTTTAGATTTGAAATCTTACCTGGAGCCATATAACCAATTGTAGCCATTGTCATGGTTTGCATCACATAATCATCTCCTTCGCCTAAAAGTTTGGAAATGCCAAAGTCACTCACATGTGCCATCATGTTTTCATCCAACAGAATGTTGTTGGGCTTCAAATCACAGTGAACCACGGGTGTTGAATGACCATGATGGAGATATTCAAGAACCAAACCCACATCTATCATTATATTCAACCTCTCTAAGATACCAAGGAAATAGTTGTGAGAATACAACCACTTGTCAAGACTACCATTGGGCATAAACTCAAGCACCAAGGCTTTAAAATCTATGTTACAACAGTTGCTAATGATCTTTAAGAGATTTCGATGACGAATACTCCGTAGTATTTCACATTCAGAATCAAAGCTCCTAGAAGCTCTCTCCAACTGCAAATTGAAAACCTTTATTGCAACATTAGTGCCATCAAAAAGTGTCCCTCTGTACACTGACCCAAAACTTCCTGTACCGAGCAAGTTGCATTCAGTAAATCCATTAGTTGCATGTTGAATATCTAGATATGAAGTTCTTCTCCATGTTGCCAAAGATAACAAATCTTCTTGATCCCCATTTTTTGTACTCCTATTTCGGTGCCTTATAAAGAAGATTATGACAGTTGCTATTAGTACAATGGATGTTATTGGAGGTAAAATATATTTCAAAACAAGTAGAGCAACTTTCTTGAATCCCCTGCTATTATTATATTTCCTGCAAGATGGGACTTGGAGTCTTGCTGGACCACAAAGTGCATAATTTGAAAGGAACGATTGAGCTGAGAAGTTTTTAAATGGCCCTTCGGTCGGAATTTCTCCTTCTAGCATATTCTGAGACAAATTAAGTTGTTTAAGATATGAAAGTGCCTCTAATGACTTGGGAATTTCTCCAGAAAGATTATTTCTAGAGAGATCCAAAGATTCTAAGCTTATCAAACTACCAAATGATTTAGGGACTGGACCCTGAAATTGATTATCAGCCAAGGACAAAGTTTCTAAGTTTTCGAGGCCACCAATAGTTGTCGGAATATCGCCCCATAATTGATTCCTTGATAAATCTAAATTTCTCAATACCTTCAAGTTTTGTATATTTGAAGGGAGAGAACCATTCAACGAATTTGTCGACAAGTTTATGTACAAAACGTACTCAAGACTCCCGAACGATGACGGCATGGTAGATGTGAGCTTGTTGGAGCCCAAGTGGAGTCTTCTCAGAGAAGTCAAATTCGCCAAGCATGGTGGTACATGTCCGGAGAGCTTATTTCCATTTAAATTTAATTCACTCAGCCCCTCTAAATGGCACAGATCATAAGGAATGGATCCTTGCAAATTATTACCATGGAGATACAAACCTTGTAGCTGTCGCAGTCTTCCCACCGTCGTTGGAATAGTGCCATTCAAGTCACAACCGTTGAGGTTGAAAACTATCATGCCACTTAAATTTCCAATTTCTTGAGGGATGTTGCCCTTGAGTTGGCAACCGTATGCATAAAATTCTTGAAGAGAAGCAGAGAAATTCCCAATCAATGGTGGAAGGATGCCCCGTAATGGATTAGAAGCTAAGCCTAAAACTGTCAGATTTCTGCAATTAGTCAAAGAAGAGAGAAAATTCCACTTCGCAGTAGAAGATTCAGTCATCAAGTAGTTATAAGCTAAGCTGAGTACCCTAAGGGATCTTAAGTTGCCAAAAGTGTTTGGGATAAGGCCAGAGAAAGAGTTTGAACTCAAGTCTAGCATAACGAGTTTAGAAGCATTGGTGATTGAATTGGGAATTGTTCCACTAAGTTTATTGTCGAACAAGGTTAGATACTTCAGGTTCGGAAGCATGTAGCCCATTGTTGATGGTAGGTGGCCTGAGAGTTGATTTTCAATTAGACCGATGGATTCCAGGCTTGATGTATTGAAGATTGTGGGTGGAATTCGACCAGTTAAGTTGTTGGTTTCAAGAAGTAGGACCTCTAGATTTTGTAGATTGCCAATGTCGGTTGGAATCTCACCTGACCATTCAGCCAACTCACATAATAAGCAGATATGAGAATAATTTTATACATTGCCACAAATAATATAATAGACACAAAAGTAGTGTTATTCGATTTTGATATGAAAAGTGATGAATAAGACAGAATTTGATTTGATATAAAACGCACAGTCATAACATGTTTTATTTATTTTTAATTTGAGAATTGTTATGGAGTCTCAAATAGGTTTAGAATATACAGAAAACTATTTTTCCAATGCCGTAAATAACCTTGTTTTTTTTTTTTCTGATTTAATTGCACTACAGTTCATACTTTTGTTAAAAATTTAAAAAATAAATAAATATTTTAAAATTTGACAATCAAAGTCCTGTTTATTTTATTTTTTTACTTATATTCTTGATCATTGTTGATTATTGACGAAATTTTAATAGAATATGAAATTGACATTTTTATCCTTTCAAACAAATTATTTAAAGGGTGAGGATATTTAAATCATAAAAAATACTCTTTGTAGCTCCTTTTAATTAAAAGATTTATATTAAAAAATACATTTATTAAATTAATATTAAAAACAAATGATATCTGTAATTTATAATTATTTATTCTCTAGCTATGTTATCTTTTATTTAACAAAAAAATAGCGATTCATATACAAAAAAGCTATTAAGCTATGTGGTTTAATAAGTTTTTTGAACTTTATCGAATCCAGGATCTTGTAGTGGAATATAAAAGGAACACTATATATATATATATAGTTCAAGAATTTCTAGAGAACTTGAACAAATAGTAATATTATAAGAGCTACAGATCTTATATTCAGAGGCATCTATGAAAAAACAATAATATTTCAAATCACATCACTACATAGACTAGTGAATCGATGGTATGCTTATTGTTGATGAAAAAATATATTTCTAAAACATTATGGTTTTAATTAAAATTGTTTTATTAGGTTATCAAGTTTATGAAAAGAAGAAATGAAAATAACAAAAGATGAAGCTCATGGGTACTAGTTAGGAACAAAGAAAGAAGAGGAATGAAGTTCGATTACATGTAGATATGAAACATATTAATATTAAAATAAAATTTTTTTATTAAAAATGATTTAGAAATTATTTGATAGAATTAATAATATTATAGGAAATATTTAATTTAGGCATAGATTTTTTCATTTTAGTATCCATTATTATTATTGGCAAATTAATATATTTTTTTATTAGGCATGCTTTTTTAACAACATATTCAAATATTTTATTGTATATTAAATAGATATTATGCAATGAAAAAATGTTTACCGACACATGTTGATTTTTCATGCATTTTAAAATTTTTACATGAGATTACATTATTCCCCCTACACCGACACTTATTCAAATAGTTAAACTAAGGTTGTGTTTGTTTTTTTATTTGAAATCTGAATAGGTATGAATTTAGTTGAAGTATGAATAGGTCTGAATGAAAATGTCTGAATAATACGTTTGTTTTTTCTTTTTCAACATCTGAAGAGAAAAGCTTAAAACTTAGTAGTTTGACATAAATATCCTTTTAAGTAATGCATATATTTGTTCTTCACAGTTTATAATTTTCACAGATTAATTGGTTTGGTAGCATTAAAAAAAATACTATCATTGTTGATTTTTATTTATTTTTTAATAAAATATGTAATGATAACATCATATTTTATTATAAAGTCAATATTGCTATTTTATTTTTGCGTTATCACAATGGACATAATTTGATTTGTTCAATATTTCAATTTAGTTAATGTTATCACGGGAATAAAAATTTAAAGCAATTAAAAAAATAACTTCAAGAATAATATAAAAATATTAGGTTTATATATAATATTGGAAATACATAAATTGTTAAGGGTATTTTTAGATTTGAAATTAAAATTTTCCATTTAGATTTCAGACTTAAGATAAAAGTGGATTTTTTTCTACTTTTTCTATTCAGATAAAATTATCTGATAATAAGTGATAAGTTAAAAAAACCTAAAATAAACAAATGTCTGAAAAAAGAAAGTTAAATTCAAAATTCAGACTAAAAAACAAACAACACCTAAGTCAATGGAACAATCTGAGTATATATATCAACTTTTACAAACATTTTCCTTTTCTGATTTTTCAACAAATAGCAGGAACGACAATGTTAATAATCATGTAAATACAATCTAGGCCATTATACAACTCTTCGATTAGATCTCATAGTTAAATTACTAAAAAACAAAATAGGGGTACCTAACAATAGTGGCAATGTAGTTGGACACTTAGAATATAATCTCGAGGCAAAACCGATAAACAATTAATGCAAATATATATGTACAAACTGATGTAGTATAAAGGGATTGATTGAAAAATTAACATGCTTAATGAAAAACAATTATGATGGTCATGTGATACTTTAAATTTATCCAATCAAATTCTTCTTGTCATATTACTTTATATATAATTATTTGTACAAAGCATTTGTAGCACCTCAATTCTTGAATTAAGGTTTAAGTTTATAAGTTAGACTCATTGAGATTTGGACCCATGACTTTTGATGATTACCACAAACTAATTTATAAATTTATTGTAAATATTTATGTGAATTTCAGTGCATATAAAAGAATAAAAATAGTCATATATCAAGCAACAAGATATAAAAATTCTTTAACAAAATGCAGATATTTAATAAAAGAATGACAATAATATAACAAATAAAATTATCATGTAAATTATTAAAAATTGTACCATAAAAGTTCTCTATGAATTTTTTTTTCCATTTATTGATAGATATTATAGCCTAATTTGAATGATTTGACATGTAACTATAAAGGACTAAACCATGAAATTATGCAAATGTTGTTAATTGTTATAATATATTTGTAAATTTCTAGTATTTTGTGGCAATGTTGTAATACATTAACTTGCTTTTCTTTCAATTAGGCTAAACCATCACATTTTTTTATTATAAGTTAAAACATTAATAATATTTTAGTCCAAATGATTTCAATTTATTTAATAAATATATAATTTAATTGCATCTTAAAATAAGTATATAACTCTAATTGAAATGTAAGAATAACTATAAAGTTATTTCAAATAAAAAAAAAAGAGTTAGGACTGGAGACATACTTGAAAACAAAATAAAAACTATATGATTATATGATTTTTTTTAAAAGCTAGGTTATTAATGAATAGGGTTGATCTGGATCTGGATGTAAGTTTCTAAATCCATATCCGTAAAAAAAGTGTTGGATCTGGATGCGGGTAATATCAGCAACGGATGCGAGTGAATATTTCGGATATCCAGATCCGCAAAAATTAAAATTTAATAAAGAATTTAATAACTTATTTAATAATATGAAATAAAATTAAATCATAATTCAACATGAATAAACATACAAAATCTCATAAATATACAAATAAAATTTAATTTTTTTATTTCATTTTGAATATATATGTTTAATTTAATTTTTAATTTAAAATAAAATTCAATAATTTACCTAATCATGTCAAATAAAATTCAATAATAATCCAAAATTAATAATTCAACATGAATAAGATACAACAAAATTATAAATCCACAAATAAAATTTAATTTTTAATTAAAAATAAAATTCAATAATTTACCTAATAATATCAAATAAAATTCAATCATAATCCAACAATTAATAAGTCAACATGAATAATATACAACAGCATCATAAATCCACAAATAAAATTTATTTTTTTAATTTTTCATTTAATTTTTAATATATATTTTTAATCTAAAATAAAATTTATCCGCATTCGGATATCTGATTTTCGCATATTTTTTTGCACCAAAAAATGAATTCTGCAGCATGGAAACGCAAATATGTACACGCTTCGAAGGTGGAGCTAGCGTACCTTGTAGGTGGGTATTAGCAATATATAGATCTCTAAGCTTGCTCAAATTTCCAATATTTTCTCTCAGTCGTCCAGTAAATTTATTATCACTCATCCACAAACGATGAAGATCAGTGCAGTGGCTTAAACTTGACGGAATCTGGCCGAAGAGTTTGTTTGAATGCAAGTAAATTTCCTGAAGCTTTGGCAGACGATTACACATATCATTCGGCAAAGTACCAGATAGGCTGTTGAAACCTAAATTGAACCACTTCAAGGAGGAAATGTTGCAGAAACTCCAAGGAATGGGACCTGTGAAACTGTTATTACGAAGACTTAATATTTGGAGTTTGGATAAGATACCGATCCATGACGGAACGCTTCCACTGAATTTATTGTCCTCCAAACCAACGGACTTGAGCCTGTGTAATTGTCCTAATTCATTCGGAAGATGGCCATATAAATTATTTTGACCAAGATTAAGATACTCTAGGAATGAGAGATTTCCCAAGTACGGAGGAATCGTGCCTTGGAGACCTACATTTGAAAGATTCAAAGCTCTGACTCTGCGATGCCGCGCGCCACATGAAATGCCAACCCAGTTGCACACTGGATAAGATATAGACCAATTATTTGCCAAGACACTTTTGAGGATCAGTGACATGGGCTTTGAACATAAGAAGAGCAGATTGATCCGTGGTTATGTTTTTTACAATAGTGATGGCTAAGCTAGCCACAAGACACTGTAATATTAACATAGGAACAAAGAAGAAGAATGAACGCATACCAGAACTAAAGAGATCATTGATATAGTTTTAAAGTGAAAGAAAAATATCATATTTATAATAAAGACTCGTGAGTCGTCCTTATTCACTATGGCGACCTTCTAAGCTGCAAGGCTTATAAGCCGCACTTTATTTCTAATTCTTGAATTTACTTTATTTCTAATTCTAACCATGCAAAATGACACTTCTTTTATCTTCCTTGACTATTCATGCATGTGGACTTTTCAGTTTCGTCGAAAAAAAAAAAAAAAAGAAGGGATGACCTTGACTTTTACTAGTGCCACACACTTCGCTCTTATAATAATACCGCTCCAGATTTTCTCGATTTTCGCGCCCGGCCCACGCTGTCCATGTGTTCACAAAATTTCAACAATAATAATTTAATTTTAGGAACAAATTTCAACAATAAAAGAGAACTAAGAGCAAGTCCAACTCCCCGCTGTCAATGGTTTCCCCACATCAATTCGTAGCTAAGGTGGGCCAAAATTAAACCAAACCAATTCAAACCAAACTTAGTAATTGACGTTTCATTCTTTTAATGAAGCATTGCTTGGTTGTGGATTGGAGGATCTGTTTGTGAAGTCGCTTTTCTTTGGGCCAGGCGTCTTGAAAGCGGTGGATAGAGTGGTTTATAGCAGTTGGTGGATTATTTTACATGTTTGGGTTTCCGAACCGTCTTCTTCGATCATTCTCCTCTTCTTTCTGCGGCGAGGATTACAGTACAGTTCGGTTTTCTTCGTGTGGGTCAAGCGGGTTTATCGACATTGTTCGGCAGTCTTGGGGTGCTCCGGTGATTGGTGCTGGGATGCGAGCCTTTCGTGACTTTCGTTTGAAGCTCTGCCTGAAGGCTTGGAAACAGGATGTTTTCGCGTTTTCTCCCGTGTCCGGCAGTGAGGAGGGCGTGGTGAGAGAGATATGATATTTACGGTTCGTACGAGTTGCCTTTTCCGGTGCTGAGCTAGGTTGCGGCACGATCGTGAGGAGATATTTTTGCGCCAGCAGTCCAGTGTTAGATGGGTCCGTGAGGGCGACTCTAACACCCGCTTTTTCCATGCGATGATTCGGAGGCGGCTTCATTCATAGGATCCGGGATGGATCTTCGTCTGGATTTCATCCGCCATTGCCGACTCGTGACCTATTTTGGACTTATTGTGGAGATCTTGGTCGGTTCAGTGACTTTGATTCTATTCCTCTTTAGTAGAGGATGATGGAGACTTATGTAGGGAGCCGGATTTGGATGAGGTGAGACAGGTGATTTTTATCGATTGACTCACGGGATGGGTTTATGTGGCTCTACCGGTCATCTTTGGGACATCATTGGCCGAGATTTGTTAGATGCTGTTCTCGACTACTTCAGAGGTTCGGCCATGCCTAAGGGTTTTCAGAGTACTTTATTGGTCCTTCTGCCCAAGAAGACTTCTCCGACTTCTTGGCGGATTTTACCGTCGATCTTTAACGCCGTGACAAGTTATCACCAAGTTGCTCGTTGATCTCCCTGCATCGTATCATTTCTCCTACTCAGAGTGGTTTTGTCCCTAGTCGGGTGCTTCATGACAACGTGCTCTTGGTTCAGGAGCTCGTTCACGACCTTGGCCCATCTTGGGGCGATGTGGTCTTGAAGCTTGATATAGGCTAAGGCGTATGATCGTATGTCTTGGCCTTTTATTCTCCACTCGTTGTTTTGGGTTTTCAGTCTGGATTTCTTTGATTCGGAGGCTTTGTTTGACCGGTTCTCGGTGCTTAATGGCGGAGCCATTCTACGATACTTTCGGTCGAGAGGTCTTGACGGTGATCCCATCTCTCCCTGTCTTTTCATTATCGCCGCGGAGTTTTTATCTCGAGGTCTAGACGCTTGTACTGATGTCCGTCGATTGATCTTTCGAGCCCTACTTATATCTCCCATTTGAGTTTTCGGATGACATTGTTATTTTTTCAAATGGGGTCGATCGAGCTTCTGACGGGTTATGGATTTCTTGCACCATTCGAGGAGGTTTGGTCGATTGATTAGCGGGACAAGTAGTTTTACATTGGGAGATCGGCTCGGCTTCGGACCATTGTTCACTCTATTCTTCGGCTTTCAGCGTCAGCTTCCTTTCACTTATCTTGGGTGCCCGATCTTCACTGGGTGCGTCAAGATTTCATATTTTGATGATATGATTCAGAGGATCGGAAGAGGATTTCTAGTTGGGCGGCCTTCTCTCGCTTTGGGGAAGTTGATTCTCATCCGCCATGTGTTGGCTTCCATGCCTCGCACTTATTTCATGTTGTCCGTCCCCCGGCGGTGGTGCGAGCCTCGGCGTTTATTCACCCGTTTCCTTTGGGGTGATTCGAGGGCCGATCCATCGGTGTAGATGGTAAGCGGTTTGTTATCCGATCGATGAGGCGGCCTAGGCATTCGGTCCTTGATGATATGCGAGGCCTTCGAGATCAAACTACGGTGGCGATTCGTCAGAGTTCACTGAGCTTCGCTTTATGAAGTCCAAGTATTGAATCCACTCATCCGGCATTATTCGATTCCATCCGCTTCTCCGTGGAGACGCCTGTGGTATTCACGACGGTTGGGTCTCACGCTGGTTGGGAGAGAGCTGCGATTTGTATGACGGTGGGATCTTGCCCTTGTTCTTTATAACTCTGCTGCGGCTTCTTGGTCTTGGTTTCCTTATTAAGTGCAGTTTGGGGAGAGCAAGTTGGAGCATATTGCCATCTTCCATTATTGAGCGAATATTGTTGGTGCTATTTCAGGCGGCCGGACACGATTCGTTGGGATCCTAGTCCGATGGCACTTTTCGGCGCATGGGAGCTCGTCGGTGCTCTAGGCCACGAGAGGAGGTTTTGCGATGATTTGGCGAGCACATCCCGGCCGAGTTTCTTTCTTTCTGGCGGCTTATCCATGGCTTTCCTTGATGATGCTTTGGGCTCGAGGGTTTCCATGGTATCTCGATGTTTGTCTGGAGGGCCGAGACTCTTTCACTGTTTGTGGATTGCCGCAGCTCGTCTTATCTGGGAGCACTACCGGACCTTGGGGATCTGAGCTTGGTTTTTGTCCCCCGTTCTATGCTTTCTTTAAGACATTGTGCCCCTCGGACTCATCTTGGCCCTTACGCCTTGCTTCATTTGTGGCAAGTTTGGAAGGCCCGAAATGCTGTCCGGTTCCGATCCGAGACCTTCTCTACTGATGCGATTATCTTTCAGGTAGATTCAGACCTCAGACTCGCTAGTACTGCTTTTGGTTTCAAGCATCCCCAGGTAAGGGGAGTCTTGAACCCTCGGATATGGAGGATATCGAGTTATAGCCTTCTTGGAGGCCGATCCGATTGGTCGCTGAGGCCGCCCCGGTGGTCGGTGGCCTGGATGGTTGCTCAGGGCAACCACAGGATGGCGCTTGAGGCATTCTTCGGGATCACCGAGGTGGAGTGTTGGCTGCTTTTGGATCTTTTCTGGGCCATAGGCCAATTTTATACGCTGAGCTCATGGCGGTCTGTGAGGGTCTGGAGCTTGCCACACAGCTTGGTTATTCTAGTCTTGAGGTGGAGTCGGACTCGGCTACGGTGGTGTCTTGGATTCACACCTGGTCTGTTCGGTGGGAGTATGCTTATTCATCATTCGTCGGGCTTGTCGTCGATATCTTCTTCCCATTCGGGTGAGGCATGTCTCCCATGAGGCGACTTGCGATTTTTTGTGGGCCTTCTCATAGGGAGGAGATTTCATTCTACTCGAGATCTTCCAGAACAGTATTCTTCACGGATGCCCAGTGATTCCACATATTGAGCGATAGTTCTCTTTATATGTTGTATTTCTTTACCTCAGGAGGTTTTGGTTTATGTCCTCCTTTGTATTTGATTCATTTTATATTTATTTGCGGGTAGGGTCACTTTTTCTTTTCTTTGGTGGTTTCGTTAAAAAAAAAAAAAAAATTGACGTTTCATTATATTGTGCATCTAAAACTTTTTTGAAAAATGAGCTTGTAAAAGCCTAAGTTGAGTTCCCTTAGAGATATCAAAACTTCCATTCAACCTCTCTAAGTGATAAAAGTAATAGATAGAGGTGTTCGTGGATCGGATTTTATGAATTATATATCAATTCATATCCGATTCATGATTTTGTGGATTACAAATTTTAATTTAATCCAATCCACGGATTAGTGAATTTCAATACAAATTTAATTTATACGTCTGCAGATTTGATGCAGATTTGACACAATCAACATCTAATCTACTATTTTATGGATTAATTTGTGGGCTAAAAATTTTTAATTATGTCATATCCACGAACTAACTAAAATAATTTATATAAAGTTAGTTTTACTACCGATCAAATTCAAAATTAAATAAGATTTAAATAAATTAATTGTTTAAACAAAGTAAGAAAATACATTAAAGTTTCAAAATAACACACCAAAAAAAAAAAAAAATCTCATTTACTTAGATCAATACATGAAAATTAACTGCTTAAGAAATTATGTTTTTTATTTAACTATTTTTATTTTATATTATTATCGAATAAGATATAATATGGTGTTGATGTAACTATATTTTAATTAATTACTTTATTATAAGTATAATGTCATATTTACAAGTTTTATTTTTCATTAAATGAATTTTTTTTTATGGATTCGCGAATTTTTTGTGGATCTACAAAAGTAAATCTATATCAAATCCACTGACTGCAGATTTTTCAATTTTTAATCCAATCCAAGGATCGGATTTCTATGAATCAGATGGATTAAGCGGATTGAATTAAATTTTGAACACCCCTAGTCGCAGGGAATAGATCCTTGCAAATCATTACAGAAATTTAAGTTTACTATTTAGTCATTCCTTTAGCAAATTCGCAAGTGTAAATGTAATATTTACCCTTTCAATCTTGAGTCAATCTTTTTGTACCTAGAGTCAGTTTGCAAGGTTGCTTTCAATTGTATAATTATCTTTCATTCTGACTGAGAAAGGGTTAGTTAGAGACTTTTGCATTACACAAGCCAAGTAATAACATTCTCTTCCTTTCACATTTAGAAAATCTAGACATCATGTGGAAAGCCATTAGCAAGTAAGTTATTATCAGAGTAGGTACGAGAAAGAGAAAGTTGCCTCGGCAAAAATTGGCTTTTCAAAGTTTATTAAACTGGTTCTAAAAATATACTTACAAAAATATTTTAAATTCTTAACTCATGCCCAAAAATGCCTTTTAACAACATATTTTTGGGAAAACAGCACTTACAGACACCGTGTTTAAAATAAAATTTTCAAAATTTAACAAAAACTTGTACTAAGCTCTTATTATTTTTGTCAAAACAAAATGTTTTCCAAAAATGTTTTTGAAACTATTTTCTCTTGGATAATAATAAAGACCGGCTTTTGTTAATGCTTTAAATATAAATTATACTTTATTAACTAGACTAGACTTCTTAACCCAAACAAATAAATAAATAAAGAGATTAAAATAACTTACTTGCTATTCGCTTTCAAAACAACATCTAGATTTTCTAAGTGTGAAAGGAAAATTTGTAAAGGGAATTTTATTACTTGGCTTGTGTGGACACAAAGTCGCTTGCCAAAAAAGCTCTCCCTTTCTCAACAAGAATGGTATTTATACAATTGAATGTGACCTCGCAAACTAACTCTAGTTACAAAAAGATTGATTCAAGTTTCAAAAGATAGATATTACATTTACACTTCAATTTGTCGAAGGACTGAGTAATTTAAATATAATAAGGTTCCACATCTTAATTTTATTTATTTTTAATTATGTGAGACTAATACTCATATTACAATTCATATTATATAGATTCTGTTGATATTCTGATCGTATAATTATTAATTAAGTTATATTAATTTTATATAAGATCATATTTTTAAATTTTATCTAATATTCGAGGGGTGTCTATTCTATTCATATTTCAAATGAGAGAATACTGCATTAACCTAATTATATACTATAATTAAGGAATGAAATAAACCTATATATCATGAGGCTGAGCCAACGTGTCACAATTATTAAGTATCTTAATTTTGTTAAAGATTCAATGAATTATTTTTTTAAACTCATTCACTTAATTTTGTATTTCTGAAATTCGTTGTGTTATAGCTCTACTCTACTTATCGAGGAGATGAAAGATTAACAAGGCTCACTTTCTTAAAACATTGGGCTTTGACGGGCATTGCCTTTTTTCTCTAGCTCTGGTGGGCTAGTCGTCCCTAGCCTTCTATTTTAAAGCACAATGCTTTACGTAAAGCTTACGCACTCAAACAAACTTGTTTATTTTCGGGTCACTTAGACCGGTGACTGTTTTCATTTGCATTTTTGGCTCGTTGATTTCACTTGGGGTTGGCACCTGCTCCAGCTCGGGTGATTTTTTAAGCCCGAGTTCTACCTACGCATGTCTCTCAGCGGGTCGGTCCCGGGTCGGGTCAGACTTTTTCAGGCCACCCAAAAGTGTGAATTAATATGTTATTTTTTAAAAAATTTTCATTATATTTTATAAATCTATAATATGTAAAATTTTGTTTTTATTAGATTATGTTTTAATGTTGCGTTTACTAAACAGGAATCGAAATGGATTGAAACCGAGATGAATTGGAATTGGAATATGAAACCGAGATGAATTGGAATTGGAATAAGAAACGGGAATCAGAATAAGTTGTTTACTTAAACTGTTGGAATCAGAATCGGAATGAATTCCATTCCCATTGATGCGTTTATTTTATCCTATAATCGGAATGGACTATTTCAAATTACTAAAATACCCCTACTGCTTATAATGATAAAATAGATTAAGGATAATATAATAATAAAATTAATAAAATATTATTGTTATTGTAGTTGCTATTATTATTATTATTATTATTATTATACACAATAAATTAAAATATTATAAACAATAATAATTTATAATAATATATTATTTTTGTTTGTTAAAAATAATAATAATATTAAAATAATTAAAATATTTATTATTATTAACAATAATTGAAAAATACAATTGCACTTTGCATCTTTTTTATACAAGTCCCTACAATAAGATTTTGTTAATAGTGGTCATTAATTAAACCGCAATTCGACTGTTACATCTTTGAAATAAATCATTCTTTTGGTAATGTATTTTAGGGGAAAAGGGCGAATGGCCAAGTCGAGAGAATATTTGCTTCTGCATTCAGTTCGATATCTTGTGATATCTTGAAAATCATAAATTTGAATGTTATTGGCCTACCTTATTAAGCTTTTTTTGTTTATTTCTATTTGCTCCATCTTCTGTACATTTTCTGCGAAAAAAAAAAAAAAAAGAGAGACAAAATAAAATTAAAATAAAAAATAAAAAACATTTCCATTCGATTCTTTGCAAAAACATCACTTCACAAAGAACCGCCATCGCCAAGATCTCTTTATGTTTCGCTCATAATAATTTAAAAAAATCCCTAAAAAGTCCAACATCTGACTCCCTAAATTAGCAAGAAGTTGAGTGTAAATTCGTAGGTTTTGGTGGTGGGTTTTGAGTGAAAGGATTTTTTTGGTTTCCTTTATTAAAGATGATGAAGAACGGAATCATGTAATTAACTCAAAAAAAAAAAAAAGATAAAGAACGGAATGCGCTGAGGTCACAGTGACGATGGTGATTGGAAGCTTCCGATCGGTGGTGAATGACTGAATGGGAGGCAAAGATGAGCGGCGAACGACAAAACCCTCGACGACAGAACCCGCGACGAGACCACAACCACGAGCCGACGATTTAAGAGCCGACGACAGGGACCAGCTGCGACGACGAGACCAATGACGACGACGGCGTGTGATTTCAAAACCGACGACGATCAACTATGGCATCTAGCTTCGAAGAGAAGAACACGGGTTCCAGGGATTTTACTTTTTTTTCTTTTTTTTTTTAGTATTTATATTTTTTATTTAAATGAGGGTAGTTTAAGAATATTTGAATATGATTGGAATAAATTAGGAAGTCATGGGAATGACCACCTCTTCCATGGAAATTAATCTCCTATTCCTCGTTACTAAATAGCTGTGGACTCCACCATTTCGATTATGATTCCTGCTTTATTTTTGTAAAATAAATACGTAAATTATTTTTATTTTATATTCTGATTTTTCAATATAAAAAATAAACGCACCATAAAAATTATGGTAAAAAGATTCAAAGCTTTAAATATATATTATGAATGGATTAAATAAATTTTAAAAATTATATTTTATTTAAAATAAAATATATTTTTTTGACATTTATCGGGCTTTTGGACTAGACTTAGACTTTTTAGGTGGAGCCTAAACTTAATCTGGGTGTTTTCAAAATATGGCCAGGTCAAGCCAAGTCCAACCCGAAACACCCAAGGCCCTGTCCAATAGGCTTTTTCTGCTATTCTAATGAGTATTGTTATCTCCTACTGTTAATTTGTAATGATGTGTCATTTTTTTAGCAAAATCACATGTTGATACCTCTTTCCTCTCAAGACCAGCTGAGGTAAGAACAATGGAATGATGGATGGAGGTCATATTTAGACACAACATAAAGTTGAAAAGACAGTGAAATGGGATTCACCGACGATCTTACTCCGATGCTTAAGTCAATAGGCTGATTTGATGAGCTTATGTTGTTGGTGATCATGATTGCGTGCTTACCGTGAAAGTTTCGCCTTAGCCTATATATACAGATTCCATTGGCGGTTACAAGTTGTGTTTTTAGGGTTAAGGAGTCACCATGCTTCAACTTGTCAACTGCAACATTCATGTTTTGAACCATCTTTATCCCCTTAAGATACCCTCCCTAGATTTTAGGCTTGTGGCCTGTCTTCCTTTGACTGACTCAGTTGCCCCTCTCAGGAGTAATATATTTTATGTTGAAGTGAGGTCCTTCCCTGAGATAGGGTATAAATGCTAAATGACTGTCCAAAAAAGTTGCCACTTTGGTAATTAATAATGACAAAAGTATATATATCGATGATCATCATTCATCAATCAACTTCTGCAATTGACCCAAACTGTTATTCGGTCACATGCATAACATTATGTTTTTAACCCCTCGTCCGTGTACTTTCTTCTGCTGATCATGTACAATGTCAAGAAAAAGTAAGCAGGCAGGTCCTTTGCAATGGTCAAACAGAAAGTATATGCTGCTGGACACCTGTTTTGCTTTTGTGTTTCGACGAAATTAGAACTCTTATATATATATATATATAGAAAATGTGGGCATGTTGCTGAGTTATCAGGTTCCATTTGAAGTTGTCTCTTAGTAATATAACTGGAGTAATATTTCACTTCCCAAATAATTTTAAAGAGACTTCAATCCAATGAGCATTTTTCTTTAGACGTTAGTTAGAATGGTTAAATAAATTATTCTACGAGTTATAAAAATTTAACATCACATATTAATTAAGAACTTGAATTAATGTAGAACTAACATGTACTCAACTCTTCATAATCTTATGTCATATATCTATGTGTAGTAATATGCGATTATTAAGTAATTATCAATTGTATCTTTATGAAATATTAGCAAAAAAAATAAGCTCAAACTGAATCCAAAACCATTAACTAATAACTGACGAGCCTAGGGTGGCAATTTGGGTACTGTTGTTCCAAGATCAGTTCTAACACCAATCAAGAAACACCCCAAGAACAAATCTAAACTCTCGTAATCTCTCTCAACAAGAATATAGCAAATCAAGTAACTCACACACACAGATCATACACCAGAAAATGCAATAACCCAAAAGACAAAGAAAGGTTTAAGTGGTTCGGCTGGAGTAGCCTACATCCACTGAAGAACAGAGCTGCAGATTTTATTTCATTCACTGATTTTCAAGTACAAGTCATGTGATGAAGATACAAGCTATTTATACATCCCTCAAAGGAATCTCAACACCTCATGCACCAGCTGTGCACTGAGTCTATTCTAACTGATTCTAGAACCTCTTCCCGCTCTTACTAACAACCTTAACAGCCTTAGTCACGTGAATCCGTGCCTTGAATGAGTAACGAGCTAAACGGACAGCCGTTTTCATGTTAAGCTGTATGAGTTTACACACGTGATGTGCACATGCATCACTTAAGAGCTTTGCTGCTTTGTCGTTTATATCATAGTATTTCCAACGGCATGTCACTTAGCCAAGACTGACATGTCATTCAACACTCATTCTATAATCCGACAACAAGAGGCATTTCTCCTGGAAACCAGTTTTGAAGCTCACACTTCAACATGTACGATTAATTTCTCTTATTCAATTCAAATCAAATCAAATATATTTGGGTTTGAAAAAATTGATTCATTTAATAATTGAATAGATTCAATTTCTTTTGTCAAATAAACAAATCGAATTCGGGTCTGAGGTTACTAATACATTTATTCGTTTAGAATTTATTTAGTAAAAAAGTTATAAAGAAATCGAAGATGGGTTTATTTATTTAAGATTCGTTTATTATTCATTTAATTAAATTTCTTATTTCCCATTAAATTTTTATGCACAAATTTAAAATTTTGGTGGATACTTTTGAAATTTTAAGCTACGGCAACAATTATTTTTGTAAACAAATTGCAAACTAATCAAGATTCAATTCAATTTATAATTAGTTTTGCATAAATGAATTGTAAATGAGTCTAAATCCAATTCGATTTGTTTAATTTTGTACAAGAATTAAATTAAATGAATATTTATTTATGGATCCGCCTACCTTGCCACTGTGGTATGGTACCACACTTTTTGTCGGCATCTAACGTAACCATTGGATGATTGAGAGATAAAATCTAATGGCTAAAATTAATATTTGATATTTGAAGTAGAAACTTACAACCAGTGGAGCCGGTCATATATTAATATAATACTTTCAGTGACTGAAAAAGTTTATTAATCGTGGGAAATTCGTAGTATGGCAAAGATTGATCTGATTTCCATCTGGATACAGCAATTGATACTTTACAATCGTTGTCTTCCTCTTCTACTCTTCGTCTGTATTCTTCACCTGCTGTTATCACTCTTGCGATGTTTACATGTCGGTAGGTACAATTACAAACTAACAAATAGCAGTAACAATTTTCGTTAAATCTAATCTTGTTTTATTTTTTGTAAGTTATGAACCCCAAAAAAAAAAGTTAATCCGGACCGCCGTGAAGGAATGGTTCTGATATATTGATGAAATGTTTGTTTTTGTGATTCATATAGGGATTTAATTTACACTCGTACATAGTTGGATTAGTTTGGATATTCGTTTTAGCAGTGAAATCAGGTCCTCTGAAGCCGTGGCTGCGCCTAATGAAAAAGCAAGCTGATGATCACCGAGCCCTGGCAATGGCTTATGGGTCTTACGTGCACAAGCTCAACATTTTGAACCCGACGCTAGTTAGAATCACCGCTGATCTCTGTAGAAATTACAGGGATGTTACTACTAAACCTCCATACGGAATAATTCTGGACAAACAATTATTCCTTCTTACAATTCTTCCATTCTCTGTTTCTAACACATAAAGACAACCCATCTACTAAGCTAATAACCCATTTTAAATATTTCGAACAAAATTAACAATTTGTTGTAATGCGTTACCTACTGCGTCCAATTGAATGCATCATCACCAGATCAAACACACATCTTTCCACTCTTTTTTCCAGTTACTCAGATGTGCCTAATTCTTAATGTTTCAGCTTTGACCATTGTGTGCTACAATTGCCTGGCACAAAATTGTTTTTTACTTCATTTTATCTGACGTCGTTTCGAATACTTTTGCTGGATATGTGTGCACTGTGCAGGTTCCATCGGAAAATATTAGGATTTTCGAAATTTTTTTTGTGGAAAAGATTTTAGCAATTCATCGGTTCTGGATACCATTTGGTTGATAGCCATTCAAAGCAAACCAACTAAGAACCTGCACACAATATCTGGATCTTTATTAATTGAATAAAGTTTTCCACATTGACTTGAAGCAACCGGTTCCTTTAATTATCCATGGGCTCTTGTCAACTGTTAGATGGGCTCTATTTAAATCTAACGGTGGTTTTAAAAGAAGACAAAAAGTGTGGTACCATACCACAGTGGTAAGGTAGGCGAGTCCTTTATTTAATAGAGGAATACAATTTGAATCATAAGATTACAATTTGTTTAATAAATTAATCAAATTTAATTTTAATTTATTTATGATTTTTCAAAAATTACTTTAAAAGAATGGAGTACTATTGTTGTTCACTTCATTTTCCTTATTCTAAATCCAATTCGATTTGTTTAATTTTGTACAATAATTAAATTAAACCAATATTTATTTAATAGACGAATACAATTTGAATCATAAGATTACAATTTGTTTAATAAATTAATCAAATTTAAATTTAATTTATTTATGATTTTTCAAAAATTACTTTAAAAAAATGTAGTATTGTTGTTGTTCACTTCATTTTCCTTTCAAATCGGAACACATTTATTTATTTATTTATTTTACCAATTCTGTAGAGGAGGAACTAACTAACAATCAAAAAGTTGCAAATTGCTTGTATAACTATAATATTGGTAAAAGACACGACGACATTCACACGACGTTTGATTGAGGGCAGCTGCTCAATTAAACAAATTTAAGGAGGACAAATGGAAACAGCTGCTGACTCTCCAATGTGAATGCTTCACCCCTACCAAACCACACGAAAAATATAATTGTTGGGGGAGGATTTATTCTATTTGTAGGTTTAAAAAATTCTCTTTTTACTAATTATTGAGACATGACAACTCAATTTAATAATAATAACACTTAAATAAATAAATAAATAAATAAAACAAAATAAAACAAAAAAGGAGCCAACAATTCCGACTTTTGACTGTTTTCAAAATTTTCAATTTTATTATTTTATTTGAGAAAAAAATTTTAAAAGTGATGGAGGCTGCATTCCTGTGAATGCATAATAATTTATGGAAGCAAATGCTAGATGACTCACCAAAAAAGTTGCCACTTTGGTAACTAATTATGACAAAAGCATATGTGTCGGTGATCGTCATTCGTCAATCAACTTCTGCAATTGACCCAAACTGTTATTTGGTCACATGCATAGAACATTATGTTTTAGGAAAAGCCCTCGTCCATGTACTTTCTGCCTCACTGTTCTTTCGTTTTGTTGGCTAAACGGAACTGTTTGATAAAATGAACTATGTGCTCGATGAATTGTCTCGGTGAGGATCTATCTATCAAGCTTCAAGGCGAAGCTGAATAAACTGGTCAAACGCAAATGAATGACTCAGCATTTGATCAGGAATGCTCGAGAGCAACGAGCAATGAAGATAAGCTAAATGGTAATGGTCGAATGAAGACAAATAGAGCTGTGCCCGTTTAAGGGACAATTACAGCAAACGTTGGATCAAAGTTATAGTAACTTTAGGATCAAAGTTCTCGCCTATTCAAACTATAACTTCCCTTGTTTAGTATCCTTTAGCTGCTGGGAACTTTGAAAGTGCCCAACTAGTCAACAACAGCTGTACAGTGTTCATCTTGCACCTCCGGACGCTGAGACTTGAATTAATAACGAGTAAGAAAATCAACTACATTGAGCCCAAAAATAATTAATATCTTCACGTAAAGAAAATGGTTTTGCTTGCCCCAAAACAGAATTAGGGGAAGTTTATAGTATATTTTTCTGATTCTACCACAGGACAATTATCAAATTAATCAAGAGCGGGAGCTTGATGGTTTTGGGGCAAAAAAAAAAAAAAATTGATTTTCCTTTTCTAATCTTGAAAAATTTTGTTTAACAAAAAGAATGTCAAGGTGACATAATTATTCTTCTGTGTAAGAAACTTTTCACTTTCACTTCTTGAAAGCTTGTAAAAGTTACCAACAACCATGTCAAAAGGAATCAATCAAAACGCAACATCAAACTAGACACAAACTAGCTAGAAACGATCGGATTGGTATACTTTTCAAATCATATGCTATAATTTATTCTTTGGATTCTTGACATCCATCTTACTGGTAAACGACCAAGAAATTTTTTTATATGTGTTAGGCACTTGTTTGGCACCGTGTCAAATTTAAATTTCCCATTTTTTCCTCAAGCATAATCCTTTTCATTAAGACCACCTGTAGCTGTAATTGAGATGCAGCGTTGAAAAATTGAGATCACATAAATATTTTGACTAATAAAACTATCATCAAATATGGGCACGCACATATGGCCAAATTGTAAAAATCAGCTTTATTCATTTTATTCGACACCGTAGAAAGAAAAAAACAATCTGCATAGCAACAATCATATCACACAAAAATGAATCATGTCTCAAAAGTCTCACTAATTCTATACCGCCATGTCTAATTCAATAAACCCGCAACAATAACAAGGAAAGTCGTAAATAAGCTAGCAGTGCCTAGAGACTTAGCGGAACTATTAGGCGGAGGAGGTGCCGTACCGCCTGCCGGAGATTGTGGTGTAGGAGTGGTTGTAGGAGGAGTGGCGGTGGGTGATGGCGGTGAGGCAGTGGGCGCAGTGCTGCTGCCACTAGTGACGTTAACGGCGAGCTTTTGGCCCAAAGAGCAGTGGTTAGGGAAAGTGCAAAAGAAGTAGTGTTCCCCAGCGGTTCTGAGAGTGATTCTTGTTGGTGGGTTTGTAGACTTAGAAATGGTGGAGCTAGAATTGCACGAATCGTATGCTGCCTTGGTCACCTCGACCACATCATGTACACCAGTCGGATAGTTGAAAACTGCATTAAATTACAAAAAAAGATTTAATTACTTATTAACCTGTCTATAATTAAGCGCAAAATTGATAAAGAAGAGTTTTAATTAGTAGTACTTGGCAGTAGTTAGTTACCTAGAATGTCTCCGACCGAAAAGTTGTTGTTGCGAGCCCAATTCTGGTAACCCACAGAAGCGTTGGGAGGGACAGTCCATCCTAAAGCACCTCCAACAACATGAGTCACTGGCTGTCTTGTGGGAGCTGGTGTTGGTGCTGATCTCGGTGTTGGTGTTGGTGTTGGTGCTGATGCTGGTGCTGGCGTAGGTGTTGTTGCTGATTCTGGTGCTGGTGCTGGTGCCGGCGTCGGTGTCCGTGACGGCGCAGGAACAGGAGAGGGAGTACGACCGCTGGGCTGAGGGGCCGGAGAAGAAGGCTGAGGAGCAGGAGAAGATCCCCTGGCGCTAACGTTGATGGCTAATTTCTGACCGCCGAGGCAGTGGCCTGGAAATGAGCAAATGAAGTAGTGTGGCCCAGAAGCTGTAAGAGGAATACTCGCAGGGCTATTTGTGGTTCTGGACAGGGGACTAGTGGTGTTGCATCCATTGAATGATGATTGTGTTACTCGAGTAACATCATGGTTTCCAGCGGCAAAGTTAAACACTGAAAAAGTAAAAAAGAATAAAGAAAACAAGCACGAGAAGACATCAATATCAGAAATAAGAACAGCTCTATACATATAGCACGCGTTGTGGTTGAATAGTGCAGAGTTTTAGAAGGCAAAATTACCAAGAGTGTCACCGACGGTGAAGGTCTGGTTTGCAGCCCAGTTAGAGTAAGCAGCAGGACCATTAGGAGGAACAATCCAGCCTAATGCATCACCCACCACATGCCTTGTCTGTGCCGTCGAGCTCTGTATTAGAGCTGCTATTGCAATCGCTGCAAGAAAAAATCTGTTAAACATTGTTTTGTTTGTGTTCTTTAAGGCCGAGGTCGCCCCTGTTCGGATCTCTCTGTTTTCGTGTCCTGTTTTCTCTTTGCAAAGTGTAAAGGTTGTGTGTCCTCTGCTTTGTATTTATGGAGACAGCCCAGGAAGGGTTGTCTATTAGACTTTCAAGCTTGTTGACTGTCGAATTGAGACGTTGGATGAAAGACACGTGTTTGATTCTGGGCGGTCTGATTAACTCCCCGGTATTGGTGGAGTGTGGGTTTGGGCTGTTTCTACTTCTACATAGGCGGCGATTGTATACGGGGGCTTCGAGAATTTCACGGCAAAGCCGCGTGAGAATGCACCAAACATGGTGACTTTGGGGGCGTTTACGGGTCAATGTTTTGTTTTGTTATGTGAAGTCTTTGCATTTATCTTTTTTTTAACGAAAATATAATTTAAAAGCTTGATTCAAAAAGAGGAATGGACAAAGATGCATTACGGAGATGGTTCCGTGAAGGTTAGGTGAACGTGCGACATGTGAAGTCAATGAGAATAAAGATTCTTTAGTTGTGTAATGTTAGTGCATTATTATTATTATTATTATTATTACTACTACTATTATTATATCAACTTAATCTTCATACAATTCAAGTTTGTTTAATCAAGCGTTTTGAGTTGACAAGTCAAAGTTGTGTTAATATCAAAATTCTGGAAGTGTCAATTTGGACTCCTGAGTTGGCTGCATGCTTGGTCTGTATTGTAAAGAGTGGGGGATCTACCCGCATCCCTCCAAATTTCTTGTAAAACACCTTTGCTAAATAATATTAAGAATACACAGCAAATTAAATCTGTTCTTAAGGCATCCATTTTATTCCGCAAAAAACTCTTCACCGTCATTTCTCCCTAAACAAAGAACTTGGAAGCCAAGCCAATGCGCTCTTTGCTCTTCTTGCTGCCAAAGACTCCAATGCCGTGGATTCCATGTACTCGAGGGATGAAGGAATGCATTCAGACTAGGAAGACTTATAAATCTTATTTTACGTCAGCTCTTTTCACCGAATTTTCACTATAACCCAGTTTAACTAGGCGGTTTTCGCGGGATCTAGTTCTATCAAATTCAAACGAATAAATTTATATTTGTGGGGGATTGATTAAGTTGGATTTAGGTATCTTTTTCTAATATCTGAGGGCAAGTAGTATAACTTAAGTGATCTGAGTGATGAACTGAAGTGGTATGAATGGTGAGCTGATTGTGAAACAGAAATGTTATTGGATTTTCTGGTAGAAGAAACTAGATTGCTGAATAATGATAAACTTTATTAAAAAAACTGAATGAATAAAATTAAGATTTTGAACTCTTTTATAACAAGCCTAAATAATGCGAATTTACCAAAATAGGCAAATCTAAAATCTAATATGATAACTAAATTTTTCTAATCAAAATAAGAAAAGGAAAGCAAACAGCACTTAAATCCGAGTTTTAGAAAAAAAAAGATAAAAATTATAGAAGAATTAAGAAAAATAGGAACGAATCTTAAAACTGAAAAACAACTAGGAAAGAAATAGAATTTCTGCTTTGACTATGAGAGTTTTGTTTGTCTCGTCATAAGCTTTGAAATAATATATTATATACCGAAAACAGTTAAACAGGTACTTGTAGCCCAAATTATGGTCTTCGAAAAGTATACTTCTCGTGACACACAGTAACCTACATTAGCCCCCCACCTCACTTGAAAAGAACTCATCCTTAAATTTGGTTTGTACAAATCCTCATCATCTGGATGATACTTGAACAGATCATCCACATTAAAAGTGTGAGAGATGTTCCAATTGTTCGGTAACTAAAGCACATGAGCATTATCATTGATCTTCTGTGCTACTCGAAATGGTCCGTACTTGTGTTTTTCTAATTTAGTACAAGTACCAGAAAATCAACTCCACCTCAGATATGCCATCACCAAATCTCCTTTCGCAAACAATTTCTTACAACATTGCTTGTTTGTTTTGGCCTTGTACTTAGCATTAACAGCTTTTAAGTGAGCTCGTACCTTAACATGAATCTTCAAAGCCTTTTTTATTGTATTAGCCGCTACCTTACTATCTCCAACCGCAGCTACTATTGGAATGATAGCCAAATCACACACATGGCGAGGGGGACAAATGTATACAATCTTAAAAGGGGTATTGTCAATAGATCGATTCACCATGCTATTGTAGGCAAACTCAACTTGAGGTAACACAGTTTTCTAATTTCGTTGTTTGTCACCACAAACACAGTGCAATATGTTGCCTAAAGTTTGAGTGACCACTTTCGTCTGCCCACCTGTCTGTGGATGGAAAGTACTACTAATTTGCAATTGTATGCCAAATTTATCCCAGAGGCGACACTAGAACTTGCCGATAACTTCACGGCCCTGTCAGAATTGATAGTTTTTGGAACACCATACAAACATGTAATTTCCCAAAAGAACAAATGAGCTACTAAAGCAGCATCTTCAATCTTTTTACAAGCAATAAAGTTGCATCTTTGAAAATCTCTCAATCACCACCAATATAGTCAACATGTCCTTCTGCACGGCAACCCCAACATAAAATCCATGGACATATCTAACCAAATATTTTCTGGTACAAGTAATGGCAAATATAAATAGGTATTCTGTGCATGCCCCTTGTCTTCTTGACAAACCCGACACCTCAGCACTATTTTTCGCACATATCTACTCAACTGCGGCCAATAATAACACTCCTTTACAAGTGCCTTGGTCTTATCTCGTCCAAGATGTCTGCCCATTCTCCTCCATGTAATTCGCTGATAATATGTTCTCTTAAAGAATTTTGAGGCACATATCATTGGTTGGCCTTAAATAAGTAGCCATTCTAAATGAGGAAATCCACCGCATTTTGATGATTGATGTAGTGATCACAGATATGTGTAAATTGTCATCCTCAGCGTACAACTCTTTAAGCACTCAAAACTAGTAACTTCATTGACTAAAGTTACTGGTAAAGTTGCTTGCTTACTAAGCGCATTTGCCACTTTATTTTGCTGCTTATATTTGTGCTTAAAAATAAAAATGATCTTCTGCATGTAACCTTCGAAATGATATATTATACACAAAAAACGAAAACCCGTGGTCTAAGTTATGGCCTTTAGAAGGTACACTGCTTGCGACACACAACACCCTACATGACTAATGAGTGTTGGCTCCATCTTATTTGGGGGCCTAAAAGCCTAAAGTCTAAATAAATTTACTTAGTTTGTGATTATTACTAAGCTTTGGACTTGGATGAAATTTTCCATGTAATTAACCTATAAAAGTAAGCGGCTGCCCCGCAAGTCCAAGGACCCGTCCGCCGTTGCGCTAGAGCCTCGTATAGCCACTCTCGAAACTGCATTGGCCGTTGTCCAATGCAGCCTCGAAAGATTAGAGGAACTAGTGGATGGTCTCGAGGGGGAGTACGCGGACTTCACTGTCGCACGCGTTTCTCCAAGACCAAGCGAACACTCTCTGAGGTGAGTTTCGTTCCTTTAATGATGAGTTGCTAAAACTTCGCAGCTTTGTTCAACATGAACTACGCGCTATCTGTGCGGAAGTGGAGGAAGTCCGCTCAGATTGGGCATGGCACAAGCGCACACTCTCCGCTAATCCAGCTTTCGCAAGCACAAGTGATGCGCGCCGCATCGAAGTGCCAAAGCCCAACACTTACGATGGCACACGCACACCTCTGAAGCACGTCTCGTACTATCAGCACAACCATTGTCGATACTAGCGTACATGCGCATATCTTGGGTGCCATGATTGCGGTCTATGACATGCTCCCACTGCCATGACCATGCACGTCCTCGTGCATACAGAGTACGCCTCGCAAATGTGTACTGTGAGAAATAGCGGCAGCAACTTTTGGTGGAAGAAAAGCGGCAAGATAGAGAGAAAAGTCAGTAGAAGGGAATAGTAATTTAAATCTTTAATTGGGCAATCGGAAGACGAAATTAACTCTGTTTTCTCTTAAATTTTGAGAGTAAGTTCCTGGCGTCGCCCTCTACGATCCTACTGGTCTTGATTTTTATTTTATTCTCTCCTTGGCTATTATTGAAGAAACCTACTTATTAAAGAGATAATTATTAGGTTGTTACTGTAATCCAAGAATAGTGAGATTTTTGATGTTGGTAGCCTCTAGTATTATCTAGAGAAGATTTTGTGCTGTAATCTCATTAATATAGTGAAAGTTTATATCGGACTACGGTCCCGTGATTTTTGACGCTTTAGATTTTCCACGTAAAAATCTGTCTTCTTGTGGTTGGTTTTTACTTTTGATTTATTGGTCTATTTTTCTATTTGTGGTGCACATGCTATTTTAATTACACAAAAATGGAAATAATTTATTTCCACTTAATTTGTAACTATTTGTGTTAGTCCCTTTCCCAACAATGAGGTAGTGATATGAGATAAATAATATAAAGAACTTAGTAGAGATTCTGTGAGTTAATTTAAAGAGTTGATATAGGGAGCTCAAGTATTCTAAAGGATAGCTCATATGAGTTTAAAGAATACTCAGTGTAGGTAGGATAGCTCAGGTGATTGCACATATGAAGTACAATCTGGTCATCAATATCATCATAATAAGTAGAAATAAAAATTAACATAAATAAAACAAAAGATTTTACGCGGTTCAATCTTTAACTTATCTCTAATCTAATATGTAAATTTAGTCTTATATAATTCTTTTTATGTTATGAGCAAATCCTTATTAAAGTTTATTTATGGTGGATAATAACGTGAGGGAGATTGTGGGTTTAGTGAAGATAAGAAAATTCTTAAATGAAGAATAAGGGAAAGCTCATCTTAGGAGGTGAGATGATATGGTCTTTCATGAGTTCATGAAAACGAAGATATCCTAAAAATGATGGAAGAAGAAGATGAAGCAGCCTAAAAAATTCTGAGAGAGAAAGAGGGAGAGGAAAAAAAAAAGGATGCAGGTGGGTGTATGTACAGGTTAGGTGCTTTAGAGATCCTTTCGCTCACGTGGTGCCAGTTTAGTGGTTGGATTCTCTTTAGTTGTTGATTTTCTTTTTGCTTTTAGGATAAGATAATTTTCTTTTACAAGTTAAAAGACGTCTTGATTATTTTTTGGGTATTTTTTTTAGATAATTAATTTTGTTTTTTTTTTTTTTCATAGATCAACATTAGTCACACCCTAAAAGCTGATTATACAGTTTTAGTTACCGCCAGGGATTAAAAATTAATTATGAACAGTGATACCTGCGTAAAGAATAAAATAACAAAAAAATTTCAATATAAGATAAAAGAATTTCATTATAACCCTTATTAGATAAAAAAATTTCATCATAACCCTTACTTCATCATTGAAGTTGAAAGATCAAGTTAACTAATGCAATTTTGAGAACTTAATTTCTTTTAATTTCAAAATAGGCTACTCCATCCTTTTTTGGATCGAATTTACGGGAAAAGCTTCAAATAGCCTTTATCAAGACAATTGTGATATCAAGATAGTAGAAATTTACTAGTTAATATTAAAGAAAAGAGATATCTATTATGTGATCAGAGTGAAACTCCATCATAAAATTGATTTAAAATGAACCCAAGATCTGCACAAAAAGATAGTATCACTTGCCACCCATGACCCACCTACCTAATTATTCTTATTGAAATTAAATGATGAACTCAAAGGGAAATTAAACACTCATAAATCACATAGTTAATCATATATAAATCGGCAAATATAATCAAATAAAATTAACCGAAAAGCAACAATTCCCTCCCCCAAACAAAAAAAAAACATATAGTCAAATTTTGTGATCAGTAGACAGAAAACTAAACATGACAGCATCTGTAGCTTTTCCTTTGAGAATTATATACTTTCGGAGAACACCTTCTCTCTTGAATCCAGCCTTCTGAAGCACTTTCTGAGAGGCCAAGTTATCAACATCTACCGTAGCCTCAAGTCTCTGCAAATGTGGCCACTCATCAAATATAATACTAGTCACCATTTTCACAGCCCTTGTTGCAATCCCTTTGCCCCAGTACTTTGATGCCACGACGTAGCCAATTATAGCTCTACATTTGTTACAATCACCTGAATTTGGAGTTACTAAAATGGCACCAATTGGTTTGTTACCGAGGCATATTGCTTTGAACCACGGGTGATGATTAATTACTTTGTTTTTGAAGAAGTTGATGCCATCTTCTGATTCCCATGTGCAAAAACGAGTTACTTGATCATCACTAGCCCACAGCATGGAATCCTCAACGTCTGAAAGATCAAAAGGCCTAAGAGAGATGCTGGACAAGTAGCCGTCGCCGTCGCCGTCGCCTTCGCTATTGCTTACTTTTAAGTTTGATTCGAAAGAAATATCCCCCATGGGACCAATTTACTAAGTTAGCTAAACGGCTGCTAGTGATAATAACAATGATACGTTATATATATCTATTTTATTTTATTCTTGAAGCATAAGAGCCCTGGATAATTCAAAATAAACAAAAATATGTTGTATGGATACTGATGACCTAACATGATTAGTATAGGAAAATCCCTTCGTTCAAGAAATCGACAAGAATCTCCCATTAGCTTTTTAAAAATCATGCAAATATTTTTGTTAATTAAATTCATTCAACTTACAGATTATTTGTGTCTGTGAAAATTAATCGCTTTTGGGGCAAAATGATCAATATATATACTTAACGTAGTGAATGAACTCAAACGAATCATAGAGAGGCTTGGTTTTCTTATGTATTGTACTATCTTGATCAACTATTAATAAATTACTTCTTGTTCTTGTTCTTCTTCTTTTTCTTATTAT
Organism: Citropsis articulata; assembly: GCA_030449925.1. Classification (NCBI taxonomy): domain Eukaryota; kingdom Viridiplantae; phylum Streptophyta; class Magnoliopsida; order Sapindales; family Rutaceae; genus Citropsis; species Citropsis articulata. Next base: position 19,153,418 of record JASUUH010000121.1, on the reverse strand, counting down.
TATTATTATTATTATTAGAGTTTCTGAATTGCAGATGCCAAAATGCATATTTTGTGCAAACAAAGTTGAAAGACGAAAAAAACTTAGATTCCAATACATTATTTTTTGCGTTATAGTATTTGGGATTTTTTTTTTTTTAATCTTTTGACTCAGTCCACATTAAATTCACATTCTGGTATCCGCACTTGAGAAGTTACTACACACACATATAGATACATATATTTGCATGCAATTTGAAGCAGATTTACGATTTTACAACTATGTAAAAGTCTTTCACTCTATTGTAAAAATATCTCACACCATTGTGAAACTCCAAATCTACATAAAAACTCGCACAAACACATGCATGAGAGAAGGATTATATATATAAAAAATAATTTTCCAATGAGAGATCATTTAAGTTATTAAAGAAAGGGATAACTTAAAATACAAGAAATATAGACACTCCAAAATAATACAAACAAAATACGCTGCTTGTGAGAATATATTTTATTGTCTTTTAATTTATTCCTTATTTTAATAATTTAGTGGATCCTTATTAGATAATGACTATATATATATATATATCTATTGGCTCCGGTTGCAATCCAATACTTTGACTAAAGTACGAAACCCCTCCTTAGAACCTAACTATCCACATAATTACTTTATTATAATAGATGAGTTTACAACATTGTAAAAGTCTATTTACGACATTGTGAACCTGTATCGAATTCAAGACTTTAGCTTTGGAATGAAATATATATAGTGGAATGACACTTTCATACATTTTATAATTTGTTTTAAATGAAAGAGATTTTGATTTTTATCGATAAATATTAATGTCAAAGTGAATTTGACCATTCTCTTAAATTTTAGACCGCTCTTTAAAAATTTCAAGAAAATTCATCGGAAAATTTTGCAGTCACAGACTACAGATCTCAAACTCAATATTAACTTTTCCTGTCAAGGAAAAAAAATGACACAAGGTTCAAGGGATTTAAAATTAAGAGATTTAAAAAAATTTGCAGTCAAGGGATTTAAAAAAACTCAATATCTAATTTAAAATTAAGAGATTCTACCTAAATAATTATCACAAGGTTCAAGGGAGTTCAACGAAATATATGCTATTTAAAATTAAGAAAATAGCTGGCTGAAGAAAAAAAAAGAAAAAGAAATGAAGAATTCATGATGTGGCCATGTGTCTCGGGGACAATAAGAGGCGAGCCAGAGAATAAATTATGCATTTATGCTTCTATTATGGTTGCCTTTGTTGACTGCTTGGGCACAAAATTTTCTAATATAATTTGGGATGTCTACTAAAGGGGTGGACATTTGGTTTAGTCAGTTAAAATTGAATACTTAAGAAAATGTGAACAAATTAATAATTAAACTAAAAACCGATCAGTTCAGTATTAAAATTTTAAAAAAATCAATTTATATATGATTATGATTATAATTGAATCGAACTAAAAAAAATAAATCAAAATTTAAGTGAAAAATATAAAAAATTGACTAATACAAAAAAATATTAAATTTCACAAACCAAATCATATAAAATTGAATCAAAGTTAGGATTCGAACCGAATTGAATGAAGATAATTCGGTTTGTTTTGATTCGATTCCTTAGTTTAATTTATAATCTTTTGAACTGATCAAGTTCGATTCAGTTTGATTTTTGGATAAAACCGAACTAAATCAGTTTATGCCCATCCCTAGTGTAAGAATTATTCTATTAGTACAAAATCAGTAGTTCAAAAAAAAAAAAAAAAAGATAAACCGTTAAATCAGATTCTATGACAAGGGTTCACTCTTTATAAGGTGATGGTGCCCTCACTGGATAATAATCCGATTATCCAGTGAAAAGTGTCGCAGTCATGTGTTGGTTACAACTTCTCACTGCCTATAATCCGATTAGGACGCGGTTGCTAAATCTCCCATCTCAATTAGTAGTTAGAAAAGTGGTCATAAATTTTCAATTTTTATTTTTGGAGAGATATTTGCGTGGTTACATCAGCTGTACGCAGCTTGAATTTTTTATATGACATATATTTATTAACTCTTTTTTTTTTTTTTACAGAATGCAATTTATATAAATGACGGGATTTTAATTAAAGGAAAATAATGTTTAGTTCCTTAGAAATTATTTTTACTATTTAAGGCACAAAAGAGCGTATTGTTGAAGGATAAATATAACCTTTTAACAAACAAAGTAACTATTGATTATATTCAGAATTTAAGTAGCATTTAAATTATTTTAACGATGTCAATTCATTCGCATCTTTACTGTTTTTGACTACGTGAAATTAATGATTCGAGATTAATTTGTGACAAAAATTTAAGTAAAAAAATTTAATAATGTTATTTTGACCCCCAAAAAAAAAAATTAGGTTTACAAAAATTTGACAAAAGATGTGAAAAGACTAATATATGTAACTTAATTTTTTATCTTTTCGTACTTTTCACCAAAATTTTGTAACTTAATTTTTTATCGAAATAAATTGTGAAAAATATTTAAGTTAAAATGACTCACTGCTTATTTATTTATTTTTGTATCTTTTACATGCAATAACTCAATCAGAGCTCCTGAGTACGCATTTTACCTCAATTCAAAAGAGGGGAAAAAGGGGGGGAGGAGTTCTAGAGTATTCGTTTATACATCAATTGTAAAATAATATGTTTCTATATCTGTCATATGCCTCGTTGGACCACAACCATACAAACATTTCAATTTCAGTACGATATGATCGCCCTAGTTTTCAGAAAGCCGGGTCTTAAAATTTCAATTCTATATGTTATGATCTGGGCCTGGGAGCCCATATCTGTGCACTTAATCATCCTTTTAATTTTTTATCTACGTTGTAAAAATTAAAACTGGTAGAGAATTCAGCAACCTTTTTTTTTCTTTTTTTAAACGAGTAGAACTAATTTATTAGAATAAAATATCAAATTCAAAAACAAGGAGCCAAATCCCATGCACCAAAAAAAAAAGAAAGGTAACTACGCCAAACCAAATGCTAGCAAAACCTATAGTTTAGAAAAGTCATTACCAAATACCAACACAGAGAAGGGCATCAGGGCATGAGAGACTAATATTTGCCAAAGCAATGTACCCGATTGTAGAAATTAAAAATTTTTAGTTCTAAAAGAAACATTTGAACAACCCTTTTATTATTATTATTATTATATTTTTAATAAGACCTCGATTTAGCGAGGGATATTTATTGAATACAGTCGAGAAGAGAGAGACACTTAATTACTTCAAGGCCCTCATGATTAACAAAATGAAACAAGAAGCAAGCTAGAAGCTAGGTAGCGAACAGACTTCAAAGAAATGGTGACGAGCTAGGCAACTAAAACTCCACGAATCCAAAATTATAACCGAAGATTGACTGAATTTCCCAAAACTGCAAACCCATGATTAGCAAGCCACTTTGATGATCACCCCTTCCCCTTGATGCAAACTATGATGACGACGACTTCTAGTGTACTCCCTGCCATCCACGATATATAAGACAAGGCAGTTACGTTACTCAACAGAGCTACAGATCAAAGCCACAGCAATAATAGACAATATGGTGATATAGAAGCCGCCCACAACCTGACATGGAGCTACGCTGGCGGGCGGCGGCGGAGGCGGAGGAGGCTGGACCGGTGGGGGAACTGGAGCCGGCGAAGTTCTGTTTCCTGGTGGTGGCGGTGGAGGCAAGGGAGGTGGAGTGGCCGGCGCTGGGGTGCTGATGCCGGTGACGTTGATGGCCAGCCGTTGTCCCAATGAGCAGTGGCTTTGGTATGTAGAAGTGAGGTAATATTCACCGGGGAATTTGAGTGTGATTTTCACCGGACTAGAAGTGAAAACTGCAATTGTGCTGTTAATGTTGCACGTTTCATATACATCCTTGGGCACTATGGCAACATCTTGTGTCCCATTCGCAAAGTTAAATACTGCATAACATTTTTGAAAACAAAAATAAAAATAAAAGTTGATTATTCACATTTCAATTTAGTGCTATGCTACTTTATGTGGATTTGTTATTAATAAATTAATTACCTAGAGTGTCACAGACGAAGAAAGAATAGAAAGAAGCCCAAGAGGCGTAAAAAAGTGCACCACCAGGGGGAATGGCCCAACCAATGTTACCGCCGACGGTGTAGTTCACCGGAGTCCTCGGCAGAGAAGGACCGGGGCTGGGTTGAGGAGCAGGGCCAGTGACGTGAATTGCCAGCTTCTGCCCTAACGTGCAGTGCAGCTCTAGGGTACATATAAAGTAGTAATCGCCAGCTGCCTCCAGGCTGAATTTCGCCGGGCCTGTTGTTTTACGTGAAATGGGACTCGCTGGATTGCAGTTCTCATATGCTTCCTTTGTTACGCTTGCTACATCTTGTTGGCCGGTCGTGAAATTGAACACTGCATAGTTAACAAACAAATTTATTAAACATATATGTGAAAGTAATTATGGCCGCGTTCGTATTTTCCAAAATTCGAATTTGAGCAATAATATTCTTGTCGATCAGAGTACGTACGAAGAATATCACCAACAGAGAACGTTTGCATGGAAGCCCAAGTGACATAAGCGATGGCGCCACCAGGAGGAATTTGCCATCCTAAGTCACCGCCGACCATGTGGGTAGCCCCGGCGGCTGTGTTGTGAAAGAGAGAAGCCATGCATGCTGTCACTGCAATGGCTAAAATGATTGTTCTTGCCATATTTTATTTAGTTTGTATGGACTTATTTTGATTCTTGTGCTTAATGGAGAATTTAGTGACTCTATTTATAGTAGTACTATATTTGTAAGTTTAATTTGGTCATTAATTTTGGCTAACTATTTTTTATCACCCTCCTGTGCATTTAATTAATTTTCGATTAACACAGAGTACAACATTAATAATTGTTGTTTATGCACATAACAAAAGTTGCACATGTTTCTTCATTCCCAAATCGCAAAACATAACAGGACTTTAGGTTTCCAGAAGAATTTTAATTAATTAGTCACGACTAGTCATCATTAAATTAATATTGTGGGTTTTGCCAAATTAACTATATTAATTAATCATCCAAATGCTTACTTGGACTCATTCCCTGAAAATTATTTTAAAATCATTGTGCATATGACTCTATCAGCTCTGATTTTGATGCCTCTATATACGTACTAATTTATCGAGACCGTAAAGAACTGGGTATAAAATAATATAAAAATAGATTTCGAAAGCGAAGATATACCAAGTCAAATATTGACGATATATAAGATTAAGAATGTAGAAATGATACTCACCCCCATCTCTTAATCTCACTTGAACCCCACCCAGACCAATTTTTGTACATTTGTTTTGACTTGTGTGAAATTCAGGTGAGATTTAATGTTGGGGAGTCGAATACGGAAGTATTGTTTGCTACATCATTAAAGAACTAAGTCTCATGACAAAGTTATATTATTGGGTTAGTATCCAACAAATAATTCTATTAAAATATCATTTTTAATTTTTTAATTTTTTTAAAATAAAACATATTAACAAACGTGTATTCTTTTTCAATCGTATGATCACGTGTATCTTTCAACCAATCATAACTTTAGTTTAAAATTACTGCATTGTCACAAACAAGCTGCATGTTAAAATGTACATACACGCACATGACAAATGCTAATGAAGAGGAAGTAATGTGTGGTGGTATTTTTACAGTTAGTTATATGATTAGTCAACCAAAGTGGCTTGTAATATTCGAGATCTCTTCTTCCCCGAGCAAAAGGAAAAATAGATTTCCTAAATTATTCAAGCTCGCTCGGCTTTATTATGTGTATATAAACAAATGTCCATTATGTCTTTTAAATTATTCACACGGAACCATCCAATTCATGACACGTATTTAATTGTTCGTGTAATTGTCAAGCTTTTAATTTTATAGCACGCAGTGTTGTGGCATACGTAAGGTCGGTGCTTTGAGCATGCAACATAAACCTACCTAAAAGACGTGCACAAATTTATATTTATTTCCACATGTGGACTTATATAAATCATTTTAATTATTTTCATGTATTATCGAATTAATACATGACTAATGTTAAATAACAAGAAATAATTTTGATAGACTTATTTATTAAGTAATTAAATATTATGTTATCGAATCTAATTATGTTTCATCGTATATAGTAGTATATGACGGATAAATATAACATTTGATTGTATTACTTTAACTCCTAATGTGATGGATGATTTTATATTAACACATAATAGGTCTCTACACACAACAATATTTAATTGAATTCAGTCCATTAGAAGTTTGTTGTTCAAAAATTGATACTGAGGCAAGAGTGTAGAGCACCTTTCTCTTCTCTCCCGATTGTGTATGTCTGCGTAAAGCTTCAAATCTTGTGTCGAGAAGACGTAGCAAGTTGCAAAAGCTAGATCAGGGTAGGAGCAGCGAGCTTAAAAGCATGGCTAACTAAGGTCGGAGCTTAAATTTCTTCCTTACGTATGTGTTTACTTGGAAATACAAGATCAATAATATAAAGTTCAAATTTCTTTCGGTAATTGATTCCCCAAGACACTAACACTATGTTGACAATAAAATTTATACAATTTGAGTTTGCTACTCTCTCCCTTTATAATCCTTAAATCTAAATAAATAACTCTTCATACTCACAGCATCATAATTTGTTTTAATTTGCGGTTTATTATTTTGATTTAAGTTACTCAGAATGCTGAATTCTTTTGCTCAAGGTTCAGCCCCGATATATATTTGTGTGCCACAATTGTTTTGAATGAATTAGTCACAATCCAACGTTAACTGCTAATGCAACAAGGTGGAAATGTTCTTTTTCTCAAACTCAACTGAAGATAAATGTCATTACCGAACCTAATTTTTGACTTATGGGCATGCAAAGTCGATCTAGCAAGCTACAACGACGTTTCGCTGAAAATATATATGCATTCGGTTGGCTTTTGTCGGATTATTCCTGTGTTACATGGTCAATCAATATCTGGTTAGGCTTGAATAATTAATCCGTTCGCAATTTACAAAATACAGACTTGATCAATGTTACGTTGTTATAATAAAACAATATTTCTGATCGATGTCAAGAACTACGAACTTTCAGCATAAAGTAGCGTGTGTGGGGATCGAGCCTGGTTTAATGTACATTTTAAGTGTGAAAGTTCGTTCACAAGATACAATAGTTATAATTAATAATGATGTGACTGTTATTAATCGAGAAAAGCGAAAATCAGATATGACATAAACTATGATCATGAATCCCCATAAAAATCAAAGTGACGCGGCTGCTGATGAATAAGAAATGAATTACAAACAGCCTTATTCAAATATAAAATTCTCAAACAATCATCACGATCAAATGAATATGTCCGTATGCTGTCCAGTAGAAACCATAACAATAAAGAAAACTAACAGACCCTCATAAGCAAGCAAATATAGTATAGCCGTCTAATAGAACAAGCCTACGGCAATGAACAACAAGACGGCAGCAAAGCTAACGCCTGTCGGGGCAGTATCAGAAGGTGGCGGTGCCTGCGTGGAAGGAGTAGTTTCAGTGCCGGTGCCAGAAGGCCCAGGGGCTGTGGGAGAAGTACCAGGGCCGGCGCCGGCAGAAGGAGCAGGGGCTGAGCCGCCGGAGTTGTTAGCAACAACGTTAACGGTCAACTTTTGGCCGGCGGCGCAGTGTCCGGGGAACCCGCATATGTAGTACTGCTGACCAGTTGTATTGAGGCGAACCCTTGCCGGCCCATTTGTTATACCATTGGCGGCGTTGGCCGTGCTGCATGAATCATAAGCTTGCCTTGTCACTACAGTCACGTCATGTGCTCCAGTAGCGAAATTGAACACTGCAAGATTGAGGGGGGAAACAAAAATGGAAAGAGATTAAGATCAATGATCGATGTTAATATATATTACGCTTTACTATTATATACATATAAAATTATTATGTTAGAATTGTTTTGAAATATTAATTAGTTACCAAGGGTGTCGCCGACGCGAAAGGTGTTAGCAGAAGCCCAGTTAGAATAAAAGGTGTTGTTGGTTGGGATTGTCCAGCCCGTGTTGCCGCCCACAACAATATCAACAGCGGCTGTGCCGTGTAGCAGTGTTGCTGCAAAAGCTAGAGCCATAACGAGCTGTGCCATATTCATATTTCTAGCTGCCATTTCTTTCTTCGCAATTGTGTTCGTCGGAATTTAGGACGCCCCCCACCAAAATCTTTTGAGTTCTGTGTGCTGCAGGTTAATTGTTGCTTGTAGGCTCGCGCTGCTATATATATGTATATATATATACATCAAGTGTTTTGAAAGTCGTTGATAGGGGCAATAGCTTCTTGGTAGGTAATTGTTTGCGTATGTTGACGCATACCCCGTTGTTTTACTTATTATTTTAAAATCTCCTCTTCCTCGAAGAGAGGTTATTTAGACATGAACACGAGCGCAACTCATTCCAAATTGATTCTAAATTAAAATAATCAATAATGATACAATTTTTTTATTTTTTATGTTTGATAATACCGACACTAATATTTTATTAGTGTTGATTTTGTCAGCTTAATCCACCAGTAATTAATATACATATAGTATGGCCATTCATTTTTTTGGTAGCGCTTATATATATATATATATATAAAATATGCTCATTAATCTTTGGTAGCTTTCATCTTGTGACGCTTAAATGTGAGTGTGAATGGGTAAAAGAAGAAGGAAATCTAGTATAAGCACTCTGAACTCGCGTTAAAAGAAGGGGTAAGAAGTTATTAAAAAATGAATAAATAATATCATCAAATCATCTTGAATGAAAGTTCCCCGTAATTGATCAAAGAATTCTCCATCTTATTTATTAAAAAAAAAAAAAAAAGAGTATTTGATCTAGAAACGTTGAGTTAGTCTCTGGTCAGAAAGTTTCCGTTAAATAATTAGCACAATATTTTCGAAAACTCGGTCTGCCGATGACTTGGTGAAATAAAGAAACGAGCTGATGCAGAATCTGATGCAATAGGAGGATGTGGAGAACTGTTTCTGGCTATTACTTTTGCCCAACCATTTCAAAATGCCAAATTCATAATGCCTGAAAAAGAAAATAAACTAACGAAAGACACAACATCAACAACTAGAGATTATCCCGATGCCACGTGAAAATGTGAATCGACCTTTTCTGTAAACACCACTCAAAAACATAAAGAAGAAAATGCAGCAAAACAAAAATTTACCCCATCATCGGCGCATCCAAATCACAGAAGTAGAAATATGTGCCTACCCATTTTCGATTGAAGGACTTCGTTGTGGTTATTTAGATAACCCTGGTTGGCATTCCTCGGCCAATATATATACACACAATTTATCCAAAATAAGTGTCGACAACCATTCTCTAAATCTGTAGATAGAATGTCTAATTTTCCTCGGTTCTTTTGACATGAACTCGCTAGGAAAACACAGAAAAGAGTTTAACCAGACATTAATCAATTTACATTTGCTGATAGAGATAAAAATAATCAGCAATCCTATCATATGTTCTTAAATGGAAATACAAGAATTTAGGTATATAGTTTCAATTATTGAGCATGTTGCGAAATGCATCAAACTCAGAACATTTTGACTTGCGTGTGCTGGTTTGGCAATTAAACTATATGACTGCCCGAGACATGCTCAATCACTAGCTTAAGAACAACCATTGCCACAGCAAGATTACTAAAATCAAGGAACAATCTCGAGCTCGAATGTCCTGTGACAACACATGTAAGATGAAGAAAAAGAAGTGAAAAAGATGGGGAAGGAGGTGGCACAATGGATGCCGGTGTTTCATAAATCATAACAAATAAATGCACACACAAACACACATGCATACACCCTGAATAATGATTAATTGAGATCATTGTGAATTATGGTAATTATCTGATGCAAGGCGTGGAGAGGCATAATTAAGGTGTAAGATGCAACTAACAAGGTGAATTACTGCATATATACTCTTAACAGATTCTCCATCGCTCATCAAGGATACAAAGGTTGGTGCATTCAGTAGTCAGATGAACCAAATGCGTCAAAACCTCAAATGATTAGCAATATCCTCTGTTGAAAAACCATACAAGGCCTGGCCACTTAGTTGATGGATGATAGAGTATAGGTGAATCCGTTACTGACTTTGTTGGCAATACAGAGAGTAAAAGATCATTAAATGACTTTATCTAGTATGAAACAGTGCAACGAGGCATCTCCTTTCACAATCTCTTTTGTAGTATGTTCATGGTGTCGGGTTCAATCTGGCATCTTTCACTGTGATGAACTGAGGGGACACAACTCAAAAAGATAAAAATCCTCAAAATTTCCCCTTGTTTCAAGTAGGTTTACTAAGAGTACAAACATCCAATGACCTCAAAACATTCAGTGATCTTCTAATAATCATGAGCTATTCACTTCATAGACTAAGAGCCAGTTTTTATTATTTTTTCATGATCAGTCTCTAATTTAGTAGAATTCGTAAAAGATCCATAAGTTATTCTTGTGATTATTTGTGCTTGTTTGAAATGAAAAACAAAATCTTCTATTATATGTTTCATTTATACTCACCCTCCCTAAACGAACAAAAATATCTTCCATTGAGCATCCCTCCCTCCAACAAAATATACTGCCAGTGAGGATAATTGCAAAGTTTGTACAGAGTAAAACTCAGGGATGTAAAAAAATTTTATTTCTTTTTCTTTTTCTTTTTTTTTTAAAAAGGGGATATAACAAGAATATTTTGTAATTCTTTCTATTTTTCCCCTTTTTTTTGTTTGGTCCGAAGAGCAGCCACTGAGAAAACACAGCGCCCAAAATTTTATCACGTTCATAATGACATATATCACAATCGGTGAAGAACATCATACCTTAAAAGACAGATGTGATGAACCAGCAGATGAAGACTTCAGTGCATGAAATCCAATGTCATATGCAATGCTCCCATCAGGCTTAAATAGTCCAAAATTCCTCTCGGAAGTCGGTCCAGGTTTCTGATTTTCATTAAAAATAGCAAAAACATAAGCCTTCACCACATTTTTTGGCCGAAGAGGTGTTCCTTTCTTCTTAGCAAGCCTTTTCCGCAGATTATAATTGTATGTCCTTGCATTGTCAACCGTTGCAGCAGCTTCATTGCCATCTCCACGGGAAGCCCATCCTGTCTCCGTAACTATGACTTCCATCTTTTTAAATCCAGCATCCTCCAAAGCAGCATAGGCTGCATCAATCTGAGCATCAAGCATATTATCATAATGCAGCTTAGTTTTTGAATCATCAATCCCTTGAGTTGACTGGAAAAGGGCATAATTAATATCTATATTTTCTGGATCACTCATATAGGCCAGAAATGGGTAAGCATTCAAACAAAAAGGAGAGCCAATTTGCGAGAAAAAATCCAAGAGTGGCTTCATAAACTGATCTACTCCTTCTTTGAATATACATGACGAGGGAGGGTAAGAATTAGCAAAAACAGCCTGTGAGTGTGCGGTGGTGATCTGAACTACGTCATCTAGATGAAGCTTTTTTATGGAATTGTAAACATTTTTTACAGCACCTAGAAGAGCTCCCCAGAGTTCATAATCAGCCCCTCCCAAAACTTCATTCCCCACAGCAATTCCACAAATCTTTGTCTTTGGCAAGAAAGTCTGCACATTTTCTTTAACCCAATCCATGGCATGACTCTCATTAGCACTCATTTCTTTCACTAACCCATTTGGAAGTCCAACCACAAGTTCAAGCCCAGTCCCACTAAAGGCCTTGAGAACACTGTGATCAGCGTCATAAATACGAACATTCTTTATCTTTGATGCCCTAAGAAGTGTAGCAACTTCATCAGGGGAAGGAATGTTATCTGCAATTCTTCCATAATTTATTCCATAAGTTCCAGTGAATGCTTGTAATTTCTTAGGATCTGGAAAAATAACAGATATTGTCAGTCTATCATTTGGCTCCAAAGATTGACTAGAAACTTTCACAACAATATATAAAATTTAAAACTGATGGCAATTGTTTTCTCCACACAATCCCGTATGGACAAGGTAAAATGACAGTATTCATTACTTTGTCAGAAAAGTATACACGGATCTTCTACTAAAAAAATTCAGTACAACTTTCAAATCCAAGGGAAGCACAGCATGATTCAATAGAAGTGTGCACGTAAGCCTTAATGAGCATGACAGAAATAAACAAGTACTAATTACAGATGAATTACATGAGAGATCAAATTTGATGCAGAGGGCGGCATGAACTTAACAGCGAATTCCCATATTGACATGAGAAAACAAGTTCAGAAGAAGAAAGATAAAGATTAAAGAAATTTCACTCCAAACCAATTCCTCCAAAAGATGATGACGAGGACGATGATAATCAAAATTGTTACAATCTACAGAGAAACCACAGTAAATTAACAAATACACACGACAAAATTATCACTGCTGTAGAGAATTATATCAGCCCTTATTTAGAAATCAAATAAAGTTTAAAAATCAAGAAACTGAAAAGAAATTGAATTCTCATTTAAAAAATAAAATTACAATTTTTTGACCAAGAAAATATCGGTTATAATCTCAGAATTATGAAAAACAAGAATTTCATAACTATAATCAACGACTGTTGGAAAGCCATTCCAATTCAAAAAATTTCAGCGATCAAACCAATAATATTCATAAGCTATAAACAATTAATACTAAACCAATAATTGAAAATTATTTAAAAAAAAAGAGTAAAGAGAGTTGCAGAAAGTTACCAACTAGAGTGAAGAAGACGGAGAAGAACAGGAGAAGATGAAACCGAAGAAAGAACCTCAAGCCTTTCTTCATTTGTCTTCTTAAAATCAAATCAACAGTTACTACTTTGTTACTGAAAAAGACATCGAAGTCAGTGCACTGCTTCTTCTTCTTCTTCGTCTTCTTCTTCCTCCTCACTCACTCACACAAAAAGATTCCACCTTTTTGTTTTCCTTTTTTTGTTTTCTCTCTCTTTAACTTGCAAATCTCTGCCTGTCTGCTGTTTTTATAAATCAATGGATCAAAACTGATCTTGTTAATTAATTAATTATATGAAAGTATGTTTGGCGGTCGTTTTCTCTGAGGCTTTACTGAGTGCGAGAGACGGGGGTTTTGGCTGTTTTAATTCTTTTTCCAATTTTATATTTTCGAATTTTTTTACGTTTTTTGTTTTCATGGGGCGGTCTTGAGTGGGTCTGTAAGCGGTAAAATACGGATTAAAATAGTGATTATAATTTAAAATTTTGCTTGTATCGGGTCGGTTTATAAGGGGTAAAATATAAATTAAAATAGTAGTTTTATATGAAAGCGAGGCACGGATTAAAATAATAATTTCATATGAAAATAAGGCTTAATCTTAACTTCTCTCAAAGAGTGAGTATACTCACATTAACCAACTTTAATTGAACTTTTTTACGTTTTAATTATGAAATACGAATGAATAAAATTACCTAGTTTGGTGATATATTAATTTAAAATTCTTTTGGTTTGGTCAACTACTGTTCTTGCTCTAATTGGTCAATGCTTACTTGCTTACTTGGAGTTTTCTAAGTGGTTGCCACGCGCTTTTGCTCTGTTGAAGTGGAAGTGGACCTTTACTTCTTATAATTTCTTGTTCTTGTTCTTTTCTTTTTCTTTTTTTATTTTCTATCTCTCTTTAATTTAATTTAATTTAATTTAATTTAATTTTCATTTTAAAAAATCCCAAAAGATTTATTGGACATATTCGTTTTTTTTTTCCCTAGAAATCACTTTATTTGATATTTTTGCTGTGTTTTAGTTTTAAAGACTCAATACTATTAGTATATAAAATGTGATTTATAAAAGCTGTATTACATGAAGTTCCTTTAAGGTTGGTTATAATTTTTTAAAATTTAGTTGTGAAAAGTACGAAAAAAATTAAATTTGTTTAGTATATATTAAATATAAGTTTAATATTTCTTGGTGAAAATATATCAAAATATTTTAATTTATCAGATTTTTCATTTGGTATGGTTTCTTTACCTTCTTGATTCGACCAAAAGAGTTTTATTTTTCTTCTTTTAATTAAGGTTCTGTTTGATATAATTTTGTAAATAAAACTTATTTAAATCGAGCATTTGGTAATAAATTTTTAACAAGTAGAATTTTCACTAAGAAAAAATTTAGTTGTTTGGTTAACAATGAAATCTTTTATTAAAAACTTTAAAATTACTTTAATATAATTTTTTTTAAAGTTATGCTATGAAAAAAATGAACTAAAATTTTAAATAAATAAAGAATATTTTAGACATTCTAACATTTTAAAAAAACTATTTAACCTCTATTTTCAAAACTCCAAAATTTAAGATTTTGCTATCAAAGATAAAATAACTTAATTAATCTTTAAAATCTCTATTAAAAAATAATCAAATAACTACAAAAGATTTGAAAATATTTTATAGAATTAAATAAAAGCTTATATATATTAGATAAATTATATCAAACAAATGAAAATTTCTAGTCGAATGAGATTTTTTTTAAAAAAAATTTGGTATGGCTTATCGAAAGAAATTTAAATTTCGAACTTTTAAAAGCATAGATTCTTTTAAAAAATCTACTACATTTTTCATATGATATAAACTTCAAAAAAGAAAAGAAAAAGAAAAGGAACAAACTTATTAATTAAGATAATCAAATTTTTTTGTGGGGGACGCGGCGGGGGGGGGGGGGTGAGAGCTATAATCGGCAACAAGACAACCAATTTATTTATTTATCTTTTAATCTAAAGCTCTACTAGATTGAGAGGTATATAAAGAAATCTTTTTACTACATGTAATTTTCAGATTGTGCAAATTTGACACGCAAATCAATCAAAAAAGGAAAGAAAGTAATGAGAAACAAAAGCCAAGCACAGAAAAGAGCATTTCTTTATCAAACGTTGGTGTGTTGTTGAATTAGTGGCGCATGTCGAGGATTATCGGATCAAAGAACTTTATGGGTCATGACAGTGCAGCTTCAAGGACAAATGTAATCGAGTTGGTGATCAACTTCATTTGGTTGTTTATAAGCCCACGGCACCATCATGACCAGATTTTCACACAGAGAGGGAGAGTGGGAGAGAATTATAATTATCGTAATTAATTAGTTGAAAGTTAACAAGTCATCATTGTGTTTTGTTTTTTTGTGTTTTGTGTGTGACCTATAACTAATTATTGTAGTAAACGTTGCAAGTAAACAAGAAGCTCATCAGAAGAATTTTGCGATTGCTTAGAAGACAAGAGTCTTCATAGCTTCAACTGACGCATTGTCTTTATTTTCACCCTTTTTTTTTTGGTAACTCTTGGGTTTTTCTTTACTTTTCAAAAGGTGAGTAAAGTCTTTCAAATCAATGACGCAGTGATGTTAATTAGTTAACTATATATATATATGTTAAATGTTGATGGGTTTAAGCAAGGACAAGGTTAATTTGTTAATCAAAAAGTAATAAAAAGTAAAGTAGCATTCAAACTGAAAAAGGAGTGATATTTTGCAAAATGTGTCAAGAAACTGAATTTGTGAACTAGGAGAAGACAACTAAAGTGGATGGGGAACACCCTCTTTGCTGTTGGAATGCACTAGAAAGTGGGGGAGAAAAAAAAGTTAAGTCTTTAAAAAGAAATCAGTAATACACAATGATGTCTAATCTCTAATTGCATGAAAATGAAAAATTAGAGGCTTTCCTTAGCAGAGATGACATAAAAGTGAGTTCTTTAGAGCTGGCCTTGAAGCAATTATATGGTGATTTTTTAATAAGAAAAGCTTCTGAAACATCAATTCGAGAAATGTTAAAATACATTAGAAGTATTATATTTATTTAATATATGTCTATGATGTGTAGTTCAATTAAAATATAACTACTAATCATATGATGATTTTTTAAATTAAATATATGCATAACATACGTGTATTAATTAAGTGTAACACTTCTAATGTGCTACAATATCTCCCCCACGCCAAGGGATATATGCTTTTACATCTCTCCTTTGTTCAAATGATTAAAAGTGAATACTAATACTGACCTCTTATAGGACCCATTAGAATTAGCTGCAAATGCCCATCTTTTTGTCAAATTTATCTTGAAAAAAAAGAAGATAGGTATAAGCTTAAGGCTTCCATGGTGGTTGTCACCTATATTCAAGAAGCAATTAAAGATTTTTATATATGATTAACAAATTAGCTGGGATTCCGTCATCGTCTTTGTTCTTGTTTCACTTCTAGATTATCTGTTAGAAAAGATCTTTTTTTTTTTTTTTGAGTTACCTAGTGATGGGAACATCGTTTTTAAGGAATTGTGTTGAGTCTTGAATCTTGATTTCTTTACCTAAAATAATTTCTTTTATTTCTATTAGTTTAAAAAGATAGAAATATTTCAAATCATAATTTTATATTTCATTGTCTTTAAAATACCCTATTTATTTATTATTCATATAAGATTTCATCTTATACCACGTCTTCATCTTAACGTAAAAATATATAAATTATATAAAAAAATTTAAGTACTTATTCTAAAAAATAAAAATATAGAAATCAAATCAAATATGCCTTGAAAGAGTTATATCACGTTTTAGAGTCATCCATACATGAATGTGATCAAAATCTTTTTTTTGATTATATTATCAATCAATCATTTTAGTTTTTTATCACAAACCATCTCATTATATTTTATGAGCTAACACGTTGGGGTAACAAGGGTTTTGGACTACTGTCAAACCTTGAAGTTTGCGAAATGACTTTATGTCATATTTTTGAAATGACATTAATACCCTAATCTATTTGAAAAATGGCTGGACGAGATGTCATAATCCAGCATCCTTATCTTCTGAAAGTGCAAATTGCAAACTGCCCGTAACCTCTGAAAATTCCCACCAAAATTACCAGAAAACACAGAAAAAGAAAACAAAAACACGAAAAAGAAAAATGGCAATACAGTTTCTCTCAACTGCAAACAGCTTCCTCTCCTTAACTCTACCCTCTTCATCTTCATCACCATCTTCTTCTTCTTCATTATCAAATCCATCATTAATTCACATTCACAAACACAACTCCAAGAGACAACAACAAGCTATTTGCAAGGCTTTCACTCAGTCACCAACGCCAACACCTTTACCAAGTATCACAAAGAGAAATCTTTCTATTAGCTTTATCACCGGATTCGTTTTCTCATCATTGGCTGGTGGTGGTAATGGTAAAGGCTGTTTTGATGCCAATGCTGCTATATTAGAAGCTGAGGATGATGAAGAGCTACTGGAGAAAGTTAAGAAAGACAGAAAGAAGAGGCTTGAAAAACAAAGTGCTCTCAGTTCTTCTATGAAAGAAAAAGGTTAGGTCCCTTCACTGTGCTTATTACTTTTAGGTTGTTTAAATTTTTGCATAATATGGACATCCTACATTCCAATGTGTTACACTTCTGCTTAAAGTTTACTGTTCTTTTTGTGTTCTGTTGGAAACTTGGAATTCAAAAAATTTATTTGATAGTTAATAGATAGAACTAGAGAATACATGAATTCATTTTTCTAATGATGAGATTTTTAAAATGTGGAGTTAAGGACGTGGTTTCTTAAATTATTGGGCACCTTAAACAACTTAGCAACAGAAAGTTCATGGTTTGCACTCATGATAGAGAATTGAAGGGGTCCAGGAATAATTCTCAGTAGAGTTTAATTTGATCATCTTTGGTATGTCTTATAGTAAATTTGGAAGGTGATTCTGCTATGATTTGTTTGATTTGATCCAATGTGGTTATGAATATGGATATTTAGCAGTCAACATTCATAGCTTATGGCTTTGCCATTTCCATCAAAATATTCAATTCTCGTGCCGGTTCTTGTCTTCGGTGTGATAAGGAAACAAATTCTTATGTTTCGGGGCCTGAAATAGCTCTTAATTATACTGATGATTTGATTGGTTTGCAACGTAAATCTTGTGCTGAAGTTATGCATGGTTTGCTTTTGCTCGTCAACATAGTTGAATATTAAGAAGCAGGTGATATTTTTTTCCTGTCATTGTCGTCTCCCTGACCTTACACATCAAAGTATCTTGATGCAGGATATTTGCAGGATCTAGTGTACAAGCTGAGCAAAGTTGGCCAAGCCATAGAGAAAAATGATCTTGCTGCAGCCAGTTCTGTACTTGGGAGAAGCACTGAGACCGACTGGGTCCAAAAAGCTAATCAAGCCTTCACCAAGGTCACTTGTTGAACATTTATTTACAAATTAATTGTGAGCTATTTTACTCTTCATACCCCCATTCATGACATATGATGAAGTATGTGAATATTCATGTATATATATATTTTTTTTATTTTCTTCTCATCAGCTGAGTTCCAGTCCGGAGGAAAAGATTGAGGTGGATGCATTTAATTCTTCACTAGCTTCATTGATTTCATCAGGTCAGCTACTCTATTGCAGAGTTTTCTGTTTGTTCTTTCTTAAGTATGTTGCCTGCAATTCCATGTCTTATGATCTATCTTAGCTTCAGACTGTATCTCTGGCAATTATAAATGCCTTCTCACAATAATCTGCAAGTAGGAGAGCTGCAACTTCTTTTTTAGTGCTTTTGTGAATTAACCATGGTTTCTATTCTCTACTTGTTGTTTCTTCCAGTTACTAAAAATGATATTGAATCCTCGAAAGTTGCTTTTGTGGCATCAGCCAGCGCATTTGAGAAGTGGACATCTTTGACCGGGCTTGTTGAACAGCTCAAGGGACTGTGAAGGAAGAGATGATGAGATTGCTTTTTTGTTCTTTTTTTTTTTTGGTTTACTGAGAGAGCAACTTGAAGCTTCTTTTGTTCTCGCCCGGTGTTTTTCATAATCTTGCATCAGTCTTCTTCACAGTTTCAAATGGTCTCTAAAATTCAAGAATGATAGCCTCTGTTGCTTATGAATTGTAAACCCTTGCTCAATGTTTTGAGCCTCGAGTCATAACTTTTGCTCAATGTTTTGAGCCTTGGTCATTACTTTTCCAAACAAGCGTTGCCAATTTTTTTTTTTTGGGTAAAATATTCTTTATAGATTTGAATCATCTGTATGGAATTGTTAATGGTATATGTCACCATACCCACTACTCATTACATTGTCAAAATCTGAAAACATGGATCTTTTCAAGTTGACAGCAGATAGAATCAGGAGAGCAAAGCATTTATAGCAAGACTACTCTTCAAGGTTTCAGCAGCTTAAGATTGAGGTTGGGCAGCTGTAGTTTAGAAGGTACAGTACTAAAGTGTTTGGTAAACACTAACTACTTGGTAAACATTAACTACTGTGGTTTGAAAGTTATGTTAATGTGATTTTTCACTTATATTATGGAAAATATTTTATATCTTTAATAATTTTGTTAAAATTATTATTTAAAATTTATATTTACTATGTATTACTAGCTTTTGTTTCATAATTATAGTTTCTTTTCCACAGCAGCTATAACTTAAAAGATCCAACACCTCAATTCTAAACACACTCTAATTCACTTTCGATGACAGGAGATACTTGAATTGAGTTTGTGTGAAACGCCCATCATCTTATGTTGAAGAAGCAGAAACCTAGCTGATATCTATCTAGAGCCGCTTGGGATCTTGATGTTGTCAGCTTGTCGTAGCTTTCTATGTTATGTTTCCCCCAAGTGTTTCACAGGAATTTTCTTGGGAAAGACAGCATTATGCCCCTCACAGATGAGAAAAGTCATACTACAGTAAAATGCCAGTCACCTGCAAAGACCAAATAAACACAGCCTAGGGTGAACGGACATTATTGAATAATAACATCAAATTAGCAGTATTTAACACCATTGTGTTACAAATGTCACAACAAGCTAATCTCTCCAGTAAGACATAAGCTGGCTAAATTATACACCTAATACACAACATAGTAGATGATATCCTGACGGACAATAATGTCATCAACAACAACAGAGCTACAATTGTCTGAATATCTCACTAGTCTAAAAGGTCAAAGAAGTGCAATAGAAGCCTTCATTAAGTTAATTTACTTAAACTGTAACTCTAAGGCTTCACTTCCCCTGCACCACTACCACGGCTGCCATTTTCAATCACTTCTACTTCCACCTTCTTGCTAATCTGATTCACATTATTAAGTTCCTCACCACTGCCGTTCACTGCTCCTTTCTCCTTGAGTTCTTCAGCTTCAGGAGCACTTCTATTGGTTTTCTGTTTAGTCTCCTCTTCAGCAGCGGCTGGATCAGCTTTGTCCTGTTCTCCAGTGCCAAACTCTTTCTGTGTCTCAGCCTGAGGTTGATCTACCCTTTCTTCATTTTTTGCAACTTCAATTCCTGTCTTATCCTGAGTTACTCCAGAACTATCAGCTTGAGTGCCATCCTGGGTCTCTTTCAAGTTTCCAGGCTCAGCCTTGGTTTTCTTGCTTTCTTCAGCATCAGTTGATTTATTAGCATCTTCCCCAACCTTGGCTTCTCCAGAGGGACCAGCTTGTGTTTTGGTATCCGGACCTTGGTCAACTTCATTCTCGTCTCGGTTTTCTTTCACTATATCCTCTTCCTTTTCCACCTTGGCATTATCCTCAGTTTTTTCAGCCTCTTTCATCTCAACTTCTTTTGTTTCCTCAGTGCTTTCAGGGGCATTTTCTGCTTCTTTGCCGTCTTTCTTTGAAGCGGATGATTTTCTGCCTCGCTTCTTTGGGGGTTCATTATCCGCTGCCGGTGAGATCTTGGCCTTCTCACTAATTCTTGCAGATCTGCGAGGCGTCTCACCAGTGCCCCAATCAAAATTCCAAAGACGCTGGACCACCAGGATGTGCTTTCAGGTACTGTTCCAATTGCTTCTTGCTACTGATTTCCTCTCCTGTTGGAGCAGTGAAAACAATCTCACTCTTCCTAGGCGTCCCACCTTTCCTAGGCACGATCTGCGAGTGAACATAAACTCTGAGGTTAATACGGCTGACTTGACAGGTTTAAAAGGGAAATGTAAAATCAAAATCAAAGTCATAGACCTTCGAACCAAGAAATTTCTATTTGGATATTGAAATTTTAAGTTCATGCCAACTAATCAAATTCAAGAAAAGAGAGTTAACAATTTAGATGACAGTCTGCAGGTACAACAAAGTCAAAATTATCAGTTAAAAAAACAACCAAGATGGTCTGCTAATGCTGTCACTACAGGCAAAAAGAGTTAGGCCCGATGCCAAGGCAATCAATAACTTATGAAAGTATTATGATAGCAAGCAGTTGAGTCAAGAAACAAGTATCTGAATGATGGCAGGGAGTTACATAAAAAGTTCTGAGCTTCACAACAACTTCTATACAAGATAGTAGTAGTATCCTGGCATAATTCATTTCGAAGGATACAGGCATACATTAATAACAGTCTGCAAGATCAGAAGCATTGTTTAACCTAAAGATATACCGCAAAAGTCATTTAAAAAATCTAAACAGAACAATACAGCCACAAGATATTACGTCTTAAGAGCCTTTCAGGTGCATTTTTTGGGTCTGCTCCTGCATAGACAGGTCACCAAATCTCACTTTGTCACAATCTTTCACTACAGTTGTGTGTATGAGCGCATGTGACAAAACAGGACAAACAAGAAAATTCACCACTATCAATGTTGAATTATGGCCGTAACCTCATTGGCCAAATCTTAGGCCCAATGAACTCCCTGGGCAGAAAAAAAAAAATCTCGTTTACAAGCAACTAAAAAACAGAAAGGGCAATCATGCAACAGTAACTTCAAACTAATAAGCTCCAGAGAGAGGTTCCTTCATTGTCCTAACTCATCAATAAAGTAAAATCATTGCAACAAACAAAATCACAAATGGTAGGTAGAGGTGTAGCAATAAGCCAGCCAGTGGAAATAGCTGGAAAACTATATAATTACACAAGCTACATAGTCTCCACTAGGAGATCAACATGGATAAACAACTTCTCCATGCCCCCAACACAAAAAAGCTCCGTCCATTGACCCTTCAGCCTTACACATCTTTAACACCATAGTTTCAGTAGAAGATCTTCAAAATCCTAAGACAACTGAATAATCCTTGCATAAGCTTATTCTAGAGAAATTATTCTTGTGAAGGAAGAGACAGTGTGCTAGGGTAGAGTTATGCTTCTTTTGGTATAAACCTCATCTAAGATATGGGCAAAGAATCAAAATCAATAAGAATTAGCATGAAAGAAAACTTTATATTTCTTCAATCTTATCTATGCAATTTTGCTTCACAGTGAAGGAAAATATTTTCCTGGTCCTCTTTTTTCTTTTTTCCTGAATGTGTTGTGGGGATGGGGTATTTGTTATACATCACATATTTAACATAATGGATAACTGAAGCTAGTAGCAATCTCGTAATGTGTAGCATATAAAAGAATGTATATGTATTTACATAAAAGTGTTGGAATTATAAACTTGACACCGATGCTCTCAAGGGTTCAGAATCTGCCGGTCCATGAAAATTTTATCCCCAGCTGATATCTCACATTCAAAAGTTATAGTTATGAAAAGCTATACCACAGAACCAATGCTTAATGAAGAAAATAATTTTTCCTGTTCAAAACAAAATCTGTAACAGTACTGTTGTGTTAAGAGTCGGGCAGAACGATTTCCAGTCATAAGTCACATTCTAAAAATACTCTCCAACGACAATACCCTTGAAATCGAAAATTCAACCAAAAAGTTTCCAAAATAATACTTGAAAAAATTAAAAATAACAGTACTGGAAAGCCAAAGGCTCTAGCCAAAGTGGCATTGAAGACAAGCAGCATTAATTATTAATATGAAAAAATGCAACACCTAAGTCAACACGAATACCAAAACAAACCCCGCAAACCCTAGCAGAATCTACATCACTCTACGGTATCAAATTCCACCATTGAAATTCCCAACAAAATTGGAAAAAAAAAACAACAGATTCACTAGCAATTGACGCCAATTAATGAAACCAGAGTGTATAACCACAAATAATCAGTGAATTGAATTTCCTTCAAAATAAAACACTTCAATTGAAGCGAAGAAAAATAATAACTAACATAAAACTGAAAAGAGAGTGCAAGACCTTCTTCTTCCAACCAGAAGGAGCAGGAAGCTCAAAGCTCACTTGTTCTTCTTTCACACTGTCTGAGCTAGCCATTTCACCTATAAATTTCCACAATTACGATTAATAATAATAATTATTACTCATATAAATAAAAACAGAGTGCAATTTTGAAAAAAAAAGAAAAAGAAAAGTAAGACAGAGAAAACACGCACTTACTCTCTCTATATCTATCTCTGTGATATGCTGCTTCTAATTTGATTTTTTTTTTTTTTAACGGTAAAAACTTTTCTTGTTTGTTTCTTAAGCTTCCATCTGTGACGGTTGATTGACGAATTATGGAATTTGATGGGGAACAAATAGTGACAAAAGCAATTAAGCAGACGGACAGCCACGTTTCGCTCCCTGTCCTAACGAAAATTGTAGAAACGTTTCAGATTTTCCTTTTGGTTCTGTCGTTGGAGTCTTCGCGTGACGACTGACGCGACACGTGTCTATTACCACTTTTAGTATTCCAACAGACACACGTCACATGAATTTAGAAAAAAAAATTGTACGCCTTGTCGTCTCTCTATCACACCCTCAAAACAAATTTTTTCTTCGTGTAAAAAGAAAAAAAAATATCTTAATAAAAATAATTTTATTATTGAGAGTCGGTCCATATGTATTCAGGATTAAAAATTCATTAATAGTGTGTTTTTTCTATCATGTCCTATTTTGGGATATGAAAAAAAAAAAAATTGTATACATGTCTTGTCTTACAAGATACCAAATTAATGGTAAATATATTAATGAGATCTATAAATAAATCGAGAAATTTTTTTTTAGGTCCAAATTTTTATTTTTTGCTGAAATATCCATCATTTTGGATCTCTAATTAAATTGAAAATTAGATTGATTATTAATATTGATTTCCTAAAAAGTCCATAATGAACTTAAGATTATTGTATTTATTAAATTGAAGTAACTAATATTATTACTGATCAATAAAATTCATCTTAAAAAGGAAGGGGGAGGGGTGACAAAATGATTGAAAATTCATTCAAGCTTGCTGTTCTTATAATATATATTGTTCAATGGAATCTAAAATTAAACAAAATACAGAGAACGTTATTAGGTTTGGCCTAATAATGTATATTTTCGAGATAATCTTAAAAAATTAATTAACAAGCCCACAGAGAAGCCTAATTAAAAAAAAAATAACGGGAATATCCTATAATTAAGGAAATTTAAACCCTCAATTTGATGGAATTGCGTTGTGGTGGTTTGCTTGAGGGGGACTACCGAACTCACATGTAGAGTTGTCGGCTTACCGAAAGCACATGCTCCAACTTGAACTCAAACGGTATTAGAAAGTTACGAGGATGACCATCAAGCCACGTGTAGCCAATCAGCCAATCAGATGAGAGTCCAGTTTTCAAATCAATCTGATAGGAGTTTAGGCTAGGTTTAGGTCAGTCAGCTGCATAATCAATTTCCATTATGCACTACCAAGTTTTATTTTCTGTCAAGTCAACTATCAAGCTTTGGGCCATGGGTTGTTGGGCCCATTATTTAAAAAAAAAAAAATCTAATTCACTGAAAATAATCATGAAATTTATTTATCAAGGAAAAATTTAATTTGTTAATTATCATGGATTAAATTTTCATAAAAATTTTTTTTTGTGGGGAGGTATAATTTTAATTAATTCAACATAACTGAATACATATTTGATTTTTGTTGCTAATAAATTTAGCCGAACAATTGTTTCACAACAATCTACATTTAACTTATCTAAAGAATGGATAATTATAAAACTTAATTTGTTATTTATCATATATTGGATTAAATCAACATAATTGGGTGAGTTTTGAACAACTAAAAACTTTCCGTCAATTTAGAGATTGCATGTAGATGGAAAGTAGCTCATTTGTTTTTCTAATTTAACAGAAATGACGCGATTGAGGTACATACTGTTATCATAATGTTTTAATATTAGTCAATAATTTTGTACTTGATAATATATTATCATGATCCCTTTATGTTTGATATGATTTAATGGGATCCACAACATTCTTTAACAAACAGGCGATCATAACTAAATCACCATAAAAAAAAAAATAAAAGTTGAAAATTTTAATAATTTCGCAATATGTTGACATGGACGAGCGGGCAGCCCCTTCAAAAACAGACGGCAAAAGTCCTCTTACAAAACAATAATCTCAATACAAAGTGGAATCACACATCACAATAATCTCAAAAAAATTATTAAAAAAAATAAAAACTTGATGAGTCACCTTTTGATCAGAGTTGATGGGCTTAAAATTGTGAGCCCATTGATGGTGAGGAGCCAAGTTCACGTCTCAATGAACTGATCATATTAAAGTTCAACCGTACACGTGTAGCTCAAAATGGATGCATTAATTGGAACACTTTTTGTGGGGGTGCAAGATTGCGAGATGAAAATTGGAATGAAAGATACACCGGGAAAAAGAAGGGGGACCGTCCATCACTATCGACATTGAATTTTTTTGTGGCCTACTTGAGCAAAGAGTTTTAGTTGCAGGCCCAAACCAATGGACTAGGACCTCAACAAAGAAGCTCTGTTGGCCATGAGCCTAATAACAGAATTGGGCCATTACAATTGAGGTAGACTTTTGCACTAACTGATCACATGCGCGTCATACGCTTTCACCATGCAAACATACGAACAATTAACAGCATCAATTTAATGGGTTTCAACGTATCCAATTGTTATTGGGAAAGCTATGGGTCTCCTGCTGAATTTTAGAATAATCAACCAATGCAGGTATAGCATGTATAATTGAATTTAATGTAACAATTGTTTATATGATAGTTTTTCAAAATAAATATACAGACGTTATAATATCATTTATTTATTGTATAATTAACATAATAGTTCATATGTATTTTAAAATTTCGCGAACTCATGTGATAAATTAATTACACAATACGGCCCATTTCAGTAAGATAAGTAAGGCCCTTGTTTTGTTTGAATAATGCTCTTTTTGCAACAAGTTACCATTATTCATGGCATTGAATAATTACTGGTCAAAGCTCCCGAAAGATTTGGTCAGCGATAAAGTGATATGGTGTAGGTACGGGTACCAGTTGATACAAGAATCATAAAGAGGTCACGGTGCTATTTCGAGATTCTATCATCTGAACAATCGTGAAATTTAACTGGTATCATGCAGGCTACACGCACAGAGTCACGCACATATATTGATATATAGCTTCATAGTGCTGTCTAATCTTTGTACTTGGGCTCAATAATTACACTGTTTACGGGATCCAACTTCATTTATTATTAGGCTATAGTTATCTTCTATGGCGATGTAAGAAACATGACTCTTCCATACTCATATAATAAAAATTCAATTATTATAAAAATAATATGTAATTTTATTATTTTATATTGTCACAATTGTTGTATTCTCATCAAATGAATGTGGAAGAATCATATTCCTTACACTTTTATGTAAACTAACAAACTCTTATTTTATTATTAACATTCTACCATTATATATGTTTCTTGGACACAGCTAAGTTGCAGAAGCTGCAACTAACAGCCTTGGCATTTTGACCTTGCATCAACAGTTCCCTTGCCTAGGTTGCATCAGCACCAACACCTGTGGAAGATTCCCATTGGCTATGTTACTTGCAGAAGCTGTAACATAGCAAGCTCCATGTTTCTTAATTGCATTTGTTTGACCATGACCAAAAAGATCAATTAAATCGCATAACTGAACAAAAAATCAATTGAAGGAAAGATTATAGATATATATGGTATAGCTACGCGTTGTAAGAAAGAAGCTCATGCAAAATGCAAATTAATCTCTGAAGAAAGATATTTAAATATAAATCGATTGGGTGACTCAATTGCCAATTGAGGGTTGAAGCAAGCTCGATTTATGAAAATTGAAATGCATGAAAATGGTGTAGATAGAAATGTGGTTCGGCACTTAGGTACTTTTTACGTTATCTATGCACTTTAATTTGATTAGCTTTAGAGAGATTAATATTTTCTTATTTTGTTAATATATTTTTTTTTAAAAAAAAGAGAGAAGTTGATAAGGTTTAAATTAATTTTTTAACCTATATCTTCCTATAATTTAAATTCACATAAATAATTAAACAAAGTTACTTGAAAATCATTCAAACAAAGCTCCTATGAGTGAATGACAGATTGAGAAAATAATTTTATTTAATTTGTTCAAAACAAAACACTATTTCGTGATTACGTACTTGATCAAAGAAGACTGTATTTCCTTATTTATGAAGTATCATAGTGTTTCTTGGTTTTAGGACTTGAGGTATGAGACGAATGCAAACGGACACGTATATACATGAAAAAAAACCAAAAAAAAAAAAAAATGAAAACAAAACAAATCTATAGAAACAATTTTTCTAATTCCTTTAAAAGAAAATAGAATAAAATTAAGGAGAAAACATACGTGGTCCTGATCATCAAGCTCTGCAGCAACCATTAATGGAAATATATATATAAATATTGGGAAGTGCGTAGATTTTTCGCTTTAATAAGTTCGCGCATACATATATATAAAAACTAGATCGACTAAAAAAGCCACAACACAAAACAGCAAAGATTCAAGTATGAAAAAGTCATAAATCTCCAGGTTAAGAAAGGGGTAGCATAGGATCAGCTACAGCAGTGCATTTATTGGCGCTGGTCCTATTCCTTCACATTAGCTTACCCTCTTTTTTTCTTTTTTTCTTTTGGGGGTGTTGTTCCCAATGCTAGCTCACAGCTTCTCCATTTCCTAGCCCGCAAAAGTTTGTAATTTTTCCTAGCTTAGCTAGTTACCCATTAATTATTATATATATACAGATATACGTTACGTTAATTCTAATAAGGAATTTTTGCCCTTCTCTCTCCTGGCACAGTTATTGCATGCAGTGCAGTCTCCGGCACTCTCTTATCAACTACATTGTGAAATTTAAGTATTGATTGAGTTGTTCTTTTTTTGTGAGGCCTAGAGTAGGCTAGCCCACTGGCCGTCTCTATCGGTCTAAGTTGTACGTATCATGGAACAACTAAAACTAAGGTGCCAAAAACAATGAAAAGGTTACCTTACTTGACTTTGTTTTATCATACGCTGATACGACGGTAAGGCGCTAAAATCATGGAATCGGGATTGAGATTGAGATTGAGAGTCCTCATGTGGTGTGTTTTCAAAGGTCGAATTCTTTAATTATATACGTG
The DNA here is from genome assembly GCA_030449925.1 of Citropsis articulata. Taxonomy (NCBI): domain Eukaryota; kingdom Viridiplantae; phylum Streptophyta; class Magnoliopsida; order Sapindales; family Rutaceae; genus Citropsis; species Citropsis articulata. The sequence goes on along the minus strand of JASUUH010000121.1, from coordinate 19,125,229 downwards.
CGCTGTCTTGATTTGGATAGATCCTCCAAATGCTTTAATTTCACCAGCCTATCAATTTAAGAAACTGTTGAGAGAAGAAAGAGGAATGGTGCTCTTTTCTTTGTCTTCGTTGTTTATACGTCTCCATCATGAAGCTGCAAACCCAAAGAAGTTCAACAAAAAAAAGCACTACATCATGATTTGAAATTTTTCTAATTTTATGCATATTTTATGTTTGGCTCTCTATATTTATAACTTTTATGTCATAAAATTATTAAGTTTATGGTTTCGTCGTTATAGTTCTCATCTTTGGGTTTTTGTCTATTGTCACAACTTTTTTCCCCCTAATCATTTTAACTTAATGGTAATTCAATTCGCACTTCACCTGTGAGCAGAGCACCAAAGTTCCAACCCCGAACATATTATTTTCGACACAAGAAATATCAAATGACACGTACCCACATCTTCGGCCTTTTAGTATTACTGTTTTTACTTTATTGGCGGCTTCTAAATTTTATAGCTTCTACATTGCGCGGGCCCTAACCGGCCAGAATCATGGTTCCCAGTCCACCACTTGTGTATAATTATTACGTGCGAAATAGTTGTTGATTTTAACTCTCTTAATTATGTAAAAGAGTAATGACAAAATAATTAAACCTTTCTCTTTCTGGAGTTTTCATGAATTGCGTCCATACTCTACGCGGTTAGTTCCAGTATCATTTTCAAATTAAATATCAACTGTTTTAATTTCTCTGTCAATCGTTGCATCTAAATAATTTAGAATTGTCGTAATATCCAATTGCTGATAATTAATTTCTTGAAGGCGGGCAAGAACAAAGTACAATATCTGTCGAAGGTAGCTTTGCACTCGAACTTATGCCAAATTGGTACACGAAAGTTCGATGCAAGATGAATATAAAATTCGCAAAATCTTATTGTCTCTTGTCCCACATAGTTTGGGCAAATTTCTTGACATATTTAATGCTTGATGTTTTGGGTGAGAATTTCGACTCGATGAGTCATGAATCATATTTGTGACAAATTATGAAGGAGTCGTATCTAAAGAGAGATTTGGATTCAATATTGAGTTTTTTTTTTTTCTAACCTTTTAGAAAGATACAATTGGTAGTTTTCGGATAAGAATATAAAACTAATTATATCGTAACTGAATATTATTATACATGTATGTGTCGCAGAAAATTATGAAGAGTTGAGCACATATTAGCTCAACAATGTATCCAAATCCACTTAAAGAGACTTATATAAACAATGACAATACCTTAATGACATTAACTATAAAACTCAAGGCAAATCTCACATCAACAAATCACAGGAGAGATGCTGGGTTTATAAGGGTGATCCACACTATAATTAGAAAGATATATTTTGGGGTATATGGACATCCGAGAAACAAAGCCTTGTGGGTGTTGTTAAGGCCCAAAGCGGACAATATCTTACCTAAAACTTAAATTATGCCATGACAGATGGTATTAAAACGGCTCTGCGTGTTGTCTTGAACGATGATGGGACAAACCTTAGTTAGGACATTGAGTCCCTAAAAGGGGTGTATGTAACACTTTAGGCAAATCCACATCGACAAAACACGGGAGAGATGCTGGGTTTATAAGTAGTGATCTATGATTAACACTAAAAAATGTACATTTAATAAGTCTAATGTGTTGTTTTAATTGTTTTCTTTAATTATTTTATTTTTATGACTGGTTTAACCACCTAATATTTTAACTTCAGTTTATTTATCTTCATTTCGCATTTGCTTATTCAATCTTCATTTTGTTCTAATTGTGTAATTTTCATTTGGCATTTTATGCATTATCCATTTGTTTGTGCATCATCTTCTTAATTTTACACATATCATCAACATTGCATGCGACGTTGGTCTCGTACAGATAGTGGCATATTAATTAGGAAATCACTTTCACTACTCTTAGACATGACTGATATCGGAGCTAATAATTTTTTAGAGCACAGAGATAATCAAGCATTGCAAAATCTTCATAAACATGCTAGGACACTTAGAGATTTTATGCTTCCTAGTATAATAGGGTGACCATCATGGATAGTTTTTCCTCTTGACGCATCTCGTTTTAATTTTCAACCTAGTATCATTCAACTTTTGCCTACTTTTCATAATTTTGAGTCTAAAAATCCATACATGCATTTGAGAGAATTTGAGGAAGTTTGTAACACCTGTATTTATCAAAATTATAGCATGAACATAATTAGACTTAAGTTTTTCCCTTTCTCATTAAAGAAAAAAGTTAAAACTTGGCTACAAAATCTTAATCAGGATCAATCAAAACTTGGGATGAAATGCAATCATAATTTTTGAAGAAATTCCTTCCACCCTAGAGAACAAATTCTTTCAAATACAAATGGCCACCTTCACTTAAAGGTCAGGAGAAACCTTTTACCAATGTTAGGATAGGAACAAAGAGCTAATTAACATTTGTCCACACCATGGTTTTGAAATATGAAGGTTTATTTCTACAAGAGACTAACACTTTAAAATAGACATTTCAATATAGTTGTGGCACATTAAGCACTTGGTCCCTTATTTATCAAACTATTAGTTAATTAAGAATTAAGTAACATAATAATTAACTGGCAAAATATGAGAGAATTGTTATAACCATAAGTTGAAATCCGAGAGTGGATCCCGTAACCTTAACATATGTTTAGTTGATTCCTATTAATTTTTTTTCCCACATTTAATTTTCTTTATTTAACAAATTGATTGCTAGATTTTAAATCCCATGTGATTCGACCCCGGATTAGACACTCTCATATTTAAGAGTAATAATACTTTTATGTTGTGTCAATCTACACCTGATTGAAAAAATGCATTCTGGGGAGTATGGGTGCCCCAGAAACAAAACTATACAGGCCTTGTTAAGGCTCAAAATAGATAATATTTTGCCAAGTGTAGGTTGGGTCATGACAGATGGTATCAAAGTGGTTCGTGTGTCCTCTTGAACGATAGTGGGGCAAACCTCAGCTAGGACATTGATGGTGTGTTTACTTGTGGGCTTGAGGAATGTGAATGAAAGAATATGAATGAAATCCATGTTTACTTGACAAAATGTAATTTGGGAAAGGGAATAAAATTTATGGGTCCCACACAATTTAGGAATAAGGAGTGGGAATCTCATTCTCATAGGGGGGTAGGGAATGGGAATGAAAGATGAATTTACTTTTGTACTCTTCTAATTATTAATTTATTAATATTATCATTATTAACAACATTATCCTCATTGTTGTTGTTGTTATTATTATTATTATTAATAAAAATAATATTAACAATAATTAATAATAACTAAAATAATAAAGTTAACAAAATTTAATAATAATAAATGTTAATAATGATAATATTAATAAAAATAATATTAACAATAATTAATAATAACTAAATAATAAAGTTAATAATTAATAATAATTAATAATATTTTATTTTTTTAATTAATATCATTTTTATAATAATATTTATACATGTATCTAGTTAATGAAAATTATATTATTTAATACTATGGGTATTTTGGTAAATTAATTCTCATACCTATTTCTCGTTCCCATTTATTTTGCCAAGTAAACACATCAATGACATTTTAGCACATTCTCATTCCCATTTATTTTTGCCAAGTAAACATTAGAATCTCATTCCCATTCTTTATTCTCATTCCAGCTCATTCTCATTCCCAGCCCATTTTCATTCCATGAAGTAAACACACCATGAGTCTTTAGAGGGGTGTTTGCAACACTCTGGGCAAATCTACATCGACAAAACAGAAAAGAGATACTAAGTTTATAAAGGGTGATCCACACCGTAACTGGCAAGATTAATTTTGGGTGTATGAGCCCCCTAAATACAAAATCGTGCAGGCCTTGTTAAGGCCTAATGCAGACAATATTTTATTAGGTCTGGGTTGGGTCATGATATTAGCACAGTTCATATGTAACAAACTAGAAAATTCTAATCTCACATGATTTTATTTTGCAATATCTGTGAATTAAAGCAATAACCAATTAATGAGATTAATTAATCGATAATAATATGTTTACAACGTTGAAAAAGTAATTTGTTTTAATAATTTGCTCATATAGAACATAAATTTAAGAACAAACAGCTTCTTGTGTTTACTTTACAAGGTCTATATCTTTATTTGTTGTAACCAAAATTTTATTTAATTTAAAATTTAAGAAGAAAATTACTAAACACTTCTAACTTAATAATTGTTTTCAATCAAATTATAGTCAATTATTTTTATTTTTATTTTTAGTCTAGTATGGTATACTACCGAACTCTGTCTACCGCAATGCAATCAACTATACAAGTTCATTCAAATGGCAAAGACATCTTTGAATTAATTAATTAAAAAAGAAAGAAATAAAGAAAGGCAAAGACACATTAAAACAGCATAAATTCTTAAGTATTTGAGTAAACCTTTTGATTCTATACATATTAATCAAATTTTATTGGGGAATCATATAGGGTAGAACATCTATAAATTAATACTCAATAAATTAATGATCTCTATTATATAATAAAATTTTATGGTCCCGATTTGAGTCAATGGACTAAATTTAATAATTTCGATAAAATAATAAGATAATAATTTTTTAAAAGAATATTATATAACTTTGTGGTTTCATTCAAATCATAAATCAATAATTTGCTGAAATTACAAATGTAGTTGACTATGATATTTTAATCACATAAAATATGACTCTATCATTACTTATTTACATAAAATACAAATTTATTATTTTTTTCTTAAAATTTAAATTTAATTAGTTCTGATCTTTTATTTTTCTTATTGCATTTAGAAGCTCAATAAGAAATTATGAAATGTTGGTGATGTATGTTAATTAAACTGTGAATATAACTGTGTAAATTAATAAATTATTAATTTATCAATTATTTAATTTCTCTTTTAATTAATAGATTTTATATGATCCCAACCCTATTAATTTATAAAAGTTCTACCGTAATCATATGATGCAGAAATATCTTTCATATATTACACATAAATATGTAAATGTCTATGCAAATATATGAGACTGTCACACCACACTTCACATATATGAAATCTTAAAATGGAATGCCGGTAAAATCTTCACCTCCATCTAGGGTGGAAGATTGCTCCAATTGTGTGGCATTAATTGATAACAAACACTGTATTGGATAGATATATAATCAGCAAAATTAAGGAATTTTCGAAGTATTAGTGAAACTATTTGACACTCAAAGTTAAGATTAAGATTAGTCGGAAAGATTCCATTATTGATTAGTATCAAGTTAAAACAAGCCTACTCATGTAAAAGATATTTGAATTAAGTTTGTCTTGGATTTTGTCCGACCAAGATGTAGTGAAATTTGATTTGAAAGTCATTTGTATGCAATTAGAGGATTTTTGTGATTGAGATGAACACGAACATCAATTTTGATATATGTCTTAGAAAAATTATTTGACCTAAAAGTTTCAATTATTAAGCTAGTAGTATACAACATTACGATTTATTTTTTAAATTATATTTCAAAAGATAGGGTTGGACGAAACTAAATCAAAATTTTAGTTCCTACCTCACTAAAGATTAAAACTCAAGTAGTTTTAAAACCACCATCCGAGCCTTTGGTGTGTATAGTATTATTTAATACTAAGAGCATGTTTGGTATGACTTATTTAAGAGGCATAAGTGCTTATTTAATTCTATAAGCACTTTTTAAAATTTTTTTATAGTGTTTAGTTATTTTTTTAGTAGACTTTTTGTAGCTTAAATAAGCTAATTTACCTCTACTAGCAAAAGCCCAAAATTTGAGCTTTTGGGAGTAGAGGTTAGAGAGCTTTTTCAAAAAAGATATAATATCAAAAATATCATTGACATATTTCATTAATTACATAATACCCTTTGTATAAAACCTACCCAACGAAAATTGTTGCCGCTATATAAACATATTTGCCGCTGCCACTTTACTTTATCTTTTTTTTTTTTTTAAATAACCAGCACTTTAATTTTGCAACCCCTACACATAACCAATGCTTGAGAGAGTATATATCAATGATGCAATTTAATTTGGATAGTATTATTTGTTTGGGAGAATATATCAATGATGCAATTTTTTATTTTGAAAATTGAAGAAGTGATTGAATTAATTTTTTCTTATTAATTGATAACTTAGATGCTTTTTGTTACATGTTATATAACTATGAATACATATACTTTTTGGTAATTTAATTACGCAAAAGCACTTTTAATTTTATACAACCAAACAGTTTAATAGTTAAAAAGTACTTTTTTAATTGACAACCAAACACCCAATGACTTTTTGTTCAAAAGTTCTATTGGTATAAGCTCTATTCATATAAGTTCTACTGCTATAAGCTCTATTTAATAAGCTGTACCAAACGGAGCCTAAGTTCAGTAAGTCTAAATTCTAACATTTGATTATAACATAAGATGTATCCCTTTTTCAGAAGATAGAGATTTTGAAGCCAATTACTTAAATTTTTAAGGTAAAGAAATCTCTAGCTTTTCTAATTTGTTTATCTTTTCTAGCTTGGATATTTACCTATAAGTGCTTAAGAGACGTGTGGCTTCACTAGGTTCTAATTTAGCTCATTCTCATTAGCATTGTTTTCTGTTTAGGAAAAGCCTATACGTATGGGATATATGCTGATCAATTGTGCACCCGGCCTATATTTTAGTAAGGGCGCACCCTATAACATGAGAAACTATATATACTATAGAAAAACAAAGTTTTGTTTTTAGCTAAAGATGCGTAATCAAAGGGCCACGTTAGCCTGGGAATGTAGAAACTTTTATGCTGTATTTGTTTCTTGAATTAGGGAATACAAATTTAGAATTTGAATTATTGACAATGTTTACTTTACAAAATAAGAATGAAAATTGGAATCAGAATTATGGGTCTCACATCAAATTGGGAATGGAAAAAATGAGAGATTGATTCTTGGGGGGTTGAGAACCAGTCTCTCATTCTCCAAACCATCAAAATTTTAAAATTATAAAATTACCCTCCATTAAATTAAAAAATATAAATAGCCGAAAAAAAAGCAAACATTTCAAACCCTTAAACCCCCATCGAACCCTTGCGAACAATCATCCACCGTAGACAACCAAACATTTCAGGCCTCCAACGCAACATGTCATTGTTGTTGCTGATCTTCGTCATCTTCATCATTGGCCTTCATTATCTTTATCTTCACTGCTTTTCTTTACAGTGCAATCTTCACCATCTGTTTTCACAATGACGATGATGATGTTGACGTTGTTGTTGTTGTTTATGATAATGATTACTACTACTGTTATTAAGTTATTGTTATTGTTGTTGTTGTTGTTATTGATAAAAACTATTATAATTCATTAATATATTAACAATAATTTTTGTTTAAGTTAAATTGTTAATAATAATAATAAATAACAATTATTATTATTACTTTTTTAATAATAATTGTCACAATAATTAATTAAGAAATTTATAGTAATTTATAATAATTTAACACATTATGATTTCGATTACAAGACAAAGTAAATACATCAATGGCTATACAACTTATTCCAATTTCGATTCCTACAACTTAAGCAAACAATTTACTTTAATTTGAATTTCTCATTCTGATTCTAACCCATTCTGATTCCCATTTAGTAAACACATCATTATAGTAATGAAAATAATTACTTTATCATATTGTTGTTAATTAATCCAACATATGAAATTTTCATCAATCGTTTACTAAGGGCTTCAAACCTTTGCTTCATTAAATTGCCATATGGACAAGATGGTATCAAAGCAAAGAATGTAGTGTGCTAATATCTATTTTTAGTACCATGTCTGTCAACTCAATTATGATATTATCAGAGCTAAACTTCAATCGAAATTTTATTTTCTGAAATTTATTTTCTCTACATGTAAAATAAAGGGAAATTATTAATCATCCACCCTAAAGATTATGCTACTATAAAAAATGGTGCAAAAGTTTTAATTTGTTTGGTTTTATACCCACTATTTATAATGTGTATCAGTCCACTAATAAATTAAGATTACCCATTCCAAACGATGACTAGTATAATTTATGATTGCTTTTGTTTTGTTTTGTCATTTTGCAAGGAAAATTCTATCATTTTGTATGGACAGTTGATACACATTGTAAACACATGCTGCAATACTAATCAAATTTAAACTTTTGTAGAATTTTTGTAATGGATGAAAAACAGATCAAATTTAAATTTTTATTGTATTTTTAATTATTGGATACTCTTTGGATGGATGACCGATAGTATCCTTAAAAATTAATTATGTTGCATTTATGAGCTGAGATTTTAATTATATTTTTAATTATTAAAGAGGATCATTAAGCCATATATGTAAATCTTCATCCTTATTAAAAATTTATTAAATACTTTGAAATAATGCATTATAATTAAGTTTGTATTTACTTTTTTTTAGAACAGTTGGTTAAACATTATCATAGAATGGAAAGATGAAGTTGTCAAATGGATTATTATAATTACATTATTTGAGAATGTAAAAGATTGACTTAGTAATTTCTTCCAAGTGAGAATTTAAAGTGCTTGAGAGATTTGGCCATAATCTAAGGTCATAATTAAATTTACCGTTTGCAAACTGAATGAGATGGATAGTTCATTCATCAGTTTTGTCATAATTAAATTTACCGTTTGCAAACTGAATGAGATGGATAGTTCATTCATCAGTTTGAGTGAATATATTTCAATAATGCAAGATAACATTAGCTGAAAAAAATGTCCGAAGGTAGCTGGCTGGGGATGATGAATCAATTGGATAGCTGCCAATGCAAAGTCTCATGACTATTTATCAGAGCAGACATGGAAAGTGACTCAAGCGGAAGCAGCATTGCTGAGTCCGTTATCAAGTTGGGTTAATCGACAAAGAAGAGATCCTAATAATGTTATTATTTTCTCATCTTCTCTCCTGTCCTCATATGGATATATGGACGCTGCTTTTATTGTGTTTGTCCTCTTCCCTGTCTCTTAATGTCACTTCTTAATCACAATTATACTTTGCTCATCATTAATCAATCATGCGCACGAGTACCATTTTCTTGTTCATCATTTATTCATTCATTCTTCATTCACGATTGTTAATTAACTAAGTCTGACACGTATAATGTATTGACTCTTCTTTACACAATTAATAAAGCTAATCATTAAATGATTATCTTTACAAAATAAATAAGGCTGTCATAATGTTAAAAAAATTCAACATTTGAGTCACAACCCATGATACTATATGTCGTTCATCTATTAAATTATAAATTTCATAATTTATAAAATTATTCAACCACTGATCATCCGCTAAACGAATATCACAAGAAATAAGGTTTCAATTGAGACTTCAGCGTCGGAGTATCCAACATTGCTGATAAGGTTCATACGCCTTACTTAGATAGCAAAATAATATAAAAATAAAAATTTCAAAAAATTCGCCCCCATAGTCCGCGGTGTGTGTAGCAGAAAGCTGACGAGTGGTCACAGTCATTTCATCATATATAATAACAACAAAAATGGCAATGCTTCCGAAATGATCTCCTCTTTCTCATCAGGCCACTTCAAATTCAAACCCTAATTCAGTTATCTACTTAATATAGCTTCTAGTGCTAATGCTATATATGCTTGCCGAACCGCTCAAAAAAAAAACCCGGTTCTCCATAAAAATCATTAACCTTTTGTCTTCAAATAATTTTCATGGCAGGTCCCAGCATTTGCCGCTTGCCTGGGGCACTAAAAAACCCCATTTATTTGATCTCTTCTTCTTTCTCAATAGTCTCTCCTTGGATCCTATATTTCACTTTTTTCGAAAAAAAAAAAAACATGTATTAATTAGGAGTACATAATAAATAAAGGTTTTACTGTTGTGATACAAAGCCTGGTTCCAAAGCAAGGGGTATTAAGAGAGAGAGAATATAAAGAAGCTTTTTTTTTTTCTCTCATATCACAGACATATATATACATATACAGCATATATAGACAGAGAGAGTGTTGTTTCTCGCACTTTGCTAGTCTCTCTTTTTATCTCTCTTCAATTCTTCATCATCTCTCTTGGGTAGCTTAAGGAGCTTGTTAGTTTTCTTTTTATTAATAATTACCAGTTTGGTTGAAAGACATGTCGAGCTGCGGCATCGATGTTGCGCCTGAGCAACTCTGCTACATCCCCTGCAACTTTTGCAACATAGTTCTCGCGGTATCTCCCATCTCTTCTCATCTCAGACCTCATCCCATTGATTCTTACTTTAATGGCCTCTCTCTCCAAGGATTATGTATAAACCTCTCAGTAAAAAAGATCCTGATAAAAGAGCTAAGTGTTTGATTGTGTGATCAGTTTCTCGTGCTTTGCTGGGATTTCTTGATTTTGTTACAGTCAAGTCTCCATCATTTAGACTTTCCTTTTTTTTTTTTTCACCTTTCTTCTTTTGCAGCAGTCAAAGAAAAGTCATACCTGAAGGTCCAGAACTGCTAACGACTAGAGAGAGGGGGGATTATATATTATCTGAGAGTAATTAAGTAATATAAAATTTTATTAATCATAATAATATGTATAGAAACGTCCAAATTAAACAAGCTTTGGATGATAAGATGATGAAGACAACTCATTCATCACGTTTTGATTTTTCTCCTGCGTTCCTTCCATACCTTTCAAAGCCCAAACTAAGTTTCATGCACCCATGAGTTTCTTTTTTTAATTATTTTCTCTTTCTTATTAATTAAAGAAATTGGATTTTGATTTAATCAGATCAGGCAAGTCTCTGAAATTAACTAGTTTGTAAATGATTATCATGATGTGTGTGTGCAGGTGAGTGTTCCTTGCAGTAGCTTGTTTGACATCGTGACCGTCCGATGCGGGCACTGCTCCAATCTATGGTCCGTGAACATGGCAGCCGCTTTTCAGTCACTGTCATGGCAAGATGTTCATCATCATCAGGTGATATTCATTCATATATAATAACAATAATAGGGCATTAAATAATTTATTACTGTGTATAGCCTCAGAAATATAGGGTTTCTGCTTCAGCTTCTGCTCTTGCTTCTGGGTATTACTCTTTTTGAGGAAATCGAAGCTTTCAAGGCACAGATCGAGTATTTCAAAGCTCTCTCTCTCTATTCACAAACCTAAACGTAGCAGCCGCCATAACCGATACCTGTTTCTTTCTTTTTTGGTTTTTGTAGAGCTGTATTTTGCGGCCACAGTTGTATTTTCTGTCAGGGCTATAGCTGGGGGCCTGCGTCATAGCTTAACGAACCCCATCAATACTCGGTCGCTCACTCACATAGCACTCATAATCTCTTGCTACCTTATATCAGAAAAAAAAAAAAAAAATCGGTTACTAGCTAGGGTTTTCTTTTTACTTTACTATTCAACTAAATACTATATATACGTATGTATGTATATGAAAATGCAGCCTTGATTTGATTTGATTGACATGAGTATCTCGATCTAGGTTTAATGACTTTTTCAAGAGCCTTTGTCCTCTATTTTGCAAGCAAAACTACAATTGACTGAACTGGGGCTTTAGATTGACATCTTCATGCCCCTGCCCCGAGTTCAGTTCAGTTATTTGTTTGATACAAATCTATAACGGATTCAGTCACTTCAAAGCCCCCACCGCCCCCCTCCTTTTTTTTTTTTTTAATTTCATAAAACATCATTTCAACTCTTTCCGCATTTCTCTCTCTCCTTTTATTATTGTTGCAAGTTGCAACAAAGATTACAATACCCCAACAATATTTCTTTCTACTTTCTTTTCACAACTAGTGATTTAGTTTTTCGATGAACTTGAGGCACCCTAAGGAGCTAGCTTATTGCATTTCAATTGTCATGATTTTCAGTTTTTCAGTAATTACTTGCAATTACCAATAAGTGATAGATCACATCTGCTGGTTTTTAAATTAATTCAAATAATATTTACAGGCTCCAAGTTACGCGTCACCCGAGTGCAGAATTGATTTGGGTTCCTCGTCCAAATGCAACAACAAGATTTCAGCAATGCGATCACCCACTAACAAGGCCACTGAGGAGAGGGTTGTGAATCGTCGTGAGTCACCACGTAGTACTAGTTAGTAATTTTGCATTTTAATCACTGGAGATCAATTTTTTATACACAAACTCATGTGCTGTTAATTTCATGTTCAGCTCCCGAGAAGAGGCAGCGAGTACCTTCTGCATACAACCAGTTTATAAAGTAATGATTTCAACTCGTAATCAGCCTCTTTCATATATATGATTAACATTCTCCTTACAGCATCTTTTTCTTCTCTTTTATCGTTAATTTCTAAGGCTATAAAATATTCATGATAATGTAGAGAGGAGATTCAGAGGATCAAGGCTAATAATCCAGATATCAGCCACAGGGAAGCATTCAGTACTGCCGCAAAGAATGTTAGTGAATGACATTGCAAATTAATTAGAAAACTTAATTTCAATGGATTACTTAAACATTGATTATCACTTCAATATTTTTTCTTCTTTGGTTAAAACAACATTATTACTTGTGTTTTTTTGGTAGTGGGCACACTTCCCTCACATCCATTTTGGGCTGATGCTGGAGGCCAACAATCAACCTAAGCTCGATGATGTAAGTACCAGAGTATTAGTAAACAATTTCCTCACTGTCCTAATGCATGAGAAGAAAAAATGGCTTACATAGATGACCTATCCTATATAATTCAATTACGAAAATTTTCATTGTATAGTGTGGCAACAAATTTATTAGAAGCAACTGACTTCATACTATTTGAAGAGCCTGCATAGAAGTTACCTCCTTACTCAGAGAGTACTGAATGGGAGAACTAAAATATCATTTTACTTATTTAATTAGTTACTTAGCAACTTAAATTATAAAATTGAAGATATTTCACTGCCTTCAGATTGTTATGATTGCAATGGATAAATCGCATGTTGAAATTATATTTTGTTCTTTTATCTTTTTTGAACTTTTTGTAATTAATATTGCCTATTTGAACTACTAATACAGGTTAATGTTGTATATTAATAGCATTACACATCCTGTTGCCTATGTTAGTAATTCAAAATTTTTTGTTAAATTCTTGTAGGCTTCTGGGAATCGCCTCGTGTCAAGGACTGCGCTTCGAAATAAATGATAGTGCTGAGACTTCAGGACCTCATCATCAGGTCTTCAGCTTGTGAAGCAACAGAAAGGCTTGATCAATGCAATGTGTTTTAAGGACATATATGGATCCTATATCCTCTCGTTTCAGTGTTATTTGTCTGAAGTTGTTTATTTAAGGGATGATATTTACTCATTTGAAGTAATTAGGCTACATTCGTTTGTTGCCTTTGTGAATCCTTTGACTTTTTAATGTGAAGAAAATGACTCGAATAAGTTTTCAAGATATTTTCAGCCGTAACATATTGTAAATACTTTTGCATATACATAGTTTTTTAATGTTGGAAATAGGTTCTAAATAGTTGTTCTCAAGGAAATAATACAACCAATTATGCATTTGAATGGTATATTAATATCAACATTTTTATAATGTAAACTACTATTTAAACCGCACGTAAACTGAGTTTTCCATTTGGGGGAGATTGCAAGTTTTCCTCTTCTAAAATCTATATATACGAGTTTATAATAGTCAATAATCCTCATAATATTACCCTTTTTTTGTCAAATATACTTTTATTCATATTTATGATAAATTAAGTAAATCATTAAAAAATTAAGTCCTAAAAAAAGAAATATATGTTTCACTGTAAATAAAAAAATAATATAAAATTCTTTTCTTGTACTTTTTGTTATTTTTAAATATTTTTCTTTTAATAAATCTATATATTATATTCCCAAGATAAATGATCAAACAAACAACCTATTTATCTCTTTTTTTATTTAAAATTTTAAATCTAGGGAAGTTTTTGGATATTATGAAGACAAAAAGGAATTAAGTAGTACATATTGATTTTAGTAGTGGAAAATTGGAAATCTTCCTTTGATAAAAATGCTTATGTATAAAATCTCTGTAGCTAGTTTTCATACTAAGAAGTAATATTTAAGTTTTCCTGAGAGAAAATGAATGATCGTTGAACTTATTTATAGTGTGATTTTAATATGTATATGTTGTCATTTGTACATTAATCAAACTTTGCATTTTCAGTACATTTCCTCACTTTTAAATGGAACTTAGGTAGCGTTTGTTTTTTTTTTTAATCTAAAATATAAATGGGTCTGAATACAAAAATCTAAATGATATATTTATTTTTCTTTTTTAAATATATGAATTTAAGTGGCATCTTTTTTTTTTTTACAATAAAAAATCTTAAATTTAGTTATTTGACATTTATGTCCTTGTAAATTAAAACAAAAAAAAGAAGACTAGATTTTATAATTTAGGAAATAAGTTATTTTATAGAGATATTTTTAGAATATAATATTTACTTCTTATTCAAACTTTTTTTCATTAAGATAAAAGTCACAAAAGTTTATTTTTTTTGTTCAGATACAAATGTCTGAAAATCATAAATAAGTTCTAAAAAACAAACAAGCATATTTTAGAAAATGTATGAAATTAATAAAATTTTTAACTTCAGACATTTAAAAACCTCTTAATGAATAAGAAGTAATTAGTGAAAATAGTCTACGAAAATTAATTTTAGAAAATAGTCTTTGGTGTTCTATGAGCATTGCTCTCTATTTATGCACTATTTTCCATGTGTGCATAAATATTATCATAATTAGTAGAAGTATATACATGAAAAAAAGTAAATAATAAAAAAAAAACAATGCTCTTGATTTTTCCCAATTTTTGTGGTGTTCCATATGTATTTTGTGGCCTTAAATAATTTTTAAGATGATTCATTATTTTTTCTTCTCAAACTACACACACACCATATTATTCATCATTATTAATTGATTCTCCGTATAGCTAGGGTACTGATTTTTTTCATTTAATCTTGTATTGCAACATACTGATATCATAATTAAAAAAGAACAAATCTATCACAACATGTCTTGATTGACATAAGGATGATTTACACTAAAACTTTACTTAATATATGAGAGAAATCTACCCATGTTATTTAGATCCATCCATTACTCTTTACACAATATATTCTCTGCCATAAGTGCAATGTTATTAACTAGCTCATAATGTTCTAACTCGCTAGCCATCAATCTTTTCAAAACAAAAATGATTTTTTGCAAGGGATCTATATGGAACTGAGGTGTTCTAACTTTTAATTCATAACTTTCCTCAAATAAAATTTCCTCAAATAAAATCACCAATTATCAAATATAAACAGATAGATATTTGATAGAAAAAACACCAGGTCAAGTGTTATGGTCTTAATTAACTGTCAAGTAAACCATTTCGTACGCAAATGATTTCCTCAAGTGATCCAACATTTGTCAAACAATTACAAAAGACACGTGATAATTTTGGAGAAAATTATGAAGTGCATGCAACCCCATTTTCAAGATGCATTAGGTCAAATTTCACAGTGGGTAAATATTGCATCATGCATGAAATATGAGATGCCATTTTTTCTTTGATCTCCTGAAGGCTATACCATCAACAACAGATATTTGTTATTTTGCCATTTTAACTTGACGATGAATTTATAAATTATAACGAATAAAATGTATTCCCTTTCTCTTTCAAAAAAAGAGTTTGTCTGGCCAAGCATAGCATACAACTCATAAAATCGATGACCATTGTGAAAAGTAGCAGTTCATGGACCACCATTTTTATTGGCTTCTCAAAAGCTTTAATGGTAGAGCAAGCACTTTTTTCAGATTGCTTCAATCTTTTGAAAACTTGACTTTACTCTATTTATATGGAGGTAACTGGTCAAAATGTATTATTACTTTACTTCCAATCAAACTTTTCATACAATCAGATTTCATCTCCACAATTTTCACCCATCATATGTGTTGTTTGCGCTTACTGTCAAATGAAGTGAGGATGTGGTCACCACACATGAGTCACCACTCACAACCACCCAATTGAAGTGATGAGTAATTCAATATCGTCTTTTCACTTTAATCGTTGCTCATTTCCCGATGATAATACATTCCACTCACATTGTATGAAAATCATTGATTTTCCTTCAAGCTCTCGTACGGTTAAAATTGGACTGAAATTTAATGGTGCCACCTTATAGCAATAATGTTGGGTTCCATTTGTACATACACGTATATTGTTACAACATAGATAGAAGTTATTGAAGACGAGGCAAGATTGATTAATAAACGAGTAGGGTAACGATCGACTGAATGTCCTGGGGATCTGCAAGTGGATTGTAGTAGATTACCAGCTGTCAAATGAAATTTTTTACTTTTTATGGACACTTGTTATTTTATTCATAAATGGGGTGATAGTGGTGGGCAATAGCAATACGGACGGCCGGGCTGCAGGCACTCCCCAAAAATATTAAAAAAAAAGAAAAAGAAAAAGAAAAAAGAAGAGAATCTGACATGTAGAATCTGAAACGTCAAATTCATGGCTGAAAACCGCATTCAATTTTGGTTTCTAATTCATCAGTGTCATTTCATTTCATGTCTGACTTCTTTTCATCACATTTCCCACTCACACCTTCACCCCCTCTCCTTCCGCATTCACGTTGAAGTTTGGAATTTGGCTTCATTCATTCAGGAATGTTGTTGGTGAATGGAATGGTGATTGACGGTGCATTGTCATTGGAATCGAAGGTGTGTGTCTTTTGTTAGTGTGTGTGGACCCCACACTGGAGGATAACTTTTGATCATCCATGATCTTTAAAGGGGGAGGGCAGGTCCCACTCACTGACTCACTAAGATTACTTGGGATAAGTACTTAGCGATGAATATAGGAGCAACATGTGATTCCATTGGCATCCTGTTCCCTATCCCTTGTGTGTGTGCTTCGATATAAATTCTGAAAATGTGTGAACAGAAATCGATCCACGACCACGAGGTTGTGTTAAACTCCTATCTATAACCCATTACCCATGTGACGTGCGAATGAATGAGAAACCCAAACAACAAACAAAAGACACGGACAGCATAGATTCATAATTGGACTTTGGTTTGCCTAATTCACCATCACATCCTCTCTCTCCTGCATCTAACCTCAATAAATAAAATAATGTGGGGCCACCTGTTATTCTCGTGCTGTGCACGCAGCTGTTGCAGAAATACAAAACACATCTACACTGCGGCCTGTTGTACACTTATTTATTCAACATCAGACCCCAAAAACTTTGGGCCTAAAACATTTTGGAAAATTTACAATATTAACCAAAAAACTTTCTCAATTTTTACAACTAACCATTTAACTTTTTTCATCAAAAATCAAAAGAAAATACCCTCTAATTTCTCCTCACCCTTATCCCTCTCCTTCCTCTCTTCCTCACTCACTCTCTCGGTTCTCTCACTGATCCGTCATAACTCATAAGATAGCAGCAGTTATTCCTAACAAAGACTTCATCAAATTTCCAATCGTCAGCTCAAATTAAAGGTTAAAAAAAAACTTAAATTTTGATTATGTATTTTTTCATGGTTTTTGTGTTGTGTTTGTGTATTGTTGAAATGGTGGTGTATGATGTGGTGGAATAATTGTGAAGGGTTTGGGACCCGGCCATGGCCTCGGCTAGTCATGACGGAGGCGGGGCGCTGTCGACTGGCTCAGGCGACAGCTGCAAGAAAGTCCTGGCGCTGTCTGATCGGCGACAGTGGCTTGTCTGCTCACCAGGCGACGGGGACCCGTCGCACCAAATGGTGCGACAGTCCGATAATTGTTTTTTCCAGTACATGAATATTAATGTTTTGTAATAATGTAGAAATATACGAATCGAACAATCGAAAATGGACCAGGGGAAGATGATGTTAGCTTATTCGGATCATTTTCCCACTAATATCGAGCATGTAATTTACTGCAGTTATAAAACTCATTGAGAAAATTAACAAAACGGTGAATATGTTTAAGAAAAGTATATTTGGACATTTTTAGATTATTCCGCTCAGCATTTTACAATATTTTGCTTAGTCAGTGGACCAGACAGTCTAGAAGATGATCATTTATGGTTTCAAATTGGTGAGCATTTGCGTTTGTCGATAGGAGAATGGTGCTTAGTTTGATGAAATATGGCATTTAAATAAAAAACTCAGTAGGTTCTTTGAAAACATATTTTTCTTGCACTTGGATATTACTGAACCAATTTGATGCATTATTTGAGGAGTTGGACTTCAAGGGTATGGACGATATGGACGCATTAAAGATTGCGCTCTTTTATTTTGCGGATAGAGTTCTAAATGCAAGAAAGGGCCACTGTCAAATTAATTTATCATGCCTTAATGAAGTTGGGTTAACTTGGGTTAAGTGCGACGGGCGCCCGTCGCACTTGGCCCTTGTGCGACGGCCTCCCGTAGCACTTGTCGCAGGTGCGGGAGCCCGTCGCACGCCGCAGGCTGTCCGTCGCACCTTCATTTTTACTTTCCGGCAGTAAATAAAATAATTCTTACCAGTAATACAATAATGTCGAATGTTATTAGATCGATCAAGTTTATTTTTATCGATATTTTCGCCTCCGTCTCAAAACAAGCAGAAACTTTTGAGGGTAATTTGGGAAAGAAGCTTTACTTTTGGCTAATGTTGATAGAAAAAAGTTAAATGGTTAATTGTGAAAATTGAGAAAGTTTTTTAGTTAATATTGTAAATTTCCCAAACATTTTTCAGGCATTTCCAGATTTCCTCAATATATAATAAGTAAATAAACAGACAAAAAAAAAAAAAAAGGTAAAAGAGCCAATAGAGAGAATAAGATAATAACGTGCTATTGTGATAATCTGATTCCCATTGTGCAAGGAAAAGAAAAAGAAATTTGAGCAGCTCTTTACTTCTCACTAAGCTAATAGTTGTAAACCAAGAATTGCAGCAGCAGTTATGAACAGAGATTTTTAAATTTAGACAATTCCTTACTGCTTGCTTCTTTGATCCAAATGAAGGTGAAAGTACAATAGCAATACTCTTCTACTAGAAACAAAGCTTAAACAAGAATCTAGGTATAGAAACCAAAAGAAAAATTGAAAAAGGACAGCCATTTCACTAGTAGCAAATGGCATCTTTCCCAATTGAACTGAAAGATATCCTTGTCTTCTTGTCTGATCCGAAGTTGAACTTAAGATCTGAAGCATCATCATTTGTAGGGGCACTGCTTGTAGAAGGGAAGGCAAAAACAAGTCGAGAAGTAGATGGATTCGACCCAAAGCTGTACTTAGGAACTGCAGGTCCTTCTTTTGGCTGCTGCATGTCATTAGCAAGGAATGATGGCAAAATGGATGGCGTTGGAGGCTCAGAGAATACCCCACTAGATGCAGAAACAGGAAAACTGAAGCCAGTGCTACTATCAGCAGCAAAAGTCCACTTCCAGTCCGGCTTGCCAACAGAAATAGAAGGCAAAACTGATTTAGTCTCCCCCACAGAGTGAGATGGAGGCTTTCTCTGTAAATTTAGCACCCCGTTATCAGCAGCATTTGGAACAGTCTTTGAGTTATTCTGCACAATGGTTAATTAGTTACGTTTGTTTCAAGTAAATCTGAATACACTTGCTGACAATTAACCAAAACACACTTGAACCCAAGTTAAGACAAGACATATAAATGAGGTAATTTGAAATTACAAAAAGTCCGCTGTTCCAAACAAATTTCACCGAGCAACATAAGTCCACCTAAAGTAAACAACTCTAGGGTGAAAAGGGGGAGAAGGAGGGGGGGGGGGTGAATACATGCAACCAAGATGAAGGAGATGCATCATTCCCGTATCATAAACAAAAACAACTCCATTAAGATAGCAATAAGAGAACCAGAATAAAAAATAAAATCACATTTTCAAGAGTTCCAATTATACAAATTTTATTTAATCAGAAACCAAAATTTCCAAGAAGGTGAAGCAAAACCCTGATTTCAATAACTAATGTTCAAGTGTGAGCATGGTTGTGTTAAGCATTTCTCTTCTTTTCTCTCCATCGATCCCGATTCTACCTTGTGTAGAGGTACTCGGATGAAAACCTCCATGTTTAATCAACTATATATCAGTTGATCTATTACATGCCCATGTTTAGATGTACCAGTTAACATTCTAAATTGTGAACTCTACCAGGTAACTGCTCAACTTATAGGGATGCTATGTCTTGTAAACAAAAACAGCTCATTCTTGGCTGCCAATATCATCTATCGCTTCCTTTCCAAATTATGTCTATCCTATATCATGGCCCCTCCCAAAAAAAAAAAAGAAAGGAAAATTAGGGCTCTATCGTGAGGAAAGCTACTACAGGACCTGAAGGTTGAACCTCAGAAGTCCACTGCCCACCATGTTTTCATTCAACAAACACAGAATTTGCAAGGCCAAGAAATTGAGAGCAAGCATTCACGTAAGACACAACAATCAAGGAGGATAGTAAAATACCTCATTTTTACTCTCGATACCAAAATCTTGATTTTTCCTGAAATCGTGAGAAGATCCCACACAGCCACCTGGTATGGTAAGTACACCATCAATTTTTGTTTCTGAAGCTGAAGAGGTTTCATTTATGCCATCTTTAGATACTTTAGTATTCTCTGGAGAAGTAACCTTAAAGAAGTTCACTCTAGCTTCATTCACTTGTGCGGGATTTTTGTTATCGCCCTCATCTCCCTTCTTACTAGAGTCACAACCTCCGAAATTCAGAAAAATATTCTGCTCACTTGCCACAGAAGTACTAACGTTGGAAGACTGGATTTTTTCCCGAGAAGTGGCTAGCCCCAACTCAGCAGACTTATCTTTAGGAGTGGGCAGGTTTCTCTCAAGATGCTCCAGTATTGTCCTAGCCATCTGACTAGAATGTGGATGAACAGGTGGGACGCCTACTTCCAAGCTTAGTGGCTTCCTGTCTGCTAACCGGAATATTGAAGAGCCACTTGTTCCTCCAAGTTCTAAATTCTTCTTCACAGCAGGAAATTCTGAAAAATGGGAATTTCCCACTGGAGAAAGGCCATCTAGGGAGGAATGAAACCTCACAGACCCTCTGGCCGGAGATTCTAAGGCAGCTTTGTGCCGTGTCCTACGAATGGGTCCAGCTGATCCTCGACCATTATCTAATGCATTTCTACTTGACTTCAACTGTATTTGAACAATGAGAAAGGAAACAAGAATCAAAAGTTAATTGATGCAAATTCAGTCTGTCATAATAAGTACAAAAATTATTGCCACAATGTCACATTTGGCTTCCCAGAAATTACTATTTGTTGTGCTTAATGTAAAAGCACACATGCATAATTGCATATAAACAGATCGTCGACCCCCACATGATAAATCCTAAAAGCATGATGCAACTATTCATATGAGATGACAACCCAAAAACCTAGGAAGCAAAGATATCAGTATACACATGTTGCTTTACACAAATCTAATGCTAAGATATAAACAGATAACTTTATAGTTCACTATGCTTGATAATGTTTCAACTTAACCAAAACCAATGGTACTTGGATTGATCAACTATGCATAACAGAACCATACACGCTAAGAATCCAGCTTATTCTTAATTAAAAAGGGATGTTTAAAATTTTTGGGATGTAGAGTTTTTATTTTTTGACTACCATTGAGAAGAAAATGTTCTATGACCATGTCACATAACAAGGATATCCTCCTTCCAAAAAATCATAGAAGGATTTCACAGTTCTCTCCAAAGATATTATAAGAAGGCTTATACCTGATAGAAACAAAATTGTAATAGGCTTTTCCTACACTTATGAAAATTTAAATAAAGAAAAAAAAGGAAAACTTCATCAGGTAAAGATGCAGAGAGCAGGAAGCAAATGGTCAAAGACACTTAAAGAAAAAACTACAGTAAAAAACTCTATTAACATGCATGATTGTGCTAACATGCACAGTCAACACTAGCTGCTTATTCTCAAATATCCTGAACACAACCTATTTGAAAAGCTGCAATTCTATTCGTTTGCCATTGAAACATCAGTCATACACAAGCAATCAGCTCATCACAAAATTTTTTCTTAACAACTTTTTCAAATTACTAAAAGGAAACGAACCAGCATTATAGCAGAAGTACGCATCAAAAGCTATTATCAAAACTTCCATTATAAGGAAGTACCTGCCCGTATATAGGAGTTTGCGACTGCTGCAAAGGAGTTGATGTGTTCAGGCCTTGATTGCTATCACCTTGTAAGTGAGTCAGCTGGTACTCAAAAAAAGAAGAAAAGAATCAGATCATTTGCAACTAATCATGTTCAAAGGCACCACGGCACAATTAAAGACAATTCCACATACCTTGGACTTGGACTTGGAAAAGATGGTTCTAGAATAAGGAGTTCGGGGAAAATTATGAAGCCCATATCTACCTCTTTCACTATGTGGGGTCAGATAATCACGTTGATCCCGTAACATGGCACCTGGCCAGCATGTTGATGGCTTACGTGATGGTGATAGAAAATATGGTTTTAGTGCAAATTCATCACCATTTGGTGATATTCTTTCATCTTTAGATAATAAACTCTTAGAACCACGGCCTAATTCGGATGTTCGGGTTCCCATATATGCTTTTGCAATATCAATTGGTGAAGCACCAACTTTATCTGGCATCTGCAAAAATGACGAACATTAATCAGACCAAAAAGACATCAGATCATACAAGTGGAAACATATTAAAGTGATATTTGTTTTGTTGTTTGGGGCCGGGGGGGGGGGCACAAAATAAAACATATTGAGGTTCAAGGTAAAAATATTTTAGTATATGCAAAAGGGTCGTATCTATGGGATTAAGACCATCTCCAAATATGTTCTCCCATGGGCTTTTATAGATCTTGTGTCATGCGTCTTTAAGTGATATTGTATCGGTAGGATTTAACTTTATTTTCTTTATTTATTAACTACTCCCACATGTATTTTTGCTCAGGAACATATCAGATCATGAGAGAATCCTAATCCCTTATCTATTTGCATTTCTTGTGGGACAAATGATAATCTTTATAAAAGAAAACTCTCAAGCCTGTCCTATAATCTTCTTCTTCTACTAAATAATTTTCAAGACATTACTAATTACAATATTATCCCATATCAACCCTCTTTTGATTGCCATCACTTCCATTATGACCCCAAATGCCACCATAGCAAATATTTCTTTACCAAAGTGGATCTTCTTGACCTCAAAACAGATTCAAACAAAAATAAAAAAACAATAACTAAAGGAATGAAAAAATCGTTATTAATTAAATATACGAATAGGAAAGAAAAGGAATGATGGTTACTTCAAACCAGAATGTGTCTTCCATTCATCCACAATATTTGTCTTCTATCAAAAGAACAAAAGCACATCAATCTTGTCACTCTGATTACAGTTGTAAAGATCAGAACATTGACTGATTTGAGAGTTGATGAAAGTAATTTGCAAAGCCAAATGCAAAAAGGGCATTCACTGTGCATTGATGAATTTCCATCCACATTTGGCATTTTCACAGAACAAGAATTGGGGGATGAAGAGCGACAACACTCCAAAAGCACATGATATTTATGTGCAGAGACAAGTCTTAGAAGGTATCCATTTCAACAGTACACAGCAGCTCCAAAATCCTCTGCCCATACAAAGCTATTATAATATAGACATTTGTTCTCATGAATTCCAAGTTACATCCAATGATGTCACATTTTGGTGAACTCATTCCATCCCAAACTCGATATTCAGTGTTAGATATGCTAGATATTTGTGTGAAATAGCAGAAAATGAAAAAAATGCTATCGTACCCATAACATAACTCTCTAAGAATGGAATATTTTGTCCCATACTCATCTAGATATGTTAGAAAAATATCCATAAATCAATATATGAAATTAAACAATTCAAGAACTTTTCAAGATTAACTATGCAAAACAAGGCTGATATCCAGGCATAAGTCATAGGTGAAAAATGATCAGAGCAATTTACTCCACTCACAGATGACTGCAGAGGTGTAGTTGAGGTTTCCCAGGGAGTTTTACTCAAATCTTCCTGCTTTTCTTCAATTGACTTTCTTGGATTTTCAAGTGCAACCATGGGCCTCTCAGTATCTCCTTTTGCAGTCGTGCTTAGAAATTTCTTTTCTTGTTCAGGAAGATCAACAGCCCTTGAACGTATTATCTCTATCAATCTATGAATTTCATCCCTGCACATTGAATAAGGTTCGTTAAAAATAAAAACCAGAAAATCTGAATTGAAAAAGAAGAATTGCAACAAAACTTCATACAGCACAAATATGCTCTGACAAAACAGAGGCCGCTAGAAGTACATGGAAAGGGTTTTGTCGCTAGTTTCTACATATTTTAAGACTTAGTAATTCAGGTACAGTAAAGGTGCTTCTGCAGGGATAGAATTGCATTTCTGCAATTCCTGCACCCAGTCCAATTTGAACAACAAGGTTGATTTGATTTCTGGCTTATGTTTTTGTCTTGTAACTCAAAGCTAAAGTTACTATTTAAGGAATCCCAAATTATCAAAGCTGTCTTAGATCAATTATCTAGGCAATTACCAATAATAAGCTAGGCTGATGTAGCTATTTTATATCAAGGAAAGTAGACAATGTAGTCAATAACCGTATACCTAGAAAAGCTTTTGCCCTCTAATAGCTGCTCAATTTCAGAAAGCCCATCATTATCAGCTGCATTCTCTCTCTTGTCTTGTTTGGACCCATCAAAGTCAAAACCATTCTTTGATCTATCAGCAGTGCTGCTAGGACCAGCAACATCAGTTGATCTGGATTCTCCATGCTGCAAATATTCAATCATACAGTGAAAAATAAGAAGAATACATTGTCTTATTCAAGTAAAGAAAGAAAAATGCATAAATTTAATTATGAGAGAAGCATCACGAAGACTTAAAATAATGCTCCCCATATAGATGAAAAATAAACAACAAAAAAAAAAAATGCAAACTCTCCATGCTGCAAGTATTCAATCATACAGTGAAAAATAAGAAAAATACATAGCCTTAGTCAAGTAAAGAAAGGAAAAGGCATAAATTCAACTATGAGAGAAGCATCACAAAGGCTTCAAATAATGCTCCCCAGATAGATGAAAAATAAAAGACAAAAAATGCAAACTTTGCATATTCAAATGAATTACAGAATGGAAAAGTTGAAACCCAAAAAACAAAATGATAATTGTTGTGCACTCCTCCATTGCAAGTACTAAGCATCAGTCACTGTAGCCCGGACACTATTATTATTTTTTTGTAAGAAAACAAATTTTTATCATGAAAGGGCATGAAAAGCACGATGGAAACCCCAAAATGAGTTAAAACCCAAGTAACGAATTCAAAGTGCAAGAAGACAGTGTGAGTGTGAGCCTGAACAAATTTGTCTTGGGCCTTGGTTCCTCATAACACTTTGAGAGCACCCAAAAAAACATAATCAAAATAAATCATACATTTACACCAGCACCATCTTCAGCACATTCCTCCTCCTCTGCATCCAATATTTCTGTTCCAGAAGAACTTTAAATCAATTAATTACTCCATACAATGATTGTTCCTATTTATAAACAATAATCAGCTCGAATTGACTAAAAAAGATAATTCACCCTGATTACTAAGCAGCCTTTTATTAAATAATAAAAAAAGGCATTAACTGAAACCAATCTCGATCCCCTTAGAAAAAACTAAATTAATCACATTAAATAATAAACATAAACGAAAAGTGCTACTAAGCGGCTTCAACAAACCATGATCTTCTTCTTGTTGTTGATTGGTAGGGGCAGGAAGGGTGTGTTGAGGAGATTTATAATTTGAAAAGAAAGAGGGCAAGATTCGCGTGGCGCCGCCTGTTATGAGCCGGTAGGCCGGATCGACAAGCTTCGAGAGCCACCGACTTTGTTGCTGCGGCCGCGCGTAGGGCGTCGCCGGTGGTTTCCTTGACGACTGTTTCCTTAACTTTCCACGGGCGCCTCGGTGCGCTGCGTTTTGCGCCAATGATAACGACGTCGTTTCGTTGTTCGTTCCCATGCCTCCTTTTAGTTTCGCACAAAAAAGGCTCTCGCTTTGTGCTTACTGTGGAAGCGCGCTTTTCGACTCTTCTTTTTGGCTTTTCCAACTTGTCCCTTTCTCGCAACTCACTAGTCGGAAGTCTCTAGCCAATTTGACGAGGAGTTTAACGCCCGAGTTCAGGTATTGTGGGTCCCAGAAAGTCAATCTACGTAGAAAACTCACGCTGCCGATAAAAGATTGATTACGTGTGATAAAACATGATTTTTAATTTTAATTCTGATAAAAAAAATAATAAAAATTATTCTTAATATTTTATTATTCTTTATATTCATTAACTAAATTTAAAAATTTATATTTTAATCTGTATACTCTTTTCAATGTCAAAAATATCTTTTTTTATGGTAAAAAAATATCTTATTTAGATGAACAATCTTTATTTAGGGTGCGTTTGTGACTGAAGTTGAGTAACTGTTACAATATTAAAATATTTACCAAACACTAGCTGCTGTAACTTAAAAGTTATGTTAAGATAATTTTTCACTTGTATTATAAAAAATCTATTATCTATGTAATAATTTTGTTAAAATTATTATTTAAAATTTTATATTTATTATATATTATTAATATGTGATTTAGATATTCAGAATAACATGTGATTTAGATATTAAGAATGACTTTTTTGTAAAGATCATCTAATGTCCCTTAAGGTATTATAAAATCTGAAATTTAGTATAAAAGTTTAATAAATAATTAAATATTAATTTGTGTAGAACACATATATTTATTAATGTTCATACAATTTCGTGTTGATATTATATATAATTTATTAGTCACCAAAGTGGTTAAATGAGAAAGTTTTTATAGATGTCAAATTAAATTCAGTTTTAAGTACTCATAATACCTTTATTGTAATATTTATGATTGAATGACATGATTATTTTATTTCAAATACTCTATCATGTGGTAGAGTATCATTGGACTATCCTACTATTCAACATTTTGAATAGTAAGACAATCTCACACAAATTTTTTCCTTAAAATCTTAGTACTTTACGCGAAGATTAAAACTTAAAAGATATCTTCATTTATGTTTCCGAAGGGAAAAAAAAAAAAACTTGCCTTCTAAAAACACTTTAATTGCACACCTCATCTTTTAAGAAAGAATGATTAATTTAGTATTCAACTAGGCTGAGTGTGGGCTATTACTCTCACAACACAGTTCTAGTATTAAGGTGGGGGACTCAATATATTTTCCGTTCCAATTATTATATAGGTGGGTAGAGCGTATATTCCTCAATTATTAGTAATGGTAGAAATTTAAGCAATACTTCATATACTTGATCCAAGAACAAGTCCCATACTCCATTAGATATCATCGTAGACTTGATCTAAGAAGAGGTGCCAATAGATGTTTGATGATATCAGTAGTATTCTACTATTTTGATTGTAACATACCAATATTAAATAATTAGTGATTTATTTGGTATTCATAAGTCCCGAAGATGATTAACAGAGCATTTCCTCTAGTAAAAGATGATTAAATATAAGGCAACATGGAAACACGAAGCGTAATGTTCAGATGAACAGAATTAAGAAATTGTTTAACAGCCTGACAGAGCAATACGATGCTGAAAATAACAAATTCAAATCCATATGTGCACCCAAGAGGTCACACAACCAAGCAGACCAGTGACATATCATACTGGCCACAGACTAGCAAGGTTACATTTTACATTACCACTCTATAATGAAACATACTTCGCCACTTAGTTGACAAATAATTTTAGATTCATGTTCTAATTTAGTCCAAATAGAATCTGGAGCTCCTCGATTTTGCATTGACTTGTAATCAATGCTCCTTTGTTGAGGCTTTAGAAGCAGAGGCTTCAGTCTCTGGCTCCTCTAAAGTAGCATGTTCTAGCTCTTCGGCTACTGGCTCAGAATTGATACCACCCTGACTATCGCTTGGCTCAGAAATGCGCTCTGCTTCAAGCTCCAAATCAGGCTGTTCTGAAAGCTGAGAAATGGAAGCAGAATCTGCTGTTGTGTTAGCCAGTGTAGTCTTCTCAGAGGGTAGTTTGGGAAGCGACTTTCTAAGTGGTTTCTTGTGGTGTTGAGGGGATGATCCTTTGGCAACCCTATTCTGAGTGAGTTTCACATCTAGACTAAACCGACCTGATTGAGAGCTGTGGCTGCTGTTTCCATCTGAGTCTTTGATACGTGAGCTCCTGGAGCAGCTAAGCTTGGGAGATTTAGCTCTGGTTGGTGGTATCTGCCATCAAAATGAAAACCAAGCTATTGTCAAAATACCGAAGATATATATTGACTTCATAAAAGAAAACATGCGAAAATTCAAAGTTAAAATCAAGTTCACACTTCCCGGGAATAATAAAAAAGAAACTCGTTGAACAGTTTCTCAGATGTACCTGATCAACAGGAATAACCACAAAACAAACACTACGGGTTTTCCTAGGGTCACTAAATGCAACAAAGCAATTTTGCACCATTAATGCTATTTTAACCCCCATTAGATTCAGCTTATCAGTGAAATATCAAAGCAAAGAAACTATTAGCAAGAAAAACTAGTACGAGCATGAAGTCTTGTAAAACAAGATAAGTACAGAACAAGAAACTCTTGCAAATTGAATCCATTATTCGCCAAACACCAGGGATCTATTATCACTCTTCATTGAATTCATGACTAAAGCTGATTTCTGGAAAGGGAATGGGGCAACTGGCAAGAATTTAGTAACTACAATCACATCACTATGCTTCATTCAATGAATATAAAGATGTACCAGCAAGCCATAGAGAAGGGCAACAACCAAATATAATCTTTGCTATCCGCATCACCTCTAGATTAGCAGTGGGAACGGTAGGAATTGCACTAAATGACCTAAGAGAATCACAACAATAAACAGAAGCTCGAACTAAAGTGTTAATAGAAAACATGTTACCTTCTTCAACTCCACCTTTGGTGGAGCAGGTTCATGATAGAAGCTAGGCATAGGAGTTGCTTTAAACATTAAACTCTTCCGGAACATCTTAATCTCTGCTTCTTGATTCTCCTATAAAATTAAAGCACCACATCAGCTGAAGGACAGGTTTTTAGGAGAGAAAAAAAGTCAGATGAGCATACAACTATTCAAGTAAAAACACCACCTGGGTTTTCGCCTGCATTGTAGTTTTTTCCACTTCCCTTGCATGAATCTTCTCCTCAAGCTTTGCATAGAACTTCACAACCAAAAGTAAATAAAATAAGTAGTAATTGTGAAGTTGTCCAATTGATGATAAAATAGCAATCAAAAGTCAATGTGCAAAGAGAAATATAATGAACCTCTTTACGTTTTTGAGCTCTCTCATCGCACTTAAAACTGAAGCCATAGGCAGGAAGGACCCCTGTTCTTTGGGGTTTTGTATCTCCTTCAGGGCTCCTGTAACATAAAAGGAGAAACAAATTCTTAGTAAGACCAGAATGAGACATAAATGTCAAGGTTAGAAACATCCACAGCTAGAAAACATACAAAGAAGAATGTGTGCCTTCTTTAACTTCTGGTGGCCCCTGTTTCAGATGCTTTTGATGTCTAACCTTTTCCCTACAGTGATATACACATAAAAAGCTACCTGAATAAGATTTCTTGAATTGTAACAACAAATGATTTAGCTTTCAAATCCAAGTCCTCTTTGACACTACTATTCATGGAGTTGGAAAGGAGGAAGGAAATGTACTAAGATCTAGATGCATAACAGCCTTGCCTTAGGCCTACGGAATCTTTTGTGTCCGTGGCAGGTGATGATGTGTGAGACATTCTGGTTTGCTGCACAAAGAAAAAAGGAAGTATTAGTTTGAGCAATAAGGCCCTATACCTAATCTTTTAGACTGACGGAAATGATTATTAACTGGGGATGGAATGGGGTCCAAGCTTTAGTTAGCTTTTAAAAGAAGAAATGGTGAAAGCACTGACTACCTGGGAAAGATGAGCAGGCTTAGGTGCAGATACTATTTTTGCTGGCCTTCCTGAATGAAGGCCTGTCGTGCTTCCAGAGATAAGCGTGTCATTGGATAATCTCCTGTTAGTTGCAAGGGCAAGAGGCTGCTTTGAGGCGACTGAACCAATTTTCCCATCTTTGTTCTTCTTTGCCAAAGCTGCTATGCTCTTTGGTCGTGAACCCTTCTCCTTCACTTCCCTAACTGGACCTTTCTTGGAGTTATCTGCATTTTTCCTTTTTTCAACTCCTGATTCCTACAAAATGGAAACAGCAGTGAGACAGATATCATATCAAGGGAAAGGTAACATAATGTCTATTTGACAGTTTTGCACCTTATGTAGGGCCAAACCAATGAATTCCTCTTGAAGGGTTGATACGTCTTCATCTTTATCCAAGGAACTGGCAGCAATTGCACTCTCGGCTGCCAGCTCAACTGTTTTCGTACTCTCATTGGGTCCTTCATTTTGTGTAACAATGTTATAGGCTTTATTAAGTTTCTCCATCATCAGTTCATCCTGACCAGAGTTATAAGCCTCATTTTGGTGGTCAATCTCATCTCCAATAATAAGATTAGTGGCTTCCAT
Source organism: Citropsis articulata (assembly GCA_030449925.1). Lineage (NCBI taxonomy): Eukaryota > Viridiplantae > Streptophyta > Magnoliopsida > Sapindales > Rutaceae > Citropsis > Citropsis articulata. The sequence goes on along the minus strand of JASUUH010000121.1, from coordinate 19,094,665 downwards.
AGCACTGTAACAATTGAAATCCATCATCACATTTACATCTGCGTTTGCTTTTACCGCGAAGGCAAGCAATATAAACAAAATAAACGAATAAAAAGAGAATGAATAAAAAGAGAATTCAACTTACAGCAGAAAATATAAGTCACTATTGTCATTACACTCATTTCAAACTTATTTTCCCAGTTTTAAATAATGAGAAAATGATAGGCAAACAACCAAAGAATTTTTTTTTTTTTCATTTAAAATATAAATTGCCCATTAGAGCGAAGAAAAAAGAATTGTTGCATTGAGCTCGATACAGTACAAATTCCTACTCAGTAATAGAGAATTCTAACCAAGCTATCCTAGCAACTAAACAGGCACACAAAAAGATTCTTTTCCAGACAATTCAAATACAGCAAACACATGGCAACAAAATCACTTTCAGTTTATTTAATATTCGAACCTCAAGGAAAAATAAACATAGATTAAAATTTTCAAGAAAGACATTTGCAAACAAACCCATTTATCCTCCTTTCCAGCAAACAAACAAACAAACAAGCAGACCTATTCATCCAAATAGCACATACAACAATTGGAAACTAAAATCTACCAAAGTAAAAGCACTACAAACTTAAAAAGATTAGAATGCCAAAGCACCATCATTATCAACAAGAGGGCAGTACAGTTCTCATTAATTTAGCGCTAAATTTACAGTAACCAACAACTAAAGCAAACACAAGTGAAAACCCTTGCATAAAACCCTAAAGCTGAATGAATGCCAATCAACAAAATAAAACCGGAGAAGCAAACTATTAAACACATCAAAATCCACTCTCTTGCCCATTAAAACACCCCCCCTATTGTCGTAATTCTTGGAACCAAATTTTCAGAAGAAAGTAGAGATTTGAACAACTTTACTCATCAAAGTGAACTAAACGAAAGTGTCAGATCAAAAAGAGCGCCATTGGGTCTCCTTTGCAGTAGATGGTATCTCTCCTTTTTCCCTTTCAAAATGGATAAAATATCTACTAAAATTTGTACTTGCTCTCCTGGTCCTGTGAAGGGGGGCCAGTAAAATATTAAAGAAGAGAAGTGAAAAAGAAATTAGAACGTGAGATTAATGGTGCTTTAAATAATAATTAAATTGACAGAGTAGAACAAGAAATGGCTGATTTGGATTTTGGATTCACAAGACAATGCCGTTTCGTCGGACAAAATCCAAGGTAAGTGTGCAGTTACAGACGGTTGATATTGCATAACAAACGTGGGGTGATTTAATTTGCGTTCATTTTTTTTTTAACTGGATAATGTTGTGTCAGAGACACTATTTACATCATATGGTGCTCACATTTTTACAAATTGTTGTAATTTATAACATAATAAAAATGAATTTGTGAGTAATAGAATTTAGAAACCACTTAATATTCTAATTAGTAGGAAAATATTTGTGTGTAATGTTAGAAATAGTATAATTAATACCTTTTTATCATTTGAACCCAAATATTATCTCACGAGTGTTTGGCAAATTAGTTTTCAATCAGTTTTATTTAATTAATCACTTAAGCTCAAAATCTGATGAAAATTTTCCGTCAATCTTAAAATGATTATTCTCATGAACAGAAGTATTAGTAAGATTTTCTACGGAGTTTGTCGCCGACTGAAAGAATTTGATAAGACAGATAACTCAAAAATGAAGGACAAGGAGCTAAACATGTCTTAAGATCTATACACAAAATATTAGTTAATGATGAAAGTAACTCGCTATCAGCTAGACAGTGGGTTTTAAACTTAAATCCACTGTAACTTCTTGTTCCAAAACAAGTACCGCCTTTGTAGGAAAACAAGTTAAATGGTAGTAGAAAGAAACAAGTACCAAAAGGCCCAAATCCGAAAAGGAGTTCTCAACCGACACTAGCGAAGGTCGGTCTCCGGTTGCTATTACAGAAAACGACTTCACTTTTTCATCATTGGTGCATGCATATGTCATATTTGGGAAGATGGTACCCCATTTGTAAAATGTAATTGGAGGATCTTCGATTCGATGTACCCTTAATAACTGCAAGTATGCTGCGCAGCTTATTAGTTGTCAATCTGGCTATCCTATTGAGACTTTTTGGGTGCTAAGTAATATTCATAGAGCAATTTTCGAGTTTAAACATGTTGCTCGTGAGACTAGCAATTAAGTCGTCTAATGCTGCTGTTTTAGTCGGAAGACTTTTCGGTGGAATTATATTATGTGCTATTTGGTATTGAAGTTGATGCAATTCATTTGGCGTTGAATGTGAAAGCTTAGTTACACGTACTAATTTTTTTAAAAAAATATAGTATATTTGACATGTTGCATTGATAAATTATTAACAAAATGCATATTTTACTTTTATGGCTTATATACGGAGTTCTGATTGTAGTATATTAAAAAAAAAAAAAGATAACAGAATTAAAATAATTATTTTTATAACTATATCTTTATAACTTTAGAGAGATTTACTATGATTGAATTTATCTGTTGTATAAAACAAAATTTAAAAATGTGCCTTTGACTGAAATTTATGAACAGCAAAAATTTCTCCTACAGAATCCCTCTGGGGTAGCCCCTGCGGCAGCCTAACCGCCTTATTTTACTCAACCGGTTTTAAGCCTGTTGCTATGATTAATTTATAGGGTAATTTTTTGTTACCTCCCTTGAGGTTTGGCCTTGCTACACTTAGAGAGAAACTTTGAATATATTGACATGTAGCACCCCTAACGTGTATAATAGTTAAGGTGCCGTATGGTAATTAAGGGCAGTAAAGTAATTAATTAATTAAAGAAAGAAAAAAATTCAGTGAAAACCCAATATGTTCCTCTTTTCTTTTTCATCAATAGCCGCAACCATCATTACCCACTCCAAACCACCATTGCTACCTTCCACCCTTCCACCCCTAGCCACCACAATCACTACTAATCGTAACCCCTAGAGACCACTGTACAAGCACAAAACCCAGGCGCCGCCGTTTTAGTTAACTTTCAAAACCCTTGACATTGTCGCTAGCCAACACTCATGAATCGTAGCACTACCGCTGCTCGCCAGCAAATCCCAAGCCAGAGTTGTTCCTTTCTTCCCAACTTGTCAACATTCTGCCTATGTCAAGGCATAAAAACAGCCGCATCTACCACACCAATCACCACCATGATAGAAGCTGAATAAATAAGTATCGGCCAACCAACTTCCTTTTCTGTTGTTTAATTTTTCTATAGTTTGCTTTTTTTTTTTGTTGTTGTTACTGATGTTGGTGTTGGAGTTAGTGTTGCTAATGTTGGCATTGGTTTCTTGGCCAATTACCAAAATTATAACTCTCAAAACTTTATCTTGATTCACATCATGGAGCTTTATAAGGTGCTAATTCAAATTCAAACTAATTTTTTGAAATTAAAGAGCGCGTATTCTGGGGAATTGCATTCACAAGGGTTTATTTTGGAGTCCAATTAATTGGATTTGAAGAGAAGCATGTCGACTTTGGATTCAAATGGATTGGATTTGAAGGGAAGTATATTTGGATTCGAATGGTTGAATTGGGAATTAGATGAGGATGATGGCAGACAAAACTAAATTTTTGTAGTAATTTTAATAGGTTGAGGATATTGAGGAAAGAAATTTTTTTAAAGCAATTTTTGGTTGTATTTGAATAATAAAAAGATAGTTATTTTATTTTAGTTTAATTTCTAAGAAAATTAAGAAAAGTAAAAGAAAGTAATAAAAGGAATGTTTCATGATATTTGTTAATTTGGATTTTGTTATTAAAAAATTTCCTATTTTTGGTGGTTTAAATTATTTCTTCTTTTTTTTTTCTATTTATCAGATCTTATCTAGGTCGTGGGTACTTTGGCACTTTCAAAGTCAATCAATGGTCAAACTTAACAGTTGTACACATCAAAGATGCTATCTGTCAATATATTCATAGTTTATCTCCAAGTGTAGCGAGACCAAAGCTCAAGGGAGGTATCTAAAAATTACCCTTAATTTATACAATAAAACTGCTCGTATTAATTTTAAAAATAATAGTAAAAAGGAAAAAAAAATGAAACAAACAAATTTCTTTTTTTTTTTTTAAATATTGAGGGGGAAAAAAGCATGAGATAATTATAGTTCATATTCAAAACGAAAATGATACTTACCCCAACTTAAGCCCCGAATGAAATCCCGAAACAAAACGCACCGTTTGGCGTCAAACCTCTTTCCCCTTTCATAGCTGCCATCGAACGCACCGTTTGGCTTTGGCATCAAATCCCTTGAACCTCTTCCCTTCTTTTCCTTCTTCTTTCCTTATTCCCTTTCACAGCCACCATCGAAAGCACCGTTTGCCCAGCCACGGCCACAACTTTCTTGAACTTCTTTCCTTCTTCTTCTTCTTCTCTAATTATAGGCTACTATTTGATGTGGCTACCTGCAGCTATCAGAAGTCAAGAAATCTGTCGGAAGAAATGGCAAATAAGGGCTTAATTTCTCCTTTCATCTATTAGACTATTACAAGCAAGGTGAATTATTGCTTAATTTCTTCTTCTATTATTAATACGAGCAAGGTGGATATATTTTATTCTCTCTTCTCTGTGAATTTGGCAAGAATTTCAATCCCCGTTATTTAATTGAATTGGAATTCTTAAATCTTTCATTTCGATTTAGGTAATTAATTAACAGTTTGTCGGCTATTTACATTGACATTCTTTATCTGTATAATTGTTGGTTAATTAATCCAGAAGCTACAGTTGTTAACGACTATTGTTAAAGAAGACAGTAGCAATAAGGCTTGTTCCAAATTGTCGACGATGACTGTACCTTACCTTACTCAAATCTTCTGTCAAGAAATCTTCGCAGCCACGGTAAACCCGAAGTTCAAATGCTGAAACTCATCTTCATTTAAGCTTTTGCTTTTGCTTTATCTAAGCCAAATCCTATCGCCTGGAAGGAAGATAACAGTTTAGGGGTCCTGCAGTTGGGTTCTATCGTTGGTGTTCTGTGGTGAAACGGAAATTCAAAGAGAAAGCCAATCGAAGAAAATTCCAAGGGCTATAATGCAAATCATAAAACGGGGTCGTTTTACAGGATTGGAAAGAAAAAAAAAAAAGATGTTCACAAAACGACGTCGTTTCTGTTATTTTTCGGGGCTTGACCCGGGGTAAATAGCAGCGCTCTATTCAAAATAGTGACATAGAGATAGAGCAGCAGCGAAACTCTACTCGTCGCCAGCGTGAGTAAAGTCGAGGGTTTGTTCTTCTCCGTGATTTATTTTTCTTACGAAAACAATCTTGCAGCGTCCGATTCGGAACTCATTTAATTTACAAGCAAACGATTCCTCTTATTTATTTCTGTTTTTTTTTTCCTTATATTATGGCTGCTGAGATTATTGATAGATTTTTTTTTCCCAATGATTTTAGCGTATCATTTTAGTTTTATGTTTTAGTAATTGAATTCAGTGTTTCTTGGGACGGTCTTTTAATTATTCATTACATTTATAAATGTTTGAAATTACTTATCATGTTTGGTTTTCAAATCCATCTGTGAATTTTCCGGTTTGGTTGTCTGTTTTATGGTAATGTATCCTGGGGATGTTTGTTAGAAAATACTTTACATAGAAAGCATTTTGAACTTCTATTTTAGGTACTTTGATTCGTCCATATATTTGCCCTTGTTTGCTGATTTAAAGCTTGTTTTCTTTGAATCTTATTTTTATTTTGAATCTTTCAGGTGGAGGCTGATATTTGCAACTGTGAGTCTAACACCATCTCAAATTGGTGTTATTCTTTGTGATTCTCACTGGATTGCCCAAGCGAATAGTGTTTCTGGGAGCAAAATTTTGAAGATACTTAGGGCTCTGGTACATGTTAATAGAGGCTTTTGTTTCCCCTTATATTGATGTTTCCCTTTAGGTCTGAAAGATAATTTTATCAACTGATTATTAGCTTTTCCTACCTTGATTGTGAAACCATTGATTATTGGCTCATGGGATAACTGATTACTGCGTTATGAAGGTTGCATTGCTGCCTGTGACAGTGAAGTGACACTAGCTTAAACGGTCTGTTTGTTATAATTTTTCTTTTTTTTTTTTGAAGTAGATCCTCTACCAATATCTTTTACAAGTAGAGTTTTTTTTTAAAAAATAAATAATAATAATAAAAAGTTTCGGTTGTGATTGAGTTTTATTGTAAAATTTTTTTATAAACAAGTTTTTAAAATTTTATTGTGAAAAGGAGTAAAATAAGAATGTGAAATGAAACAAGGATATTGATAGGTTTCAAATTTTGTAATTTATTTTGAGCAATGACATTTAAATAGAAATATTTAACAGTACTCTGAAGGAAAAAACAGTACACTTGGTTGGGGCTACTGTCTTAATTGAAAAATAATTCATTAATACAATAACTCTGATCGAGTGTACTGCCTTCCTTTTCTTCAGTATTTTCATTTATTTCACATGCATCTCAAACTGCAAGTCTCTGTAATGTCATGCATGCTCAGTTAATCCTTTTTGGTATTTTTGTTATTATTTACACAATATGGAATGTGTACTGTATATGTCCTTTATCTGACAAAAATCTTGAAGGGTCGCAAGAATTATAAGCCACAAAACCCAAACTGAAACACCTATTATTGTTGTTTACAATATAGGAAGATAAATAATAGAATTGTTGATAACAAGCAAAATTATACATGATGCAGAGAAGGAAGAACAAGAGGGAGTTGCAGAGGAATGAATTTTAGAACAAATGATATTTATGTTCAGGATTCCTTTGTCCCATTTTTAAATTCTTGGGGCTGGTTTAGATATTGTCAAAAATCTCTGCTTATTTTTGTACTTCTTAGTTATGCTTCAAGGACAATATTAGAGCATTTTATAAGTCAACTAAATGAAACTTTTTCATATTTAACATGTAAAACTATACTTTAGCTTTAGGGGACGTGATTAGAGTTTAATCATTGAAGTGAAATAACAACGTTGTGGGGATGAGTGGGCCACATGCAACGTAAGAGGAACAGTTTCCCAGCGCTGCTAGTGCAAGTGTGAAGCAAGCTTTGTAGTTACCATAGCGAGATCAATCCATGTGATGTGGAGTTGTGTGGCCAGCAACATTAGAATCTTACAGTGCTGCCACGTGTATCTGCCACGTGTTCCTATCAGTATATTTTCCTTCTCGGCCTCCCTTTTCTTCAGGTCTGTTGCCCTAGGTTTCATGGACAACAGAAACCACTTCAATCAGAGCTCCTCATCCTTCAGTTCTTTCGCTCAGTCCAGTAAAAGGTTAATAAATATTAGCAGCTGAAATTATTTCTTCACTTCACTTCTTCATTTAGCTGGACTCAAAGGTTTAACGGAGAAATGAATTATAAATTAAGTTTTTATTTATTTGACAGTGGTGGTGGCAGAGGAGGAGGTCATGACATTAAAAATGACGGAGAAAGAAGGAGAAGCCGTGGCGGCGGCGGCAGCGGCAAGGATAAAATTGATGCTCTTGGTAGACTCTTGTAAGTCAATTATAATGATTAACTTGATTATTATTGTCCTTTTTCGTTTTAGTTTTGGCATTTTCTCATAGGCAAATTGAGACATATATTGTGTTGTTTAAACATTACATGCATATTTTGATGTGCTAGCATAATATATATTCAGGACACGTATTTTGCGTCATATGGCTTCTGAGTTAAATTTGAATATGCGGAGTGATGGATTCGTCAAAGTTGAAGATTTACTAAAGCTGAATTTGAAAACATTTGCCCAGATTCCATTAAGATCACACACAGTTGACGACATCAGGGAGGTTGGTTCGGTGAAATTCTTCTCCCTTTGGTATTTTTTTCTATTATTTTCCAGCAATGGCTCTGCCCAATTATTTGGAAAAAGTTAGTCCATTAAACTCGCTTTATATATCCTTTTGAAGTGCATATTTTTACCAGTCACTTTTATTTTGCATTTCTATTGTTTAATTCGAGGCTGTGAGAAAGGATAATAAGCAGCGATTTAGTCTTCTGGAGGAAAATGGAGAACTTCTAATACGTGCAAATCAAGGCCACACAATTACGGTGATATATCTTTACATTTTCGCTTTAACATTTGGCTTTTGTTTTTGTGTTTATGGCGTGAGCTTTATTTTCCCTTAAAATAAATGTCTTATTTATTCATATGTGTGTGCTTTGTTGGATTTAATGAAGTCTCTTTTCTTGGCAATGAAACGGGTTTCTTTTGTGTTCTTGGCAGACAGTTGAATCTGAGAGCTTGTTAAAACCAGTCCTTTCTGCTGATGAAGTTTCAGGTGGACAACTTCTGTCCTTCTTATTCTGTATTTCCTTTATATGTATACTATATTGCTTTTTTCTTTGACAAATTGGATTTCTTATGCTTTGGTGGCAGTGTGCGTACATGGAACCTATAAGAGGAATCTGGATTCAATTTTGGAATTTGGTTTAAAGCGCATGAAGAGATTACATGTACACTTCTCGTGTGGCTTGCCAACTGATGGTGAAGTAATCAGTGGTAAGATATTCTAAGAAAGCTCTTTGTCAGTATAGCTTATACCATTCATGATTTCATTATTTGTTTTAGTCTCATATGAAAAGAAAAATGTCATTGAATCTGTTGAAAATTTAGTTATTTTATATGTTACACCTATTCTCTGTGAACTGATGTTGAAGTAGCAGCTAATAATGCTCTAAAGAAGTTCGGAGCCCTTCATTCAATTCCTAATAAACTATAGCAAAATTCTATGAACATTTGCCTTTAGTGGGAGAGGCCACAGAGAATTTTCTTTTTGTGTCTTGGAATTGAATGCAAGCACAGGCAGAGCAAAAGAGTCAAGAGCCCAAGCATTTAAAGTTATTAGAAGTGATATTTTGGGCTCATGCATTTTTCATAGCCTAGGCATATATTCCTCATGGAAGATGGGAACACTGGAATGAAACAGTTTAGATTATTGCTGATGATATGTGTCTGGTTGTTTTCCAGGTATGAGACGTGATGTTAATGTTTTGATCTTTCTCAATGTTAGAAAAGCTCTAGCAGGTATGGCTAAATGCAAATTTACAGGACCCACCATCCACGAAATGAATTCTATTTCACCCGCTAGGAGGTTGGTCTCGTGCTATCAGTAATGAAGTGCATTAATAAAAAAATTGACGCATATTTTTGTTGTTGTGTGTTTTCCTTATGTGAAAATCAGATGGAATGAAGTTGTACATATCAGACAACAAGGTCGTCTTGACAGAAGGATTTGATGGCGTCGTGCCAGTTGAATACTTTGAAAAGATAGAATCATGGCCGGATAGACGACCTATATCTTTTTAAACTGAGGTTTGTTGTATGACCCATGAGAAATGGGATGTTCTTTTTTGCTAATATTTCATGGTTTCTGTATGAATTAAACCCCCGGTCAAATGGTGAATTTTTTACTGAGGTGCTATGGAAATTGTTGGGTAATTGTTGATGACACTTTTTTTCCCCCTATTGATCTTCTGTTAGAAAGAACCATGGTGAGTTTTTGAGTTGAAATCTCATCGTTATCAGCTATTGGTGCGATTCTATTGAAAAAAAATAACAATAATAACCTATTGAGATGATATCAAAGAGAAAAAGAAATGAAATGAAAGAATTAAAATAAGAACAACACACTGGTGCGTGAGACCAGGGAAAAAGGTGCTGGCGCTTCCACGTAATAGGTGAAAACTTCTTTTTTATAAAAAAAAAAATATCAGTTTGCGGGGCGGTACTGCGGTAGGAATGAAAAGTGGCAACTAGCACTTTGTGCCTATGTCACTGTGGCGGAATAATAGGGTCTCATGAGATCTCCATTCTCCAGTGACTTCACTTTAGAATTATAAAATTTAAATTTATAAAAACAGTAATCCCCAATAAAAATAAAGCTTCTAGTTTATACATATTTGGGGTTGAGGTTGAGTAATTTAATTACAGTATTAAGGTGTTTAGTAAATATTAGCTGCTGTATCTTTAAAATTATACTGATATGATTTTTCACATATATAATAAAAAAATTATTAAATTATTAATAATTTTATCAAAATTTTTATTTACTATATATTATTAATTTTTATTTTATAGTTACAATTTTTTTCATAATAGCTGTAATTTAAAATTTATAGCACCTCAATTCCAAACAGGAACATATTCTATTGTTCAATTCTGACAGGGGACTGATAAGTCAGGGTAGATGCAGGCATAAAATATAATTGGGGATTTAATGAAAATTCTTATAATAATGAAATTTATTTTACTCAAACATAAAAGATTAAACTCTATTAAAGTAACTTTGAACATCTTATTTTTTTAAAAAAGTCAAAATACCTTTGAACATACTATATGAAACATGGATGCCGTCATGCCAAATATGAAACATGAAATAAAGAGTAGAAAATATACAACACTTAATGTAAAATATGTAATGATGGATGTCGAACATGAGTACGAATAAACTTAAAATATGGATAGTGCAACTATATAAGTTAGGTGAAATAGAGAGAAAATGAAAATTTTGGGTATTTAATTATACTATAAAAGACACGGATAAAAATTTTAAACTCGAATATGAGACAAAACATACAATGATTTTTTTTTCTTTTTCTCACATATTTTTTTTTTGTTTTTGCCTTAATATTTATAAAAAGAAATTTTGTTTGTTTCATTTTTAATTTATTTATCCATTCTTTCTTGGTATTGTTAAAAATTAATAGAGTTAAACTAGAGGCACCTCTTTAAAAATCTATTAAAACTCCTTTTATTTATTTTTATTTTTACCTACAATTGAGATTATCTAAAAGACATATGTATTTGATAAAACTTACTCGTTAATTTGATTTCAACGTAAATTTTTTTACACTCATATTTAGTTATATGTTCAAAATTTCAATTAAAATCTATTTACCACATGGAAACAACACAACTTGAGACGTTTTCAAATGCAGCAATAAGTTTTATAGCCAAGAATATTTAATAAAGCCAAGGCTTTGAGTTCGCAATTCTTGTGCTGTTGCAGTTGATCTGAAAAAATCAATATTGTAAGCAATTATATGAGTTCTATCCCAAACCAAAATTCTTTTATGAAGTAGGAACTAGTTTCTTTACTAATCCTCCACAAATCAGCAAGCAGAACGTCAACATCTCAAAATAAACTCAATATCTATTTTAATCAAAATAAACCACTCAAAATTCTTTGCTGGCTGATTTGAGCAAAACCAACAAACCTTAGCAAAGTTCTTAAGCTGGGTGTTATAAAATTGTTTATTTTTCTTTTAATGTTTTATTGGAGTTGAGTTAAGAAAAGGAGTTTTTAAAGCTTTTTAGAAGCCACTCGGCCCAAGAATTGTCAGGGTAAGGTTCAAGTCTCACAAAGCATTGTGAAAACTTAATTTTTTTCTTAATTATTGAAAATAATTGAGTAAAAATAATATTTTTCTTTTTAAAATATAAGTGGAGTAAACATTACTCGAATATTAGAGAAGATAAAATTTATGCAATGCTATATAAGATATAAGGTAAATTTGTCCCAATAATTAGTAAAATTTATGTAACGCTATATAAGATTCCAGGTAAATTTGTCCTAATAATTGTCTGATTATAAATATCAGTGCTAATTTCATGTAATAATTGTAATCTGAGCAATAATTTTATATAATATGAGTTGTAATCGTAACAATAATCTTATATAATTAAAAAAAAAAAAAATTAAAGGAGTCATAATAGTTTCACTCAAATTAATATTGCAATAATGAGGGGCTCTCAAACTATGATGGTTATTCTTGTTGACAGAAGGGGTTTGATCCTAAATGAGTTTCTATGTAAAGTGAAGACAGAGATCAAGGTTGACATGCTCTGAGTTGTTTTCTAGTGGAAGGTGCCCTGTGATGGAGACAATTCTTTTGGCATATAGAAATGAAGCCACTCTGGCTCTGGTGTCTCTGTCGACATCAATGAGCTTATTTTAGTTTCCTGTGTACCTAAAGCATTCATGTTCATTAGGGAAAAAAAAATGAATTATACGATCAATAAGTACTTAGCTTTCCTGTTAACGCATCTTTTCTGAAGCTCCTTTTTCCACAGAGAAGTTTATTGCCCAACAGCAGGAGCAATGGTTGGTGGAAAATTGCTGGATGCATAGTAAAGTCAGGAAAGTAGAGAAGAAAAGATATGAGTAACCATGGCAGCCGATAGTCGAAATGACACGTGTCAACCAGGGGACTGATCATGATCAAGCCCACTGGCAGAGATTTCTTTTTTTTAAAAAAAAAAAACCACTGACAAAGATTTCTTGATATTACAGAAGGAATCAAATTCTGCACGCGGATGGTTAATTGATGAATAGAGCACTCATTTGTCACGCTGAAAGGACCTCCTCTTTTTATTTCACGCCATCATTCACGAAAAGAACAAGTACTAAGGCCAGTCTCGAGGCTTACAACGGAACATTCCCAGATACTTTTTCAGGCTTTGCACAACTTATGACTGGGAAATATTGTGAGTGTAGAAATGAGAATATTGGTTTTACTTCTGGAAACACCGGGATTAGAGCACTAACTTGACTAAGATACCATTAATCAGGGATAAAGTTATTCGCCAGTAACAAGTACTTCTGCTAAGGTTCTAAGTTCGAACCTTTGTAAGCAAGAGCTTCCCCCATGTGTAGCACTTGAGCGAAAAAGCTACGTCGTCTAACACCGTCCATCCATCCCCGTCCCCACACAGCACAAATTTTCTTCGAGCATGAGTCCCCATTGATTCCAATTCCTAACCCATCAATCAAAACCATGGTCCTAGTAATTAGAGGAGCTTCCAGCAAAACCAGCTAGCTTTGGCTTGTTCGCTTGGCTTATTCAGCTGATTCGATGCCAATACATTATACATTGGTTACGCATATAACCAGCTGTGCTTACAAGAACGTACGCGGTACTTCTAGATGAGCTCGGCTTGAGTTACAAGTTTAGCTTGGTCATCTCAGCTCGTTTATGCCTTTCTAATCAAGTAGTCATTTCAGCATGTTCGGTCCCCGCTAGAATGAAGCTTAAATTTCAACCGAGACTGTGAAGCTTAAATTTTAACAAGACTGTTTGAACCTACATTTTTTTCAAGAATGAAAAAAATGGAAGCTGTGAAGAGTGCTGTAGATCAAACTGCAGAGCCAAGAGACACGTACAAGGTTGCTTATACAATCCACTTCCTTCTAGGTGCTGGGAATTTGCTTCCATGGAATGCTTTTATAACAGCTGTTGATTACTTTGGTTACCTTTATCCGGCTAAGCATGTTGAAAAGGTTTTCTCCGTAGGTTACATGACCTCTTCATTGCTGGTTCTAGTTTTAGTGATATGTTGGGGTGGCTGGGGCTCCAAGCTGAGCTATAGACTAAGAATGAACTTGGGATTTTCTATGTTTGCTCTCTCCTTACTGGTGACTCCAAGTATAGACTGGGCTCGGAACTACAGTGGATCAAATGGAGCCTATGGCGTAACAGTTGCATCAGTTGTGATTTGTGGTTTAGCTGACGGCTTGGTAGGTGGAAGCTTGATAGGATCAGCTGGGAAACTTCCAAAACAATATATGCAGGCTGTTTTTGCTGGAACAGCTTCTTCAGGTACATCATCATTTTCCTCCTTTATTTCTCTATTCATTCCTGATTCAATCACAGCCAGAAAAATTCAGTTGCAGTGCCATAACACGCAGAATATTATCAAATCTGCAAGAACAGTAAACCATACTAGAAACAGTTTGTTAACAGTAAACCATACTATAAACAGACTGCTTCCCTTGTCGGCAAAGATTCAAAAGATCGTCTGGTTTTTTTAATGCAAAAATGAAACTTTTTCAAGTGCTGTTGCATAAAGTTTAAGGAAACATAGCCTCTAATGTGCATGTATTTGCTTTTTGAAGAAGTTTAAAGTTGCATCATTGCATGCTTGAGTCTGTGAAAAGTACTGTCCAAAATTTACACTTTCAGGAATACGAAAGATATATGCGCACTTCCACTATTTTTCAAAGCATGAAAGATCCTCAGAATAGCGCACTCATCCCCTGTTGTGATACCATTTTATATTTATTTCCTCCAATGGCCCGATAGTGTTTTCGCTTTCCAAGGAGACGCTAAAAGCTTGCATTATTGCGATTTGCCATATGGTTGATAAGTTATCAATTTATCATAAATTTGGTGATTGGAAAGAGTTAATGACCTTATGAAACCATTAGACATGTTTCCTGTGGCCAAGTTAGTACCAGACCAGCTGCGTCCCCCGCCGGCATCTAGCTCAAGCAATTCATATGATAGCTTTTAAATTTTAGCACATGTTCATCCTAGATTCATTAGATCCTTTCTTCTGCAACAGGTGTTCTCGTTTCCATCCTGAGGATTATAACAAAGGCATCGCTGCCACAGACACCGCAGGGTCTCCGAACAAGTGCCCATTTCTACTTCATAGTCAGCACAATTATCATGCTATGCTGCTGCTTGGGTTGCAATTTGTTACACAAACTACCAGTTATGCAACATCATTACACACTTCTTATTGATGATCCACTCTCTTCCAGGCAAGCCATCTGGAGCGTGGGAAGAAGAATTCGATTGCCAGCTTTCGGGGTTATCCTTATATATATTGTGACTCTGTCAATTTTTCCAGGATTCATCGGCGAAAACCTGGAATCCAAGATTTTACGGGATTGGTATCCTGTACTGCTGATCACAGTTTATAACGTTTCAGATTTTGTCGGGAAGTCTTTGACTGCAGTGTATGTACCAAAAAGTATAAAAAAGGCAGCATGCGCCTGCACCGGCAGACTTGTGTTCTATCCTCTGTTTGCTGCTTGCCTCCATGGACCTAAGTGGCTGAAAACTGAAGTACCTGTGCTGGTTCTAACATCAATGCTTGGATTTACCAATGGTTATCTGACAAGTGTCATCATGATCCTGGCCCCGAAGACAGTACCAGTTGCAGAAGCAGAGATAGCTGCAATTGTGATGATTTTATCCCTGGGAATTGGTTTGGTTGGTGGTTCCGTTCTTGGCTGGGTTTGGATGATTTGAGCCTTTGACAGCGTCGGGGTAGTAGCACGGCAGGATTTTCTTGCAAAATTTAGTCAGCCTTCCAATAAAATATTCGAAATTAGGAAAGAACAAAACCCGTTGGGAGTTCAATTGATTCTGATGTATGAACTACTTTCAATTTTTATTTTTTTTTTCAATCTGGCCGTCTATTCAAACTTGTTTTTGTTATTTTCTTAACCTTAAAACCTGCATTTTTGCTTGTGCTGAGATCACTTTCAATCAGCATTAATTAATACCACCATCATAGCAGACCTACTGTCATGGGACGAGAGGTTTCGAGTCCGTGCAGCAGTCCCGCATCCCATACTACGAGAGTAAGTTTAATGGAAGTGGCATAATATCGACTGGTTTCATCTTGCCTTGGGCTCATCAGGAAAACAGTTTCAGTTCTCAACCAGTGTGTGTAGGGTTTCGCCTATACCTCTCTTCGACGTTAAGTCCTCGACTAGCGATAAACTCCCCAAACTTAACCGAGTCGGCCTACCTGAACTCCAAAGAGTTTGGCGCTATTGTATTCCCCACACACACGCTTCTGAAGCACGTCCCCTACAATCAGCACAACCATCGTCGATATTAGCGTGCGTGCAGAGTATGCCTCGCAAATTTGCACTTCCGTGCGAAAACGTGAAGATCGGCTTGCCAATCTCACCCATGAACTCCATGCCTACTCGTCCTCGATCCGAGGAGAGGACCCGCGTGCAGACACTTCTGACTTGAGTGCAAACACTTGGGGGTGTGAGAACCCGCCTGTTCGTCCCGCTTGTCGACCCTTCTGCCCATAAGGGTGGGGACCTGCATGATGCGACATTGGAGCGCTTGACGAGCTCGCAACGAGGGCTTCGAGAGATGGCGAGCGCGGCTTTGATACCATTCGTCACGAGACTAGAGGTTTTGAGCCCGTGCAGCACTCTCGCATCCTATACTACGAGAGTAAGCCTAGTGGAAGTGGCACAATATTGATTAATTTCGCCTTGCCTTGGGCTCATCAGGAAAACAACTCCGGTTCCCAACCAGTATGTATAAGGCTTCGTCTAGACCTTTCTACAACATTAAGTACTCAGACTAGCGACAAGCTCCCCAAACTTAACCAGGTCAGCCTGCCTGAACTCCAAAGAGTCTGGCGCTATTCTCCAAACGTATGCTTTTGAAGCACGTCCCCGACAATTAGCATAATCATCATCGATATTATCGTACAAGTGCATGGGTGCCACGATTGTGATATGTGACGCTACCCTATCGAACACCACAGTTGTTCAATTTTCAAAAGATGAAAAAGAGAAAAGGAAAAACTATTTGTGTCGTATTGGACTATTAAGCTCCCATTGATTACCGAACCACAACATTGACGCAAGCAAAACTCCACTTTTATGAATGGGCAAATAGTGTAAAATAGCAGGAAAACTCCAAAAACAGAAGGGGAACAGACACAGAATAGATCAAAATGAATGCAATAAAAAAATCTTCACGCGCTAAGGAGAGAACAAGATACTAAACAAAACTTTCATTCCATATCTTATTATTAGTGTACATGACATGGCAGCAAACAGCAAGAACAAAAGATAAGCTATTGGTTAACCCGAACAACCATCTTAACAGGGGAAAAAATTGTTAAAAGAACAGGAGATATATGAACAAAAAAGGAAAAAGTAATAATCCAGTTAGAAACTTTGCTCACTCTATAGCGATAATCTTCGAAAATTTACGAGCAAACGACACCACTAGATCATTACTCTATATACAAAGGTCAAAAAGGTTATATCTAAGGTATGGTACAAAAAAAAAAAAAAAAAAAAAGAGGAGGAGAAGAAGGGCCTAATAAGCAGCAGCAATATGAGGGGGCAAAGGAGGCCTCTCTTGAAAATTATAACTAGGTGGTGCTGGTTCTTCTCCCACTTGTTCATCTTCTTCATCTTCATCAGCATCCCAAAGAAAGTGAGCATGAGATGCCAGCACGTAACTGAAACATCAAATCAATAAAATGGAGTCAAGTCAATTCACTGATAGTTTCTACAACAATGTTTGAGCAATAAAGCATGCAAAGAAGAAGAAGTGATTGTTACCAGTCATCAGGAGCAGCTTTAACAGCTTGATCAAAATAAGATTCAGCACGGGAAGCATCCTTATGACTCCTCCAAATTAAATCACCATACATTGACAAAACATTCCCATCATTTGGACTCATCAAAATTGCTCGAGCACAATACTCTTCAGCCTTCAAAAGATCCCCACGAACCTGCATCCCATACACCCGAATCAAAATACATCAGTTTTTTTTTTTTTTTTTTTTAATCCCGAATTAGTTTTTCAATAGAAAGAAAAGCTTTTGAACAGAAGTTTACCTCTTTCAAAAACCTTGCGTAATTGCTGAGAAGAAGCGGGTTGCGGGGATCCGCTTGGATCATTTTCTGATAGTAAAGATCAGTACTGTTATTTCCATGATTATTGGGATCCCAAGAACCCCACCTCCCATTGCCGTCTCCACCGTCGGATCCACCGCCACCGCCGCACATGTTACCGCCGCCACCGTAAATCCCACCACCCACCAAAACACCAATCTCACACGCTTCTTTCCCTAACCACCCACTGTCGAACGACGCCGTCTCGGACTCGTCTTCTTTCTCTTCCAGCGCCAGCCCGTTGAAGACGTTGCTCGTCGCCTTCTTCTTCGGCAGCGGGAGGCTCGGGAGTTCCGTCTCGGACAGCGTCCTCGTCATGCTCTTTAACGAATCACACGGAGATGATGACGCCGTGAACGTGAAGGGCACCGGCGGTGATTCTTTCGCATGAGGTATCCATGAGTTCAGAATTGGCGTTGACGAGCTTCGTAGAAGCATTTTCGCTGTTTTGTTTTATTTACCTTTTTTTTCCTTAAAAATGTTGAATAATTCTTCTTTTCCCCCACGAAGACAAGCGGGAGGAGAAATTATAATTATAAAACGGGAAGATATCACGCCCGTTCTGTTTTGGACGAAAAAGAGAGACTAATTTGCGTCTTTTTTATAGCAAAGAGAGGGGGAGAGACTGCCGGACAGATCTGGGCCGTTGATCGGGTGAATCATAAGTTAACAAACGCACGTGGTATCATAATAGGTTTCTGATTGTTAGGGATTTTAACGAGTCGTTTGGCGACCTCCGGCTGTTGAAGTGTTTAAATGTGCTTTTGGTATTAAACTTAGCGCTTTTAGAAAACGAGCGTTACAAATTTATATATTTAGCATCATTAAACATAGACATTTCCTATTGTAATATTATTTATATTTAGTGATATCAAACAAAGCAACTTTTTTCTATGGAGAAAAAAAAAATTAAAAACTTACTCAATTTATTTTAGACTGTTTAAGAAAAAAAAATCAATAATTATACGAAATATCTAATATTATGATTTTTTACTTTTTTGTAATATACTACTTTTTTAATGAACTTGACAAGTGATTTTCAATCAGCATTTGTTAGATAGTCACTCAAATTTAAATCATGGAAAAATAAGGGCTAAAACATTGATTTAAGGTTTGCTTACCCCTTACTTCTTAAAAACAAAAAATTTTACGGGTGCCAACTAATTGATTTAGTAAACTGTATTAAAAAGAGAGCCATATGATTCAAATATCACTCTCATTTATGAGAGGGGATTTGATTATTTAGGTTAACTAATTAAAAAATATTATAAAATCTATAGTTTAGTGAAAAATATGATAATAATAATAATTACTTTAACAATACTACTCAAACCCTGAACTTCAACTATAAGGCAATAAAGGTATTCATCTCTAGGTTAACTACTTATTTGATTTATATTTGAAATGTTTATCATATAATTTTCTTATTACTTTTATACTTTAATTTTTTTTTTTTTAGTTTATAATGAACACATGACAATAATTAAAATAAGGTGTATCATGATTATTGTCCATGCAAATTGGTATTATTTATTTAAATTTTTTGAAAAATAATTTATAAAATTTTGGCAGTCCATATAGTTATTAATTGTATTTATAATCTCTTGATAAAAAAAAAATTTGGATGAATTAAACATGCTCTGAAGTGTACGAAAAAAGTACATAGTACCATCTTATAAACAACGAATATTGCATATATCTATATATATGTGTGTGTGTGTGTGTGTGTAACGTAGGAATTTATTGGGATACTCTTTAGAAAAACAGGTATCAATCTGGATTCCAATTGGAAGCACTTCTGAGTTCTGAATCTCCCAAACACGCCCTAAGAAATTCTAGTGTTACCATCTCCAACCGTACCCAGGACAGAATCAGTTCCCGGTTGACATTCCACCATAGTAGGCCCCGGATAAACATTATCACGTGACATAGGCCCCTTATCGGCCGTCTGATTCGACTCACAATGGACTCCTACGGCTATGATTCAGTCTGACCACGTGAAGCCGTTCCCCCTTTCACTTCCACAAATCCGCTGGCAGCAACATGAAAGAGAAATACCGTGAGCCTTTCCCCGGTATGGGGACTAAATACAAAGAACCCCTGAATGTTCTCATATTCACGAAACTACCACCAACGAACATGAGTGGCGGCGGAATTGGCTTGAGCGGGTCCACTACGTAATACCAGTAGCCAATTGAGAACCTAAAAAGTTGCCTCCGGGTGGAGCCCATGCCTAGATTCAACGGTGAGCCGTGCGCCTCAGGACACATCATCACCAATTAATTCAGCCTGATCAGTCAGCCCCCTTGTCAATTTTTTTTGGATCGTTTGTCACGATGTGATGCATGCAACTTGCCGTCATAAGGGCGATATCGTCATTCCGCGTCAAATTTTTTATTCTTTTCTTGTCAAGCATCGTGCTTCCCCACTCTGAGATCCTCTTACAGATTTTTTTCTCATTTGTTTATTTATTTTTTGATATTAAATTTTAGTTTCAACTTCCGAGCATCCCATCATAATTATCATCTTATTTAAGATAATTTTTAAAATAAAAAAAATTAAAATATATAACAGCATTCTAATTATTTAAAAATTTTAAATAAATGATCCCAAAAATAATGTCAACTCACTTATGTTCTCTTTCTCTTCTTTTTTTTTTTTTTCTTTGACAACTGTACCAAGAGTTAATGAGGTCATTAACGTGAACGAACCAATAATTTAAAGGCGGTGGCTGCAGTGAAGTTATTCTACCGCGTAGCGTTGTTAATAGCCGTTAAATTATAATAATAAATATAAATTTTTTTTTTTTTTATAATCGTAGGATTATCTTCAATAATTTAAGCAGTTCCTGTTCCAATATAAACAAATCTTAAATTTAATACATAAATTAAAATAAAATATTAGCAGAAGAAGCACACTAACTAACAGTTACATTTGAAAAAAGTAGACACCGCACCGAGCCTAATAATAACAGTTCCATCAGTGATCAGTAGAAAGGCCACTGAGAGGAAGAGACAGGGAAAGATCTATTGAACCAGCACGAGAGAAATTGAAAGAATATCTTCTCATTGGTGAATAGGCACAGCAGAGAGAGACATGAAGTTTATAATTATGACCAACTTGTGTGAAGGAGGATGTGCAAGTACAAATCTGAGCCTCAAAATGAACTTTCAAAATACAGACCATTCACAGCCGTATCAAAATCAAACCCAAGCTTTTCCCCCAAATTGGAATCTCATTTTGTTCCGTTTCTTTACAGCCTCCAATGTGTTTGCCGTGTATATAATTGACTACTAAAGCGACATTTTTGTCTTTTTCTAACCAATGTGTTTACACGACTTTTTCTATTTTGATTTGAGTTCGCTTTATGATTAATTCAAATTTATCTCGCTCGTGTCCCCGGGAGGATTTCGATTCGGGTTCCCGTGAGCACATTTGCTTTGAATACAGACGGATTTTCACTCAAATTATTAACTTAGATATTGGACCAGTGACTACTGCAAGTCGTGCTCTCATAAAATTGAAATATGTTGACAATTCTATTAGAGCTCAAAATATTGGGGGAGAGAAATTATGTGCATTAAACAGTTAAAATTATGCGTCAAAATGATCAGCGTTTCTAGCTGTCCTAATTCGAAGAAGAGTTGCAAAATAACTTTGATTAATTGCAACAATGCACGGCATTCCAAATCTTAATCCCAAGCCCGTATGGAATGACACGGCTGCTTAAGTGGCAAACTTTTTCTAAATTAAAATAGACCCCTCTACAAGAACTTCTTTTAAATCTCATCAATTCACACTTGAACTTCCTTTCTAGTTTGCCAATCAACCTATGACCGAACGAGAGAAGGCTTGCTTTGTTCAAGCCTTCTTAAAATATATTATAGGGATTAGCGTCAGTAAAAAATTACGGTATCATGTCAAAAAATTAATATACACGAAATATAATAAAATAATTGAATAGAGATAGTAATAGACATGCTTTGAATGCCCTCAAGGAAATGGTCGGGTTGGTTGCAGTACAACTGTAACCTCTATCAAAATCCAGGTTCGATTGGGGATGGTAAGAGGGATAAAAATTGTATTTGAGCTTGCTCACCCCTCCTTACCTTTAAAAAAAGGACATGCTTTGAATATTAATAAGTGTTAAAAATCTAAATAATACTTTAAAATATTAACGTACACAATATGTAATATCAGTAATAATCTTATATATTAGTATTAAAAAAAAAAGTTTTTTTAGTTGAGAGTTTATGGCTTTGTTGCAAAAAATCTAAACATAGTCCATATAGACGGAATGCAAAAACACCAACAATAATTTAAAATATGAAATAAGGTTTAAAACTTCAGTTTGATTTCCTCATTAGTCATTATCCTTTATCAAATTGAAAGTCACTGTCAAATTAAAAAACATTAATTGTTGTAAATTAGTGAAATCACTAGCTTATCTTAGTGAAAACAACGTCAACCTCAGTTTATCTTATTAACCTTTTCTTTGAAATAAATTATAATTATTTCAGAATGACCCTGGCTAAAAAGTTAATATTTTTTATTCTCTCATGAATGGTGAATCCGCCAGTTGTTCAACAAGATCCATTCTCAACAATTAGTTCCAATCCCCAGTCCTCGTAATTACTTAATATGCACTCACACCCACCACTTGTCTTCTCGCAACCAGACACGAGCCACTTCTGTTCTCAGCAATTAGGGGAGATGCGTGCTTGTGTTTTTGCAGTGAGTTGTTGTTGAAATTTGAAATTTAAAGTTATCTCTGTGGGTAATTGAGACATTTCTAATTAAAATGAGAAAAGTGAAGGAGCAATTAAAAAAAAGGATGTTGTTAAGTTACATACATTAACAAAAAAGTTGTGATTTATGAGCTAAAAAGTAATTTAATTAGCTTAATTTTTTTTTAATATTGGTTACGCATTAAATTACTGCATAACCCTCACAGACGAAGATGCCCCTACTCCACTCGTATTTCGCAAGAGAAAAGAAATTTATAAATATTTGAGCTCCATAATATTTTTGTAGAGGCTTGAACCGCTATCTCACGAGCGCCAAGGGCCTAGTGACAATTGATTTTACTTTTAAATCATTAGTTACAACTTACTGGTTGATGGTCCGAAAAGAAATTGGGGATCAAATATTATTACTCAATACTCATACTGTCATACATAAGGCATGTGTGGACTGTGGGTGGTGTTGGGCTGGACGTGAACACAAATCAGGAAAGCATACATTTCAATTTTTTTGATAAGGCCCCATATTTTAACTAGATACACCTTTTTTTTTTCTTTTTTTTTCTTATAGGAACGAAGAGAGAAAAATGTTGAAAGCCATGCATTCAAGTGCACTGATACGATTTTAGCCAAATCTTACAATATTTAATACAATTTATGAGAGTTGATGGTATGCTAGTTTAAAAAAATATATATATTGTTTTTATTATTGCATCAACCGATATTATGATGATGATGATGATGATGATGATGATGAACACCCTTATTTTAATAAAGTGAAGATACCACTAGCAGATAAAAAAAATACATATTTTAATATATTAATTAAAAAAAATGTGTGAGAGTATATTTTTCTTATCTTTTAAAGAGTCCTTGCTTTAATAAAGTATGGAATCCCTATATATATATATGTGTGTGTGTGTTTGTGAATGTATGTAAATTTGTTTCTATTATTATTTTTTAAAAAAAAATTATAATATTCCCACGTAAAGAGCGTTGTCGGCTTTTAGCACTTAAAATCTTGATGGTTTTGCTTTGTGGGTGTTATATAAATCAGAGCTGGTTGTTTAAAAGCAATTTCTAATAGTTAAATTTTAGTAAAAAAAAAAATTTCAGAAAATCAATTAAAAAAAAAAATTCAACCAGGGCTAAAAGACCCAGCCCAGCGGGGCCCAAATCGTTTTCCCATTGTTGGTGCAACTTTTTGTCCATGACAAGAGTGATGATTGGATCACAAAATATGATAGGTCCATTTAAGTTGGATTCCTACGTTAGGCTTTTCATATTTGGGCCTTAACAGATGTGATCTTGTTAAAACAATTCTATGGAACACAAGAAAATAGTTAAAGGCGCCAGCGTTGCCGATAAAGAATCCTCCCATAATCATGTCAGTCATCAAAATTTTGGAGAAAGAAATTTCGAAATAAAGGAATTCAACATTTCATTTCTTTTGAATTTTTTAAACCTTACCAAAGGTTTGGAGGGGTTGGTTTTTATATAGGTGAGTTTTGATTTGGCTTGTATTTTAATTATTTTTGCAATACTTATCATTATCTCAGCGAATGGCAGTACCTGGGCGTAAGCTCATGTTGAATGATATTCATACACGCATCGTTGGCTTTTATTGGCCAATGAATCCCTTACTTAGGCATCATTAGTTCATCAATTTGTATTGCCCTAGCGATATATTAGTAATACTAATAAGAAAATTAATCTTTAATTAGTTTAATAGTGGACACATCCTCTTCTCATGATTAAAATTAGAAATTTAAATTCTCAATTTACATTAGAAGAAAAATTTTCTTCTTTTGTAATATGACACATTTTTATACCAGATTTTAACTATAGGTAAGTCTATAATATATTGTGCATGTCCAAGTAAGATTTTAGTTATGCATCTATCAATAAATTTATAAATTTGTATTATACTAATGTAATACTAAAAAAGAAAAAAAAAGAATATGTAGCACGTAACTCTTTTCGCGGAAAAAAAAAAAAAACAAAACAAAACAAAACGTTGTTTCTTCCTAATTGACCGCACAAGTGACGTTTTTGTCGCTGACGAAATTTTGTGCTTGAATTTCTATTTCAAGACTAGGTTGAAAGATGCATCTCTTAGTATTATAATCAAAATTTGTCATCTCTCTTCTTATCCACACGATTAATCACTATTTAAAATCAGCCAATTTGTCAATCTTAATAAACAAATTGTGGCTCGGTCTATTTACGGACAGCTTTATTGCTGATCTTCTCTCCACAAATTATACATTAAAAATTGAGAAGTAATCGACACATGTTGATATCTTAATTATGCAATCTTAATTTTTAATTTTTAATTTATGATCGGTTGTAGTATTTTTAAATAAATTATATCATTTTTTTTTTCTGAATTATATGAGACTAATGCTCAGATTACAATTAATATTATATGACATTTACAACTGATATTTACAATCAAACAATTACTGGGACTAGTTTACATTAATTCTTATATAGCACTATCCAAATTTCACCCTCTCAAATATTCGAGGGGTCTCTACTCCACTTACATTTTGAAAGGGAGAAAACTGCATTCACTTAATTATATATCATAATTAAGGAAGGAAATAAGCCTCTACATGCATTGCGGGAACTCGAACCACTGCCCTCACAATTGTGAGTTTAGGGTCTTGGCCACTGCGCCAAACCCAGTGGTTAATAAATTATATCGTTAATTCCTGACATCAGCAGTTGTATAAGATGACTTAACGCGTTAATGTTAGATCATTACCCTCTCTAAGACATCACATCTAGTTAATTAATCGACCTACTCTATGAGGTAAGGTGTAAAAATTTGCTCCTCTTAATTCGAGACAACTAGAAGCTTATCTATGCCTCCGAAACTTAAAACATTTTTGCTTGGTGGTCAACACAAACCAAATGATATCGCCTATTGAAGTGTGGCGTGTACAATGAATTGGATCAAGGGTATGTTTAGGATTGCATTATTTAGGATAAATTTTGAAATAATCAATTTTATAAATTTAAATTATGAAAAGTTACTTTTTAAAAAATTGTTATACATGTTTGATAAACTAGTCCTAAACATATGGTATCCATGTACAGTGACTAAAATATCCTCATTTTATTAAGAAATTGATATTTTTATTTAAATTTTCCAATTGATTAATAAACAATTATTAAAATTATAACAATTCATCTTTTATTAACAAATAGAGCACATGTGTAATAAATAAATTTTTTTATTAAATAAATATAATTATTATCTAATAATTAAAAATAGTGTGGCAATCATTTAATGGTCGACATTTGACAACATGTCAGCTAGTAGTGATGACTCACATTCATTTGTCTATATTTGATGGCAGCATTATGGTTGTCGTTTAACTTGGGAAGCATGTGAGACACCATCGTTTCTTCTCTACTGACGACGACATAACCATTGCGTGGAGAAGACAATTTAGAGTTTAATAGCGTTATAATAAACTCAAAGGATTTTGGGTGTCATTTCTCTTGGAGGAGAATTCCCATATATACTATGAATACAAGCTTATGTTTAGTCCTAAACATAACTAAACTATCATATACAGATCTATCTAAAATAGCCCACAACTAGTATATCCTAAATAAGGAAAACATAAAAGATTTATAATCATAAAGACAGTTGTTACAGCTGTACATGCATGGAATCTGCCATAGAATCTACTACAGTTGTTACATCTGTTCAGGCATAGAATCTATTATAGAATCTACTAATTCCTTTGACATCCCCCCTCAAATTGATGCTGGTAAATCTACAAGCATAAATTTGCTGACAAGAAAGTTATGTCGCTGACGTGTCATGAATTTGGTGAACATATCGCAATTTGTAGAGTGGTGGAGATATGTGGGAGGGTGATAACTTGGAGGTCATAGGCATCTCGAATAGAGTGGCAGTCAACCTTTATGTGTTTCGTGCGCTCGAGGTAGACAGGATTGGCAGTAATTTGGATGACACTAGTGTTGTCAGCATGTAGGGGAATAGATTGATATTGTGATAAACCAAGCTCTATTAAGAGACCACACAGCCAAATGATCTCGAAGTATGCTGCAAACATGGCGTGGTATTCTGCCTCAATGGATGATTTAGAGATTGAGTCTTGCTTTTTGCATTTCCAAGAGATAAGAGCATCACCACGAAATAGGCACTATCCTATAATAGATTTTCTCGTGTCCGGGTAGCTAGCCCAATCTGTATCATTGTAGGCTTGTAGTTAGAGTGAAGAACCAACTGGGAAAAATAAACCACGACTAGGAGTGCCAAGAATATATCTAGTGATGCGGTAGACTGAGGATATATGGAGATGTCGAGGGGCTTGCATGAACTTGCTAACGGTGTGGACAACATAAGAGATGTCTGGGGGGTGATAGTTAGATAGATAAAACTACCAACCAACTTCCGATATAAAGTAGGATCTTGAAGTAGTTCCCATTTGTTTCGTCGATATTTCACATTAAGTTCCATTGGGGTGTCAATAGAATTTGTGTCCATAAGTCCAGCTAATTAAATCAAATCTTGAATATGCTTGTGCTGATTCAAGAAGATACCTTGAGGCCGATGATGCATCTCTAAACCTAAAAAATAGGTGAGTTGACTGAGGTCTTTCATGTGAAAATTGAAGTGCAACAACTTCTGAAATTTAGAAATTGCCTCTATATTAGAACCAGTGATAATGATGTCATCCACATAAACAAAGAGAACAACTATGCTCTTAGATGTCTGTTGGAGAAAAATAATGAATAAAAAACTGAGAAGAGCTGATCGAAACTTCTCAAACCATACTTGTGGTGCCTGCTTCAACCTATACAAAGATCATTTTAGTTTGCAAACATCATTAACTGATGAAGTAGTCAAACTATAGGGAAGTTTCATGTAAACTTCCTCCTTGAGATCACCATGTAGGAAAGCGTTCTTTACATCCATTTGATGTAAAGACCATGATTGTGCTGCAGTAAGGCTAGTATTGTTCGAACAGTGGTTGTTTTGGCTACCGGTGCAAAGGTCTCGTCGTAGTCTAGGCCATATTCTTGCTTGTTGCCAAGAACCACCAACCGAGCCTTGTAACGATCTATGGATCCATCAGAATGCAGCTTGATAAAAAACACTAACTTACTACTGAGGGGTTTCACAGATGGGGGAAATGGAACAACATCCAAAGTTTAGTTTTCTTCAAGTGCAAAAAGTTATGTTTTAATAGCTTTTCACCAACATTCATGCCTCATTGCATGTTTATATGATGATGGAATGGGAATAGAAGACAAAATGACTATAAAAGATAATCGAGAGGTGAAACCATACCTATCTGGTGGTCTATGAACTCGGGTACAATGTCTGAGAGGTTCAGGTACAGTTGCTAGAACTAGATCAACATTTAGGAAAGTTGCTGGAGAGGCCCCAAAAAGTACTGAATTGTTGCGCCGCTGATAGACTATGAGAGGTTTAGAAGAGATAGAATCTGCAGAAGGTTTAGTAAACTTTGGTAAAATAGAAAACGAAGGAGAAAGATTACTGTGGTGTGTGGAAAAGAAATACTGATTTTTAAAGAAAATCACATTTCGAAAAACCCTTACACGACGCAAATTGGGATCATAACAAAAAAAATATTTTTGGTACATGGAATATCCTAGAAGAGCACATTTCACAGCTTAGGCTGTGAGTTTTGTGCGTTCGTATGGAGGAAGATGAACATAGCACACACAATCAAAAGTACGGAGATGAGAGTAATTTGGTGCATGGCCAAATAACCAAAAGAAATGAGAGACGTGGTTCAAAGAGGGAGAGGACGATTTATTATTGAGAAAAACAGCAGTGGGGAGAGCTTCACATAAAAAATAAAAAGGTACAAATGACTCTAATAGAAGAGTGCGGACAACATTGAGAATGTAAAGATTCTTTCTTTCAGCTTCCCCATTTTGTTGGGGGTTGAAGGACAAGACCTTTGAGAAATTATACCATTGGTGTGCAAAAATTCTTGAAATAAATGAGGTATATACTCACCTCTATTATAAGAGCAAATATTTTGATATTAACAGAAAATTAGGTCTGAATATATGCATGAAAAAGTTTAAAAACAGAGACCACTTTATATTTAGAATACATAAAATAAATCCATGTGAAGCAACTATAGTCATCAATAAAATTGACAAAGTACTTGTAATTAGCATGAGATGTAACAGGCCCTATACCATACACATCACTATGTATCAAATCAAAAGGCTGGACAACATTTGGTGTGTGAGTGGGAAATAGTAGAATTTTACTTTTTCCAAGCTTACAAGAATTGCAATTGAATTGAACGGCACTAAAAGATGGTGATAATTTATTCCCAAGTAAACTAGAATTTAGCAAAGCATAATTCTAGTACATTAGAGATTGGGTGTCTTAGATGTTTATGCCATGCTCGATAATCAACATAAGTGAAATTACAAGTGATAACGGGCAAATAGAAATATAGAGACTCAGCAAATTAGAGAGGAAAAAGACATTATATTTTAGGCCCCCTGGCAATCATCTTCCTTGACTGCTGATCTTACACAACACAACCAGATTTAGAGAATTTCACTTTAAATTTATTGTCAATTAATTGACTGACTGAAACAAGATTAGTGGTAAGATCAAGAGACACAAAGACATTAGTTATAGAAGAAAAAACATCACTAGTTGCTGTAATAAGTAAAGAGTTGCCATCAGCTGTATGAATTTTTAGCTTTCCAGGGTATTTATTTACATTGATGAGGAATTTAGCATCGTTTGTCATGTGATGGGAAGTCCCTGAATCCAAGTACCAAGGAGATATAAAGAGTGATTTACCTGAAAGTCCCAATAAGGAGAATGCAGTAATGATCATTTGTTGAATCATTTCTAAGGTCACAAATTGAACAGAAGCAAGAGCACTTTGTGTCAGATGTACTATATCCACATAACTACCAACACTAAAAGAACCAACTGAGGCAGCATTTGCTGTTTCAGATTTCTTGGGGGGTCCAGTAGGGCATTCCTTGATGATATGGCCATCTTTTTTGTAGTAGTTGCAGAATATTTTTTTGAATAGTTTGAAGCGTAATGTCCAAATGCATTGCAACTAAAACATTGAACTATACTTATGTCTCAACCTTTTGGCTTGCCTTGAGCTGCATAAGCCATAGGAACATAAGTGGATTTATGTTATTCCATGGTGTTTTAAGTGAGAAGTCGTTGCTCCTCACGTAATAAGTCATTGAAGAGTGTATCCAAGGAATGGACGGATTCTCGGTTCATAAGATTGGACCTGGTGCTTTTAAATTCATATTTCAGTTTCATCAGAAATTAATCCCTATTAGTAGTTTCATGTACAGATTGAACATAACTACGACCTTCGAGAGGTAAGGCAGCATAGATTATATCAACATATTCAGCCCAAAGATTTATGAAGCTAGAATAAAAATCAGAAATAAAGAGACTGCCTTGTTGGAGACTGGCTAGCTCATGTTTAAGTTTAAATCGACGAGCAGTGTTGTCGTGACTGTAGAGTTTCTTCAGATGGTTCCATATTTTTGCTGCGGTCTTGAAGGGTTGAAGATTCAATATGAAGTTAGATTCCACAAATCCTAGAATCCAAGATTCTACAAATCCTAGAATCCATGCCATAATTTGAGCATCCTTCACTTCCCATTTAGCATGCCCATCCTGGTCTATGTCTTTGTCAGGGGTAGGTTTCCTGCCATCAATATGTCCTCATAGATCTTTGCCTTTGACAAATATCTCGAAATGAAATGCCCAGGCTGAGTAGTTTGTGCCATTAAAACGAATTAAGAAGGCATCATACTTGTCTGAAGACATGAGGCTGAGATAACTTGATCTAAAAACAACTAAGAATAAGGGACTAAACTAAGAAGAAGGGAATTCAGAACCAAGGCTCTAATACCATGATAAACTTAGAGAATTTTGAACAAAAGTTATCCTTTCTCTTGGAGGAGAATTCCTACTATATACTATGAATGCAAGCTTATGTTTAGTCCTATACATAGCTAAACCACCACATACAGATCTATCTAAAATAGTCTACAGCTAATATATCCTAAATAAGGAAAACATAAAAGATTTACAATCATAAAGACAGTTGTTACAGTTGTACATGCATAGAATCTGCCATAGAATCTGCTACAATTGTTACATATGTTTAGGCATAGAATCTGCTAGTTCATTTGACACGTTCGTGGTGTTGCACTAGGAGTACTTCTGCCAGACATTGATGACGACATCAATAACACTGCCAGCACCAGTAATGGCTTTGCCATTTTGTTGTTTTTGAAAAATTAAATTTCTAAATATTAATATATTATGTTGCTTTGATGCATGGGTATTTTTGAAAATATATTATTAAAATAAGAATAAAACTGGTATTAGAAATTACAATATCTGATGCTTAAAAAATCTAATTTTCAAAAGCTAATCCTAACACTTTAAGTTATAGGTTAAAAAAAGATTATTTGAAAATTTGATTCTCAAATAATTTGTTTTAAGAGTGTTCACCAAAACTTTATGTTCTAAATTGTTAAATAATCACTTATTTGACAATCCAAAGCAATCCCAAATATACTTTTTAAAACTATTTTGAAAAAGTAAAACCTAAATTTAGATGTTTAGTTAATTTTTTTAAAAATTATTTTTGTCAAAATCACCTCATCTTATAGAAGATTTTTTTTTAAAAAAAAAAAAAGCAAAGAAATGACTTTCAATATTTGATTTTGAGAATCATGTTTATATATAATACCTTTCTATATAGATACTCAAATATATTATAAAATCTAACTAGAAAAAATATTATTAAATTTAAGGGGATTATTATTACTGTTAGCCTAAAGGGCTACTCATTATGTAATTTTGATGATAACAAACATGTGTTTAAATGAGTTAATAAATATTGTAGTTCACTAGTTTTTGAAGGATAATATTTATGCAAGTGAAATCAAGCTCAAGACACTCAACGGACAACGGCAAAATCAAGAATGAAGTTTAAAATTCAACGGCAAATTATTGCGATAATTTTTTGTAAAGCCGGTATGATTTAATTGATGCATGATTTAGCATTTGAGAAGCTCAAGTTTTGTTTAATAAATTATTACTTTTTATAAACCAAAATGTTTTATATTTAAGATAAAAGTAATTTGTGAATTTGAGTAATTTGGATTAAAATAAAAATGTTTCACAATCTTTAATTTTAATAAATATTATTTTGAATTTGAATTTAAACTTATTTGTAAAGATTTGAAACGTTTTGGGCCATATTGTAACTTATAAAAGATTGAGGGCCTAAGTGAAAGGTTTTGAGAACTTTAACATTTATGTTGAATATGTTAAAACATAAAAAGACTTTTATGAAAAGTATTATTACATATTGGGCCATTGCATAATTTTAAAAAGTTTTGGGAATGATAAGTATTATTTATAAATTCAGATTTGGACTTATTTGCAAAGGTTTGAAACAATTTGGGTCATACTATAATGTATGAAAGTTGGAGGACCCGAATGTAATTCAAATATTTTGATGTCTAAAATTGGACCTATTTGAAAAGTTTTGTGACTTTCTGGGCCATAATATAATTACAGAAAGTGTTAGGGTAAAATTATAATTTCATAAACAGTGTTACTGTAGCAAAATTCAAAAATAACGGTAACATCACTGTTCATTCCGGCTAGCCGGTTAAATCAACCGGCTAGCCGCTTGGTCGCTGGAATTTGTCTATAACGGCTAGTTTTTCGGGTTTAACTATATAAACTCAGTTCCAACTTCTTTTTGAGAACTCTAGAAAGCCAAAACAAGTTTGAAAAACATATATTGAGCTTCCATTTCGTAAATCATCATTGATTGAGTCATCATTGAGCTATAATTTGTTTATCCACTCTTGAAGAGAGTTTTATTGTTGTAACATTCATTTATCTTCAAATTGTGAGTGTTCAAGTGGGAAACACTTGGGGTGAAGAGATTGGGGAGATAATCTCTTGTTGTAAAAGTTCATTGACACCTTGGAAGTCAATTGTAAACATTTGAAGCCTTGGGAGGCTTGGATAGTGAAATCCTCAAGCCCGGTGTGCTTGAAGGCGTGGACGTAGGCGGGGATAGCCGAACCACGTAAAAATCCTCGTGTTTGTTTTCTCTTCCCTTACTCCTCTATTATTATGCTTGTTTGAATTTATTGTTTTTTATTTGATTAAGGCATTAGGTTAAATTGGTGTGCGATTTATTAGCATATTTTTTAAAATCCCAATTCACCCCCCCTCTTGGGTTGCACAACTTGTATTTCAATTACTACAAACTATATTATGATAACAAAATAAAGTTGATAAAACAAAAATTATTTTATACACAATAAAAAAAATATATGTTTATAAATATATAAATAAATTATATTCAACATTATGTCTATTTTAATCATTTGTATTTTTGCTGCAGTTCAATGGTAAGATTTACCAAAATATAGAGTTACTTTTAAAATTCACAGTATTTTAAAAAAATAAAATTTATCAAATATTTAATTGATTTTATTCATAATTGATAATTTCTACAATATAGCTAAAAATAATTATTTTAAAACTTAAAAGTATTATCATACTCGCCCTAAATTCATAAACTATATCCTAAAACAATAACTTTTTTTTTTCTTAAGTATACTTACTTTGGACAATTACATTGCTATGGTAGAAATATTATATCATATTATCATACAACAAGATTTAAGAATGAAACAGAAAATCAAAACTCTCAACAAAAGTAAACAAATCAGTCATGTGTCATTCGACGTTTACCTAACAGTAGATTGGTGTCTACGATTATTTACCATTCAAGTATCTACGAGAGCTCTTTCCACTTCTTACAAAATATGTAGTAAGTATAGATTTCTTCCTAGATATTGCTAGCGGAAGCAAATTTCAAAGCTAATTTTGGAAAAATTATTAGCCCCAAATTGTAATAAATATAGATCGTCACTATTTAAAAAAATAATTTATCTTTTTTTAAATAACTTTTTTATTTAATTTATCAACAACAAACCGTTTTAATTCCTATTGAATGTTGTGTTACAATTATTTTCGTTTAATTTATAAATTTTATAGATCTAAGGTGAGAGTAAATATCTCCGTAATAACATATCTCAAGATCTTGTAATGCAATTACCCGCTCTTTAGTTAAGTTAAGTTTAGATCATTTTAAAATTATTGTTTGATTTGGCTCATATCTAAAAGAAATTATAAATGTAGCATCCACTTTGCTGAATGAATGAAAATAATATTTTTTATAAAAAAATATTTTTGAATATTGTTAAAGATAATTTTAAGGGCCACGACTACTTGCATATAGGGTAACAAACTCCCTTGTTTGTCTTCTACCGAAGCAACCGTTAGATAATATCAATATCTAACGTCTAATAATTAGGCATACAACACTTCTTGAGTCACCTGACAAGTTGGTACTGCAAGGTCATTTGCTATTAAAAATAGCTCTTAGCTAAAAATTTACAACGAAGTGGTGAGTGGTGACAGCTTGCGAACCACCGTAGTAATTCCCGAATGAATGTACGTAACAAGTGGCCACATAAAGTCACGGTTTCTTATTCTAATAATAGATGTAAATTATTGGCCTTAGCAAAGTAGTCAGAATCTTGCACTCATAATTGTGAGTGTAGCGGTTCGAGTCCATGCGATACATATAGAGATTTATTTTCTTCTTCAATTATTAAGTGAAGACAGTTTTCTCCCTTTCGAAATGAAATGTAAGTGAAGTAAATACCCCTCGAATATTAGAGAAAGTAAAATCTGGGTGTGCTAAATAAGAATTAGAGAGGGTAAAATATAGGTGTGCTATATAAGAATTAATGTAAACTAGTTTCAATAATTATCTGATTGTAAATATCAGTTATAAATTTCATACAATATATTTTTGTCATTGCCATAGGGATTTTTGTCATTGCCACGGTGATGCTAAAACAAATTATAATAATAATAAAATAATAAAGACCATATTAGGGATGGTAATTTTTCCTAATGGGATGGGATCCTGCGAGATCCCATCTCATTTGGAACGGGATTGGGACATACTGTTGTCCCATAAAAAAATTTAAGGAGGGGAATGTGACATTTTCTCATCCCATTTGTATATACAGGACGGGAGTGAAATTGTCAAATTTCGTCCCATCCCATCTCATTACCTACTAAAAATGAGAATTTTTTCAATTGGGATGGGATCTCATGGGATCCCATCTCTTTTGGGACAGGATCGAGATACATTTTTGTCCCAAAAAAAATATAGGGGCGGGAATGAGATATTTTTTTTATCCCACTTACATATACGGGACGGGACTGGGATTGGTAAATCCCATCCCATTACCAACCCTAGACTATATGCACATAAGGATATTTTTGTCATTGCCATAGGGATTTGGGACCTATTTGATCCAAAATTAAAACTATATCCTTTATTTCAGAAAATATAACAAAATTGGCACCAACACGTTATTACCTTTAATTATTTTAACAAAATTATTAAAAAAAGAGTTAAGTTTATATATATTTTCTAAAAAGCTTCTTTTAAAAAATTAATAAAATAAAATGCTTTTATTATATAATTCGCGTCGCGTACCTTGATCACTGTAAGCAAGTGCCTCAACGGAGAAGTACCGCGGCAAGTTCAATTCATCGTGTACGGCACTTCTTTTATATCAGCACGGCGGTAAGAAATTTTAAACGGAATATTCTCCAAAACCATAAACGAAAATGCTTTGCATCTGTTTTCTTCTATTATCGAATCATTTCGATGGCCTGTTTTTAGTTAGTTGCTGAGAATTTGTTCGAATTCTAATTATAGTTCACATTCTATTCTATTGTATTATTCTTTGCTTTTAGTTTAACAAACCATTAGTTCATTATTTTTAGTATTGTTGATTCTTGTTACGTTTTGCCCTTTTTTTGGTAAGGCTTTGGAGGAAAAACGGAGGCGTTTCGAAGGTGAAATGTGAGTATTGAATTGAGGAATCATGAAGAAGCAAACGAGGAGGGTTGGGAAGTATGAAGTTGGACGAACGATTGGCGAAGGAACCTTCGCGAAGGTTAAATTTGCACAAAATAGGGAGACTGGAGAGAGTGTGGCCATGAAAGTTTTGGGTAAAACTACTATTCTTAAGCACAGAATGGTTGATCAGGTACTGTTCCAGTCTCACTTCATTTGATTTTCCATGCAAATTGTCAATTGAACTTGCTTGCACTTGTTGTTGTAGAGTTGACAAATTATGTTGCCGTAGAATTGACATGAATAAGCTTTGGAGTTTTTAAGATTCACAGGGATTCAAAAATTGTTTTTACTGCATATATTAACAAATATCCAGTAATTGTGGTTTTTTATATCGTACAATTATATGATCTATCACATGATTGCTCAAAACATAGATATCACTTTTTCTGTCCTGTTTATTCACTTTCTTCTACTGATTCGTATGCTCTGGTGATTGGCTTTAGTTGATTAATTAAGGCTTTCGAGGACCATTGAGTTGCTCAATTGGGGCTCTTATCCGACTCCTCGTTTGCCCCACTTCTCAATCATAGGGTCTGACATCAAGAAATGCTCAATGTGCTTGATTTAATTAGCATCTACTTTGTAAAATGCTATTGCTAGTGGTTTTATTCATTGTTCATTTTCCTTTGGCTAATAAGTTTGCTAACTTCTTTTCTGCATTGGTTCCAGATTAAAAGAGAGATATCCATCATGAAGATTGTCAGACATCCCAATATAGTTCGGTTGCATGAGGTGCGCTGGAATCATTCATGATTTTGTAGTATTTTGTTGTTGATGACATGCTTCTTTATTTATCTATCATTATTGATTCTAGGTTTTGGCAAGCCGAACAAAGGTATATATCATTCTGGAGTTTGTGACTGGAGGAGAGCTCTTTGATAAAATTGTAAGGCTGTTCCTGTATGATATAGTATTTTTTACTTGAGCAAACAGAAATTCAATTGATTTTTTTTTCATTAATTAGTGAGATATTGCAGAAATTATCTATTTGATGACTAATTATGCATCCGTCCCTCCCTCCTTCCCTTATTATTATTACTATTAGTATTATTTTCTAAACATGTTAATTTTAAACATGAACTGGGTATGCAGGTTCACCAAGGTAGACTTTTGGAAAATGATTGTAGGCGATACTTTCAACAGCTTATAGATGCAGTTGCTCATTGTCACAGTAAGGGTGTATACCACAGAGACCTAAAGGTGCAGAGAGATATTTAGTTTTGAATTCTTTTAGCAAATGTGATTTTATACATCATCTTTGGTCCACACCCTGATAGTCTTTCTTTCCATCCTATGTATAGCCTGAAAATCTTCTTCTAGATTCTTATGGAAATTTGAAGGTTTCTGACTTTGGACTGAGTGCATTGCCCCAGCAAGTAAGCATGATTGAGTTAATTTTGCCTCTCAATACCCAAGAAATTTGCTTGCCCTTCACTTTTGTTTTTCCTATGATAAGAAGTTTTCTTCTTTCCCACCCACTCTACATTCTCTGATTATTTGGTTGTCATGATAGGGTGTCGAACTTCTTCACACCACTTGTGGAACTCCAAATTATGTTGCACCTGAGGTATTAAATCATTAGGAAACTTAATGATTTTTTAGCAAATGTGTCATATTCTTTTCTATACTTTGCTGCTGGTTTGGACTTATACACAGACTCAAAATTTGGTTCTATTGATTTAGGCCAGACTTTATGCTGTCTATGCTCTTATACATGGACTTCTGAATTTCAATTCCTGAGATTAAGTATCATCTTTCTGTATTATTGATTCTTTATTCCTGCTAGTGAATTTGATAAAGCTGTTAAAGGTAGTATGCCAGACAAAAATTACAAATTCCAATGACTTGCTGGTTTATGGAAGGTGTTGTATGTTTCAATTACTTAAATGTTGTGTAATTGTGAAAGCAAGTTTCTTAATAATTTCTTCTTAAAATAAAATCATTAATATGCTTAACATTCCTTGCACAAAACTATTGCCAATAGGTCCTCAGCAACCGCGGCTATGATGGTTCTGCTGCTGATGTGTGGTCATGTGGCGTCATCTTGTTTGTTCTTATGGCTGGATATCTTCCTTTTGGGGAGACAGACCTTCCAACCTTATACAAAAAGGTTAGCTGTCATTGATTTGCTTTTGGTGAAAATGTGTGAACTGTGGGATTTAATTTCCTTGCTTGGTAGTGAATTAAGAGATTAAAGACATTTCTGCTCGCATACTAATTCAATTTCTTCACAGTAGAATTGTAAAGTAAACTTATGTGGCAATGGCATTTTTATTTGACTCTCTGCCTTTCAAATTGTAATTAAAACATTTTTCTTTCCATTTGTTTCACTTTAGTCTTATCTTCCGTCTTTTATTACTTATATCTACTTTAATGTTTTGGATGTTTTGTGTCCGATATTCAATCAATCTGAACACTGATATCACGTGTCTGTCCTTGTCAGGTAGAGAGACAAAACCTACAGAAACCTCCTGTTTGATCTTTTGTTTCCCCTGTAAACAAAGTATTAATGTCATGCTATCATTTAGTGCGATATAATTATGACTGAGAAGCTTCTAACTTTCTTTTCTTTGGTCTGTAGATAAATGCTGCTGAATTTTCCTGTCCGTTTTGGTTTTCAACTGCGGCTACGTCCTTGATCCATAAGATACTTGACCCAAATCCAAAAACGGTGAGTGTTTTGTTTTGTTATATTCGGTTATATTCATTCTTTTCTGGGATAACGATCTGGTTTTAAAGGTGCTTACACCTTAAGGTGCTTACAACTTGAGTGTGTCACCAAACATATGTAGTTCATGCATAAGACAATAACCTTTCATTCTGTCAATTCATTATATTCCAAAAATGCTAATGAAGTTTGAGCTATATTTCTGAAGCCTTTGTTTTATGTTTACAAGTTCTATATAAATTATTGCATCCATTTCTTAATGCATTAATTTAATGCACGCTTCACGGGCGTGAGTTGGTAGGTCGGTGACTGGATTAAACTTTAGGATATGATTTATATTCATCCTTCCTTCGCTTTTTGTGATTGTTTTCATTTTAATGCAGCGTATTCGGATTGAAGGAATAAGAAAACATCCATGGTTTCAGAAAAACTATAATCCTGTCAAATGTAGCGAGGAAGAGGAAGTGAATTTGGATGATGTCTGTGCCGTTTTTGATGACATCGAGGTTGGTTGTTTCGTGATGCTATTTCTAGTTGTTAGTCTCATCCATATAGATTTTTTATGATCGAAGTCGACAGAGTTTCTGCATTTCATGACA
Source organism: Citropsis articulata (assembly GCA_030449925.1). Taxonomy (NCBI): domain Eukaryota; kingdom Viridiplantae; phylum Streptophyta; class Magnoliopsida; order Sapindales; family Rutaceae; genus Citropsis; species Citropsis articulata. Next base: position 19,056,135 of record JASUUH010000121.1, on the reverse strand, counting down.
TCACCTGTAGATTTGTTATTTGGAGTAGGTTTAATGTAACCTGATTGCATTCGTATCCTTTTTGCCTTTGCTTTGGTATTTTATATGCACGCAATTTTGCTTTACTTGGAAATGCTGCTATTTTACAGGACCAATATGTAGCTGAGCAGTCAGAAAATAAAGTCGGAGGTCCTCTCCTAATGAATGCATTTGAGATGATTACTCTATCCCAGGGTTTGAATCTGGCAGCATTGTTTGACAGGCAACAGGTATACAGTCCAGAGTCTAGAAGTTCTGCTGGTTGATGTATCCTAAATTGGAATTATAGTCTATTTGCAGCCTTTCTATCATGAGAATTTCGGTTGTATAAGTACTTTTTTTACATTAGCTAGGACATTATTTGACCTGATTCTGTTGGAAGCCTTAACTGTAAAACTCTGGCTGATTAAAATCTGCAAATTCTAAGGAAGTTGATCTCATGAGATGGAAGTTATTGTGTGGGTTATCTTTTAGTCTCTGTACTATGCCTATATAATCTGCTACTAAAAATTTCTGCAGGTTAAGGCTAATTTAAAACTATAATTGATATTTTATGTCAGGAGTTTGTAACATACATTGCTATCATAGATTTTATGAGATGCATACATAACATTGCTTTTTTGTTGATCTATTTTTTAGGTTTAATTTGGTGTTTTTGTTTTACTGTGAAAGATGAATATTAGAATCTCCTCTCTTATCCATCTTTCAGGATTATGTTAAAAGGCAAACTCGTTTTGTATCCCGCCAACCAGCACAAGTTATAATTTCAAATATTGAAGCGGTTGCAGAATCTTTGTCTCTTAAAGTGCATACCCGTAATTATAAGGTATGCCTTGTACTTATCCACTTTAAATCTTACATAATTATTCTTCTTCGAAAATCATTATCTTTACTTTCGTGCTGTAATGTTAAGATGTAATCTTTTGTTTTGTGGATTATAATTTATATTTGCTAGTTATTTGTTAATAGATAGTATCTTGTAATGCTGGCCAAATTTCAAACACATAGCTCATAAAATGTACATAAACCCATAAGAAATATATACACAATTTCACATTTACCAAGCAATGGAGCAACTGAAAAGGGAGAAATGAGAAGGCAAAGAACATCCTATAGTTTATTCTTCATTTTTGGCGTTGTATGTTATGAAGGAAAAACTTAGTAAATGGTTGATTGGTGTTCATCTCTTGGATATTCTAGTGTATATGAAAATAAACATGTTATTCACATTCTCTTTTCTTTTAAAATTTATTATATTTATTTATTTATTTTGTAAATATCCACAGACAAGACTGGAAGGAGTATCTGCAAATAAGACCGGACAATTTGCTGTTGTTCTGGAAGTAGGTTCCTAATTTGGTTTCTGCAATATTGTTTTTGTTATTCTGTGAAAAGGCTTTGATTTAAGTATGAGTACTAATTTATATTAATTATTTTTCATACAAAGGTTTTTGAAGTTGCACCATCCCTTTTCATGGTTGATGTTCGGAAGGCTGCTGGAGATACTCTTGAATATCACAAGGTTAGCAGCACGTACTAACCTACAAGGCTTGATTGTGTGAGTTCTTAATTTTTGTTCAATTATACCGAAAAGACTTATTAGATAGGCCAAACATGTGCACACAATTTTATTTTATTCTGGAAATCATAGAGACATGGACTGCTTGTTTATGTCATCATGGAGTAGGTTTCAAGTATCATCTCGGAAAGAACAAAAAAGGAGGGGAAAAAAGGGGGGAAAAATAAAAAATAAAAAAAGAGAGGCAAGCTGGGTTCTTATGATAGGGGATTTTTCATATCTCATAACTATCATTTACCTCTTTTGCAGTTTTACAAGAATTTCTGCGCTAAATTAGAAAATATCATCTGGAAACCGACAGAGGGTTCCAGTCTGCTTAGGACAATGACTTGCTGATCCTGTAAGTGTAGGTGTGAAGCAAATCAGTCAGCAGACAGGCCAAACAAAATGCTCTCTCCTTAAATGAATGAGGCCATAAAATAAGCTGTTGGATAATATTATTATGTCTGCCTCATGCTTGCATTCATAATGTAAATTGTGATATCCCCATCAGGCATGAACAATTGTATTTCTTTGTATAATGTAAATGGTCAAGGTCTCAGTGGAGACGTTCTTGTATTTATAGGCTTTTTGCGCTAAAAAATCACCGTCCATGTCTGAAATAGTGTTAAGAGTGTTGCAGGAAATCGGGAATCTAGATGTTGGCATGCTCATGTAGCAAAATGAAAATCTCTTAATAAAGTAACTGTTTGTCTCTTGTGTTAGCCTCTTATTTTTCTTGACGCCTTAAGAAAATTGCTTGTTATTGGATTACAATTTGGCTAATTGCTTGTTATTGGATTACAATTTGGCTTTCTTTCAACCGTACACGGTCCTCGTGGAGCTAGTATATTACGGGATGTGGAGGCAGCTGAAGTAGGGCAATGTGTGTAAGTTAAGGTCGTGAGGTTGGACGCATTAACTATTTATTGTAGTTTAAAAGATAAGTTGTTTTGATTTTACACTTTTGTGATGAAAAAATTATTATATTTGATTATATTTTTATTAATTTTGTCAAAAATTATTATGTAAAAATTATATTTATTATATATTATTAATTTTTATTTTATAAATTTTTTTTTTCTATAGTCGTATAACTTAAAAATTATAACAGAGCCGAAGTGTTTTGTGCGGCGGCATTACTTGATTTCCACCTCTTTTTCATTATTTACTCGGCTGCCACTGGATGAGTCATGACGACCCATGTTGTAGTCTCTGTGGTGTGCCACCGTGATGACAAGTTTCTTGTATTTCTAATTAGGAAGAGGTTAAATAACTTTCCAAGAAGCATAATAATAACTTTCGGTGGGCAGGCAGCACCGGGAACATCTTTTTTTTTTTTTTTTTTTTAAATTATATGAGACTAATGTTCAAATTATAATTCATATTATATAAGATTTATAGCTATAATTACGATGCGTATGTATGTGAATATTCGTGATACCGATATGGCGGCGAAACCCTCTGGAAAATATTAGGGGACGTGGTCCAATTACTAGCTAAGCGCTCTCGATATTCGGTTAAGGGCGCCTCCGAATATTGGCAATTCACTATCTTTCAGTTTTAAGCTCTCTTCGAATATTAGGAGAAGATTATTCGTGAAAAGAAGGCGCACTTGTGCTGTTCTCTTCGCGTAGATTTTAGATTCTAATATATAACATGAGCCAGAAGATTATGCTTCGCTCAATTTTGAGAATAAAAATTAAGAAAATAAATTACGATATGCTGAGCATGCCTCGCCGCCATGTTTATAAGCAAACAGTGGCAGTAGTAGCCACAGTGATTCATGGCAGGAACATCTTAAAACCATTTAATTGACATCACTATCGGCTGCAAATTACAATTTACATAATTTGCTGTGGGTGCAAGGAATTATGAACGCAGTTACACAAGGGAACCATCATGATAGCAGGAATAAATGTGGGAGTGATGTTACAAATACCAATGTTGTATAGACAAGAGAAGGTCTTTTTTGGGTATTCGGATTTTCTTCTTTTGAAGGAATACGAAGGTAGTCGGGTTTTCATCTTTTTATGAAGGAATCTCTGTCGTATTCCTTCAAAAGAAGAGAAATATCACTTCATTGTTTTTACGATTACAGGGTACAGCTTATACAGCTTATACACATATAGACAATAAAGGTTTGATATAACACCACGTCACATGCACTAATGGTTTCTTTTCTTTCTTTCTTTCTTTTTTCTTTTTTTTAAATAAATGAAAATTGAAAAGATGTATTCGCACCAAATAATTGAATCAAAAAGTGGCAAAGCAAAGAAAAAAGCTTACAGAGAAAGAGCTACTTACTTTCTTATTCAAAATTAAGAGGACGCAACACGTTGTCTCAACTCTTAAAGCTATAGCTGTTTAGCTACTAACCATTTACATACAAGAGAATACGCATTAGCTTTCGTCTCATGGATGGAACAACTTATTGCCACATTTGCATCTCCATGAGAGCAGATAATAATTTTCATCATCTTGGGGTGTTGATGGTGATGACGATGACGATGACGATGAAGCCTTGAGTTGCTTTTTAGGGTGTGGAGGAATAACTAGAGTAGCCACACATGGCGTACAATTCAAGCACTTGTGTACACACTGTGGAGGCCTTGAACCCAACACCATTTTCACTTGCTTCAAACCTTCATTTCCTCTTGAAAGTACTGAACCAGCTTCCCCCAAAAAAAAAAAAAAAAAAAGTTTCACGTAAAATGAACAGAACTCACTTTCAAAAATAATATTTTCAAAATGGTGGGTTTTTTTTTCTTTTTTTACCTGATTTGGGAGAAAAAATGGTGAAAGAAATGATGAGCATCACGATGACTCTGTTCTTTAGCCCAATTAACCTGTCTCTTGGTGAAGCCATTAGTCTTGTCTGTGACTGTGAGTGAACTAATGGGAGTTTCAAGTTTGGTTGTAATTGGTGAAGGAAGAGATGAGATTGTGTGAATATTCAGCGAGTGGTGGTGGCAGCTAAAAGAGAGAAACTTGCACATGATGGAGGTGCTTCGTTCAAAAAAAAAACAATGCATCTATCAGTTTAAAGGGTCCCAATAGCATAACTTTGTGCTGAAACATCTTTTCAAGAAATAGTAGCTCGGACAGAAGTTACAGATTTTCATCTTTTGCCAGTTGACCTGCCGTTGCTTTGCTATTAAAATTTTCTGGAAGTACAACTACAGTCCTGGTCACTTGTTTTGTTCTATCAAATAAAAAAGAATTAAAAAAACTGAAGTGATTTGGACCCCTTCTTTTGTCATCATAGAAAATGTGACTACCCTTTTGTTTTGATCATTCACTTGTTTCTATACGCTAGTTTACTGTGCACTAGTTTCTTTCTTTTGCCAGCCATGGGCTCGTGCCAATGCTTCTTTTATTTGGCAGAGCCGATGTGAATCTTTGCATGAGTCATTTTGCAGAGATTGCTTATAGAACATAAACTTTGCATGATCGTCGTGCAACGTAATTTTGGGGAATTTTGTCGCCGAAATGTCATATTATTTATGTTGAACATTAGGTGAAAGGCAAAAAAAGAGCGGTAGCGAATTATTAGCTAACTGAACCCTTGAACTTTAACTACTTCTTCATTCCCATACTTGTTATAAGAAACAAATCCCCCGTAGGCCTTTCTGTCAAGAAACATTACTTTCCATTTTATTTTCATTTCAATCTAAAATGGAAGCGCTTTCAACTTCCCCTGAAGGATACAATATGGGAATGTTAATGCTAGCCTGCACGGTATTGTCATGGATATTGCTCATCCGCTGGTGGAGCCATAAGAACCAGAGAGGCCCAAAAACCTGGCCATTTGTTGGAGCAGCAATAGAACAGCTAATGAACTATGACCGAATGCACGACTGGCTGGTGGATTACCTTTCTGAGTTAAAAACTGTTGTGGTCCCAATGCCGTTTACAACTTATACCTACATTGCCGATCCTGCTAATGTAGAACATGTTCTTAAGACCAACTTTGCAAATTACCCAAAGGTATGTTCACTCAGTTTCATCATTTTATTGACATTCTAGTTCTATACTTCGCATTAATGAGAGTCACTGATTTAATTGCAGGGTGAAACGTATCATTCCTACATGGAAGTGCTTCTTGGAGATGGGATTTTTAATGTAGACGGTGAGCTTTGGAGGAAGCAAAGGAAGACTGCTAGCTTTGAGTTTGCATCTAAGAATCTGAGAGATTTCAGCACCAAGGTCTTCAGGAAATATAGCCTGAAGCTCTCTAGTATTCTAACTCAAGCATCATGCCACAATCAAGAAATAGACATGCAGGTAATGCAGAAGATTCTTTACATGTAGTGAATTTTGAACAAATACAGATAGCTAAATTTGATTGCGCATTCAAACTACAGAAGCTGTTTACATTTTCAAGAGCAAGAGTACCAACTACCAAATTTCAGTGCAACTTGATACAACACGTGTGTTTTCATATGCTTTCTTATTGGCTGGCTGTTGTCATGTTTAAAGAGAGCTTTTTAATTATTGTTTCTAGGAGTTGCTGATGAGGATGACTTTAGACTCTATATGCAAAGTGGGATTCGGAGTGGAAATAGGAACTTTGGCTCCTAATCTGCCGGATAATCGCTTTGCTCAGGCTTTTGACACTGCTAATATCATTGTGACTCTTCGCTTCATTGACCCTTTGTGGAAGATAAAGAGATTTCTACACCTGGGCTCAGAAGCTCTACTTGACAAGAGCATCAAAGTAATTGATGATTTCACCTACTCTGTAATCAAAAGAAGGAAAACAGAGATACAAGAAGCTCGTGAGACTAGTGAAGGTACTAAGGTAACATAACATAAACTAATTCACGACAGACTTGAGTCACTTTTCTATCTACAAAAACTAAAAGATTTATATTCACATTTCAAGCAACCTGTTAATCTTGCATGAATGTATCAGATAAAGTATGATATATTGACAAGATTTATCGAGTTAAGCGAAGATCCTGAAAGCAACTTAACTGACAAAAGTCTCAGAGATGTTGTTCTGAACTTTGTGATTGCTGGCCGAGACACAACAGCAACAACTCTCACGTGGGGTGTATACATGGTGATGACACATAATCATGTAGCTGAAAAGCTTTACTCAGAGCTCAAAGCTTTTGAAGAAGATAGAGCAAAGGAAGAGAAGGTGTCATTGGTTCAGTATGATAAAGAGGACCTTGAATCATTCGATCAAAGGGTAACACAATTTGCAGGGCTCTTAAATTATGATTCAATGGGGAAATTATATTATTTGCATGCAGTTATCACAGAAACACTGCGGTTGTACCCGGCAGTCCCTCAGGTATGCATTCTTTGATCAAATTATTAAGTTTCCTCTCTGCACAAGCTTGGCGAGTCATTTTGACATATATTTCACTAATTTAGGATCCTAAGGGAATCCTGGAAGATGATGTCTTGCCAGATGGAACAAAGGTAAAAGCAGGAGGAATGGTAACTTATGTTCCGTATTCAATGGGTAGAATGGAGTACAACTGGGGCCCTGATGCAGCTGCCTTCAAGCCTGAGAGATGGCTCAAAGATGGAGTCTTCCAAAATGCTTCTCCATTCAAGTTTACTGCATTTCAGGTAAGCCTAAAAGATCCAATATCCAGCCATGACATGTCGAGCCACACCGAGGCATCTCATGGTTCTTGCTTTTGTTGATATGTAGGCTGGGCCGAGAATATGCCTTGGGAAGGACTCAGCATATCTCCAAATGAAGATGGCTCTGGCCATTTTGTGCAGGTTTTTCAAATTCAAGTTGGTTCCGGATCATCCAGTGAAATACAGAATGATGACGATTCTCTCGATGGAGCATGGTTTGAAGCTTACAGTAGAAAGACGTTCTTAAAACGACTCTGAGGCCATAATATCCTTTTGCTTACTACCATAAAAAGAAATGTTAAATGAAGAACACATACCAAAATGTCACTTTTCTAAATAAAACTTCCATCTGCTTGATATAAGTTTAGTTTGGCTTGTATTTTAGGCTATACATGGAACAGCGGCCAAGTAGGCAGGGACGATCTTCTTTCTGTCCGGTTGAAACGAAGGACACCGTCCAATGTTAATGTTCAATTGACGGTGCCTCTTCTCTGGCAATGGTGGATGCAAGTGACATAAAATCGATGGTTTATGAATTTTAATTGTTAATAATGCTGCTTCCTTAAGGATAGAAATGTTATGGAAACCAGAGAGTTCCATAATGAAGCTTCATTCCATGGGAAATTTTCATGTTTTGAGACATGTTTAGGCATCAACGTTTCATGTTAAAAAAGGGGTCATTTGAGAATTATATCACACAAAAAGAAAAGATATAACATTCATCACTGAAAAACAAAGTAGTTGTTGCGTACAATTCATAAACAAGAGATGCCATCAAAACTTGCAAGCATTGGTTTAAAAAAAAAAAACAACCACAAAGCAAGGTTGTGATAACAGACCAAATGGAACTGCTAAAACCAAGCCCGCCGGTCTGAGGCATCTCCCACTTGAAATTGCATAAACAACCCAAACACTGAAGGACATTAGAAAAAACCGAGATCCCAGCCCCTGATATGAGTGTATTGTCAAACTCCTGAAAAAGAACATCTTGATCTAGCATGGACTGATTGTAACAGACTTCATCAGACTGAAAATAGAGAAAGCTTTAGTCCAAAAACACCATAGTAGGAATGCACAACTGAAGCTTAAACACTGTGCACGGAACGTCCAGCCAACAGATCCATGACTTATCATGATAAGATATGGAGAATCCACAAGTTGAAACCAAAAACAACTTGGTAAATGTATTCTCAGGGAACCATGGCCATGAACTAGGCAGCCTTCCACCAACGGAAGCTAAAAAGTTGCAACAGGCTTCCATGGAAAGGAAGCCCAACAAAAAAAAAAAAGGTTGAAGATGTAATCTGCTAAAGTTCCCCGGAAAACAACGAAGCTGCTTCTCAACTACCTGCAGGCCCACCAGTTATGATGGATGAGTCAGAAAAAAAAAAAACAGCACTATGCTGATTGCTCTACCAATGTAAACTGACCGTAAGTATTCTTCTACTGTACCCAACTTTAATTTAGGGACGGACGTTCCAGTTCCATCCCAATTAGGAGAGAATATCGCATCTCCACAGGCTTTCCACAAGCCGAGCAACTGTGCTGCTGTTAATTGAGTTGCAGTTTTGGAGATTTAATCCCACCAGAGTCTTGCCTAATTTTTTCAAGGCAGGCATGCTCTTGTTTGATACTTCAGAGCAACTTGACAAGGAAAGGACTTGTAAATTGAGCTGCTCTGCATGAGATAGGGCAGAAATGCCCATATCAGTGATTGCACACTTCGAGACATCGAGGTCACTGAGGAACATACAGTTGTCTCCAATTGCAACCAAACTTGCATCTGTAATCTTCCTGCAACCATCAAGGTTCAACAGTTCGAGGGTTTCACTGTGTAGCCTAGCCAAGGCCAAAACTACTTCATCTGTCAGATTCAAGCACCCACTAAGATTCACCTTCACAAGTCCTGCTTTGCAACTTTCCAAAAGTGGGAAAATCCCAACATCTGTTATTCCATATAGCCCACTCAAGTCTACGTGCTGAAGCTGTGGGCACAGCTTCCCCAGCACGGCAAGGCTAGCATTTCCAAATCCAGGACAGTTTCGTATGGACAAGGAACGAAGAGAACAGTTAGGAGAGAGCATAGGCATTTCCGTTGCCACATCCTTAATACCCATACACTTCACAAGGGTGAGAGATTTCAACTTTGATGCACTGTTGGATACTACACCAAGGATCCCTGATTCGCTAACCCTGTTACACTCCTCCAATTGTAGGATCTCAAGAGATCCAGCGGCTTTAGCAAAAGCTACCAATCCGTTGTCTGACACAAAGCAGCACTTGCGGAGGCACATCTGCTTCAGATTCAAACAACCCTTGCCCATGGCTTCAAGACTCACATCTGTTACACCCCCACAGGAAGCAATTGTCAAAGAAACCAATTTCGGCAAACCCTGAGCATTACCCATGACCCAAAATCCTTTCTCGCTGACATTTGGGAGACCACTCAGGACAAGATTGGTAAGAGCCTTTCCATAATGTCCAATCACAGCCAGAGAGAAGTCTGTGATGTTTAAGGCCTGAAGCTTGACCCTTGTGAGGACAGATGAAGCTGATGATAACAGACTTGATATTCCCTGATCCCTAACAAGAGAGCAGTCCTTGATAGATAGGCATTGTAGCTTGCGGCAAAACTTTCCAACAGCTTGCAGACCATCGTTGCCAATCTTTGAGCACGATTCAATGTTTAAAGAAGTCAAATTAGGGCAGTTCTCAGCAATTGCAATCAAGCTCTCGTTGGATATTGAAGGGCAGTGGCAAAGTTCAAGCTTTTCCAACAAATGGCATTCTTTAGCTATCTCCAAAAGACCTTCATCACCAACGGACGGAACATTCCATAAGGAAAGTGACTTGAGAGAAGGGCAGCCGCGGGCTATTGCTGATAAACCAAAGTTGGTGACTCCATGAGTATATTTGTTTCCTCGGATTGAAAGCTTCCCAAGCCCCCCATGGCCGCTTGTTCCAACAGCAATCGCCGCAAGTCTCAGATCTGTTGCTTTCTTCCCATCCAAGCACCTAGTCAGATAACCATCATCATCTTCATTACATGAGACCATTTCAACATAATCAGAAACTGATGCAACCACCTCCTTCTCCAGCTTCTCCGACTTGCAGATTTCAGCCTTCCGAATACTGGTCAATATCATAAGCCACTTTTTGGAGACACAAGCAGCAAAACTCCTCTCTTTACTGCCGGGAAGGCGTCTAAAGATCTCATACAGGCATTCATCGGGAAGAACATCAATCGATGGTTGATTTTCAAACTCAAATTCAGTTTCACCGGAAGCAAATTGAGCACTATGGCGAGCCCTTTTACGAGGAGGGCAGTAAGCATCCACATAGGAACCAATAGAGAACAAATCATCTCCTGCAAAACCCATCAAACAAGACACTTAGAATGAGCTAAATCTGCAGTAAAATGATTGATTCAATTGCTCACTAATTCCTAAGATCAATTTCTTCCCAAACTAATCTTCCACTAAAATAAGCATAAAAATATATCTTAACAAAGTTGATCAGCTAACAGATCATTTCATGCAGCTAAAGTTATTTATCAGTTGAATCAAATCTAAACGTCCTAAGCAGATGATAAAGAAATCATATCTTGACAAACCAAGAGCCTAAAATAAAAGCCAAAAAAAGGGAAACGACCGTACCACGGTAGTTGACGAGAGCAGGCATGGCTGATGCTGAAGCAAAGCAGTTTGAAAAAAGAACCCTCGCCGGAGAGAAAAAACAGCAACCAAAAAAGACAAGGCGAAGAAGAAACAGATGAAATACAAGAACGCTTGAGAGGTTGAATGCATGAAGTAGCAATAACCCTAAACGAGTAGGGCAAAAAAAAGAAAAGAAAAAAGGAAAGATGGTTTGGTTTAGAATGGAGGAGGAGTTGATGAGGGAATGTGCATGAATGAGTTTGGACCAAAGATGAACAAGACCGCTCTTATTATATACATATGAGCGTGTGTGTGCATGTACCAAGAAAGCTATGCAAGAGGGAAAAAGAGAAAAAAATGGTTGTCGTGTTGAGAATTTTTGAGAAGGTACATTAACTGTGACGACACCCGCCCTGTTTTTGCTACATATGCATTGTATCTCTCCTTTCTCCTTTTTCTTCCCCTATTCTTGCTATTTTATTATTCCAACCAACAACCTCCCTCTCTCTTTGCTTTCCACGTAAACTATTTCTTTTTTTTTTTTTATTTGAACTTTTAGAATTTTCTTCTTCCAGAAAAATTCAATTTGAAATATGATGAAAATGATTTTTTAAAAAAATATTTGGGCTTTTTACCACTACAAACAAACACTACAAAACATTTAATATTTTAAAAAAAAAATTGAAACACTAATTACAGCTATGATATTTGCAAGTTGTGTTGTTAGAAAAATTTTAAAATCACAAGCGATACTTTCGAATAATATGCTTTCAAAGTTGAGCTATAAACTCAAATGATGTGTCGTCCTCAATCAATTATTACTATTGATAATACTTGATTTTTTTTTTTTTATGACAACCATTAATCAGACGCTTTTCAATACGAATGATAAATAGCATGTCATACTGATGCATCATGTTATTTTAGATTTAAAACTTGTATCACAACTTTGTGGGTATATATTATTTGATTTAAATAAAAAGTTTTTTAATGGTGTTGTATAATATTTTACAATATCAATAATGAGATTGTTCTAAACCCTTATTTTAATCTCTAACATTAGGTTAATTAAATGGATAAATAATTAGTTTATTAACAAGCAACATATAATCTTTAAGATTAAGTTGATGAATTTAAATTAAATAGACGTAATTGTGAACTCAATACAAAAAGAAAGAGGCTGCGATCTATTATAACTCTTTTTTTCTTCTTTTAATTTATAAATAATGTTTTTAATCAGTTTGTTAGCTGATATAATATTTCTAAAAAAATTTATACCTTTTTATTTATATAAATATTTTATATTGTTGATCAAAATCTAAAAAGGTACGTTTACTACACTATTAATACCGTAGAAAAAATATCAACATTATAGAGAGACCCTTTAAATAATTAAAGTAAACAAGACATTTTTTCACAGCCAATGAAACGGTGATCTGGCTCACCTCCCTTGTGATATAACTTTTTTTTTTTTTTTTTCATAGACGGATCGTGGGATTATTTTATCCATTAGGAGAAGTTTTGAGTTAAAAATGTGTTGCTTTCGTAAATGGGACTAACTTGATTCTTTTTTCTTTTGTGAGATAAATATGACAAAATTTGATTAATAGAACAAGTTGTGCAAATGATAGATTGATGACAAAAGACTAGCTGTGAAAGACTCAAGTTTGGACTCTTGTGATCTTTGATTAATTGTATAGAGTCACTGCCAATGCAATGCTTTCTAGTTCTGCAATTTTCCAACTATGGAAATGGACAATATGACTTTCGGATTTGGGAATCGGGCCGTACAATGGCCTAACTTTATCATAACTTTAACTCTTTTAATCATCATTTAAAAATTAAAAAAAAAAACTAATTAATGATTAATGAACTATCATTTATCGAATAATAACTTTAATGCCAGCGGCCGTAGACAACCAACACAAAACAAACAAAACAATACAATACATAGATTACAAGATTAATTTAATAAGCAAAGAGCAATAAAATATTTCAAATTGTATTTCAATTTCAATCATTTTAAATACCCAATAACGATTAATTTAGGGTTTATATACTGCACATTCTGTGCAACTAGTCATTTTGGCCGGCCACAAATTGCGAACCATTTCGACTCTCAGCAATTTCCGTTGGGCTTTCAATGCAATTAATGTAAAATAATGGGAAAGATGAGTCCCATCAAAATCAATCAAAATTTACTGGAGAATTAAGAGATTTTGCCATTCACCACTCCTGTTTCATACCCAATGGGCACCAATTAAATCAGCGAGCCGTTGTTTCTTGAAAGTCAAGTTCTCATAAATCGTGGGCCTGCGTCGGTAAAATATTTTTCCAGCATAGGAAATTTTTAGAGCAAAAAGGGCAGTTTAGGCAAAAAACAAAACCATTAAAGCGAAGCCAAGTTGATCTGCGAAACAAGAGCAAATTAAATGAATTCTCATCAATTTGCTCAGAAAAGCATACTTTTGGAGTCAACTAGGCAACCTTTTACTTGTGGCTCGGCTCGTTGGGAATGGTCAATTTCGGTGCTGAGAAAATGAAACAAGCTCATAATTTTTGGGCTTGACTTGCAAATTAAAAATAGAAAAACACCGAATGGGGTACAAAAATCCGCAGGAGACCCATGTCAGCATCATATGGTATGTACTATGTAAAGTTTGTACAGTAGCTTTTTTGGGTTCTTATCGCTTGGGCAATAACGGCGACTGTTTTATATGCAATGAATTTGATTAGTTTTATTAAGAGACTGATAGATTGATGAACATATACAGGTAGGTCCGATGTAAGGAGCCCGGGGATTTAATCAGCTTTATCATCGAATTCATACCAAATGGGCAGAATCAATGGATCTCACAATTCCGATATTGAAATTTTTATCGAATTATCATCCACTTGTTTATTTAGTCTCTTTTTCTCTATCTAACACTTGAATCCTAACTAATATGATATTTATCTATTAAACGATAAAATAGAATAATAAATAATTTTATTTTCATCATTATCAAAAAGATGAATAGTAAATTATTGAAGCTCAAGTTAAAATTCAAAATATTAAAATCCCAAACATTATTCATGTTTGAATAAAACCAATAAATTGACACATAATTTACAATTTCTCTTTCTCTCGTCTTTTTTTTTTTTTTTTTTTTGGTTTAAATAGAAATTTAACCGACTAAAGAGTTATTCCACCGGTTCATGTTACTTTCCAAATTTGTCACGCATTTATGTTTTTCTTTTTCCTATTGATACGAATCATTTTTCATAATATAAAGGAAATATCATTTGCGATCCATGTGTGGCGCACATGCTGCCACCTGATTATCGTAATCTAAAGAATTATGACGTTGTACTTGGAGTATCGCCCAACCAGAAAATAAAACGCAAATTGACCTAATTAAAATTAGGATTAATCATTTTTTTGCATGATTAACATTCGTATGAGAAATGGTTATATAGAATCTCATTTAAATAAAAATCTCTTTTTTTCCTATTTAAAAAAAAAAAAAAGAAACGAACACTTTATTTCACTCGGATTGACCATATAATAAATAAGCCTCTATATGGAAACCATGATGATAAATTAAAAAAAATAATAAATATGATATATTCAAATAAAATTGCAATTATAATTATGATATTAAATTCTTTATATTACTAATTTACATCAATTCATTTTTACCCTCTTTAATATTCGAGGGATATCTACTCCACTCACATTTCGAAAGAGAGAAAACTACATTCACTCAAATTAAGGAACAAAATTAAATACTCATGACCTCACAATTGAGTTCTCACCACTCGGTCTAAAGCCTAGTGGCTTTATAAAATCATTATCTTGATAGCGTGGAGACAGCGGCCATTTCATTCTATGGTCGATGATTATTTCCTGTTGACACCCTTTGTCAAGATGGCATTGAAAAATATCAGCTCCTGAGTTTGAAAATTTGCACATGAAATAGGCTGAAAAAGATCCAGAATATTCAACTTGGAAAAACACTAAAGTACCCTAATATTTACGTCACAAAATGTATGTGAATTGTTCAAAAATATATTGATAACAAAAAAGAAAGAAGACTGGGTGAAACCATTGATTAGATTTATATCAAGAGAAATGGCTCCAGATTTAAAAAAAAGAAGAGAGAGAGAGAGAATGGGACAAAACCAATGTTAATTAGGAGAGTTTTAACCTGGCTCTAAGATAACAGTGAAAACAATAAGTTTAAACCTAGCCCTGCTTCAATATTAGATAATAAGAAAGTAATCAGCTCTTAAATTTATTATGAAATAACAATACAAGAACACAACGAATTAGCCTTACATTATAGGATAATAAATAAGAAAATCAAATATATATACATATTGATAATTGAAGTCATTATAGTTGTGGAATGGTGATCTTTTGTGATCGCATAATCATATTCTTCGAGGTCATAGAGATTGTAATTTGGCGATTGGATATCACGGTGATTTCGTTCTATGATGATTTTTCACTTGAACATTTTCCAAGTTGAAAAAAAATAGAATAAAATAAAATAGAGCTGAGCTTGGCTTGAAACAAGAGCCATTTTTTTTCTTTCTTTTAATAATATTGTATCTAACATTGTTTTTTGAATACCTTGCCGGCAAACGGGGGGAGTACAAAGATCAACAGACAACTTTTAATTTTTTAAACCTTTTCACCCACTTTGCCCCATTTCTAATTTTCACGAGAATTCTCCATTAAAATTGTTTATAAGATACTACCTGCCCTCACCAGGCCATTTCTTATTGTTCATTTTATCACGCTTCGAAGTCGTACAAAATGCAATTTTTTAAGAATGTTGTTGAGTACTGACCAGTGTTAACTTAAAGAGGACCAAATTAAGATCAAATTAAGCTGTAATTCTACCGACCCAATGCAAATGTCATTAAACATATATATACAAAATTTGTAGCATGGGGGTGGGTTGAGCTGTATTAACTTCGCTTTTAAGCGTGAATTAGCAATATTGACCTAGTCACGTGATTAAGAACACTTTATTGATTCAATCAGATTCAATGTTTAATTAACTAATCTACAGTATCTACTCATAATTACAAATTGCAACGACATATCAGATCATCAGCTGAGCAAACAGATCGAAAAAGATCTGATGCACGCTGCAGAGATCATACGGTATCCGTTTTGCTTTATTTCCAAATGTTTCTGCGTGCCATATCTTTGATTTTCTTATTCTGCTGTATATTTCTCTTTGTGTGTGTGTGTGTGTGTGTGTGTGTGTGTACACACGATATCAAATAAATTAAAAACAATTTTGAGATGCATGCATGGCCATTTAGGCCAATTTCAAATAGACCAATGAAATAAATGAAGTGCGTTGAATATGACTATGAGTATTGGCATGGGTTTGGATGATAATAATGATAATAATAATTTTATTTTCGAATTGGAGGACGCGTGAGTAGGTGTTAATGTTATGGCCTGTGACCTACATGCTACATGGGCATGCACAAATTTAAAAAGTGAATCAATCAGAAAGTGGGTGCAACTTTAAGATTTGGTACATTCTCAAGCCTGTCTCTGGCCGATGGCCATCTCCCCACCCACTTGTCAATTTGGTGCGTAAAATGAAATAATATATTTCAGTTTAATTAAATAGGATCAACTTGATAAACTAGTACAAGAACGTATATCACTACTCATTCACTTTACTTCTAACTCCTAGCTTAACCCCCTTGTATTAGAAGCATTAATGATCAATTCATTCATAAATTTTCTAGTGACAGCTCGACTAATTGCTAATCTCAATGTCAAAATCCTACCGCACGAGGCTGGTTAGTATTGTTGTACCAACAAGTAATTAACAGTGCAATTATGATGCAAGTAGCACAATTATAAATTGTTGCATTTGCTTTTCCTCAGTTATATGTGCATTCCTATACCTAAAGCATTTAATTAATCAATAATTTTCCTGCCAGTGGTAGATAAACAATTATAGTCCTGCCAATTTCTTTTCCCTTCCTTTAAGAAACACCCTTAATTGCCTTCCAGTCACTCGCATATAAATACTAAAATTTAAATCTTTCTAACCAAAGTGTTGTTGGGAGTCATCTCCAGGTTCTGACTTCTTGTGATACAGACGGCCAGTCACTCATAATTCTTCAGATAATTAAACCAAAAAAAAAAATTTAAATCTTTCTTTTTAAATTACGTGTTCCTTTCATCTTGCATTTGCCATACCGACCTTCAAAACTTTTAATTATGTTATTGTGTCCACAAAGCACCAAAAATGTCGAATTCAACACGGTTTAGCAGATTGTTTTTAAAAGAAAATACATATTTGTCTCTTTCTATTTGTGCATATAAATATAAATATAAATATATGCAAGCGCGATTCATGCATGCACATTAAGGAATCAGTGGTTAAACTACCAGTTAATCCACATTGCAGGCATTAAAAAATCGTGTTTAGAAGTAAGAGCGCAGGATTTGGTCAATTGAATTTGTTGAACGTCGTTTCTGATATAAAAGCAAGAAAAGATTCAAGCGGCATTTAAGGTAAAACGACAGATTATTCATTTACATGTTTTTGGTATTTGAATAATGTATAAAGTTTCTCGAGCCTATCCACAGCAGGATTCCCTAAGAATAAAAACAAATAATGTAATCATATCTTTGTTTTATTAGGTTTCACATTCAACTTTATAGCAATTTGGTGTTGCGTACATTCACTGAATGAGGGACGCAATATTATGCATGTATCTATTTCCCATTAGAATTTCAATTTTGGTGGTTTGTTTATACTTGCTACGCTATGGCAAAATTTCTTTTCTGGAGGGCTTGACAGTTTCAAATATTATGTCTCAAGTACTTGCATGTACTTGTTACTTTGCTTTTGAATTATATTTATTTTTTTTTTCACGATTATTTTACTAATAAAAGCTCTATAATTGATACCCAATAATTTTCACTTGACAACGAAAGCCTAAAGATGCGTGTTTATCGATTGCTTATAAATTTTTACTTGACAACTTAAGATCAAATTGTTGTAATTCTACCGACCCAATGCAAATGTCATTAAACATATAGGGCATGCACAAATTTAAAAAGTGAATCAATCAGAAAGTGGCAACTTCTTAAGATTTGGTACATCTCAAGCCTGTCTCTGGCCGATGGCCATTCCCACCCACTTGTCAATTTGCGCAAAATGAAATAATATACCTAGTATTTTAAATCTAGGATCAACTTGCAACGACATATTGTTTTTTGGAATACAGCTGGTAAACGTCGACAAAGAACGTAACATTTCATCATTTACACCCACTTACTTTAACTCCTAAGATACCCTAGCTGCCCTCAACTCTTGTATTTCTTAGAAGAGCATTAATGATCAATGATCGCTCGAAGTCGTACAAATACCTTTCTTCTAGTGACAGCCTCGACTAATTGCTAATCTCAATGTCAAACAAATAAAATCTCAAATCTGGTTAGTATTGTTGTACCAACAAGTAATTAACAGTGCAATTATGATGCAAGTAGCACAATTATAAATTGTTGCATTTGCTTTTCCTCAGTTATATGTGCATTCCTATACCTAAAGCATTTAATTAATCAATAATTTTCCTGCCAGTGGTAGATAAACAATTATAGTCCTGCCAATTTCTTTTCCCTTCCTTTAAGAAACACCCTTAATTGCCTTCCAGTCACTCGCATATAAATACTAAAATTTAAATCTTTCTTTTTAAATTACGTGTTCCTTTCATCTTGCATTTGCCATACGGACCTTCAAAACTTTTAATTATGTTATTGTGTCCACAAAGCACCAAAAATGTCGAATTCAACACGGTTTAGCAGATTGTTTTTTAACAGAAAATATATATTTGTCTCTTTCTATTTATGCATATAAATATAAATATATGCAAGCGCGATTCATGCATGCACATTAAGGAATCAGTGGTTAAACTACCAGTTAATCCACATTGCAGGCATTAAAAAATCGTGTTTAGAAGTAAGAGCGCAGGATTTGGTCAATTGAATTTGTTGAACGTCGTTTCTGATATAAAAGCAAGAAAAGATTCAAGCGGCATTTAAGGTAAAACGACAGATTATTCATTTACATGTTTTTGGTATTTGAATAATGTATAAAGTTTCTCGAGCCTATCCACAGCAGGATTCCCTAAGAATAAAAACAAATAATGTAATCATATCTTTGTTTTATTAGGTTTCACATTCAACTTTATAGCAATTTGGTGTTGCGTACATTCACTGAATGAGGGACGCAATATTATGCATGTATCTATTTCCCATTAGAATTTCAATTTTGGTGGTTTGTTTATACTTGCTACGCTATGGCAAAATTTCTTTTCTGGAGGGCTTGACAGTTTCAAATATTATGTCTCAAGTACTTGCATGTACTTGTTACTTTGCTTTTGAATTATATATATATATATTTTTTTTCACGATTATTTTACTAATAAAAGCTCTATAATTGATACCCAATAATTTTCACTTGACAACGAAAGCCTAAAGATGCGTGTTTATCGATTGCTTATAAATTTTTACTTGACAACTAGAGCTTTTATTTTACAACAAAATGTACTAAACGTAAGCAAATTAAGCTAAACTTATTTTGGAAAAAAGAAGTCGATGTTAATTTCTTCTGGTGATGCATGACAAATTTAAGAATCTCGAAGTTGGTGAATGAGTTTATTTTAGTTGAATTAATGAATAGTAGTTATTGCAGCAAAAATATCACCTCACCATTAATTTTTTTTATAAAAAAATTCACTACAAGGCAAATTTTTCAATCTTTTCTGATCTTTTATACTTTTAATCCTCTTCTTTTTTTTTTTTTTTTGTACTACAAACATCATTATTTTGGATTAGTTGTCTTACTTAATCCTCATATATTGACTGGTTTTTATTGTACGTTTTGGATTAATTGTCTATTATGTTACAAACAAATAAAATCTCAAATTATATTATTTTAGCTCATAACATGATGGATGAATTTATAACCGACATATAAATAGTTCCTATAGTTATCCAAGGTATTTAAGTGACTCTGACTTATTAAGAGTTACTGTTTGATCATTTTGTGCCTTGGCCAAAAATGTAGTCACTCTCATCTCTCTTTCTCTCCGCCATGCTTGGCTTTGGTGTGCTAAGCTTTGAGCTTGCATCGAGACAGCAGTATGCTGAGATTTGGATTAAGCTGGAAGGCTGAGGAGGGAGCTGAACGGCAAAGATAAATCATGATAATTAAAATTTTTGCCTCTTCATTTAAATGAATCTGAATATAAATATCTATATAGTAGTATAATTTATCTATTAAATTTTTTTTTTTTTTTGTGAATCTTGAATTCAAATATATTGCGGTTGGCTTAATTGAATAGTGCAATGAATACGTGATATTGTTTTGAGGTAACGATATATGTGTTGTTGGGCTATCGACGTTCTTTTGGTGAACGTGAGGCTGCAGTGCGCAGAGATACCTTGCATTTGCTTTATTTTGTTTTGTGGGGCTGTTAGCCGACGCATTCTACACGTGCCCCAAAGGCAAAGCACGCGTGGATACTCATCATCAAACGAACTACCTCGACCAACACCCATAATATTCCACCACGTTTCAATGCACCCGAACCTTCTCCATATCAGAAAGCTTATTTGGGGCCACGTCAAATCTTACACTTTAGCCAGCAAATGTATTTATCATATATGCGGTATTAATAGTTCCAGAAACAAAAAGAAAAATATTACTTTGATAAAAACATGAAAAAAATTAAAATATTTTTGATAAAAATTAAATCATTTATAACTACCTTGGTTTTTTTAGTTATTTTATACCTTTTATAAAAAATTTTGTAATTCATTTTCTGTCAAAACGATATTGTTCAAAAAAGGGAAAAAAAAAACAATTATTATTGGAAAATGGTATTGAATTGAACGCGTAGTTATTTGGTCAAATGAATTTGTTGGACTTTGCGCATTTTAATTACAAGCGAGAAAAAGATGTTTTGGGTGTTTGAATAATATATTTAGTTTCTTGAGGCCGTCCATCTCAGCATTCATTGCATATAGGGATGGATTATGGGTATGCGTGTATATATTTTTCTGCAAGAAATTAAATTTCGTGGTACCTGCTGAGACTAAAGCAAAATTTCTTTTTAGGGTTTGGCAGTTTCAAATATTAATGAAGCGTTAATTAAGAGGAACTGGAAATGAACACTGACAGTTTCTTCTGGCATGATTTTGTCAAAGGAGGAAACACTAGTTTCGACAAAGAAATCATTTAATTGTTTTTGTGACGCTAACAGATCAACCCACCAACTTTTAAGTAAAAGCAGGAGAGTGCTGCAGACACAACCATAACAAAATTTCAAATATCTGATATAATAGACTCGCTGATTATAATTTTATCTTGTTCAGGATTAATGCAATCTGTGAAGATGATTCAAAGAATCATATATATATAGCATGTATAATAAAAAATTCACGGGCGATATTTGTTGTTGAGCTATATATCAAGATTCATTTGGCGAAGCTGCACCTCCACATTCTTTGCATTTGCTTTTTTGCGGGCCGCAGCTGATGCGTAGTTCTACACGTGTAAATTGCAAGCACTGAAAAGATTCATCCACATTCTTCAATCAACTACGTCCCGAAACCAGTAAAGCCTTCATTGAAATATAAAAGAGAAGAATAAGTTTTTAAATAGAGAAATTCATCTACAATGCAACCAGCAAGGGCCGTCCGGGCTGATCGTGAAGATTGAACATAAATCTGCATCTAATTCATTATTTTGTAGTTTATTGAGTTATATGTATTTATGCAAAATAAGCAGATTGAATTAAACCTAAACACCCGCAACAAGTCAATCATATTTATTCTTGTGTATTTCTTTTTAAAAAACAAAGAGAGAGAAAAGAAATTGTCAAACAAGTGGGTAGTTGTCTTGAAAATAAAATTCACAATGTTGTATTCCCACTGAAACTGAATGATGGTTATATTACCTGGAATGTCGTTAACATTTTCTCTCATAAATGGGCTCGTAATTAAACTCGACCTGCCTCGTATCCATTTGTTGACAGATCCACATTTAACCACGCTGTATATGGGCCATTGCCAGCTTTGGTTTTTCGTTCTGATTTGGGCGAAGCTTTTCCGTGAAACTACATGATACAGCATCTCGAGTAACCCACTAACTCGACGAACGATCTTACACAGCAGCAGTGGCAGGAACTTAGGTGGTCTTTTTTTTTTTTGTCTGAAGTTTAAATTTAATTTTTTTTTAGATATTTGTTTATTTTAAGTTTTTTTTTTAATTTATTACTTATTGTTAGATAATTTTATCTAAATAAAAACAGTAGAAAAAATTCACTCTTATCTGAAGTTTGAAATCTAAATAGAAAATTTTAATTTTAAATCTCAAAAATACTCTTAACAATTTATATATTTCTAATATTATATATAAACCTAATATTTTTATATTATTCTTGAAGTTATTTTTTTTAATTGCTTTAAATTTTTACTCTCATGATAACATTAACTAAACTTAAATATTAAACAAATCAAATTACGTCCACTGTGATTAATCAAAAATAAAATAATAGTGTTGAATTTAGAATAAAATTTGATGTTATCATTACATTTTTTTAATTAAAAAATTAAATTAAGATCAACAATGATAGTAATTTTTTTTAATGCTTCCAAACTAATTAACTTGTGAAAATTATAAATTGTGAAGAACAAATATATGCACCACTTAAGAAGATATTTTCACTTAGACCTATTCAGACTTCAGTTAAATTCAGACATATTCAGATTTCAGATAAAAAAACAAACGCAACCTTAGTCTAGCAGGGGATAAATTTAAATAATAATATAATTTAAAAATAGTTAACAAGTAACAAATGCCTAAAATAAAAATTCATTAATATATTTAATTCAATACATTTATAACTAACATCGACTTAATTCCATATGTTAAAAAAAATTTGAAGAATAATCTTATCATCGAGAATACAAAATAAATCTTTTTTTGTATATACAATAATAATATCACTCAACTATTGATCTCTCATCTGATTTCATAGATGATTTTTCACAAAATTCATAGCAAAAAATGCTTTTTTTACTATAGTTATGAGAATTAGTAAAAACAATAAATAAATTAGTGAATACAATTTATCCTTTTTAGTATCAATAATTGTTCTTATTAGCTTGTCAATTCCTTTCAAATTTTGAAAATTTATTGTCATAACTCACTTTTATAATGTAAATATTAAGTTGAATTTTAAGTGACATAAGACTCATTAAAGAAAGATCATTTGGATAAACCCAGTGTGGTGAATTTTTTTTTTTTATTCGTGTGTGAGAAGAGTTAGGGCTGGAGTCTGCAAGCATTTGTTTCAAGGTTAGTCTAGATGGAAATTCATCAGCATTATTTCAAGTCATGCAAGTAACTTAAAACAGACATTACAGACTGTACCATGGTAAGCATGACCATGGACTGCTAAAATAGGTACGAATCATACTTGCCCAGTAGCTGCTGTAATAAGCATCCACGTCATGTAATACCTTCCAAAGGTAGCTTTCTCTAACATTTGAGGCAGTATTTTTCCCGAGATCATTGAACAAATCTGCAACGTATTCTTCACCTTCAGAAAAATTAGTAATGACTCCATCAAGGCCAAGTAACGCAACATCTCTTGGTTGGCCGATGAGACGGTACATGAAGGAGACATAGTTTGAGAAGTATTTGATGTTACGATCCTGGCATTGTTCCAAGGCAACGCAATTTATCAGCACAGTAGTGGTGATGTCGTTTATGGTGATGGCTGGAATTTGGAGCACCTGCTTGTTATATTTGATATCCAAAAAGGTTTCAGCTTTTCTTGGCTTGATCTTGATTCCTGATCGCTTGAGTTGTGTTACGCATTGCAGTGAATGCGTAGATGGACTGTATATCTCTTGTTCAGCAATCGAGTTGACTGAGGACGATGGAAGGAGAGCCAGGTAAAATAACTCCAGTAAGTGACTGCATGTCAGAAATTGGGGCCGGTAGTTAAGTCTTGGACCAGACCAGGAAAGACTGAAAAATTCTACGATGGGCTTGATAAAAGTTTCGTCACAGCCAGACCTGTTAAACAATGACTTGAGAACGAAGAGAGGAAGTTGGTTCTCAAGTTTAACAATGTCCCTGACAAGCACGGGAATTAACCATGTCCTAGTGAAGATAGGGTCATCTAAGCCCAGGTCCGTATCAGATTCGTCTCGGCCAAGGTGGCATAAGATCTCAATGAGAAAGCAACCGTCAAGCAGCATCATTTCTGCAAAATCTTCACTCGACATGAATACATTCGCTGAGTAGCACCTTCTTGCGAATGCTTCTATCCGCAGCATTTCCAGCAGATGATCATGAAGGCCTTTTTCGGTCCGAGTCCGATCAATTCTAAACCCCACCAGTCAACTCCCTATATACCTTTCAACCCAAGTGTTAAACTTGTTAAGAGAAGGAGAAAAACAACTCCCATGTCAAGCCCATATGCAAGCACGTAATTATACTTAGCCCACCAATCTTTGTATTTCTTAAATACAATGAGGTTGTATAGAATTGCCACAAAAGTCCACGACCAGTAAGTCACTGCACCAGATCCCAGCACGATGACATTACCCGTCAGCATAACTGGAGCGTTGATGCTTCGGATCCAATCCTTCCTAGGAAAGAACTTTGATAAACCCCAACCAAATAACGTTGCAGTCACGCCAATGGGGAAGAAATAAATTAGATTCGAGGACATTCCATGCGGGAAAAACATACGTTGAGGACCTATCACAGCCCAAATAGCTGAGGTGGCGTTCTGTATGTGGACCCCAGGACATGTCCATGGACTGCCCTTGGGCATCTTTTCGGGTTGGCAAATATTGTCCGCAGGTGAGAGCAGCCACCATGTCGCAGCAAAGCTAACAATAGATGAGATGGCTGTTCCAGTTGCTTGAGCCACAAACAATTGATCTAGAGGGAATCTTCATGTAATGACCAAGTTTAAAGTCATTGATGAAGTTAAGAGTATGATAATAAACAGATGATTTGTATACTTTAAACATCAGGTTGGCTATTGGATAAAAACTTTATTTAAATAAGTTTTATTTTAAAAAATTACTAAACAGAGCATATGACGATCGAGAAAGAAAATATGTACGCCGTACGCATAGAAAACTACATCTAGTAATGTGTAAGGATGTCACATATAAGGACTAATTACCAGACATTTCAAAAAGATTCCCGCAATGCGTTGGACATGAATTTTGTTTAGTTCTATAATTGGAGAAGCAATTAAAATTGACAAAAATGATGATTGAATTAATTAGGAATTCGGCCCAAAAGTTCATATATTTATAGTAGAAAAGTTTCCTCACTGTCACAATTACCGTACTGTTGGGCTCATCTAATCCAGAGGTAGCCAATGTAGAAAGCAGGACATCTTCTTTAATCGTGAACCGGCCGAGAAGGTCCAATTTTTTTTTCCAAGTACTTTCACAAGTTTAGATGGCAGAGCTGCAGCCATAAATGCACACGTGATAGGTCCAATAATCCATGCTCGAAATGTTAAAACAGGTTCTGTTGGGCCATCTGTGATGGAATTTGTGAGTCTCACTTGTTCTATGGGAGAATCGTTGATTTAATCTTCTGTGGCTATTTATCAACTAGGCAATGAAGCAATTAGAATATATATAATTTTGAAAAGCTGAAGAGTTTATCATATTTTAATCAATCATACAGAAGAGTTTATATTGCTAAAATATCTTCTTTATTCTTCATGAGAAATATTACAGGAAAAAATGATTTGAAAACGTGCGGCGAACATATAGTACTGGATCAAATTTATATTTATCAGACATATTTCATTTCATCTGTAAACATGAATAGCCAAGTTGTTATTTTCTTGATGAATCAAACCACAACTAAACACAAAACATTTGCCATTGAAATATAATTTTTGGCTCATACGTATGTAATACCTAGATAGAAAATACCTTCTCCCATTTCAATTTTCTCGTCTGCCATGGATTAAAAGCTTTGAATAGCGTTGATCCATATGTGGTTGCCACTAGGCTAATGAAGTTGATGATTATTATTTGGTCAAAATATTCTTAGCATGCAAGTGAATTTGCCATATATATATATATATATATATATATATATATATATATAGAAAAGATGAACTGAGCACACCATTTCATACCATTCTTGATAGCTCAAAATTGATAACAGATATATTCCAGCAGAATTTGACTTGATTTGTACAAATCCTTTCATTTTGTCTTCTACTTCAAAATTATTGATTTGTCATAAATATTGTCTTTATATTTTAATTCTAATTAATTCTTTCTTGATTTGGTGGCAAAAAAAAAAATAAAAATCAAATGGTGATTAATGGTTAATAAATAAAAAATAAAAAAGTTAAATTATACTCATTACATTTTTTCTAAAAAAACATATGCTATAAGATCTTTAAAAGCATATGAGAGTTAAGATCAAAAGAGAATATCGGCTTTAACCCAAGGGTGGGGTGCAAGAAGATCGAGACCCAACCCAGTGCACCATTTCCTCAATAAAAACAAAACGGAGTGAATACAATACATGGTGATGTGTTTGATTTTCTCAATAAAAGCAAAATGGAGTGAATACAATACATGATGATGTGTTTACAAATTGGTAACTGGAATGGGTGGAAACGAAAATAAGGAATCGGAATACAAATAAGATGTATACTTAAACTGTAGGAATTGGAATTCAAATATGTTGTACTCTCCATTGATATATTTATTTTGTCTTAAAATCAGAATGAATTATTTCAAGTTATTAAAATGCTCTTAATTAATTATTGTCATTATTATTATTATTTATTATTATAATTTTGATTATTATTGATAAAAAATTATTATTATTATTAAATAAATAAATAAATAGATAGGAATAATAATAACAACAATGGCGCTGACGATAATGACGATAATGACGATAATGACGATAATAGTAGTAGAAGGAGGAGGAGGAGGAATAATAATAATAATAATAATAATAATTGAGGAAAAAATGAAATTATTATATTTAGATGGTTTAAATAATGAGTTCCCATAATCTCATTCCTTATTTTTATTTTTCATGTAGAGTCCACTATTTACATTCTTGTTCTCCTTTTATTTTTGTAAGTAAATAACATTAATGATTCTGATTTTTTATTTTAATTCTTCAATCTTATAGGTAAATACGAATAAATTTTAAGTTTTAAGATGTGTCGTATTAGAGAATTAATTACAACAGATTTTTCTTTATATTTTCTATTAAATTGTAATCCCTTGATTCTTGTAATTAGTTGTAATCCCTTGATTCTCGGATAGCTTCCTATTTTATGGTTTGAGTAACTTACTGCAATGCCCAATACGTGTGTATATATATTCAGTCCTAATCAAATGAAAAGAATGCCATATTTCCTCATCATTCTTTTCTCTCGTTCTCAACATGGTATCAGAGCATAGTCCTCTTGGGCATATTTTCTTCTTTTTCTTCTAAAAAATATATATATATATATTCAGCCGGCTCTCTTCAATGGCTTCCGATGCAACCTCCTCACCCACTACTGATTCTATCACCATCCACAACTTCCAGGATCCTCAACATCCCTTCCTTACACTTAATCTCTCCAATATCACCAAATTATCATCCATAAATTATCTCACATAGAGTCTTCAAGTCAAATCTCTTCTTGAGGGCTATGATCTTCATTACTTCATTGATGGCACTCATACTACACCACCACCCACCATCACCGTTAATAATGTTGCAACCCCAAATCCAGCATACACAACCTGGAAATGTCAAGATCGTCTCATCTTTAGCGCTTTCCTTGGTGCTATCTCTATTTCTTTACAACCGCTTATTGCATGAACCACCACCTCCCTTGAAGCATGGCAAACCTTAGCCAATACCTATGGCAAACCTTAGCCAATACCTATGCCAAACCATCTCGTGGTCATATTAAACAATTGAAGGAACAATTAAAACGGTGTACCAAGGGCTCAAAATCAATTAGTGAATACATGCAGCCAATAAAAACTCGAGCTGATGAACTTGCTCTTTTGGGGAAGCCTGTAAATGATGAGGATGTTATTGATCGGGTCCTTGAAGGACTTGGTAATGAGTACAAATCCATCATTGATACGATTAATGCTCGTGACACACCAATTTCTTTTGCTGAACTCCATGAGAAACTTCTCAACAAAGAAACATCTCTTCAGACCATCGAATCATCCTCTCTATTACTACCGGCAACGGCAAATCCCTCAACCTTCCAGAATCGTCCAAATTGGCGTCCACCAACCAACAATTCATCACAACCACGCCCTACCACTTCAATTCCTCCTCATGATAGCGCCAACCCAAACCTTATTTGGGTCGTTGTCAAGCATGCGGCATCCAAGGACACACTGCCAAACACTGCCCGCAGTTTCGCCTTGTTACTCAACAACAATCTCCAACACCTCATCCTCAAGTCTCTCCGGGCTATCGTCCTCCCACACCTTGGCAACCACGAGCCCATCATGTAGATCTCGGAAACAACACTACTCCTACTTGGCTGCTGGATAGTGGCGCATCTCACCACGTTACATCCGACCTGAGCAACCTCTCTCTTCATAGCACATATCAAGGATCTGATGATGTCATAATCGGTGATAGATCGGCCCTTCACATCACCCATACCGGTTCTACCAACATACCCACTTCCTCTTGTACTTTTACTTTACAAAACGTCCTCTGTGTTCCTTCCATGAAAAATAACTTAATTTCAATTCATCAATTTTGCACTCATAACCATGTTTCTGTTGAATTCTCACCCTCTACTTTTCAGATGAAGGATCTAAACACGGGGGCAATCCTTTTAATGGGCGAACTTAAGGATGGCGTATATGAGTGGCCAACTTCCTCTCCTTCAGTTACCTCTTCACCGTTGCTTGCTTTTTCCAGTGTCAAGCCCACTTCATCCGAGTGGCATTCTAGACTAGGTCATCCGTCATTTACTATTATGAAAAATATTGTTTCCAAATTTTCTTTACCATTGTCTAGTCCGTTAAACTCTTCCACACATTGTAATGTATGTTCCTGTAATAAAAGTCATAAAATTTCTTTTTCCTCTTCTACCTTAGCCTCATCCCACCCTCTTGAACTTATCTTTTTCGATGTATGGACCTCTCATATTTATTCTGTTGATGGTTTCCAGTACTATGTTATTTTTGTTGATCATTATACACGATATATTTGGTATTATCCACTTAAACGGAAATCTCATGTGTATGATGTCTTTGTACGCTTTAAGGCATTAGTCGAAAACCAATTTAAGCACCGCATAGTTACCCTTTATTCGGATAATGGTGGTGAATATCAAGCCCTTGATAGTTTTCTCTCCACCAATGGTATATCTCATCTCACTACACCACCTCACACACCAGAACATAATGGTCTTTCCGAACGTCGTCATCGCCATATTGTTGAAACCGGTCTATCAGTTCTTACTCATGCGTCGATGCCCTTTACTTATTGGACTTACGCATTTGCCATTGCTGTATATCTCATCAACCGTATGCCTACACCTACCTTATATTTTTCGTCTCCCTTTGAAACACTCTTCAACTCTCCACCCCACTATACTAAATTTTGGGTGTTCGGTTGCTTATGTTATCCATGGTTTCGTCCCTATTCTCAACATAAACTTGACTCTCATTCCGGCACTTCTCTATTTATTTTCCACGCAGGTGACGTTACCATATATCTACTTGTTTATGTGGATGACATCATTATCACAGGTACCCACCCAAACATTACTCAACGCTACATTCATCTTCTAACACAAAGATTTTCAATTAAGGATCTTGGTGACTTGTCTTATTTTTTCGACATTGAAGTTCTCACCACTCCATCTGGTTTGTTGCTCACTCAAAGATGCTATATTACTGATCTTCTTAGCCGAACAAAAATGTCTGGTGCAAAACATGTTACCACACCTCTTGTTACCGATAACAATCTCACACTTCATTCAGGTACAACTCTGACTGACTACACCGAATATAGAAAAATTATTGGCAGTCTACAATATCTTTGCCTCACTCGACCAGACATAGCATATGCCGTTAACAAGCTTTCCCAATTCATGCATCACCCGACATTTGAACATTGGAATGCTGCCAAACGGCTTCTTCGATATTTGTGTGGTACATTGACTTATGGATTATTTCTTCATAAAGACAATCCATTTTCTCTTCATGCCTGCTCAGATGCAGATTGGGCTGGCAACAAAGATGATTATACCTCTACGAGTGCCTATATTGTCTACCTCGTTCGTCATCCTATTTCTTGGTCATCCAAGAAACAACGTACAGTTGCTTGGTCATCCACAGAAGCTGAGTATCGATCAGTTGCTGCTACTACTTCCGAGATCAATTGGATTTGCTATCTTCTCACAGAGCTTGGCGTCACTCTTCTTACAGCACCTGTTATCTATTGTGATAATGTCGGTGCCACATATCTCTGCTCTAATCCAGTTTTTTATTCACGCATGAAACATGTGGCCATTGACTATCACTTTATTCGGGATCAAGTTCAATCCGGTGCTCTTTGTGTTACTCATGTTTCCTCAGTAGATCAACTTGCAGACGCTCTCACCAAACCGCTTCCACGATGTCGCTTCGAAGAATTACGGGTCAAGATTAGAGTCTCCTCCGGCGCTCCATCTTGAGGGGGCATATTAGAGAATTAATTACAACAAATTTTTCTTTATATTTTCTATTTAATTGTAATCCCTTGATTCTTGTAATTAGTTGTAATCCCTTGATTCTCGGATAGCTTCCTATTTTATGGTTGAGTAACTTACTGCAATGCCTAATCCGTGTGTATATATATTCAGTCCTAATCAAATGAAAAGAATGCCATATTTCCTCATCATTCTTTTCTCTCGTTCTCAACATGCCGCACACAGCAGAAGTAAATCACACTGTCCACTCCAGTGACATATTATCGTTAGCCATAAAAATTTTAATATGATTATATTTCAAATTTAACTGCTGAAAAAAGATATAAAAGCTTCGGCAGTGACATCAAATTAAGAAATTAAGTCATTGATTTGAAATTTATATATTTAGATTTTTACACCTGGTTTGTTTCCAATTCAAAAAAACAACAATAACAACTATTAAAAAAAAGTAAATAAAAATAAATAAGCCGAGAAGGTAGCTAAAATCCAATGAAAAAAACAATCATGAGACATCGATCTGTGCAAGTTTCTCTAGTATTATGATTTATTCTTAGCTATAAAAGGGTTACGTGCAACGCATCCATTCTTTCAATATATAAATTTTTGTTGTTACTGATCATGACTGAGTTTTAATTTTCTGAAACTACATACATATGATCAAACCTAATTTCACATGATGATCCAAATTAATTAGCTATATTCAATCCTCAACACCAAACAATTGAGGCTAAGCTTCTTCAAATTAGGTTTTGTTAGAGCTGCTATTAGCAAGGACATTTGCAAGTGTTAAATTCGCTTTATATATATATAGGTTGAATCAATACCAGTTTTATTGTCATTAAGCGCTTTTGTTTTTTGTTTTTTTTTTTTTATATTTCAATCTGTTGGGGGATCAATGGTTACACTGATGAGTCACCTAATTGTTTTGATAGATTCATGCTTACAAATCTACAACTGCCAAGTGCCAAATTAAAAATCGAAGGGCAATGCTTAGAGCTTTGGAAAAGGAACGGAAACCAGCGGTTTGTACTATAAACAAATTGCAGCAAATTAAAAACTTTAAAGAGAAGATATTAATGTGATGATAATCAGAGCCGATTAAGGTCTTGATTGGAATTAATATTGGCAAAACTCGAGTTTAGGTTCGGGTATCATAATATCCGGACCCGAATTGGATGTCATTTTTAGACATTCAAGTAGGGCTTAAAAAATCCAGCATTGGTTCAGATTTTAATTCAATACCCGGATTTTATACTCTTTTAATATATATTTTTTTTAATTTTTTGTAATTTTATAATTTTTAAATTTATTTCAATGAAATTAAACATGAAGATATAAACATTAAATGTTTAAAACTTTACATATATGTAATAGATGAATTAAACAAATATAAATATTTAAAACAACATATATTTTATAATATTTTTTTAATAAATTCTGGGTTCCGGGCCAAGTCCTAAGTTTATCAAGTGGTTCTCAGGACCGGTTTGGCTTCATACCCTAGCCAAATATTACCCAGCCCACATCGCTTGAGTTCAGACCAAGCGGATATTTTTGCCACCCTTAATTGGAATTGAGGTACTGCACCTTTTAAATTATGATTACTGTGAAAAAAAAAACTGTAACTATAAAACAAAAGTTAATATATAGTAAATATAAATTTTAAATAATAATTTTGATAAAATTATTAAAGATATGATAGATTTAAATCATATAAGTAAAAAATTATATTAATATAGCTTCCAACTTACGATGCTATTATTTACTCGAATCTTTAGTCTTATAGCTTTTAAATTACAATTTGTCGGCGATCTCGAATGACTCAAATGCACCAATAAGGGTCAGTAATTTGGGAAAAAAGTATACAATGAAGGAAATATTCGATTCAAAAGTGTGAAAATTTAAAAAAAAAAAAAAAAAAAAAAAGAAGAGGAAGGGAGCGGGTTGGGGCCAAATAAGTTCAGTATGTTTAAATTGATGAAAGTGGAACAAAGTTTGATCTAAAAAATGAAGTAATTAACCAGAAAAATACAACAACAAAGTAGATGCTAAAGTTATCTCCACTCAAATAAGAACACACTTGTTGGGTGTGATGTGAGTACAAACACCGGTGGCAAAAACAACAACATTTCAGCAAGATTTGTTTGGGTTAATGAAGTCATATGTGCAAGACATGTTTTGGCTTAACAGAACAAATGAACTCACGTGCATAAGCTAGTGATGGTTTAAGTGAGCTCAATCAGTTATAACGGTCACGGAACACGTGTTTGCATTCTGTACAATTTAGGTTGCTGAAGTTGTTGAGCTCTGTGCTTTATAAAGCCGAGTTTTTTGGACTGTTACAGGAGTGATTACAAAGTGAGATTTCCATTAGAGAAAGTTGTATCTTGTTCTTTATAATCTTGTAATTCAATTCTTGAGTAATCAATAAAGCTGTCGCTGAAGGTTCCATCCGTGGATCCGGATGTAGGTCATTTAAGACCGAACCACATAATTCTGAGTGTTTTCTGGTTTCTTAACTCATTTTGATTCTTGTTGAATCCTGTTTGATCTTCAGGAGTTTATTTCTGTTTGTTCATAAGCATTGAATCAATCTAATTCAATCGATCGTCTGTGTGTGCGCCACTTGATCTGATCTTGTGAGTGATCTTGGGCAGAGTTTGTTAACCTTGCTCGGTTTAAATGGTGATTAACCTCAACAATTGGTATCAAAGCTCAGTTACTAAACGAAGATCCAAGTATGGCTTCACAGAAGATTGATCTAGAGAAATTCAATGCAAGAATGATTTCAACATGTGGAAAATAAAAATGAAGGCGTTGTTAATCACACACAAGGGTTGGGGGATGCAATTCTACCAACTGTGAAGAGGGAAGGCAAGGATGTTTCTTTTTCAAAGACTTCAGAACACGAAGTTGAGAGAGATAGGAAGGCAAGAAGTACCATTATCTTGAATCTTGCAGATTCTCTCATCACAAAGCTGCAAAAGAACCAATTGTTGCTCTCTTGTGGGAGAAACTTAGAGCCATATACATGAAGAAATCATTAGCAAACATGTTGTACATAAAGAAAACAATGTTTACTCTGAAAATGACAGAGGGCTTATCATTGGATTTAATCAAGTGTGTGACACTTTAGCCACAATTGATGAACCCTTAAATGATGTCGGTAAGGCCTTGCTATTGATAAAGGGTCCCCCTATGTTACATCTATTGTAACGTACGTTCAGCATGTCAAATTTCATCTAAATCCCTATATTCTGTGTTATTTATAATTTATTCATTAGTTATATAAATTTTTTGAATTGTAAAATTTCATTTTACTCCCTTACACTCAATTTTATTTTATTAAAATTCTAGAGTACGAATTTGCCTCCTATAATTTTAAAATTTCAAAATTATATTCATTTAATTAAAAAAATTATTTTATAATACTTTCATATAATTAATAAAATTTATTAAAATAAAATTTTATAATACTTTCCTATATTTTATGAATTTCATTAATAAAATTCATATAATACTCCCTTACACTCAATAATACTTTCATATATAACATTCATTAAAATAAAATTTATTTTATAATACTTTCATATAATTAATAAATTTATTTTACTTATGTTATAAATTTATTTTATAACATTCATTTAATAAATTTTTTCATATAATTAATAATAATTCATTTTCGGAGGTAGGATGATATCATAATAATACTCATTTTCGGATGCGATGAATTATTATTAATTATATGAAAATAGTACTTTTCATTTTCATATAATAAATTTATTTATATATTGTTAGTTTGGTTAATTTATTAATTTTGGTTAAATTGTTACATATTGTATTGTTGTTAAAGTTAAATAAAAAGTAATTTTTTAAATTCCTTACAACTAAATGCAACATAAAAGCATAACACAAAAAATTATGACCACCGATGGACTTTGCCATGACCTTTTAAGCTTGAAGGATTGGATATTTTTAGGGCTATGACCCCTCATTTTGATCATAAAATTAGGCTAAGGGTCTCACTTAGGAACCCGAATCTAGACTCTCACCGTCGGTGAAAGCATTGTCTACCACTCGGTTAAGTAGCGTAGTTGACGACAGCTTGAACTAGCATTATTATGATATCATCCTACCTCCGAAAATGAGTATTATTATGATATCATCCTACCTCCGAATATAAATTATTATTAATTATATGAAAAAATTTATTAAATGAATGTTATAAAATAAATTTATAACATAAGTAAAATAAATTTATTAATTATATGAAAGTATTATAAAATAAATTTTATTTTAATGAATGTTATATATGAAAGTATTATTGAGTGTAAGGGAGTATTATATAAATTTTATTAATGAAATTCATAAAATATAGGAAAGTATTATAAAATTTTATTTTAATAAATTTTATTAATTATATGAAAGTATTATAAAATAATTTTTTTAATTAAATGAATGTTATTTTGAAAATTTAAAATTATAGGAGGTAAATTCGTACTCTAGAATTTTAATAAAATAAAATTGAGTGTAAGGGAGTAAAATAAAATTTTACAATTCAAAAAATTTATATAACTAATGAATAAATTATAAATAACACAGAATATAGGGATTTAGATGAAATTTGACATGTTGAACGTACGTTACAGTAGATGTAACGTGAATGCATATCTTGATATTCTGATCAACGTATATTCGACATATTATTACGTTTGAATTACATGAAAGAACGAATGGCCGCGGATGAGGCACACGCGTAGAGGAAATTATAAGCATTTAGAATGAGGATAAAGGAGTGCGAATATTAGAGATATCATAAGCATCAATTGTTTTGGCATTTATTAGAGGTGAAAATAAAATCTATGTCTTCTTCAACCTGAAGCTCAAAGACTCACTTGAGCGTCGATGAGCGTCTGAATGTAATTTCCAGCCACCACCGATTTCACCTCTAACCTCTTTCTTCTCGTTAACCTCTGTGCGAATGTGAATGAATGTAGATGACCATAGAATTTCCCAATGAGTTTCTTTGAAAATTTTAAGCAACAACACAGAAACCTTCAAAAGACCTAACAGCTATATAACTCAAGACTTGGAAGGCTGACGTGATGATATACTTGAAAAAGAAGCACGTGATAATTAAAAATAATTAAAATTAAACTATAGGAATGAAAGTTGCCACAGCAACCTCTTAGCCTCAAGAAACAGCCATGCATTTATTTTTCGAAAACGAAGATGTCGGTGAAAATTATGCCTACAGGACGAGTGAATGAGATCTTCACAAAATGGTTTTGACAATCCACTGATTTGGTTTATTACGAAACATTGCCTGAACCACAAAATTTGAGGCCCCATAAAGTCTTCTGATCAAAGCTGGAACCACAACATTGTAAATGAAGCGATAACAGAACCAAAAAGAATGTTGAAAAATCCCTGAAAATAAATTTATTCTGTAAATGTTCAATTCAGCACATATACAAAGAGGAGAAAATTGGTTAACATTAGCATCCTGATATTTACTACATCAGAAGAAGAAACCATTGTTTGGTCAGCAATGTTCTTTCAGTTGCCTGAAAGCTATTTACAGAATCTTCTTAAACAAACAAAGACAAAGAAGGAATATGAAAAACTGAATCCTTTTTTTTTTTTTTCCTCTTTTGCAATCATTTTCTTAGTCATACAATCCTTCGTGCTCCCAAACATCCACTAGCAAATCAACCATTTCCTGTCAGTTAAATTTCCAATTAGCAACCAAGCAGCTAGCTTCACATACGCTTAAAATAATTTACCGCTGGCTCTTGTACCACAATGGGAAGCGTGTTCAGAGAGGGAGGCATATTTTATGTGCAGCCCATCTCCCGAGAAAAAATAAAAGAATGGAAATTACTAAAGACATCATGCTGGGTAGAAACTTACAGAGAGAGGGATGGGCCTGGGAAAAGGATTTTTGGTCCCAAGTAAACTTTCATAAGTTGCAGGCCAACTGCTAAGAGCCAAAAAGTCGAAAGTGCTGAGCAAGAAAGTGAGAAAAACTAAGCAGAAAAACTAGCCACAAGGATATTTGCTTGAGAAAGAGATATGACAGTCAATGGCTAAAACACTTTTACTATTCTTTACTCATTTCTCCTCACTTGATTCAATTTTTTGTGGTCACAGAATACGTATCATAAATCAATCAAAGGAGACATAAATACTATTTACACACAAAGGCAATGCAGTATTAGTAAGATGAGAGTATGCTGTTGACTCAACC
Organism: Citropsis articulata; assembly: GCA_030449925.1. Lineage (NCBI taxonomy): Eukaryota > Viridiplantae > Streptophyta > Magnoliopsida > Sapindales > Rutaceae > Citropsis > Citropsis articulata. Next base: position 19,019,252 of record JASUUH010000121.1, on the reverse strand, counting down.
GAATTGCCGGACAGAAGCTTCAGAAATTAATACAGAATAAACAGTAAAGGTAAACACCTTGATTTGGGTTCCCAACTTTGTTGAGTTCGATTTTCTGACTTGCTACTTCCAATCCACTGCATTCTGACCTGATTCCAGAGAATAAGACCTGCAATTAATGTTATACGAGCATCAGCATCTCTAAATTTGATGTAACAAATCTACTATCACGATCAAGAACACAGTCAAACTATTGTGACTAAAACATCTTGAGCCAGTGTCAAATAATTAGAGCCTTAAATTCAGTATCCAAACAACTATAAAACACTTTAACCCCAGGTACACAATATCACAGAAGATACACATGACAAGCCATATTTTGCTAGCAATTTATCAGAATACTAAAGATGAAATAAAAATAACACTTGCCATGATTGACAAAATCAGAATTGCTAGTGGTGCCAATATGGTGATTGAGAGTCTGGTTTGATGTACTGATGGATGAAACACTTCTCTGAGATTGAACTGCACTGTTTTCCAGATCACACGTGCTTGTGCTCCAAAAATCATCAGATATGCTATGTTTTTTCACTGCCCGCCCTTGAATTCGCAATCCCTTTGACGGCTCATCCACAGCAATGATTGGTGTGGACTTAGTGCAGCACCCAAAACAACCACTGCGCTGTTACAATCAGATTAAACCATATACCCAGATACAATAGGTACTCTACTAGCAGCAAATCTATTCAACCACGGCAGATGGTACTAACCTTAAAATTCTGAGACCATATTGGACAACATTGCATAATACAAATACATTAAAAATCGTTTGAAAAGGCATCAACAACAGCAAGACCACAACCTTGTCTAGGTTCAAGAAACTGGATGAATTTGATGACAACAAGAACCAGCACCCATCGAACTAACAGAAAATTTAGCAGCCAGCTACTTGCTAAGAGTTCAAGAGCAAGTGCTCAAAAGGACTCCCACACATCAAGAAACTGAAAAATGAAGAAGAACCAGTATCGAAACCGAATGAAGTAAAGGATTAGCTCAACTTCTAATAAGTAGCTCAAAACAAAGAATAAAAGAGTCACCTGTTAGCCACTCCATCAAAGTAAATAAAAAATTCTCAATTCATTGAATGCTTAAAAAATTGAATCATCCTTCTATAAATAGTAAGATCAATAAAGAAACCAAAATAAAGTCAAACTTGTAATTGTAAATACACAACACACGAGTCAACGCAACCTTTCAATAGAATTAATACCGGAAACTATTCAAATACCAAAGCAGCAGATTCACACCGTCTCCATCAAAATCAAGCGAAAATAAACAATTGATTGAAGAAAAAAATAAATAGGAATCCGATCACTTACCCCATGCAAGCGAGAAAGTGATCGATCCAATCAGCGATCCAAGTGTAAAGAGTCACCATATAACAACTCTGCGTGGAAACTAAGAACAAATCTCTGAAATTGAAACACAATAATAATAATAATTCCGTCGGCGTGCGGGATTAATGAGACTTTGTCTTGTCTGTGTAGACTGTTTGGTTTTATCCTCAAACTTAAAACAGCACCTTGTATTTATTTGTTTATTTATTTATTTGAATTATTGTTGTCTATTCCTGTTGCGGTTCTTTCCTCCACTTGCGACATTCCTGCTGCCTATTTGACGGTTTAAAAAACCCGTGGCGAAGCGATTGGTCGATGAATTGTGTGCTGTAGCTTGCTTAACTTGCAGTAAAGTGGTTAATTAAAATATAAATGCTACTTCAAATCCTAACCTGCAGACAGAATTACTGATACTATATATTATCGAATTTGACGACAAGGATGATCCCATGCGGATAACTAATAGACATTTATTATTTATTATTCTTTTCTCCTCAGTAAAGTCCAGTTGAGCATACTATTTTGGGTTTTGAAAATCAAGCTCTGCTGCACCTCGTGGGCTCACAATGGGCTTGAGAACCAGCCCAGTAGTAAGTCCATCTACGACAACAGGCGATGTTAAACGGAACGCGTCAGTGCAGGTGAGCAGAATTTTAAACGAAGCAACGTATCATCGCAGCCTATCGCCGGTATCTTATTTATGAGCGAATAATCAAGGCATATTCATTCCAAAGTGACAAAGATTGAACTAAAGCAGCAAGGCAAAATAACATTCCAAGGCCGCAAAAATTTTTATTAAAAATATTAAATTAAATTTGTGATCTAAGCTAATTTTCTTGATTGAACAGCAGCAGATGCAAGACTGGCCCTCCATCATAGATGAATGATGATGATGGCTCATCGTTTTCTGGCATCAGAGAAGCCAACCCCGCCCTGAAGTTGTGATTGGGTACAATTTCTTGCTTGACATTCGTCTCCATGAATCTACAAAAGACACCAACATGCAAGTTAATAAAATAAACGGCTTTTTTTCTTTCTGATATAAAGTATGAGCACATCAATTGATTAACTTGGGGTATTAGGTTCTGGAGTGTCTGCATGGAACTGTGAATTATATATGCCTGTCCAAGTAAGAAGAAAGTTACAAGCTAACAATTCTAAATCACAAATACTTGATGCAAAGCCCTATTCTGGAGTGATATAATGAGAATATGGGAAAGTAAATGCGAAAATTAATTAGAAGTTTGTTAAAAACTCCTGCAAGATAACAAATGGTAACCAAAATCTTTCAAAAATTTTGGTGCAAAGTAATAGTACGAAAATTGTATCTATCAAAACATTAAATTGGACTCCAACTCCATGTTAGATAGAAGACTGTTCTGACAGCAACAATGAGCAGGTGAACATTCAAGGAAGAGCTTGGTGCACTAACTAACCTGTAAGAAAATGCACTTACATTCTCACATGTATGTTAAGGATTACCAAAATGCTTATTCTATTTCACAGATCTGAGAAGGGCTATCAATGAATACAAGGAAAGATAATGCATCTGATTACTTACGTGGAAGGGAATACTCCTTCGTTTGGGAATGTTGACATGCCCTGTCGTTGCTTATGCTTAGGATTTGCAGAGCAAATTACAAATATATGTCCACGACGTTTAACTATCTTGCAGAACTGGCACAACTTCTTCACGGATGATCGAACCTTCATGGTTACTGGAAAGTGGAAGCTAATTAGAGCCATCAAAATATACTCTTTCTCCCTCTCTCTCTCTCTCTCTCTCTCTCTCTCTCTCTCTCTCCATCAAAAAGCTAATTAGAGCCATCAACTTCTTCACATATGATGACTCTAATTAATATATATATATATATATATATATATATATATATATATATATATATTATATATTTGAGTCCTTATCTAATCAGGAATCCCCTAAGAATGTTTATGAAGATGTCAATAAAATCATCATATGTTTAATCCGATGGAATTAAAATCTGATTTCTTGTGCTTCCAATCCCACATTTTCTTCCCAAAAAAAAAAAAAAAAACTTGGTATAAACAGGTCCAGTGATCCAAAAAAAAGGAGCAAAACTTAGCAATCGATTACACAATACTTAATTTGCTTTACCTAGCTCCGGAGACGATAAACAATTATAAACAACTGAAAAACCCTGCGGATATTGGTATTGCAAATAATTCATCAAAGCAGCCATTTCTAATAAACGAATTCTACCGCGAAACAATTTTTTCACATAAAGCAAATTGACTTGCAAGACCCCCACAATTGCAACTTAAAATTTCAATTACAAAAATATAAAAATACACTCATTTTCTCTAGGACTCTTGACTGTTTGAATACCAAAAGTTGGTGGCTGGTGAATGCCGTGAAGCGGCGGCGGCATCAGCGGTCGAGCGATCCTTGAGCGAGCAGCGGTGGCGTCCATTCACGAATCGCGGCGGCAGGAACAAAGATGCAGCTGTGGCGACGGCGAGAAGGATATTATTCCGGTGCTCTGGGATCACGCCGCCTTTCGGTAACACTTACTATAATGGATTTTAAAAAGGGAAAGACATAATCTGCAGCGTTTAGGTAAAGGGAAAATCACGAACGTTTAAAAACGTTCTGTTTCAATTTATTATAATTTCTGGTTATATCCTTCTCGTATAAAAAAATTGTTAGATTATCTAATTTATCCATTATTAATAAAATTATAAATATACCCTCATTATCCCATTCCTTTATTTAAATTTTTATCAATAACTAATTTTTTAAAAAATATATGCACACCTAAAAATTTGTAAATAAATTATAATTTTAAAAATAAAATTGGTTATTAATAACCAATTTTATTTAAACTTTAAACTTGTATATTTAACAATTTTCTACATGTCAATCATTTATTATGGTATGAATAACCAATTTTAAACTTGTACATTTGTAACCGCTTTTCTATGTTATTAATTTTATTTTATGTTAATAACCAATTTATTTTTAAAATTATAATTTATTTACAATCTTTTAGGTGTGTATATTTTTCTTGAAAATTGATTATTGATAAAAATTTAAATAAAAGGAATGGAATAATGAGGTATATTTATAATTTTATTAACAATATATGGATAAATTAGATAATCTAATAATTTTTATATGATAGAAGGTATAATAGTAAAATTATAATAAATTAGGTAAACGTTTTTCAAACATTCGTGCTATTCCTTTACCTAAACATCGTACAGATTATTCTTTTCCCTTTTAAAAATAAAATGAAAAAAGTTGTGGACTGTTGGCTGCTAGGGATGTCAATTGTGCTAGCAAATCCGTCTAAATTTACTTGTCAAAATCTGTCCAATGTGTGTAATTTTGTGAGTTACAGGTGAGTTTGTTATAAGAAATTAAAACTCATACTATGTCGCGGGTGAATTTATTATTACCTAGATATCTAATGGTTACTTGCACGAATATCCAATAAATCCATAAATTTTTTTTTCTCAAATATTTTTAATGTAATTTTAATTAAAAAATAATTTAATTTAAAAATATATAAATCAAATAAATGTAAAGTGTAAACGTGTCATGTGTGTTGTGTGTAAGTTGCAACTCATAACTAATCTAAAGAAAATTCAAGCTATTTATTTTTTACTTGTAAGCAGCCGCCACAAAACCTAGCCTTCGAAACTATTTCTTTTCACCCATGAGAAGTAGCCGCACACCCATTTCTCTTTCACTCGTGAGTCGTAGTCGCACACCTATAAATTTTTCACGGCATTTGTGGTTTTTTTTTTTATAGATTTATATATTTTATACTTAAAATTGAGAAATTGTGCTGGATTAATGTTGAAATTTTAATTTTTTATTTACATTGATTAAATTTAGAATTGAGTATGTTATGTGGAGTTTAGCTTATTAATATAAATTTACATATTAAATATTTGTGATTTTAAATGTGAGAACCTGTAAAAAGTCTGCTAGATACCATTATGAATTTGGTAATTGTCAAAACCTGCAAAAGATGTGTTTTCTTGAAAAATTAAAGCCTGCAACAGGCGCGAGTGCAAGTTTAGTGATTTAAATTTTGTACAGATGCGGGTTTGATAATAGCAAATCCGTTGCGAGTGGTGCCCATTGTCAACCCTAGTTGGCACCCTTCAATGTTCTCTTATAACCCCTTTTGGTTCTTTACAATTCCGCCCTTGATTGTATAAAGACTTAAGAGTAAAGAAAGAGTACATGAAGAACCAACCGGGCAAATGCCGATGATGAGCATATAATATATACATGTTTTATCCTAATTATATACTTTTTAGTTATTTTTATTTGTTTCTTTTAATTAATTGAATTATTTTATTGAATAGGTAATAAATTAGATATTATAGATAAAAAGGGCATGAAGAAGTTCATTTTGGAAAGTAATGGAGATTAAATTGGAAATAAATTGAAATACAAGAATTAACGGAAGTCAAGAAGATCAAATTTGTGAGGCAATTTCTTCAAATAATGAACAGTGGGCATGCATTTAGAAAATAAAAAATTTGGTGCCACTTGGGCTTGTAGCCCAGTAGTGAACCATTGCCCTTAAAGTCAAGTATGACTACGAGGGTAATGGTTCGAGTCTCCATGGATTCAACCTCCCTCAATTAAATATAATTGTGTGAAGAATACTTGAAACTTTCTTCTCCCTTGCGAAATGCGGTGCAAAATGCGAGTGGAGTGGAGACATCCCTCCTCTGTGAGGATATTCAGCTGGGCATCTACCTCATAAAATAAAAATGTAATAATGTAAGTTATAAATATATATATGATTGTAAATATCAGTGTAATGATGTAAATTTCAAAAAAAAAATTTCGGTGTGATGATTGTAAATTTCAGTGTAAAATTTTCAAAAAAAATTTCAGTGTAATTAATAAATTTCAAAAAAAAAAAAAAGAGAAAACAAAGATTTGGTGATGGCAATTGCATGTGCATGGCATTATATATTATGGGAAGCAATTGAAAGGAACCCGTGACTTGGCTTTCAAAAGTGGAAAGAAATTGATGGATTATGGTGCTGACAAGTAACGGTGGCATTAATTAGAAAGTTTGATTTTAGAATTGCGAAAAGGATTGGAATTATAATCCAAATTGGATTCAGCCAATAAAGCATACAGATTTGGCCAATAATTGCATGACCTTGCATGGTCATGGGGCATTATTATATAAAGCTAGTACATTAGACAATCGAAGGAGGGAGCATTCGACAGAAAAGAGAAGAACTAGCAATAATTTAATTTTTCGTTGTTGGTTTTATTTATTTTGTTGTCCTCAATTTAAGTATGTTTTACTAATTTTTTTTATACTAAGATTAAAGATAAAACTATATTAAATGAAATAATTATTTTTTTATTTAATTAATTCACTATATATGTTCTTTAAAGTTTATAACTCTTTTGGATGTTATTAAATCTTTTCACCAGTTTTTTCATGCATTATTAATTATTAGGATTAATATATGACTAAATCTATACTTGGATTTATGAAGTCTATATAAGATTATTTTTTACTATCTGTTTTTCATTAAATTATTTTACACAGAGTGTTTACAAAAACTCTGACTCTTTGTTATTCAATATATTTACATAGGATGTTTATATATTATACTATTAAGTAGAAGAAAAACCTATACAATATTAATTTTAATTGGGCTTAATTTTTATATCCATAAGATGATATAGATTGATTTCGAGTTGTCATTCTAAAATTGGGGATTAATTAACAATTAGATAATTACTAATTGAATAGTGGTGGATTCTAAAAACTTTGTAACCTTTGTCTTATTAAATTTTCTTTTGCTTTAATTGTTTTCTTAGTTTTGTTAGTTTTATTTCTCTTAAAAACTCAACTTGCTCAACTAGGTTAGGATTAATATTAAATTTAAATTTAAATTAAACTTTTCAATTTATAACAATCCCTATGGGTTCGATCTCGTTACCACTATTTTATTTTTAGATTTGTGCGCTTGCGAGTATATTAAAATTTTTCACAATATTTTGAGTGCCTATAACCACTCCCTCACAACTGTGATTTAATTTTCTTCCTCAAATTTGAGTGAATGCAGTCTTTTTCCTTTTAAAATGTGAGTGAAGTTGACGTCTCCTAAATATTAGAGAACTACTAATCCCAACAATTGTCTGATTATAAATATCAGTTATAATCGTATATAATATGAATTGTAATATGAACAATAATCTCTTGTAATTTAAAAAAGGATAATTCATTGTATATCATGAAATTTCTTATCAACTAGTAGTCATAGTCAACTCGTAGTCATAGGGGAAGTTGAACAATAATTTGATTTTGATAAACATTCTTTGAGCTTCTATATTTTACATATAACCTACTAGAGCTAATCCAACGGCAAACTCACTACACAATAAGAGAATGAGGAAGAGATCTCAATAAATTAAGGTTACTTTCAATATTCATAGTGTTATAAGTGATTATATAATTTTTAAATATTTTATTGAGGTATATTGAGAGAAGGGAGGGATGCCAATAACTCCACTTCAGAAAAAAAAAAAAAGAAGAAGAAGAAGAAGAGGCCCATCCAGTCGAACTCTTCTCAAAACTGGGCCCAAGTACTAGCACTTATATGTTGTAAGCCCGTGTCAAGTGTTGCCATTACAAAACCCTTCTTTCAAATTGAGGCCCACAATGATTCATAGGTTGGGTTGGATAAACTGGGCGACTTCGCGCCGTATCCCACAGGCCACAGGTAGGTAGTAGGTACTAGATATCCTTCCTGAATTACGTAAGTCTGAAAAGTTGTAATGGGTTTTATCCACCACTAGCTAAACATTTTCTCAATATTACGTAATTCAGGAAGCATATTTGCTGGAAATATCTGAGATGTGGAAAGATTTTAGGGGCAAGAGAAAATGCTTGTGTTTAATGATGTACTCTTGAATTACATAAGTCTAAAAAGTTGTAATGGGTTTCATCCACCACTAGGTAAACATTTTCCAATATTAGTCAAGAGTACCATCAGTTGGAAATTGAATAGTAGAAGAATTAAACCGAACACTTAAAGCATGCGTTTTTAAAATGTGACCACGGTAACATTGATTAAAATAAAGCAGCAACGCCAAAAAAAAAAATCCAAAGGCTGCACAAAAATCCAGCACCATCAGTTGATTATAACTTCAAAATAATCCTATTTTTATGATCTGGTCTATTTTCCTTGTTTGAACAGGAGAGATGCAAGACTGGCCCTCCATCCATAGATGATTGACGATGACTCATGCTTTTTTGGTATCAGAGAAGCCAGCCCTGCTCTGAAGTTGTGATTTGGTGCAATTTCTTGCTTGGCATGGGTCTCCACGGACCTGGAAAAAATACCAACAACCAAAATTATGACAATAAACAGCTTTTCTTTCAGATAAATAGATTAGAGGCACATTCAATTGGTAAGCTCTGGCACTAGCCTTCAGGGGTGTCTGTATGAATAATATTATGCCTGTTCAACTAAGAAGAGAGTCACAAGCATACAATTATAAATCACAGTTACTCCATGGCAATTAATATTTTGAATCGTAAAATGAAAAAACGGGTAACTAAGTGCAGCGGGCACCACAAAAAAAAAAAATTATTGGAATTGTCTGAAACCTACTATAAACTAACAAATGATAATCAAACTCTTGAAAATTTATTGGAATTCTCTTAAACCTACTATAAACTAACAAATGATATTCAAACTCTTGAAAAATTGGCCGATGCAATAGCACGAAACTCGTATCTATCAAAACAATAATATTTTTGACTCCCTGATAGACAGACCACTTTTCTGACGTCAATAATGTCACAGCAGCTCAGGGGAATATCAACGAGGAAAGAACTGGAGTAATAGCTATCCTGTAAGAAAATGCACTTACATATGCACATATATTGGATTCCTACAATGCTTGTTCTAATTCAGAGCTCTGAGAAACGAACTGTAAATGAATACACGCGGGCGGGCTGGGGGGGGAGGGAAGGGAGATGGATCAGATTACATACGTGGAAGAGATTAGTCCTTCATTTGCGAATGTTGACATGCCCTGCCGTTGCTTGTGCTTAAGATTAGCGGAGCAAATTACATATACACGTCCACGACGTTTGATTATCTTACAAAACTCACACATCTTCTTCACGGATGACCGCACCTTCATTGCTACTAGAAGATGAAAGTTAAGAAGACCATAAAAAATGCTATTTATTATATCCAAACACACGAGTGGTCATAATAGTTTCAATCAGAGTCAACATAAATTGCTACTCCTTTGACACAAACTTCTTATAACCTAAAGAAATTTAAATGATGAGCTAGAAGGAATAGCATAAAACAAGTTACAATGATGCCAATAAAATCATCACTTGTGAAAAGAATAATTACAAATTCTTATAGAATAAAGAAACAAGTTCAATCACTTAAACAAAAATTGCAAAACAGTCACACTGATAGTCATCATAATTCATAAATCATGAGGATTCGTTTATACTTGAAATATCATCACAAGTTCAGAACCCAGGTGGAAATTACAAATTCAATAAATATTATCAAATTATACAAAAAATAATAATAATAACACCCAAGCTGTGAGAGAAAAAACATATGCAAGTTTCCAAACACAACGGTAGAATTTTATTTTTTCACTACCACGAAAGAGAATAGAAGAAATGCAAAAGAACTCAGCAAGCCGCTGTTACCAAATAGAAACTCGATCTAACAAAATGAACCGTGCAATGATTTAAAATAATTTGCGTACAATCAAGGCAGACAAAGAGCAGGAAAAAAAAATACTGGTACCTGATTGGAAAGGCTGAAGGAAAGACTTCGAAGCACTCAACAAACAAACTGACACACACTTGCTCGCTTTCTTTTGCCCTGCGATGTGCGCCTTTCCCTGGCGGTGCCGTGGTGGAGTTTAGGGTTAGCTTCGGCCTGGGTCAACTACTGGCTCAAGCCTGTCAAGGCCCATTCAATTTCAGTTAGATCAAGGGTGTAATTAGGAATATAGGAAGGTTGTCTTAGCATTGCCGGTGGTATACAATGGGCCTGGTGGTATACAATGGGCCAGGCCCAAAATAGTAACTTCTTTCGCTTTTTGAACACAAAATATACTAACGCATTCCAATAGTTCCAAGATTCCATGTTTCAGGCTTGCAGTAGTCATTGAGTTGGTTGGTGAATTGCTGTGATGAATCTTTTTTAATTACATGAGATTATGAGACTATTGCTCAAATTACAACTCATATTATATGAAAATATTATTGATATCTATAATTATATAGTTACTGTTACTAGTTTATATTAAATCATATATAGTACTATTTAAATTTTTACCCTCTTTAATCTACTCTACTAATATTTCGAAATAGAGAAGACTGTTTTCACTCATAACTAAAGAATGAATTAAACCATCATAATACTTTTGTAGGGGTTCAAACTATTGCTCTCACAATTGTGAGAGAATGGCTCTTTCTTTGGCTGAATGATTAAATTATTGTGATGGATTACTTTGAAAATATTGAACTAAAAGCATTTAATTGATAGATATGACATTACTTTCCACATAAGCATTTTATTGACAGATAATGATTTTTTCAAATTAAAGTCGATGGTTTATATTTAGAAATTAAAAGTTAGTATTTAAGTAGTCATTGCAGTACCCTTGGATTAAATTGTCATGATCTAATCCAGAACTGACAAGATATTGTCGGTTGGGCCGACATTATAAGATCGAGAGGCTCGTCTCTTCGATAGTGGACAAACCTCAATGCGAGTTACTGTGAATCGCACACGGCAGTTGAGATCTTTGAGTTTATAAAGAGTGATTCACATCTTAATTGGTAAGACGCGTTGTGGGGTGTACAGACACCCCAGAAACAAACTCGTGCGGGTCTTGTTAAGGCCCGAAGCGGACAATATCTTATTAGGTTTGGGTTGGATTATAACATAAATAAATTATATAGATGAAAAATTAATAATTATTTTAAAATATTATGTCATATAGCAAGAAAAAAAAAATCTATCATTTTACAGGATTACAAGGTCAACTAATCTTCTAAATATCTCATTTTTTATTTGACGAAATATTTGCTCATGAGTTAAAGTAAACAAGAAGCACCCCTAATGCAAACAGAACATACTACAACTGACTTACCGAATTTGTAGGCCAACATAAAATAATCGGGATCACTTTTCTTTTCTTTTCTTTTTTAATAAACAGTAAATTATAGACGTTCAATTCATCAATAAAAAATTATGTTCGAGAAGTTCCAACATTTATCGATGATGGCACATCAACTTGCGTAACGACCACTAGTAAAGTTAACTTATATATATATATATATATATAACACTCAAATGGATCCTTATCTTCAACCGCCCACTATTAACACTTACAATTGGTGCAAAAAATTCAACTTACCATGCTTAGGGCAGACAAGGCCGTCGTCACCCACCATACGGGCACCTAATTAAATTTTAAAATGATCAAATAAATGAAGTCATTTACCCTCACTGTGTTATTTTAATAATGATTAATATTTGTTAATGCAGCATCAACTCACAGATGTAGCTGGGCAACCATGGTTGACGATTCAACTAAGCAAAGATGTCGTCATTTGATTGCTTGTTCTTTTAACGAAGGGGAGGAGGAAATGCTTTCTTTTGTCAATTACACATACATGATGATGACATGACAACGGAGAAATGAGGTAACACGAGGGTTGTCAAACATTATTGGTGGCCTTAATTTTATATTATTATATAGTTGTTTCGTTTGGGGGCTATGCTTTAACTAAGCAAAAGCATTGGCTCCTTTTATATATGTGTGTGTGTGTGTGTGTGTGTGTGGGGACCACTTAAAAAGAATTCTAAATTTCTCATCGAGTGTTCAACTATTGTGCATATGTGACATGAGATTTTTGTAATTTAAAAAGCAAAAAAAATGTTCGTGTTAATCGGTTTAATTAACTGGTAAAACTAGGGGTGGGCAAAACGGGTTTTGGTTCGGGTTGTTCGGGTTACGGTTTGGGTTTCAACTCATTCGGGTTGGAAAATTGAACCCAAACGGGTTGAAAATGTCAACCCGAACTAAATTAAATTCGGTTCGGTTTGGTTCGGGTTCGTAATTCGGATCGGATTGTGTTGGTAATTCGGGTTTAAATTTCGGTTTGGGTTAATTTAGATTAGAACAATTCAATATAAAAATTCGGATTAATTCGGATTAGACCGGATTGGAACAATTTAATTCCAAAATTCTAACTACTACCACCACTTAAAATCTAATTTAATAAAAAATATCCAATTTAATTAATAACTCACCCCAAATAATTTTACAATTATTAATTAATTAATCAAAAAATATAATTTAATTAAAAACAACACCCATGAGCAAGTTAAATTAATTAAAAATATTGAACAATTATTAATTAATTAATAAAAAAATTCAATTTAATTAAAAACAACACACTGCACGCATGACTCATGAATCATGAGTCATGAGCAAAAGCCAGCAAGTCAGCACTCAGCAACAAATGAACAAATGACTCCAAAAATCCAAATATCGATATTGAGCAAGTGACAAACTTTGATCGATGGGAAGCTACAGCGCCGACAAAGCGTGACCCGGTGACCGTGTGGGGCTGAGTGAGGCGCGAACGGCGAGGCTGTGGGGGACTTGATTGTGTGCCGACTGACGACGAGTGGGCTGCGATGAACGGCTGCAATAGGGTGTCTGCTGGAGCTGGACGGCTGCAGGCAGTGGGCTTTGGGTTCCGGCTGCTGTCTTTGTCGACCACGAGAGTGAGAGTTTGAGAAGTGAGGGTGACTGGGTGAGCTTAGGCTTTTTAGTTGCTGCTGGAGTGCTGCTAATGAGACTTGAGAGTGAGACAGAACGACACTGTCACTGAGAGAAGTGAGAACTGAGAGAAGAGGGATCACGGGAGCAAGGGAGGAAACTGGAAAGGTCACGAGAGTGCTACTGTGGAGTGCTTTTTATTTTCAATAGCTAAATCAAAAAAAAAAAAAAGCCTTCAACCCGATCGGGTTGAAGTTTTGAATCCGTTCGGGTTCCACAGGTTAACCCGAACCAAACCGAACCCGATATTTCGATTCGGGTTAACCCGATCCGAACGCCCACCACTAGGTAAAACCTTTAATGATCTAACAAAAAAATGTGAGGTGGGGTATACAATAATTAAAAGAATGTTAAATATAAAGTTTTTATTTTTTACAATATGAAACGTATAAAATTTGAAATTTTAACATATAAGATTATACGTTTGCATGATGTTTCATATGCTTATAAATTATTGTTATAGAAATGACTATAAATTTTATGATTGAGATTAGAAAATTGAAGAGCAACAATACCTTTGTTGAAGGTTAACTCTTACATTTTAATAGGGCTAAAAAAATAATGTAAAGTTTGGTGAGGTCACAAGGAAAGTAAATCCACGAAGCATCTAACCATTAGATTTGCTTGCATATGTAATGCAAAGCTTTGTTGTTGTGGTGATAAATGACTGAAGCGTGTTCAATGGGTGCGTCGTGTCAACGTGGCATCGACCAATTGGGGCTCGAACCCTTTTGCCCCAAAATCCAGGTGTCTTTGAGGATGGGCCCAAAGAATCAGATCAACCGCGTGGGATTATGTCACCCAGGTCCAATGATGAGGCTAGGTTACTAATCAATTTGACTCGGAGACGTTACCAATTACTACTAATCCGTGGTTGGGTATGGGACAATCAAAAGCTGAAAAACAGATTATTTATTGTAGAGAGGGGTTAGATTATGTTGTCATCTATAATAATTTAATTATTTTATATGGGGTAACTTTTTAATTTTGAGTAATAACTCAAGATTTATATGTTTTATATAAGATAACATAGCATGACTCACAGAGAGCGATGATTTCATATGGGATTGCCGCGTATCAAATTATCATTAGTAGAACTATAGTCTATAGAAATAGAGCCCATAATGCAGAGAGTAGTGATCTGATATGCGATTGTCAGGTATGATGAGATTATCACTACTGGAACTACAGAAATAGACCCCGTAAAATACATAGTGGTGGTTTCATGTGGGATCGCTTGCGAATCAAATTATCCTTAGTAGACCCCATAACATCCACTGCCGCACGCTAAATCGTTGTTTTTATTTTTAGAAAGTGGCATCGGGCAACAGTCAAAAAGGGGGCGGGGGGGGGGGAAAGGAGATGTGAAAAGAATCCTCTGCAGTCTATTGTCGAAAGTCGAAATCATGTCATCAAATTGCAGGCGGCTGGTCACTGGTGGCGCTTTTTAGTGAAGTGTTTGTAGAACTGTTAGATGTAACCATTCTTTAGTCATCAACTTCGCTAGTTATTTGATTTGATCAAAAGGATCTTTCCTTATCTAGTTATCTTGTTGTGTAGATCCATGTTGGATTCCTTCACGATTTCTTTTTTCTTTTTTGGTTTTCCGGGGGGGGGGGGGGGTGTTAATTAACAAAACAATAAGAGTAAATGCGAAATCAATCCCTAATTTAAGGCCTTCTAAGATTGCTGAAGCCTCTGCAAAATCAATGTCGCCAACTCCAAGAACAAGGTTTATTTGCAGGCTGTAGCAGCAATTTTCGTCCCCATGAAATTCAACCGATATTTGATAATATCGGAGCACACCATTTGTATTGAATTTAAGCACACGCGCGAGGCTGGAAAAGACAAAAGAAATTAATGAAAGCATGCTATGTATCCTTTTTTTTCCTTTATCATTTCTCTGTGAATTATGCTACTAATCATGACAATCTTAGAACAATAATAATATTTTAGCAACAAATATGACGGTTTTCAATAAGATTTCCGACTAGGGATGTCATATTGTGAGGGCTGTTTAGTTTGAGAAACGATCAAATCTAATTTTGTGTTACAAAAACTCATTGGCTTAAAATTTTTTCCGATTTGTGATTTGGACCAAATTCTGAGTGGACAATCGCCTCCCGTAATGGCCATCCTTGTTTGTGCCTCATGAGTAAGACCAATAGATAATTTTCGAATTATGGTCATTGTAAAGTTATGCATGTCAAGAATAAACAGACAAATATATGATGTAATATTGTAATGCAATATCGGGGAGAGAAAAAAGAACTAGCCATGAAAAACACTTCAATAAGAAACTAATATTATTTTTTCTTGGGGACCTTATTGCCGGCTTCTTTTTGTGCTTTTCTTTCTTTCTTTCTTTTTTTTTTTTTTTTTTTTGCCTCTTTTTGTTCTTTTTCTTTTCTTCTATTGGATGGGATGATAAATGATTGGTCAAACACTAAAATGGGTAGGTTGGGGTAACCAACTTTTCTGCCTGATTGAATTTAATAAAATAGTGAACCAAACAAAATATATATGTATATATATGGGAAAAATATGGGATACAAAATGTGCCCACACATGCAACACGAAAGGGGACTACAATATCAAAATCCACAAAAATAAAAGAGACGAGGAAAGTGGCTGATAAAAAGATTCTGCTCCAAAATCGATGCAAGCCCAACGAAACCCTCTGCTGCCCACACCAATGTTCTAGAGGCCTTACTTTCTCTTTTGCTAATCGTTCCAACAGCTGCTCAACACGCGTCCATATAAAATTCTTTTATTTGGAAGCAGCTACTTTATCCCATTGAACTAAAAAAATGGACATACAACAAAAGCAACTCTGAATACTCACAACTTGACTTTAAAATCATGTCCCTTCACATTTGTTGACCCAATTCAATAATAGAATATGACTTGAGACTTATTGAGCGTAGCAAAGGGTCCTTCTCTTATCTTTGAGGAAAATAAATAAATAAAATCTGGAGTTTTTGTTAAGGGAATTGAGTAGCAGTTTCCGTATAATTTAATTTTTTAAAAATGTATGGATATATAGTTGTAGAAAAAAAGTTTGTGGGCTGAGAAAGCAAGAATCATGTCACATGGTTCTGTTCATACTTTGCTAGAACGTACCCATACATTAACATGTGAGGAGTTAGCTCCACACTCAAAGAAAAGATAACACACTTGCAGAATGCTTCAAGTTGCAGGGACACAATATGCATGTGTTGCATTATGATGATAAAAAAAAAAAAAATTTTGAAATTTAGTTTTTTAATTTTAATTTCACATTTATTATCTCCATTAAATTGGAATATGTAAACCCCATATTTGGAGTGGAGACCAAGAATCATATGCTTGGAATTTTGGGCAGGGCATACTTTTCTACTTAAGATTTTATATCATATGAATATCATGTACTTTGGAGGAAAAAAAAATACATAATTGCAGCTAAGATTTGACCATATCTCCATTTTTGAAAGAAATTCTTCTCTACTCATTGTAGAGAAACTTTTGCCAGAATAATTTTTTTCCCAGTTATAATTTTAGACCCAAATTTAATTAGGACTTGACAGGATATTTTTCCACATTCACCCAATTGTCGAAGAGGATTTTAAAACTCCTGGCCTCAAATGTACCATGGCTTTAATGAAATTTTATCATCAACATGTGAACTTTTGAATCCACGAAATTGTTTGGTGAACCCTTATAGATACAATCAATAAACCCATCAAAAAAAAAAAAACACAGAAAATATTCATAAATTACATTTCAATTCATGAACAAAATACAAGAAGTCAGCCATCCCCTTGTTTAAAAAAAGAGAAGGAAAATTACCCATTAAGCCTTGTGGAAATCCTAATCCAAGAAGATAAACCCGCATACTAGTTCAGCTAAAGCACCCATCATCACCATCTCAATTCTCCCAAGTCCCAACTTGTAAATATCGAGAAGGAAAAGAAGAGAAAAAAAAAAAATATGTACAAAGAAGGGCTCTCTAATTGGAAGATATTAATTATAACTAAGCACACATTAATCAGTAATTGCACATAATCTTGATTAACTAATTAATAGGAGTAGGCCAATCGTTGCACCGTACGATCCCTTAAAATTCCGTTGTAAAGAGCCACTCTGTTTGCAGGCATTCCTCCACTTTTCTTGAACTTTGAAGACGATGTTGAAGACGATGATGGTGATGATGATGAAGCTTTTTTAACAACATGTTGCTTCCTGAATTCATCTCCATTTCCTCTTGGATCCACTACATCTTCTGCAAAGTGTACCCTTTTCTTCTTCCTTTCCCTCTTCTTATTCCCATCTGCAAATAACACAAAATTTAAAATATCAATTATTAGCCCAAAAAAATGATTTTTTTTTCTTTTTTAAATTATTGTGTAAAGAAATGAAAATTTTGTGCTTACCAGAACAGATACAAGATCGCAGGACCTGCTGTGACTGAGGAATTTCTGAAGATTTCTGAAGGCGGAAAGCCAGAAGAATTACAGTACCAGAAACGGCAGCCATGGCCGTGGCTAACACCATACCCTGCGAGCTCAATATTGAAGACATGGTATGATGACGCTGATGTCTAAACAAACTTTGAAAGCCAAAATTAAAAACAAAAAGATTCAGCAGTACATGTACTTATGAATGAGAGAATTTAGATGATGCTTTGTCTTTGTTTAATAGGATGATGAATTTAACTGATGATGGTAGACTGACAACAATAAACAAATATATAAAAAAATTAAATAATAATAATAAAATGGGTGATTATTATTATTTTTTATTTCGTACTTGTGCGTGGAAAGTGAAGCGGATTTATTTTATTTTAATTTTGAATTTCAACTTTTGTGCGGTGAATGTCTCCTCCTTTCACCAAAAGGTTAAAACAGCCATAATAATGAACGTAACCATGTGTTTTGGAACCAAAGACCCAAAACATTGGACAGCTTGGCGATGACGTTTTTTACAGGTGTGTAATAAATAACAAATTAACAATTAACAGAACCCTTTTGTCATATTTGATGGCAAAAATTGGTTTAATTAGTTTTATGATTACTTGAGTTTTATCATCTAATTAGTCATTATGAATCATTGAATTGAGAGGGAAGGGGGTGAAGCTCACGCTATGGAGAGAGCGTGTGGGATGATTTAATTTAAATATTATGTTCTTGTTTTAAAAATCATGATGTGTCAGAGCATCCCGTGCCATAAGATTGGAGATTTAAGAGGCTTGGATATAGCTTCTGGTTATTGTTTGTTGTTGCGGATAGGAAAATGACTTTTGGCCAACGATATTAGAGCTTCACTCCATTTTATCAAATCAAATAAACTGTTCATTGGGGGCCCTTGTTAGAGTTAGGTACCATAATGTGTAATGTGCCTTACAATAATAAGACGCATGGTCATGGATGTAGAAAATGTAGTGCTCCTTTTGGGAATTTTTTTTCAAAGCATGATTATATTGTTCACTGAGAGAACAAAACTCCCAAATCTTGTCAATATTTGTGAGTGTGAGCAGCGCTCTTGAAAGCAATGTGTGTTTGGGGTTGGCTTTCAATCAGTGAAGTGAGGTCTCCTCCTTTCGCTTTTACATGTACCCAACGCAATCTATCCAATCATGTTGGTGTTGATATGGTGATGCCATGATGGACCAATTATTTCCTCAATAATGGAATCAATATGACGTTGTGAACTGTGAAGCCATGTGTTGTCAAATTTTCATTTATATGGAAACCACTAACCATATACGAGATACTCAATTGGCAAATTTTGACATTCAAATTATAAACCAATCTATAATCAAAATCAATAGTTATTAAAGAAATGGTTAGTTAACTTCTTGGACAATAATTTAAGCAAACCTTGGATAAGGCAGCTGACCATAGACTAAGTTTTTTCCAAGTCGAGTTTTACGGAGAACACACAATTAGTTGGTTTGTGTATGCATATTTTGAATTTATGCTCCAATAAATTTTCTCTAAATGCTAGCTACTTACAACTGACTTGGTATCTGCCAATCAAAGCTAAGTAAGATGCCATAAAAGTCTGACATCTAAATTTTGGTTTCACAAGCAACCCACAAGAAGGGCCTTATCAACAATTTAATATATTGGGAAAATAAGGTTTCGATTCCCACAAGAAAGAGTTTCCTTGGAAATGCATTCACTCCTTTAAAAAATTACGGAAGTTTTAGTCAACATTTGTTCCGTTTGGTTGAAAAGGTCTTAAACAATCGGCAACGTAGTAAGTCCAAGTTAAACTCCCAAGCAAGGTTCTCACATAGATCATTCAAATAAAAAGACAAAAATGAAAGTTCAAAACTCATTACTGATAATGGTTCATTCTTTCGAAACTACGATTGATATTGTTTCGGGTTAGATCAAAATCAAGGCATAGGATCATAATTACAAACCATTTTTAAGGAAAAAAAAAAAAAAGAAACACGGATATTTGTATGTACAAGTGCAATGATGCTATAAATTTATTTATGGGGACAAGCGATAGGAAGATGTATCGGGGCTAAGATCCTGGGCTACCTGAAGAAGGTGCTCTATGTTGACATCAGGATAGTGTTGTAAAAGCTGTAAGTTAGCTGCGAAATCACCGCTCAGTAGTCTGCTTTTCATGCACAGTAGCATTGCACAGCAGACTCGTAACAGCATATCCTGCACAAAGTAGAGGTTTGCACCTAAATCAGCATTACCTCAGATTCATGTAATTCGCATCTAGAAAGAAACGGAAATGGGCAAGAAAAGCTAGATCAACAAGCAGAAGAATAGTTTTAAGTTTTAGGACACCAGCACATTAAGTTTCGGAGACAAAGACCTGAATGCCAAAGGGATTACTCAAAAGAGTATCCCAAATTCTTAAGATGGACTGCAAATTGAATTCTTGAGTAAGTAGCAATGTGATCCATCTGAATGCATAAAATTGTGGCTTAATCTGTTTGACAAGAAGCAGATATAAGTTTTCATCGTATATAGCCCCAAAAAATAGAAAAAATAAAATTAAAAATAGCAGATTGTAGAAGCCGTCTTCCTGCAGCTTGAAAGTGAAGCTAAAGGGAGTATAGACGTCATAGAAATGTAGAACTTGAGCTATTTGACCAAAATATTGATATAGAACATCTTGAACATGAAAAAGGGCATACACAGTATAAACTGTAATGCAATTAATTTAAAGTACCTTGTTTGTATATTCAAGGTGCCGCCACAATTCCTCATCATTAGCTTTCAATAACTCCGCTAAGTGAGAAAGAGTTGAAAGGATACCCCCTGAACTATTATCCAATTGTTGACAAAAGTGATCCACTGAGTCGCTTAAGAGTCGAACAAAACAAGAAAAACTATCTGCCTCTGCAATTGCCTGAACTCAAATATTATTCTTCAAATTCAGCATGACATTACTTTGTTGGACTTGGACCCCAGGAGGATATTATAGTAAGGAGTACGGACCACAAAACAAGCAAAACGAAAACCAAGAATATAGTGTGATTCTTACAGCATTTTGTTCATCAGGATCAGTACTAAATACATAGTATATTGGTGCCAATACTTCATTCATGCCTTGAACATAGCGAATAACAGGATTCAGTTTTGCAAACAGTAAAAGAATATTCCTCATTGCTTCCTGCAGAATAAAATGTATCACATATATAGTTCAGTTGGGAAAAGTCCAGCTTTTTCTTTTCAAGGAAAAAGTTATTTCATATGATGCAACATGAACCTTGCCCCTCAGAATAGCAAAACTAATAATCAAGGTTCTGTCAAAGTCTAAACCATATGCAAAGAGTAAGATGAGGCAACGCATTAGTGGCAATACAAAACATTCAACCTAGGAACAAAAATCTTGGGATTTTGACAAGCAGAATCCAATCCATCTTCTCCAGGGCATGCAAAAAGCCTCGGAAAATATTTCAAGAGAAGACATCTATTATGCAATGTTGAGAACTGAAACTCACCTTGAAAAAAAAAATATAAAAATCAAATCCAAGTACATGGAATAAGCAAATCGGCGAGGGAAATATACCCTGTTTTTTCTACTGAATGCGGCATCTCCTGAGAAGAATTTCATGTCCGGATGTGTGCGATGTAGATCACGATCAATCTGTTCTGCTATCTCTATATGCTAGAGCATGTTTGCATATTGATAAAGTTTCAGATTCAGGACAAGAAACTCAAGAGATGCCTTGGAATGAAGAAGATATATACCTGGAAATATTGATGCCAAACACTGGCCTTACCACTGCTCAAAGGGTGATCTTCTTGAGAGATTTCTTGTCTCCTAAGTAGTCCATCATCGTCATGGTCAGCATTCTGGTCATTGTAATTCGATACTTCATCTTTAATCCTTGTGATTTCTGACTGTCTAGATATAAAATTTTTATTAGTACATGATGATGACTAAGGCAGAAACCAAAAAATAGTGCACATCACGAACAAATGTAAGAAGTTTACATTGGCTACGTATTGAGGAGAGTGTTCATTACATAAAAGTGCGGAGTAGTTAGCATCTTACAGGACTCAAGAGAAGTTCCTCTTTCAGCTTAAAGTATTTCTGCCGACTCTCAGTCAGCTCCTTTTCCCACAAGTCACGAGAAGTAGGCAAATAACCTAAGAGCAGCTGCTGTAATAAAACGTGCAAGGGAAATGACACACAATTCAAAACAAACAGCAATCAGTTAAAGTTCATATAATCTTGTCACTGAAATGTCTGCATTATTGGTGGTAGCATAGCTATTGTTTTACAAATTTTCACATTTCAGAATTATAGGCATTAGCATAATGAATCACATATACGTAATCAACAAGCACTAGTGAAAAAAGAAGGGAGGGGTTAATCTTTTATTTTTGAGGTCTTCTTCTTCCACAACCATGATCAATATCCATTAAAAAGTGTTATCAGATTATATCAAATTCCTACTGCTTCTGGTGGAATGCAGTAAGCTTCAACACTGACAAAGGTGTAAAGTCACAAATCAAGTTAGATTTCCCTGCTCGAATAATTCTTATACTTCGAAATTGTTAGCTGTTTACATGATCACAACATAATAGTGACAGAAAAATTAAGCCCTACCTTCCAAGCAGTAGCACGCAAGCCTCCTCCATCAGAAAGCCCTGTATCAGCAATCCTTTGTAACTTTTCCAAGTTTATCTCCTTCTGTGATAGCTGGCCACATAATATAAATATATAAATAAGCAATGCAGAACAAATTATCAAGCATTACAAATAGTGGAGGATACGTGTAAGTAAACAATATAACCTTTTTGTTTACTGAGGAATAAATCAAAAGAAAAAATTAATGAAGCATTTGACATCAATTTTCAAAAATCATTTTTGACATCAATGATGACATGCAAAATACGAGTAATAAACCCTAATTTACTTTTTATTTTTTAACTCCCAGAGAGAAAATAACTAAGAATTTAATACCAAACTTTCCATTTGTCACATTGCATACATACGAGCTGGGGAAAAATATATATATTCAACTTAGAAGAACAATATTCCAATACAAATGAAACTCAAGAGCACTTATAAGAAACGTAAACAATGAAACATCCCATTCTCACCTCGTATTCAAGATCGGACCTTTTATCATCGGCAGCGATAACTTCTTTAACGGAGACCAAACGCGACCCGTAGTTTTTGGGTTTATGCCGGACCCTTGATTCGAAATGCTCTTCCATCATCTCCACATAATCATCCTGGCTCTCTCGAGCCGACCCGGGCCCGTTCGGTTTCAAAATCTCGAGCTCTTCACCGGACTCGAATGCGGAATCGGACTTTCCACTTCTGTCGTCTTTAATGTCAAAGCCGGCCGCCAAGCTCTCGAGCCGATCGGGAAACGCTCGGCAAGCCTTTTCGGGGAGATTGAGCTTGCCTTCGAACATTGTGGCACTGAGTGAATGGCGGTGACTCGGGCGAGCTGGGTTGATGAACTTTGTTTGTAGTGGTTCCACGAGAAGGAAAAAAAAAAGGTTCATGAATCGGGGATCATAACTCGGTTAGTCAGTGCCGTTGCATTCTGTATGTTGAAGAAGACTGGTAGTTAATACAGTTGAACGGTAGGTGGGTCCGTTCCTTTGATTAATTCAATAGCTGCCTCAGACGTCATAACTGCTAAATTGATCGCAGCAAATCTAACATTAAGGATGCTTTTGCTTTGGTTATTAAAAAATATAGCTTATTTAAATGGGTTTTATTAGTAAAATTTTTATAAGTAAAATTTCTATCGAAAATAATTTAAGTTGTTTGATTGTAATTATAAAATTATTTTAATAAATAAGTTCTTTTTAAAAGTTATATTATGAAAAGAATGAAATAAAATTATTAAATAAATAAAAGATGTTTGAAATATTTTAATATTTAAAGAAAGCTTTTCAATATTTACTCCCAAAAATTTAAAATTTGAGTTTATTTTTAGTAGAGACAAAATAGCTTATTTAATCTTTAAATATTTATTAAAAAATTAACCAAAAAATAATAAAAATTTTAATAAAAAATTATGCGATTAAAAAAATAATTATGACTATTAAATAAGAGCATTACCAAAAGATTATTCAAATAAGATTTTATTACTTATTTCAAGAGTCACGTCAATGAAAAGAGTTTTAATTGAAGGGAGAGAAGCACTAACTCATTTGAAGAGTTATTTGAAACCTTTAATTTAGGACTATTTTATTTATAATTCATGAAGAAAGAGAAGTGTTATAGTTGTTATTATTTTTGTAGAGAAAAAAAAATTAATTAAAATAATATATATTTATTATTATTATTTTGAAAGAATCTTTTTGAAAATGACTTCTTTTTTCACTTTTTTATTTATCATATAGATAAGTAAATAAGTATTTAAATAATTAAATTAGAAAAATCTTTTAATGATATTCTAAATTATAGCAAATGGACACTAAGTGGTTGCCTGTTACACTTGTCAAGCTCCTTTCTATTTTAATTTTAACATCAATCCCGACCATTGAAGCCCGGGCCGGGTGTGTAAAATCTGGGCTACCAAAGAATTATGATCAGAATAGTCAAGCCTGGTCCAAGCCGTGATGGAGCGGATCCCCAAACTTGCTGATTCTTTTGTTCATTGGGTTAAGGCACTAATCATTGACAAAACTAGATGGGCCAGCGAAAAAAAATTGATTGTGTTTAGCACACGGGTTCTTAGTTTTCGTCCGCCATGGCGCCATTCCGATTGGTTTTGGTTTTTCATCTAATGGACTTGAATTAAATGATTATTTTTTGAATTATGAATCGAATTGAATCAAAATAGCTTAGGTTCTGGTTTCGGTTCTTTTTTTTTTTTTTGGTTTTTTAATCTTTAAAATGCTAATTTTTCTCATTCGGGTCGTTTTTTTAATATTTAAAGAAACTGATCGTTTTTTCTTATTTTGAATTGAACCATTGGTTTGGTTCGATTTTTTGCGACAAGAAGTTTTTTTTCCACTCCTAACTCTACTAAATATTTTGATTTTTTTTTTCCTTTGCATACTTATTTAACAATTTTAAGAGTTTAATATTTACTCTGCACACTATTACAAGCCCAAATTAATCCTCAATTAAATATTTACAATAATTAATTATTTTTCTCTATATAGCCATAAAGGTCTTAAGAATATTGAATATCTCCACCAAAGCATAAAAACTATTAGGCTTGTTTCACTTTTCTTTTTTTTTTTTTAAGCTAACAATCTTTAAAATTCTATTTTTTCTCATTCGGGTAGGTTTTTTTTAACATTTAAATAAACTGATCGTTTTTTCTTAGTTTGAATTGAACCATTGGTTTGGTTCCATTTTTCGCGACAACAAATTTTTTTTCCACTCCTAACTCTACTTAATATTTTGAATATTTTTTTTATTTGCATACTTATTTAATAATTTTAAGATTTTAATATTTACTCTGCACACTCTTACAAGCCCAAATTAATCCTCAATTAAATATTTACAATAATTAATCATTTTTCTCTGTATAGCCATAAAGATCTTAAGAATATTGAATATCTCCACCAAAGCATAAAAACTATTAGGCTTGTTTCACTTTTTTTTAAAAAAAAAACTTACAATGATTTATTTTTTCTTTTTGAACCTCAACTAACGAGTAGCTGTTGGCAAAATCAAATTTAGATAAACACGATTGAGTTGAAAAAAAAACTCATTTGAACTCAATCCGAATATGTAACCCAAGTTGATCCAACCTGAATATGTTTGGATTGGATCAGGTTAAAAATTCAAGTTGAATTCGGGATCAGGTTCGGTCAAATCAGTTCACACATAGTTGCCAACAACCAGTTTGTAGCATTCTCCATTTTCTTCATCTAAATTTTTTGCCTCACCATGGCCTATAATATAATATTTATGTCATCAATCTTTCAACTAGTTTATAAGTTACAATGAACTCTAAACTCAAAAAATAAAAAAGAATTAAAAAATACATACAAAATTATGTATTAGGAGAGTAGAATCATGCTTGAGCAGAAGCAAATCGCGGCATAGATCGGACATGGTGGCCGTGGATCAAGCGCCAACAGCAGTCACAGTGCAGTGTAACAAATCGTGTCAGTGCCTCGTGGATCGTGATGGCTTTGGTGGTTGTGCAGGATCGTGTCAGGGCTGTTTCGCGTGGGACCTAAAACCTTTTTTACTTTTTTTTTAATAATCAAAACATTTTCAATTTAATTTTGAGTATGAAAATAAAAACAATTTTATTTTTTTATTGTCATAGAAATAAGTATTATATAATTGAGGGTTTGCCTACGTTACAACTATTACAACTTACCACACCTTTTGTCTCCACTCTAAAATGTCATTGGATGTAAAGTGTTCGTTTTTAATGGTTGAAATTAAAAGGTAGATAAATGAGCTAGCCGATTGCTAAAGCGTAGAAGAAACTGTTCAAAACAATATTAAATAAGGTTCGAAATACAAATTGATATTCAAGCCGTTTTGAGAGACCATCATCAAATTATTTTGCCCACTTCCAAACTAGGGGTGGGCAAAATACCCGATTCGATCCAATCCTACCCGATCCGATCCGAAAAATTTCGGGTTCGGATCGGATCGGGTTGTGATTAGAATCCGATCGGGTGAAATCTTGCAAACCCGATCGGGTTGCGATCGGATCGGGTAAAAACCGATCCGATCCGAAAACCCGATCGGGTTGCTTAAAAAAAAAAAAACTAAACCTAAGTGTTTAAACACACGCACACCACACAGACACACACAAATCACATATTCAGAGTTACAAGTCACAAATTTCTCTTCCTCAACCCACCCACAAGTCACAACACCCAACCCACCCACAAGAAGCAAGAAAACATTCTCTTCCTCCAATGATCTGCTTCTTTATCGTCTTTGTGAGTCCGTGATCTGCTGTTGCATCCACGATCTGTTGTTCATTCTCTTGTCATCTTGGCGTAGTGTTGCGTCGCGATCTGCTTGCCGTCTTTGCGTCCGCCTTCTGCTGCCGTCGTGTTGACCGTCCGACCATCTCATTCCCGCGATCTGCTGCTGGCGTCGGTAGTGCTCGAGCTATCTGTTGCTGAAAACCCATCCATGATCTGCTGGTATACCGATTTGCTACTCCAAGGCTCAAGCCTCCAACCCGACCCGAGTTTCTCCCTTTTGTGTTTTGAAATTTGCAGCTTTCATAGTGTATTGGTTGGTATATATATTTTGAATTGACCCGTTTTCATTGACCCGAATTGGCTTGATTTGAGACGATTATTTTTAATCCGAACCGATACTACCCGAATTCAACTCGATTTTCGACCCGATCCGAACCGACCCGAATATATATCGGATCGGATCGGGTCGGATTGTAAATTAGGGTTGTATTCGGATCAATATTTGCCCAACCCGAATAATCCGAAACCCGATCGGATTGACCCGAACCCGATCCGAACCCAATTTTGCCCACCCCTATCCAAAACTGGAGTAATTGAAATAATTTTCATCCAGGAAATTGAGATCATCCAAATCTTTTCCCCCTAGAAATTACAATCGTCGAGTTTCAATTTCAGGAGACTTAGATTAAGTCAGAAACGACGTAAGAAAAACCAACCATAAATTAAGACCATCAAGGCAAATATATGGCCTTGGCAACCAACTGGAAACAATATTGGGCGGTGCTACAAGTTTACAAAATAAGGATATTTGATTATGTGAAATTATAGTGAATTGGCGTCTGTTCGAAGGAAATTATATTTACTATGAAGATTACACAAACACTTCACCCAAATTGCAAGTATAGAGAAATGGAACCATGTCTAAAATTTCATAGAAAAAAAATGCCATCTTACAATGTATCACAGAAGGCAGGAACTTAGTAAAATTGTTAATCATAACAATGGCCAATTGCATGCATTAGTAATTACTTATCATCAAGCAAATATAGTACTAAAACTCAACACCTACTATTAACACAAGGCACTTCTCCTTGCTTCGCACTGCGATCAATATTACCCTATTTGTCAATGTGTTGTTTCCTTCTTTCAAGGACAATAGCTGTTGCATTATCAAATGCACTTAATTTTGTAAATTCAACATACAGGGGGAAAGCTACTTTTTGCTGTTTTCCAGTACCAGCATTCATGATAGGCTATTAAAACATCTCCTACTCTCCCTCCCTTTTATCAATCAAGTGCCCATTGATCTTCTTGATGGACAGCACTCTGATTTCTCGATTCTCTTTGCTCACCTGACAGCCTATAAAAGATAAACGAAACATGAAATGGTCACTCAAGCTGACAACTCTCGGAACAACTTTCTCAAGACTTTATAATATTAATCTTATTTGCTCTCTTATTGCATTGTTTAACTAAAATATGCAAGAATTGTATACAGTTCTACAAATTGATATAGCCGCAACATTTAATTTGAAAAACAAATTAAGACAATAACACCACCTTCAGTCCTTCAATTTAACAATGTTCACTGAGCACCTCCTTATCGTGTTAGATTTGTAGTAACCAATTAAAGTTAAATAAAAAAATTTATTCAATGCCTCAATCTCACTCCCATTAAATTCCTCTTGCAAGACTAATTGCCGGGTGGAAATTGTAGTTTATATGTCAAACAGGAATAAGAATATCACACTATAGAAATAGAATCATTTATAGCAAACAAACATGCTGGTGCATTCAATGTAAAACAATCATGAACATCCACTCATGGCCTACGAAAAATATGGCGTAAAAGGAAATTTAATTGTTTTTAACGAGTATACAATTTTGCTCAAAGGGGTTTGTCCTTACAGACCATCAACATACAAGTTTAGGAATTAAGCAAGGAAGTCATTTTCTCATCATCCAAGTGCGAACCATTAACAGAACAAAATAAACAATTCATAACCGCAATATCATCCCTATAGACTTGGTCACCAATAGAGAATACAGAAAACAAACCAAATGAGAACATGTCGTACAAGTTAGACCTCTTCAACTACCGATATGATGACATTTATCTCTTACAATGACATTATCTACCTGCACAGTTTGTTGAAAGGTAACTGCCGGATCCTTCTTCATTTTCTTCTCCAAGAAATTAATTCCCTCTCATTCGCTCTTTCAATACAACTTTTCTTGCAATAAAATTAAACAATGCCTCCTTCCCACCAATCTAACTTTCCCTGATTCTAACAAATAAGCATAACCGCCCCTCCAAGCTAATTACCACCATTATACTCTTTAAAACAAAATTAACCAAGTTTTATCTATTGCGTCCGCTTCAAATGGCATATCAATAGAGCAAATAGACGTGATAGTCAAGCTGGTTTCAGATATGCATAGTTACTAAACTTTTAGCATCACTCAATTTGGGTTGTAGTTGTTGGCTAGAGTACCAAATTTGCAAGCGGATTACTATGCATGTCCATATAAGAATCATTGAAATGGTTTCCCCCATGAAATTGCAATCCTCTTCTTTCATTTTCGGTGTCTGTAGATTAATTCCCAAAATGTAATCACTTACACTACCTGCAAGAACAACATCGCCATTGAATTCATATGGCTTATAACCCAAGTTGCAATATACGTGAATCGGTGAAATCTTCTCCCCTCAAGAACTTACAATCGTCCTCTTTCAATTTAGTTGTCTCCATATTGATTCTCAAGCGAGATCCATTAAACCCTAATTTCTATTTTTCAGACATAAAACAAAGCTATTCTTTTTTTTTTTTTTTGGTCTAGACCGCCCGGTAATCCGGATCCACATTAAGGATCCAATGTCCGGTAGGATCCGTGGCGGTGTGAGCCGAAGGAAGCCTTTTGGCTACTGGGGCTGACCAGCCATTGGCCGAAGCCCGATTCGCTTAAGGCGCTTGCCAGGCGAACCGAACCTCGGGGGTTAAACAAAGCTATTCTTTTTCTAAAGAATTTTGTCAAGCCGACACTCCCTACAACAACCACATAACTAGCTTCAACCATTGCTAGTGAATAGTTTATTTATCCACCTTTTAATTTCAACTGTTAGGTACAAACACTTTACATTCAATGGTATTTTGGAATGGAGACAAAAGGTGTGACATGTTGCAACAATTGAAATATAGGCAGACCCTACTATTGATATGTAACCTATGATATATTCTAAAATTTCTTAATCAAACAATAGTTGAAAAAGATTGTTTTACATTTTATCCAACCAGCATGTCACATATTAACCGGGCGCAGGCAAAAAGATAGCGAACCAAACATGTTGTGGTAAAATGAGGGGAAAAAAAAAATTGAAGAATCAAATTAAGACAAAATCAAACGCACCTTCTGTATTTGTATTTATTGACTTATTGTACTTTACTGACAAAATTTTCATGGTACAGTCATCCTGAAATGAAAGTATGCCTTTCAATAAATCAACTTAACAACAAGTGCATAATATCAATGAAAATTCATCAAACCATATAATAGTTTCCATCCTTTGCAATGCTAACTTAGTTATTGAACGAGCTGTGACATTACACTAAAAATATCATTAAGAAAGAAAGAAAGGTTGATTTTTTTTGGTAAATATATTTTTTAAATGATAATTTTGATAATAAACATAACTTAAATTTTTTATCATCTAGCTGTACGGTGCAAAAGCAAGCTTAATGTCTCAATAACTCTTGTAAGTACCATAAACCACTAATTAACCAAATGCAGTGTAAGTACCATAAACTACTAATTGACCAAATGGAGCCTTATTAGTCATTGTCATAATGTCGTGCACTAGATTCAATTGCTGGATGGAGTAGTCTTTCTTGGTCTCTTTCAATGATAAGCATATTTTTACATCATGCATGTGAATTGCTTTCGAAGTAATGGCGCAATCAATTCATTGCCCGAGAATCGATCTAGCTCTCGCTGTTAACCTACGTGTCAATCAAACTACCAGAAAAATAAATAAATAAATAAATAAGATTAATGAACTTAAATGTGCATTAGCTGTAACTTGGGTTTCTTTAGTAACTGGCTAGGACTGCACTGCATTTAAACACCATTACCTTTAACGCATCTAGTTCCTAATTAATTAAGGCATCGTATAATCGACTGGGTCCTTATTATGGTAACTAGAATAAAATCTTATGAAAGAGCTAGTAAATAAAATTCGATCTCTTTGACCTTTAATGTGGATGCTTTCCCCTCGGGGTGTTAGATTTCACCTAAACAGACTTGTATTATGTACGTAAACAAATTGAATCAAATTGTAGTCGTTATGATGAATGTCTTTTGTACTATACATTGATTATACATTTTTTCTTTTCTTAAAAGGTAGGGAGCAGTAAAGTCAAATATTCATTATTTAACCCTCGCTCTTATTTGAGTTCAAATTAATTATTTAACCCTCACATTTTCAGAATTCAAATACAAGTGACCAGTCAAAAAAAAAAAAAACTTCAAAATCATTCGATCAAGTCCTTGTGATGTATTCAATACGTGTGTGATAAACGGAAATGAAATACTAATTAGGCAACCCAAGAGGGGGG
Source organism: Citropsis articulata (assembly GCA_030449925.1). Lineage (NCBI taxonomy): Eukaryota > Viridiplantae > Streptophyta > Magnoliopsida > Sapindales > Rutaceae > Citropsis > Citropsis articulata. Next base: position 18,988,033 of record JASUUH010000121.1, on the reverse strand, counting down.
TGAATTGAGTTTTTAAAAAATAAGCAACTAAAATTCAATGAAATAATAACTAAGCAATCAAATTCGAAATGAACAAAATAATGAGCAATGAAAAGTAAAGAGATAGAGTAAGGTCATCCGCCCACGCCCACGCCCAAGACCTGGGGGCCAAGGATTTCCATTAAAGCCACCAAGGCCTCAAATGCTTACAATTGACTTCCAAGGTGTCAATAAACCTTTACAACAAGAGATTATTCCCAATCTCTTAACCCAAGTGTATCCCAACACTCACAATCACTTAAAACAAAAATTACAAATTATTCTTCTCTCACACAATCTTTAAGAATACAAATCAAAGCCCAATGTGTGAATAAGATGAAGCAAGAATGTGTTTAAAGCTCTATGAAGATTGTATAAACATGTATATGCTCAATGGTCGTGTTGTGATCAAATTTTGATTTGATTTGAATGAGCTTATTTATAGTTGGAGCTGAAAACTAGCCGTTATAGCATTTTTCGGCAGAAAACGGATCGCCGTTAACCGTTAACCGTTCACCGTTTGAGCTGGATTTCAAATAAACAGTTGACCGTTAGTCACTACGCCTTCGCCGTTAACATCTAGAGACCTGCACAACAAGAATCTTCTATCCGTTCTGGCTAAACGATTAAGGTTTTAGCAAACAATAACATACTGGAAATTATCTCAAGCTTCCACGTTAACGTTCACGGTAAAATTCATACACAACACATTTCAACTAACCATTTTCACTAAACGGTTAAGGATTAACAAAGTATGCCTCTTTGGAAATTATCGGTTAGCCGTTATGGATTAATCTGCTCACCTATTATTTCAAAGAAATTTTAAAACAACAAACTTAACCTGTTTGCTTTAAAAGGTAAGAGGTTAGCACAAAAATCCTTTCTGAATATTATCGGTTAACCGTTACAATTAACGGTTCGCCGTTTAATTCCAGTAACCTATAACACAAAAATGCTTAACGGTTAAGGCTTAAGAAATAACCCTTTTCTGAGTAGAGCTTTACCATAAACGGTTAACCGTTAAAATAAATGGTTAGCCGTTTAAATCCAGTGGCTGATTTTTTGCAAGTTATAAAATAATCGGTTGAAGCCTTAGACAATAACCTTTCCCTACATTTTATTGGTTAACCGTTAAAATTAACGGTTCGCCGATTATTTCCAGAAATGCACATTTTTGCAGAGATGTTCCAGTTTATCAAAAAAACTTGTAATCATTTATAGAAAAATTCTGGCTTTTAAGAAAATACTCGTTATTAAGAAAAACTCCAACATTTTTATCAAAAGGTTTGTTATCATCAAAATCAATAAAAAAACTATTTTCATGTTAACAGGAGATATATCAAGCCGTGTTGTATGGGCTGAATAAACATTTATTAACCATTTGATTTCTCCATGCCCGATCAAATACATAAATTATACGTGTTCGTCGTTAAGAAAAACAAATGTTATAACCTATTAGAATAGAAAAAGTTGTTAAGTCAAGCATTCCGTCAATTGAAATTGATGATCACACCATCTTATTTAGTTAAAATTTTCTATTTAATTATTAGAGGTAAATTATAATAAGCCATTAACAAGGTAACAAATTTTTTTAATCAGAAATATGTATTCGATTTTTACGAGAAACTTAAAACTTTAAAAGGTGCATGCATGCATATATTTAATGATACCTAGAATACTTTGTACCAAAACCAAATACAAATTAATTAAATAGGATGCCAAACTTATAAAATCGTTGTCAATGATCACAGGTATCTTACTAGCTGCCTTTAATTACCCCTCCCCCGGCCCCCCCCCCCCAACCCAACCCAACCCAAAAAAAAAAGTTCTTTTTTTTATTTTTATTACCAAAAACGAAAGGAAAACAAAAGAAGGGGTACTAGTTAGCTAGGGTAGCAAAATGGACCATGCATGCAGCATGCGAGCATGTGATGAGTGAGCAGGTGACAAGATGATGTGATTGTGAAAGCGTATGCGTGATGCAAATGTGACAGAAGGGAACATGCCACACATTCATGCTGAGGTTTCCTTTCATGCTTAACTCCTAATGATTTGGAAGTTGATGTGATAATTAAGCTATAGTCAGTAGTATTTAGCCATCAATCCTAGATTAATGTACATAGGTCTACATCACGGTCTCCATCATTATCACTCATTGTACGAAATAGTCAAGTTAACTTAAGTTTCACATAACCGATGAGTAGTTTACTTTGTTAGCGTTGGTCCCCTCCCCTTATCAGTGAGCGTGAGCACTGAGGACACATTTATCAATCGCATTTATGAAAGTTCCAATTTGATCTAAACAAAACCTATTTACCCTTCAACTTTGATCCACACAAGTCTAATTAGTTAACGTCAATTAAGACTAGTTCATCACTTTTTTTTTTTTTTAATTATCATAAAAGATTTTATTAGTTGAACCAATTAGCTAGGTTCACCGCTTCATCACCTTAAATAAAAGTTTTTATATATAACAAGTATATAGCTATTATATACTTCATTAATTTAATCCTCAGACGATCTCCTTCTTCTTAGTTCATTTGAATTTGACGGATCCAACAGGATGAAAATGTGCAAACGCGCAGGTGAAGGCCGGTCGGCTCGTGAACTGCAACCCTACCAAGGAACAAGATTTATACTTTGAGTTCGGAATCTCTCTAGTGATTGCTGGCTTGCCTTTAGCAAGATAGATTATATTCAAACTGACGATTCTGTTCATTTGTCAGATTGTGGGGTAGATAGAAAGATTTGAGCAATGTTACTCTGCCCCCAAACCCTCGGCCCTCCTTTTCATTAGCTGTTTAACGCCTACAGCTTTTCTATTCAATCTGTATGTCCACAAACTAAGAAACAAACAAAAAACTATCCATATGCTAAATTTTTAATGTCAAGAGGGTAATAAGATATTATGAAAACGATAAAGAGGTGGTAGCGTTTTAAACATTAGAATTTTTTTCCCCCTTTGAATACAGAAATTCTCGATATATCAGGACATATAACCTCAAAAACAACAAGATATTTCTTGTGGAAATTCTTTAATCAGTACAAAAAAACGTACTATTATGTAGCAGAAACTTAGCTACACCATCTGTAGCTTGATTACAATTTCCTACTATGTGTTGAATCCTAAATTCATAATTTGATTAAAAAAAAATGTTGCATTTTTGCTATCATTATGAGCATGCAAATTAAGAAATCACAATCTCCCTTTATAAAATTGGCACACTCGTACGGGTTGATCTTTAGTAAATTATTAATAAAAGATTTCAGTAGTCGGATTTTTTTTTTTTTGAAGAAGTAGTCGATTTTATTTAATACTAAATGATAATTTTCTTACTGCCAAATGACGGCTTTTGCCATAAGCCAAAGACATTACTTATTTCAAGCTTTTTATGTAACATTCGGTTGTAAATCGTTGAAGTTAGTCTGTGAAAAGTAAAGCCTTAATTCACATTCACAGCTCAAATAATTAACCAAAATTAAGGAAACCAAGCAAATAGATTAAGTCACCTACTTCATTAGCTAGGTAAATATTATCGCTAAAGCCACGTAGCTAGTGAGACGTGAAGTATCGTTTGCAGTCCCATCAAATTTAAAGTCACTTTTATATTATGTTCACATGGAATATGGGCAAAAATTATTAATAGGCTTAACGGAGGATGCCAAGTCGAGGACAAAAGTAGTGGGCAAAAGCAAGCCCCATTCATAAATATGGTGGATACAGGTGTAATTTTTGCGTTTTTAAGGAAGGTCATGTCTGACGTAGGTGACATTTTTTATTTTTCATTACAAGTCTCTCTTTGTACAATACATGTAGTTGGCCGACAGTCTCAGCTTCTACTGCTACTAGGCCTTGTCACTCATAATTTTTTTTTTTTCTCTCTCTCTCTCTCTATATATATCTTCATCGATCTGTGCATTTTGTGTGTTGGTACTTTGGTTTTCATTCACTCTAATTTAAAAATGGTGCAATCAAATAAGAAGTTCAGAGGTGTCAGGCAACGCCACTGGGGCTCCTGGGTGTCTGAGATTCGACATCCTCTTCTGTACGTACTTTATCTTATATATATATATATTGCTGGTTCCAATTTTCATTGTGTGATTAATTATTTATTACAGGAAGAGAAGGGTATGGCTAGGCACATTCGAAACAGCTGAGGAGGCGGCACGAGCTTATGATCAAGCTGCAATCTTGATGAGTGGGCGAAATGCGAAAACAAACTTTCCGGTATCACAGAGTTCAAATGGCGACCCTGCTAAGCCTAGTGAAAGTTCCTCATTATCATCACCTCCAAATGAGTTATCCCAACTCTTACACGCCAAGCTTCGGAAATCCAGCAAGACACCGTCGCCTTCCATGACTTGTCTGAGGCTCGACACAGAGAATTCTCACATTGGTGTGTGGCAAAAGCGGGCGGGTCAACGTTCGGATTCTAACTGGGTCATGACCGTTCAGCTTGGAAACAGAAATAGTGGTGTTCATACTAATGTTAATAATAATGTTGATGATGTTTCTGGCAATGCATTGCCTTTGGCTGCTGATTCACAATCTCAAGGACCAGAATTGATGATAAGGACAGAAATGGATGATGAGGAGAGAATCGCCCTGCAAATGATTGAGGAGCTTCTTAATAGAAACTGTCCAAGCCCATCATACGAGGTTCAAGAAAAAGCCGATGATCATCAATGATGATGGAATGGTAGCTTCTTTTCTCTTGACTCTAGCTATTGTAATTGGTTTCATAAAAAAGAAATGCATGTGCTCGTAAATGCCGGCAAGTGACTTAATTCTGTACTTCAATTTCTTTGTGTTTTTTATTCTGCAAGTTTACGTATACAGGGAGCAACGGATAATGATTGACTTGGGGTGTACGCTTTGAATTGGAATAATAGTATATGCCAAGTGTATAAGGAAATTGTGAATAAGTTTTTTCTTATTGGGCAAAAGTCCATTTTCTGTAATAGCTTTGTACGAGGTGATCGTAATTAGTATACTGGCTGGATGTTCATGCTCTTTCTATATCTGGATACCTGTCTGATTGATTTCACGAATAAGATTTTCCTTTCTCATAATGGACCTTTCTTTTCTTTTTCTTTTTCTTTTTCTTTTTCTTTTTAAATTCTCAGTATCTTTACCATAATGGACATCCGACTACTTAGTTATTTATATATTAAATTTTTAATTTTAATTTTATTTAATATATGTATCTTACAGTTGGCTCAGGAAGATGGTTAATTAGAACCTCATTTGAGGCTTTTTTCCCCCCTCTTATTTAGGATGAGTTTGATAAAATTTTAACTTTTAAAATAATTAATTACTATTAGCAGAGTTGCAAAAATAATCAGCTGAAAAAAATGTTAAATATTTAGTAAAAATTATTTTTATAAGTGCTGTAAATTTTAAAAGTAGATATCTAGTAAATCTTACTGTTAAACTGCTGTAAGAATATAAATGATTAAATTGGATATAATGTTAGTGATTCTCAAAATTAAAATTTCAAAATCTACTCTTTTCTTGATTTTTAAAACCTATTGTAGGAATGATCTTGCCAAAAGTTATTTTTTAAAAAAAATTACAAAAACACCAAAATTAATTTTTATATTTTCAGAATCACTCTTTAACCTCATAAAAGCAATTCCAAATGACCCTTAATTTCCCATGGTTTTAATGATTTTGAGCGGCAGTGTAGTCCTTCCAAGTTAAAACTGTCATAAACTAAACTTTGAAGTGAAACTTGGTTAGGATTACTTTGAACAATAATAATAATAACAATGATGATGATAATGATTAATTGAATCTTAACTTGACATGCTAAATCTAAATGAGAAACAACCAAATGAGAAAAAAATTATTTAATCGAGCTATTAATTTCTTGATAAATTAACTTTATCACAATTTTATAGTACATATAATGTAAAATGAGTAAATACTTGTTTTGATTCATGAGTAAATAATTATAACATTGCAAGTCTTTGTATAAATTGAGCATTCTTACTCATGAATCGATAAGAGAGCACATACAAATTCACAAATTTAATTCATATTCAAAAGTTAGATTTTTTTCCCCCTTTTAACACAAATGATTGGATTGTCCTGTTATTGTTACCAATGATACAGCCCGTACCCTATTAACGCCCTATAACTTTAATCATGTGGAACCCAGCTGATCACTTTAGTTTAGAAAAGTATGCATGCATGTGAGTTGATCTTTCGAGTCTTAATATCTGTAATAATATTAATAAGTAGTTAGGGTCCAAGCCTCAACTGCCTTTAACAATATCAATAAATTTCCCTTTTGTAACACACAATATATACGAATAAGAAGGCAGCACATCTTTGGCAAATTTACGTGGGATTGTGAAAATATATGTACTATATTTACTTCTTCTATTTACTTTTTTTAATTGCTAGATTCCCTCAGTTTTTATAGTCTGTTTCCTTGTATGAAGGGGAACGATGTATATATTGCATCTGATCTCTCTCCACTGAAAAGGGGGAAAAAAGAAAAATTAAGTAGCCTGCTCAAGTGTCAAAAGTAAATTCAATGAGAGCCCTAATAACTAATTAATTAATTATATTTGAAGAGAAGGTCTTTGATGCAGGAGCACGCTACGCTTTTTCATAATTAAAGTGCACATAAAATTTCGATTAATTAAAAAAATAAATAACACACCAAACCCTTTAGAACGAATCATTTCAAGTCACATCATCAATAATTTATGGTTTTTTATGTCATTAATTAACTTGCATGAATTTAGCCATCACTTAATCAATCATCACCAACTTTCCTTTATGCTTGATAAAAGAAGGACCAACTAGACGATGAACTTTTGCTTCTCTTATAATCTCCGGGGGTGCAATTCAATTGCTGATCATACGTAGGATATGACCATGCGTATGATGTACATTTGAATAGCAGAACAGGTGCTATTACCTTATCTTATTTATCTTCATCATTCGGATCCTCTCTATTTAAGTCGTCGAAATTGATTTTAAAAAAAAAAAAAAAAAAAGACAACGAATTAACGTGCATGTAAAATTAAGACTTATCCTTCGGCAGTCTCTGAATCAATGATCCGTCTAATTAACATGACGAAAGTCCCAAAAATGGGGCGGCGAATTCAGACAGAGGGGTTGGGCCATCATCAATGGTGTATTGTTGCATTGGACTATGTAAGCTGTCCTTGGTCCCTGACTTAGTGACTTCTCACCAATTTCCGTGCCTAGTTTGAAATTGTAATTTAGTAATCGACCTAGTTCATTAGCACTTGTCATTATCATGGAGCCGGTTGTTTCATTGCTTCACAAAAGCACGTTAACGTCATGGACCTGTTTCATGCGTGTTTATTGGGAAAATGGTATTTTTTTAGTCACCCCATATCAACAGATATAAAAGCAGCATAAGAAATGTCTACCTTTTGGACTTGTTTGCAGTTGTATATACTTCTTCTGTCAGTCAAAATATACTGTGTTTTTATGAAAAAATAGAAAGAGTTTTATATTTTGATATGTCCTTCAGTGATAAAATTGGAATATATATAAAGGTTACAACGTCAAGGACTAGTTCAAGGTTGTAATGGATTTAAAAAAAGAAAAAAAGGATGTAAGTTTTAGAGATAAAAACCATTAGGGACATGAGTATCATTCCCCTTGTATTGTACCGTAAGTTATTATTAAGATTTTAATTTCATCTTGTTTTACTTCTAAAATATAATTCTCCCAAAAGTTTTTTTTTTTTTTTTTTTAATAGCAATGGTAGACGTAATGGTAGAGATGTTACTCCAATTATTTTTCGAGTACAGGAATCAATAAGAGAAGTATATGTCTGATTGGAAGAAATAAGAGAAGGGGAGAGGAACGGAAGGTGGGGTGGGGGGAAAAATTGATTGATCTCATTTTCGTTAATTGGCTTCACGTGTGATTCATTTTTTCCCCATTATTTCTTTTGCGTTCTTCTCTCTTCTCCTTTCGTTTATTCAAACTAAACAATAAACATACCATAAGATAATTTATCATCTTCATCTTCTCACACCCCAATTTCTAACTTTAGTGAATCTGGGGAGAACATGATCCACGTATGTCCAGCTAGCTAGCTAGCTTGCGTTTCTGGCTTACTAATTAGTAATTAAACAGGTGACATCATTCGGGAAGGTTACATATGACGACTATTTGAGCAGAAACTTGTATATATTTGGACCACAATATAACTGATTATGTAATTAAAATCATGGCCTATGGCATTATTATCAACCCGTATTAAATTGCTGTACAAGTTAGGAGAGCTTATCAATCACTCCTTTGGAACGTGTTTTTAGAAAAACATACTTATTAATGAAAATGACACCAATTCCTCGCAACTCGCAAGCGTTTTTATGCATGCATTGCGTCTGCTACTCTGCTTAGATACAAGAAATATATGTTAAGATGTAAAACCATCGTAGGGTCGTTGATTCCTGGTATAATAGTAGCCGTAAGAGTCACGGAAAGCACATTAATAACGATGCATGTCAAACACAAACCCTGCATTCTTTTGCATATATACATATATTACTGTATGAGCCATGAACGAGCTCATAAACAGTGTGACATTTACCATAGATAAAAATAAGTTAGATTTCTTTTAAATTCATTTGTATATATTTATTAATCAACATTCACGCAAGTACCTTATTTAATTTTTTTTTATTATTTAAATTTTTCTATGGTCTTTACAAAAGAATTAATAAATCGCTGATGCTTAATTTTTTACTTTTATTTTTTCATTTAGCTAAACCGTAATTCCATCCTTCTTTATCTATGTGAGCCGGAATTGAATCCCAAATCTCTTATTTTTAACACGAGAGATTTTACCACCACAATTAAATGACATCTACAGATATATAATTTACACTCATCACATCTACAGATATATAATTTACACTCATCATATGTATTTTAGGTACTTTATTTCGAGAATTTTATTTCTCTAAATACTAGTGTAGTTATTATTTGTTTTTGTTCAAATTGATCATTTTCAGAGCACGATTTTTATTTCTTTACTTCTCCGCTCCAATTCTCCAAGATGGGTTTGATTAATACAAAAGGTTGGGTCGATTAATGAAATTCACTTCAAATTGGGCTCCTTCCTGTTTTTCTGTTAAGTAGTCTTCTCCTGATGCGAGAAGAAGACTACTTAACAGAAAAAAAAAAAGTAGTCTTCTCCTTAATTTTTTCTATGGACACCCACGATTAGTATGCATGGGCCAGACCTACTAAAATAAACCTAAAAATGCTGGGCCTAATTGCACTCGTGAAAAATGTAACACATTTGTTCGCCCGTAATGCCTCTTGATGTTGGTTGTTGCCGGGATTCATGGTGGACATCAAATCAACATTCAATATTTTAAGAATAGTGGAAAGCATATTACAAAGTTTGATTCTTTTTTTTTTTTTTTCCTTTTTTCGATGATATTGACCTCACTTAATTATTATAAAAACATGAACAATATGCGACTTCGAGATGAGAGGGGGCCAAAAATAGTGAGAAATGAGCTAGCAAAGATGCCCTATGGACCAAAACTAAGAAAACAACAAATGCTTGGTTGCAGCAACAATTAAGTTTAATATTATCTAAGCCACAGCCACCGACAAAACAATTTGCATTGTCTCTACACATCTCACTGTAACTAATTACTTAAACAACAAATCTTGTGATTACAAACTTGCGGATCAAGAAATAATTTGCTTAAAGTTAGGAGTCTCAAAAAAAAAAAAAAAAAGGGGGAGAAAAAAGAAAGAAATTATTGGAGGGTAATGCTGACCAGCTGCGACAGAGAACAAGAGACTAAAAAATAATTGATGTCGGAAGATTGAACTCAAAGATTTGTTGATGAACACGCGCGGGCGGCAAACGTTTAATTTTTAAAAGTAGTAATTAATCAAAGTGGACTTATTATTATTATGAGGGCACAAAGGCACAAAATAAAGAATATGCTAATCCTTTCCTTTTCTTCTTTTTCATGCAAAGTCTTGTCGTATTGATTTCTTGAATGAGATCCTTTACGTGAACAGATATGTCATTTGTTGAACAAACAGCCTGAAATAACAATGCATGATGGGCAGAAAAGGGCAAAAATGAGATGAAGCATATATCGCGCCGTTTCTTTTGAAATTAACCCGGTAATCTGTTGGGAATATACCTCTTTACGACTCCGTTTGATACAGTTTATTAAATAGAACTTATAGCAGTAGAGTTTATAGGAGTAGACCTTATACCAATAGAGTTTTTGGACAAAAAGTCATTGGGTGTTTGGTTGTCAATTAAAAAAGTACTTTTGAACTATTAAACTGTTTGGTTGTGTAAAACTAAAAGTACTTTTGTGTAATTAAATTACCAAAAAAGATATATATTCATAATTATATAATATGTAACAAAATGCATCCAAGCTATCAATTAATAAGAAAAAATCCCTTCCATTATTTCTTTAATTTTCAAAATTTAAAATTACATCATTGATATATTCTCCCAAACAAATAACATTATCTAAATTAAAATAATAATCAATAATATAACTGAAATGTTAACGGAACATTAGAAGTGTCGCAATTGGATCACGTACGTTGAACGAACTTGTACTTTATTCTTCATTGTTCTCTTTTCTTTAATTCTCACTTTTACTTGTTGGAGCAATTCGGCATCATTATCAAAAAGTTAAAATTCTTGGTCATTATCTGTATATTTTCTTATAAAATTGTGAAGAACTATTGAAGCAATCATAATTTTCACTTGCTTACTAAAAGGGAAACTAGGCATTTGTTGCAAAATTTTCCATGTATTTTTCCAAACACCAAAAGTCTTCTCAATTGTGCATCTCAAAGAAGAGTGAACATGATTAAATATTTCTTTTTTTCCTCTTAGTTATTAAATTAAAATGATGGTTATTTAAAAAAAAAAGAGAGAGATAAAGTAAAGTGCCGGTAATAATTTTCATTGGGTAGGTTTAATACAAAAAATATTATGTAATTAATGAAATATGTCAGGGATATTTTTTATATTATATATTTTTTGAAAAAACTCTCCAACCTCTACTCCCAAAAGCTCAAATTTTTTGCTTTTGCTAGTAGAGGTAAATTGTCTTATTTAAGTTTAAAAAACTCTACTTAAAAAATAACCAAACACTATAGAAATTTTTAAAAAGTGTTTATGAGATAAAATAAGCACTTATGGCTCTTAAACAAGCCATACCAAACAGGCGCTAAGTGCTGAGGTATGAAATGAAAGTTTCAGATTTCTTTAAAAAAAAAAAAAAATGTAGAGTAATGATATTCTTCTTTTATATTTATCTCATCAACTATAATTTTTCAGTTAACTATTTGAGGAGTTAGTTTTTTCATTCAAATTATAAATCACTATAAGAAAGAGAGAGAAATATGAGAGAGAAGAAATTAATCAAGTGAGAAAACGGGGTAAAAAGTTAACAAAAAGTGCACTTTGGGGAGGATAAAAATTTCTTTCCCTCTTGAAGAAATAACATTTTGCGATTTACCCTTACAAAGTTCTCTACTAACCTTAAAAACATAATTTTTTTTAAAAAAATAGGTAGTTCAGTGAGGATAAAAATGTCTTTTGATATGTAATTGATCATCCGATACAAAAGGTAGAGAAAACACAGACAAAACTACCAAAATAAAAATATAAAATAAAAAAAAGGGGTGTTCTGTTTATTATTTCGGTCATATCTCTATTAATATATTTTATCCATCTAACAGGATATCAACTCCAGGCAGTCTTGGAAGTGGCAGCCTACACCACATGTAAATAATGCTATGCATTTTAGATATCCCTAAATCATGAATATTGTTAAGATCATGAAGTCGATAACGCTAATCTGCACAACAAATAAATTGTTACACTACAAATTTACTAACATGTTACCAGAAATTTATTGTGACCTTCCATATAAGCAAATAAATAACAAGTTGAGAAAATTGATTAAAACATGTATATTTTTATGTGTACTTATATATTTTAAGATTGCTATTCTAGAAGGTATCAAGTTGGTGATAGATTCAAGTTTATCACCTTCGATTGTGGAATCAGATTCAATAAATGTTGTTAATTTAACTGCAGAGGTTTTATGAAGGAGGAAGGAGACAGAATGAATTATTTCCTCAAGTCAAATATGTATCCAAGAACTATTAAACAATCGCTCATTATTCATTAAAATTGACTCTTTCTTTTATTGACGATCTTGTTTGGCTCGAGGAACCTCCCACAAACATTGCTGAACTTTCGTAACTTATGTTTCTTTAAAAATGAAAGGGTAATTTCATTTTTAAAAAAAAAGATCTCTGTCTAACAAATTGATCGGAGCTGAAAATAAGAAGGAATGATGGGGAGAATAATAGTCGAGTGTTGTTTAAAATGGGAAATCCTTTTAAATAAAAATAAATAAATAAAAGAAGAGTTGGAAATTTTGGGGACTTTTTTTTTTTTTTTCCTCCCAATGATGCGGAGAGTAGATTCCATGTTCCGTTTCAAGAATATCCCCTCTCACGGATCCGAATCGTCTCTGAAAATGCCAAATTCCCCCACCTGAAATTACTAATATAGCCTTCAAACCGTAACGTATGTGGCTACATGTTACACGGGGAGAGTCCAGGTCATTGCGGGCTATCGTCAGTTCCCAAATTTACCCCTTTGATTTGACTTTTCCCCAGTTCTGGCGGCATTGCGCTGTCGTTTCATTACAAGCTGGATGTGAAGATCGAAGGGCCACCACCACAGTCCACCACGCTTTGTGGTTTTGATTTTTGAAGGCGACAAAGGAATGGATATTCCGCAAGCCTTTCGGAATTATACCATGCGTCATAAATGCGCAAAGCCAAAAGCCAATAATTGCTTGGCTCGGCTTCGTTTCAACACCATCTGCGGCTCTGGCTCCAGGCCGCGGGCTATAGCTTCAGCATATAAACTTCCAATAGACAGCAGCAAAGACAAAAGAGACGTTCAATATTACTTACTAAAATTATTGGTTGTTCATTTAAAGTTTATCTTATCATTAAAATTTTAAAATATTATAAAAATTTAAATTTATTTAATTTTACACTTAATATATATATATATTTTACATCAGCTACTCATTAAAAAAACATAATTACCCTTATAAAAAAATAAACAAAAGTAAACACAAATTATATAGGTGGCCATTTTGTTAGGGTAAAATAAAACAAATTAAAACTTTATTTGTTAAGATAGAGTTGAACAAATTTAAACTCTAGTAATATTTTTTATAACATTGTACTTTTAGACGAATGATTGATAATTTTGCTTAAAATTATGTTCGGAATTGATTCATATTAGATTAATTTGCATGCCTTAATTGTTTGATAGAGTTGGTTCAGAATAAAAAAAACTGTTGGACGAATAAAAATTATGAAATGTTGTCAAGATTTAGGTGGATGGAATGATAAATACTAACTGTCAAATAAATTTAGGTTTTTGTGGAACATTTCAACCGTTGTGTCTCAGAGTTCTTCTATCTTAAGTTATGCAACATTTATTCATTATTATTTTAAAATTATTTTCAATGTTAATTTATCTGTCAATTTATTGATTTTAAAATAAACTTTTTTTAAAGCTGAAATAAGTGCTACAACAATGCTTTTTAGCTTTCATCTATAAAATGGGGCATGTAAGCCAATTCGATGATGGGATGAAATTTGAAGTATTGCAAACATGATACATAACACGGTATTATTTTTAGAAGACACTTTTGGAGGCACTATGATAATTTTATCCAATTAGTTCATGTTGATGCATAGATACAACAAAAAAAAAATTAAATTACATTCAAACATTGTTTAAAGATATCATTTACAATTTAACTACTGGGGTAAGTGAAAACTTTTGGTGAAAACCATCACCTATATCCCAGAATTATTCATGTTATACCACCAAAAATTAATAACAGAATTATGCGGAAACGTACCTGAATCCATATCGCTTAATTCTTCTCTGGAGTAATGTGGTTGGCGTTCCAGATGTACACGTTCTCCTAAAGAGTCCTTTAGTTCTCTCTGTACTCTCTCTCTAATGATCGAATATCAGAAAGAATGGAAAGAATTACATGTAACCTAGGGACCATAACCACTTATATAGACAAATGTTTCCTATTATCACTGGTTATTTCTAATTCTATCCATCATGCAATTAGAATACAATTAGGTCTCTTTACATTAAATGCCCACACCCTATTAGATACATTAAAGTCAATAATACCGAAAATCGAAATATATTACTTTTAATTGAGTTTAACTTTATATTACAGATCGCAACTTATAATTATTCACATATAAGCCCAACATTGGATTAAAGATTCACTTATTATCAATAAATACCTATGGATTTTTCAAAAGTCCATATATTATTGAATACAACAAACCAACCACTAATTGATTTCCACCTCATTTTTCATATATCTGGAAAGGGTCCTGAGTTGTGTGCATTATTATGAAAAATTCTTCTTAAAATATTTTTGAAATACAAGTGTGCAACCCAAGAGAGGAGGTGAATTGGTGTTTTAAAAAATTATCCTATTCAAATCACACAACAATCCAATCTAATGCCTTAATAAAATTAAAAATAATAAATTCAATGAAAGTACAATAATAAATGAGTAAGAGAGGAGAAAGCAAACTCAAGGATTTTTATGTGGTTCGGCTATCCCCGCTTACATCCACGCCTCCAAGCAACCCAAACTTGAAGATTTCACTATCCAAGCCAAAAGCTTACAATTGACTTCCAAGGTGTCAATAAACCTTTACAACAAAGAGATTATCTCCCAATCTCTTCACTCAAGTGTCTCACACACTTAAACACTCACAAATTTGATAAGGAAATGAAACTTACAACAAAAACTTTCTCAAATAGTTCAATATATGTTGTGTGAACTTGTTTTGGCTTACTAGACTCTCCAAAAATGAATTGGATTTGAGTTTATATAGTTGGAGCTAAAAAACTAGCCGTTATGCACTTTCTGTTAAAAAACGGATCGCTGTTAACCATTAACGGTTAACCGTTGGATTGGTCAAAGTTACCGTTGGACTGAATTTCAAATAAACGGTTAACCTTTTGTCACTATCGGTTCACCGTTAATTTCCAGAGACCTACAAAACAAATTTGACTTAACCGTTCTTACTAAACGGTTCAAGATTAGCAATATGAAAATAATCGGTTCACTGTTTTCCGTAAATGGCTTACCGTTATTTTCCAGAAACATCATTTTAACAATCATTTGTAGAACATGCTTTCTGGAAATTATCGATTAGCCGTTTTAAATAAACGGTTAGCCGTTTGCTACAGTGAATTGTTTACCAAAAATTATAATTTTACCCTAAAATTTTCTATAACTGTACTATGGCCTAAAACGTTATAAAATTTTACAAATAGGTCCAATTTCAAAATTTTCAAATAATACTCGTTAATCCCAAACTTTCTAAAATTATGAAATGGCCCAAAATACTACGATACTTTCAAATAAGTCCTTCTCCATAATTTCAAACAATACTTGTTAATTTTAAAGTTTTCAAAACTCTTTCAATTAAATCATAAACTTAAAAAACAACCAATTTCATAAAATCATTTTTTCATTAAATATAAAACCTTTATAATGTGAAAATAATGATTTATTTAAAACGTATAAAAATAATTTAAGCTTTTAAAAACTTAATCATTCTTAATCTTGTTTGTTATAATCAAAATCAACATTATGGATACATATATGCTAACAATTTGGAAATAAATTTGACAGATTTTATTATCATAATTCGTAAATATTAAAAATATTGAAAGAAGAAAAAAAAGGAGAAAATCCTACTCAAAATAAAACATTAAAAGTCTAATTGCAGTTCATATACAGCAATATAAATAAATCCCTCACATATCTGGTTGCAACTAAATTCCTTATTAAGTGAAATCGAAAAGAATATTCTAAATTTACTAAATAAATTTTAAATTACCAACTTGATGAAATAATATTGCTAGCTAGCTTACAACCAGAGTCTCCATGTTCAGTCACCTTCACTATGTGTCTAAAGTCATATTGGTGGTTGCGTAGTTAAGTTAGTTGTCGTTCTAACTTCATACAGTATGGGCGTTGAAACCAAACTCACCGGAGCCAAGTCATTATCATGCATCACAGTGCTGTGAGATTAGCATCTAGCAATAGCCATTTTGCACTCACTTGAGACTAAATAACTATTTGGCTTCAATGAAAAAAAAATAAGTATTTGGCTCATCTCATGCGCCATCTTCCCGCGGTTATGGACAAGACGAACCAAATAGACACTCTCGAGCCGCTACAAAAGTGTGAAATTTGCCACGTGTCAAATTAAAAAAGGGCAGAAAAGAGATATTAAAAAAGATAAAATAAAATAAACAAAAGCAGCAATAAAATATAATATCTAATCTCTCAAAATGGAATAAAACCAGAGATATACCCTTTCGAAACAAACGGATATTCCAGAACTGACCTCCCGAATATTCTTCTCTTACCGTTATATCTCCCACGCCCACCCTTTTCTCTGCCTCCTTCTCCTGCTTCGTCACATTTTCTTCTTTTAGCCCCTTCACTTTCCCTCTTAATTTCTCACCAAGCAAACAAGCCCAAAAGCCATGAAATTTGGCAAGAGCTTGAGCAACCAGATCGAGGAGACCTTGCCTGAATGGCGGGACAAGTTCCTCTCCTACAAGGACCTCAAGAAGAGGCTGAAGCTCGTGGAGCCTAACAAAGGCGGTGATAGGCCTAGTAAACGGCCCAGATTTGACGAATCCGCGGTCGCCGGAGAAGACGTCAAGGCCACTGATGGTAATATGTCCAGGGAGGAGATCGATTTCATTAGGTTGTTGGAGGACGAAATGGATAAATTCAACACGTTCTTCGTTGAGAAGGAGGAAGAATACATCATCAGGTTAAAGGTAATTCATTCATTTTTATTCGTTACTTTCTTTGTCTGTTCACTGCTTGGTTGCCGAGGGAGAGGGACTTTATTGTAATTTTATCAAATGAAGATAAGAAAGAGTAACAAAAAGATTACCGTTTTAGATATATGCTATTCTGATGTGCATGTATCGAGTCATCTAGATGCTTGAGACATGGGCCGTTGGCAGTCATTGCCGTTACTTTTGTCAACTTGCTATTTTAATATGCCAGCTGTTGTGAGATTATGGAATATTCCATGGAATTTGCTGCGAATATTGCGCTAGGTGTCCTGCTTTTTCTGTGACTTCCACTTATGTTGAATTCATGTGACTTCCACTTCTGTTGCTACTATGCTGCCGAAACCTTAGTGTATACGAACAAGGGTAAATTTTGAATTATTCTGTTCGGGAACAGATTATTTTCAAATTACTTCTTTTATTTTCGAAGAAAAACTCTTTAGAATTAACTCATACAACAATTCCTCTGTATGGCTTAACTCGGGGATTAGAAAAATGTAAAAGATCTAAGACTAAAAAATTACTTATGACGACCATAGGATGGTAGAAGTGGAACCGAGGTGTCGTGTCACGTAATAAAACTTATAATCTTGGTGCAATTTTCTAATGGTTTGAGAAAAACAATTTTGGATTGTAAATTAGGTTTTGAGATTGGAGATTTATATTCCAAATTATATATATAAGGAACCAAGTTTTGCTGGCCATTCGTGTTACATGTGCAATTAACCGGACAAAAATTGACTACGCGTTAGCTTGGAGTTGGTTTGCTTTTGGACATGGACGAATTGATGTTGACGATTTACTGGTATCTCTTTGATTGGAGTGCAGGAACTACAGGATAGGGTAGCAAATGCAAATGATTCCAACGAAGAGCTAATAAAAATCAGGAAGGAGATTGTTGACTTCCACGGCGAGATGGTTTTGTTGGAAAATTACAGTGCTCTGAACTATACAGGTACTTCAAATTTTTTCATATGTCCTTTTGTCAAGTTGATTTAACTGTTGTACTGTATTTCTTCTACTCTGTTTGTATTTGCAATGTTTCAGGATTATCATATAGAGATTATAAAATGAAGAGGGAAAGTGATTGGTAAATTTTAGACTTGTAGTTGAAATAGTAGTCTATTCATAGCTGGCATGGGAGCTTATGACACCCAAGTCAAGAAGAAAGCTGTAGCAACATGTATTCTTTGTGGAGCTGATATGTCTGCTGAAATACCTTGGCCATTAGTTAAAAGACAAAAGATGGAAGCTAAGACTCATTTTAATCTAAACACCCAGCATCACGTGTTAACCTAGAAAAATTTAACCGTGCCTGTGGACCTTTGTTTGTGTTCTTGTGAGCTGTTTCCGGATACACAGAGAGTGAGCAAAATGAGTGTCTTTTTAAAGGGAATAATAGGTTTAGATTTTGTGAGTTTGTGATACTCAATACTTCCGAACTGACACTTACAATTTGTACGAGTAGTTAGTTGCTCACCTCTTTCTGTGACTAACATGGTATGCTATTAGCAGGATTGGTGAAGATACTCAAGAAGTATGACAAAAGAACTGGTGCTTTGATCCGTTTGCCTTTTATACAGAGGGTCTTGCAGCAGCCCTTCTTCACTACCGACTTGATTTACAGGCTCGTGAAGCAATGTGAAAAGATGTTGGATGGCCTCTTCCCAAAGAGTGAAAAGCCAGCTTCAACTGGGGCAGCTGAGGCCGAAGAAGGTTCCGAGCCCACAACATCAACAACCACAAAAGAAACTGGTGGTGATATTCTCCAAATGCCCAAGGTACTTGCAGAGATTGAGTATATGGAGAGCTTATACATGAAGAGCACCATATCAGCATTGCGAGCTTTGAAGGAAATTCGAAGTGGAAGCTCAACAGTTAGTGTTTTCTCATTGCCGCCACTGCAAATAAGTGGTTTGGATGATTCATGGAAGAATATTCCGGTTCTCGAACAAGTGGCCAAATAGTTGAGGACTCCATGAAGGGGAACAGCACGAGAATGCCACTGGTGTTCTTTTTTTTTTATTTTTTTTTATTTTACATTTTATACATCTATCGTCTTTATGCTGGTCTTTTAAGAAGTACTAACACAGGTGTAAAATGCTAAAGTTAGGCTGGAGCGAAGTAATATGACATATACATAACTTTTGTTTATTAAGAATGTTTGTTATTTAGAGAAATATTACTCTGCTTTTCGACAAGAGTTTTTTGTTTGCAGCTGTTAATTTTTATGTAAATTACTCACAATAATAATAACAGAGTGGTATGTTAAAAACTGAACTCGAGATATGTCTTGATTACGGTACTACTCATTGGCAGACTAGCACTGCTGCTCATATAGGCCTCCAACCAAGAGACTGCACCCGTGTCATTTAGTAGCAGTTTATCCAAATGGGCCTACAGAATACGGATGGCCCATTTGCAATCTTTTGTGATTCGAATACAACTTCTTTACTTTCTATAAAGAATTGAAGATTAAAGCCGGGTGTCCATAAGACACATTTCGGCTCGAAATGGCCGATCCAGATTACATGTTTGCCAGTTGGACGTGCAATGTTTCTGTGGCTGAGACTATTAACACCCCTGTGATCCCCCAATAAACCCCACTTTACGTTTACAGATTTAACCTTGAATTTTGTTCACATCCCACTATCATCGTTCTTAATTTTCGTTGTGAAGGAACAGGACTACAGGAGAGCTATTGTAGAATGTGGATGCGTTCTGTTCATACGCCAAGACTTCGGAAGATTTTCAATTATTATGATTGACATTAAATGAGATGTGAAAGAACCTTTATTTAAATTTAGACAGAAGTTAAATAAAAAAACGAAAGAGTTAGAGAGAGAATCTAGCAATGAAAGAGACAGGCACCATTACAAAATCCTTTTATAATGCGTTATTATATTATTTTGTATTATATTATTTTAATATTATTATATTATATTATTTTGTATTACATTAATACTATATAATATTTAGTACTAAATTGTATTGTAATAAATTTAAATATTATATTAAATATTATATTATATTAATATATTTAAATTGTATTAATATTTAAATTATTATTAATTTTAAATTAATATTATTCATATTTATTCATATTTAAATATTTATTATTAGTTATAAAAAATTATAAATTTATTAATAAATTATAATGTAAAAATAAAAAATATAATATAATAATATATTGAATAATAAATTACATACTTATTAATTTATATTAATAATTATAATGTAAAAATAAAAAATAAAAAAATTATATTAAATTAAAAGTTATATTTATTTATTATTATTATTATTATAAAAACAAAAGTCAAAAAGCAAAAGCAAAAGTCAAGCGTCAGTTACAAAAGTGAAAGTGAGAAAAAAAAAAAAAAAACAAGCAGAAGTTGCGACATTAATTTAAACCCAACTATGAATCGGGTTTCGCATTAGCTTGGGCCATTAATGTAGCGTTATTGTAATTTTTTGTTTGCCAAACATGGGGTTGTATAATAAAATGAGTGAGCTAAGATCATTTACCTGTTTAAGAAAGAGGAAAGATAAGAACTGATTTTTAAATAGGAAAAAGAGTGGATTCGTAAATTCTCGAATAAATTAACTTATATGAAAAATTGGACTAGTAGAAAATTACTTCAACTATTTCTAAGATAGTATGTAGAAAAAGATTTGTATTTTTCATGAGGAAATAATAGTGAAGGGTTATTTGTGGAATAAACATGGGTGTTTTAAAAAGACATTACTTTTTGTGCATTATTAATGGGCATATTTAATAAAGTTGTTTTATAAGAAATTTGGAGGCCGCGGCAGTAGGTCCACTCCAATTTTGTCCTACAATCATACTAAAGTAATGTCAATATGAGAATGAGATCAGTGGCGTTCTCACACCACCGGGCCAAATGAATGAAATTAATGAATCAAATGATTTTCTTGCTTTCACACATCATTGTATAACATGAAAGTACATAATGTAAGCAGAAAGAAAGAAAATGGTATGTGACAGTACCGAACCCAAAAAAGGAAAGCCGTGTATTTGTTGATTTGGTCCAAAACCAACAGCAAGAGCCAAGAGCCCAGCATTTATTGTTAATTTATTAATTGATGAGAACTCCACTCACTAGGTGGTGCGACGTCGAGGGCAAATTTTATACAATTAACAGTAGCGTTGCTTTCTTTTTATGTTAGTATTTAATTTGCCATATGATAAAACCATAATCAACTTCATAGTCTAAAACTATTGGATCACTCTGTATTTTTCAACTACTGCATCAAAATAAAGCTATGGATATTCTAGAGACTAAGCATGCATCTGCATTTCCTATTTAGATCAATTCGTCTTTTGACATACACATGCATGCTGTTCAAACTCTCAACAACTTGATCGTAAGTGCATGTCCCTTTTAAGGCTGCTGATGAAAGTCGAGTATACGATTCCGAAAGATGATTTTGATGGATAAATACATTCCAGGATTTAATATTCCATTCACACATCACTTGTACATGTTAAGGAAAATCTCGTATGCATAACAAAAGAATCTTCATCCCGTCACCCATCGATTGCATACGTACGTAGTAGGTATCTGATACATGTTAAGAAATTTATCAAACAAATGAATGAATGGCATCTCCCAAGTTAAATAATAATAATAATAATAATAATAATATTTGAAATAGTACTTGACAGGGAAAGACTTGCAAAGTTAAGATACCGAGCTTATATCTCAACTAATAATCTGATATACAAGTATCAATTTATTTGAAATACTAATTTTATATCTCTTCTTTATAAATTTCAACTATCTTAAAATTTCTAATTAAATTTGAGAAGATATTAATTGTTATATATATATTTTGAATCAATATTCGTTACTAGTTCAATATTTCTTCCATTGTGTTAATTGAAAATTTAATTTTATTCGATTATTTCGTTTTATACAAAGGATTGAGACCTTCGGTACCGGATTGAGACCTTCGGTACCGGATCATCATCTGAAAAAGATTAATGTAAATACGTAGTATATCTGAAACATATCAAAAGGCATCATATTTTTACTCGTCATGTCCATTAATCAACCTATATAATTAGCTTTAGCGACAGTGGTTTTGATTAAATGAATGTATGATCGATATTAAAATAGAGTGGTCAAATCAATTTAGATTTCAATGAAATAATTAACAAACTTTAGGAGTCGAATTATTGCTCATCCATTTGTAAAGTACTCCCCATAGTGTCACACCATTAATGGAGGAGAAATTTTCGTCCGAAGCAACAAACTGATCCATCCCGTGTAAATTAAGCACAGTCTAGATTAAAGTTAATGTGAACACCATGAAAACAATTGTGGGCAAGAAAACGAAGAGGAGAAAATATTTAACATCGCGTTAATAAAGAGGCAAGACGCGTCGAGGAACAGTAAGTCTAAAAGTATATGGATAAAGCAGATTCTTCCATTATCGTTTAACTGAACACACAATAATGCAGAATGCAGAGTGAAGCCATCCCCAACTCTTGCTTTCTTGTAAATATAAGCCAATAGAACAGAAAGAGGACACCACTATTTAATAATTTTTATTGGTCCCAACGCGTCTCCACTAATAAAGATAACAAGTTCAAAAATCAATGAAAAGGACTAGCAAAAGAGCAGTTTAATTAATAAGCACATATAAATACATATACAAGTTTTGGTAGGAAGGAGATAATTAAGAAGCTTAAAAGAGTGTCTTTATCTTATTGAGATTCGCTTCTAATTGTGGACAGTTCAAATGGAAGCTTTACGATTGCTTTTTATGGCGATATTGGTAATGGCTACGTCAGTACAAAGCCAAGGAGGATTGAAAGCCGGGTTCTATTCTTCATTGTGCCCAAAGGTTGAGACCATAGTTAGGTCCACTGTTGAATCACACTGTAAGAAAGATCCCACCATAGCGGCTGGCCTTCTGAGGCTTCATTTCCACGACTGCTTCGTTCAGGTTGACTCTATTGGATGCCTTGAAATTGAAGAACATTTGTATATTGTTATTAGACATTGCATGATATCATGCACGTAAATATATATATATATATAAGCGCTAGCTTGGGGTGTAATTAATTCAAATTCGTTATTGCAGGGTTGCGATGGTTCAGTCTTGATTGCTGGGTCTTCTGCTGAGAGGAGTGCGTTGCCTAACCTTGGCTTAAGAGGATTTGAAGTAATCGATGATGCAAAAACACAACTCGAGGCGTCATGTCCTGGTGTAGTCTCCTGTGCTGATATACTAGCACTTGCTGCTCGTGACTCTGTAGACTTGGTATGCTAACTTTGATCGGCTGATTCTTTTTAAGGATCTTGCGTCATGCATTTATGCCATAACCACGGATCATGTTAGATATATGATATTCAATAACTACCGATCAAAATTAAAAGAAAAATAATAATAATAGCTATGATTTTACAAAAAGATGAGCACAAATTAAGTTAAAATCAACACTGAACCTTATATATCTGAATCTGAGCTGGCATGTTTTCTGAAATGGGTACTTGTGCTGTGTGTTTTCACATGCAAGAGCGATGGACCAAGTTGGCAAGTGCCAACAGGAAGAAGAGATGGCAGAGTTTCATCATCGTCGCAAGCATCAAACTTACCTTCCCCTCTCGATTCCGTCACCGTCCAGAGGCAAAAATTTGCTGCTAAAGGCCTTGATGATCATGATCTAGTGACCCTAGTTGGTAACACTCTGATATTATAATGTCTTTCTGTGTGTGCATATATGGTGTCATAAATAAATCATCAAGAAAATTAATCTACTAACATATTAGATTTTATGGCCGCAGGGGCACATACAATTGGGCAAACAGACTGTCAATTCTTCCGATATCGTCTGTACAACTTCACAACAACAGGCAATGCGGATCCTAGCATTAGCCAGTCGTTCTTGGCACAACTTCAGACGCTTTGTCCCAAAGATGGAGACGGCACAAAACGTGTAGCACTAGACATAGATAGCCAGAACACATTTGATGTGAGCTTCTTCAAGAATGTACGTGATGGTAAAGGAGTTTTAGAGTCCGACGAAAGGCTGTGGGGAGATACTGCAACACGCACTATCGTGCAAAATTATGCAGGCACCATTAGGGGGTTGCTTGGTTTTAGGTTTGATTTTGAATTTCCGAAAGCTATGATCAAAATGAGTAGCATCGAAGTGAAGACTGGTTCGGATGGGGAGATTAGAAAGATATGTTCAAAGTTAAATTAGTTATATAATTTACAAAGAAAAATAAGCAAGTGTGTGTAAAATAAATGTTTATTCAAAAAAGACTGGAAGTAGGAAAATTAAATCGTCGCCTGAGAGATTCGAACTCTCGCGGGGAAACCCCATGTACTTAGCAGGCACACGCCTTAACCACTCGGCCAAAGCGACAGTTGCTATATCGAACTCTTTGCACAATTATTATCCTACTTACCAAATTAAGCTCTCACAATGACCATCCAGGAGTTTACCTCAAAAAAAAAAAAAAAAAAAAAAAAGATTTTGTTGTGAATTGGTGGTATCGGCAACTTCCTGCCGTAGCATGTTGATATTTTGGAAGACTAAACCGTCATGTCTGTAGTGTGTACATTTGCAGTAAAGCCCAAATCTCAATAGAATCCACTCTTGTAAGGACTTAGTAAACTATAATTGGCCCAAGCACACTATGAAGAAAAGGATAAATTTGTACCTGGATTTGGGAAGAGAAAGGGTAATTGCCCTTAAAGGGCCTAGCGTGAGCCCGGAAACCCAATCAGGCGAAAAAGAGGGAGAAAAGAAAAAAGGACAAGCAGGCAACAAAAGCAGCTGCCGCTTCTGTGCCCGTTTTGGGCCCTTTATAGGTAGGGGTGGACGTTCGGTTCGGTTTGGGTTAACCGGTGAAATTCGAACGGGTTCAAAACTTCAATCCGTTCGGGTTGAAGCTTTTTTTTTTTATTTAGTTTTTTTTAATATATATATATATATATATATATATATATATATATATATGTATGTATAACAAAAAAAAAGCCCTAAAAAAAAAAGCCCTAAATTTGGTTAATTATTGCTAATTTGGAGATGTTGTGTTGAGTATTGATGGTGTTGGAGGTTGATTTTAGCCTTGTATGTCATGTGGAGATGTTTAATCATGGTTGCTATTTGCCATTTTAATTTTTAGATTTGTAATTTTTGGAGCTTTATTAAACTTGAATACATGTTTTATGTTTTGTTAATTTTAAAAGGACTTGTTGAAATTTTATTAAGGATGATTTATAGTTGATATTTATTATTAAGGATGATTTAGAATTGAGATTTTTAAATTATTGAAATATTATTAAGGATGATTTATAGTTGATATTTATTGTTAAGGATGATTTAGAATTGAGATTTTTAAATTATTGAAATATTATTAAGGATGATTTGTATTTTGTAGTTGATATTTGTTATTAAGGATGATTTAGAATTGAGATTTTTAAATTATTGAAATATTATTAAGGATGATTTATAGTTGATATTTGTTGTTAAGGATGTTTGGAATTGAGATTTTTGGATTTTAAGTGGTTGTTGTTAGAATTTTTAGATTAAATTGTTCTAACCCGTTCTAACCCAAACTAACCCGAATTTTTAGATTGAATTATTCTAACCCAAACTAACCCGAATTAACTGAAATTTTAACAATTTCCAACCCAATCCAATCAATTGTTAACCCAACCAAACCGAACAGAATTAAATTCGGTTCGGTTTGGTTCGGGTTGGCGTTTTCAACCCGATTAGGTTCAATTCTCCAACCCGAACGGGTTGAAACCCAAACCGAAACCCGAACAACCCGAACCGAAATCCGGTTTGCCCACTTCTACCTTTAGGGGCAAATATAAGTGCTTCCTCATTTTGTGTGTGTGGGTGTGCGTGTTCGTGTGCGTGCGTGTGTGTGTGTGTGTGTGGTTTTTTACCTTTCAAAAAAGCAGAAATACCGGTACATATTTGAGAATTGAGATTACTCTCGTAAGGAATACTATCATCGACGCCCCTTTGCTCTTAGTTATTTGTAGATTTCAATATTTACCTTAGTTTTATTATGAATTCATTTTTATTTACAGCATATTGATTTACGGATGACAATGAGTATCGCTCGCTAATCGCTATGGGTTTGTCATTACCAAACTCTCACCCATAAAAAGTTAAATTATCAAACTAGTCCACAACTTGTGAATTTTAATAATTACCAAACCTGCCTGTAACTCCTATCTTATGGTTTCCACATTTAAAATCATAAATATTAAAAAAATACTTTCAATGAATACCTAAAAATTTGAATTATATAATTTAAACTATAAATTTATAACAATAGCCTTAATTCTATATTTTATTAAAGTAAATGAGAATCAAAGTGTCAACATTAAAATAAATATATAAAATATATCAACCTAACACAAATATTTCTTTTGTAGGCAAACAACATCATTGAGATCAATGACTAACTCCATTTTTTAATCAACGTACAAGTATTGTCAATAATACTAACAAGTAAGTTTTGGACAATTTAAAACACAATTTAGCAATCAATTATTAAGTTCAAGTCATTAAAGTAAAAGAAACAAATTTAATGAAATTAAAATAAAATATCAGCAATATTAAACTTAAAAAATACAAATTTCTACTTATTAAAAGCTTTGTGGGTGTGTAGTCCCGATCTGTTCTAAAATTTTAAACTTCAAGAAAGTATAGATATATTCGATGTATGTGTGTATGTGTATCATATATATATATATATTTATTTATGTGAGATAAATTAGATTTAAGAATTAGATATATTAGGTGACAAGTTAGAATTCTAATCAAACAACTCAAGAGGGTGAATTTGAAATTTAAGATTTCTCCAATAATAATCACAATCCAACAACTCTAAACATTAATATTGTATTTATTTTTTGGAGTGGGAGTGAAGAGTGTAAAATTGTGGATTTCTCCCGCTCTAATATTTACTTTCATATTTTAAGGAAAGATTGAGAATTCCACTCAATAGGTCCCACCTATTTTTGGAGTGGGGAGTGGGACTCCTATGGGGCCCACTCCCACATCTTTCTTTTTTATCCTCCTTTTATTAAATTTAATAAAATAAAATAAATAATATTATATTAATAGAGAATTAATGATATTACTATATACTATCTTTATTTGAAAATATAATATTATTATATTTACTTAAAAATAATAGTTTTATATTTATTTAATATTAATAATTAATCGTAATAAATAGTTTATTCTAAGAAAATATTAATTTCGTACTATGTTAATAGTAAAAATGTTTCATTTATGTTGTCCTTATCAATAGATTTTAATTTACCTAATTAAAATTAAAATTAATAAAAAAAATTATGACGTACATAATTAAGAATATTAATAATTATTATAAATTTACAAATATAATAAAATAAATGTTTATTCATCAAATTTTTGTTTATTAACTTTATAATTAGAAACTACAATTTTTTAAATAAGAGTAAAATTATAATTTGAAACTATTTACACCCTATTCAAGACAAATGAAACACATAAATTAGATTTCAATCTCCATCCCATACTTTCATTCCAGTGTAAGTAAACAACGTACTCCTACTACCACTCCATACTCCTAATCCTAGGATTCCCACTCCAATCCAAAATGTAAATGCTACCTAAAATCTAACAATAACAACTACAATAATTAATATAAAGAGATATTTATATATGAAGATATATGAATATAGATTCAGGTTAACAAAATGAACACAACAAGTTTTGTACAGTTAAGTAAACTTGCCTATACATTGGCAAAATTCCATGAATCTCGATCGGGATTTGGGATCTTAATGGTTTTGTGGTGAGATGTGATAGAAAATTTTGTCCGGATGTACTATTTAAGTTTGTATTGGGGACTTAATTTTATACTAATTAACTATTTAGGATATAACAAGTTAATTTGATGAATCACATTGATCTAATATGTCGGTCATACATGTATGATAAATCTTTTTGATAAATAAAAGATATGTAACATATAGGGTTATAGGCATATGACACGTCATTTGTATTAAGATCTATAGTGTATGACAACATATTAATGTCATCTAGGATAATTTAGGATCCTATTAGAGATTCAAAATTTTAATTGAGATAGGATTAAGACATATTTTTTGTCCCAATTTACCATTCAAGACCAGGTTTGAGACATGTTGTCTTAGGTTAAGATTAGGAAATCTAGACCCATCTTGTCCTATTGCCAGTCCTACCTGTCTATGTCCATGCCTCTGATCTATTTAAGCTTGAGTATTTGAGTAACCAAGCCTTCTATTCGAAAGCTCCAAAATGAGTACAATTGACTTCTCATGTGTCAATAGATATTTATAATCTTAGATGATCCTATACCTTTTTACTCAAGTATATACCACACTACAACTTCTTAATTTAAAAAAAGAAATTATTTTTACAAGACCAAACTCCTTTAAGAATGTGTATACAAGTTATGGCTTAAACAATGAACTAATGCTTGTAAGCAAGTTAAAGCTCAATAATGCTTAGAATAAGCAAGTTTTAGCTTAGCAAAAGTTATGAAATTGAGTTAGAGTTGGCTTTTGATAGGTTTATCTTGAAATTGAGTTAGAGTTGGCTTTTGATAGGTTTATCTAAAAACTAACTGTTATTCTCTGAAAATTAGACATTCTGTACACAAATGGATCATAGGTAATATGAAGTGGATAATTGCTTGCTGACGTGGCAAGTGATAGTGGAAACAATTTAAAATTTAAAGTCAAAATAGATCATTGCTAAGATATAAGCAAATAATTGTTTTGCAACAAATGCTAGTGGACGGCTACTTGGTTGATTTCTCATATTTCAAATTTTATATTTCAGCCTCAAAACTTTTCAAAAATTTAGATTAGCCAAAATTATTTTAAAATATTTACAAATAGGTCTTTCTATAGAATTTCAACAATAGTTTTATAATTTTAAAGTTTCAAAACTTTTCAAATTGATAAACAATCATTTGATAAAAAAACACTCATTTTTCTTTAACTAAAGGAACTTTTTAGTATGAAAATAAATATAATTTTAAATGCCATAATCATGATAATAGCATAAGCTTTTAAATACTTAATCATGCACACATTTGATCATGCTAGTTTTGTAAAAACTGTAGAAAGATAATTTATGCTGGTATCCTTGATGTTTGTCCTTGATTTCACGAACTTTATTCATAAATGGTTTGAACTTAATCTCACATAGATGATATTTGTAATTCAAGAGCTAGTGAGATTAAAACAATATGTTTTATCTTTTATCCTTGATATGTATTTTGTTATCATCAAAATCAAGGTTTGTATAACCCTTAGGTTGATATAAATAATAATTTTATCTTATATATTTATGTGATTAAATTTATTTAATGCAATTATTATGATTAAAATTAAAAACACAAATAATTCAAAAAAGAATTAGGGTCAGTGAATACTCATTAGACTTTTCTCAATACTAAACCCACATGCAATCTGCAATGGGTTCAAATTTAAAATACCAAACCCAATCCACAACATATAAAATTACCTGCAGTGGGTCTACAATTGGGTTTTATCATCTCTATTATTGATAGCAAAGAGAGGGAACTTGTGTTATTTTGATAATAAGATAGATATTTTGTAAATAAATTGATTGCTCACAAGTATCAGGACTAATGATCAAAGTCTACTATCATTTTATTGAAATCTTAAAAAAATTAATCATGGGACAAGAAAACAAAGTCCTTATTTGTATTTCAATATCTTAACTTTTGAAATCAACAATAAAATGGAAAAAGGACTCTATCGCAAAAATAAAATTACGAGAAGTTTTAGCATAAAATGTTTATAATCCACTCATAATCATGTGCTTTAGCCCATTTTTGATGAGCTAAATCATATGAAAACATTGTCTTTGGGTGATTTGGGGATTATTGGAAAGTCTCCACTTAGGGCATCTAAGGAGAGGGTAGGTGTTTTAGGGACCTGCAAAAGAAAGCTCCGTTAGAAGTCTATGTCGGGGTGGTCGGCGAAGGCACTTCGACCTTAAAATTAGATGATTGATACTGAAAAGTGACATTTAATAGGATAAAATTATTAGTTTTTCACTTATTGTGTCAATTAATGCACTCACTATTTCCAAATTATTTTAATACTCCCCAAATATATTTTTATGTCGAATTAATTCACAATATGTTAATTTTCATCTTGTAAATATTTTTTCAAGAATAAAGATAGAATTAGAATTGAAAGAAGGGACAAAGAAGAACTACTGAAGCACAATTGAGGAGATATAATAATAATAATATATATCTATAAAAAAAAAGAGAAAAAAAAAACAAAACATGCAACCAAACTTTGGTTGCTCGTGATGGTCAACATATAAATATATAATATATTAATAATATATAAATATATAAAACATGCAACCATCACACAATTCAACATATAAATATAATATAATATAATATAATATATTAATAATAATAAAATAAAAGAAAAGAAGATGATTCCCTGCCTATAAAAGGCGAGGGATGCAAGCGAGCAAAAACGAATTCAAAGAGTACAAAAAGCCGAGAGAAGAGTATAGTGCTGAGGAATTGTGTTTTCTCCTCTTTTTTCTCTTTTGTTTTGTAATCAATTTTCCTTCTAATATATTTCTAAAGTTTATCAAATAAAAAGAGTGTTTTGTTTTCTTTCAACATGAGTAGTTAATTTTACTAAGCTGAGGTGAATAGTGAAGCTTAAGGTTTCAAATTATGAAATTAATTACTTTTCTCAAGTGAGTTTTAAGTTCATTTTATTCTTTTTTTATGATCAGACAGATTATACACAACGTCGACATTAATAATATTGATACAAGACATTGTTACTTTATTCCATATTTATCCACACACATAAATTAAATGATATAATAATAGAATAATAAAAACTGAGTAAAATATAAAAATGAGAAAGTAAGAAAATTATTTTGAGATAATTTTAAAGATATTTTTAAATTCGTTTCAAATAATTTCTTTTCCCCACAATTAATTTTCTTAGTTTTTAATTGACTACCTGGATTTTAAATTCATGATTCGACCCTGACCACGTATTATATTATAATTAGACACTCTTATACTTGAGAGTAATACACTTTGAGTACGAGTTTTAAGATTCTTATTTGCTAAATTTGGTATCAATTTGTCTTTACTTTAATTTTGTTTTATTTTGTTTTATTTTATTTTATTTTTGTCGTTTACTATCTTGCCGTTATTTTATTTTATTCTTTTTTAGAAAACTTCAGTCAGCACCCCTCTTCTCTTGAAATCTTAACATTATCCATAAATTTTGTGAGAAACTTCACTTTAGCCCAGAAACTTCGCAAATCAGTCCTCAAACTAAATTTATTTCTTTAAATTTCTGCAATTTACTTTTCGCATTTATTTTAAAGGTCGGTTCCACCGCCTAACTGTTATTTAAATTTTGTTAATTTATTTATGTTTGTTTGTATGGTCGGTTCTATCGCCTAACATTTTAATTTCAGTTTATTTATTCTTGTACATTAATTTGTTTAATTTTATGTTCTATTATATGGCTAGTTTTAAAATACCGCCTAACTTGTTTTCTTTAATTTCTTTATTTTATGGCTGGTTCTAAACTACCGCCTAATATTTTGTTAATTGTTTCCTTTAATTACTTTATTTTTATGGCTGATTTCACCACCTAATTTATTTTATTTCAGTTTTTTTATTTATTTATTTCGCATTTTTGCTTATTTAATTTCCAGTTTTTTTCTGTAATTTTCATTTAGCGTTTTATGCATCATTGGTTTAGCACACATCATTAGCATTGCATGCGTCGTTGGTCTCGTACAAATAGTGGCAGATTAATTAGGAGATCACCTTCACCACCTTTAGATATGGCTAATATAGGACCAGAAAATTTTTCAGAGTATGAAGATAATCAAGCCTTACAAAATCTTCATGAACAATCTAGGACCCTTAGAGACTTCATGCATCCTACTAGAACAGGATCACCATCATGCATAATCTTTCATTTTGATGCATCACGTTTTAATTTCAAATCTGGTATCATTCAACTTCTGCCTACTTTTCATGGTTTTGAGTATGAAAATTTATATTTGCATTTTACAGAATTTGAGGAAGTTTGTAACACATGCACTGATCAAAATTGTAGCATGAACATAATCAGACTTAAGTTTTTTCCTTTCTCACTAAAGGATAAACCTAAAACTTGGCTACAAAATCTTAGGTCAGGATCAATAAGAACTTGGGATGAAATGCAAGTACAAGTTTTGAAAAAATTCTTCCCACCCCACAAAATAAATTCTTTTAAAAGACAAATCCTAAAACCAGAAACCCTCTACCAAAGTTGGGATAGGTATAAAGAGTTACTTAACATTTGCCCACACCACGGTTTTGAAACATGGAGGTTAGTGTCTTATTTCTATGAAGGATTAATATCTCAAAGTAGACAATGAAATACTAACTAGGCAACCCAAGAGGAGGGGTGAATTGGGTTTTTAAAATAATTAAGCAAATAAAATTCAATGAAATAATAACTAAGCAAACAAATTTCAAAATAAACAAATTAATATGCAATGAAAAGTAAAGAGATAGGGTAAGAGAGATCAAACACAATGATTTTTACGTGGTTCGGCTATCTCCGCCTACGTCTACGCCTCCAAGCACACCGGGCTTGAGGATTCCACTAAGCAAGCCACCAAGGCCTCAAAAGATTACAATTGACTTCCAAGGTGTCAATAAACCTTTACAACAAGAGATTATTCCCAATCTCTTAACCCAAGTGTATCCCAACACTTACAATCACTCAAAACAAAAATTACAAGTTGTTCTTCTCTCACACAATCTTTAAGATTACAAATTAAAGCCCAATATGTGAATAAGATGAAGCAAGAATATGTTTAAAGCTCTATGAAGATTTTATAAACTTGTATAAGCTCAATGGTCGTGTTGTGATCAACCTTTGAAATGATTTGAATGAGCTTATTTATACTTGGAGCTGAAAACTAGCCGTTATAGCCTTTTTTCCAGAAAAAGGATCGCCGTTAACCGTTAACGGTTAACCATTTGCGCTGGTCAAAGTTACCGTTGTGCTGGATTTCAAATAAACGGTTGACCGTTAGTCACTTACCCTTTCGCTGTTAAAATCCAGAGACCTGCACAACAAAAATCTTCTATCCGTTTTGGCTAAACGGTTAAGGCTTTAGCAGACAATAACACACTGGAAATTATCGGTTAGCCGTTTACACGTTAACGGTTCGCCGGTAAAATCCAGAAGGAATACACAACATATTTCAACTAACCGTTTTCACTAAACGGTTAAGGATTAACAAAGTGTGCCCCTCTGGAAATTATCGGTTAGCCGTTATTGATTAACGGTTCACCGGTTATTTCCAGTAGCCTTTAAAACAACGAACTTAACCGGTTTGTTTTAAACGGTAAGAGGTTAGCACAAAAATCCTTTTTGAATATTATCGGTTAACCGTTAACATTAACGGTTCGCCGATTAATTCCAGTGATCTATAACACAAAAATGCTTAACGGTTAAGGCTTAAGAAATAACCCTTTTCGGAGTAAAGCTTTACCATAAACGGTTAGCTGTTAAAATAAGCGGTTAGCCGTTTAAATTCAGTGGCTGATTTTTAACAAGTTACAAAACAATCAGTTGAAGCCTTAGACAGTAACCTCTCTGCATTTTATCAGTTAACTGTTAATATTAACGGTTCACCGATTATTCCCAGAAATACACATTTTTGCAGAGATGTTCCAGTTTCTCAAAAACTTGTAAATACTCATAGAAACTTCTGGCTTTTAAGAAAATATTTGTAATTATGAAAACTCCAACATATTTATCAAAAGGTTTGTTATCATCAAAATCAATAAAAAGAACATTTTCATGTTAACAATCTCCCCCTTTTTTATGATGACAAACTTTGCTTTTGCTCCCCCTAACTATATGCTCCCCTTACCAATATGACTAAAAAATTTTTTTGTCATTATAATAGTTTCGCATAAACAAGTGCAAAATATCTCCCCCTTCATCTTCAAAAACAAAACTTAAGAAAAAGAAGCATGAAAGAAATAGAATAGCAAAATTTTCGGCAGAGTTTCCCCTGAAAAATGGCAAAATCCCGAAATATAACCATGAGAACAAAACACTTCCAAAGATATCAAATCAAGCATTTAACAACCCAACATCTCCAAAGCCATTCAATTCACACAAACAGAAAATATAGAGAGAAAAACATCCATAGCAAATACCAATCCACATGATCAACAAGAATAGTGAAGGCAAGATAAAAAAAATATCATAGATCAGTAAAAAAAAAAAATGAAATATATGTGCGAAACAAAAAAATGGAAAAACTAAGAAGCTCGCCGCGAAGCGGGAGGTCGCGTAGAAGAGGGTCGCGAAGAGGAAGGTTTCGAAGCTGGAGGAAGTGTAGAAGTGGGAGCCGAGGAAGGAGGTGCTGAAGAGGTAGGTGCTGAAGTAGGTCGCGAAGAGGGGCCTACGGAGGTCTTGCAGTCAAAACCAAAATACCCGGAATTTGTCGTTTGTCGTGATCTCATCGGTGATCAATGCTCTGCTCACGAAATGTCGAACACGAGACGGGCTGCTGGCGATCGTGAGAAATAACGTCCATACGGATCAAGAATCGCCTGGCGCTCAATCTGGCGAACATCAGCAACTGCGAATATCGGAACGGGCTGACTGGGCGTGAGGCTGAGACGGAAAGGCTGCTTCGGTGAGCTGATCGATCAGTGGAGAAGGCTCGGGAGCTGAAGGGGCATCAGTATCCATCTCACGCGCGGCAGAATCAGAAGGGACTGATGGCGGAG
Organism: Citropsis articulata; assembly: GCA_030449925.1. Lineage (NCBI taxonomy): Eukaryota > Viridiplantae > Streptophyta > Magnoliopsida > Sapindales > Rutaceae > Citropsis > Citropsis articulata. The sequence continues at coordinate 18,953,148 of JASUUH010000121.1, read as the reverse complement.
GAGCATCCCGACGACGAGAAGGTGGAGGATGAGCTCCAAGTCTGAAGTCAGGAAGCTGATCGGGAGTATAGATGTCGTTAAGCATTCGATCATCCTCAAGAGCAATCAAGGTGTCCCGATTCTTGGCGTTTGCGGTCTTGAGCCACTGCCTGTTCCTTCTAGTAAACCCTATGTTGCTCATGGCATCCCTACCAATTCGTTTGGGCTCCTTATACATAGCATCCCTAAGTGGCACATGGAAATGCCGTAAAATCTTGGTAATAAGACTACCATAGGGAAACAAGCGGTGAGTAATCACCGGAGTGGTTAACATGTGGCGCACAATGATATACCCAAGGTTAACCTCCCTCCCACTAAGAAGGCTATCCAGTAACCCGACATCTAAACGAGTTACCTCATCCATGTGACCTCTCTTAGGTGTAACAATGTGCTGCAAAATAGAATGGAGAATACGAACTTGAAAAGGGAGCAGCTGAGACCGAAAAGGAAGAGTACAAATGTCATCACTCAAATCCCTACGACGACAGATGTTACGCACACCCTCATGGTGGACAAAATCATCAAAAGATAGGATTTTTCGAGAGGTATAAAAAGTATGACCCTCATCCAAAATTCCAAGTATGTCAGTGTTCAAAAATTCAACATCAAAATCAATTGAAACACCACAAACACGAGTAACAATCATATCTAAACGAGTGGCAGACAATTCCATATTAGAATAAAATACTCGAGCTAGATTTGGATAAACTCGATCATCAAAATCTATAGCGGACTCCCAAGGTCTAAGCATGTTAGTAAGAGTCCTATCATATACAATCAAATCCTTAAAATCCTCTATATCCACAAAATAGGAATCGAGTACCTGTCGCCCCATAAATCGAGTCTGAAAGCGTCTGAGCAAAGGAGCAGTAGGGAAGTGAAGCCTTTCAAATTCAGAGGCTTCCCGTGGTGGTATGGGGTTGACAGAGGGTGCATGTTTTCTTCTCCGAGGCCTCCGAGATGATTCAGCCATTGATGGTGAGAAAAGCTTGTGGAAGATGAAATTGAAGGTTGCTGGATTGATTATGAGGTTTAGAGGGAGCAGAGGAAGAAAGGTTTCGGTTCAATTTGGTAAGAAATGATGAAAAAATGGATCAAATTGAACAAAGACCAGTCGGCTGCCCTTAGGGTTTGGATTTGGAAATTTTTGATTTTGGGCTAGATCTGAATTTTTGAATCGGTAGAATCACTCTAAAAGTGATTTGGAAGAGTTCTAACGGTGTAATTTGTTTCGAAAATAGAGAAAAATTGAAAAAGGAAGGAGAGGGAAAGCTTCGGGTTCATGAAAATGGCGAAACGGTGAGAGGTTAAGTGAAGACGAAGAAGAAATCCGTGACCAGTTTATATACTTCAAGAAAACGGCGAGCCGTTTTCTATAAACGGTAAGGGGTTAACTTCCAGTGAGCTTAGAATAAGAAAATGGTGAGAGGGGTAAGATTAGGGAGCTCTCTGTTTTTAAACGGTTAACCGTTAACCGTAAATGGTGAGAGGGTAACTTTCGCGATGCTCTCTGTTTTCAAACGGTTTACCGTTAACTCCAAACGGTGAGAGGGTAAAGAGCAAGCAAAAAATCATAGTTTCTGGAAATAAACGGTGATCCGTTTATGAGAAAAACGGTTATCCGTTTTTTTTATTTATTGTTTCGCACATTTGATTCAATATTCGGCCATTAAAGATAACAATTCAAGATCATGACTTTGATCTAAAAATGCTCTAAGGCCATTTTAATGCAAAATTCATGAACATATATGTTTTAAAACAATTAATCCATGCAAAACATACATTCACATTACTAGTACATCATACTCAAGCATTTCAAGGATATTTTAACATCATATCATAAAACAAGTTATTGAATAGACTCAATAGCATATCTAGAAATGTTAATGTGAAAATTTCATCATCCCAAGTTCATGCCGAATTTTTGAAAATTGTTCTTCGCAAAGAAGTTTTGTAACAATATCAGCGAGTTGTTTTTCCGTAGAAATAAACTCCAATGCAATATCACCCTTTTGAACATGATCTCTTAAGAAATGATGCCTAATTTCTATATGCTTGGTTCTAGAGTGCTGAATGAGATTCTTTGAAAGATTTATAACACTTGTATTGTCACACTTAATAGGAATTTGTTCAAGCTTAATGCCATAATCTCTAAGTGTTTGTTTCATCCAAAGTGCTTGTGCACAACAACTCCCTGCAGCTATATATTCAGCCTCGGTAGTTGAAAGTGCCACTGAATTTTGTTTCTTGCTAAACCATGAAACAAGTGAGTGACCTAGTATATGGCAAGTTCATCTAGTGCTTTTCTTATCAACTTTATAACCACCAAAATCTGCATCCAAAAAGCATGTTAAATCTATATGAGTTTCTCTAGGATACCAAAGGCCAAGATCTATGGTTCCACTCAAATAACGAAAAATTCTTTTAACAGCAAGCAAATGGGATTCCTTGGGACAAGATTGAAATCTTGCACACAAATATACACTAAACATGATATCGGGTCTACTTGCGGTTAAGTAAAGTAAAGAACCGATCATACCTCGATATTTTTTAATATCAACTTCTTTACCTTTTTCATCTTTGTCAAGCTTGATTGTTGTGCTCATTGGAGTGCTCTTAGTATTTGACTCATCAATTCCAAATCTCTTGAGCAAATCTTTGACATACTTAGCTTGATTGATGAAGATTCCTTCATTGTTTTGCTTGATTTGAAGTCCAAGGAAATACTTCAATTCTCCCATCATGCTCATTTCAAATTCCTTACTCATACAAGATGAAAAATCCTTGCACAAGGACTCATTAGTAGAACCAAAGATAATATCATCAACATAGATTTGAACAATGAGTATATCTTGATTTTTATTTTTAACAAAAAGAGTAGTATCCGCTTTACCCATTGAAAAACCGTTATCCAACAAGAAATTTTTAAGCCTATCATAACAAGCTCTAGGTGCTTGTTTTAATCCATACAAAGCTTTAGACAAGTTATACACATGATTTGGAAAATTTTTATTTTCAAAACCGGGAGGTTGTTTTACATAAACTTCCTCCATAATATAACCATTTAGAAAAGCACTTTTAACATCTATTTGAAATAGACTAAAATCTTTATGACATGCATATGCTAACAACATTCTAATGGATTCTAATCTAGCTACAGGTGCAAATGTTTCATCAAAATCAATTCCTTCTTCTTGGTTGTATCATTGAGCCACTAATCTAGCCTTATTCCTTACAACCATACCGGATTCATCCATCTTGTTTCTAAATACCCATTTAGTACCTATGATGGATTGATGTTCCGGTTTAGGAACTAATTCCCACACATTATTTCTCTCAAATTGATTTAATTCCTCTTACATTGCCATAATCCAAGATTCATCATTTTCTGCATCCGCAAAGGATTTTGGTTCAAATTGAGAATTAAATGCAGCATGCTCACAAGTGTTTCTAAGTGATGATCTAGTAGTAATGCCTCTAGATGGATCTCCTAAAATGACATCCTTAGGGTGAGAAGAAACATACCTCCACTCCTTGGGGAGTGTTTGTATCGTACCTTCTTGTTGCTCCGTATTTCTTTGCTTTTCTTGATCATCTTTTTGATTTTCTTGAGATCTATTCTCTTGAACATCCTTTGATGATTCTTCTTGTAATTCTCCATCTGCATCATCATTAACAACTCATTTCTCCGCAGAGGAGGGGTTAGACTCATCAAAAGAAATATGCATAGACTCTTCCACAATCAAGGTTCTTTTATTATAAACTATATAAGCTTTGCTTGAACTAGAATACCCAAGAAAAATACCAACATCGGATTTTGGATCAAATTTACCAAGATTGTTTTTTGTGTTCAAAATAAAATATTTACAACCAAAGACTTTGAAATAACCAATATTGGGTTTTCTATCTTTCCAAAGCTCATAGGGAGTTTTATTAAGAAGAGATCTAATCAACACCCGATTTAAGACATAACAAGCGGTGTTGACGGCTTCGGCCCAAAAATATTTAGGTAATGCATTTTCATTCAACATGGTCCTCGCCATTTCTTGAATAGATCTATTCTTTTTCTCAACAACTCCATTTTGTTGTGGAGTTCTAGGTGATGAAAATTAATGCTCTATGCCTAAGTCGTTGCAAAAAAACTCAAATGCATAATTTTCAAATTCTCTACCATGATCACTTCTAATGCAAGATATAGAATAACACTTTTCATTTTGAACCATTTTACAGAGAATTTTAAAAGCATTAAAGGCATCATCCTTATTAGCTAAGAACAATACCCATGTGAATCTAGAATAATCATCCATAATTACAAAAGCATAATACTTGCCATTTAAGCTAGCATATCTAGATGGTCCAAACAAATCCATGTGAAGTAGTTGAAGAGGTTTTGAAGTAGAAACATGTTTCTTGTTTTTGAAAGAGGTTTTGATTTGTTTTCCAAATTGACAAGCTTCACAAATTCTATCTTTTTTAAAATTGATTTTTGAAAGTCCCTTAAACAAATCATTTTTCAAAATTTTTGAAATCAAATCCATATTTGCATGACCTAGTCTTCTATGCCATAGTCAACCATCATCATATAAAGCTGAAAAACATTTATTATGAATGGATGCAACATTTATGTCAATAGAATAAACATTACCACATCTATTTCCAATAAACAAGACTTTTACATCACATGCATCTTCAATAATACATCTAGACTTATAAAAAACTACTTTATAACCTTTGTCACACAATTGACTAATACTAATCAAGTTGTGTTTCAAATTTTCAACCAAACATACATTTTCAATCAAGGTTGATGAAATTTTACCGACATTTCCGATTCTAAGAATCCTCCCTTTTGAATTATCTCCAAAAGAAACATCTCCACCGTTTTCAAGTTTTGTAAAACTTGAAAACCATGCATAGTATTCAGTCATGTGTCTTGAACATCCACTATTCAAGAACCATTTTTTCTTCTTCTTCTTTAAGCCCAGCAGAAAAAATCTCAAGTTTTAGGTACCCAAACCTTTTTGGGTTCTTGAGCGTTAGCAATGGTTCCTTTTGGAACCCAAATACATTTCAAACCATAATATGCATTTCTTTTGACTATGCATCTATTTTTCATATGACCATCTTGATTACAATAATGACAAACAACTTGCTTGTTAAGAGATGTGCTCTTCACAAAGTAGTTCTTGTAATATTTTTGTTTCAAATATGGCTTATAACCAAGTCCTCCTTTATCAAACACACATTTTTGTGAATTAAGCAAGTTATCCAACATCTTTTGTCCATTTGTAAATTTTAGCACAATTTTATTTAGATCATTGCTCTTTTTTTTTAAGTAATTCATTTTCATTTTTCAAGTCATTCACATGTGATTCTAGATGCTCATGTGAAGTGCTAGAATTTTCAAATAAAGCAATTTTATCAAGCAATGTTTTATTCTCTAATTCAAGACATGTAATCTTAGCACTAAATGAATCATTTTCATTTTTAAGCTCTACCATCTTCTTTTTAAGGCAAACATTCTTTTTACCAATTTTCATCAATTCATCATGCAATTCTCTAAAGGCATCATGTAACTCATCATAAGTAGGAAGATCATTTACCTCGTCTAATTCATCATTTGATTCATCTCCAATTGCCATAAGAGCTAGATTTGTCATTTCTTGATGCTCTTCATCATCACTTGTTTCTTCATCGCTATCGTCCCACGTGGCCATCATTGCTTTCTTCTTAAACTTGTTGAGAAGAGGGCATTCCGATCTTATATGGCTGGGTTTCTTGCACTCATAGCATTTGATTGCTTCCTTCTTCTCCTTTTGATTCTTGAAGTCTCTAAACTTTCTTCGTTCACAGGTTTTCTTGAAAAATTTTCTGAATCTCCTTGCAAGCATTGCCAACTCCTCGTCATCCGGTTCACTCTCTCCATCACTCTTATACTTTGTAGCTTTGAGAGCAATACTTTTCTTCTTCTCCTCATTTCCTCTTTCGGCTGAAAAATCTTCCTCATAAGAAATAAGAGAACTGATTAGATCATCAATAGGTAAGACATTCAAATCTTTGGCTTCCTCAATGGCAATTCTTTTATGCCTTTTACCAAAAATGAAATTGGGGAAGGCGTTCCAAAACCTTCACGGGAATGGAATGAATTTGAAAAGAGAAGAGCTTCTCTAAATTCCAAAGTTATGAATGCCTTATTTTGTGCATTAGACAAGAAAAAGTTTCATAGAGTGTCTAGTTGTGAAAGCACTTATGAAATTTGACACAAACTCGAAGTTGTCTATGAAGGCACTAATCAAGTAAAAGAGTCTAAAATTAGTAGGTACACTCGATAATATGAATTGTTTCAAATGGAACAAAATGAGAGTGTATATTCTATGTATACTAGATTTACGGACATTGTGAACACTCTAGGAGCCCTAGGAAAGACATTCTCAAATAGTAAGAAAGTTAAGAAAATCATTAGATCACTTCCTAAGGAATGGAGCATCACATACAACTTCCCAAATTTTGTAATCTAGGGCTTGCAAGTAAATTCTCATCCTAGTTTTCCAATATGGGTAGTCATTTCCATCAAAGAATGGTGGTCTAGTCGTGGATTGTCCTTCCCTAAAGGATGAGTCACTTTGAGTTGCCATGGATCTTTTACTCTAGACGGTTAAGTCCTAACAAGAGAACCAAGCTCTGATACCAAATGAAATACTAACTAGGCAACCCAAGAGGGGGGGTGAATTGGGTTTTTAAAATAATTAAGCAAATAAAATTCAATGAAATAATAACTAAGCAAACAAATTTCGAAATAAACAAAGTAATGTGCAATGAAAAGTAAAGGGATAGGGTAAGAGAGATCAAACACAATGATTTTTACGTGGTTCGGCTATCATCGCCTACGTCCACACCTCCAAGCACACCGGACTTGAGGATTCCACTAAGCAAGCCACCAAGGCCTCAAAAGATTACAATTGACTTCCAAGGTGTTAATAAACCTTTACAATAAGAGATTATTCCCAATCTCTTAACCCAAGTGTATCCCAACACTTACAATCACTCAAAACAAAAATTATAAGTTGTTCTTCTCTCGCACAATCTTTAAGATTACAAATCAAAGCCCAATGTGTGAATAAGATGAAGCAAGAATGTGTTTAAAGCTCTATGAAGATTTTATAAACTTGTATAAGCTCAATGGTCGTGTTGTGATTAACCTTTGAAATGATTTGAATGAGCTTATTTATGCTTGGAGCTGAAAACTAGCCGTTATAGCCTTTTTTCCAGAAAAAGGATCGCCGTTAACCGTTAACGGTTAACCGTTTGCGCTGGTCAAAGTTACCGTTGTGCTGAATTTCAAATAAACGGTTGACCGTTAGTCACTTACCCTTTCGCCGTTAAAATCCAGAGACCTGCACAACAAAAATCTTCTATCCGTTTTGGCTAAACGGTTAAGGCTTTAGCATAACAACACATCGAAATTATCGCCAGCCGCTTACACATTAACGTTCACGCAGAAATCCGTAAGGAATACACAACATATTTCAACTAACTGTTTTCACTAAACGGTTAAGGATTAACAAATTGTGCCCCTCTGGAAATTATCGGCTAGCCGTTATTGATTAACGGTTCACCGGTTATTTCCAGTAGCCTTTAAAACAACGAACTTAACCGGTTTACTTTAAACGTTAAGAGGTTAGCACAAAAATCTTTTCTGAATATTATCGGTTAACCGTTAACATTAACGGTTCGCCGATTAATTCCAGTGATCTATAACACAAAAATGCTTAATGGTTAAGGCTTAAGAAATAACCCTTTTCGGAGTAAAGCTTTATCATAAACGGTTAGCCGTTAAAATAAGCGGTTAGCCGTTTAAATCCAGTGGCCGATTTTTAACAAGTTACAAAACAATCGGTTGAAGCCTTAGACAAGAATCCTCTCTGATTTTATCGCTTAATTAATATTAACGGTTCACCGATTATTCCCAGAAATACACATTTTTGCGGAGATGTTCCAGTTTCTCAAAAACTTGTAAATACTCATAGAAACTTCTGGCTTTTAAATTTTTTTTTGTAATTATGAAAACTCTAACATATTTATCAAAAGGTTTGTTATCATCAAAATCAATAAAAAGAACATTTTCATGTTCTTGACTATGTATAATGGTGAGTTGAGGGATAAAAGTCCTAAAGATGCATTAGATTATCTTGACTATGTAAGAGAGAATGCACAACACTGGGATACAGTTGGGTCTTATGAGTCATCAAGTAAACCCAAATCATCTCCATCTAGTGGAGGCATGCATAACCATAGGGAAGACCATGACCTTTAAGCCAAATTTGCATCCTTAGTTAGAAAAGTCGAAGCACTAGAGTCGAAAAAGAATGATCATGTAAAGTATGTTCAAAGATTTCATGTTATGTTTGCGACTTTACTGACCATTCTACGCAGGATTGTCCAACATTGCCAGCTTTGAGAGAAAGTTTGTACGAACAAGTAAATGTCGTTGACAATTCCAAAAGACCAAATCCCAATCCATACTCTCAAACTTACAACTCTGGTTGGAGAAACCACCCAAATTTCAGTTGGAGAAATGACAACCATGCACAACCTTCACAACCAGTTCCTTCACGTCAAAATTTTCAAAACCCCCAGAGTTACCCACCATATGTCCCACCACCAAGAAAAACATTGGAAGACACATTGCATTAGTTTATTGAAAAACAAGAGTCGATCAATAATCAAACGATGCAGACCTTAACCAATTTGACAGAAACTATCTCCAAACTTACATCTGCTCTGACCTTGAATGAAAAAGGAAAATTCCCTGCTCAACCTGAACCAAACCCTAAGAGTCAACAACATCCTCAAATAGAAAATTCAGGAAACCAAAATATGAGTCAAGTCAAATCGGTTATAACCCTTCGTGGTGGAAAATTTTTTGAAAAATATATCCTCGACCCTCGTGAAACTAGTAAAGATTCAATTTCAGAAAACCGAGAAGAGTCTGTCGAACCTTTAACCCACGAAAAAATAACCAACTCTCTTCCTGTACCCTCATTTCCTCAAGCACTAATCAAGCCAAAGAAATCAAATCACAGTCCAGAAATTTATGAAGTTTTTAAACAAGTAAAGGTTAACATTCCTCTTTTGGATGTCATTAAACAGGTTCCTTCTTACGCTAAATTTCTGAAAGATCTGTGCATAGTGAAAAGAAAACATAAGGTGCAAAAGAGAGCTTTTCTAGCAGAACAGCTAAGTTCCATTGTCTCAACCAATAGTGCTTTGAAATAAAAGGATCCTGGTTGTCCAACTATTTCTTGCATTATTGGGGATCATAAAATTGGACATGCTCTACTTAATCTTGGTGCCAGTGTTAATTTGCTTCTTTATTTAGTGTACCAACAACTCAATCTCGGTGAGTTAAAACCAACTTCTACCACTCTTTTACTTGCTGATAGATCGATTAAGGTTCCAAAAGGAATAATTGAAAATGTATTAGTTCGAGTCGATAAATTCATATACCCTGTGGATTTTATTGTTTTGGAAATGGAACCAATTGCTAATGAATGCAAACAAATTCTTGTTATATAGGGTCGACCATTTTTAGCTACTGCTAACGCTTTGATTAATTGCAGGAATGGAGTAATGAACTTATCTTTTGGCAACATGACATTGGAACTCAATGTGTTCAACATGTGTAAACAACCTCACAACCAAGAAGATGATGATAATGAGAATGAGGAGATTGATCTTATCGAGCCAATTATTGAAGAACACATTCAGGATGAAAATTTTACAAATTCTGTGGATATTTGTTTCGCTGGTTCTTTTGAATCAAGTAAAGGACTAACTTATAATACTGCTAACATATGCTCTACACTTGATTCTATGCAGGTACCTACTGGTGATAATGACCAACCAAACTTTGAAGATATGACATAACCTGAAGAACCAAACGAAGAGGAAGCACCAGAGCTCGAATTAAAACCCTTACCAGAAGAATTGAAGTATGCTTATCTTGGAGAGCAGCGGACATATCCGGTGGTAATTTCTTCCCAACTTACGCATGATCAAGAAGGTAAGTTGCTTTCTGTACTTAAAAAGTATAAAACTGCATTTGGTTGGACTTTAAAAGACATAAAAGGCATTAATCCTTTAATATGCACACACCGAATACACCTAGAGGAAAATGCCAAAACAACTTGTCAACCACAAAGAAGATTAAATCCTCATATGAAAGAATTGGTAATGGATGAGGTCTTGAAACTACTCGATGTAGGAATTATCTATCCTATCTCTGATAGTAAATGGGTAGGTCCAATACAAGTAGTACCAAAGAAATCTGGAATGACCGTTGTAAAAAATGAAAATGGTGAACCAATTCTAACACGCATTCCATCTACTTGGCGCATGTGTATTGATTACAGAAAATTAAATGATGCCACTAGAAAAGATCATTTTCCACTTCCATTTCTAGACCAAATTCTCGAAAGAGTAGTTGGACATCCCTACTACTGCTTTCTTGATGGCTACTCTGGCTATTATCAAATTCCTATAGCCTTAGAAGATCAGGAAAAAACCACATTCACATGCTCATTTGGAACATTTGCATTTAGTAGAATGCCTTTTGGACTTTGTAATGCTCCTGCAACATTTCAAATGTGCATGCTAAGCATTTTTAGTGACATGGTTGAAAATTGTCTAGAGGTTTTTATGGATGACTTAACTGTATTTGGTAATTCTTTTGATAATGTCTTGATAATCTAGAAAGGGTTTTGAAAAGATCGCATTCACATGCTCATTTGGAACATTTGCATTTAGAAGAATGCCCTTTGGACTTTGTAATGCTCCTGCAACATTTCAAAGGTGCATGCTAAGCATTTTTAGTGACATGGTTGAAAATTGTCTAGAGATTTTTATGGATGACTTAACTGTATTTGGTAATTCTTTTGATAATGTCTTAATAATCTAGAAAGGGTTTTGGAAAGATGTAATGAAAAAGAATTAGTTTTAAATTGGAAAAAATGCCATTTCATGACTACTTCTGGAATTGTCTTGGGCCACATCCTGTCGTCAAAAGGAATTGAAGTTGACAAAGCCAAAGTTGAAGTCATTTCAAAATTACCCTCACCAAAGACAATTAGAGAAGTCCTTTTTTTAGGACATGCAGGATTTTATAGGAGGTTTACAAAAGACTTTAGTGTCATATCTAGACCACTTTGTAATCTCCTGATAGGAGACACACCTTTTGAATGGACAAATAATTGTCAACAAGCCTTTGAAAAAATAACTAGTCTTTTGACATCAGCCCCAATAACTGGTCTCCGACTGTTCCACTGACGCCAGCGATATGCCATGATTATGCCGTTTCTCGGGATAGAGGAAGGAAGGTAAGCCCTTTGTTATTTATTACACAAGTAGAGCTTTGAATAATGCTCAAATGAATTACACCATAACTGAAAAAGAACTACTTGCTGTAATATTTGCGTTGGATAAATTTCGTTCGTATTTAATTGGTTCATCTACTATTGTTTATTCTGATCCTGCTGCTGTGAGATATTTAATGTCGAAATAGGATGCCAAAACAAGGTTGATACGATGGATTTTGCTACTTCAAGAATTCAATTTGACAATCAAAGACAAAAAGGGCGCTGAGAATGTTGTTGCAGATCATCTTTCAAGACTTACAAACGAGTCTTCAATTGAAACAACACCCATCAATGATTCTTTCCCTAATGAATTTTTGTTTTCTATAAACAAAATGCCTTGATATGCTAATATTGTCAATTATCTTGTAACAGGTGAAATGCCATGTGACTGGAGTTCCCAGGACATGAGGAAATTCTTAACAGAAGTGAAAAGCTTTTACTAGGATGATCCATACATGTTCAAGTACTGCTTTGATCAAAATTTTCAATTTTGCCATTCTGAAGCATGTGGTGGCCATTTTTCATCAAAAAATACAGCTCTAAAAATATTGCAGTGTGGATTTTATTAGCCTACATTATTCAAAGGTTCATATTCATTTTGAAAAGTGTGTAAGAATTGTCAAATGGTAAGGCCCATTTCAAAACGAAACATGATGCCTTTAAACCTCATTCTTATCATTGAAATATTTGATTGTTGGGGAATTGATTTTATGGGCCCTTTTCCATCATCATTTGGATTTGTATACATTTTGGTTGCTGTTGATTATGTTTCAAAATAGATCGAGGCGATTCTTTGTCGGCACAATGATCACAAAATTGTGATCCGTTTTCTAAAAGAAAATCTTTTGAGTCGATTTGGAATACCTCGAGCCATTATCAGTGATGGGAGAAAACTTTTTTATAATAAGCCATTTGAGTCTTTAATGAAGAAATATGGAATTACACATAAAGTTGCCACCCCTTATCACCCTCAAACTAGTGGTCAAGTTGAATTAACAAATAGGGAGATAAAACAAATTTTAGAAAAGACAGTTAATCCAAACCGTAAAGATTGGTTTCTTCGACTAACTGATGCACTTTGGGCATATCGTACTGCTTTTAAAACATCTTTAGGAATGTCACCCTATCGCCTTGTTTATGGAAAATCTTGCCACTTACCAGTTGAACTTGAACATAAGTCATTTTGGGCCATTAAAGCTTTTAATTCAAATCTTGATGATGTTGGCAATGTGCGTAAATTGCAATTGAATGAACTTGAGGAATTAAGGAATGATGCATATGAGAATTCTAGAATTATTAAGGCAAGAACCAAATTTTTTCATGACAAAAGAATTTTGTGAAAAATATTTGAAATCGGTTAAAAAGTCTTGCTTTATAATTCTCGTCTTCATTTATTTCCAGGGAAGTTAAAATCAAAGTGGAATGGTCCATTTGTTGTAAAAAATGTGCATCTATATGGGGCCGTAGAAATCGAGAATCCAAAGGATGGTGTCACATTTAAAGTTAGTGGTCAAAGACTAAAACCATATCTGGAATACCAACCACGTGAAGCAGACACCAAAATTAATTTGAGTGACCCACCAAACCTTGATTAAGCATTTTGTTTTAACTTTTTGTGAATTGGTTTTACTATTGCTTTATCGTTGGAATTATTCGATTTTTTTTTCTTTTTTTTTTCTTTTCCCTATGTCTTGAATGGAGTGCACTGCATTGTTTTTAATTATGTGCTGTTTGACAAATGTGGTTTAGCTCACCAAATTTTTATACTTATCATGAATACCTCCATAAGAAATTTCCTTTTCGATCATCTTAAAACATTTTTACATGTAAAATTTCACCTGAGAAAATTGATCCGATTTTGTAAATTACATCCTATTTGGGATCTACAGCCACCAGAGTTAGTATTCCACGTTAAAGATCTAGAAAGACAACTCACAGAAATAGAGGATGATATTTATGATCTGCAATTGAAGCTTGAGGTAAATCAATAAAAGGACGAAGGTGAGTTATATTTCTTGTGTGTTTTTGCTTTATTTTATTATACTTTTTCACTTTTGATTTGATTTTGCAGATTTGTTTTGTTTTGTTTTGTTTTGTTTTGTTTTAATTCACTCTCCCGTATACATGGCGGATAACAGTACTCCGTGACTTTTTAAAGTCAGTATTCTCAGTTTCCCATAATAACTGAACCCCAAAGTTAAGCATGGAAGAAATAGAATATAAATTACATCAGCATTTTCTTTCTCTCCCTCAAAATGCTCTCAAGAAGATTTATAAAGCTCCTTGTGAACGACTGCGCTTGTTAATGATTAATAAGATTCCTGCTGATATTCGCTGGTTAATTAAAGCAAAGGTCCGACTTGCAGGTTAGTTGTCTGATCCATTTGTTTCTTACATGTCTGATTTTGGTAAAAGCACGTTTGCAACAAACCTCGTTGTAAAACTTTAGGAATGGTTTCTATAAATCGTGGAGATAAAATCAAATTCGTTAAGGATGGCATAAGTAAAGAATCGTTGGATGATATCTTACGATCTCTTGAGACGCATCCGAGCGGATTTGTCCAACGTGAAATTCACAGTTTATGGAAGTTGTTCCAAAAAGAAAGTGCACAGTTTAGTCTTAGGAATCTGACTCTAAAAGACCTTATTTGCCAGTTTATAAGAAAACTTGATGGAAAGCCTATCATCGACCCATAGAGGGCGTTCAAGCCGTTACTGGACGTAAAACCAGAGGAAGATATGAGCTACAATCACAACTACCAGTAAATATCCTTTTATTTTATCTTATCTTTTGTATTATTATTATTATTATTTTGTGTGATTTTATATCTAATCACTGTTTGCTTTTTCTTTTCACTGTTTGCCTTTGAATTATTGAGCCAAAAGCTTCACGCGTCGTTTGACAAACACACTACCCCATTTACAGATGTATATCATTATGTCTGTCACCAAGATTCTTAAATAAGAGCTCCTTTTTAAGCATTCACAAATTATTTTTTTTAGAATTGTTTTAATGGTAGGACCTTCAAGCAGACAGCTTAAGAACATTTATGTGTTTTCTGGATTTCGTTATGGAAAGTATAAGGAGTTTGTTCAAGCAGTCATAGAGCTTGGTCGTGCTATAGCAGAGCGAAAACTACATCTTGTATATGGAGGAGGTGACCGAGGGTTATCAAAGCTTGTCTCTGAAACTTCTTTCATTCGAGGAAGCCAAGTGCTAGGCATCATTCTAAAAGCCTTAAAACCTTTAGGATGTTTACCCAACCCACCAACTGGAGAAGAGTTAGTTGTCTCAGGTATGCAAGAAAGAATATCTGAAATGTTAAAGCATGTTGATGCTTTTATTTTCTTGCCAGGAGATCTTGCAATATTAGAGGCGCTAATTATATTTGCTTCTTGGGCCCATTTGAATATCCATAAAAAACCCATCGGTTTGTTAAATGTTAATAACTTTTATGATGGCTTAATAACATTTCTTAATCATGCAATTAAAAATTATTTTATTCCTTCATCTGTGATAAAACTCTTTATTTGTGCTCCTACTTCTAATGAGTTATTTGATCTTTTGCAAGCTTACAAACTAGAGCCAGATCCCATGACTTTGGTGTTGGATTGGGCAACTGATGACGATGACAGTAACTCTCGTAAAAAGTGTAAATTAGATTTAACTCTCCGTTTGTAAATGTTAGCCTAAAGGGCTACACATTATGTAATGCTTATGAAATATGGAGAAAACTTGAACTTATGTATAAGGAGACGACAAATGAGAAGGAATCTTATGAAGTGTCAAATTTGGCACTTATGGCAATTGGAGATGAATCGGATGATGAACTTGATGAGGTAAGTGATCTTCCTACTTATGATGAATTGCATGATGCTTTTAAAGAATTGCATGATGAGTTGATGAAAATCGGTAAAAAGAATGTTTGTCTTAAAAAGAAGATGGTAGAACTTAAAAATGAAAATGAATCTCTAAGTGCAAAAATTACATGCCTAGAATTAGAGAATAAAACATTGCATGATAAAATTACTTTATCAAATGAGAAATCTAGCACTTCACACAAGCATTTAGAATCACATGTAGATGACTTGAAAAATGAAAATGATGCTTTACAAAAATGCAATGATTCATTAAATGCAATGATTAAAGGACTAGAGTTAGACAATAAAATGTTGCATGATAAAATTGCATCTTTTAAAGGCAAACAAAATATTTCATATAAGCATGAAAAATCACATGTTGATGAATTGATAAAAGAAAATGAAGTGCTTAAGAAAAAGATTAATGAGCTCAATGAAATTGTGTTAAAATTCACAAGTGGTCAAAAGAATTTAGAAAAATTGCTAAGCACTCAAAAATGTGTATTTAATAAAGGCGGACTTGGGTATAAGCCTTACTTGAAACAAAAATATTATAAGAATTATTTTGTTAACACTACCTCCACAAGAGATCATAAAATTGTTTGTCATTATTGCAATCAAAATGGTCATATGAAATATAGATGTCCAGTGAAAAGAAATGCATATTATGGTGTAAAATATGTTTGGGTTCCAAAAGGAACCATTGCTAACATTCAAGGACCCAAGAATATTTGGGTACCAAAGCACACAACTTGAATTTTTTTTGTAGGTACCACAAACAAGGAATGGTGGAGAGTTCCTTGATGAAGCTTATGAAGATAATCACTTGATCATGGTCTAAGCAAAAATAATGAGGTAAGATGTTTTAATTGCTTTGGTAACAATTCTTGCAATATTTATTATGTTAAGTGGATCATGAAAAATGGATAATAGCTTGAATTTGTGAAACTATACTTGTATGTTTACATGATTGATTTATCATTGTGTATAACATTGAGTGCTTTATCATGATGTATGGTTATATTTATATGATGATTGATTGTCAACTCACCATAATGGATTTGTTTAATTTTAATGACTATGTAATGCCTAAGCATGATAAATGAGTGATATGTTTGATTTATTCATTTTTGAATGCTTATATGTTTCATAATTATGTAAAATATATGCATGATGAAATTCTCGTATTAACATCTCTAATTATGTTATTGAGTCTATTAAAATTGATTGATTAGTGATTGTTGATGTTTATGAAGTTATTAAGCATGATAGATAAGTAATGTGTTTGATTTATTGATCTTTGAATACTTATATATTTCATGATTATGTAAAATATATGCATGATGGATGAATTATTTGTTTGAATTAATCATCTTTTGAATGTTTTAAATCATGATTCATGCATTAAAATTTTTTTTGAAAGTGTTCGGGATCACGAAATGGTCTTGGAATTGATAAAAAATAGCCAGAGAGCGAAATTAGTGCAGCAGGGCAGCCATGAGGCGGCTAGCCGCTTGCCCCCAAGTGGTTAGCCGCTTGGTCATTGGTTTTAAGGCTTTTCTTCTTCGTTTGTCTTTCTTCTTCCTCACATGTTCTCTGTTCCTCTCTCTCTCTCAAAACCATGAGCAATTTCCTCCATTTTCAATCAATCTTTTCTTCATTTCTCAACCTTTTTCATGCCAAGATTAATCATTCAAACCAATACCCATGCAGTTCACTCTCATTAAACACCTCTCAATCATCATTTCTTCACTTGTTCTTCATCATCTCATCATCATCTCTCACAAGTGAACGGTACCTCTCCATTTCTCTCTCAAATTTCTTCATCTTTCACTCATTATGTTACCAAAATCAATCATCCAACTCATTACCCATCCATTACTCCTTCAATTTTCATCATCCAAACACCATTTCATCACCTTTTCACAAAAATCCCAAATCTCAAAAACCTAGCTTTGGTCGTTTCTCTCTCTACTTTTTTAACCTTCCTTTAGCTCATCTTTGATCCAATCCACATCATATATTAGCTTCATTCATCTCTAAGATCAATTTTCTTGGCTCAAACACATCCATTTCACTCAAGTTTTTAAAAATCCGAAATTGGTATTCATGCTTGTTCTTGTTTCAATAATGGTGGGTGGAGACAAGTCCAAGGGGAATCAAGTAGCGAAGAGATGCAAGGAAGATTATGGTGAGAATTCGAAATTCATATTGAATTTGATATTGCGAAGAAAAATTTTCAAAAATTCTAATCATGTTATTAATACTATCATTATTGATTTCTTGATGTTTCTAATAATTGATAATTATATGTGTGTTTGCTTGATGAATTGATGGGGTTGTTGGTTTGTTATAATTGTTTAAGTTTATATGGAAGTCTTTCTAATCATGTTATGTATTTGAGGATTTGCTCATTTTTAAGGAGAGACTCTGCCGAAATTTTTACTTGCACAAAATGGGTAATATCTTCATTGAATTATTTTTTATGATTGTATTTTGATTGCATCAATTATTTCTTTTATGATGAAGGGTGAGATAAATATGATATGTTTTTGGATAAAATCATTTTGGTTAAAATTTTAAATTGGACATTTATTTAGGGGGAGCATATAATATAATTTTGGATAATATGCATTTTGAATTCCTTTGTTGTCCAAAGGAGGAGACAAAGTAATATATCTTTTTGATGATTTATAAATGGGGAGAATAACATGTACTTTGAGCATTTTTTTTTAATAGTTGATATATGATTATAGTGATGATTTTAAGATTTGATGGTGATTTAATTCTATGATTTTTTATATAATGATCTTATGTTATGAGGAGTTAATTTGGTAATTGATGGAATGGTGGTTCATGATCATGTTATGGTTAATTGAATGTTTGGTTATTATATATTTATATGTTTCTTGATTAACCATTGACATATTATTTGTATGAGCATCAAATTTATAGTAATTTTGATGATGAAGGGGGAGAGATCATGTATTTTGAATTCCCGGATAAAGGAAACATGTATTTTGAACTTTAAATGTTCATAGTAATTTTGATGATGAAGGGGGAGAAGTCAAGCGTTTTGAATTCCCTAAAATATTCATGCATGGTTTTGAAATATTAAGGGGGAGCTTATATGTTTTCAATTTGATTTATTTGTTGAATCATGTATGCCATGTATTAAGGGGGAGTATAAATGTCAAAATACATAAGATGTTTGTCATCATAAAAAAGGGGGAGATTGTTAGCCTAAAGGGCTACACATTATGTAATTTTGATGATAACAAACATGTGTCTTAAGTGATTTAATAAATATTGTATTTCACAAGTTCACTAGTTTTTTTAAGGATAATATTTATGCAAGTGAATCAAGTGAAATCAAGCTCAAGACACTCAAAGGACAACGGCGAAATCAAGAATCAAGTTTAAAGTCCAACGGATAAATTATTGCGACATTTTCTTGTAAAGTCGGTATGATTTAATTTATGATTGGTTTACCATTTGAGAAGCTCAAGTTTTATTTAATAAATTATTACTTTTTATAAACCAAAATGTTTTATATTTAAGATAAAAGTATTTTATGGATTTGAGTAATTTGAATTAAAATGAAAGTGTTTTACAATCTTTGATTTTAATAAATATTATTTTGAATTTAAATTTAAACTTATTTGCAAAGATTTGAAACGTTTTGGGCCATATTGTAACTTATAAAAGATTGAGGGTCTAAGTGAAAGATTTTGAGAACTTTAAAATTTATATTGATTATGTTAAAACTTAAAAAGGATTTTTATAAAGAGTATTATTATATGTTAGGTTATAGCATAATTTCAAAAATTTTGGGAATGACAAATATTATTTTGAATTCGGATTTGGATTTATTTGTAAAGGTTTGAAACAATTTGGGCCATACAATACTTTATGAAAGTTGGAGGACCCGAATGTAATTCAAACATTTGATATCCAAAATTGAACATATTTGAAAAGTTTTATGAATTTTTGGGCCATAGTATAATTATACAAAGTTTTGGGTAAAACTATAATTTCATTAATGTGATTACTAAGAAAATTCAAAATAAAATATCATTCATTGTGTTAATGGTTAAAAGCTGCCAGCTTGATTTCGGGTTTTGGCCTATAACGGCTAGTTTTTTTGGGTTCAACTATAAAAACTCAACCCAAACTTCATTTTAAAAACTCTAAAAAAAGCCAAAACAAGTTTATAAAACATATATTGAGCTTCCATTTCGTAAATCGTCATTAATTGAATCATCATTGTGCTATCATTTGTATATCTACTCTTAAAGAGAGTTTTATTGTTGTAACATTCATTTTTATCTTCAAATTGTGAGTGTTCAAGTGAGGAAACACTTGGGGTGAAGAGATTTGGGAGATAATCTCTTGATTGTAAAGGTCCATTGATATCTTGGAAGTCAATTGTAAACATTTGAAGCCTTGGGAGGCTTGGATAGTGAAATCCTCAAGCTCGGTGTGCTTGGAGGCTGACGTAGGCGTGATATACAACCACGTAAAAATCCTCGTGTTTGTTTTCTCTTCCCTTACTCCTCTATTATTATGCTTGTTTGAATTTATTATTTTTGATTTGATTAAGGCATTAGATTAAATTTGTGTGCGATTTGCTTGCATTAGTTTTAAAATCCCAATTCACCCCCCTCTTGGGTTGCACAACTTGTATTTCAGTAAATATTTTCCAGCAGTGACCAGGTGATATCTTCTAAACTCTACTCCTTTATTCTAAAACATTGGGGACAATGTCTCCTTCAAGTTGGGAGGAGGGAATAGTTGACAATTATGGAATGTCTCAATCCTGGTAATATTTTTACTAATTTTTGTTGTAAAGACTAACTTCGGATAAAAAAATTTGAGTCGAAGATGGCAGAATATAGAATGTAGTGTCTCTAGAAACGCATTTTCATTTTAGAATTTTGTTTTCTCTAAAAAAAAAAATCTTTTTCTCTTAATCATCTCCCTTAAGTTTCTGCAATCAATCCCAATTTTTTGGTGTGTTCTTTAACTAAAAAAAAAAATTTATTTTTCGGTGTAATCTTTTAACATTAGATAACATGATGATTTTCAAATTTTGGTATTTGTATTATCTTTTTGATATTTGTATTATCTTTGGCCTTGAGTTATATTACACTATGTTTTCCCCTTTGCATATTGAAACGTAAATTGAGAAATTTGATGAGTGAAATTGATTAAGTCATTTGGAGGAATGTACATATCACGAAAAGTACAAGCGAGTTTTAGAGCCTATTATCCTTGGAGAGTAATCCTATTTGCCTATACAGCTTCACAATTTATTGTACAAGATCTCTATATTTTAAAAAAAAAAAAATTTGTGTAGTCGCATCTAAAAGTCCATTGAACTAGTGGATATGAAAGATTATTTAGAACCCTAAAAGATGACAGAAGGCCATCTTTGATCCGTTTGAGCCTTTCTAGCTAGCCCTATTATAAAGTATCCATAGTTAACCACTTTGAGCCTTTAAAAAAAAACACTTTTCTTTGATAACCTATCATCTTGTCCCACTCCAATGTGGAGTATCACCTTATGTTTTATATTTTCCACCACCCAATTATGTTTGAAAATAGGGATGATTATGTATTCCTGATAATGGTGCTAAATAAAAAAAAATAGAAAAAAAGAGAGGATATGTATAAATAAATCAAATAATGAATTTAAAAAAAAGAAAAAAAAGGCACCTTATAATCTAAAAAAAAAAAATCTTTTATTTTTCAAACATATATTTTTGTTTTCCTATTATCCTTTTTTGTTAGCCATCACCTTAGCCTACGTTACGTCCTAATAAAAGTCCTTCTTAATTTGAGGGAACTATAGTCTAAAGTAAAAGCTGGAAATATGAACCTAAAAGATGTGGTAATGCATAAAAATAAATTAGTTTTGCTATTAATTCTTTGGACTTGAGATCATTTTATTTCTAAGCTGTGGGCATTATTTCTTCATCTTGGTGAAAGAGTGTGATACTGTTTTATTATCCTCTCAAATCAATTTTTTTCCTAGAGTGACGGCTTAATTTGGGATATATTTTCTTTTGAGAGAGTCACTCTTAATCGTAAGGTTTTGGGGTTTGATGTATCATTCTTAAAAGTGGTTTTGATTAATGTAGCTCTGATAATTGATTATTTTACATGATTTTACTTAACTGATTTATGTGGGTGTGGATTTCTTTAGGCTGAAGATAATGTTTATACTTTTATTTGATTGTTGTCATTAATCTGATGAAAGAAGTGAACACAATGTTTCTATTTTAAAAAAAAGATTTTTAATTTGGTTTTGAAATTTCTCTAAATTTTTTATCGCTTAAATTGCTAAGGCCTAACAATAAGCTGGTTGGGAGGTGTGATTGATACTAAAACGTGACATTTAATATGATAAAATTATTAGTTTTTCACTTATTGTGTCAATTAATGCACTTACTATTTTCAAATTATTTTAACACTCCCAAACTATACTTTTATGTCGAATTAATTCACAATATATTAATTTTCATCTTGTAAATATTTTTTCAGGAATAAACATGGAATTTGAATTGAAAACAGGGACAAAGAAGAACTACTGGAGCACAATTGAGGAGATATAATAATAATAATATATATCTATAAAAAAAAAAGAGAACAAAAAAACAAAACATGCAACCAAACTTTGGTTGCTCGTGATGGTCATCCTGACCATCACACAATTCAACATATAAATATAATATAATATAATATAATATATTAATATTAATAAAATAAAAGAAAAGAAGATGATTCCCTGCCTATAAAAGGCGAGGGATGCAAGCAAGCAAAAACGAATTCAAAGAGTGCAAAAAGCCGAGAGAAGAGCATAGTGCTGAGGAATTGTGTTTTCTCCTCTTTTTTCTCTTTTGTTTTGTAATCAATTTTCCTTGTAATATATTTCTAAAGTTTATCAAATAAAAAGAGTGTTTTGTTTTCTTTCAACATGAGTAGCTAATTTTACTAAGCTGAGGTGAATAGTGAAGCTCAAGGTTTCAAATTATGAAATTAATTACTTTTCTCAAGTGAGTTTTAAGTTTATTTTATTCTTTTCTGGTTATTTTTATGTCATGTTAATTTAAAAGTTTTCTTGGGTTTATGTGGGATTTTGATACAATGTCGACACATTAATATAAGTTGTGGCACATTAGGTGCTTTATTCCATATTTATCCGCACACATAGAATTAAATGATATAATAAATAACTAGTAAAAGTGAGGCAAAATATAAAAAATGAGAGAGTAAGAAAATTATAGTTTGAATACTGAGAGTGGATCCTGTAGTCTTAGCATATTTTTAAATTCGTTTCAAATAATTTCTTTTCCCCCATAATTAATTTTCTTAGTTTTAAATTGACTACTGAATTTTAAATTCCCTGTGGTTTGACCCCGGACTCACGGGGTTATATTATAACTAGACACTCTTATACTTGAGAGTAATACACTTTTAAGTTGTGTCATTAGACAAATACAAAAAGGGAGAAAATTGTTGAAGTAACTAGAGAGCAATGGTACTATGAAGAATAAGGGAAAAGATCCTATTACAAATAAACATGACCTTTTAGTTCGGGTGCTCTCAAGGGTGTTTTTGTGTCCATTTAGATACGTGGGACATATATATTTGTCTAGTCCCTCCTCATATAGGAGTATAATAGTACATATGATTTATATTCAAATATTGGAGTTATTAGGATATTTCTCCTTATTAGACATGTGTCTTCTCTTGATTGGTGGATACTTTGAGTTCAGTAAGAGCTCATATTACTTTACTTGTGGCTTGCCCTTGTTGGATTCCAAATACCTTAGAGAAGTTAGGTGCTTTCTGATCTTTGAAGGCTAGTCAAGGCTAATAGTCCCCTTAGGATAATTAACTAAGGTGTTGTTCCTTTTACTAGCCAGTGAACATTTAGCCTTACTTGGAAAGGAGGGTAATTAGTCAGAGTAAGCCTATTGGTCCATGAGGTAAGTTGCCCACAATATGATAGAGGCCTTGCCACTTCAAAACTGGAGACAATTTGAACCTACTTAAGTTGGCTTAAGCGAGAGAAAGACAAACTCTTAAACCTACTTAAGTTGGCTTTGTGTTCTATTTATTTATTTATTCAATGCTATTTTAAATGCTCTCCACATCCCAAAGGAGTCTTAAAGCATTGAGGAATGAATGAAATGTATCTTTCCTGTGTTGTTTGCTTCTCGACTTTCTCCTTTTCCAAATCATGTGGCATCCTCTCATGGTTCCTGAAATTAATCATCATCATTATGTATTATTCTATTGTTTAATATAACTAATTGAGATGTATCCTTATGATTATCGCTAAATTGCATTTGCCACGTAAGAAGATAATACTAGGTATCCCAAAAAAAAAAAATATAGAGAATTTTTTAAGGTGGGCAAAAAAACTCAGGACATAAGCTTACGAAAAAAATTATTAAAAATAAATTTATAAATAGAATAATAAATTAAAATTTAAACATATTAGAAAAATAGAAAAAGAAAACTTAAATTCATAATCTTTAAATTGATAATGATTCTAAAAAACCTGAAATTATAATAGTAAACTATCTTTTAAGCATTAATTAATTAAAAGATTGTTTGAATCAGAGATTTCAATATTAAAAAAAAATTAATTCTTTAAACTTTTACAATAATTTTATTTTCTTCATTTTTTATTTTTTTAAAATATTTATTTTTATTTATTATTAATTATAATAATTTATTGATTATTAGCTCATTTTATATTTATAATAATTTAAAAATATCAAAAATAATAAAAATCCAAGCACAATCCATATCCAGCCCACGCCCTAATGAATCCGACCTAAGTCCGAGCTTTATGCTTCCCACACAATGGACTTCAGCCTAAACTTAAAAAGGCTCAACTCATATCTGCGTTTTGCCATTCTTGAATTCTCTCAAAAGTGAAAAAAAGGAAAAAAAAGAAAAGGAATATTAACAAAGGGGTTATTTTTTGCTACCCCCACATGTTTCGACAAATTTTATCGTTTACTCACTTATTTCAACAATTATCACCATACACCTATTACGTTAAATTCAGCCGTTTAGTTTAACCAACCAAGGATAAAATGGATATTGTAAAATAAACGAATAAAAATCAAGTTAAGGCTGTTTGCACAGAAGAAAGAGTGAGAAGTAAGAGAACAACAACATCATTTCTGAAAAAAAAAAAAAAAAAAAAACAGCTCCATCTCTGCAAAACGTACCATCCAAGAGCATAAATCAAAGCAATATAGAGGAAAAATATTGTATCCCGGAGTTGATTTCGCACCAAATTCTCACCTGCCATGTGCCCGTTTTTCAAGAAGCTGAGGATTACACACATGTAACACACCTTACTTGAAGGATTGAGCTATGAGAGAGTGTGGGAGTAAGTTTTGTAGCTTCGTTGTCCACACATTGAGGTGAGCTTTTCTATGTTGTTCACATGAATTTTTTGATGGAGTATTACTCTAAACATGCTAGATTACATGCATGTAACTGAGATTTATGTCGAATTTAATAAAGTTCATCATGAGTTTTCTAGGTTTTAGTTGTTTCCTGTCTTTAAATTTTTCAATGTTCGGTAATTTAAGTCAACAAAGTATAGAAAGTTCATCTTTATTTACTCACAGTACTCAATTTCTAACTTATAAAGGCATCTTTGGCTATTATCCTCTACCTGTAACTCTAACTCATTAATCAATTAACATAAAATTCATCTCCATTGACTTTGTCCTTTAATTTAATTCAATTTTTTAGTTAAAAATTTTATTAAGGAAAATTGTCAATTATTATTGCACGTGAATGATTCTTTTTGGTATTATTAACATTAGATTATATGAATTTTCACATTTATATAGCTTATATCGTCTCGACATCCTCTTATATAGCATGTTAATCATTTTTTTTGCCATTATTAAAGAAATTTTAATACCGATAAAGTTTTTATTCCCTCCCTATGGTGTTCGATTTTGTGTATAGTCGGTTAGTCTTATATCATGTTACTTTTTAACTATAGATGGCTACGGATGATAATAAACCAATGATTGTATTCATAAAATTCATGAGAGTGACACACAATATGGGAAAATTTGATCCAGAAAAAATGAGCATGAAATTTTTAAAAAGGGTAAAATGGTAGTTTTCCATTGTAAATATACAAGTACGAAGTGGGCAATTTTGACTTTTGGTTAGCGAAACTTTTTTAATACATTTCCAAATTCAACATGTATATTAACTGTTACTGGTGGCTTTTTATAATTTAATAATTTTAAATTTAAATTAAGGGTAAAATTATTATTTTATAAAATAATTGTCAGAATGATTAAATTAAATAGTTGAATTTAACAGAATGAGCGCGTGGCGATAATTGTTGAAATAAATGAGTGCATGGTAAAATCTGTCGAAACATGTGGGGGTAGCAAAAGTAACCCATATTAACAAAAGTTGCCAAGTGCGAAAAGAAAAGCATCTGGAAGAATGTTCCAAAGTTGGTAGTCAGTCCAAAGTCCACACAAATCTCCACGTCCGCAACCAATAAAACCACAGAAACTAACGAAGTTGTATTACATATTTGCCCCTCCGTGCCATGGCGGACAACTACGTCGTCGTTTCTCCGTCCCCTGACTAGGGTTGGCAGGAAAATCCGGATCCGGCCCGCATCCGCAAGGATCCGGAAAATCTGGATCCGGAAAAATCCGGATCCGCATTGAAAAAATTGCGGATCCGAATTTGAATTTTCTAAATCCGTACGGATCCGGATGCGGATCCGGATGCACTTGCATCCGGAAAACCGGATATCCGGATCCGGATTTATTTTTGTTTTAAATCAAAAAATATATAAGCTTTGATTTAAAAAAAAAAACCTAATCCCTAAATCGGTTTTCGTTTCTTTCTCACGGACTCACAGCTGCCGCATCTCGTCATCTCATCTCGCCGCAAGTTCTCAAGTTCAACTCGGTGGTGACGTGACTCCGTCGATCGTCTGCGATGCCTCGCCTCGCAGAGTCGAAGGCCGCGGCGGCCGCATGATCTCGGCTTGCCGGCTGAATCCGGATCATCCAAGCTTTGCCATCCATCGTCAAGCCGTAGTCAAGCTTGTCAAGTGCGACCTCCAAGCTTCACCAAAGGCGACAAGCGGTAGAATGTGATGAAACTCAAAGCATGAGTTTTTTCTTGTTGTTTTTAATTAAACAGATTATTTGTTAGCATTAAATTTTTTTGGTACTAATTTGGTGTTGTGAATTTGTGATTGATTATTCAATTGTATTTAATAATTTTAATTTAATGTAAATTGTCTAAATTTGAAAATATTGGTGACTTAATTTAATTTTATTGTTGATTGAATTTTTTTTTTGGTTAATAATTTTGGTATTTTGTTTAATTTTTATTGTATTTAATGAATTATGAGTGTAATTTAATTGTTAGATTATAATTAAGTTTTATTTGATATTATTAATTAAATTGTTGAGTTTTTAAATTATATTTTAAATTGTTTAAATTTATGATTTGTGGATCCGGATATCCGGAAAATCCGCCCGAATCCGGTGCGGATTTTACCCGCATCCGGATCTACAAATGGCAATCCGGATCCGGATTTTGCCAATCCTACCCCTGACCTAACACGACATTCCTTCGACACGAAACTTTCTGTTACCTGTAATATAAAATCCGAAAAATTTATGGAAGGTTGCCATACATAGCGACCACTGACAGACAGACCATACCCGAGTAACCCAACACCCACCCCCGCCGCTCATTTCCAAAAAAAAAAAAAAAAACACAAACGATAATTTAAAAAATTAAAAAGAAAATTAAACCCGTTTCTAATATCTATCCATTAGCTTTAGCTTCAAGAGTACTTGAACCGCCGTGACAAGCCAAACCTTTGTCAATTCACCGTTTTCGTACACTCTTCGTATAAGCACAAAATAATTTTCAACGATTTTCAATGGCTTCACTAACCTCAATTTCTCAGTCTCAATCCTTTTTAATGAAACCACCTCACTTGATAAACACCGCCATCACAAGCGCCAGACCTAATTATTTCAGTTCCAATTTCTTGTCGCTTTGGTCTCGCTCTTTCAAACTTCCAAGAATGACCCAGAAAAACGGCGTTGTTGTGGTGTCTGCCACGACTGCGGAGAAGCCCAAGAAGCGGTATCCGGGAGAGGCTAAGGGGTTTGTGGAGGAGATGAGGTTTGTGGCAATGAAATTGCATACTAAGGAGCAGGCTAGAGAAGGGGAGAAGGAAGTGAAGGAGCCTGAGGAAAGGCCTGTGACTAAATGGGAGCCAACTGTTGATGGCTATCTCAGGTTTCTTGTTGATAGCAAGTTGGTTTATGATACACTTGAGGGGATCATTCAGAAAGCGCCGCCCTTTCCTAGTTGTAAGTGTTTTCCTTTTCGTTTTTAATAATCTTTGGGCACCCTTTTGTTTCTTTAGGTTGATGCTATGGATTTAGTTGCTTGTTTGGACTTTGGAGCTTCTTGTTATTTGATACTTTTGGATTATGATTGGATTTGTAGTTACTTATATGATTGTGGTGAGTGTGGATTAGTAGTTGCTTATATTATTAATTGGCATTTTAAAACAGAGAAATTCTTTAGTAATCTGAGTTTCTTTTACGCAAATACCAGCCTATGATTAATTGTTATTAGATAAGAATGTAAAATTAATTATATCTTAACCACATGCACATGTGGTCCAGGATCTGGAAAAGACTTGGAGGTTTTAGATTAGAAGAGAATCCTAATTTATTAATGCAGCTGATTATCTGTTTGGGTTAATTTAGCTTTTGTTTATCCATGCTGGCCAAATCTGGATGTGAAGTAATTTTGGATATGGGTTTAAATAGTAGTGGCTTTTTCTCTTCTGATACACTGCAGAGCCTCCTTAGAGATTTAGCCTATTTTCTTCTTCAACGTGGCAAACAATGGACTACTTGCTTCTTGAGATTCATTATTATTCTTAACTTCTGTTGGTCTTTGCTTTGTGATTCACTAAAGAGTCTTCTAAATAAAATCTCACATTGTCAATTTTGTAGTTTATTATATAGAATATATTGGGGCTTTAATTTATTTCCAATGGGCTTCCTCAACTTCAAGTGATCCCAATGTGAGAGGGCAAAATTTCAGAAAAACTTGTATTCTCATTTGTCTAAGAAATGGCTGTATCAACTTTATAATTTCGAAGTTTTTGAGCTTTTATGCGTTAGTTCTTGTAGTTCAGTGTTGAACTGAAGCTGAGTTTGATGTTTTACAAACAAATCTTGGTTCAGTGTGTTTATCTAATTGCTTAAGAGCAAAAATTCCCTTTGCAGTGCTTATTTGCCAATGGCTTCCCCTTTGTGTGTGTGCATCTGAAGTATTTTATGCGTATTACATTACATGCATAAGCTGAAGTAAAATTTTGTTACATGACTTTGCTGCAGATGCTGAATTCAGAAACACAGGATTGGAAAGATCAGAAAAGTTGGCTAAAGATTTGGAGTGGTTCAAAGAGCAAGGATATACCATTCCAGAACCTTCTTCTCCTGGTATTTCGTACGCGCAGTATCTTGAGGAATTGTCGGAGAAGGATCCTCAAGCATTTATCTGCCATTTCTACAATATATATTTTGCCCACTCAGCTGGTGGTCGAATGATTGGGAAAAAGGTATTAGAATTATAATGTTCTGTGAATTATTAGATTTCTTCCAGACCATTGCGAATGTCTTTTCCTTCCCTCCAGTGCTGTGTCTTATGTGACAGCAGTTTTGCAAAATAAATTCTGTGTCAGTAGGAAACTGGAAGTTGCTCGCATGTAGTGATTTCAATTTTTTGTATAATCTTTTAGTTTCTTTGGGATGCTGACAACAGTAGGCATTCATGGTAAAAAGCTATTTTGTTCCCTTCTAACCTAGGTTGCTGAGAAGATACTTGGTGGCAAGGAGTTGGAATTCTATAAATGGGATGGTGAACTTCCCCAATTATTGCAGAATGTAAGAGATAAACTAAACAAAGTTGCTGAGGTAATTTGCTCGACTGTCAGCCGATGCTTTTCTTTCAACTCAATGTTCTATGGTTTCAACTAAAATTTTTGATGAATTACATGGTAACTGATACATTTATTTATATGTGGGAATTCACAGAGCTGGACCAGAGAGGAGAAAAACCGTTGTCTGGAGGAAACTGAATTATCATTCAAGCATTCGGGGGAGATCCTCCGTCTAATATTGTCATAATATAGATGATTGGCTCTGATGTACTTGTGACCTTGTGCTACTAGTGGCGCAAGCCACAACATTCATGTTAATAGCCACAAGCTTTTTAATTTTTTAACTTTTCAGTCACTTAAATGAAAACATTGGAATTACTGTTGTTGTGCATAAGCAGAGCGTTTCATGAAATGGTGTATGAGTAATTTCAAGATTTTTGTTATTGCCGGTTAATCAATCTGAAGGCACGGGGCTGATTGTCTTAGATTTGATGATTGGACGGGTTCTACAGTGACTAACCGAACAATGGGATTTTAAATTCCTATAACGGAAGCTCGGCCTGCCGAATGACGAAGCCTGGCTTGTACTTTATCAATCCAAGACTCGAGATTTTCAATGATAAAATGACTTTTTAAAATTATTTTTACCTCTTCTCGGTCAGGCCTTGTCTTGCCATTTTTTTTTACTTTAAAAAACACTGATAATTGTCAGTAAGGCCACAGTCATAATAATTATTAGATCCACTTCAATCTATTATAACACCCCTCCTCCCAAGTAGATCCAATGTATCAGAATCACGACAATACCACAACATAACATACCCTATTTATAGTACATTATAATTAAAATGTTATGGAAATTTACAATAAAAAATTATTGACTATCCTAAATCCAATATCTTATAGCAAAGTCAAGATTTTGGCGATGCCTTATTTTCTGTAACTGTGGTGTACCTCAAAATCAGAATATTCATTTTTATTTTGACAGTTTCAAGGCTGTTCGACTTGACCCGCTAGGGATGTCAAAAATACCCGCCCGGATCGGATCCGGACCGGACCGGGTAAAACCCGGACCGCATGTACTGAAAATACGGGTCCGGGTTTACAAATTTCAAACCCGGACATGTCCGGGTACGGTCCCGGGTTCAACATCAAAAACCCAGAACCCGGAACCGGACCCGGTTTCTAAATTAAAAAAAAAAAAAAACTCAAGTGTGCAAACAAAACCTAAATCAGTAAATCTAAATCGCATTCCAAAGTCCCGACTCCCGTCTCCCAAAATATCACAAGTTCAAAACGCACCGCAGCGCTGCAATCTGCATCCAGATCTGTGTCCGTGTCTCCGTGATAATTCCTGGCCGATCGGGAATTATAAGCTGATAAGCACTAAGCAGCAGCCAGCAGCAGCCAGCAGCAACTCTCCATCTCCAACTCTCCAACTCTCCATTGCGCCACCGTCTCCAACTCTCCATCGCCGCTGTCTCAACCACCATCGCCATCATTCACCGGCGTCATCTCATCTCGTCGGTCACCGTCCATTTGCGCCACCGTCTCCAACTCTCCATCGCCGCTGTCTCAACCACCATCACCGATTCAACTTCTCCAATCCAACCACCATCGCCAATGTTCACTGTATGTTCATTGTTTTTTAAAGTTAATTTTATGCTTTGTATTTTTTTGTAACTATTATGCTGTTTATTCTTTGTTTTTTAAAGTCAATTTTATGTCCATTGAGGTTCTATTAGTATAAACCATCCAATTAAACACTAATAAGATGCTTCATTAAGCAATTGTTTTATACTTTAATAAATAACGGACCTGTGTAAAATTATGAGATAAATAAATTTTATTTATGCTTTGTATTTTTTCGGATGCTAATTTGGTTGGTTACTGTATGTTAGAGCTGATTTTTGATAATAATAAACATAAGTAAATAAGTAATACTAAGATCTGAAATTTAGTAATTTTTGACAATTTCCTTAATTTCTTTGCTATTGTAACAACAGATTAATGCAATGTCGGACAATGCGGAAATTAATTTATCGAGTGTTCCAGTTTTATCTCGTAATATCGAAGATAAAACTGATAATGAGGTTGAGGAAATTTCTGTGAATGATAATAAGAGCAAGGAAGAAATAAAAAAAAGGAAGAAAGTCTCTGAAGCTTGGGAACACTTTACAAAAGTAATGGTTAATGGAGAAAAAAAGGCAAAGTGCATGCATTGTAGTACAATTTTAACAGCAAAATACCAAAATGGGACTTCGGCTTTGAATAGACATGTGGCATTTTGTTTTAAGAAAAATCAACCGAAAATAGAAGAAGCAATTCAGGGAAGTCTCAAAGTGATTAAAAGAGAAGATGGAACTTATGGCATTAGTTATGGCAGTTTTGATCAAAATGTTTTACGGAGTTTGATAGCAAGAATGGTCATAATGCATGAGCTTCCACTTAGATTCGTGGAATATATAGGCTTCCGAGAAATGATGGCACATGCTAACCCTGTGGTTAAGCCAATGAGCAGAAACACTTTGAAGACCGAGATCTTGAAGTTATATCAAATCGAGAAGGTTAAAACTTTGCATTTATTGGGGAAAAATCATGGTAGAGTGGCCATTACTACAGATTTATGGACAGCTAGTAATCAGAAAAAGGGATATATGGTTGTGACGGCTCATTTCATTGACAATTCTTGGAAATTGCATAGTCGAATCTTAAGGTAATTTGTCTATAATTTATTAATTTTATTTGCTTAATTTTTCTTTTAAGTTTTTTATTATTTATATTAGTTTTTTTAAAAGTTTCAATTGTAATATATTTTAAGTTTGTGTATTTAATACCGACTTTTGAATATTTGATAGGTTTATTTATGTTCCAAGCCCCCATACTGCTGATGCCCTCTCTAATGAGTTAATACAATGCCTTTTGGATTGGAACGTGGATAGAAAGTTATCTTCAGTGACATTGGATAATTGTACCACTAACAACGCAATGGTGGAGAAATTGCTGTTAAGGTTTGATACTGATACCTTAATTTCTAGTGGTAAATTTTTTCATATGAGATGTACTGCTCATATATTGAACTTGGTTGTGCGAGATGGGTTGAAAGTTATAGAAAGTGGGGTTGAAAGGATTAGAGAGAGTGTGAGTTATTGGACACAAACACCAAAAAGATATGAAACTTTTGAGCTAGCTGCTAGACAATTAAAAATAAATTGTAAAAAAATGTTGAAATTGGATTGTCCTACTCGTTGGAACTCTACTTATGCCATGCTTGAAGTAGCATTGATGTATAAAAGTGTTTTTTCTCGGTTGCAACAACGTGAGCCTCAGTATAAGAGCTTGCCAAGTGATGAGGAGTGGGATTTGACAATTATAATGGTGGAGCATTTGAAATCATTTTACATGTTAATAGAGATGTTTTCGGGTACCAAATACCCAACTGCTAATTTGTTTTTTCCGTTGATATGTAAAATGAAATTGTCAATTAATACGTGGCGTACTGCTAATAACCTTGCTATTAGGATTATGGCTAATAAAATGGCTGATAAATTTGATAAATATTGGAATGACATTCATCCGATGTTAGTTGTGGCTGTTGTGCTTGACCCAAGATATAAGATGATGTTAATTCATTTTTATTTCCCAAAGATATATGGTGATACATCAGATGAGCATATTGAGCGTGCACATAAGCTTTGTTATGATTTGGTGAAAGAATATGAATCGAAGGCAGTGCATGTGAGTGGTGGGCAAAATGTTGGATCGGAAATTTCTCGTTCTGAATTTTGTTCGAATTCAAATAAGTATTGGGATGTAGATGAGTTTGAAACATTTCGAAGCCAAAATAAACGTGCGAAGATAACTAAGTCGGAGTTGGATAGGTATTTAGATGAGGAATTGTTGGATTCCATTCCGGATTTTGATATTTTAGCCTTTTGGAAGATGCACACAAGCCAATATCCTATTTTGGCTGAGTTAGCTAAGGATATCTTAGCCATTCCTGTATCCACCGTTGCCTCTAAGTCAGCTTTTAGTGCTGGGGGCAGATTTTTGAGTCCGCATCGCAGTAAACTTCTTCCTGACACTTTGGAAGCCTTAATGTGTTCTCAGAATTGGATTTGGGCTTCTACTTCTCACGGTATAAATTCATTTGAATCATATTTTAGTAGTATTTATTTGCTTAAAATGTTTTGAATTTTAATGTGTTATTTTTATTGTAAGGTGGAGTTCCGGAAGATGAGATTTTTACTGGGGAGAGGGTAATTTCGGATGATGATGATGATGAGCCACGAGCATCGAGCAGCATGGCATGAACCTTTTTTTATTTTTTAATTTGGAACTAGACATGAACTTGTTATTTATTTATTTTACATGGGAGTATTTTGACTCTTTAATGAATTATTTTTTGATTTGTTGAACATTTTAGGATTTTCTTATGTTGTATTGGTAATTGGTATTTTGTTTGGTATCATAATTATGAACTTATGATATGTTAGATATTAGTTTAATATTTAGATTTATTTATTGATTATTGTGTTGTTGAATTTAAATTTTTTTGATATAAATTGAATGAGTTTAGATTAAAAATTAGATGAATTTAAGTAGTAGAAAATAGATTGAAATATTTTTTTATTATATTTATTTGTGTATTTGTATTGTTATTTATTATTAGATGAATAATGAATTGATTATAGTATTTGCATTGTTATAATTTTTATTTATTATATTTATTTGTGTTTACCTGTTTAGTTAATAGTTGATAAAAATAAAAGGTTCCAGCTTCCAGGAGTATGTTGCTGCCAAATTGCTAATTTGCTTACATGCGGGTTTCTAAGCCCGGCCAAAAACCCGGACCCGGAAGGTGCCGGGTTTGAGCCCGGCCCGCACCTGGAAAATCGGGTTTTAACCCGGGTCCGGTCTTGTATTTTACACATCCGGTCCGGTCCCGGGTAACACTAAAACCCGGACCGGACCGGGATTTTGCCAAGCCTATGACCCGCCCTTGTTATAATTTTAGCTAATTTTCAAAGTTTGAAGTTGTAATTATTATTCCTTCAAAGAAAAAAAAAAGTTATAATTATTAGACCAACAACATCGTGGGCTTAGCTTTGAATCTTTGATATATTAGACTTTGATGCGTAATTTTTAGATACCTCTTCTCAACTTACTTGTATTTACAGTTTAAGTGGAAGTATGGATGTATTTTTACGGATCTTCTTTGCTGTTAGTATAAGTATTTGTATAGCATCAGTGCACAAGGGTAAATTCATAAAAGCCCATTTAAAATTAAAAAAAATTAAAAATTAAACGAAAATTGCATTGAAAATCAAGAAATAGCTGTTGCAACACGCTATTAGAACATCTCCAAAAGGCTCCTTAAATAAGATTTTATTACTTATTTGAAGAGCCACAACAACATTTAAGCCTCCAAAAGACAGTCTAATTAAAATTCTTCAAATAAGAAATAATCCTCTCTCTTCAAATTTGGAGAGTTATTTTCTCACTCTTCAATTTATATTTTATTACTTTTTGTTGGAGAAAAAGAGAGAGATGCTTTAATTAACATTGACTTTTCCTTTAAAAAAGTGGTTATTTAATTAAAATAATATTAACATAGTTCTATTTGAAGAGTCTTTTGGAGAGTAATATATTTTTTCACTCTTTTATTTGACACATAGATAAATAAATAAATATTTAAAAAGTAAAATTTATAAAGTCTTTTGGAGATGCTCTTACACATCCCATTTTAGTATCGGTTGTGTAATAGATGCTTTTCCTCTTTCACGAAACCAAACTTAAGCAAAAAAATTCACTTTCACACTTCACCTTCACTTTTCAGCAGCAACCATTTACAATCACTTAATGATTATTGAGCGTAAGGAACAAGATTCATCACCGTTTTCAGCTTAGCCAAGAACAAGACAAACTTGGGTAGTGGCAGATAGTGGCCTCGTTCCACGCTTGGTATTGGAGCTCCAAACAGGTTAGTATCCATTAAAAGTTGTTGCATGCAATTTTTACTTTGGTTTTCTGCATTTTGGAGACATAAAATGAAAAAAATTGGAGCTGGTTTGTTGAATAATACAGCCGTTGTTGTAGAACTTGTTGATAAGGATAACGAGTTTGGATGTATGTTGAATTAGTAGATTAATCATGCCCTTAGCCCCCTTTTTTTTTTTTTTTGGCTTTTCATTTATGCTATTCAGAGGTTAATAAAGAATATAATTGCACAAATCTGTAACTTTTATGTGATTGAGATGAAAATGGCTTTATGGGTCTTTTCATTCATTGGTAAAATTAGTTTAGTGTTTCCATCCATTAACCGTTTGTGGGTTGACAAAATGACCAATACACCCTTCTAAAGGCAAAAAGGGTGACGAAAGTTGTGTCATAAATATAATGGACAAACATCTATCAGTGAGCCATCACCAAGTAATGAACAAACATCCATTATACAGACCAAGAATCCCTTATCATCTTCCCCATCATGGCAAAAAAATAACTAAATAAACAAAAACACCCATAAAACACTAACGGTTAATGAATGAACACACTAACGAATGAAATACTAAAAAAATTAATTAACACATTAGGTATCCAACTTTGTAATACTCAAGAAAGTATAGTTAATGCAATGGTGATCACTATTTGACGTATCGAGTGAAAACTAATTTTACCATTAAAGAATGGTTTGGGAACGTGTGTTTCTTTGTTGGTTATATAAAGAGGCAATTTCCCCTTTGTTTGTATTTTTGCATCAGTTAATGTTGTTTCTGTAGCTGTAGCTGCCGTGTGTGTGTGATGCGGAATTAATTGATATATATCTAGAGCGCTTCAAACTCTTCCTAAACAAATCTAACCAAAGAAGCCAAAGAAAATGGTGAAACTTTTGTTATTTTTGCTGATCTTTGCCACAGCGACCATTTTCTCACATGCTGGATCATCTATCATCAGTCCCACAGAAATCAAGTCCTTCGAGACCAAGACAGTCCAGGTATTTCTTATCAAAGTCAACGGGTTTATAATCTCATTGTTCAAAATAAAACATAGATTTTGATTTTAATTCGTTTATCGCAATACAAAAAATTTACCCACTGCAGCTGCAGGTGGCTGCAAAGGGCTGTTCATACACTCTGATCATAAAGACCAGTTGCTCTTCAAAGTCCTACACCAGGGACAAGATCAGTCTCGCATTCGGTGACGCCTATGGTAACGAGGTTTGTATACTGATTTTGCATTGTGAGGAGTCAAAACATAATCAAAATATTTTTTGAAAACGAAAAAGAGATAAGATAAGCAGCCCATTAAAGAAACTTACTTTCGCACTGATGGGTATCTGGCAAAATTTGTTTTTGACTTGAAAATTTGATGTTATTTAGGTATATATAAAGAGGCTTGATGATCCATATTCAAGAACATTTGAGAGGTGTTCCACCGATACATTCCAAATAAGCGGGCCCTGTACTTACGACATCTGTTATCAGTACTTGCTGAGGAGCGGATCTGACGGATGGAAGCCAGAGAGCGTGAAGATCTACGGTCAAAATATCAGAACTGTGACCTTTTTCTACAACACGTTCATTCCAGACGGAGTGTGGTTTGGTTTCAATCGGTGTCGCCGTGGCTCTGGCTCTGCAGTTGTGTAGATGACGACGATATAATTGTTGCAATTAATTTTTCTTCTTTTTCGGTGGATGTTAAGTCAAAGGATATTGCTGTCTTTTAATGCTTGACATGTTGGCAGTTTCTTGTATTGGGGTACGTAGTTAATGTCTTTCCCAAGATTGTTAAATCATTTGCAGCTGATTTTGGATGCCTTTCATGCGCATATGAAGCTGTCATTGGTTAATTTGGGCTGATGATTAATTATTGCCTTCACAAAATTTGTAACCATTTTGCAGCTGCCTGTCAGTGCCTTCCATTTAATTTTCATGGGTCTGTCGTCGGTGTCATGTCATTGGGAAAACCCTCATCAAAACAACTTTTGATAATATATCACGACAAACATCTTTAGAGCGGGCAGCGCCTGTAGCTCAGTGGATAGAGCGTCTGTTTCCTAAGCAGAAAGTCGTAGGCTCGACCCCTACCTGGCGCGACTATGCACACGTTTTGCGCAAATTTCAACCAATAAATTTCGCTCGAAAAACAAATACAACATTATTAGGCATTTTCATTTTAATCCCATGATAGGGAACTCGTGAGCTTTTAAATTGCTGCATCAAAATGATTTAGAATTTTCATTGACGGTGAGGGACGTCCAAGAATGCATGTGACAATCATTCAAGATACACAAATAAGACTGAAAAATGAAATTAAACATGTAGCCTTGCAGGCACGCATAATCCGTCCAAAACTCAACTTCCTAGCTGACTTCAGCTATCGCCTGTGCTCATAAAACCACCCATAAAGCCAGCTCCATTACAATTCCCACACAAGATCTCTCTTTTTCCCCTGCAAGAAAACACGCGTTTAATAGCATCAAATGTTGATTCAAATGAGAGAGAGGCACTTATAATTTATAAAGGCCACATAGGAAGCTGACTTCTGATCAGGGAGTCAGAACAGAAGGCTGACACAAAGCAGAAACATCTCTCAATTCAGCAGATCGTTTCATCTAAATAGGTGGAAATTAACAAGAACATAAGGGGCAGACTGTCTTGTTGGGAAATATCAGATGGACAGTCTTCAGTGCTGCATATCTTTTAGTGGAAGAAAAGTAGCAGCCCATGCCACACAGTATTTTTTCAGGTTGAAAAAAACTCAACATTCTAGCTTAGCTTTGTGAGTTTAAACTATGTACCCAAATTTGAAACAGAAAGTTATCAATATGTTAAATAAGGTCATGTAATGAAAAGTGATGCTATGTTAGTGAAGTGCAATTAGGCAATGGGATGAAATGATCAATGACATTTCTTTAGAGAACTCATGGTGGAAAAAATAGCAGATGAACATCAGAGAGAATTGAAAACTGACAAGAACATGTTTTTCTGGGCTTTGAAACAATGATATTTTACAAGTGGCAACGACTGATTGCCATACACTAGGTCATACATAGAAATCATCAGGTCATGCAAGCAAGAGATCAATATCAAACTTAGAAAGTTGTGAATTAAAATGAAAGAAAGGAAGGAGGGGTGGACAAAAAGAATGAACCAAGTGTTAAGCACTGCTACTTCTTCAAGGGAAATGTAAAGGTCATGATGATGGTGGTACTTTAGACTGGTACAACAAATCCGGCACTTTACGATGAAAGAAAAGAAAATAACATGTTTATATGCATACCTGCAGAGCCAGCATAATCCGCCAGCTTTGAACTGTCCATTGAAGTGATCCACAGAATTAACACCAGTGCCTTTGCATTGAGAACATTGTTTGGTACCTGGCAGTCATATAGGAAGATTAGAACCTCTACAAACTAGAATCAATCACGTGGGTAGCTCCAAAAGATCATAAACATTATTCGTCAGGTGTACATGAAAGCAATTGCTCTTTCTCAAAAACAATGTATTGGAAATTATATATCATTCCATTGGCCACACAAAACACACACACACACACACACAAAGGGACAGAGAAAATTTTAAGAACATCACTGAGTGGTTTTATAAATGAGAAATTATTTCATGCTCACAACTCATGGATCAGACAATTGAAAAAAATCAAGATAAACTAATGTAAAATGACTAACCCATACTTTACTTACCATTTCCATCACAATCAGGACAGATTAGGCTATTTGGTTTTGTGCTGCTTTGATTACTATCCATAGCCTGTTGAGCCAAAATGAATGTCGTAAAGGAAGATAAGCAAAATTTCAAACTAACAAACAAAATTTCCAACGAATGCACTTCCACCTCAAATCAACAACAACATCCCTATTTGCTAAGCCAAATTTAAATTGTTTGCAGTTAAGCATAAAAGAATACTACCTATTTGTATAGACAGCTAAATTCATTAAATAACCAGCCAAAATATTTATTCAACTTCAATTCTGTGATACCCCCCCCCCCCCCCAACCAAAAAAAAAAAGATTGGTCAACCTTCCACTAGTACTGTAGCACCTTCAACCATAAAAATAGGACTCCATGCTGCTGCATAAAAATATTAGCTTAATCATCCAATGACGTTGTGACCCAACAAGTGCATCAGCATCACCATCAGCCCGTTTGAACATTCTAGTATGCCTGATTGGGTACCAGATAATCATAGAAAGAGTTTGGTTTCTAATTTGCCTTAACTCCGGCCATCAGCCTTCGTTATCTCCATATTTATACTTGTAATTTCACATACGATTAACTACTATACAAGCAACGCACCGTTTCGTCGAATCCTAGAATTCTAAAGCATCACTTCTCAATTCAAATTTTAAATGGCCAAAAAGGGTCAAGCAACCTCAACTTATTTCTCAGTATACTCAAGTTCAACAAACAAGTTGGGAAATTAAGCATCTTTTATACGGTGTCAAATTGAAGCCGGGCTAAACTGAATAAATGAACCAGCTTTTAGCAACTGGGACAACAGATTCTAACCTTAACTTTCAAAGATCGAATTTTGACAGTTCTGGAGCTGTGAAACACTTCATTTACCCGAATAACTTTTCGAGCAACTGAGCTTTCAATAGCTATTCCTGCAATAACCCAGAAAAAGAAAAGATGAAGTACTTATCACATAAGAAAAGAAAATAAATACAGCACTTAATCTGAAACATAAACATATTTGAATACATGTATATGTCTTTAAGTACATACCGGGTCTATTTGAAGAGTTTAAGGAAGAAACAGGTGCGAAACGAAGAGAATTTGACATTCTTAAGAGAGTTTCAGTTTCAGTTCAAGTTCTTTTGCTTTGGATGTGTTCAGTGTTGGTAGTAACGAGTATACATTGCGTATGCAGATATCATCAGCAGATAAGGCAGGCTCACGCTACACTAGAGAGACAAAGGGGCAGTCTTATTGTTGAATTACGTA
The DNA here is from genome assembly GCA_030449925.1 of Citropsis articulata. Taxonomy (NCBI): domain Eukaryota; kingdom Viridiplantae; phylum Streptophyta; class Magnoliopsida; order Sapindales; family Rutaceae; genus Citropsis; species Citropsis articulata. The sequence continues at coordinate 18,912,859 of JASUUH010000121.1, read as the reverse complement.
AATGACCTTGTCTAAGAAGTCCAGACAAGGTCGTTCGCAATTCCAAGGATGTCGTTTTGGGTGTATTTACGTCAAGGTACATAAATCAATGTGAAAACCGGAGAGATTGTTTTGGAAAAACAAAAAGAAAAATAATGGCTAGCGCTCTCTTATCAACTTCTAGCTTCCTCCCTTCACTCAGTAAGCTTTCTACAATGTCTTAATCTTCAAACTTATGAATTTGCGTTTTGTCTTAATCTTCAAACTTATGAATTTGCGTTTATTTATTGTGCTGTTATGTTCTTGTAGTATTTTTTTATGTTGCGCCATTTTAGTATCTTTCTTGCATTTCTTTTTGTGCATTTTCCTATAGTTTGCTGGAAAAAAAAAAAAAAATCCAAGTATTGAGTTTTTTCTGAACTGTGAACTATTCTTTTGATCATTCAAGCGAAAAATGAATCTGTATGAGACTAATTATCAGCTTATTTTAAACAGATAAGGAAGTGGGTGGTGGTTATTTGAGGAATTGCAAGAGTTCGTTCCATGGCAAAGTGATACATGATCAAAGTTTTTTAAGAACAGAAATCAGTAGCAGCGTTGGAGGCCGCATTGTGGTTGCCTCAGTGGTTTATAATACTCTGCCTTTCTTTATTTTAGATTCTCTTTTTATTTTTTGGTTGCTTACAATTAACCGTTGATCACCTTGTAACTGTTGAAATTTTAGTAAATTATACCAATTTGGAAATGACTATGGAAAATTAACTGGAAAACATTGTACAGAATAAGAATTTTGTTTGAATTGATTTGAGCAGCTTATTTCTGGATATTTAAAAGAACTTGATCAACGCGTTCCTTTATGGGTCTATTTTTATTGACTTTGGCAGCTTGGAGGAAAGGTCAAGAAAAGAGGAACTGTGGTTCCCGATCCAGATTATCGAATCCCAATTGTACTTATTGGTGGGTAAAATAAGTAATCTTTTAGCGTATGTTTTATCTTGTACTGCATTCTAATAAACAAAGCTTACAATTATCTGTTGTAGATAGGCTATGGGCTATATTAAAATGCCATTGAAATGCAAGCCAGGTTATCTTATCTCAAGTTTTGTTTCATTCATTGTCTGTAAACTTCATAAAACAAAAGTATTATTAAAATTAAGACTTCCAGAATCCTTGAATTATCATCTTCAATGTTTGTAGATGCATAAAAAAATTGTAGACTGTGGGAGCCAGCCCCATTGCAAATCTAACATTACAAATGCCATGTGCACTCAGGCCATTAAAAATTGTCTTTTTTTCCATTTTTGTCAGCATACAATTTGAGTTTTCTCACTAGTCAATGAGACAAATCTGATACCTTGTACCTTTATAGTTGCTAATTATTCATCCTTCCTTTCTTTGAACTTGATTATATTTATGCCTAACATTTATATCTTATATAAATGGTTTTAATACAGGTGCAGCTGGTGGGTTAGCTTATACAAATAATCTGTTAGCGGCGGCACCAGTTGGTCTCCTTGGATTACTTCTGCTATTCCAGGTAATTATAACCTTCAAAAGACAGTAAGAAGCAGACTTCAAAATCTTGCTATATCTTATAGGCGATCATGCCAACTACTTCTGTACTGTTAACTACATATACAATCTCCTTTGAGAAATCACTGAGGTGAGATCTACCATTCCCAATGACAAATATGCATAGAGATTAGACTTTTTAGTAAAATTGGCTCTCTCGTTCTATCAATTATGATGTATTGTCTTTTTACTGATTCTCCTTTCAATTAAAGTCAGCTAACACTTGCTTCCTTCTTCCAGACTACTAGAGTGAGGTTTGTTTTTGATGATGAGGCTCTGGTCAGTTCACTCAATATTTCCAGCTATTTCATCTTTTATGTCACGTATCTTGCATTAGACAACATGATGGTTTAATCTTCTGTAGACCAGGTGTTTTGATGATGGTTTCAACTGGATTGCCTGTTCAGATTAATCTATATCATTGTGTTTTGCATTGGACATTGGATTCTGTTTCAGTTTTATTTAACCACATTTTAAATTTACAAGAAGTGTTTGCTCATGCCTGTGAGGAACATATAGAGTTGGAATTTCAAAGCCTGATACTGCATATTTCTAGTAGCCTCTAAAATTCTTTTCACTTCATGTGCAAATGATGTTTCTGATTGTAGGAGGTCAAAGTAGGAGATGAGCTCAATGAGTCTGGTGAAAATGTGTTTGTGGGTGGAAAAAACCGCTGGAAGTAAGTACTCTATTTCTTCCACGAGAATTGAGGAAAAAAAAAAGACTAACTTACCTAAATATTCTTCATCAGATATTCAACTTTTGTGAATTGGGAGTTATGGTGGCCGAATTTCCCCATCCTGGTGTATTTTAAAGAGACTCAAACAAAGCCAGAAGGACAAGTTCACTTCTTCCCTGTAATTTTTGTAAGTTATCACTTATCATTAAAATGCAAGTTTTGCAAGTTATTACTTGGGTGGTGAACTTACAGGCTAGCAATTCCATAGTGAAGTCCTTGATTTGTGCTGTTTCCTTATTACACCTAGAATGGCAGGCAACTATACGATGTTATGGTGGAGAGAGCGGGTCCTTCAAAAACTAGTGGGCCAAAATAATCACACAGGTTTGGCTTGCGATTGCCACTGTAAGGGATGAGCATTGAATCATATGGTATGACAAGAACCCTCTAGGCTTCTATTACCATCCAGACATGCATGTTCCAGGCTCCTCCCTGTATCTCTTTCTCTCTCTTACAGTTCTGTGTTTAATTTTTCTTGCAGGGTCACAACTCACAAATGTCGGCCCTCTCCGACGAAGCTACATTGATCTATATATTACTGTATGATCTCTGAATAAATCAGATCAGTGATCAAAATTTACAAAATTTACCTTACGAAGAACTGCTTGTGATCATGTCAGTTCTTAAAATGTATATCTTTAACAGGCAGGTAAAAAAAAAAAAAGTAATTTTTGTTGTACATATGCCTATATTTTTGGGGCTGGGGTCTATTTGGAAAATTTTCTTTTCTACACTTAGTTATGCGAGATTCATTCACCTGATGAGTTTGTTAAGCTTTTGTTGCTGTCAAACAGGATCCATTTTGGTACGCTGTATGTGGAATAAGAAGAAAGTCTAGCCGTAAAAGCAAATCATGTAGTTATTTGATAAACACTACTAGTTGTCAATTAAAAGTCATATTATCATTTTTATGAGGAATTTTCAGTAAACAACGGTGACAAATATTCAGATGTGTGGCCAAAACTTAAGCTGACAAAAAGCACAAACCACGGCAGAGGAAACCGGAGACGGAACGCTTTTTAATAATAATATGGCTATGGTTATGTTGGAGTATACCTATGACAGAGCACGAATTTTAACTACATACACAAAGTGATAAATAATAAAAAATTAATTATAATTTTGATCGTGTAATTATAAAAGAGTACGCTACCTTAGAACAACTCTAACATAGGCATAGCCAAACCCGAATAATATTTGAGGCAAGTGGACTCCAGTTAACAACAATGTAAAAACTTGGACTAAAAATCATTATTAAAAATAAAACATTCCACTATTCTATGACAAAAGCAAGTTTTCTTAGAAATGCAACATTTTGTTAAGGAACAAATCCGAGCCAAAGATACTAAACATCGTCCAATCTCATAACTCCTTCATAACAAACTCTAATAAAACTATTCACTCTTTTCATATCAAAATCTAATAAAACAACACATTAGTTGCCAAATTAGGAGAATAGAATAGAAGGTAAACAGTGAGATAACACTTTAGATGCTCCAAAAACAACCAGTGCAGATGATGACCAACGATTCATAACAGAATGGAGTCTCAACAGATATGACCCAGATGCTGGGCTCCCCTTCACTTGAATTACAAACCTCAATTGCGTCAGTTGCGCTCATCATTATGAATAAAAGCCTGAAGTTCGACTAATAAATTTGCATATACTACGGTTGCAAACCAATCTGATAATAGTATCATCAAAACCTTTTCACTGTCAAGTATTCTCCTTGAGTATATATATATATATATATATATATATATATTCACTTGTTATCACCGAGCAGCTGATTTCGTTGGGGGTGAATGCATGCAAGCTAACAGAGGCGCAGTTAGATTTGCATTCCTGATGCTAAGTTGAAACTTTGATCAATCCTTGGTGCAGTGGGCATCTGTACCATGCTGGTTACAATGGTGATAACCCACACTATGAAGAAATTCCCGAATCTCTTTGGCACTGCTGTTGCTAGCTTGCAGCAGATGCTCGTCTTCCTCATAGATTAGGTAGGGAGCTTCACCTTTCTTTCTTGATAGCAACTTTGTGGCTCCCTTCAATACATGATATTCCCAGCCCTGAACATCTATTTTTAGGAGAAGCACAGGCTCGGCCTCCGGGATTACTTCATCAAGCGGGATGGACCTTACTTGAAGTGCAATTTCTTCATTGGACTTGAATGCCAATTTTGCACCAGTAGCTGAAACAGCACTATTGTCAAGACGACCGACCAACTGGCACAACAAAGCAAGACTAACAAAAATCAGATCATGAAAGTAATTATACACAATTCATAAATATTCATAAGACCTGATGGTCTTCTGTATCATTTCAGCATCTGAACATTTATATTGGACAAAACCAGCCAACGCCCTTTATAGCTATAATTTTATATTCAGAAGCTAGCTATGTCATGCTTCCATGCAACACCTACAGCAAATCCTAAAGGAATACAAGCTTAAAATCAAAAGCAGAAAAACTACTGGTGCTTGAGCACCATGATCTTCATCCAAATTTATCTCAACTACATAAAAAGTCCCCGCACAGCTCGTCAGATACATCATCTCCTTCTTATGACATTTCCCCTCAAAACTTCAGAAATGGCTACTCATGAAGATACATCCGCTGGATCAATAGTTCAAGTCAGCTAAAGTAGCACTTCAATAACCTACTACAAACTTCAGTATACTATATAAATTCCAACATTCAAGACTTAATAAACTTCATATAAACTTCTTAACACTCAGAAAAAGAAAAAGAAAAAACTCATAGCAGCACAAATGTAATCAACATATAAAAATAAGATATTGCAATTTACCTTATGAAATGTAATATTCCCAATCCGATCAGACACAGCGGCCTCATAAACAGTAACCAGATCCCCAGCTCTATTAAACCAAATCCCATCACAAATCCGTTGCAAGTTCTCAAAAACAGGCTCGAAACTCAAAACCCTAAATCCCATAACAGCCGCTGCAAAACTCGCCATGCCCACATTAGCTCCGACATCCACAACTAGCCCATTCTTACCTTCCTTCTTCATTTTCTCCAAAATATCCTGAATCGTCACCGATATATCGGGCTTCCTAAAGGGCTTCCCTTTTAGAAGCCTGACAATGTTTTTGTGTGGCTTGTCGGGCAAGTTTCCGAGATCCGAAAGAGAGTATATAAATGGGTATTTAACATTTTCGACCACGTTGGCAATTATGGGGTGGGATTGGGGGCATTTTAGGCAATTGAAAGCAGGGAAGGAAGGGGAATGGAAATTGGATGTGACAGAAAGATAAGGATTAGGGTTTGGGTTGTATGAGTGACTGTTGAAATAGAAGATAAAGAAGAGGAGAAGGCAGGGAAATAGGAGTGAGAGGAGGATCTTGGGAGTGAGTTTTGGGTGTTTTGTGTCTCTCTTCCAGGCATTTGCCATGGAAAAGGGAAAATAACCTTGAAATTTTCCGAGAAAAGCTGATGGAAAATTTAGTCTGAAATAGAGTGTTACTGTGTTACAGTGACTCTCTGGGATTGGGGACTGGACCACCGGACCTAGGAAGTGAAAGAATTGATACTTTTGGTTTGGAACTTAAGAAGTTGTCATGAAATTGGCAAAAGGATACTATAGTAATTTCATTTTCGAGGGAGAGTTTAGTTAGACGAGACCACGAGTACTTGACTGGATATTTTTTTGGGAGAATGAACAAATACATTTTGTCTAATATTTTAAAAAAAGATATTTATATCCCTATTAATTATAATTATTATTATTATACTCAGTTAACATATAAAAAATTTTATTAAATTATTTAATTTGTTCATATATTGTTAATAAAATTATAAATATACATTCATTGTCTCATTCCGCTATTTAAATTTTTATCAATAACTAATCTAAAAAAAATCAACACACCAAAAAAAGTTTATAGATAAACTATAATTTTAAAAATAAAATTAGTTATTAATAACTAATTTTATTTAAACTTTAAACTTGTATATTTAACAATTCTCTATATGTTAATCATTTAAACTTGTACATTTATAACTAATTTTCTATGTTATTTATTATGGTATTAATAACCTATTTTATTTTTAAAATTATAATTTTTCTACAATTTTTTTTAGGTGTGTAGATTTTTAAAAAATTTGGTTATTGATAAAAATTAAAATAGTGGAATGGAGCAATGAAGGTATATTTATAATTTTATTAACAATATATGGACAAATTGGATAATCTAATAATTTTTTTTATGCTAGAAGGGTATAATGATAATTACATATTAAAATTATAATAAATAGAGGTGTAAATATCTTTTTTGAAATATTATGGGAGTTTTTATCTCTTTACCTAAACGTTGGGGGTATGTTTGTTATTTTCCCTATTTTTTATCTTAAGGCAGGTAACAACTAACATATAAAAGGGTAGGCTAATTCTCATTGTTACCAATTATCGCCGCTTGTTCAAGTTCATTTAGAATTAGGGAGTTTTGATATTAATCAGGTTATTTGAAATCAATATCTTAAGATTTATGTCAAAATTTTAAGATAAAAAAATTATAGTAGAATTAATGCATTCAACGTGACTTCATTAGCTGAGTTGATATAGAAATAATATATTCCAACCTATTTGATTTATCAATATTATTTATTTAAATATGCTGGTAGTTTTAAAATATCAAATATAAACTCCTCTAAATCATGTCAGGAATTATTTGATTTTGTAATTGGGTAGTTAAAAAGATACAATATTAAAATATATGTGTCTATTTATGTGAATTAAAAATTAATTGTTTTGATCTAAAATTTATACATACTATTAATTTTAATTCAAAATTATAATTTTTTACTTTTTTACAATAACCACATGTTTGCATCTTTTAAACCACAGTCTCAACACTAATGGTGTGTTTACTTATGGGTTTGGAGAATGGGAATGAAACTCATATTTACTTGACAAAATATAATTTGAGAATGTAAATAAAATATAGAAGTCCCAGACAATTTGGGAATAAGAAATAAGAATCCTATATGCAGTAGAGAGAAGGAGATAGAATGAAAAAAGAATGAGAATGAATGAATAATGTATATATTTTTTTATTATTATTAATTTAATATTAATAATTAAATATTTTAATTATTATTATTAATAATATTATCCTTGTTGTTGTTGTTGTTGTTGTTGTTGTTGTTGTTCTTATTATTATTCTTATTATTATTATTATTATTGTTATTATTATTATTATTATTAAAAATAATATTAACAATAATTAATAATAACTAAAATAATAAAGTTAATAAAATTTAATAATAATAATAATAATAATAATAATAATAATAATAATAGTTAATAATGATAATATTAAAAAAATAATATTAACAATAATTAATAATAACTAAAATAATAAATTTAATAAAATTTAATAATAATAATAATAAAAATAAATGAATAATGATAATATTAATAAAAAATAATTAATAATAACTAAAATAATAAATTTAATAAAATTTATTAATAATAATAATAATAATAATAAATAATAATGATAATATTAATAAAAAATAATTAATAATAACTAAAATAATAAAGTTAATAATATTTAATTTTTTAATTAATATTATTTTTATAATAATATTTATACATTTATCTAGTTAATGAAAATTATATTATTTAATACTATGAATATTTTGGTAAATTAATTCTCATACACATTTCTCGTTCCTATATATTTTGCTAAGTAAATACATCAATGATATTCCAACACAGTCTCATTCTCATTTATTTTTACTAAATAAATAATAGAATCTCATTCTCATTTCTTATTCTCATTCTCATTTCATGAAATAAATGCACCATGAGAACATAAACGGATTTGAATCCTATTTTTGGGTGATGTGTTCTACAGTTCTAGGCCCTTTGGGTGGTGGTGGAATTGGAACCCTTTTGGAGAATTTCTATGGTAGGTTTGGGTAGTTTGAAAACTGTGCTACAAGAAAGTAGATCTCGGCTCCTCAATCGGCCGTCTTGGGTATTTCAGTCGAAGTCATACTGTACTCGACTCACGGGATAACAAGTAATAAAGTTCAATTCACCAAAGCGGAAAAAAAAAGAAGTAATCGACTGCTTTAAATTAGAAGTCAAGTTTAATCAAATATCAAGCATAATCAACTTCATAAATGTTTGTTCGACTTTTCCTCGATTGAATTTACTCAGTCGAAGAATACATAGGTACATTTGGCGCAATTCTAGAACGGTGGTATTGAATTGAATTGTGTTAAATTTAGTACCAGATGGTTATCATTATTATTATTTCTTTAATGAACTACAATATGTTTGGTGATTAATTCATTGTCCTTAATTTCAACTACGCCAAGCTTGCTTTATCTATTTTCCAATGTCTGGTAACTAAATAAATGAATGCGAGCACCTTTGGACTCCCAATTAAAGAGGAAACTTCGGAGGAACACCCCTTCAGTTGTTCCGTAACACATGGCTTTCTAAATCAAGGCACCAACATAGACCAAGATAAAGAATCCGCAGTGAGCAAAACTTATGTAAAAACAGAGGGCAACAAAACAAATCGAACCTATATAACCATGGAAACGATGAATACAGATAATATTACAGATAAAGGATCACAATTTACAAACGGTCGGCACATCAGTGCTGACGTCATTTTAGGAAGAACATGAACAAACTGTAACCCGACCATCTATTTTCGCAGCTCAAGACATTTTCATAGAGCCAACTTCTGTATCGTCATTTCTTTAAGCGAAGTAACTAATCGGCGGAACACCTTAAGGTTGTGGCCAACCTTATCCTGAGTAAACCAACAATGAAAGAACAATCAAATTGCAATTTTGACTAAAACCCAAGTCTTTCAAAACAATTGGAGCCACCATATAAAAATCTCAATGTTTGCATAAATCTTATGCTAACGGAAATAATTGAAGGATCTTTATCTGTGCCACTGATTTTCCAGAGTCACTTTCCTAAACAGAACACTAATGTAGGCAATGACAAATACGTTGTAAACACAAAGTCTGTACGTCTAATTTCTATAACCCTATCATCACCAATTGGAAATTTTTTTCTTCTTTTAAATTATTTTTTAAGGTTTGGATGGGAATGAGAAACATGGACCACTAAACATCAACCCTTGCCCGCTATTATTACTTGAACTCGGGTGATATCGAGCGCAAGGCACATTCAAGGCCCGCTGAGCTACACCCCGAGGGGCCAATTGGAATGTCCGGATGATTACGTGGTTTAATTATTGAGCTGGAAGTTGGAACTAGGAAGATCAGACCAGTAGGCTTAAACAAGAAGGCATGGAAAGCAGCATACCTCACTAAGTAGCTCAAGCCGTTCCAATATTGGAATTAACTTTCCACAAAACAAACTTATGTCCTGCCCTGAGTCAGACTTAGCACCATATGTGATCGTTCTCATAGCTTCACTGCTATCTGATACAATAGAACTGCCACAGGGAAACAGTAAAAATGTTAAGAAGCTAACTTTGGCAGCAATATAGCATCAAGCTACAGACCATTTCCCAACGAACCCTTCAGATAAAGAGGATTCCAAAGCTTCCCAGGTTAAAGGTAAGAGTTTAAACCCATGAACACATGTTAGGGAGACCCCACCCCAGAGTTTTGAGATACAGCTTTTCAGGAGGTAGCATACCTGTCCTGAAAATGGATAAGAATCACATTCAGTACATGCTCCGCAAGAAGAAGTAATAACGTAATTAGCTGATCTCTATTGCCAGCAACCCGGCACATTTCCACCATAGCTACATATCTCCTGTGGAGGGAGGGAAAAAATAACCAACAAATTGGGTTATATTGATACCAAAGTCAATATGGCAAACCAAGCAGTTGTTCAATAAGATTTAATTACAAAGTGAAGCATGAAGCAGTTGTTCAATAAGATTTAATTACAAAGTGAAGCATTCATAGAAAAGCACAGATGGACAATTTTCGCAATCAAGCAAGCATATCTGTTGCAGTGAAGCTATAATGCGAACACCAGTGAACAAAGAATACGATGGTTGTGACAACATAATGACTAAATACTTGGCTCCAAAGCCTCAATAAACAGAATTTGAACATATATAGACCATTAAGACAGTGCAGTAAATAATTGCAATACTGGATGAGCAGACTGCAGGAGTACAAAATACTTTGGAACCAGAATCCAGTAACTTGAATTACTTTGAGAATAATAAAAACCATTTATTGAAGGTAAAATGTAGGACAAAGAAACTACATAGCAACTAAGCAGAGTACAAAATTATACTTCATTTGGAATGTTGTGGACTAAGAACTTAGGCTGCATTTGGGATTGCTAACAAAAGTTGAAGGTAGCTTATTTCACAACTTATGACAAAAAGGTATTTCATAATTTTCTCCACATCGAACACAATTTTCAAAAGCAAGCAGGGTTAGTTTTTAGAAACAGTTTATCAAATAATAGTACTTTCACAGTTATTTTTTTAACCTTATTATTTTAACGAAAAAAATAAAAGTTATATCATATTTCCCACTAAACCCTGGTTTATCAATCATAAAGCTTATATATCATAATTTTCATATTTTATATGAATTATGGAGTTTTTTTTTTTTTTTTAGTGTTGAAATTGGAGTGCTAGAAAAATAAAAAAGATGTCTGATGGATAACTTACACTCGATATACAAATGCCACAAGAATATAATAATAAAATTTACCAAATATATACACTTTGATTTTTGAAACTGAAAACACTCAACAACACATTTTGGCAAACACCTATCTGCTTTTGTGTACAGCTGATTATCTCTTCAATAAGAAAAACATTATTTTATAAGCCACAGCAATCCCAAAACTAGCTCTTAATCAGTCAATGGACTAGAAACTTAATCAGTCAATCCAGTGTAATGCACAAGCTAGAACCTAGTGGCACATTACAGAATAGTCTTCTTTCTTTGGGGGCCTTATAATAAACTTCTTGAATAATGAAATGATGACGAAACAAGAAAGAGGGGGAAGTGGGGTTGTGGGGAAGTAGACTCAGAGGTTGTTTGTTAAATGTTTGAAGTCTGAAATTTTACCAATTTCAGACCTTTTCTAAAATTTACTTGTTTGTTTTTTGGAACTTATGTATGATTTTCAGACATTTACATCTTAATGTAAACTTTTGTGACTTTTATTTGAATGACAAATAAATATTATATTCCAAAAATATCTCTGTAAAATAACTTATTTCCTAAACTATAAAATCTAATCCTCTTTTTTTGTTTTAATTTACAAGGACATAAATGTCAAACAACCAAATTTGAGATTTTTTTATTGTAAAAGCAAACAAGATGCCACTTATATTCAGATATTAAAAAAAAAAAAACAAACATGTCGTTCAAATTTTCGTATTCAGACTCATTCAGACTTTAGAAAAATTCAGACCCATTTAGATTTCAGACAAAAAAACAAACGCCACCTTAATTAAATTTAATAATTTTATGCAATAATTACAACCCATGCACAGGCTTCAATCAATGTAGATCATTCCCAACAAATACTCAAAATAACAATAAATGATCAAGAAACAACCAAAATAAGAGTAAACACGTGTTGTGGGGGAAAAAATTCAATTACAAACACGTGTCGGGGGTAAAAAAATTCAATTAGTACATCAAATGGCAGTAAATGATCAAGAAATAAGCCTAATAACGGTAAACATGTGTTTTTTTTTTGGGGAGAGGGGCCCCCGCGGGGCGGGGGGGGAATCAATTAGTACATTTAGGTAAAAGCAAGAAAAAATATTGGGAAGTCAATGCAAAAAATCCAGTGAATACCTTTTCTGTATGTTGTCGGATGATGAAACATAATCTTCTCTAACACACATGTTGATAGCTTCATCCACCTCCTGCCTTGACAGTTCATTAATGTCCCGAATCTGCAAAAAGCCACAATTTTTAGTGCCAATGATCCCAGTATAATACATAAGCAGTGAAACAGGGATTTTCTTCAGGTGCTTTTTGCAATCCTATTACACCTTATTAAGTAGTAGGGATTTTTCTTCAGCCGTTCTTTCCAGAACTGCAGTCACAGAATTAAGAAGAGAACCAAGCGAAGTCAATGTGGGCTGCTGCAATCCTGAATTGGTATTGTAATCATCCAGACTGCCTGAAATCTACAACAAGGTAGGTAGGCCAGATAAGAAGAATAAACTTATAGATTAAAGCACAATTAAACCCAACAATTCCAAGTTCAAATAAATGATTCACCATCTCAACCTTCATATACCTACCTGCAACCTAAGAGATTTCTTTGTGACCAGAAAATATAAATAGGAGCTCAAACTAAAGCATAACTGGAATTTTTTCAGCTCTGACTTTCTCTGGTTCTGTTAATTTACCAAAAAGAAAAGTAAACCATAAGTAAATATAGAGCATTGATGTTTAGTTACACTTGAAAAGGACAAGAGCATACCTCAAGAGATTGTGCTGATTGGGAAAAAGTCAAATTCTCCAGGTCACTTGAGAAAAGAGAGCTCATCATACCAAAAAGACCTTGCACAAAGCCATACTCATCACTTTCTTCGTAAGGCCAAACCTATAAACAAAAATATTGGCTCATATAAGCAGATTAAAAACATTTTTTGAAAAATGCTTGAAAAGCCAGCAGATAAAAGTTGTACCGGAGAAATTTCTAATGCAGCCCGGGGGGGGGGGGGGTGTTGGGGGGGAATCAAGAGCCACTCAGTAAATTTTGTAGTGCTTGAACTACGTATCATTTATGTCACAGAACATCCAAAAGCCACTTGTAGTCATGCAAAAATATTAAAGAACTTACCAACTGAAAGTATCAAGCTAACTTAGTGTTGATACAATAAGCATCACGTTTCACACCTTTGAAACATAAAATCCAGACCACATTAGTAGCAAATGCAGTTACCTTGCTAAGTATACCAACAACAAGATTAATCTGCTCCTTCGTCAATTCATCAGCTTCAGATATGTTTTCCTGAAGAACTTGATCGACAAGCAATTGATGTCCTTTGATAAAATCCATGACTTCACGAACAACTTTATTCTTTACCTATCAAACCAAATTAAAAAGATAAAAGAAAGCTCATACACAACATGCAAAGAAAATGAAAACCAGGATCATAGAGAAAGAATGGAAAGTGACAGCAACAAGCAATAAGCAAATCCAACACAAGGGAACAAACAAGTTTTATTCTCTCCTTGAAAACTTTTACCATCAAAGAACAAAAATCACATTTGGCAAATATTTACGATCTTATGAAACCGGGATATAATTATAGTGATGATAAGCTTGTGATCAAACAAGCTTGAAGTCATAGTAGGCTTGAAGGGTCTCATAAAGAATAATGACAAATACCATGGAATTACGCCTCAAGTTCCAAAAGGGAAAAACATTTCATAGATTTGCTATACACAGCCAGAACACTCATCACCATGCTAATTACACATGCGATCAGCTAAGAAGAATTGGGAAACCACTGACTCTTATACGCCTGTCATTGGACAAGATGCTGTTTCCGTACGTTAACAGGAAAGTTGAAACATGGTCTAAGAATAAGAAGGCTAACCTCAAAAAAGTCAGATGTATCAACTAATGATGTCAGAGAAAACACCAATCTCAACATAGGAGTTACGATCATTCGTTGACGGTCAATGTCCCCACCCAATGCTCTTCTAGGCTTTGTATCAACCCGTCTTAAACTTCCCTGCAGTTAACTTCAATTTCTGAGAAATTACAAACAGCAAGAAAAATAGTACTAAAGAGCATAAGTCTAGAAGTATCACCTGCAAACCCACTGCCTTGCATGAAGCAATGTGCTCCAGAGCACCCATGGAAAATAGAACTTGGGCCCCAGATTTTCCATACTTGTGACTGATTCTTAGTAGCAATGCTAGTTCAGCCTCAAGTGTACATGCTCGCTGCAATGCATCTAGAGAGCGTTTGCCATCCTAAATCATAAATTCATTTTAAATTAGATCTCTGACATATACACAAATAGCAGTGGTCAAGCAAAACACCCAGGAAAAGAACTCCTGTGGGGCCTGAGTATGCAATTTTTATTTCTACTTTTCATGCATAAGGATCAGGTGGTTAGCAGGATCATATACACACTGTGAAACCATATTCAGAATTGAGAATGTCTCAAGAAAAAATAAAATTAAGAAAATTCATCACTAACATTTGTGATCTCTAAAAAAATTCATCATTTTTTTTAACTGGAAAACATTCATACTATGTAATGATTAGCAATATAATTTTCCAAGAAAATATCTCATTATATTTACAACAAACATTTGTGATCTCTAGTGTTATGCAATCTAAATTTACATGTTACTTGTGTAAAAGCATGATATGATACAATTCAGAGGAAATAGACACCTGGTAGGAACTATTGCTGACGTTCATTAAGCAGGATCTTAAAAACCCTCTACTTTGAAGTTGATTTAAGAAATATTTCTCATGATCAATACAAATCAATGCATCCAGAACATAGAGTGATATTGTTTTCCCAGGTTCACTACCTTGGGTTGCATCTTTTATGACCTGAAACATTGAAATTAAACAATGATTATGTGAAACAGAAAGGAGCAAAGAAAAACAGTTATCGTACCATGTGAGAACCTGAAAAATGAGAAAACATCTTCAACAGAAAACAAAAAATAAATAACTAAATCAACAGTTAAGCAGAAAAAATTAGAATTTAAGTTAATAATAATATTTTAAAAAGAATCACAAAGAAAATAAAAAAATAAATCGTTAGAAACAATTAAGCCATTAATGGACCAAAAAGAATAAAAGGATATAAGAATAAAGCTATCGATAACTAGACTCAAATGAACTCATCTTCTTGATTTTCATTTGCTCAGTCTCATAAAAGTACTGAATTCAACTCAGAGAAATATAAAATTATCTTATGGTGCAAACTTGAGGACATGGATATGAGCATCAAAATATTTAGGGACATGAATGAATCTGTTTGACTTTTATAGTCGCATAAGAACTTGTTTGATTATAAAAGAATCAACAACAGAGCAACCATAAAGTGCAGGTGAATATAGTGAACTTCCCAATGGACAAGAGCAGCACATCTTAAAAGTACCAGGAAAATAAAAATTAATAGCAGGGAATGAGTCCAACTAATGATAGCTTATACGCCGTCCCACCTATGAACCCTGACCTAATTAGAACTTCATTAATTGAAATCCATTTAATCTTCTTATTGATGATAAAACATTGTTGTGAGTCAAAGTTGATACCCACCAAATCCAAGATGGCTTGAGCCTCTTTCCTCAGTGTAGAGAAATTGGCATGCATTAGTTCGGCTTGTTCTTTATCAATCTGGAAGAAAATATAACAGGATATTTCTTGATTAAATCTTTCTTTCATAAAAAAAAATAGCAAGGAAAAAGAAATGACTTCCTATACAATATAGAAACTACGTGCCTTCTGGAGATCCAGATCTTCACCATCTTGTTCATCAAGTAACAAATATTGCAAAACTGTTGTCGGAACATCTGGAGCAAGCATATGTTGACAATACTGAAAATAGCTCAGTAGCAAGGCGTATTGGCTGAACAAAGAATGATAGATCAAGGTCAGGTTCCAACAATAGACTACAACAAGCAGAGACCAGAACTCCTAAAAGAACCATACCGTCTCCTTAAGGCTTCTGATGATTCATTTCTCAGAACTGCCACTATAAGCTTAAACAATAGGGAGTGACAAGCACCATTTGACAATTGTTTCACCATTATAACATCAAGAAATGTGACACTATCAGAATTTAAACCACCAGGGCATAAAAATTTTTCATCTCGTAGTTTAGCCATGCATGTAAGTGCAACCTAGCATCGTTGAAAGTTAAACAAAGTCAATCAAAATAGACAACAAGAAAGGACAATCTGCAGGAATGACTTAAACGCAGATGGATCAACAATACCTGGCACAAAATAAATGCCATCCTCAATGAACAGTCTGGAGAAGCAGAAGCACCAAGGCATGCATCAAGAATTCTGTCAATGCCATAAAAAACAGTTACATAAAGTCTACAAAAGGAGGAGAAAAGTACTAATAGTGATAGGGGCTCACTGATATAGTATCTCAGATCGATTTCCAAGAGAAGAAATCCGCCTCGACACAGAGACCTATAAAAGCAATTTGTGGGGAAAAGCACAAAGTTGGAGAAAGCTTACTAAAAATTTCTTTCAACCATCTCTAAGAAGGGCAATACAAAGATTTTTCCCATTAGATTTTAAAATCTAGAGCAAAGAAAGATATGTACCTCAACAACCTGTGACCATCCTGTTAACATGTGAAGTTGGGCAGCTTGTTCTTCGAGGTTCTTATTGTACTTCCATCCCCATCTTAGTATCTGTTGAATTGCCTCTCTAACATCATTTAGCTCAGCTTCACTGCCAAAGTTACTCAACTGGGGATAAACAATATTGAATTTCTGGAATAACAAAGTGAAATCAGCAATGGCATCCTCCTTCCATAGTTTCAAGAAGAGAACATTAACAATAATAGTAAAATACAAATCCTGGTTAAAGAACTCTAAAGTTAGTGAGAAAAACCTTCCACAGTTTGTCACTGAATGAAGAAAGGTCAATCAAACGGTCGCCTCGCTCTGAATAATAGTAGATACCACCCTTTCCAGAAGTAGTTGGATTCCCAAGTATCTCCTCAGCCTATAACACAATTTTAATGAGAAATGGCATTTCTGGAGGACAAAAAAGGATCCCATTGAGTGGCTAGAAACTGACCAGCAAGTCATATTTCATATTAGAAACAATCTGAGAAAGCTTCATAGCAGTATCTGGAGATCTAAATTGGACAACTTCTAGCAACTCTAACACCTACATATATCCCAAAATAGAGAGTCAAATTTCCAGCAACAGACATAAATCTAAGAAACCAGGTCTCACTTCACTTTCCACAAGTACGTTATCAAGGCAAATGATATACACACAATACTCATTATACCAACTATAAAACATAAAAGAATTCATAAAGCATAATACAGGCTTAGGTTCAAGTTCACATTCCATCAGATAGTTTAGAAAATTGGATTGACAAAATATCTTATGAAGGTATCAGTTGAACAGCATTTGAATTGCTATGGAGGATGTGTGTGGGTGAGGGAGAGAGGAACATCAATACTGAAGGTCTAAATAAACAAGTTCGTATTGTAGAATGATTTCTAAAGAAAAGCAACATTAATTACTAATATCATGCATGTGCTTTGTTCCAAGCTTTGTGTTTAATGACTAATAACATGCATGTGATTTGTATCATCAACACGTGTTCCAAAAGAAGCCATCCCCTCGTATATACCTTGTTCTTTGATCCCAAGTTTTGTGTTGAAGGTCCTTAACCTTTTCAAGAATATCAAGCGTTTTAAGAAATTTTCCTATGTTGAAATAGGCTATGGGACCTGGGAAATCCACCCAAGAGCATTGTCTTAAGGCCTTTTAGCAAATCAAAACTAGATTTGTCTCCTCACTTGATAGATAGCTTGTTCTAAATATCAATAATAAAACACTACCACAACGAATATGTACTGAGAACTAAACAATGCACGCAATATGCATATAAGATTTTACAAGAGAAAGGGGTGGCAATAGAACATGACAAATACGAAAGTAACTACCAATACCTTACTCTTGCTGATAGTTCTGGTTCCAGCATGTTCTGTGATATTTTGAACCATGAAAGGGAGAGAGAGAGTGCGATCAGTATCTTCAATATGATCCCGCCCAAAAAGATGAGCAAGGATGGTCTGACATGCCTCTTGGTGAGTGGAACTACTCCCATAACCCGCATGCAATTCAATAGCTAAAAGCTTCAATAGCCATGCTCTCTGGGGAAGATAAGAGATAACATGAATGAAAATTGGTTTATGTAGCAACAATTAGCAAGCACCCCAGGATACCAACACTTGATTCCTGAATCAGGCATTTTGTAGCATGCATTGCAAATCCATGAGATTGCGTGCACACGTACTGGTATTGCCAAGGAATTATGAAAATAGGGGAAAGTTTTGGCTAAAATCTAGAATATAACATCATCATCAGGTCTCAATGAAATCACTCTTTTGTTTCGATTTGCAGGGGGAGGGGAAAGGAGGGAAAGAAGGTATAAGAAACAATAAATTTTCAGTGTTTCAAGGGCTTCACTCATCACCAATTAATAACAACACAGAAGGTTGGTTTAATTATGATCAATGTGACTGCCCTTTTTTTAAAAGAAAACATACAACTCCTATGACAAGTAAGAAAAGTCACATATAGCCCCTGTAATTTCTTACCAAAAACTGTAAGCATAGAAATTGTATGATCAGAACAAACATTAGGAATGATACATGAGGAAAATCATTAAAATTGGAATATTGCATAAAAGTACCTGATGGAGGGAACTGATGCGGAGTGCCTGGTTGCTATTTCGTTTAGGGAGTGGTGCTACACCAATAGCTTCAAGGTGCTGTCGTAACAATGATAAAAGAAACAAAGGAAACAACAAAAAAACTACGATATTAGCAGATATATATATATATATATATTTTTTTTTTTTCTTTTGTAATAGAATCTATGAGTATTACTAAACGGCTTTTAAATCATCAAAACATATGCAAGTTGTACCTTAACAAAGAATTGATACTTTTTATTGCTCAAGAGATCCATGGTAGGACCACACGTTAACGGATCCAAGCACAACTCATAAAGTAGCTGCGCAAAGCAAACAGTCAATTTCTCAACAGAAAATGGGAAAGAGACCCCAAAGAACAAGTAAAAAAGAAGGGGGAAAGGATAGATACGTTTAACGCTTAATGTTTGGTAAAAGGATATAAGAAAAGTGATCAGATGGCACCTCACCTGAAAACCAAATTCGTGAAGCAATGCATTTACATCTGGCTTTGAAACCTTCTCCAAGATTTCAAGGATAATCTTCAAGCAACTGAAAATGACATAATAAATGCACAATCAAACAATCAAACATAGAGATAATAAAAGTCAACAGAGGCAAGATATAAACAGCTAACCTGTAATGAAACTTTGGCTGTAAAACTGTCCGTTCAATAGGGGTATCAAGATAAAATTTAAGCAGTAAATGTGTGATATTTGGAGCGGGCCGACTAATATTATCAATTAGAAGCTGCCAAAGCATATAATAGAGTATATGTAAACATCATAGATGATTGTTGAAAACATTCTTTATATCTTAAAGTAAGGATATGAGACAAACCTGCATTATGAGAACCCCAGGATCATCACCACTTTTCTCTATAATTTGACTTTCTTCTGACCGCAACTCAAGGCAAGCTGCATAATCCTCCACCAAACTACTTGCAGCATTGTACTTTAGGAGTAACTGTACAAGCCCAACCATGCGAGAACTGTCGTCCCAAAGTAGTATGAAAATAATATTAAATCAGTAAATCATAAATTAGACCAAAAAATAAAAATAAAAGAAATTTGACACACAGGGAGTACCTTAAAATACTCATGATTTTGATAGAACACTGCTGTATTTGTGGAAGAAAATCATATCTTACATACTCCAATAGAGCTACAATTTGATTATGATCTTGAGATAGTATAACATCCATGGGCTACACAGAAAATGAGCAAGAAATGAAAACCTCACTGAAGTTGTTTTCACATGACTAAGTAAGGCATAGACATATCATGAGAAGATAACTTCTTAGGGACTATATGATACTTCACCATTCATGAATTTGAACATTGTCATTTGTTCCACCTAGCTAAAACGTTCAGCAAAGATGAAGCTTTTTTTTTTTCCCCTTTCGAGAAAAAGCAAACATCCAGCATCGAAGTAATTACCTGGTATAAAGGACGCCAGAAATCGGAAAGAAGTAAATCCTTTTCAAAGACAAGGATTACAATTTCCAAGGACAGTTGCACAGCCTTTTCTAAAAGTGGCCCATATATTTGACTAGTCCGTTCAGTAATGATTGAATCAACTCCAGGCTGAAGTATCCCCATAATATTTCGGAAAACAGCCTTGCCACTCATGAAATCCTGAAAAACATAATATCAAATACAGCAAGAAGATGAGCTCAATTACTAGCACAATCTCGAGTCTGACAATGCAGCTCCACTAGTAAATAAACTAGATAAACAACAATATTATGGAAGGCAATCAGCCAAAGCATCTCTTTGCTGTAGAGAGAAAATAAGTCCAAGGAGATAAAGCTTTATTGTCAAGCCCAATTGGAATGACACAAATTCATAACCATTTTTTCTTTATTTTGATATCTCAAAAATCCCCTAAACACAAACAAGAAACTTGTATCTACCTACTCGGTAGGAGGCTCCAAGAAATCAAACCCCAGACCCTGTGGGAGCAACCCCACAAGCGCCTTCTCAACTAATCTGAGTTTTATATCCAAAGGTCGTACCGAAGTTGTAGTACAAGTAATAAGTATCTTTAGCACAGAAAAAATAATTGTAGAAATAATATAGACAATATTAAACAATGAAATGAGATAGAGAGGTTGAAATGGCATAACTGTTTGATATCCATGCATGTTACTAGTCACTAATGTTAACGTCAAGCTGTAAACATTAGTGACTGGTAATATGCATGCGCTTTGCTCCAAGCTTTGTGTTTAATGTTCTCTGTGTAACTGTTTATTTCTAAGTCTTTTTTCATACACAAACACATATATGTATGAAAACTGGCTTATATTGATGGTGTGAAAGAAGAAGAAACTATTCAAAACAATATGCACGTACTTTTAGCAACTCCAGTACAGGGAGCTGCATCAGAATTGGAGATGATTGAGTAAATGTTGATGACTGTTCCACAGCATTGTCAATATCTTCTTCTTGAATGTCATACATGTTCAATATCCTGCACAGTAAATGATATCAAACATAAATATCAAACCAAATATAGTCATAGTTCAGAATTCAATAAACTCACTGCCTCTATAGAACTGGACTAATATTTATTCACATATTTTTGTGTGCGAGAATTCTAACAGATAGAGAGGTAGAAAAGGCATAAAAAACAAGCATATGATTGCAATTGAAGAAAGATAAAGACAAGTTGATTAGATAGCCAACCGAAATGTCTAACAAAATAAAAATAACTCACAAGCAAAATATGTAGAAGCTCAAAATCACAGGGAAAAGCTTCCAGTATAAACTATGGAATATACTCACATATGAAAATGCTTGAGACAAGCAACAACCAATTGCCATTTCTCACAAGGGTCTGCATAGGCTCTTTGAGGGAAAGGCCCAAACACATGATCATATACGAACCTAAAGATGCCAACAAATCTGCAAAAAAAGACCCTTAATTTTAAAGTTACTAAGGAGAAGAAGACATCCTAATACCCAGAAAAGAATAGGACGCCAAATCCAATACCTACGCCCTCTGTCGCTTACGTCTTTTTCTTCAGCAATTAGAGCATTTAAGAGGTTAAGGAAAGATATTGTCGAAGGGTATTGCTCCCTCCTCGCTTCTATTTCATTCAGTTCAAATTGCATATCGTAAACCTGTCAGATCAAATTCAGCAGTATATATAATGAGAAAAGTCATGTATTTTATTTATTTTATTTTATTTTATTTTATTTTATTTTATTTTTTATAAGAAACTATAAATTGTATTAATGATGATGAATTGTACCAATCACCATTAACTTTGTGAGAAAGAAAAATAATGAAAACTGTTCCGTGCTATACAAAATATACCAATCACCCCTCTACAATACTAGACCAGCCTAGACACCTATCTCAAAACACTCTCCCAGCTTAGATGAATGAAGGAAAAAGATGAATCTATGAAAAGCAAACATCTTTAATGTGCACCTATAAACATCGATAAATTACATTATAAAAAGTATATGCATCACATGAGACATAATAATAATCAGCAACTGGACAACCATTAAATTGATGCAAAAAGAATAACCAAAGGTGAAAAGTAAACTACGATGAATTTTGTTAACAAAAAAAGGCAGCATGGCTGCAAAAAGTAAAAAGACAATCTTGGACAGGCAAAGGGAGGGTCTGTATGAATCAATAATGTAATACTACATCAAGTAAGATTAACCATGAATTCATTTTTTTTTATCAAGTAACATTCATTTGGTCCATTTCATCTGATGATATAAAGATTAAAGAACCAGTGGACCAATATCAAGTACTATGTAGGAGTGGCAAAAAAAACCCGGGCCGGCCAGTCCAGGCCTGCAGGCCTAACCCGGCCCACGGGGGTCCACATACAAGGGCTTAGCAAAAAGCCCGGACTTGGCTCGGGGCTTTGTTAATTTATAAATAAAAAATAAATTTAATTTAAATAAAAAAAAGAAAAAACTCAAAATACTGAATTAGTTTAATTTTTTATATTAGTATTTGTTATTTATTAGGTTATATTACTAATATTTTATGTATTGGACTATTATTCTATTATGCATTAGATAATTATCTTTAATTTAAATATTTTTTTCTTTATTAAAGAAAATATTTTATAATTAATTTAAAAAGCCCGAGCCCAGCCCGGCCAATTTGGACGCCTGGAATGATTTTGGAAGACCGGCCCAAGCCCACAAAATGCCATCCCTAGTACTATGGTTCGTAAAAAATATACATCATCTTATGAAAAACAATGGCATCACAAAAAGACAAGAAAAACTCATAAGCATAGAGAGAAAGATGTGCATCCCAAAACCATATGTACAAGGAGTACATCCATTTGTCCAAATTTCTATATGAATCAAACTCTGGTTTCTCCCATCCATAGCCATTTATATAAGGAAGATGGTACTATTTTTCACATCTGGCTTGTTGCTTGGTTTAATGGTGGTTTGACGTGTTCATATTTATCTAGCTTTGACAGATTGGTATATTATAGTATGTGCAAGTTCTTGACAGTTAGTAGTACGAGTTATTTAACCATACAATATTTTAACATGACTTGAAAATATTTTCTGCTCTTCTACAATGTATACATTCGAACACTTCCCCCAACACCCACCCGCTTTTAACTGTTCCCTTGATAAAGCTAAGATGCACACGTAGAGGTTTTATGGACCTATATAATGGGATGTAGCAGTTTCGTCTTCTATCTTGGTGTACAACCTGTAATCCTTCCTTTTTGTGTATCAATGTTTTTGAATCTAGAAATTCATCATGTTTTGGCATAAGTAATTATAAAGCCACAATATCAAATAACAACCAAGCAAAGAGATTAAGCAATAAGCAAGAGGAATAAATACTATGCCCTAAGCTAATGCCTTCCAAGTGCCCTTCATCAACCAAATACCAAATTTTTACATTGCACAAAAAACTAACCTGCCCTGCAATTGGTTGTGCAGTATTCCCAACATGAGTCCCAACAACTACAGGTAGATCATACTGCTCAAGAAAACGCCAAATGTTATCCTTCATGACAGGGGAAACATGAATGAAGGCAGCAATTGCATTCCGCAGGGCACCCTGAGAAAGCATGTAGTATATTTGATTTTAAATGGAATGCATAATATTTTAGTGGAAGCTTCTAATCTGTAAATGCTATACTAGAATATTCTCAGCATTAATCACAGCTATTGACCTTCAGATAAGGAGGCACATTTTCATAACTAAGGAGCTTGAATAATGGTTCAATGTCAGGAAACCAGTTCTTCCTTTCAATAGGATTTCCATTTTCCATAACCTGCAGCACACACCAGAAAAACAAAGTATTGCTTTCAATTAAAGAAAGAAGATCAAGGTGATGCATTGGTACGTTCAGAAACAAAATGGGGAAAAGAGGGGAAAAAAAAAAGCCACAATCTAAAGTTTGGAAAGAAATGTCCCATTGGACAGTGCAGAAACTCTAGTTGTTTCCTAGAGTGTTTTGGAAGAAAAAGCGGAGATTTTTTTTTTTTTTTGCTGGGGGGGTAGGGGGGTTTTTCTTTTTGAAAAGGGCAAGCAGAAAGAAATGGCGCACAACCACAAAGTAATTCTGTTTATGCAGAGAAGATATTCACTAGAACAGCAAAATGAGTTAATGGATACTCATCAGCTCAGTTATCTTGACAACCCTCAAATTTGAATGCAATAGTAATTAAACAACATGAAACAGATGAACCAGCCATATAAAAAGCAATCAACTATATATAAACATCTGCATACAGAAAATATTGATAGAAAAATAATCCTAAAAGGGATAATAAATTGAGCAGCTGTGCAGGGAAAGATGTCAAACCTTCTGAAGGACATTCAAATATGCAACAAGTGCTTTTGCATCCCCCTCTTGAAAATCTGGTAACAGGGCCCCACCAGTTTGAAGAGATTGTTTGAACTTTTCATCATAAATTGATAAGCAATCAAACAATGTTCTCCACCCAATGGAGCGGAATGCTTTACCCTGGAGCAACTCATAAACCTTTGAAGCACCTTCTTGACTAGAAGCCTGAAAAGAATATCATATCAAGGAATTGAGTATAAGACATAAAAAAAAAAGGGTAAATAGGCATGTCTCATATATTTAATTACAATATTCTCCTACCAAGGTACTCAGCATTTTCAAGAAGGCCACAAGTGTTTGAAAATTTGTATGATCCTCTCCCGCAAAAACCACAAATGTCCACAGGACATCATTGCCAGACAATAGCTCTGGTTCCTTCTGAAATTTGTTTCAATTACAGTATCATCATAACAAAATCAGCAAATGATGTAGCAAGATAGCATGAAATTTAAAAATAATAATAATTAATTAATTGTTACAGCAGAAAGTTATTGATATCGAAGAGACTCAGGATATTTTGATGCAATTAATACCTGTTACAAGTCAAATGAAAACTTAAGTCCAAAGAAAAAGTTTCCAAATTTACAATAGAGGAGCTTATTTAAGCGTCACCTAACCAACAAGAGTGTGAATGAAGAGAAATTTAAAAATTGGACACAAAGTTTTGGAAAATTACGAAATCAGTGTTACAGGCTTAGTCCAAACAGCGAAGTTTTTTTGTTCAAACAACAGTCTAAAACTTAAATTCTTTGAACATTTACTTAGATTGCTAATATACTAAACTAAGAAGAAACAACACTACATTCTTTAGTTTGAAATTCTTTCAGTGCCACATTTATTGTAAAACAAACCTGATAAATTTCACTGACAAATTCCAAGAGAGAGACAAAAGGCAAAGGGCCTATTTCAGTATCCTGTTGAGAAGGCAAGTTGCTATCATGCACAAAATCATGTGATCCAGCTATACGATATGAATTAAGCACACTCATGGCTTTATCCTTTGATTCTTTGACCTGTAAAATAGTATTACAAACAGCTTTATCAAAGTAATAACAATCATAATTCAAGATTAATCTCTTCAAGACCAACACACGCAGAGGAGCAGAAGAAGATCTGGGTTCCATGCATGAAGCGTTAATGTATTAAAATTAGCTGACACCAGGTCACAGAGGCAGCAAGTTCCTGTTTTTTGTCACAGAAACTAAATCATCTTTGATTTGTAGACATGAATTCCAAATGCTACAAAAGGGATACTAATAGTAGTAGAAAGGAACTACCAAAAAAAGCAATAAAAAATTGACAGATATCTGAGATAATTTAGTGGCAAATTCATTTGATAGACATTTTAGTTGTCCTCCAAATAATACCATCTAAAGTGTCAATTTACAATAGAGTAGGAACCAGAAGAATTCAGCTGACCTTGTCCCTAGCAAGTTGGTGAGATAGGAAGCAAGTAATCAGCTTGTGCAAGTAAGCATTATTCATGTAGACCATATCCTCGTCATCATTCTGTAGACATTAAAAATAGACAACAGCTTTTAAACTATTCCAATAGCTAATCAACTATTACAAGTATCAACATGTCCACCACATGATAGACAAGAAACCAAAAAATGACCATTATCCCATATTGAGAAACTAAATCTCAATACGTATAACCTAGAGTGCACAATTTGCTTAAAAGGGAGGAGAAATAAACAAAAGTGCTACCAGACCAAACAACATTAGAAGATGGGAACACTAAATGTCATGAATGTGAGAAAAAAAAAATTGTTAACAGAAAATTTACAAGAGAAGAAATTTAGTAAGATAAACCCAAAGGCACGGGATCAAGAACGCACCAACAGTGCAAAATAAAATAGTTTCAACAGTATGATATATGAACTTTCCAAAACATCCGGCATAGAGTCAATGACCCAGCACAAACGTGCAAATGACTTTTAAAGGATACATTTCACAGTCAAATGGAGCAAATAACCATAGTTGCACTATTAAAAGCACTTGAGTAAATTTCAAGTTGTTGAACTATAAAGAAAACAATTGTCTTGAAGGTGCCTTATTAAGAAATGAAATTTTTTTAACGAAAATAATTAGATGACGAAAACAGACCTGGTAGGCGGCAGTTCGTAGAACTTTATCAAGTAAAAACTGGAAAACATTATTCGAGAAAATTGTTTCCAGACATAAGCGTATATTACTCAATTCACTAGATGAAGAACTTGAAACTGTTTCCCTTGCAGCAATCTCATCATGTATTAGCATCAAGTGTACAGCCCAAGCAAGCCTTACGCCACCAACAAAGCCCTCCACAATTGGATCACTTCCTGTGGCCATCACCTAAAGCAAGGAAAATCATCAGCAACTAGCAAATCATCAAATATGAAAGGTTACCACGAATGGTTAAGAAAATTTCCATAATTGTTAATCTTACAATTTCATGAAACTCCTTCCTAAAAGAAGTATCACGGGACAGAACAGATGATTTATCAGGTACTGTACTCAGAGCATCTGATATGAAAGCAATTACAAGAGAAAAGAGAAGGCTAAATGTAATCTGCATTGGAGGAGGAAAGGAAAAATATAAGATTAAGTGGCAAGGCAAAATATTTGAAAACACAAGTTCATGTTTGTAAAGATACATGCAGCGCTGCAAACAAACAAGCAGTACATATCCATACAGTCAACAAAAACAAAAGGCATGCCTGATGCTTCAAGGTGTCATTGTTCTCACTAAGTTCTGCAGCGCTGTCCTTTAAAGCAGAAAAGGCATCCTTTACGTCTTTTGAACCTGCAACAAGCAAATTTTACGATGTAAGTGCATAATACCATAAAATTATTCTCCTTCAAGCAGAAACAACAAAGCATCCATAAGAGAGATGAGTCCAGTCATAATGCTGAAAAACATCTTGAGTCCATTCATAATGCTAGAAAAACTAACTTAATGTCATGGTGAGAGGCAGAAATATTGGCACCTGTCCTGGTAACTTAGCTTCTAGAGTGAGAAAGGAGAGTAGAAAGCCATCACATTTAAAAAATACTGTAACAAATTATTAGTTCTTGATCAAGAAGATCCTACCAAAAACCCTGAAATACTAGAACTCAGAGGTAATTACATGAGTTGGAGGCACTGACATCAAACTAACATACCACAAACCTTCATCAAACACAATAGAACATGTAATCCCATCAAAAGTTTTTGTCACTTACTTGTCCGCACAACCAGAACAGAGAGGACGAGGCAGTGTCCAAGTATTAGTCTTTCCCTATAAACCACAGCTCTGCGCTCAACAAGAGCACCTCTAGAATCAAGAACATAGCGCTCACAGAGTGGACCACCCAAACCAGCAGGTTCTTCCCGATTGAGTTCCTAAAACCAAACCAAATAAAAAAATTTGTGTATTCTAATTTGATTTTTTAAATTCAATACATTATTAAATTAAATAATAGGAGATTGTAAATGAATGTTTATTTCCCACACCCACTTTCTTAACATTGTTGGAACAAAATTTCAGATCGTATGCCTTGATATGAAAATATTTTATACATGAAGCCACAGTTTGATTTATATGTAAGTCTTTTTATAGATACAAATTTAATGTTAAACAGAGATCAATTCTCGTATTTGGTTCGCGAAACAAAGAACCACACCAAGAAATGCATCAAACAATGCTGCAAGTGGACTCCTATGATCAACACTGGATTCTAATGCTGAGGTAGACGAGGATGGTATTCCAAGGATTTGGAGATGCATCTATAAAATTAAAAGTGCAGCTTGAAAAATGTCAAAGAATCAGAATATGGTAGCTTACAGAAGTTTAAATCTATCACATAAATTCGAACCTTAACAAAGTGAAAATGAAATAAAATTATAAACTTCCAGCCAATACTATGAACTCTGAACAGCGTGACAAATAGAGTTGCCCCATGAACAACATTTGAAATAACTTAATACCAAGAATACTCTGCCATCCAACACTGACAAGGTTATGAGTATATTAAAGAAAGATATTTTAAACAATAAGTATAAAATCAAGTCCATGATAGAAACGATTAATCAACACAAAACCTGAGACTTTCCATTGCCAAGAATATAAAAGTAGACATTGCACTAATAATTTAAAACATATATATATTATAAACCCATTAACCTATTTCATCAGCCAAACAAAGATGATTCGCTCAAGGAATTTCAGAGGGGACTAAAGAAAACAAAGCAGAAATGGACTACCCGAATGACATGTACAACTACGTAACCCTCCCCCCCCTTTTTTTGTTTCCAAAAGTCATGAAATACTGCATCCAGAAAATCTCAGTACAAGACAATGACCCATAAACCACTCAGAAATTCTTCACATTTACAAGGCATAATGTAAAAGGGAACATCAAATTGGTTCAAACCTTGATAAGGGAAATCAGCCGCTGTCTAAGCCCTGTATTAACAAGATCTTCCAAATACTTCTGAATGTCAACCACAATATCTTCTTCAAGTCCCTGATCAAGCACAACAGCCTACAAAAGCATCATTGTAACAATTCTTGGCAGAGATTGATGAAAGGCCAACTAAAACTGTATCGGACAAGGATGGTTGACCTGGTTACAGAAAGGAACCTACTCTGAATAGTATATAAAGAGCTGTTATTAGATCTCGTCTCTCAGTGTACCAGAGTCCAGATGCAAGACGTAAGATTTCTATTGGATCTCGGCCCATTAGACCACACTAGAAATAGAAGAAAATTTAAAAACATAAATTTAGTTAAAATACTGATAATAAGCTGTATAAGTCACAAAAAAATATGAGTAGCAAATAGATCATACCTCTTGATTGGCAGAAACAAGCAAACGAACACAATCTACTTCATTGAGATGGAGGTCATCACTTAATTTCAATGCCTATGGTAATTTTTTTAAAAAAAAATCAAAATAAAAACAGTAATAAAGATAACATAGGAAATTGAATCAAATACTGTAAAGTCTGCAAAGCATGGTTCCCTCGAGATTCAACACTAAGTCAAGCACCATATGCAAATAATCCAGAATAACAAAATCAATTCACATGCAATAAAGGGGGTGAACTAGAGAATAAACTTTCATGAATACGGTATAAAACAGAACTAAAAAAATACTGATATCTACATAAGCAAAAGCAAATAACTTTAAAAACACTATTAGTTCCAGAAAGAAAAATGTTTACAGTTACTAATTAATCAAACAATTCAATGAAACTAGACCTGAATGAACATCAAACTGAAGACACACAACCATAAAGTCAAACCATAAGTGCAACGACCACAAGAACCGTTAAATGTCTAAAGAATTAGGAGCAGATTGCAGTGGATTCAGGGACCAAGTGCAATATTAAGAATAGAGATCAGCTTGACATTGTGCAAGAATGAATAATTTTCAAACACAGGGAGTAAAAGCAAAAGACCCATGCATCCAAAAAATGCTCTTTTTAAATTCTTTTTACATTTTACTATATTTGAATCTTCCAGCTTTTCGTTTTCCTACTGTTGTTCAGTAATGTTATACACTTAATACCTTTTATATATAATTGTTGGTCTTCTTTCAATGAATGAATAAAATTTTCAGTTCTCACTACTAAGTTTCTCCATATTCTGCATTTATGTTTTCATCCTTTTTACTATGAATTGGTTGTGCATATGTTATCTTCATTTATTAGATTTGATTAATCATTAAAACCATTATCAAATAATCAAAAATGTTTTTTGTGTCAAACAAATCCTTTAGATGTTTCCAACAAAAAGCTTTTGAATTAAAAAAAAAAAAATCATTTAGGAACTGACATAATATATACCAATGAAGCTAATGAAAGAAAGTTTATCATTCCAAAGTGGATTTTCTTTTTCCTTTGACAATGTGGTTGGCAATGAATTCCCACAATAGACGAGAGTGCAAGCACTCCATTTCAACATTTGTGCCTTCTACTGTAAAATATATGAAAGGACTCCACAATCTAAATGCTATCTCAATGATTATGAAGAATTTAACACCAATTGATAAGCTATTTTGAAACAAAAAATGGCAATTAAAAATATACACAAACGGTTCAGCTATTGTGAATCCATTAATAACAACATAGTAAGGAGACATCCCAAAGAATCTCTTCCGATCAAGAAGCAACTGTTTCTCCAAACAGTTAATCCAATGCGAGACAATGTGTGCTAGGTTAAAAAATGGCAATATAATATGAAAGGGACATATCAGTCAAAAAATTTAACACGGTAACAAAGCTTACAATCTGAACATCCTGATCATCTAGCGAAATAGGCGGTGAATCCGGAAGCCTAACTTCTCTCGACTGCACTTGTGCTCTGTCAGACGGTTTCGGGGGCTAAAAAGTAAAACAAAAATAAAAAATATTAAACTAACATTTTCTTTTTTTTGTGAGTTGCAGGGAAGCAAAAGAAAAGAAAAGAAAGTCTACCGGATATGAGAGGAGGGGCTTAAAAGAGGAAAGAGAGTTGTGAATGGCGTGAATGAGCTCGATTCGTTGAGCTGGCGACGGAGGCGAAGGACCGAGGAGTGCGGATTCGATTGTGGTGAGAAGTTGCTTTGTTGACACCATTTGTGGATTTTCTGGTTCTTTCCCACTGTGTTGAAACCCTAGGATTCAGAGAAAGCATAGAGCATGACAATTTGGTGACAAATTGGGCGGGAAATGGGGGACGAGTTGAGAGGGTGAGTGATGTAAAACCCTATATAAAGCCCTAACAGTTGTTTTTGTTCCTAGTCTGCTCTTCCGGGTCCAATAGACTCCAAGTGAAAGGGAAGCGGAAGCATACAAGTAGTAACTAGTAAACAATTTTCACTTACATTTGGGTGCGGGGGCCCGGTAACAGTTTGTTTTTTAATATATTTTTTCCTGCACCCTTCAGAAAAAAAAAGAAAAAAAAAAGAAAAAGAGAAGTGAAATAAAGGATTTCAAACTTGAGTCTTGTCAGGGACAGCCCCCCGCAAGACAAGACCACATCCCATTCCAAACTAGTTGAGCCACACTTCCGCTAGAATTCTATGTAATTCGAATTAATTTTTTTTTTTTGAAGGCGGTTGTCAGCAGGAATCTTTTCATTCTGTGATTCTGTTATTGGCGGAATATCTTGTGTTCAATCAGGGCGTATATTCTTTAAATTTATATTATTACGTTTAAATTAGCAAATGCAATCTTGCACTCTGGCGTTTCGTGGGGAAGAAATAATAGTGTTATGCATCATCTTTGTGGGGAACTTGACCATTCAATTTCGCTTGTAATAATGTAAATTCCAGAGGCCAGACATCCTCCTCTCATGCGATATTCAGGCGCGCATTTCATGTATCAAAACGAATAACGTAGTTCATTCAAACTAGTCTCGATTGAATATCAACAGACGATTCATTACAAGAACAGAATATCTCATGAATACAATAACTCCGACGTTTGATGGTCTTAACGAAAAAAAAGGTGGCCTCTATAACTTGACATGTGAGAGTTTATATTTTATTGTTTTGCTTCGATCGTTGATAGTTTGATCATTTTCAGACAACAGTCGATAGAAACAATGCTCATACCGTGTCCTATTAAAAGCAAGATCGCAAGAAATGCAAGGCCTATGCCATCCGCACCAAAATAAATGAATTTTTTTGAAATTAAACTACTAATAGAACTGTATTATAATATAATTGTATATTGTAGCTATAAGTGCCAAAGATATAGAGCAACTAACACTGGACCATGTATCCATACATATTACAAAAATCATCCAAAAATAAATGAAAATATTCTGACTTTGAACTAAAGTAAATTCAACGTACCATTATTTGAGAGTCATGAAACAATCGTATGAAACTCATAAAAGGTTATTGATCTAAACCGAAAATATAATAATTAGTGGCACTTGATTACTAGCAAAATTATGTGTCCAAAAGTTTAATAAAATAAAATAATGGTTATGAACCTAATGATGAAAAAAAAAATGATGACTGAACATAGATATTTAGACCTAATATTTTAACCAAAAACGTCAAGTTGTTCTTTGCAGCACTAGCCATATGACATGACATCTAAATATTTCCTCATAAACAACGTCTCATCTTCTATGTTGAACTCCAAATAATTCTAATAAAAGTTTTTTTTTTAAGTTTTAACAATTACATGGAATAAGAATTACTACATTTGTAATTGTAAAAAAAATTAAAAAAAACACAAGTAAATCAAACATTTGAGTCTCGATTGTTGCGAGTCACTCATCTATTAGATATGAGTATTCTCAAATTTAAGTCCAATCCATCATATATTAAATTTTAGGAAAATTATCATTGACCCACCTTTTTTTTTACCTTATATTCATCCAACCACCATTAAATTTTAATATGTTCTTTACACCACCTTTCTTTTTAAATTTGTATCAATTAGTCACTTTTACGCTAACACTATTAAATAATTTAAATAATCCATTATATATTAAATTTTATATTCGGCATCCAATTTGATCCAATCATTTATTGAAATCAAATATAATTCAAACCAATGAAAAGTGAAATCTAATTTGCTTTGATCCAATCAATGCAATGAGAACAAAAAATTTTCGAATAAAAATCATCGATTGCACTTTGGAGTTATGATTTCACACACGCACACGCATCAACATTTTTAATATTTCATGACTCATGCTTTTTATTATAATATGGTTGGAGAAAAACTACAACTGATATTTGAATATTTTTAATTTATACTATGTATTATTATTGTCATTGTTTTTGTTATTTATACTTATCCAAAATTAGGTTTTAATTTGACAAGTGTTACCTTACAAAAAAATGTAAGAAACATCAAAGATTAGACAAATGAGTTGCCAAGATATTAACACGTGTACATGATACAAATTTTAAGTTGACCTGCTGTACCAGTTGTAGCCGGTCGATAAATATCTCTCAGTCTCTCACACCTGCAAAATCTTCAATCACCGACAGATGACAGACCACTGCCATCACTCGGTCGATGTCTCTGTCGCCATCACGACAGTCACACGACAGTCACGCGACAGCCGGCAGCACTTCCTCCCGACAGCCGGCTTCCCTTGGCTAGGTCTCTGTTGCCATCAGGCCCATCACCGATAGTTTTGCTTCTGAGGATTTTGGCAGATTCGAAATTCCTGGTGATTTGGTAATGTGTTTGTGTGTTACTAGTTGACGGGGCTAAAGATGATGTTTGATTCATGGTA
This sequence comes from Citropsis articulata, assembly GCA_030449925.1. Lineage (NCBI taxonomy): Eukaryota > Viridiplantae > Streptophyta > Magnoliopsida > Sapindales > Rutaceae > Citropsis > Citropsis articulata. Next base: position 18,879,079 of record JASUUH010000121.1, on the reverse strand, counting down.
GATATCTTGCATAATTTTTAAAAATTATAATTTAATTTAACAATTTGTGAATTTGCCATTTGGGGAACTCGAATTTGCCAATTCAGCTAAAGAAGATGTGTTAAGTGTTGGGTTTTATAGTTTGCAATGAATTGAAGCGAGTTGTACAGAGTGTTGAGTGTTGGGTACTTGGGTTGAAACAAAAGCAAATAGAAAGACAAACACGTGCTGCACGACTGCAGTGAATTGAAGAAGCGACGGCATTCGGTTTAGTCAGCAATGCTCACATACACGTGCTGCACAGCTACGATTAAAAAGGAAAAACGACCGTTTCAAAACGCAGCGTTTTGAAAAAATTCGGGGTTAAGTTTGGGGAAAATAGCAGCGCTGAGTAAGATTATTCATAATAACAACCAGCAAATAGAAAATATATTAGCAGCCACACCCAGCATAATCTCTAAGTTCAAGCAATATTAACCTCAATGGTCTTGGGCTTCTTGGGCTCTGGTGGTGGCAGCTTCTTGAAAGTCATCGTCAACACTCCGTCCTGATGCACCGATGAGATGGCTTCAATGTTAGCATTCTCAGACAGCACAAATTTCTTCATAAACTTGCCAACCCTCCTCTCCATTCTCACATGCTTAGTCCCATCTTTCTCCTCCTCGCGCTTCCTCTCTTTGCTCGTGAGCAGCACATTGTCATCCTCCACATCGACCTTGATGTCCCCGGCATGTCGATGATGAACACGTACGAGTTCGAATACCCCTTCACGTCCGCAGGCGTCACCGTCATTACCTTGAAGTCTCTCACGTACGTGTGCGTCGGAGCGTTGAATGACTTGGTGTCAGCAAAGTAGTTTGCTCCCATGTCCATCATGTGCTGCAGAGTTGAAAAGAGTGGCGATGAGTCCAAAGTGCAACAAATGACAGTTACCCGGTAGCCTTCTATGCTATCCACCGGTGTGTCCCGATTCCCCACAACTCTCTTTAATATCACCTAACATTTCCGCCACCGTTTGATTTTCAACTTCACATTGAACGGTTGTTATTTTACTCATGTTACTTACATTATCATGCAAGCTAACTAGGTCCTTTTAATTTTTTTAGAAAAAAAATGCTTTATTTTTTTAGAATGTTCAATACAAAGAAGATGATAATGAAGATAGCTCATTATATTTTGGTTATTCAATAAGAAGACATGTCGTTTTCCTAAAACTGCATGCCATCCTTATAATTCACATGCAGCTAGCATACGAAAAAGTACGCACTAGTGCATACTATTTCTGACTCGTCATTTACGTTATAACAAAGAACATCAAGTCGTTTGACAGATAAGGAGAAAGACAACACGACATCTGTGTATTTCCTCATGAGTCACCTTTTATGTTGAATTCCACATGTTTTAATGAATTCTTTTTTAGTTTTAACAATTACATGGAATAATAATCATTACAATTATAATTGCCAAAAAAGAAAAAAAGAAAAAAATGTGAGCAAGTAAAACACTTGAGTCCCAATTGTTGTGGGTCACTCATTTATTAGATGATGATTTTTATAATTTAAAAATTGTTTATTTACCATCCAATTGATTTATTACTCAACTTTTAATATTTATTACAATAAAACTTTATGACTTGCATTTTTTTATTGTTATATGGTTGGGAAAAAACAACAATTAAAATTTGAATACTTTTAATATGTACTCTGTATTATTATTATTGTTGTTGTTGTTGTTGTTGTTGTTGTTGTTGTTGTTATACTTATACAAAATTATGTTTTAATTTTTTTGGGAAAATAAGGTTTTATCTTTCGAGAGTGTTCAATACAAAGAAGACTACAATGAAGATGACTCATCATTTTATTGTTATTCCATAAGAAGTCATGTCGTTTTCCTAAAATTGGGTAAAACTACATGTCATCCTTATAATTCAATCAGCAGACATGCGAAAATAGCATGCACCAAGGAACCTCAAGTTGTTCGACAGTAAATAGATAAACGACATGACATCTGCCTATTTCCTCATAAATGACTTGTCATCTTCTGTGTTCAATTTCACATGATCTTAATGAAAATTTTTTAATTTTAATAATAACAAAGTATAATAATCATTACAATTTTAATTGCAAAAAAAAAAAAAAATACCAGTGAGTCCAACACTTGAATCCCAACTTTTGCAGGTCACTCATCTATGAGATGATGAGTATTCCCAAATTCAAGTATAATCCATCATATATTGAATTTTACGTTTTGCATCCAATTCCATCGAATCACAAATTGACATCCAATATAATTCAAACCAATGAAAAGCGAAGTCTAATTTGCTTCGATTGGATCAATGGATTAAAACAAAAATTGCAAATAAAAATCGTCGATTGCACTATGAAATTTTTAATTACTGGTGATTAATACACAGACATACACACACATCAACTTCCAATATTTCATGACTCTTGTTTTTTATTATAATATAGTGGCAAAAAAGCAATAGTTGAAATTTTAATATTTTTAATTTGTACTATTATTAGTTATACTTATTTTTTGAGAGTATTCAATACTATTCAATACAATGAAGACCTACAACAAAGATGACTCGTCATTTTTTGGTTATTCATTATGACGACATGTCATTCTTATAATTCACACAGTCGATGCATAAATATTATGTGCCGACGCATAACATTGCTGACTCGTCATTTATATTATAATGGGAAATGTCAAGTCATTTGGTGATAAACAAATAGACGACATGACATCTACCTACTCGTCATCTTCTATGTTGAATTCCACATTATCTTAATAGATTTTTTTTTTGTTTTTAATAATTACATGGAATAATAATCATTACAATTGTAATTGCAAAAAAAGAAATACGAGTGAGTTGAACACTTCAGTCTCAACTATTTTGCAGGTCACTAACATGTTAGATGATGAGTTTTTCTCAAATCCAAATCCATTTCATCATATATTGAATTTTATATTTTGGATCCAATCTAATCCAATCACTTATTAAAATCTAATATAATCTAATCCAATGAAAAGTGAAATCTAATTTGTTTTGATCCAATCAATGTGATTAAAACAAAATTTTAAAAATAAAAATTGTCAATTGCACTCTGAATTTTTTATTACTAACAATTTACACACACACACACACACACACATACATACATATAAAATGTGTGAATGAGTAGAAATAATAAGGGGACAAGTGTAAGGCAAACGTTTATTGTGATAATAAAAGGATCATCAAACTTCTTAGTAGACCAGCTTTAGTTGAGCTTCTTTTTAGATAATTTTATTTTATTTTTAATTACATTGCACCCCATCTCTCTCGACCCTCAATTTAAACACCACTTGAATTGGAACCCACGAGATCTTACTTTCACTATAAGTGGCTATTTAGTATAGCTTATCTAATGGCTCTAAGTACTTATTCAATCTCGTAAGCTCTTTTCAATTTTTTTGTTGTTGTTTGGTTGTTTTTTACTATAAATCATTTTTTATCTTTACTAGTAAAAGCTCAAAATTTAGATTTTTGAGAGCAAATATTGAAAAAAAAATTTTAATATTAAAATATATATTTATTTAACAATTTTATTTCTTTTATTTCATAACATAACTTTAAAAAAACTTCTCTATTATAATACTTTAATAATTTTTAATAAAAATTCTCATTAACAACTAAATAATTAAAAATTTTTATTGAAGACTTCACTTATACAAGCTCTACTGACAAAAACTCGATAAGTGTGAAAGCAATTGAGTTTAGTTATCTTATTTCAAAAAACAAAAATAGTTATTCATATGGAAATAAATCACCAGGGCATGCTTGGGCTTTGTCAAGCCTGGCCCAGCTCAATGCGAATGACCTAACAATTAAGTGTTGTTTTTTTTTAATTTTAAAAAAGAAAAAAGTGCTGTCAGAGCAAGGCCTAAGAGCATCTCCAAAAGCTCTACTCTTCAAATATTTATTTGCTTACCTGTGTGGCAAATAAAAGAGTGAAAAAAGATATTGGTCTCCAAAAGACTCTTCAAATATAAATGAATTAATATTATTTTAATTAAATAACTATTTTTTAAAGGAAAAGTCAATAGTAATTAAAGTACCTTTCTCTCTTTTTCCAACAAAAAGTAATAAAATATAGATTGAAGAGGGAGAAAATAACTCTCCAAATTTTAAGAGAGATGATCATTTCTTATTTGAAGAATTTTAATTGGAGTGTCTTTTGGAGTTTTAAATGTTTATGTGACTCTTCAAATAAGTGATAAAATCTTATTTGAAAAGTCTTTTGGTGATGCTCTAAGGGCTCAATCTCCAAATTCTCCACTTGAGCAGTCCAACAAAAATCTGGCCAGCCAACCAAGACTAACACTTAGCTTCCCAAATTCCAGCCCAGAAATTTTTTTGACCCAGTTAACCATAAGGTCTACATAAGTTACATAATCAATTAGAAAAAAAATAAAAAAAAAAGTGGAACGAAGTAGAATGATCTTTGGATTTAACTCTATTCTTTTTCTTTTTCTATTAATAAATCATCAATCACCATTAAAATCTTATTACTGAGAGGATCTTGACCTTATGATATTGGATTAACTAAATTAGATTTTACTTTTGATTGGTTTCAAATATATTGGATTTTAATAAGCTGTCTTATCAGATTGGATCCAAAGTGTAAGATTTAATATACGATGGATTGGACTTAGATTTGAAAAAATCTAACGGATTTAAAATATTGAACACCCCTACTATAAAAGTATATTTAGATGATTGAAGTCTATTATCTTGTTATCATCACTATAATCATAATTATGGTTTTAATTGTAATTAATAGTTGTAGTTGTAAATAAGAATTGCTACTACAACTACTATTAAAATATGAGAAACAAATCTATTGAATAGTAAATAAGTAATTTTTAAATTATAAAACTCGTGTTTTAATAGATGAGTGACCTATAACAATTGAGACTCAACTGTTTGATTCACTAGTATTTTTTTATTTTTTAAATTACAATTGCAATTATTATTATTCCATGTAATTGTTAAAATTAAAAAGAAATTACTTTTATTAAATAATGTGGAATTCAACATAGAAGATGACGCGTCATTTATGAGGGAAAGAAAGACAACAGTGTCGTGTCGTGTTGCTGTCTTTTAAGCAAATGACTTGATGTTTCCAATTAAAATGTGAACGATGAATCAACAAAATGCTAGCTCCACTGGCAATGGAGTCCCCTTAAGAACGATTGGGTTTCTCCGCAGTCGAAATCGCTGTTGGGAGAACTTGTATTTGGCGAGGAAACTCAGGTTGTGGTAAAATACCATATGCCAAATTTACAAAACTATCATTATTTAGATTTTTATTTACAATTATAACCACTTCATCATTTACAATATTACCATTCTACTCATTTACATAATAAATTAAGAAAAAGAGGATCCTACTTGTGGAATAAACCGCCCATTTGCATAATAAATTAAGAAAAAAGGGATCCCACTTGTGAAATAAAAATGCCCAAATAAATTAAAAATTTTTTTTGAAAGTTCAAGAGTCCAGAACGTGCTTCCCTTGGTTTCTTCGCCTTTCTTCAATTCTTCGTCTTCTTCAATTCTTTGGCTTATTCAAACTTCAATTCTACATCTTGTTCTGGTAAGAAATTTTATTTTTTTGTTTAATCACTTACAATATATTTATAAACTGTGAGGTAGTAAAAATTAAATTATCTCAGTTAGGATAATTATATACTTGATTAGAAATTAGAAAAATTGATTGTATAAAATTAAATTATTGTTAGATCAAATGGAGTCTATGAATTCACTCCAAATATAATGTTAATCAATAATTTGTCAATTAAATTTATTGTTTGGCTTTTGAATTGTGTCAATGTGTTATTGTGATGATTGATGAAGTAGAAACTAACGGCCTATGCTTTTATTAATTTGTTAATTAAATTTATCAATGATTTTTTTTTTAATTGCTTTTATATTTTTACTTCTTTATTTTTCAGGCGTTAATTAATGTCAAACAATCAATCAATAAAACCAAGAAAAACTGTTTTTGCTTTTTTTAAGAAAAAAGATGGTGGTCAGTCATCAAGTGAGGTTCTATGTGACGTTGATGATCTTAAATTAGATGAGCAACCCACGTCCAAGTCTCGAAGAGTTGAAGCTCAAAGTGAAAATATTGCTTCATTATAACGAGATCCGAAGTTACGTAAACCAATATGAACATATCCTGTTAATCAACAAGATGACATCAGGAGAATGTATATTAGCATGGGTCCATATCAACCAAATCCTGTTAATTCCTCTAATCCTGAAAATTTTATTGAAATGAGCAGTATTCAAGAAGTGATTTAATAAAAGATATCATTGCCGTTCTGGAAATGTCTTGGCACGCAAATATACTTCATTCGACATTCAAATGGTTGAATATCATTGCCACAGAAAAGCGGCAAAAGATCTGCGGAAGAAACTGGAGGTGCAAATTTTGTGTCTCATGGATGGGGTTGGTCATATAAATCTAAAAAAGCAATAAACTACTAATATTTCGGTGATACGTCGATTATGATTGATTTGTTCGTGAACGTATTTTTCGTTGTGAATGGAAAGAAACTAGTGCATCAACTCTTAAAAAGAAATATGTACGTCCTTTACCGTTATAATCTTTAAAGCAAGATTACGAGGACAAGGATAATACGTAAAAGTAGTAATATACGAGGCATGGAACGGATTGCAAGTATTATTGAGAAAATCGTCTATATGTGCATATTATGTACATTGTTTTGTTTACCTGGCCGTAACTTGCAATGTCAACCTTTAAATTTGTTTTCATCTTGCATTTGATGAATAAGGTTTTAGGGATAAATAATTTACATTGTCAAGCATTACAAATGAAATCTCAAGACATTTTAAATGCTATACATTTAATATCAGCTACAAAATCACTTCTTCAAAGCTTAAGGGAGAATGGTTAGGATACTTTTATTAAGAGTGTGATATCATTTTGTGAAAGTCATCATATTGATGTGCGTGGAATGAATGATCGCCATATGAAAGGTACAATGCGTTCTTGTCAGCAGAGAGATTATGTTACAGTACAGCATTATTATCGAATTGATTTGTTTAATGTTGTAATAGATTTTCAGTTGATGGAGTTAAATAATAGATTTACTGATCAGACAATGGAACTTCTTACTCTGAGCTCTGCTTTGAATCCTGCTGATTCTTTCAAATCATTCAATGTTGATGACATTTGTAAAATTGCAGAGAGATTTTATTATCGAGATTTTACTCAATTTGAGATATTTGCTTTGAGAAGAGAGTTAGAATGTTTTCAGATTAATGTGCTTCGTCTTGTTGAATTTCAATTTATTTCTTCACTTTCAGAATTATGTCAAAAATTAGTTGAGACAAGAAAGTCTCAAATTTACTTTTAGATAAGCAGATTGATCCGTTTAGTGTTGACTCTTCCTGTTTCGACTGCAACGACTGAACGAGCATTTTCAGCTATGAAGCTTATCAAAACACCACTTCGAAATAAGATGGAGAAGGAGTTTTTATCAGATTGTATGGTTATCTACATTGAAAGAGAATTTGTAGACACTATCGATTCAGATTCGATAATAGATGAATTTAATTCTCGAAAGTATCGCAAGGCACAACTGAAATAATACTTAATTGTAATTGAATTATTTCTTGAATTTGATGTATTTTCTTATATATTAATGAATTTTTCATTAAGCTTTATATTTTTAGTTGGGATAATATTTGGACTTGGAATAAAAAATTTAACCCACCCAAAACTTTTTTTCTGGCTTCGCCCCTGGTTATGGTACGGGCTTAAATGTGTCTTCCATAATTGAGGCCCTTCCTAAAATATCTCGTGGTTAAGATAAAAAAAAAATGTGAACGACGAATAGCAATCTCTGCCCTATCGCATACTATCTCCTTACGTTGGATGTGTGAAGGAGACGGATGACATGTTGAAAAACCAATTGACAAATACATGCCATGACATCCACTGGAATAACCACAAAACCGCGAGTCATCTTCATTGTACTTCCCGTTTGTATTGAACTCTCTCGAAGAATAAAGCTTTCTTTTCCTAGAAAGAATTAAAACCTAATTTTTTATAGGTATAATAATAATAATAATAATAATAATAATACAAATTATTATTAAAAGAAGTATTCAAATTTCAATTGTTTTTTTTAGAAGTATTCAAATTTCAATTGTTTTTTTTTCAGCCATCTTATAATAAAAAACATCAAGTCGTGTGTGTGTGTGTAGAATCAAATTATTTAAAGAAGAATGATATGTCCGTGCTTAAACAATCCTTCGATAAGGAAGCAATTAATTGACAATGCTTCACAAATCCTGTCATGAATATCAAAATGCTTGCCCAATATCAAAAAGATTTACGTAATCAAGATTGAAGATTATGTCATTTTGACATAATGTGATGTTATGAGAACAAGTTTTAGTTAATGAAGTGATCTATTTGAAGCCAGTGAAACCAATATTCAGTGACCCTGATGTTGAAAGTGTGATTTTAAAAAGGGAAATTATCATTAACCCACTTTTCTTTTGTCTTATGTTCATCCAACTACCACTAAATTTTAACATGTTTTTTGCACCACCTTTCTTTTTAAATTTGTATCAATTAGCCACTTTTACACTAACACCATTAAATAATTTAAATGAAATAACAACTTTAGTCCTAAATAAATTAAAAGACTATTTTATTTTATAAAAACTTTAAAAAATAAAAAAAAATATAATTATAAAAATACCCTAGATTTAATAAAGAAATAAATCCCAAAATTAGAATTTTTATTTTAATAAAAATTATAATTATAAAAATAATTACAAAATTTTGGGATTTAATAAGCATCCCCTAAATTATTGAAATTTTGGGATTTATTTTTAATAAATAAATAAAATTATTTTTATTAAAAATTTGCAAAATTATAAATTTTTAATAAAAATAATTATTAAAATTTTGCAAAATCTAAATATAATAAAAGTCAACTGAGCACCTCTATTTTTGATTTATTTTTTGTTTAATTTAGACGTATTTTATAATTATATTTTTTTATTTTCTAAAACTTTTATAAAATAAAATAGTCTTTTAATTTATTTAGGGGTAAAATTGTTATTTCATTTAAATTATTTAATGGTGTTAGTGTAAAAGTGGCTAATTAATACAAATTTAAAAAGAAAAATGGTGCAAAACACATGTTAAAATTTTGTGGTGGTTGAATGAACATCAAACAAAAGAAAGATGGGTGAATGATAATTTTCCTTTTGAAAAAAAGAAAGTCAAGAATTTTGGCTGCAAAAGGAAGTCAAGAAATTTGGCTGTCAAAAGCAATTGGTGCGGCAAACGAAGGAGCACCATAATTTGATTTTTTAAGCCCATAATAATGGAACTTTTTAGGCAAAATTTTGCCTAACAAAGGAAGCTCTCATTTGAGAGTTTGACATCTAAAGTATTTAATCGGTGGATATAAAGAAATATTTGGGATTTTAAAACAATGAGAAATATTTTTCAGTATATAGATATATTGTATGAGCATTTGGTTTTTTAATATAGATATCATGGAATATTTATCAGGATCATATATTTAGGATTTGGATCAGAAAAAAATTATTTCTGAAAATATAATTGTAATAATTTTTTATGTAGTAATTTTTTTTTCTAATTATCTTTTAACAAGAATCGTAATTTTTTTTTTCATATTTAGAGTTTTTTACGTAAATTTTATATTGTGTGATTAATGTATTCTCTATTTAATTAATTAATTAATTGATAAATTTCTTAAAGTGATCTAAGAAGAATCTCAATTTCCTTACATCTAATCTTAGAACACACATCGGGGTAGAATTGATCTTCCTCCGGTATTAATAGTGAGGACAGATCTCCCTTCAAGTGAAGGGTTGACATTCGGGCTGTGCCACAATAGGATTATCTAGGAGAGTCCCGATCGATGTTTGATTGTAAATATCAGTAGAACTCTGATTATAATATATCAGTGTATCAAAAAAAAAATCTTAGAGCACACAAAAGGAGCTGACCCCTCCCCCGGACTCCACAACGAAGTGGCCCTAGTGACGTCGATGCTTACGAACGGTGACGTTTTGCTTCTGCTAAGTTTGATATTTGAAAATTATGCCATCTTGTTGATTCTTAGAAAGAAATATAGCAATGATATAGACGCATAATTTAATTATTCCTTCTTGGTTTCAATGAGGTGCTGAGAACTGCAGATAAATATATTTATAATACAGCTCAGAAATCACGTGGCCTTTAATTCAAATTCGACGGATTAATAAAACCATTTGAAACTGCTAGAAATCATTTCACACATGAGGAAGTGGTTCCGCACGCATTCGCGGGTTTAATTTATATTTTCTTCCTCGAGTTTGAGAGGCAGTGTTCTCCCACTATGGGAGTTTAATGTTCCTCGAATATTTGAGAGGGTTTAAAATCGGCGGTCTTGTATAAAATTGATGTAAGTAAATATCTCATATAATAAAAATTCGACGGATTAATGCAGTCACTTGTCAAGCTATGATAGGCCCCATGGATTTTGAATTAAATCTATGATAACATCCACCCAGCAAAGTAGCGAACCGGCTTGATTCAGACATTTGCAAGATCAAACTCAGTATAAAAAACATCACCCGGACGCCAACAACAATGATCATGTTTTAACTAATTTGTTCGTAGCCTTTGTGTTTTGCAATGCTCTAGCAAGAGAATTGTCGTGGGATCATTCATTACAAGAATCTGCTAAAACTTGTGATTCCACTCTTGTCATGTTTGCCTTCTTGTAAAGCGGTTTCTTTCATAGCTTTTGTCAGCGACTGTTTCCTATGTCAGCTTCTGATTTGTCCATAAACTAGTGGCAGCCAAGAAAATTTAATTATTCATCAAAATCCCCGGCACCTCATCTTTATAAATTATATTATAGTTTATGATATCAGAGCTTCTACACCACAAGGGAGAAATTAACAATGGAAGTGACGAATAGGTTCATAACAATAAAGAATCCTGTAGATGGTGCACCAAAAGAGTCTGATTTTGAGACTAAGGCCGAAGGTCTTTCTCTAAAACTTGAGCCTGGTTCCAATGACATTATTGTGAAAAATCTTTATGTATCCATCGATCCTTACCAAATTAACCGCCTCAAGAGTCACAGCTCCTCACAAAGTGCATCGAGTTTTGCAGTTCGAATCATTCCAGGCGACGTAAGTCATCTTAGCACTCTTTTGAAACAGAGATTTGCATGGTTCTTTAATTGATATATCATATATACATGATGTTTCTTTGTTGACAGACGATCGATGCTTCTGGTGTGGCCAAAGTTGTTGCTTCGGGGAATCCTGAATTTGAAAAGGGTGACTTGGTTGTGGGGCTTCTCGCCTGGGGAGATTACACTGTTGTGAAACCTGGGGGGATGTTAAGGAAATTTGATCCCATGGGATTTCCTTTGTCTTACCAGGTTGGAATTCTAGGTAATCAATTCGTAGTAATCATACTTTTGGGCATTTGGGCCCAAGCCAATATCAACTGACCTTCGTGTTTTAAATCTTCTATCACATTTCTGATTGTATTTGTTCTTGCAGGATTCAGTGGCTTGACAGCCTATGCTGGATTGTTTGAAATAGGTAAGCCCAAGAAGGGGGAGAAAGTGTTTGTATCTGCTGCTTCTGGATCTGTTGGGCATTTGGTTGGACAATATGCAAAACTCTTTGGTTGCTATGTTGTTGGTTCTGCCGGAAGCAAAGAAAAGGCAATTTTTTTCTTATTAGCTTTCGAATCTACTGATATGTGTGATGATAAATTTACTGAAACCAATCTGTGCACATAGGGGCTCGATATGAATCCCGTTAGAGAGATATTAATTATGTACTTGAGTTAGAAAAATGTTCTTATTATCCACACAATTCAATAATAGGTAACATTGCTAAAAGACAAGCTTGGCTTTGATGATGCATTTAACTACAAAGAAGAAACTGACTTGAAGGCAGCTCTGAAAAGGTAACAATTTCTGTTCAAAGCAACAAAAACAAATTTATGAAGTACATAAATTTGAAATGAATTTTACAACTTAATTGAATTTACTTTTACAGGTACTTCCCCGATGGAATTGACATATATTTTGACAATGTGGGGGCAGAAATGCAAGAGGCTGCGATTGCTAACATGAACACCTATGGAAGAGTAGCTGTTTGTGGTGTAATTTCTGAATACACGGATGGTGAAAAACGAGCTGCTCCAGGAATGGTAGATGTTATTTACAAGAGAATCAAGATTCAAGGGTTCCTAGCAGCTGATCACATGAATTTGTATCAAGATTTTATTTCAACAACTTGCAATCACCTTCGAACCGGCGAAATTTACCCGCTTGAAGACATTTCGGATGGTGTCGAGAGCATCCCCTCAGCTTTCACTGGACTGTTTCAGGGTGGTAACATTGGAAAGAAGTTTGTTCGAATTACAGAAGAGTAAAAATGAGCCAAAAAAAATAATTTTATAAGTTGATATCTCCAGCAATAAGTAAGCACAAGAAAGTTGTGGCACTGACGAGTGCTAAACAGAAATATCTGGAGTGCAATTTATATTTTATAGTGTATGTCAATTTCTTTCCATTGGAATGTTTGCCCGTTGGTGTTCGTTGAGCTATAATTGACTTGGTAAATTAGAAGAATATTTGCATCGCCAGGATCTCAAGTTCTCAACTTAACAAGAAAGTCTCACATGGCTTGCCCGAACGGATGCCATTTATGCACCCATGAACCCACCCACCTAACATAGTTTTACCATTTTAGTATAAAAAAAATTATAAACATATAAATCAGTAGTACTATAATTTTAAAAGCACACATGATTGTAGCCAATGTTTTTTTAATACAGCGTGGCAAATTAGTGGATGGTGATTGGCCACGCCAACAGCCAACCTTGAGGCTGAACTTTTACAGCCAAAACTTTTAACAAACAACAAGCAACTTCTGCCACAGTATTATATTATATTATATTCCTTTTTGAGGATAATGATATAAGCCACTAAATTTGGAAAGCAAGCGCAAGCAAAACACTAGAGCAAAGGAGACGACGTTAAAATGGAAATGAGGATGAACAGGTTCGTAACAATAAAGAATCACATAGAAGGTGCACCAAGCGAGTCGAATTTTGAGCTTAAAGCTGAATCTCTAGATCTGAGAGTTGAGCCTGGATCCAATGACTTTATTTTGAAAAATCTCTATGTGTCAATTGACCCTTACAAGCTCAACCGCTTGAAGAGTTACAGCTCTTCACAGGAAGCACTTAGTGCAGCAGCACGTATTACTCCGGGTGAGTAAGTTAAGTGCACGCGACTAATTAACATTTGAATTGCCATGCTATTAGTTCTATATTTTTTCTACTAAGAGGACCACTAGATATGTAATTAGTACAATTTTTGTGCTACCTACTGCGCTCAGGCCATTGATGCAAATGGTGTGGCCAAAGTTGTTGTTTCTGCAAATCCGGAATTCAAAAAGGATGATTTGGTTGTGGGATTAATTTTAGCTGGGGAGAGTATAAAATATAAATTAGTGAAAGGAGGTGCCATGATTAGGAGATTGGACCGTGTGGGATTTCCCCCGTCTTGCCATGTTGAAATTTTAGGTAACTGCATCTGCTTGACTGTGGAAAGCTATAAATCCAGCGGAAAATGACCTACGTTTGTTTTTTTTTTTTTTAGGTTACAACATAATGTAACTCAACTTGTCTTTGCCCATATGAACGGAATTTAAACTTTAGATATGCAAACACAATTAACTAATACTTTTTTTTTAATTATATTATTATTGTGATATATGTTCTGAGTAATCTATACACACTTATCTATATGTATAGGTATGTGACAAATTAATCCATGCCCAACTGCTGTGTGTTTTGTCATTGGGGCAGCAATAAGTGGGTTTACATCTTACTTAGAATTTTATGATGAATAGTGCTAGAGAAAGAGAAACACGAGAAAAAAATGAGAAAATTTTACTCTTTTTCTCTACTATTTTCTTTATTATTTCTCTTTTTTTTCTCTCTCTCGTGTTTCTCTACACCAAATATTTTTAAACTAAAAAAGGGCGAGAAAATTTTTGTTTCTGGTGCATGTGGATCCGTTGGACACCTTGTGGGACAGTATGCAAAACTCTGTGGTTGCTACGTTGGTGGCGGCGCTGGTACCAACGAAAAGGTTCTCATTTCTAAAGGGTTATTATTTATACATATTTTGTTTGTAACAATTGAATCATATGAGATGCATATATATTGTCAAATATTATATGCTTGTATTTAGAAACTTTAATCCGCCTAAAAGTACAGGTAGCTGTACTAAAGGAGAAGCTCCGTTTTGATGATGCATTTAACTACAAAGAAGAAGCTGACTTAAAAGCAACTCTAAAAAGTAAAATTAGAACATCAATTCACTTAAAAAATTCTCGCATTAAATCAGCATACGTATGCGCGCGTGCGGAGTGATCTCCGAGTACGCGGATGCTAGCAAGCGAGCTGCGCCGAATATGATCTATATTGTGTACAAGAGAATCAAAATCCAAGGGTTCTTATTCACGGATCATTTCGATTTGCATCATCAAGATTTCATTTCGACGACTTGTGATGCCCTTCGTGCTGGCAAAATTCAGCCGCTTGTTGACATCTCTAATGGTGTTGACAGTATCCCATCTGCTTTTATAGGGCTCTTTCGGGGTGATAACATTGGGAAGAAGCTTGTTCGAATTGCAGAGGAGTGAACAGCGCAAGAAAATAAAGAGGAATACTTGACATTTTCTGTATGTTTTTAAGAAGTAAGAAATATAAACATTTGACATTTCGTTAAAAGTTGCGTATATGTGACAATATATATATAATTGATACTGTTTATGAGAGAAAAGTATGCATGGACGTTGGGAGTGTTGACAATGACCGTTGAGCGAGATCCCACTTGTCTGCACAACTCCTTTTATGAGAGAAGAAAGCTGTACAGCTTTCTTCATGATGGCCGCCCAGTGGGACCTCGGTCTTTATAATAATAATAATAATAATAATAACAACAAAAGCTAACATTAAATTGGACTGTGCCTTTGAAAAGATCTTGCATTAAATTTTGATGAATCCTTTAGCCATGTATTCAGTGGTGATATTTGATCATCCTTCGTTATATTTCACAATCCTCATTTTTTAAGTAATCTCAATAAAAAATTTTCAATTCATATTTATCTTTTAAATATACTCCATCTAATATCAAATTTACTGTTATTATAATTTTTATTTTTTTCTAAGCATCCACCATATGAAAACTTATAAAATTTATTTTAAAAAGAAAAAACTCTCAAAATTACTATAATCTCTTTATCTTTTTAAATATTTTTATTCATCTTTACCATAAAAAAAAGATTTGAAACTTCTTCATAATTCTTTATTAAGTATTTTAAATTAATTTCTTTTTTATTACAACAATACAATATATAATATTTGATAAGAGATAATAATCTAAAAAATTACAAGGAATTAGGATTTAAAGGATTAGATTAGATAACTTAAATCTTAATAAAAATTGTCATGTTATACGCATATGCAGAAATCAGTAACGAACAAGTGGCGCAATTCTACAAAAAGAAATTCCAAAAGGCCAAAAGGGCAAAGACCGTAATTCACTTGGCAATTCCAATTGGAAAGTTCCATGGTGCACAAAACATAAACGCCCCAGTCTATAATCAAACGCCCACAAAATGTCCCGCCAATTCAAATGATTAAAAAAACAGTTACTGTAAACAGAACCAAAGCCCTGATTTATCTGGCACAAAAATGCAAAACCCTAAACCAACTCAAGCAAATCCATGCCCACCTTCTCAAAACCTTCCTATCCGAAAACCCACTCGCCATCGGACCTCTACTCTCTGTTGCGGCAATCTCCAAAATCCCGTCTTTTTTCTCTTACGCTCGCTTGATTTTCAATCATTCTGGTCACAGAAACACCTTTATGTGCAATACTATGATTAGAGGTTATATGCAAGCTAATCTTCCCAAAATCTCCGTTTTCTGCTACTTAGATATGTTGAATATGGGGTTTGAGCCTAATAACTATACGTTCCCGCCATTGATCAAAGCTTGTGTAATTCTTGGTCCTTTGGAAAATTTCGGAATGTTTGTTCATGCCCACGTTGTTAAGTTTGGTTTCGGTGAAGACCCTTTTGTTGTTAGCTCGTTACTTGAGTTTTACTCGTTGGTTCATAAAATGGGAACTGCACGAGCGTTGTTTGATAAAAGTCCAGATAGAGACGTGGTCACGTGGACGACGATGGTTGACGGGTATGGTAAAATTGGGGATGTTGAGAACGCAAGAGATTTATTTGAGAAAATGCCTGAGAGAAATGCTGTATCGTGGAGTGCGATCATGGCAGCTTATTCTAGGATTAGTGATTTCAAAGAGGTTCTTTCTTTATTTAGACAGATGCAAGAAGTTGGCATGAAGCCTAACGAGTCGGGTCTTGTGAGTGTTCTTACAGCTTGTGCTCATCTGGGCGCGATTACTCAAGGTCTGTGGGTTCACTCGTATGCGAAACGGTATCATCTTGAAAAAAATGCGATATTGGCCACTGCAGTAGTCGATATGTACTCAAAGTGTGGTCATGTGGATTCAGCTTTGTCAGTTTTTGAGGGCATTTCTAATAAGGATGCTGGAGCATGGAATGCTATGATTTCAGGTGTTGCCATGAATGGAGATGCCAAAAAATCACTTGAACTATTTGATAGAATGGTTAAAAGTGGGACACAACCCACAGAGACAACATTTGTTGCAGTTCTTACGACTTGTACACATGCCAAGATGGTTAGAGACGGTCTTAATTTGTTTGAAAATATGAGTGCTGTCTATGGGGTCGAACCCCAGCTTGAGCATTATGCATGTGTTGTTGACCTCTTGGCTAGAACAGGTATGGTAGAGGAAGCTGAGAAGTTTATCGAGGAAAAAATAGGGGGACTAGGAAGAGGGGATGCTAATGTGTGGGGGGCATTATTGAGTGCATGTAGGATTTATGGTAAGATCGAAGTTGGAAACAGAGTCTGGAGAAAACTTGCTGAAATGGGAATAACTGATTGTGGTACTCATGTGCTTTCGTATAACATCTATAAGGAAGCTGGCTGGGATATGGAGGCTAATAAAGTTAGAAAATTGATCTCAGAGACTGGAATGAAGAAAAAACCTGGTTGCAGTGTGATAGAGGTGAATGGTGTAGTTGAAGAGTTCCTAGCAGGTGATAATCTTCACCCTCAGGCAGGAGAAATATACAGAGTGATTCACTCTTTTCTTAAAATGTCAAATTTGGTGGAAGTTTTGTGAAATATGCCTCTTTTTTCTTTACCGGAGTTTTCATGCAGAATTGTTTCTTCCTTGGAGAAGTAATTTTTATGAAACTATAATGCGGTAAGCTACCCATTTTTTTAATGTGCTGTTGCATTCTTTTAAAGTCATTACTTAATACTTTTTTGTAAAGAAAATAATGCAATGGAAAAATTGCTCCTTCATACTTAATGTTAGAGAGGTATTCTTTTGTATACTTGCTCGTTTCTACTCTCTTCGAATTGCTGCTTCTACTCTAGTGCAGTTTGATTATCTGGAAAGTAAAAAATAGGAAGAAGAGCGTTGCTTTGATGGGATAATCAGCGAGGTTTCCACTCCATTTCTTTTGACTAGAACATGAATCTTAATGATGTACACCGCACCATCAATGATAGAACATACGAATTAATGAAGCATCATCACATGAAACAAATTATCTTGGATAAGAAGTTTAGGCACGATGCATCAAACGAATTAATGAAGCGTCATCGCATGAAATTCCTTCATTATGAGACTGAACAATACTTATAACTAAGCATCAGGCTTTTTTTTTTTTTAATTTTTTCCTCTCTTTTGAAATCCTATGCATGAACATTTACCTACAAAATAAGGTATGTACTCTTGCGTGGGAACTGTTTTCTCTTCCCCTTTAGTTCCTAAAAGGCTGTTATCCGTCCCATCACCACTTTGTCTCTATAACTGACAGAACATTTGAAGTGTTAATTTTCTCATCAAACACTATGTAACGAGGGTTGACTTCAACAAAGTTGTTTTACCGCACCTCAAACGTCAGGTGTCAAATGCAGTGTTTTGCATGAAAATCTTCGGCTGATATTAAACCAGTGATAAGGCGTTTGATCCTTTCAGCACCTGCACCAGGCTTCAGCTCACTGGTGTTTCCCACTGCATGATTTGGAGCAGTTAAGTTTGAATTTCTTTTGTTGTTGAACCATCCACCGGGCACAAATCCATCAGCAATGCGGTCTAGCAGCTCAGAGTCAATCTTATCAAGAACTGGTTCATTTCTGCCAAATTTTCTGGCAAAGGGGGCATTGCTGTCGACCATTCTCTGGTAGTCATCAACATTGAGGAAATGTGGGTGTTGTTTTGGAGGATTGTCCCAAGATATGAAATGAAGGTCGTGATTTACGGTAGTATTGCGGAACTCCTCAGCATTGCAGATAACAGTATGAAAATATCCTTCTGGTGAAGATAAAAAGTTGGCATAATACATGAGTACTATCCTTGGGAGATTGTCCCATCCCCATAAACAAAATTCTATGAAAGGGCGAGAAAGCATCATCCAAGCAGAGCCTGAAGAAATCAGCAAATGAAATTGATTGGTCAAAAAAACTATGGTAAGATCATGTATCCAAACACCGGAACCTAAAATTCTTCTGATAAAGTGAGAAAAATATAGACAAGTTAAAGGCTTTTTTAATTAGATAGTTGGTCAAATATATTGCTGTTTTGTTAATCTTTTGGTCAAATACAAATCCAATCAGGATGGGTCAATGAAAACTTAAGACCCTAAACAGCCTTGAAAGCAAACACAATACTTTGTATATGTTTTATAGGCATGAGAAACGCAGCATGGTAAAACATAGGAAAATTGCTTCTGGGAGGCAGCAGGCTAATATCTCCACAGAATCAAGAAAAATTATGAACTAAAATTTTTTCAGAGGCATCGCGACATCAATTAAGGCAAAAATATGTTTTTAATAACACTCAGACGAAAACTGGTGAAAACATACATGTACTCCGTTCCCTAAAATGAGAAGCCAAAGAAACAAACATACTCACCAGTAAATAACTTATACGCAGTTGGAACATTCCTTTTCTCTGGCACCCAAAACACATCAGATTTTCGCACAGTATAAAGCCCGGGATCAATTATAACAGGCTTGGCTCTCTGGTACCTGCCGAATTTCAGAGGAAAACATTTCTTAAGCGGCTTACACATATTATTGCAGATGTCTCTTTCAACTTCCATGTCCTATTAATTACAAAGAAAAATCAACAGAAAAGGACAAAACACATACTCCTTCCAACCAATGTCACTGGTATGCTCAATAAAATTAAGGTTTCTTGGAATAGTTGACAACACATGAAGTAAATCTGTTGCACAAAACAACAACAATTAGAGACATCTGAAAGTCACTTGGAGCAAAAGCAGTCAACCACTGCTTCTTTCCCAAAAAACATTGGCCTAATTTATGCCAAGGATTGAATACACAGCCGGTAACATAAACTATGCTCTTGTTTTATACTCAGAATCGAAACCAACAAATCAAGCCCATTAATGATGCGATTATATATGAACACCCAAAACATTGCTGATTAAATCAGAGGGCTTAGATTAGTTTAAAGCTCGAATCGGCCAAGCCCCTAGACAAAATTAGCAACAATCAAGTGGGTAATAAATAACTGATAAGCTACCAAAACTATAAATGGTGTATTTAATGGGCCCAAAAAGCTAAGATTCCAGAACTCAAAATAAAATCAAACACAAATTAATTCACATCCCGATTAATCCATTGACTTACCATCTTGAGTGACCAAAGGATAATCAGAAGCACTTAAGTTAATAAACCAATCCCAATCCCCGCCTTCCTTAAACAAAATAGCCGCAGCATGAAGCGTGTTAGTAACCATAGTAGGCCCTCTATAAGTAACCAAATTAGCCTTCGAAACCATCCTCACATTACCCACATTGAGAAACAGAGGCTCACTATCGACAAACCTCGCGAGCTCCAATCTCTCCTCAACGGGCGCCTCTAAATCCAAATGAACCGCGTACTGATTCCTCGGATGATACAATGCCTTTAACGTCCTCTTCAAGCTCTCCCCGTCCCCCGTTGAACCCGAAATCAAGTAAGCCAGCCTTGGAATCTTCTCAGATGAGGTGGACACCACTTGCAGCTGTTGTTCGACGAATCTGGGACGTGGGGTTTGAACGTAAGCCCTGTTGTAGAATTTTGTGGAGCTTGAAGACATTGAAACGCTAATGATGATGAGAATAGTTGAAAGCAAGAGTGAAAACACAAGTGAAAAGAACCATTTTTGCTTCTTCTGCTGTGGCTGATGCTTGTTGTTGTTAACGTTGTCCATTTTTTTCTTTTTTCCAGTGAACCGACGGAGGGCGAGGATCAAAACGACATTTTCATTAAAGGAAAATGGGAATCAAAGTGCTATTAGTTTTGATGATGATGATGATGGTGGTGTGTGGGTGTCATTGGAGTCCAAGAAAGTGGAAACCATTTATGATTCTATGACTGTGCGGAGATAAAGATCAAAGCATAAAGAGGCTTTCGTTTAAAAAACATCAATAACATGAGCTGGCTGGTAGTGATTGGTTGCAGAGGAATTAATTGGGTGGGCATTGTGGGTAATTTCTAAAATATACACATATACATATATACACGCACATATACATATATATGTATATTTTCCAGCTAAAAGCTGCTTTGGAAATAACGATGGGTGAGAACTGAGAATTGTATTTGACAAAAATTACAGTTTGGACTTGTACCTGACTTAGAATTCAACGAAAGCAAAAAGATAATATTAAATAATTAGAGTTAACAATTATCTAATTACGTAATAAAAATCTTATATTAACAAAATCAAAAGCATTAGATTTGGAGGATGATGCGAAGCGCGTATTTAATTTTCTTTTTTTTTTTTCCCGAAAAAGTGTAAATTAATAATTAATTGGTAGACAAGAAACTAATGTGTGATTGTGAATGGTACAATCGTACCCCACCTTCACGGGATTAATCAGAGAAAAAGTGGCCCCTAGAGGACAAGGGAGTGTTGCGAGCGTGACAGACACTTCATACCTGTGGCTGGCCATCGTTATTGGGTAGTTGAGGCGCACTGCACTCACTTTGCGATTGGGAGGTGCGGTGCTGCGAATGGTGTGATTAATAAAAATTTTTTGATTTTGTAAAACTCGCACAAACTTCGAATAAATGGATTTGGAAGAGATGGAGGATCTTAACGTAATTTGCATCAATTATTGTGATACTTTTGCGCGAAGCCTTGAAGGGAAACCTGGCTCATAAAAAAAATTTGCACAAAGACGAGCGCAGGCCTCATCTAGTCAACTTTTTAAGTCAACTCAACTCAACACTATGCGTATGGTCCTGGTTCGTTCCTTAGGACTATCCGTGGGCCCATACAAGAGCCGCCACTGGCCCCTGGCTAGTGGCCCCCATTTTTCTGAGCCTAAATAAATGATGTAATTGCGGACGCTACCCGTTTATCTGAGTCGATATAAGTGTACTCGCGCTTTCTTTTTTAGATTGTTTAGGGCCTGCAGAGTTCGCGTTAGAACTCAGTCCATGTGCCGATGGCGCAAATGTCCTTGTTCATCTCACCATGCTTCCGCCGTCACTAGATAAATGATAAGTTAATTATATGTTTGCATAAATTATTTATCCAAAATGTACATTAACATTTCATATTTATCCTTATATACATTATAAAAATTTAAAATTATCCTTATTAATTAGAGAATTAAATTATTAATTTTAAAAATTATTATTACTAATTATAGGTGTCATATTCTAAAGGCATTTAACCATGCCACATGTCCTTCCTTTCAAATAAAAGAAGCTACTCTACGAACCTCTAGAAAAATAACACCTAAGTTATTATAGAGGAATAACAACTAAGAAAAAGTTCCTCCATAACTCATAAAGATGGCAAGAGGGGGGGGGGGGAATTAGTTCGACAATCCATTAGTTCAGGAAAATCACACTCAAAGTTCATAACGATAGGGAAATATGCACATGCGAAATAATTTCCTATGATCAAATTCACCTGCACGTGTACAAAAATGACAGATGACATATGTCATTAGGTTGAGGGTTCAAAGTAAAATCCTAAATTCATATCACTCATCACCTATAAATAGATATTCATATCTAAGAGAAGGAGGTCTTTAGCCTCCAAAAAGCACAACTCATTATAGATAGAGAAAACTTTGTTTCTTTAACCTTGATCAAATACTAAGTTGGGCGTAGTGCCTTTTTCAGGTACTCACCTCACCGGATTTAAGGCCAGCGATCATGATAAGTTCTCTATAAACTACAAATGTGTGTGGAAGTAAAAATCTAATGCTTTCATCGGTGCCTGATAACTCTATGAAATGAGAGTTATCATGATACTTTTAGTCGTAAATGATTATTATATAGAGAGTAAATGACATATTTTTATTATATTTTAGTAATGTTTTGCATGAACATCCATTTTAGTTTACTTTTAATAAGTTTTTTTTTTTATTTAGAATAAATTGTGTGCTTAGATTATATGTACAATTGTAGGTGACTGGAAGTTCAAATTTCAAAGGAAGAATGCTGTTGCAATAGGTTTGCAAAGATAATGAAAGAACATGCTGAAGCCATTGTTGTAGCACTATTGCTATAGCATCATTGCTGTAGCAATTCTAGAGTATTGACAGAGAAGATTTCGCACGAGATACTTAAAAGATTGCGATATAGAGTTTCCTAAACTAGAAGATGCACGCACCTTAGACTTCCGATTACCCTAATTTTAAGCTATAAAAGGAGCACAAACATAGAGAAATGAGAGGTTGTCATTAGAGAAAAAGATAGAGAAGCAAAATATGAGAAAACAAAGATCAAGAGAGAGAATTAGAGACAACAACAAAGGATTCTAAAAGAACATCAAACGAATCTCACTCTTATTTCTTGTTCTCTTGTTTTTATCTCGTTATGATAAATTGTTTAATGGCTAAAACTATTTTGGTTTTTGTTTTATCGCAAATTATGAATTAATTTACTTGTAGTTGAGTGATAAACAAACTTGATGGTTAATTGACTAATATTCTGTGTTACTGCATGTTTGCTATAGTACTTTATTTTGATAATACTTATTTCAATTTACTATTTCAGCTAACCACTCATTTACTGATACTAGCTAAGATAGAGCCTAAAAAATGCCTATCTTAGTGGAATATATCAGAGTAACACTTGGTTTTACATTGGGTTTCCTGAGTTGAGTTTAACTTGATTCGAAAAGGGTCATGCTTAATCTAAAATTAATGATGAATTAGATATATGATTCACCTTGTAGGGCAAAAGGAACCTAGATCGATTTAATGTTATATTTAACATGGCCGTAACAATTGGTCACAGTTAGGTTGCATTAAATATCAGATATCCAACAGGTGGTAGCTGAGGATACATGAGAAATTCTACTCAGTGCTGTAGTAGATATTGTAGCAACAATACTGTAATTAAAATAATAATCAATGCCATTAAGTGTATTTATTCACTTAACTACTCTATTCTCATTGATTTTATCATTGTGTTTGACGTGAGAATTTTCTTTTGCATTTTATTTATTACAATTTTATTTTAATTAGTTTATTAGCTTTATTAGTTGCTTTATTTTCAATTAAAATAAAATTGTATTGTTAGGATTATTGTAGTAAATTTGATAACAACAATCTCTGTAAAGATGATCTGAATACTTATCAGTATATTATTTATTGTGTGCACTTACACATTGACACCAATAGCATTAGAAAATCTACAACAATGCCATCTGTAAGAAAGAAACTTGCTATAAATTTTTTCTCTCACTAAAACACCCACACAACCACCACTTTCCATCATATTTTTAGATTAGATTTGGTTGTGTATGGTTATAAAAAAAGGTAAATACTCACATATCCTTATTAAAAATGAGTTCATGTGTGAGACCTAAATCTCAAACATGACTAAAAAGGCAATAAAGCCAAAAGTCCAAGCTCACAAATAGAGGTCTCTCTTCAATTTTAATTTACATTTACTGGAAATAAAAAGTAAAGAAAATGAAAAACTCAATTGGTTAACATAAAAGTTTGACCAAATAGTAGAAAGTCAAGATGGTCAAAAAAGGTCAAAATGATCTCTGAAATTGAATCATAAGGTTAATTTATCTTTTAGTTTATTTTATAGTTATTTTCTTTTTAATTATGTTAATTCCCCGGCAATTGTGCTAACTTAATTACATTTGTGCCATTTTGGTTTTTCCATGGTACTTCTTTATTTTTCCATGAGTGATGCTAAGGAAAATCTAAGCATTCACCTTATCCTGGTAAATATATGAAGGGTAGTAAGCCAACGTAGATCGACATAACTCTATAGTCTAATTTAACAAATATGATTCCGCATCTAACATATTAACATTTTTTATTTTTTATTTTCTTAGGTTATTCCTAACTTTACTTGACTTAACCACAAGTGAGGTTAAGGAAAACCTAAACATTCACCTAATAATAGGGAATAAACAAATGGGTACTACGCCAATGTGAATTAATCTAATTTTCCTTACATATTATGCAGCTAACAATTATTTTTATGCATTTAACCTTTCACTTCCGCATTTTCTTTTCTGATTATTTGTAAATTTTATAATGTTAGATGCTAATTCCATGGGGCAGTGGACACTACCCATTCCCTTTCTTTCGTTTATTTATCTATCTTATTAGCTTTACTCTTACTTTCCTCTTCCTCATGACAATAAAAAAGGATAATAAAAATGGTTTTTAAGCCTAGATCATATTCATATACAATACATCTTAGAGAGCTTATAAGTGTTTTGGCACAGCTCTTCCTGAGTAATCAAAAGTGGGAGGGGAAAAAATGCTCAAATATAAAACATTTTCCCTCACTAAAGTTCCTTCTTTAAAATTCAGTCATCTTTGAATTTTGTTAAAAAAATAAAAGGCTAATAGAGGGGGAAATGAACATAAATATAGAGGGAACAACAATTGATGACTAGGTTTACTAAAAATAAATTCCTTACAACCTCCTCAAGCGAAATATCCATTGAGAGTATTTAGGACATGATAATTTAGAAACATTCATTGACGAACAAAATATGCAAACCAATTCTTAGTAAAAGCTAAAGGCCGCCTACCCTGGAGCAACATTGAAAAGAGTAACCTTATAAAAATTAAAAACAGGCCGAGAGACAAATTGGCCCACTAAAAGAAAGAGTTAGAACCGACATAGAACAAACTTAAAAATGCACATAGGAAACTAATAGTGATGAGTAATGAATTTTCCAAGAATGCCTACAGAAGGGAATTCAAAAGATCATAAGAAAACTCTGGAAAGAATTTTCAGATGGCTTCTACAGTAATTGATGCATGCCTTTGAACAACAGTCAAAAGAGTAGCATACAAAAAACTAAAAACGAGCAGAGAGGCAAATTAACCAACTAAAACAAAGGATCGGAACCCATATAGAACAAACTTATAAAAGTACATAGGGAACCGATTGTGATGAGGAACAAATTTTCCAAGAATGCCTACAAAAAGGAATTTAAAAGATCCTAAGGAAACTCTTGAAAGAATTTTCAAATGGCTTCTATAGCAAATGATACCATGGTATTGGCCCTCTAGAGAAAAAGTTAAGGTCTATTTGAGTCATTTTCTGGACTAGTCTAAATGCTTATTTAGATTGATAGTTTGTAGATGAGAAATATTTCATTCTCGTTAATACGATTATATGAATAATTTGATGAGGAACATTTCATTCTCGTTAATACGACTATATGAATAATTTGAACTCTTGAAAATATTGATCTAATTAATAATGTACAACTCATGTACTCGAGTTATTGATCACAAAATGTAAAAGTTATGCACTACATTAGTGAGCATTTGCATGCATAAACATTCATATCTATGCATCTCACCGGAATTCATATTCATCATTGTCTCATGCGCACTCATCATCATCTTATACATTGCTATATATGCTTCCAAAAATCTCAAAATTCACTTTAGAACTGATCAGATTACTTTCGAAAAATTCTAATTTCCCACCTAGAACTAGAGATGGCAAAAATGCCCGCCCGGTCCGGACCCTACCCAGTTGTGGGCGGTATTACCTGGCATGACTCATCGGGTAGGTCTTGGGCATCAACAACCCTACTAAAATATTATAAAATATATATTATTTTAAATATTTATATTTATTTGACTCATTTATTACACATATATAAAGTTTTAAACACTTAAAGTTTATATTTTCATGTTAAATTTTATTAAAATAAATTTAAAACTTATAAAATTACCAAAAAATAAAAAAAATATACACATATAATATTAAAAAATATAAAATCTGGGTATCCGAATAAAAACCCCAGAAACCCCTTACCCGGCTCCATCCGGGCAGGTCCTATTATGAATGAAGTATATAGAAAAGTTCAAAGAACAAGAAATGTTCCCCCTCTATCAATGGAAAAGAAGATCTCCTCCTAGAACTTCAGTTCAAGAAAAAAGTTCAAAGAACAAGAACCCCTCCTATGTTAAAGAAAAGGTAAACTTCATCTTAGAATTTATGATTAAGGGAGAAGTTCAAAGAACAAGAAATATTCCCTCTTGCGACAAAGGAAAATTAGATTTCCTCTTGGAACTTTAGTTTAAAGGACAAGTTGAAAAAAATAAGAAAAATTCCATCTTACATCAAGGAAAAATTAGATTTCCTTCCAGAACTTTAGTTCTAGGGAAAAGTTCAAAAAAATTAATATTCTCTCTTATGTTAAGGGAAAAGTAGATTTTCTTATAAAACTTCAGTTCGAGGGAAACATCTAAGAACAATTAATATTCCCTCTTATATTAAGGAAAAATTATATTTCCCCAAGTATTCTAATTAAGATGAATAGTTTAGTAAAATAGTTCATTTTCATTACTCTAGAAAAAGAGGAAAAATTTCCCTAATAAAGTTCCTGTGGAATAGCTCACTTTTGCCCATATCAACATAGAGGAAAAACTTCCCTAGGCCAATAAAGAGAAAAAATTTTGTGATAATATTCTTACAGAAAAAGTCAACTTTTCCCTGTGCCAAGAAAAAGCCAATGCTTTGTAAGGCAACCGAAGGTTAAGGAAAAATAAAGGCAAACAAAAGGCAAGGCAAGAAGAGCATGTCAAGCCATGAGCCAAAGCCCAACAAGGTGAACAAAAGCTAAGGAAAGATAGTGACAAACAAAAGCTAAGGAAAAACAAAGGCAAAAGCTAACGAAGAAAAACGAAAGCCGAAACCAATAAGAGAAAGCTAAACTAAGGAATGGCGAACCTTATACAAGGTAAGACAAAAATAA
Organism: Citropsis articulata; assembly: GCA_030449925.1. NCBI lineage: Eukaryota > Viridiplantae > Streptophyta > Magnoliopsida > Sapindales > Rutaceae > Citropsis > Citropsis articulata. The sequence goes on along the minus strand of JASUUH010000121.1, from coordinate 18,851,584 downwards.
GTCAAGCTAAACCAAGGCATAAAATATCTGCTTACCAAATTTTTGAAATAAAAACAAAGATTTGCATAAATCATTCCTGAACTAATTGGAATTTCCCCTCATAACATTAGTTTAAAAAAAAAGTTAAGGAAACTGACATTTCCTCTCGGAGTTTCAATTTAAAGGGAAAATTTAGTGGATTCGAATGTATTGATTTAAGTAGCAATCACAATTGCTCTTAGAATTTCAGTTCAAAGAATAACTATCATTTCTCTAAAACTTTAGCTTAGAAAAAGAATTCAAAGAGCTAACATTTCATCTAGGAACTTTTGTTTAAATGAAATAGTTCACTTTTCCTAAGTTAACAAAGAGAAAAGTTCATTGATGCATTACTCTCGAAATACATTCAAATGCCCAAGGCATAGCTCTTTCAAAAAGGCCACGTGGCCAGTCAAACAAAAATCAAAACTTTTTATTCCACTCAAAATATTTTCAGTGGCATATTCCAAAGGCACTTAACCGTGCCACGTCTCCTTCCTTTCAAATAAAAAAAGCTACTCCAGAGAAATAACACTCAAGCTATTCATAACACCCAAGAAAAAGTTTCTCGTATCTCATAAAAATGGCAAGAGGGGGAGATTAGTGCTGCAATCCATTAGTTTAGGAAAATCACATTTAAAGGTCAGGTCATAACAACAGAGAAATATGACCTACGATCAAATTCATCTCCATGTGTACAAAAATGACATGTGACACATGTCATTAGGTTGGGGGTTCAAAGTAAAATCCTAAATTTATATTACTGATTATCTATAAATAGAGACCCGTCTCTAAGAGAAAGGGATCTTTGGCCTCCAAAAAATATTGTTCATTGTAGAGAGAGAAAACTCATTTTCTCTTCCATTCTCGTCTCTTTAACCTTGATCAAATACTAATTTGGGTGTCTAAATGCCTTTTTAGGTACCCACCTCACGGGATTAGAGACCACCGACCGTGACAAGTTCTCCATAAAGTATAAATATGTGTGAAGATAAAAATTCAACACATTCACTAATTATATTGAGATAACAAAAAGAAATAAAATAAATAATATACAAGTAATTATTTTAATCATCAATTATTGTATATATAAAATAAAAATATTTTATATGCATGTTTATTGATGTGTAAGTAAATTTTATTTAATATTATATTCATCTCAAGTCATTTAAAATTTTACGGATTACTCTTCTTCACATAATTAGAGTAATGATAATGTCTCAATATTTAAGTCTAAATTGATAAAACATTTATCTTTGGATGATAGAATAATAATTTTAAAGCTTCTTCTCTTCTTTTTCTTATATGGTGTAGCACGATTAAATTAATTTAACTTATTTAAATAAGGTTTTTTTTGACATTTTAAGAAGTGTAGATAGTAAAACTCAATTTTCTAAATTTAGCACATGAGCATACAAAATATTAATAGAGTGTTCAAAATAAATTTTAGTGTGCAAATAACCCTACCCTTATACATATATATCATGGTCCTTGTTGGATTAACAGGTCACCCGTCATATTGCTCAAGTCTTAGCATGTTTAACTTTCAAATTTTGAAATAAAGGTTCTCATATATGTGTTAAAACCAATTGGTGCTCATAAAGCCAACCGTCCTCATATGCAGCCCTCTATATTTTATGAATAATGATATAGCCACAAACTCTTATACAAACTTATTTTGTACAAATTGAAGCGTCAATAATTCATTGGTTGAATTAAATATAACTTATCCCATATGCTTTATTTTTATTATTTTATATTTTTATTAAACCAATGAATTAATACCACGTCAGTTTGTACAAAATAAATTTATATAAGAGTTTGTAGCTGTATCATCACTCATATTTTATTATGTTTCTATTATATTCTACTTAAGTTTATAATTTCCAGATTACAATCCCATTGATGAAACCGAATCCAGTGAGCTCATTCTCTTCAAAACCTTTAATTTTTCATTAGAAATTTCAACTCCACGGGTGAAAACTCTAAATATGTAATTAGGCCGGCTTTTTGTTTTTTCCCAAGTTTGTATAATTTACCCTATCAAACGTTTTACGTCTCTTATAGGTGTAGCAGGATTTAACAGCCGGTAATGCAGAGAACAGAACTAAGAGTGTGTTTACTTCTTGAAATAAGGAATGAGAATGGAGGAATGAGAATCAAAGCTATGTTTACTTGACAAAATTGAATTTGGGAATGGGAATAAATTTTGTGGGTCTCACATAATTTGGGAATAAAGAATGAGAATCTCATTCACATGGGGGGTAGGAAATGAAAATGTGGGAATGAAAATGAAAGATGAATTTACTTTTGTACCATTCTAATTACTAATTTATTAATATTATCATTATTAACAATAAAAATGATCATTAATAAAAATAATAATTATTATTTTAGTTATAATAATTAATAATAATTAAAATAATAAAGTTAATAAAATTTAATAATAATAAATGTTAATAATGATAATATTAATAAAAATAATAATAACAATAATTAATAATAACTAAAACAATAAAGTTAATAAAATTTAATAATAATAATAATAAAATGTTAATAATGATAATATTAACAATAATTAATAATAAATAAAATAATAAAGTTAATAATAATTTTTAATAATAATAATGATAATATTAATAAAAATAATTAATAACTAAAACAATAAATTTAATAATAATAATAATAATAATAATAATAAATATTAATAATGATAATATTAATAATAATAATAACAATAATTAATAGTAACTAAAATAATAAAGTTAATAAAATTTAATAATAATAATAATAATATTTATAATAATAATTATTATTTATTATTATTATTTTTAATTTTAATTTTAATTAATATTATTTTTATAATAATATTTATACATGTATCTAGTTAATGAAAATTACATTATTTAATACTGTGGGTATTTTAGTAAATTAATTCTCATTCCCATTACTCGTTCCTATTTATTTTACCAAGTAAACATATCAATAACATTCTAACACATTCTCATTTTTATTTATTTTTACCAAATAAATATTAAAAATAAACGCACCACAAAAATAAATTAACGCAACGTAAAAGGAATAGCATAGGAAAGAGCTTGTTTCCTCATTTTTGTGTTAACTAATTCAGGGCCTCAGCCCCAAGTGGGAAAAAGGGTTACCGTCGAAGTCATCCTTTATCCCAAAACAGAAGCATTGGTTGGGTCGAAAACGCGAGCGGCAGGATTCGAACCTGCGCGGGCAGAGCCCACATGATTTCTAGTCATGCCCGATTACCACTCCGGCACGCCCACTTCGCGCCCAAAATATTTTCCAGAGATTATCTTCAGTTCGCCTGGGTGCTAATTATTTTACCCCTTTCCTTTCCTGCTTGATCACCACTTCTCTCTTGCTCTTGGTGACCTTTCATGTCAACTCTTTTTCATACCGGGCGAACGTTAATGTCAATTGCATCATTCACTTGCGTGACAGACAATAACCAAGCCAGAGTGATATTCAATTGAAAAATTAATGTGGCAGTGTGTTTGTGTTTGTAGAAATACAAGTAATAGACTAATCACCGCCCTGATGATCTGTTGATTACCAACAACTTGAAAAAGAAAATTAACCTTAACTGTCAACATAGACGAGATAAAGGCGATCCTGAAACAAGCAGCTTCCAACTGCAAATTACACAGACTACCATCAACCAACTTGATAACACTGTAACTTACTACTACAATGTCATATGTTGAAGAAAGCTCTTGGAACAAGTCCTCTAATGACAAAAGACCAAATTGGTTTCTCAATTTCACGGTGCACAGTATGCAAAGTATACAAAAGATTCGCTCAAGTTCATCTAATCCATTCAACAGTAATCTTTATGACAATATCTAACCAGAGAACAGAGCACATTAAACACGGTTATAACTATTGTTTGTAGCATCATTCATTCATCGCAGGTTCTGGTAAATATGATTCCAAAAGCTTTCCCATAATGCATGACAAGAAAACATAAAAGACAAAAATACAAAGATTAATAATAGAAGATTTCCAAGCGGCACAACTACACCATCAGTCAAAGCCTCTAACCACCATCGAAGAGGCCCATCACACCGAATATGAATCCCATTATATTCATATCAAGAGCTTCTCAATGGCATCCTGCATTTTGACAACAGAACGCAAAAGTCAGAATGCAAGATAAAACAAAAAATAGAAGTGCCTAACAATAATAACTCTTGATAACACCAAATTAAAATAGAGTACCTTCAGCTGTTGAATTTGGGTCTTCAACTGACTCGCCTCATTTGAAGTCACAGAGCAAGCAATGACAGGTCTTGTGACCCCACATGCCCTGCCAAGAGCCTGCTTTGAAGGGACAAAAACATAGGGAACATTCTGCAAAATTCAAATTAGAAGTTCATTTAGTTTTATGCTCATGGTAAATCCAAACACATGAAAAGCAAACGTGAAAGTTAATTATAAAATGTGAAAACTTAACTTTCTAATCTAGAAAGTGTTCCAAAAGAATCATGGAATTTAGCTAATTTTTGTTTATTTCAAAAGAATCATCCCCTGAAAATCTTTTCCAACAACAAAACATTATATTGAACAAATACCAATATAACTCCTACAATTACTTTATCGTATTAGTTTGTACACTAATTTCTGCAGAACGGCATAGGTATTGTGTATTTGTGTAGCTGATAATATAACAATCCAGCACAGAAATATTTTCAAACCATTTCCCATGAACAAAATATAACTTGCCTTACTGTATATGGTAATTCTTTCTCCATTGGATTATAAACAGTAGATATAATAGCCTTTTTGAAACAAAGGAACCATTTTCCAACTTTTCAAAATAATCCATAGATGTTTTTGAAGGCAAAACTTCAGTTTATTGATCTAAAATTCAAATGCCTGTTTTGCTTCTTTTTTTTTGTGTGGTTTTTTGGTTGGGTGGGGGTTATTAAGCCCCACATAACTTGTGCTTTTAGTGATGCCACTGACTGAAATTAAGCATTGATATAAGAGACAGGTAGCACTCAAAGAAGTGCTCAAGCACACCAACTAAGACATGACTATTATAACCTTCAACTTGCACAATTTACCTTATAGAGATTAGGATCTCCCTAGAAAGATCCTAGTCATGCAAACAAGACATATCTAGCTGATGATATACAAATCATAAATGTAAAAAGCGATAAAGACACGGTGTAGAGTAATTTTCACCACACACGAAATAAAAGTTCAAAACTTTCTTTTAACACTTTCGCGATAACTTCTGAACACAAAAACATAAAATCCAAATAAATGAAAAAACAAGCAGTCAAAGTACCTTGTCCTCTGCAAGCAGTGGAAGATGAAGAAGAATCTCCAGAGGCTCGGTATCAGCAGCCATCACAATAAACTCGGAGATACCTCTGTTAAGAGTCTTAGTAGCTGAAATAGCAACAATCAACCAAAAACGACACCGTATTATACAACCAGACATAAGTACTTCCATACGAGTGATAAAAAGAATAATTAAAGAGAGAGAGCAACGAAACCTTCATTGGCGCCCTTTTTGAGCTGCTTGTAATTGGCAGCTTGCTGAACGAGATCCAGTATCGTGATTGTGAGATTAGAATCTGCTAGCGGGTAAGCTTTAGGGTTCACTGCTTCTCCTGTCTGCAAATGCAAATAAAAACACAACAATCAGTAAACGAAATCACTTCATAGATCGTATTAGAAATGAATTAATTGAACAATTAAAGACGGGCTGTGCCTGAGAGGGACAGTACCATTTTCGTGGTGGCGGGGACGGAGGCTAGGGTTTTTGTGGCAGCTAACGAAGGGTACAAAAGTCCCAGGGTTTAAGCGAAAGAAGAGGCGCTCGAAGCATCGAAAGAGACTATTTATACAGAGAGGGTCAAGCTCAACCAAACGTGAAAAATCCAATACGCAGCGTTTTGTCGCCTCCAAAAACATTATTTCAGATTATAATTAGGCTTTGAACTAGGTATTATTATACATATTTTTGTGCTAATGCTAGATCTCTTTTTCTCTCGAGTGTTGCCTAGTTGTTAATCTGAGAGGCCTTACTTTTAAGTGTTTTGACTATTTTCTTGACAATTATATGGTCTAAAATCTTAATTTTACTTTGGGAATATACTTTGTCATAAATAAATTCTGCACCTATCATGTGCAAGCTAGTAATTAGCTAATTTTCGATATTTAATAAAATTTTGAGCTCCAAATTAGACCAAGCGGATTTTAATCGGTTTTGAGTTGCCAATAATTTTGATTAAATTGATAGATATTGAAGGATTCATTATTATTATTTAACTTGGTTAACTGTTGGGACAATTGGACCAACCTAATCCGTGGCAAACCCTATCGCCTTGGGGCACGAGCATGTAAATTGGGCTTTTTGATGGGTTTAGCCGTTTATATATGCACTGATGCAAGCTCTTAATAATAAAAGTAATATAATATGAATTTTGATTGAGTGATGATACAGTTATAATTTTTTGTATAAAATTATTTTGTATAAATTGATGTGGCATTAATTCATTGGTTAAATGAAAATATGAAATAATAAAAATAAATTATGTGGGTCAAGAGATATTTAATTCAACTAATTTTATTATGCCACATCAGTTTGTATAAAATAAATTTGTATAACAGTTTGTGGCTATATTATTAATCATTTTGATTACACTGATTATATTCCCTAACTAGAGAAGCAGACTCAATTTTAATTATACACTGTGTATAACGTATTATATTTAAATTTCTAAGAAATATGTAAAAAAAAAAAAAAACAACCTTTAAGGCTTGTCACCGAAAATCGAATCATGAGAAAGTAGGAGGTAAAAATTAATTTACACTTTGCCGGACCGCCTCAAGTAGTTTAAACTATCAACAATTTCTTAATTGAATTGACTGACACATTATCTATTTATTCCTAACATAAAAAGGTTCGAGTACCTCTCAATTGTGAGAGTAAAATAAAAAAATTATATTTTCTATTATTGACAATTTAACTCACAAATTTTCTATTGATAAAATTAAAAAATAGAAAATAACACAAAATTATAAATTTTCTAAGGGTGAAATTATTTAAACCTACTAAACTACTCACTAAATCCATTTACTAAGTAAATGTGACTTGAAATTTTAAATTTTACTCAACAAATTCACATAAATACATAATACATCCTTGATAAACTCAATTTGTATAAAAATAATGTTTTTACTAATTAAACCCATTAAATTTATTTATAGTTACTAATTGATTTAAAAAGTAAACAAAAATGAAAAAGAATAAATATAAAATATTTCAAAAGTTTCTAGCATTAGTAATTTAGCTCTCCTCGTAATGGCATGCTCTTGTTAACCTACAAATACGAGTGTTGTATATATTTTAAAAAATAATAATAAATGAAACAACCTACTGCATAACTTAATTTTTGTTCTCCCTCTAAGTTTAACTTCAACTTTTGATTTAATAAATGTAACTAAATTACTCTTTCATTGATCATAGCCCCAAATGTGCACACCCCTTTGATTAATTCGATCAAGAATCTTCGCACGAAGGATTGACATGTTTCCTTTTTCATATATCTAAAGCCAATTTTTTTATAATTGATTTTTTAGCTAAGAATACACAAACTTTATTTTTTGGATTTCATATTTTTTAAGAACCTCCAGCAGGACTTAGTCCTTGTCTTTCTTATAATATGTACGGGATGAGAATTTCATGGTCTGTAATATCTTAGTTTGGTTAAGCCTTTTTTTTTACCCAAAAAAAAAAAAAAAGAATTACTCTTTCATTTCATATTAAGTGAACGATCTTTTTGGCTAAATAATTCTAACTTAAAAAGTAGATAGATCATGACAGCCATAGGCAGAAGTATTAATTATGATTGATGGTTAACCGCAGTGCTTTTGTCTTCAAAATTAGATCTAAAAGAAAGGTAAACCCAAAATTAACTATCTGGTTCAAATTTTTTCAAAATTTCTAACTATATTTCAATAGATTAATAAGAAATAAAGAATATTAATTTAAGATTTAAGAAAAAAAAATATTTAATGTAAAAATAAAATTTTTATTCTTTAAGATTTAAGAAAAATATAATATTTAATGTAAATATAGATTTAAAGAATAAAAATTTTATTTTTGTCGTTTTTGCTATATATTAGTGTTCGTAATTATAATTTAATTTAAAAATATTTTAATAATTAAAAATTATTTTGAAAAGTGGGTTGAGTAAGTGAATTTTTTGGATTAACCTGCACATTTTACAATTAAGTGATAAAGAAAAGGAAAATTACGAGACGAGTACACATGGCACAAGACTATTGACGGGCCACGCTACGGTGACCCACAGATGGAGCAAAAATTGTCAAACACAAGCAACTGATTTTGACAAACGTCCCTATAAATTGCAGCTGCTGCAATCCACAGACAGAGCTGAGCTTTGGTTTAGAGTTCGGAGATTTAATCAAAAGGAAAATGGGTTGGATTGGAGAGAGCATCGAATCCGTCAAATCCATGAAGATCAGAGACTCTCTCTTTCAGTTTATGACTCTCGGTTTGTCTCCTTCTTTAGTACCATCAATTGTTGTATATAGAAGTTTGATGCTAGCAAATGTAAATTTTGATTAATGTCCGAACAGTCTTCAATGATTTTGGTGCCCGATGTATTAACCCTACATCGAATTTCGCGTAAAATAACAGATAGCATTGCTGAGATCTTTTCGTGTACAATTGTGTTGGTGCACTGTTCCACTTGTGTTAGGTGCTTAATCCCACGAGGGGCTTGCTTGTTTTGCCCTGTCTTTACACAGGCATGATTGTTTCATCGGCATTGATGATATGGAAAGGGTTAATGTGCATAACTGGAAGTGAATCACCTGTTGTAGTTGTGCTTTCCGAAAGTATGGAACCTGGATTCCAACGGGTGAGTTTTTATTACTTATTTGTCTGAACAACAATTGTTGAAAGAGCATCAATGGGTGACTCTTTCGAAAATTGTTTTAGCGACTCAATGGATCTCAGTTCAGAACAAACTGGTAGCAATTATTGGCAGTTCATTTGATGTCATTCTCTCCATCTCTCTCTTTTGTGTCTGGGTATGTACATAGACCAGAGTGTGCTAAAAATAACTGTTTTCAAAAAAGTCATGTTTGCATCTGATGCGTTGGTCACTGTATTATTACTCTTCATTATCTTCATGTAATTTTGAACTTAGAGATTTGCATAGATGTTCCTGAAGTTTAATCCTTAGTCACCAGTATTCTGCTTTGTCATTTTTCCCTTTTTGGAAACCAAGTCTAAAGCAGCTTTCTTCCTGGAATAGTTTCAAGAAGCTGAACCTTTTGAATTTCATTTCTCATATAGGGTGACATTTTGTTTCTGCAAATGAGCAAGGACCCCATTCGTACAGGAGAAATTGTCGTATTTAATATACAGGTATGTTGTTTATCCCCAGCAACCATAGCATGAATATTATTGAAAACTTATTAATGGAGATTCAATTTTGATCTTGCTTGGACCATCTGAATTTAGCACTAGTTCTGGAACATTAACTGTCTCTTGTAAGGATTGATGTTCATCCTTTTGATTAACAAAATACTTAAGCTTCATTAGCACTACTTCTTCATTTTTTATTCATTATATCTTTAAAGGAAAAAAGATTTGAGAGCATTTATACAACATTTAACATTAGCTACTTCTATTTACTTAGTAGGTCACTACTGTAATTCACATTGCTACATGTTTCTTTTGCTTCTTTCTATCCAGTCTGTTCTTGCTACTTGTTTTAATTGTATTGAACATTTGTCCTTCAACTATATGTTTCCTATGTTTTTCAGGGACGTGATATTCCGATTGTCCATCGAGTAATTGAGGTAAGAATAACGGATGCTTCATATTTTTTCAGCTGTCTCACATCTAGCAAAATGAAGGGGGAGAGGAATTTAGGAAATTATTGGTTGTCTCCTGTGGAAATCTAATTCAGATTTCAGGACATTCTGATTCACATACCTTTTTGCTTCTACTCTCTTTGATTTTTACCATTGATGGCTTTATTTAAAGCTTGTGGTTGTTTTTTTTTTTCTTTGGGTTCTTGTGGGGTGTGGAAGAGGCATCAGATTACGGCTACTTATGCTTCCGATAGTGTTTGTGTCTTAAAACAAACATTGGATTACATTTGGCTTGTACTGCTGTATACGCTGATGTTCTTTTAACAACAAAATTGTATCTTATGTACACATTTATAGGTTCATGAGCAGCGACAGTCTGGTGAAGTTCGTATCCTCACGAAAGGTACAACATTTCTCATGTACATGTAGTTGTTGACAATATGGAGTTGACTGAATTTCGTTCCAACATTCTTGTCTTGCCAAGCACTAAAGTCTTTTTGTGAACATAAATTTTTTATTCATATGAGTATATTTGATGTTTATGGAAAGCAAACATAACAGGCAGTCATCGTGAAGTCTCATAAACCCTTGCAGGAAATGTTCCCAGATATTTTAGATATTCTTTTGCTTTTTTATTATGTATGATTTAATTATTCATTCAGTGGCTAATTTTCTAATATCTTGATTGGATACTTCTATCAGGAGACAACAATGATGTTGATGATAGGATGTTGTACGCTCAAGGCCAATTTTGGTTGAAACAAGAACATATCATGGGCAGAGCCGTAGGGTAAATTTGACAGCTATTAGGAACATCTCATGGTGTCCGAGTTAGTTTATATGACACATTGCATATTAACTTTTAGATATAGCTTTTATTTACTTTTCGGTCTTGATAACATAATGTGGATCCTATGTATATTTTTATGTTTGCTGACTTGCTATATTAATAACTGATGAATTCATTTTGCCTAACTAAATTATTCCAATTTTAGATAACAAAAGTTGAATCACTCATTGAATAAATGTCGGTATAAACAGGATTCATTGTTTACATTTTATCATCCTTACCTATTTTCCTTGTATATCAATGTTAGAAATTACAATTCGCCTCTGTTATTTTCAAGAGACTTTGTTCTTTCTAATGGATCCCTTCTATTCTGAAAAACTTGATCTTCATGAGGTGTAATTATGCCTTCCCTCTGCAGGTTCCTTCCTTACGTTGGTTGGGCGACAATCATTATGACTGAAAAGCCTATCATCAAGGTTTGGTTTTGTTGGACTTTTTAGAGCACTTACAATGACAAATAGAATTTTCTTTTAAAAAAAATAAAAAAGTTTCAACCTCAGGAAATTGCTTCAAATCACGCATACCTGTAGTAAAATTTTATTACAAACATTTTAATTGGTCTTCGGAAAGGAAAAAGGCAAAAGTCCTCTCTCTCAAACTGATTAACTTTTTTTTTTTTAATTCTTGCAGTACATACTAATAGGGGCTCTGGGGTTGCTGGTCATAACGTCGAAGGATTAGAGATCCAACACATTTCTTCAAGTCTCAACACATAATTTAGACCATATTAAACTTCCTTTTGAAATAGAGAAAAAGGTGCACAAATGCTTGATTGTTAGAGATTGAGCACGGTGTGCCATTGTGTGAACTAGCTTTTAACATCAATTTAAGAAAAAAAAAAAGCTATCCACAGTGGTAGGATTTTGCTTTTTATTGATAGATTTTCTGCTTTTGGTAACATAAATCTTGTGCTGGAAAATGTCTTCATTTCAAGTTCATGGCCTTTGGCATGGAGCTTCATGATCCACCACTAAGACAGCCTGCTAAACTAATTGTAATTCGTTCTCCCTAGCTTTAAAGCTTTTAGACTAATCGGTTGATTGAAGAAATCGGTCGATTGAACAAGTTATTCAAGGAGCATCATCCACAAGTTGACACAACCCAATTTGAGCAAGTAGTCAATACAAAGTTGACCTTTCTGACCTTTCCAAATAAGGCCCTGAGAAATACATGATAGTTTTTTCAGTTCAACGAAAGCAACTTTTCTGCCGTTTGGGTGGTGAAAATCTAAATATTTAGGAAGAGAAATTCCTTTTGAACCTTCGTTGCACTGTTGTCTCGTCTGTCCAATGGTAGCCGTTTTGTCTGCCGAGCGAAAGAGAAGCCCGCATCATTTAGGTGAATTTTAAGGCAAGCTGAGTTCAGAAACACCAGCAGTTGGTCCTTTCTTGGGAAAGAACCACGACGGAATCTGAAGAAACACATCCAGGCCATAACAAATCAAATAAAAGTCAGCAAGACTGCCAATGGTTCGGATTTTGAAATCTTGTTTCTAAATTTAACCACGAGTGGCTCCGCTTCTCTATGTGGTTTGTTCATAGTACAAGTTGTTGGGTCTCATTCTCATGACCATGCCACGTCTAGTTGTCCGCCCACAACTTAAAAGACGGGATCAAAGAAAGCAATTGTTAATTTGTTATAAGCCTGGATAACTTTAATTACTTGTACAGGCACACTTAATCAAACCCAGTTGCTGCCTGTGCCTGCTATTGGGACGGGTATCGAGGCATCTACCCAGTTACAATAATCATTGAAACATGTTACAGGGATGATGATTACCAACTAGGCAAGCCATTGATGATTAGTTAGTTATAATCACACGGTGTCCATTCTCGTAAAATAGAGTTTCAGTTAACTTTAGTATCTGTGGCCCTGTGGGTGCACCAGAAGCTTTTGAGACAGTTGATTATTTGATGTTCGGTGCAAAACACCACCTGTGTATCACTAACCTATAATTTATCAAAGCAGGTAACCTCATGAACTATCCGATCCATATAATAAAGAACCAGCTCAATCAGATCCCACAATTTCAGAGAGAGATTCAGCTGTCAACCGATGCCAAATTTGTGAAGTTAAAAGCTAATACTAAAATCGATTCAAGATACAATCAGAAAATGATAATAAAAATCGGAAAAGAGATTATTTCTTCCTTTCTGGGTAACTAGCCCCCATACCACCCCCAACACTTCATCTTACAAGTAGGTCTCCATTTCTAAATATAGGAATAGAATGAATAACAAAACCTAAAATCCTCGCCAACAAAATTAGTAAGTTACCAAGACTACCGGTCAGAAGAGTTCACATGCCAAATGATAATATTCTTGGTCAGCGAACCTAACACAAGTTGGCACCAGGTGAATAACCAAATCATCTCAAGCTTTGCAATAACAAACCGTGCTAATAAGCATAGTAAGACCAACACAAGGATATCAATGTAAATGAATTATTGTGCACCGATTAAACCAGAAACATTGATTGGTTGATATACATAAAAGCAGAGAATACCCAAAATAAAATTTCTACAGAATCAATAATATGTAATGTGAATATCAATTTTGAGACTTCCGCAGAATGAATCCACACTCATCTCCATCAAGGCCAGAGTTACAAGTATTTCTACTGGTGCAATTTATATGACACCAATAGTTTAAAGCTGAAAAATTAAGAAAGAACCATAAGGTATAGAAAATAACCAGAGTTGACAAAGATAACTCCAAAAATCACTAGTATTATCCTTCCTCCTGTGTGGATTTCAAAAGCTATATTTGATCTTCAAAACGGCAAATGTCGAACAAGTAGACCAGATAAGCAATCTGCAAAAGAAAATTTAAAATATATAATTTTAAACAGAATTGGATAATCACTCTACTCTTAACAATAGCCAAAATACATCTGCCTAAAACATCTTCAAACAGCTAGTTGAACATCAGCTCTAGAAACTGATAGTTAAGGTTCATAATGCATAATTAGACATTTAGCTGTTGGAGCATCATGGGTAACAACAGACCCTAGAGACAGTTAATTGCGCTCAAAATTTCTTCAAATATCAATCAGCACATAAATTATGGCATTAAAACAAATAATTTCTCCTATACAAACCATTTACAACAATGCTTAAAACTTCATTACACAAGAACAATGTTCCATTCCCTGAGGATAGGATCAACTTTATGAAAGATTTGAAGATGCCTTAATTGAATGTGGGAGAAAATTATTTCAGTTTTGCTTCAGCTTGTTTCATTGAATCAGATTGCTACTCCTATCTGAATACTGAATATCATAGCAGCACAATCGAGCTAACCTTTATGCAGATTACTACAGAATTATTGTCAGATTTACCAAAATGCTATGCATTTCAATTCTCAACCCACCAGCACAGAAAAAAGGAATAGAAAAAGAAATATATCCAAAAAAAGAGAAAGAAACATTCAATTCAATTGTTTAAACGAATAAAAATAACTTATAAAGTTTAATTGACATTCACAATCAAAAACACTAATTTAAATCATGTAAATTCAGTAGCATTTTACCTTGATTCGACTCATCAAGCTGGTGAATACTGAAACTTCTGCCACATGTCACAATGGGGAGTCTCCTTTATAAAACCCCACTGCTGCCGCTGAATCTCTAACCGGCAATTCTGCGCAAGAATAGTAAAATAATCCTTTTCAACTTGCTTTTCCAGTCTCACTCTCTGAACACTACCCACCGGATAGTCCTGCTCAAATTTGCTAGACTTCACATAAAAATTCACCCCTCTTTCCGATGTAAACTTGTACTCATAAGGGTAAGACCTCGACAAGGCATAAATTGGCTCAGAAGACGGCAAAAACTGCAAGAGAACTATCAAAATCACAGGCAACAACTGAATCAACGCACGTAAATTAAACCCATCAGAGCCATTACGATCAGCCGTTCCCGTGGCCACTCCCTGCCCGAAATTAAAATGCCTAAATTGAGTTCTGGCTGGCGGCATACCCCCAAAGAAAAAGTTCCTAAAAATCTCCTCAGCATCAATATCCGCATCATAAAACCCGTTAAACCCATGGGCAGCCCGAGTATGAGTCCGTGGCTGATAAACGGGCTCATCTGACCCAGTAATATCATATTTTTTCCGACTCTCATCGTTGCTCAAACACTGAAACGCCTTTGATACCGCTTTAAAGGCTTCTTCGGCGCCTGGAGCTTTGTTCTTATCGGGATGAACCTTCAGCGATAATTTTCTATAAGCTTTCCGTACATCTTCGACCGTACAAGATTTTTCAACCCCTAGGATTTCGTAATAATCTTTCGTTTTCTTAATCTGTCTCACGATCGCGATTTGCTCTTCGGTGTACGCCGGAGAGGACGAAGAAGAAGCTGACGGAGACGCGCCACTCGATGGGCCCCGGTGTCGGATCGTCGATTGATCGGACGGCTTTGAATTGGGCTCTGCGGACGGGCCGTTAGGGTTTGTGTTGGGTTCGGACTCAATGGATGAGATGATGTCGTCAACGGGAAGAGAAGGGTCGAGGCGTCGAGCCTTGGACAGGAATTTGATCGCACGCGCTCGATCGCCTGATTCTAGCGCGTCTTTGCCGATTTTGAAACATTTCAAGGCGTCATCTTTATTCCCATCCATGATGAAAATTGAGAAACCACACAAGAGCAAATAACAAGATATATAAAAATATCACAAACCCTAATCCTAATTTACTGCCGATTGCGAATCATAATATTGTTAATATAATGGATCTGACATAAGAATTTGAATTTGGGGGGTTCGAGGATTCAGGGGGTGGTGTCGTAAGCTGAGGGTAAGGAGGAGAACTGGAGAAGGAAGAGGAGAAGTGTCAATGAAATTATCGTCTTTCTGGTTAAAATACGTTGGCTGAGTGTTTAGGATGTGTTTGGATACTCGACGTTTCCTACTTTCTGTTCAACTTAGGGCATTCAACGTTACGGAGTAACCAAACATTGCTTTTTGTTGGGGATTAATTTCGGATTTTCCCATTGATTATATTAATCAGACCTTTATTTTTTAAATCTCAAATTACCTTTGTTAAAAAGACCAAAAAAAAAAATACCGATTCACATAATTTTTTTCTATATTATTAAAAAAAAAAGAGTAAACTGAGATTTTAAAAAGTGAAGAAGATAATTTGAAAATATTGAATTTTAACCTTTTAATAAATAAATTGTGTACAATAACATTTGCATCCCTTTACTTTTTGACAATTTATAATTTCATTTTACATATATTTATTTATGTAAATTTGAAATTGATTTTTTTAATTTGTAAGATATTAAAATGAAGGTATTGTTTCGTCTTTTAATTTATAATTTATAATTTTTTTAAAGTATGTGTTGGATATCAAAATAATAAAGGGGGAGGATGGGTTCAGATATTTATATTTCTTTATAAAATTTTTTTGATTCATACTAATTTTTGCTCGTGATAGGTGAAGGTCGGGAAGGAAATTTCTTCTATTTTATGGGTACGGGCACACAAACAGGGATTGGCATCCCACACTTGATTCCGTTGACATCCTTAATATGACTTAGGCTCCGTTGGGTACAATATATTAAATAGAATTTATAACAATAAATCTTATAGGAATAGAATTTATATTAATAGAGTTTTTGGATAAAAAATCATTGGGTGTTTTGTTATCAATTAAAAAAATACTTTTGAACTATTAAACTATTTAGTTGTGTAAATTAAAAGTGCTTTTGTGTAATTAAATTACTAAAAATAATATGTATTCATAATTATATAACATGTAACAAAATACATCCAATCTATCAATTAATAAGAAAAAAATCAGTTCAATCACTTCTTTTATTTTCAAAATTAAAAATTACATCATTGATATATTCTCCTAAATAAATAATACTATCTAAATTAAATTGCATCTCTCAAAGTATTGGGTATGTGTAAGGATTGCAAAATTAAAGTATTGGTTATTTAAAAAAAAAAAAAGAGAGGTAAAGTGAAGTGGAGGCAGCAATATATTTAGAGCCTATTTGGTATGGCTTATTTAAGAGTTATAAGTGCTTATTTAATCCCACAAGCACTTTTTAAAATTTTTTATAGTATTTGGTTATTTTTTAAGTAGAGGTTTTTTAGCTTAAATAAGCTAATTTATCTCTACTAGCAAAAATCCAAAATTTGAGCTTTTGGGAGTAGAAGTTAGAGAGCTTTTCTAAAAAATATATAATATCAAAAATATCATTGACATATTTCATTAATTACATAATATTTTTTGTATAAAACATACCCAATGAAAATTGTTACCGCTATATAAATATATCGCCGCTGCCGCCACTTCACTTTATTTTTCCCTCTTTTTTTTTTTTTAAAAAAAAATAACCAGCACTTTAATTTTACAATCTCGACACATACCCAACACTTGAGAGAGTATATATCAATGATGCAATTTAATTAAATAGTAGTATTTGTTTGAGAGAATATATCAATGCTGTAATTTTTAATTTTAAAAATTAAAGAAGTGATTGAACTGATTTTTTCTTATTAATTAATAGCTTGGATGCATTTTATTAGATGTTATATAATTATAAATACATATCCTTTTTTGTAATTTAATTACACAAAACACTTTAGTTTTATACAACCAAACAGTTTAATGGTTCAAAAGTACTTTTTTAATTGACAATTAAACCAAACAATCTAAAAACATTGATGTTTCACCATATGTTCTCTATCATATGTCTATTTAATAAATTAACCAAATTGAGCCTTATAATCTTATTTGGTATGGCTTATTTAAGAGCCATAAGTGCTTGTTTTATCTCATAACCACTTTTTAAAAATTTTTATGGTGTTTGGTTATTTTTTAAGTAAAGTTTTTTTAACTTAAATAAGTCAATTTACCTCTACTAGTAAAAGCCAAAATTTTGAGCTTTTGGGAGTAGAGGTTGGAAAGCTTTTTCAAAAAATATATAATATCAAAAATATCCCTGACATATTTCATTAATTACATAATATCTTTTGTATAAAACCTACCAAATGAAAATTATTGCTGGCACTTCACTTTATCTCTCTTTTTTTTTTTAAATAACCAGCATTTTAATTTAATAACTAAGAGGAAAAAAAGAAATATTTAATCATGCTCACTCTTCTTTGAGATGCACAATTGAGAGGACTTTTGGTGTTTGGAAAAATTGATGGAAAATTTTACGACAAATGCCTAGTTTCCCTTTTAGTAAACAATTGAAAATTATGATTGCTTCAATAGTTCTTCACAATTTTATAAGAAAATATGCAAATAATGACAAAAAATTTCAACCTTTTGATAATAATGACGAATTGCTCCAACAAGTGAAAGTGAGAATCAGAGGCGGCTTGTGCCATAGGAAACTTAGGCGGTTGCCTAAGGCTCCCGCCATGATAAAGGCCCCAAATTTAGAATATTAATTTTTTAATTTGTTTAAATTTAATTGATAATAATTAATTACTTTAAATAAAATAAACCATATTAAATGAAAACTGTTGCTTTTGTAGAAAGAACTTTTTAAAAATTAAAACTAATAAAAAATTATTTTATATCAACCATGTCGCAAGAAAGATTAAATGAATTAGTTATATTGTCTATTGAGAAAGATATATTAGCAAAATTATAATACAAAAAATTTGATTATCAAACTTGCATCTCAGAAAGTTAGAAAAATTGATTTTAAATAGTTTTGTTTTCCTATAATTCATTCATATATAATTTTTTATTCAATTTTTTGTAGGAGACCTAATTTTAACAACTCACCTAAGGCTCCCATTTTGGTTGAGCCGGCCTTGGTGAGAATTAAAGGAAAGAGAACAATGAAGAACAAAGTATAAGTTTATTCAACGTACGTGAAATGGACCAAGAACGTGATCAAATTGTGACACTTATCATGTTCCGTAAACATTTCAGTTGTATTATTGATTATCATTTTAATTTAGATAATATTATTTATTTGGGAGAATATATAAATGATGTAATTTTAAATTTTGAAAATTAAAGAAATGATTGAACGGATTTTTTCTTATTAATTGATAGCCTGAATGCATTTTGTTATATATTATATAATTATGAATACATATCATTTTTAGTAATTTAATTACACAAAAGCACTTTTAGTTTTACACAACCAAACAGTTTAATGGTTCAAAAGTACTTTTTTAATTGGCAACCAAACACCCAATGGCTTTTTGTCCAAAAGCTCTATTGATATAAGCTCTACTGCTATAAGTTCTATTTAATAAGTTGTACCAAACGGAGCCTTATATGGTGGTAAGAATTTTCGTTGAATAAGTTTTGTACAAAGGGTATTATGTAATTAATGAAATATGTCAAGAATTTTTTTTTATATTATATATTTTTTGAAAAAGTTCTCTAACATCTACTCCCAAAAGCTTAAATTTTGGAATTTTGCTAGTAGAGGTAAATTAGCTTATTTAAACTAAAAAAACTCTATTAAAAAAATAACCAAACATTATAAAAAATTTTAAAAAGTGCTTATAGAATTAAATAAGTACTTATGGCTCTTAAATAAGTCATATCAAACAGGCTCTTAATCCATGTTTGTCCTTAAATGAAAGATTAAATTATTTTTATACTCTCTAAATGAGAACAAAATTAGATAGATCATGTCCCAATGGGATTAGTGTGAATAATGAAACAAATGTATCATTTGTTGTGATATATTTAAAGGGTTAAGAATTTAACCATTCAGGTCTTGGCTGAGTCATTAGAGCCACTCCCTTATTAGTGTAAGGAAGTGGTTTGAACTCCCACAAATGTATTGTAAGAATTTAATTTAAATTTTTTTCTCAAAACTTAAGTGAAAGTAGTCTTCTCTTATGAGTGGAGTTGACGTTCTCTTTAATTTTAGGGTGTTAAAATTTGGGCAGAGGTTAAAACTTGTTAAATATTATGAGTAACAGTCCAGAGATTTGTCCGCACCATACCCTAAAGGTAGGGTATTTATCCAACTACACCCCCATAATTCAAATTTTCTTTTATATGCCTTTTTCAATGTACAATTACAGAATTGCCCCAATTTAATTCTTCATATATCAAAATCTATCTTCACGAGCTACTGTACACAATGTTTGCTGCTGCAAGTTCATCCACCACATTAAAGGCTACAAAATCATCGAATTAAAGGCTATAAATTCACCGAACTAAAGGTCATTAACCACATTTACACTTGATTTTTACTTTATAAAGAGAATTTATGATGCATAATTGTTAGGATTATATGCCTTAGGGTTTTAAAAAACAAATTACCCACATGATTTTGGTCATTATATTGTTTATTTACTAATAATTTTTCTTTCTAATAATGTAATGAAGCTTCTTGAACTAGTGGATTTGAAATTAAAGAGAGTGATATACACTCAGGAAATGCTCTGTAAGAAAATACACGACTGTAGTCGAGTATTTGTAAAGATACACGACTGCAGTTTAGTATTTATAAATATACATGATTAGCTCTATGTAAGAAAATACACGACTGCAGTCGGGTATTTATAAAGATACACGACTGCAGTCGGGTATTTATAAAGATACACGACTGCAGTTGGGTATTTACAAAGATACACGACTGCAGTCGAGTATTTTCAAATATACATGATCAGCTGGTTTGTATGCAAATACACGACTGAGTCGAGTATTTGCACTGATACTTGACTGCAGTTGAGTATTTTCAAACATACAGAACCAACTGATATTTTTACAAATACTCGTCTGTAATTGGGTATATTTACAGATACACGACTGTAGTCAAGTATTAAATAGATACACTTATAGTGAGTAAAATTACATATGCACGACAGCAGTCGGGTAATAGCGGAAATACATGATTGTAGTCCGGTAAGTGGACATAAAACAAAAAATCACCTAAAACATTCATTATATTGATGACACAATCAATATAGATTTTAACATATCAAACTTCAATTTAATAAATAACAAAAGTGATTGTCATTAAACAATATAAATCCAATACTTATTCGAATCGTAAAGACGTCATAATACAATGGAAGTTGTTGCATAATCATCATAATTTTTTTTGTAGGTAATGCAAAGTGGAGTCTTCAAAGGGCGGCATTGGATCAAATGTTTTGAGTTTGAACTTCATTTCAATGTCAAATTTAGAAATATCAATGCAAATAACCCGAGATACTCTTTCTATTAATTATGCATATGTTGTAGAATGGGGAACAATAATCCCTCTTGCCTCCATACCATTAAATCTATAATGGTCGTTTTGCTCAATCCATTTACCACAAAACATAATAGGCACACGTACTGAAGTCATTTCCTGCAATAATACAACAGTTGATTATACAACAAATACAAGAACAAAATCAAACAAGGTATATAACGAAGTATGGAACTGTCAGCCTATTTACAAGAATGACGTCGTGTAATTGCTAGTTTACACGACAATAGTTGTGTAACTTGCTAAAATACACAACTATAGTCTAGTAAACAATCAAATGATATATTTAGTAAAAAAAACTGTACTATTTGTACTAACAGAATGCTAGGTGTTATGATAGCTATTATATCTTTCAAACTTACACAATTGTTGTCTTGTAAATTTATACATACATGACAAAAGATGTGTAAGTTATAAAAATATATGACTCAGTAAATAGTCAGAGGACATATTTCTTCTTCAAAAAATATTTTTCTTGCACTGATAAAATACCGGAATCTCATAACAGTTGGAACATTTTACATATATGCACAATTATTGTAAGTTCATACATACACGATAGTAGTTCTGTAACTTATTAAAACACACAACTATAGTCCAGTAATAGTAAAAAGATATATCTAATAAAAAATATTTTTTTTTGTACTAATAGAATATAGTATGGTGTCATAATAATTGGAATCTTTTGCACGCTTTTACGACTACAGTCATGTAAATCCATACATACACGACTGCTGTCGTGTATGTCGAGTACAGAACAAAATTTTGACAACAACTTCAAGTTTTAACGAATGTAGTTATAAAATCTATCAAATAACAGTCATATGATGCAAATGTAAGGAAAATGTGAGTTGCTTTATTGTTTATCACAAACTAAACAAAATCCTAAAAATAATATAATGTTACCAAAATGAATAAATAACATAAAATAAAAATAAAGTTTCAAATACCTTATTCATGTGATGAATAATGTACCCAGCTGCAAATTAAAATCTCAATGTATTGCCCGTTCACGAGTGATTTTGAGTGTGGAGTGAGTTTTTGTTATGTGGATTTAAAAAGAGTGAGAAGTAAAAAGTATTGGAGGTGAGTTATGTGTGTTTTATATATTTTTTAATGATATTTCAGACAATGTACCACATAAAAAGATATATCTAGATAATTTTTAAAAATAAGATATATTTAACTAAATATCCTATCTTTAAGGCATCTTTAATTAAAAACCTGGTAATAGTCTCGTAAAAAAAAAAGATTAAGGATTTAAATGTTATTAGCCCAATTACACAATTCACAAACCAAATCCCAGCTTCATAGGGCACATCAGATGAAAAGCAAAAACTTTCCCTAAAAACGACGTCGTGAGTTTGCTGTCGTTTATTTAGCCGCCCTCGTTTGTAAAACCCTGAGAACTCGTAGCTGCTAAGCAATGGAGTCCCAAAATCAGTACGAAGTTGACCTCGGTAATCTCTTGGCTTTCAACCACTCTCACCACTTCCCATCCCTCCCCTCTTCAAGGTTTGGCTTCTTCATCCGTCTTTTTTTTTAATTTGTTTTCTTTTTGTTTTAATATATTCACTTATTTGCAAGTTTCTGTTGTGCCTATGATTTCTTGACAGTGTGTGCGGCCGTTTTGTTTTGATTAATTATCTTTCATATATATTGTGTGCAAGTTTTTCCAAGTATACCAGATTGTTTAAGCTTATTATCATGCTACTGTTTGATATTTTTGTTTTTGTGATTTTGTTGTATTTTTGGGTTTAGGAGGTTGATTTTGTATTTTATGTAAAAATCTTGATTTGCTTAGGGAGGAACTAGTAAAGGAATGTCTAGAGGAGGGCACGAAGTTGGTTCAAGCCATTGCAGATCGTCTTTTTAACTTACCTTCAACTGAAGATGTAGATGGCCCTATTGTAACGTTGCCTCCACCTACAACTAAATTGCCTAGATCGAAGCATGTAAGCTATCCTTTCTATTGGTTATATCGCCCAATTGTAGTTCTTTATCTACTTCAGTTTGGGTTGGTTACAGATACTTCATTGTTTTATAATTAGTAGCAGCAAGGCGTGCATATATTTATTGCTTTTGCTAAAAATTACTGATTTTACATTTCTTTTCTTTTTTGCTCCTCAATATGAAGTATGATATTATGCTTTATTAGTTCTCATGTACCAGAAACATTTCCTGATATGGGTTCGTCTAAAAGGCATTTGCATGATTAAGTGGGAACAAAGGATGCAGAAATTAGAAGCATAGAACTCAGTCCTGATTTTGTATGAAAATGATTTTAAGGGTTGTCCCTTAATTGCTTGGAGCGCTGTTTAGCTTTTATGCCATTGTTTGAAGAACTCATCTGAAAGGTTGCTTGTCCGCTCAATCAACAATGCACTTTTAAAATGCAGTAATCCATTAAAAAATTGTAAGAATAGTAAGTTTTCCGGCGTAGAGGGCCATTTTGTGGTGCTGTTTGCTACTTACTGTGAAATACATATCTGCCAGTGGTTTAATAATGCAGTGCCAGAATGTAGAAGTGTTTAATTATCCCTGCCGACAATCAATGTGATGCTTCAAAGGTGAACATTAGTTGAACCAAGGTTTTCAACTATTTTTCAATGACAATGATATGGTAAATGCAATTTTCTTTTTATCCATGTGTTTTATTATTTAATTAAATGGTTGATGAAAGTACATTGATTTTTTGCCATGGTGATATCATCTGGATTAGTACACTTGTGGTCATTGCTACTTTGCTGGCGTGTTCATCTGTCTACAGCTTTGTTATGCAAAATTTCTGAGATGATGTTTTCTGCTTCCTTATGTTCAGTGTGTGAAACTTTTTATTATTTCTTTTTCAGCTACCAAAGCCTAAACCTCCTACAAAATGGGAATTGTTCGCCAAGAAGAAAGGTCAGTTATATGTAATCATCTTCAGCATCTATGGCCTTTTTCCCTGCATGTTTTAACTGGTTATGACAAAGTAAATTAAGCGATATGGGGATTGTGCTTTGGATAATCAATCTAACTAGTTTGAATATTTTGGATGATCTTGATTTGTCCTCATTTATGTTTGATATTTTAATTGTTTTTACTGGTGTCAATCACTGATGAAAAGGTTTTGAGATATTTTGCAGGAATCAAGAAGCGTAAGAAAGACAAGGTTGTTTGGGATGAGCAAACTGGTACTTGGAAACGTCGCTTTGGTTATGATCGTGTTGATGATGATAGAGATGTACCCATCATCGAGGCCAAGATGACTGATGGTAAGTAGTTAAACGACCCATGTTGCAATTTAAATGTGAAGTAAAGATACGAAGATAATGTTGCAACTGAAATGTAAATGCTTTTTGCTTTTGGAATTGAAAATTCTTATCATATCACACCAATTTATCCTCTCAAGAAAAGACTTTTATTGAACATTTACCTTCAGAGCCAGGAGAGGATCCTTTTGCTAAGAGGCAAGAAGAAAAGAAAAAACGAGTTGCTAAGCAAGATAAGAATCGGTTGCAGAACTTGAAACAAGCTGCCAAAGTTGGTGCTTTGCCAAGGTTTTGCTCTGCCATTTCTTGTTGAGGTTTCTTGTGGCATAAATATGTACACATATTTTCATGCATTGCAATGTATCAAGCCCTTCGCAGCTTTCATCTACAGAAGATTTTTCTTGTCAATTTTAATTAAAGAAACTGGATTTTAAAATTGGTTTCACTTTGTTAATTCAAATGTGAACGTATTGGTACTTATAGGAGTTAGTGACTTGGTTTAGCATGAAGTCCATGAAGATTTATCAAATCCAAGCTTCTGGTGCTGTGCTGCTATGGCCTTACCTCTGTAGACTCAATAGCTGCTTGGCATATATTTTTTAGTTCTGGCCTTTCTAGTCTCAACCCCCTCATTCTTCTGAACTTTCTCAAATGGATTAGCACTTCAATTGCAGTTTGTATCACGGGACATGGTTGATTTGCAGCTGCTTTACTTTCTAAGTCTGGTAGATAACCATTGTTAAGTGATTACCTTGAGTCAAAACTAGGTACTATCCTAATATTTCTATGGGCAGCATATCTTTACTAAACTGGGATCTTGCGAAGGTATTGGGGTTGAAATGGACAGATGGTTTAGGTAGGATAAGTGATCTTTGAGTGATTAGGTAGGATAAGTGATCTTTGAGTGAAATGAACTAGTAGGTTGTGAATTGTGAGTTTTGATTTGGTGATCTTCTTAAAAGTTGGGTTTATGTCCTTGGGCTTCAATAGTCTTGCATCATTGGTAGTGACTCCATGCTTTCTTTTTTGCTGGTCATGTTACTTTCGGTCCAAATTGTTACATTTCTTCTATTCTTTTGTTTTCTTTTCCCTTCGCTTTCTGAATGCAATAGGGAAAATGGATAATTTTTAGGCTTGTTTCCAGTGCTGCACCTTGCACACGTTAGTGGTATTGTAAACAAAAATTGAGTAAACTGTTTTTTGTAGCCATGTTCAACTAGCTGCCACAGCTTTGCCCATAACTGGGACCCAGGCTGCATCTAAGAAGTTTACCAAACATGAGCTAGGGGATGTAGCTGGAATTGCTGCAACTTCAACAGCTAGTGGTGGTAAATTTGACAAGAAAGTGCCTGGAGAAAAAGCTCCTAAACACCAAGGAAAGCATCGCAAGGTTTGTACACCTGCCCCTTACTGCAATTGCTTCAAGAAAGTGACCCCTTTCTGAAATGTCGCAAAGGATAGCTTGAATTATTCAATTGTTTCTGTTTTGCTTTCATTCAGTTCCTACCGGTTGTGGAAGGGTCAGGGGTAGGCTCTCGAGAGAAGGAGCAGACTGATAAAGTCTTGAACAGGCTATTCTCTAAACATTCACATGAGATTCTTAATGTTGAAAAGGTATGTTGGAGCCATTTTGTAATGTTCCTCTTGTTTTTTATGTGGTCTCAAGTATTCAGAGACTCATGTTGGGAAATTTGCTCACGGTTTGAACTTGTATTGACTTGGATATAGGCTGTTACCGCATACAACGTAAAGAGAGAGAAAAAACAGAGGCTGAAACACAATAAGAATGTAGAAGACAAGTCTTTGTTGACTTCAAATAAGTTGAAACCAAAAAAGCAACTGAACAAGAAGTCTGCAAAGAAGGGATCTTCTAAGAAAGGCAAAGCAAAATGAGGTTAATAGTTAGTGATAACTGTTGTAAGCTTGTAGAGTTTTTTATTACATTCTACAAGGGTATCAATTTGGAACGGACTGAAGTATATCATGCCAGTTTTATTATGTATTTTCAGGCAGAGCTCGTTATCCTCTTTATTTATCATCTAATTAACTTCAATCAGTGTGTTTATTAGCTGTTTCATGAGAATTTGCTACACGATCTTCAGTTCACAGCCTGTATACGTGGCCCAAAATGATACAATCTGCTTCCGGACAATCTCATACTACCTTTCAAAATGAGAAATATCGATTCTATCCGAACCTTGTGGTGTCTATCAGCTGCAGCGTTATTCTCTCAATTAAGAGAATCAGACACAAATAGTGACAAAAAGAATGGGTGATTTGAATCTTTCATACGAAACAAGGCCAAATTTTTTTCTTAATGTAATGAAAACCAGCTTTGTAAAAGCAATGTTAGGCTGCTTTGAGCAATAGCCTTATGTAATCAAGAGAAAAAAAATGAGTGGTTTCCATTGTAATCACACTGAGTTATTTATTTCCAAAACAAACATGGTATTTTATTCCAAATAAAAAAAAGTTAGGCTGGCGGTTGTTGATTTTGGTTTGAAATTGGACTGTTAGTATCGGGATTAAATTGTGGTGCGTATAAAGATAGAGTTAATCCTGGCGGGCTTTTTAGTACTTTATTATTATGGTTTCTGTTTTTATTATATTCGGTTTTGTATTTTTCTGGTAGGGTTAAAAGAAAGTCACAGTATCCAAAGCAAAAGTGTAATTGTGACTTTATCTTCCGCAGAGGGGGGGCGCCTTTCGGAGAGCGAAGCAAGCACATCATACTTCGCTCTTTTCTCTGCTCAACTGTGGTGAGCACAGAAAGAGAGAAGAATCTTTCTTTATTGCGTTCATTGAAGCCATCTTGCAACTCTGATTACAGAATATCTCTCATACTTTTATTCTCTATTTTCAAACTTGTTGCCACCTTTGCTCATATTCGTTCTTTGGTCAATTTGTTCCATTCCCATCAACCAAAAGTTGTTCTTTTTCGTACCCATTAGCGTAAAAACATTTTTTTTTCCTTCATCAAACATCAACCTATACAGTTTTTATACAGATGAGTGGTTCTGTTTATATCTTTAACTAGAAGAAAATACAAGTGTTTCAGGCTTTCCGTTAATAATGGGGAAAACAAGTTTACAAGTTGCTCAGTATAGTAACAAAGATGTTGTGTTTTCTGGTTCTGGCATCAAGCTTCAATGCAGTTCTCGAAAGAGCACTGGTTCCAAAAGCTTCTTTGCAAGTATTGGGGACGCTGCAAATTCTTTGGACAATAGCGCACAACTTCCATTTATTCATTTGCTTTCAAATAATATGTCTCTGCCTGAACCGAGTTTTAGGATTGATAGGATTCCGCAATTAGTGTTGGATGAGGTATTAGAGGCTGGAGAGAAGGTTGCGAAGAAGAAGGTTGGCTTCAAGATGAGAATTAAAATTGGAAATCCATCGCTGAGGAAGCTGATCAGTGGAGCGGTAGCGGGTGCTGTGTCTCGCACAGCTGTTGCTCCATTGGAGACTATAAGGACACATTTGGGGAGCTGTGGGAATTCTTCCGGTGAAGTGTTTGATGCCATCCTCAAGAGTGACGGTTGGAAGGGCTTGTTTCGAGGCAATTTAGTTAATGTCATCCGGGTTGCACCAAGCAAGGCTATCGAGGTGTGTGATCTGCCTTCGACACTGAGTTTCTGATATTCATGTCATTTAACCCAATACTTTATTCTGTTTAATTGATACGCTGCTAAGACTAGTAATATATATAGCTTATGTATTAAAAAGGACTTGTGACTCATTTTTTTTATAATTGCTCCGAAATTCTGTCTGGTATATTTTGTTTTTGGTGTTCTTTAACCCAACATCCCATGTAGGGAGATGTTGATTTTGTTTCTCTTTCTTATTTTTACATTTCATTTCTTCAAGACAAGTTTTTTTTTGGGGGGAAAAAAAATTACCGATAATTTTTTCAAGAGTAGGGTTCAGTGATCTTGAAATTATTGATTGTTTGATTCTCTCTGTCTGACTTGTTGACTTACCCTGTATATAATCTCCTTTTGGCAGTTTGTTATTTCATTGGTATTTATAAGTCTATTGGTTTGTGATCAATCTAAAAAGGGTTGGCGTAGAAGTTACATTTGATGTTTGTGCAAAAATTTTTTTCTGGTGGTACCCTGCAGTTGTTTGCTTATGATGCGGTTAAGAAGCACTTGGCCCCTAAACCTGGGGAAGAGCCCAAGCTTCCTATTCCTGCTTCGTCTGTTGCAGGTGCTGTAGCTGGATTTAGCTCTACCTTGTGCACGTACCCGCTTGAGCTACTTAAAACCCGAGTAACTGTTCAGGTAAACTCAAGACGTTATTATGATTAATTAAGTTAAATTTATCAACACGTCTTATTTCATAAAGCCAACCTCACCTCAAATACTTGCCGCACTTTAATCTGATTGCAGAGAGGAGTGTACAAGAATCTTGTAGATGCATTTTTAACAATTGTGCGGGAGGAGGGACCTGCGGAGCTATACAGAGGCCTTACTTCCAGTCTAATTGGAGTAGTTCCATATGCTGCCACCAACTATTTTGCTTATGACACCCTGCGGGAAGCTTACAAAAAGGCTTTCAAGAAAGAGGAAATTGGAAATATCATGACTCTTCTAATTGGATCAGCAGCGGGTGCAATCTCAAGTAGTGCAACTTTTCCCCTGGAGGTGGCTCGGAAGCACATGCAGGCAGGAGCTCTGAATGGAAGACAGTACCAGAACATGCTTCATGCTCTTGCAAGCATCCTCGAGAAGGAAGGTCTTCCAGGTCTGTACAAAGGCTTGGGGCCCAGCTGCATCAAATTGGTCCCTGCAGCTGGGATTTCTTTCATGTGCTACGAGGCATGCAAGAAGATACTGATCGAAAAAGAAGAGAGTTTAATTTCCTGAAGGGAGGTCCTAAATGAGAATGGACAGTTTTGAAGTTCTGCTCACTTTCTTGGAAGAAGGAAAGCAAAAATATTTTAGGGTAATATGCTCATTCTATTGGTTTTGGATTTCCTTGAACAAAGTTAAAGCTGATCGCTTGGGGTGGCTTACAGGGATCTAGAATTTTAGATATTACATTTTGCCTTGTTTTTTAGTTACAGTCGGGTATGGAACTCAGATGGGAAGGTTCTTGGTAGGTTTTGTTTTAAAGAAACAATAACCGATTCGAATGGCAGACTTTAAAGCAGCAAATTTTAACTGCATGTCTGCATGATTAAAGGGCTTTAACTGGATGCCCAGTGCCAATGGGGATTGAATTACCCCTACTTTTCAAATTCTTTACGTATTGTAATACCAAAGCCATCAATCACCTGACTTTTTTTTTTTTTTTTTTTTTTAAAGGAAAGAGGGTGGACAAGCCAAATCTATTTTAACCCCCTTTCCCACCCCCAAGATTCGAACCCGGGATCCGAAGCAGGGCTACCGCTACACGGCAACCATCCCAACCACGCCCTTGGGGGCCATCAATCACCTGACTGTTACATTACATTCTTCCGTTCTGTTCTATTCCTCAGTTGCTTAAATTTAATTCTTCTACATCCAAGGTTACCAAGACTGCCAGCTAATCAACCTATTTAGAAACGTTCATAATGTCAAGGAGTCCACAAATCTGCAATCGAGCCAGTGTCGCGGAAAATTATTGCAAGGGCAAGAAAATAATTTGGTTCACCTGGAGCCTGCCAGCCAGGCGTTAAGAACTGGTAAAATAGCTGACATGGATGGAAAATACTAAAATGAAATAAAGAAATCAACCTCCACACATGCAAAGCTATACATGATGGCGAGTTAAATTCCAGTAAGCACATGCCATTCCGACCAACACATCATTGATGAGTGTACAAACAAAAGATTCTAAAAGCAGTAATTTTCAGAGCCCACGACCGTGTTAACATTGAATTTCTCGAAATGAAAAGGACACTAATGATAGTCTAGTGTTCTTAATGCCAAAGCAATATTAACCAAGAAGGATAAATCAATTCTGACTAAACAGAGTGCACATTGAGGATTGAAACAAAGCCAGTCTTTCACTCACTATGTCAGATACCAAAAAAGACCCCATAGATTGAAGGTGCTTAACAAAATTGGAGACAAAAGATAGAACAAAAAAATCACT
Source organism: Citropsis articulata (assembly GCA_030449925.1). Taxonomy (NCBI): domain Eukaryota; kingdom Viridiplantae; phylum Streptophyta; class Magnoliopsida; order Sapindales; family Rutaceae; genus Citropsis; species Citropsis articulata. Next base: position 18,821,278 of record JASUUH010000121.1, on the reverse strand, counting down.
AAATAAATTTTGAATACTAAATATGGTGTTTCTACGCTCTTATCATAAAATTCACAATTACAAAACAAATTTAGGAGAATCATGAACGCAAAGCCAAAGATACCCCAACAATCAAAGAAAGTGACTAATTAAGCGTTCACCAATGCTAGAGCATTAAAAACCAGATACTAAAATGCAAACTCATTTCAACTCTGTTCTTCACCGTCGCCAACATCCCTCTCCTCAGCAGCAGCAGCCATCAGTTCATCAAAGTTTGCTGTCTTCTCCAGCCATATTTCAATCTGAAAAGGAGCATTACAAGACCAACAATCAGCTCCAAAATGTGATATTATAAAAAGAATTCTGTATCACATATATTCCAATGACTTGAACATCAACACAAAATATTAATCATGCTAGAGGGAAATCAACATTGCTCACAAAACCACGTCTACCAAATATAATGTACATAGAATTATCCAAACATATGATGAACTAAGTTCCTCCAAATCACCAGCTTTAAATAAAAAAGTCCCTCCAAATCACCATAAAATTTGACTACACTGGGAGAATGACAAAGAAGCAGAAAATCTAAAAGAAAAAGCTATATTGTCCATTCTTGCAATTTCTGAAAATGAAGGAATATGAAGTGGACCATCCCCAGCAGGTTTTTATGTTGCATGTATGATATATTAGTAAACCATGCAGAAATTGAAAGAAAGCACAAAAAGATAAAGCATTCATTTACCTTGGCTTTCTGGACAGGCCGTCCTCGAGATTCATCCCTCATATCAACTGTCGAGGTCATGATCTCTGCAAGAGTACATGTTAATTACTAAACAAATAGAAACTTCATAGGTGGGGTAAAATATGTCTTAACTGGAAATTAGAAAATCTTACTCTTCTCAACAGCCAAACCATTGTTTTTCAGAATTTCAGCAACTGTGACAACTGTGGCAATAGCTGCAGAAATAACGAGAAAAAAGAAGCTTTAAGCGCAGGATAAGCCATCATAAACATTATGTCAGAACAATGTAAGAAAGACTTGTTTGAGCCCATCAATGGCATTGGCATGGACTAAATGGAATTAAATACATTCAAACGAAAGCTAATTCGAGCACAAGTACGTTTGTCGAAAAATGTAAATGATAAGACATCACATGATGTTGAAGAAATCAGGAGCAATAAAAACTGTTCACAGGATAAACAAAGGAATACCCATTCCAAGGGCAGAGAGCTCCACCTCATTGTGCTGCTGCATATACCTCTGCAACCAGAAATGACACAGAACAAAAGGAATTATGAACTGAATAAAATGTTAAATTTTTCTAAAGCATAGCACACAAACCTAAATTAGATGCACACATACATCATCAAGAACATAAAACCCAGATCCCAACAAGAAAAAAAAAGAGAGTAAAACCCTAAACTACAAATAGGTCTCAGCAGAAACCTAGTAAGACATATTTGTTATATATATATTCAATATGTTTCAAAAACAAGAGAGAACAAAAAAAAAAATCTTAGTTAACAAGGCCAATCAAACGAATTGGACACGATACCCAAAAGCCAAAAATGCGAAGAATTGCTTCTATTTCGTTTCATACGGTTTCTGAGCATCCAAAGGCATTAAAACAAATCTAAAAATAAATTAAAAAAAAAAAAGATACCTTCGCGAGATTAACGTAGAAAAACAAGGGCTTCTTGGTATTAGAAACCTGAATTCGATTCTTCTTGTTTGCATCTACAGCCAAGTTCAGGTTGTTTACTCCCTCTGTAATTTCTTCCATTTTAGAACTTATTTACCAAAACCCTAATTCTTAGATTTCTCTCTTTTGGTGAAATTATTGTGAGCAAAACTTAAAGCTGCAGAGACCTGCAGGTTACTTTGTTATTTTAGTTTTCTTTTATATGGGGAAGGTGAAGACTGAGAATTGAGATTGATGTGTTACTTTTCACTGCGCCTTTTTTGGCCTTTATCCTTAGGGTTAATTTCTGTCTACGCCCAAAAAATTGAAATATACATTAAATAACCCCCTTGAATGTCTTTGACTTTTACGAATGAAAATATTAATGGTGCGTCTTCTTTTTGGATTAAAGAAACAAAATTCAAAATCAAGACTATTCACAATATTTATTTCACAAAATAAAGTTTAAATCAGATGTAAAATTATGAGATTTACCATAATTTGAGAATATAAAATGAGAAATTAATTATGGGGATTTGGATTGAGTCCCCTCTTCTTTAAATTTTCAATTTTATCTCCATTTACGTTTTAATATTCTCAAAATACCTTCGTTGTTAATTATTATTATTATTATTATTATTATTATTGTTGTTGTTGTTTTAATATTATTTTATTTAAATTTATTAATTATATTAATATTAACATTATTGAAATTTTCTTATTTTATTAATTTATTCATTATTTATTATTATAATTGTCACTATTTGGATAAAAATGTAATTTAAGGTGGTGAGTTGCCCAAAAACATAGACGCATTTTTGTTGAATTCGTGGTGGCGTGGTGTTAAAAACTTAAAATTACTGTTTCTGATACTTATTTGTTGTTCCGCAATTAAGGGTGCATTTAGTGCACCGTATTGTATCACATTATATTGCATTCGGACATTATATTGTAGTACAGTATTTGATGTTGCATTATACTATATTAATGTTATATTATATTATATTAATATTAGTTAAATTTATTATTAATTAAAATAAAGATAATTATTAAATAATTATCTTTATTTTAATTGTTAATATAAAAATATAATATCATAATATAATTGTTAGCCTAAAGGGCTATACATATTATAATTTTGATGATAACAAACATATGTATTAAGTGTTTTAATAATTCTTTTCACTCTAGTTTTTTGAAGGATAATCTTAAGCTCAAGAATAGGAATTGCGGATAAATCTAGTCTACAATTTCAGAATGATTTATTTTACGCTTTGGTTTAAGATTTGAAGCTCAATAGATGTTTTAGTAAATAATTATTTTGGTTTTGAGAAATTTGGTTTAAGATGAAAAAGTTTTAAATTTCGGAGTTGGACTTACTTATCAAGTTTTAAATCTTTTGGGCTATATTGTGACTTACAAAAGATTGAGGGTCTAAGTGAAAGTTTTTGAGAACTTTAAATCTTCTTGATAATTTGGTTAAAACTCAAAAAGGATCCATTTGAAAAGATTTACTATAGTTGGGGCCATACCATAATTTTAGAAAGTTTTGGGAACTATTTAATTTTAAATATTCCGAAATTGGACTTGTTTGAAAAGTTTTGATACTTTCTGGGCCATAGTATAATTACATAAAGAATTGGGGCAAAACTGTAATTTTGTGAACAGTGTTACTGTAGCAAAATTCAAAAATAACAATATCATTCATTCCTATTAAATCAATTATGAAAGACTAAATTGTTAATATTTTTTGGTTTAACTATAAAAACTCAACTCCAACTTCTTTTTAAAGACTAATGCAAGCATAAACAAGATCCCATAACATATATTGAGCTTCCAAATTGCAAAATCATCATAGATTAAATCATTTTGTGCTATTATTTGTGAATCCACTCTTATAGTGAGTTTATTGTGTAATTTTCATTTTGTTATAAATTGGTGTATTCAAGTGAGGAACACTTGGGATAAAGAGATTGGGATATAATCTCTTCATCAGAAAGGTCTATTGACACCGTTAAGTCATGTGTAAAGAACTTAAAGTCTTGGAAGGCTTGGATAGTGAAATCCTCAAGCTTGGTTGGCTTGGAGGCGTGGGCGTAGGGGATTAGAACCACGAAATTCTGTTGTGTTGCATTCTCTTCCCTTACACTTTTATCTTTAAGCATTGTTAAATTTATTGTATTTGATTTAATTGTTGCAAGATTTATTGTTTTTGTGTGCATTAAGGCATTAGATTTAATTGGTGGGCGTTTTGGTTAGCTTAAGTTTTAAAAACCCAATTCACCCCCCCTCTTGGGTTGCATAACTTGTTTTTCAATAATATTATTAAATAAAATAATATTATCATATAATTTATTTTTATAATTTATTTACTATATTATTGTTTAAAAAATAAAATAATTATTTAAATAAAATATATGCCTCGATTAAGGCAAAAGCTTTTGCTGTCACTACATTAGGCAAATCTAAACATTGGGTTTGTTTAATGCGCCATTTAGGTACATTTTGGTTCATTATGATGCACCACAATGAGCTCTTAAATTTCACCAAATATGTTCTTGATATTAATTCAATGTGAACAATATTTTATTAAGAATTATGTACAAAAAAATATGAGAATATCTTCCGGTGTTGAGGGAATTGCACGGATAGAGATTCAAAAAAGAATTGATCTAATTCAAGTTATAATCTATATAGGGTTCCCAAAATTATTACTAGAAAATAGACCGCGAAGAATTGAAGAATTACAGATGAATGTACAAAAAGAACTTAATTGTGTGAATCGAAAAATAAACATTGCTATTACAAGAATTGCAAATCCTTATGGACACCCCAATATTCTTGCCGAATTTATAGCCGGTGTTGAATGTTGAAAGTGTATATTTATAAATGAGAAAATCGTCATTTTACACTTCAAGTCTCACTAACATTGCTACTTTTATGTATTTAAGTCTTTTGTTATTTAATTATGTGTGTTTTGTTATAATTAAGTATTTTATGTATTTTAGGGGCATCATGATCGTTTCACAATGAATGAGTGATTAGACATCAAAATAGACATCACTTTTGAAATCAGGACGGTCGAAAACCTTAAGAGGAGTATAAAAAGAAAAATGGCACTGTTCACATGTACGGTATTGTTCACACGTACGATACTGTTCATGTTACTGTTCACACGTACGATGACGTGGCAGCATTTGATTGGACGAATGATGTAGCATTGACTGTTTATGTGGCGTTGATCGATGATGTGGCATTGACTGATGATGTGTCACGATCCTATTGGACTAACATTTTTATGTACTGTTGATGGATGACTTGGCAGCATTTCAGTGGATAAAAAATCTTGCGTACGGTACATGCACACACATGGGATTATTCAATATTCAACCCACCACTATTCAAACCGTGTTACTATACAAACCGCGTCACTGTGTAAACCATGGTCAAACTGCGTACTGTTCAAACCGCGTACTGTTGACTGATGACATGGCGCAATCTGAGCGTCCAAACTATTTTTAATCTGATGGTTATGATTTACTCAATGTATCTATAAAAATGGGGCTCTTCCCCCTAATTTGATACCCCTGAATCCATTTTTGAGTTTAGTTTTCTGTAATTCCTTCTCCATCTTGTATTTTCTACGTATTTTAATAAATTTTCATTTTACCCCTAGTTAAAAAATGAGTAACTAATTTTCTTTCAAGCTTGGGTTGATGGTGAAGTCTCAACATATTCTATGGGCTTAATTTGGTAAATTTATTTTCTCTTCCCCTCTAATATTTGTGGATGTTTTGACTTTTCGTCAAAAAATAGTAATAATCTTATCTAGTTACCGTCATGGTTAAACCGGCACCCTAGTACAAGGTTATGATTATTTGGCACGATAAGCCCTTAACACTATATTTATTTGAGCATGGTTCATGAGGTGTGGAAACCCCCCTCATCATTTAATTGGTATTAATAAAGAATATTTAACCCATGGAGCATGTTGATGCAGATATAGATACCCAAGTGCTTTATCTCAATAGATTCCAGTTTAATTTATTCATGTCATTCCAATTTAAATTCTAGTATAATCTAAATCACTTCCAACATAAATCCAACCACACATTTAAAAAGTTAATTCTACATATAATTAAAATCCACCTCTTCATGGGATCGACACTCGTCACTATTAATCTATTCTACAATATATTCGTGCACTTGCGAGTTCAATAAAATTTGCACAACAGCCGGCCAATTAAAAAATCGAGTTTCTTTTCGCAAAGCAATGAAAAAAGCTATTGAATTAACGGAACAGGCCGATACAAAAGGAATTCAAGTACAAATTGCAGGGCGTCTTGACGGAAAAGAAATTGCGCGCGCCGAATGGATCAGAGAAGGTAGAGTTCCTCTACAAACCATTGGAGCTAAAATTTGATTTTAAATTGGTAGAGTATTTTTTAAAATTATAACTTAAGTTATATATGTCCGTTTAAGATGTATAATAAATTATTTCGAAACTTGCAATGAAACGAATCTAAACTAAAATCATAGTATTATACTAGCCCCATGTCTTAGCTGGAAATTTCATTTCTTTTATGATTTATTTATAAATTTTAATTATTTTTTTATTTTTTATTGCTTTCATATTTTTTATTTTTTATTTTTAGATATCATATTTGAGTGTAGCTTATTTTGTTTTCTTTATCTAAATTAATAGAATCTATTTTATTATGTAATAATAGTTCAAAAGGAAATGATCTCTACACTACTTTTCTTTTGTCATATGTACATCTAATCATTATAAAACTTTGACATGTATTTTGCACTACCTTTATTTTTAAACTTTTATCAGTCAACTACTTTGACATTAGAAAATGGTTATTTTATCCCTAAATGAATTAAAAGACCATTTTCTTCTACAAGACTTTAAAAATAAAAAATTATAATTATAAAAATACCTCTAATTTAATAAAATAAATAAATCTTAAATCCAATATGTTAATTTTTTTATTAATATGATTTCATTTAAAAATTATCATGTTAATTTTTTGTAATCATAATTTTATTTTATTTGTATAGGGAAGTTTCTTAATATTATTTATAGGAAAGTTTACAATAATTATAGGAAGTTTTTCCTCTTCATGTTAATTTTTGTAAGCTTGTCTATACTTAATTTATTTTTAATTGAATTTAAAGGTATTCTTATAATTAGAATTTTTATATTTTTTTAATTTTATAGAATAGAATATTTTTTTAATTTATTTAGAAGTAAAATAGTTGTTTTTAATATTAAAGTGAATGACTGATACAAGTTTAGAAGTAAAGGCAGTATAAAATACATATGACAAAAGAAAGGTGCTACAAAGATAATTTTCTTAATTTAAATTTACTTTTGATAAATCTGCATTATTTGAGATTAGTTTTGTTTTTAAACTTTATTAAATAATATCCAAGTTATTAACAAACTTTGCCTCTCTATCATTTATTAGTCTTTATAATTTGTTTCGTCACCGAGTTTGAATTTATAGTGTATTTACTTGAGAGTTTAGGGAATGAAAATAAAGGAATGTGAATGAAACCTATGTTTACTTGACAAAATGTAATTTAGAAATAGAAATAAAATGTTTGGGTTCCACGTAAATTGGGAATAAGAAATGGAAAGCTCATTCCCATGGGGGGTTGGGAATAGGAATTCTTGTTTTTTTAACTGACTTTTATCTCTCTTTAAATTTTTTCATAGTTCCCGAATTACTCGTTCAAATCACACACTTAAATGCTACTTACACGAGTTATTATTGTTGTTGCTGTTATTATTATTAAAAATTTTTATTAACTTTATTATTTTAGTTATTACTGATTATTGTTATTATTAATTTTATTAATATTATCATTATTAACATTTTATTATTATTATTATTACCAAAATTTATTAAATTTATTATTTTAAATGTCATTATTATTATTATTATTAACTTTGTTATTTTAATTATTATTAATTATTTTTATTAATATTATCATTATTAACATTTATTATTATTATTATTAATTTTATTTTTTAATTAATATTATTTTTATAATAATATTTATACATGTATCTAGTTAATAAAAATTACATTATTTAGTAGTATCGGTATTTTCGTAAATTGATTCTCATTCTCATTCCTCATTCCCATTTATTTTGCTAAGTAAACACATCAATGGTAGTTCAGCACAATCACATTCCCATTTATTTTGTGTCAAGTAAACATTGGAATTTCATTCTTGTTCCCAGCCCATTCCCATTCCATGAAGTAAACGCACCATTAATGGAAAAAATATCAACAACAAATCGAAGAGTGCAATCACCATTAGGGATGGCAATTTATGGGCTTGGGCCGGGCTTTTCACATCATCCCACCAAGGTCGAGGCCCTTCAAAAGCCCGTCCAAGGACTGGGCTTTTTAATTTAATTATAAAATATTTTTTTAATTAAGAAAAAATATTTAAATTAAAAATAATTATCTAATACATAATAAAATAATAGTCCAATACATAAAATATTAGTAATATAACATAATAAATAACAAATACTAATATAAAAAATTAAAATAATTTGTTATTTTGAGTTTTTTCTTTTTTTTGTTTAAATTAAATTTATTTTTTATTTATAAGAAAAACCCTTGTCCAGCCAAGTTTATATATGTGCCTACTTTTGACCATATCCATGCCCAACCCATGCGGGCAGTTTAGTATGCCAAGACTTTTTTGCCATCCCTAGTCACCATAGACGCAGTTCATAGTGGTACATGGATGTGTGTCAACGTACTTAAGGGAAAATTGTAAATAACCCTTACATTTTTTACACACAATACTAGCGCTCCTGCTGTGTTTGAATTTCTTTCCTTTCTTGTGGGATGGATGAGTTGCTTATAAGGACGATCTTTAAGATTAAATATTTTCTTTAAATAAATTATTATAACAAATTCTTAAAATAAAATACTTATTTAGGGCTAGTAGAAATTATTGAAATGGTTACTTGCATATTTTCTTTTTTCCAAAGAAAAAAAGCATCACTTGGACTTACTTTGTTAATATAGAAAATTTTGTTAATAATGAATTGACGAACCATTTAAATTTAAAGTCCCAATTATTTTAACTGCTTCCAAACTTAGTGCATGTTTGGTTTATTTTATGATTATTCGATTATTTTAACTGCTTCCAAACTTAGTGCATGTTTGGTTTATTTTATGATTATTACTTATTTAATCTTATAAGCTCTTATTAAAATTTCTATTATTTTTTGTTTTTTTAGTAGAATTTTTCAAGATTAAGGCTCTATTTGATGCAGTTTTTCAAGTAGAGCTTATTTAAATATAGTTTTTATTAGTAGAGAAGTAGAGTTTTTACCGAAAAAATTATAGGTATTTGGTTGTCAATGACATGACAACTTTTATTAAAAAGTAAAAAATCACTTTAATAAGCAAGTTTTCAAAGTTATGTTATGAAAAGAATAAAAGAAGACTGTTAAATAAATGGAGAGTATTTTAGATATTTTAACATTTAAAAAAATTTCAACCTATACTCCCAAAAGTCCAAAATTTTTTCCTAGTAGAAATAAAATAATTTATTTAAGCTTCAAAAGCTCTACTAAAAAATCAACCAAATAACAACAAAAAAATTTAGTAAGAGCTTATCGGATTAATAAGCATTAATTACCATTAGATAAGTCATAACAAACAGACACTAGGTAAGTTATTTTGGCTTTGCTAATAAAAGTTTAAATTTTGGATTATTGCAATAGAAGTTGATTTTTTTTAAAAAATTAGAATATCTAAAATATCCCTTGCTTATTTAAAAATCTTATTTTATTATTTTTATAATATAACTTTTTAAAAAATATTTATTAAAGTAATTTTATAATTTTTAAACAAAATTTTCATTGACAACCAACACTTAAATTTTTTTTTGAAATAAAAGCTCTATTTAAATAACTTTTATTTGAAAAGTTATGCAAATAGATGGATGCTTAATGATCTACCAACTAATTGGACTTGCTTTGATAATCACAATTCATTATAAAACTTTATTATGTGAAAATAAATAAGAATATGAAATCAAATAAAAGGCATCAAAATTTCATAACTATCGTTATTTTTGGTCCCCAATGCAAAAATATTATTGCTCAAAGTCAGCCCAAAAGACATATGCTGCAAGCTGCATTAACTGATGCTTTCAGTATGTCGAAACCATTTGCAGGAGAATTAAACAATCAACAAAATAGACTTCTGTTTGCCTCAACCTCAATGCATAAGATTGACTCGAGTAGTATAAGCAAAAACCAATTACTTTGAAACGAGCTTAAAAAATCCAAGCAAGAAAGCCATAGAGCTAAGGCTGAAAGTATCTCCAAAAAAAAAATCAAAATGCAAAGGGCGTACTTTTCCAATCTATTGCCAAACTTGTAGTTAGTGTTCAGCAACTATTTCAATCTTGAATTCTTGTAAACCATATATTTATTTAGCCCTTCGTTTAAAAGAAACCACCATCAGGAAAAGAGGCATGTTTAATCCCAATTAGGGATGGGCGTCCGGTTCGAGTTGATCCTAAAACCCGTTTGATTTAAATCCCGATCGGGTTACTTAAAATTTAAAAAACAAAGAAATCCTTAAATTTTTAAATCTAATTCTATAATTCTCAACCTCTTCCACCTCTCATTTTTCAATTCTCACAAATCCATCCCTATCTCATTTAAAGTCTCAATGTTAAAATAAAAATAAAAAAATCTCAAAAAATGAATTAGCACTACTATTGATGTCACTAGAAAAATCCAGCCCACGTGAATATTATGATGATGATGGTGATTATATTGCTGAGATGGGAAGCATTTGATACAAATACAAGTTTACCTATTCGAGTATTCCTTCGTAGTCACATCGTCATCTTTCGATCATGCTGCTGTTGGATTGTTTGTGTTTGTTGGGACAAAAATGTTGGGATAATATGTTCTTTTAAAGCATATTAATTTATTTTCTAATTAATAAAATTTTTGAGATATTTTAATTGCTTAAATATATTGAATAAGGTCCGTTTAATCATATTATATGTATTTATGTGATCATCATATGGATTCACAAAAGACATAATATACAAGTTATCTTATGATTAAATAAATTAAGTTCATGATTGATAAACAAAAGTTGACGCCTATTTACGTTATGTTTAGGTAGTAAATTCATTGAATGATTTGTCTTAATCATGAATTCTTGATGTATGACTACATCGAAATTTGGATCGCATATAGATTTAATTAACCTTCGAAATGGACCGACTTATTAAATCTTAGGCATTGATTCTTTGTAATCTTAATCTTGAGTTAATTATGATTTCACGATTATAATTGTTATTCCATTTGAGTTACCAATGGGCATGACACAGGTCAAGACACCCAGTATTGTGGGCGTGGTCATTACTCCAACCCAACCCATTATTAAATGGTTGAAATAAAATCAACCCAACCTAATTAAATAATATGTTCAACAACCTAACCCTTAGATAATCGGGTTGGGTTGGGTTGGGTTGATTGGGTTGAATACTTGAAGGTTAAATCAAAATTAAAAATTAAATAAAGAAAAATATATGAAATTGGAAATAAAACTTATTGAAATCAAATGTAAATACGTCATGAAGTATTTGACAAAGAAAATTGAAAAACTAACTATATTAAAATTGAGAAAATTTCAACAACGAGCTTCTAGACTTTGTTCCCAGCTTCCCGCATCTCTTTTTCAAATTCCAAATTCAGAACTTTAGATAATTAGCTAGTATAATGTCCTGTAAAAAAATGAAATTGATTTATAATTATGTACTGTTGATTGAAAGAGTGAGTTTAGATATAAATTAGAGTTTAGAGCAATAAATTTAATAATGAAATAGCCTCTTGTATGAAAAGAATAAAAAGAGAATAAAAAATAGATTAGCCATTTAGGTCTTTAGGGTTTTGCAATTAAGAATTTTCTTATTATTATTATTTATATGGGTTGGGTTGGGTTTGATGGGTTCATCATAATTAACCCAACCCAACCCAATTATTAATTGGGTTAAAAAAAATTGACCCAATTAACCTATAAAAAATCACTCAACCCGTCAAAATTTAATTGGGTTGGATTGGGTTGGTTCATTGGGTTGGGTTTTTCCAAGCGATTATGAGTATATGTTATTTTAAATTTGTATATTTATGAAATACCATGATGCTGATAGTAATCAGAATGGCATAATAGTCAGTGCTGGCTAAAGCAGCATAAACATCACTAAAAGCAGCATTGCAAGAATCAACAACAGAATTTGCATCGCATCAAATATTAGTGCTTGAATGGTAATAATTATCGTAATTCAAGCTTATGAACTTGTTCGAAAGTCAGAGCCACCCAAATTCCTATGCCCATACCTACTAGCCCTACCACTGCCAGCAAAAGAAAAATTCTCAGCATATTGGCTAAGCCAAGAAGGAACTTCCTGTTTTGCCTCCTGCATTAGATCAGCAAGTGGCTTTGCTAATGGTAGGTTTTTATCACTGTAGGATGCAGTTGCCAGACCAGAAATACCAGCACGGCCTGTCTGCCCTATCCTGCGAACATAATCATCAATGCTTTTGGGCATGTCAAAGTTGGTGACGGGGGCAACATTTGGAATGTCCAGGCCTTGTGAAGCAACATCTGTTGCCACCAAAATTAAAGTAATACCTTTCTCAAAAGATCTCAGTGCATGTTCCCTCTCCTTCATATTTAACAAGTAAACTGAGTTCTTGTCAGGAAGAAACAGGCAAATATGACGAAACAGCCACAGTAGGATTGGTAAGAGTCCTATTATTGTCAATCCAATAATGATAATACTTGCCAGTAGTATGGTATTTAATTCTGGAGATGTATTAACAGCAAAAATTTAAAAAAATAATAAAAAAAGAGAAGAAGAGAAAAATTGATGACTTCAATTGAAAAGAAAGGCCTTTTCTGCATACTCCAGCAAAATTTGGTTTTCTTCAGTTGCAGAACTATACTAACTGTATCAGAATAAAGGAACTTTAAACATAAGAGCATAACAAGCCACATCAGTAAAAAAAAAAAAAGAATCGACAATATGATGTCATCTAAGAGCAAGATTGTAAAGGCACGTTCACGTAACTTCTATGTTAAAGACAAGCAAAATGCCAAAAAGTAGATGAACAAAGGAGATAATCTAACCCTTTGCACTTTGTCACCATGTATCGCCGTTGCAGGTAAACCATTCCTGGACAACCAATGTTCTAATGCATCTGCTCCTCTCTTTGTTTCTACAAAAACTAGAGTTAAGTCAAGCTACAATATATACAATTAGTTAGCATTTTGTATTTTGGCAATTTAATAGAACTTAAATCTCAAAATTGTCACAATTTGGCTACACCATAACTTTGCACAGAATACATATAAAGCTCAACCAGCACAAGGCCAAGTCATCTGAAGAAGCAGCTAAGAAAAAAATACCTTGCCATGAAATCCATTAGGCTTTTGGGAGCAAAGAACACTCATGAGATGGCTTCGTTTTTCCATTTCTTGAACTAGTTCAACTTTTTGGGCAATCAAATCAGTGCTAGAACCAACTTTATCATTTTAAGGGACACTCTTGATCTGTCAATCATATCCACCAAGTGCCCAGGAGTAGCAACTAAGATTTCCTCACCTTTCTCCAAATTACGAAACTGTATTATGATAAAGTTCAATTCAAGGGACATAAAATATTTTCTATCCAGTGAAGTGTAAAACTAGAACTCTTGTGATCATTCAAAAAAAAAAAAATGTAAAGGTATAAAATAGAGTGCAAAAAGCGGGAAGCATGAATAAAAATTACACAACTCATTAATTTATGGAAGCGGAAAAGAAAATCTTAGGTTAAACAGAATTGAAGCAGTGTAAATATGAATCCATATAAATGATAGCATCAGCACAAGTGAAATACCTTGCGACAGCCAACAGCTGATTACCCCTCCTCTAGAGAGTGTGTGTGTTCAAATAAGAGTATTTTATAGATCTTAGGTTATTATATCTCCAATGCTTAACACCATTTAGGTGTAACACCAACACAAAAAATATACTTTTTTCACACCAAATTATTATTTCATCTATAATCCATTTATACCAAATTTTACACCAAATTTTTTTTTTTTTTTGTTCTTTTAATTCTTAAGAATTAATTCAATTAACACAATAAATATTACTATTAATATAGATAATTAAGTAATAAGTAATTTTATATCGATTAACAAAAAAATATATAAAATTATTAAATTTGCATTTAATTCACTAAATTAGTACATTATGAAAATTAAACATTACATTAATATAGAAAAATACAATAACAATAATAATACCCTAGTTATTTGAATTAGTAGATTTGAATTTGTGTTAATTTAATTTTTTTATTTTTAATTTTGTAATAGGTAATCTAGTAATTAATGTTATTGACATTTTATTTTTATTATTAATGTTTGTGTTGAATATTTTTTATTTAAAATATTATTATAATATTCAAAAATTAAAAAATAAAATAAAAATAATAACAAAAAAATAACAACTTAAAATATTATATAAAATAGGACATATATGAAAATAAGAAAAAGTAATAAGGATATTTGAGATTTTTTTTTTCTAACACTAAATGAATTGTGTTACACCATATTTTGTGTAATACTATTTATAACACTATTTTAGTGTTGGTTTTGGTGTTACATTGGAAAAGTATTTTATACCAAAAATAATGTAAAAAATAGTTTAATGTTAGTTTTAATGTGCCATTAGAGATGACCTCAGTGATTGGAAACAACCATTTTAACACTTTTTGGATGCAAAGCTCGAGAAAAGACAAGACAAAATGAGTTCATTATTTGTTATTCTAAATCTACACCTTGATCATGATAACATGAAAAAAAAAAAAAAAAAAAACTAAGAACATGTTCTTTGAAAAAGATATAATAATGAAATGTACAAATGAACCTGTTCCATGACGGGTGCTCCTCTATATGCAACCACAACCTTGACCTCCGTATTGTAAGCAAACTTTTTTGCTTCATCATGAATCTATGCAACTCAACCTAACAGGGAAAAATAAAAGGGTGAGGTAAAAAAAACAAAACAAAACAAAAAAGCACAAAACTCATGACCGATCGAAAAAGCAAATTAACCTAACCGGACAACTCGCGAGTAAGGGACAAAATAAGAGCAGTCGGATACGCAACCCTGAACCCACCACGACCCGCCCCCTCCCTCTTAAGCGGGTCGCTCAAAATCGCATGAATGATCGGAAAACAAAATGCAGCCGTTTTGCCAGACCCAGTCTGTGCATACGCCATCAAGTCACGCCCCGCAACCACTATAGGTATCGCGTGGCGCTGCATGGGCATAGGCTTTATGTACTTGCACCTCTTGATGTTTTGGCTCAACGCTTCCCACAAATCAACCTCAGCAAAACTGGCCACCGGGGGAGGAACATCCGAGCCAGACACCTCCACCGCAATATCATCAAAGTTGATGGCTTACCTTCACTCTTACCGGTACTATCACTACAAGAAAAATGATATTTTATTACAAAAAAATTTAGTCACTAAAGATAACAAATTAGTCATCTTATATTTTCTATTACAAAAAATTCATCGTCACACGTTAGTCGTAGAAAGACCGTCTTAAAAAGTTCTAACGACCAAAATTATTTTCGTCATATTAAAGATATGCTTTTGTGACAAAAATCATTGTCTTAAAATTAAGTTAAAATTATCACAAATAGTATTAAAAATAGTCAAATTAGATATTCAAAAATGCAATTAATGACAGTTCATATTTGTCACAACGGGTATTTTATAGTGACTGTAATATTTGTCTCAGGACTATGTAAATAGAGTCTCAATAATTATTAAAAAAGTCATTTTAGATGTTCGAATATACAATTAGCGATGCTATTTTTTTGTTGTTGAAATTTACATTTCGCGATGTTACATAATTGTCTCAAATAGGTGTCATTTGTGACAATTTTTGCAAATACAATTAGTAAATAATTTAGTCTCAAATTTTTTATAAAGGCAATTTATAAAGTCTCACATAAATTTTAATAACAATATGTAGTCATAGAAATCAAAATTTAATGAGAAAAAAACCTTTAAAGTGAAAAATATTATTAACACAAATATAATTCATGACAAGGAAATCTAAAATCTAAAATGTAAAAAAAAAAATCAATAGTCTAAAAATAAGATTACATTGTAGAAGAAAATAAAAGTAACATTACACAAAAGAAGAAATATGTAAACCATAGTTGTTTCATAAATGCTTCGGCCTCCTCAGATTTGCTACTTTGTTCCTTGATTTTAATTTTTAATCCTCATTTTGTTGAGTCAATGGTGTAGTAGATGATGACTTCAAAGGTACCTGTCATTTTTAATCTTTACAAAATTAAAGATTTTTCCGAAAGTTATTTCACAAATTTGATCATATATTACTTCAAAATAACAATAGGATCAAAAGAATACAAGCACACAATCAACCTTGATTCACTTGCACAAATTTTGCATCCAAAACTCTTTAGATTAATCTATTAAACAGGTGGTGTTAAACTTGAACTAGATTAAATAATTAAGCAGCCAATGAATCAACATTTACAATAAATATAAAGTTGAAAGAAATAAGAGATTGAGTAAAAAATAATAACAATAATAATAATCATAAGATAGCTTACACATTTAGATTTTGTATGGAGACTCTTGAACCTTTTACGCCCACTCTAATACATCTTTTGAAACAAAGTTAACTAGGAGAGACTACGTGCCTTTTTATTACCCCAGAACAAAAGAAGATAAATTCATTAATTTTGATTAAACATACAACAACACATTAGGGGAGGAAAAAAAAATACACCGGGCCTTGTTGACCTTTATTAGTTTATTTAATCACTACATGTACACTTCCTAGCAAATCCAACAACATTTTGAGCAAAATGTACCAAGCCAAGCTTGAACACCATCCTTTGAACCAACATATCAAAGCTACCTAATATTTTATAGTTAAAATTTTGCAGCTTAAATATTCTATAACTCTAACTTATAATTCTATCGGTTGGACTTGAATAACTTATTAACTCTTATCATTATATTAATACTAGCTACAATTTTCTTTAAAAAATAAAGAAAGATGATAAATTACATACCAAAATAAAGGGAACAGTAATAGCAAGATCCTAATTTTCTAAAGTTCTTATGAAGGAATTTTTTTTTTTTTTTTGGGGAAGGGGAATCTAATGTCATTACATCTAATTCCTAAATCCACTGCCCAAATTAAAAAACAAATTCATCTTATTATACTAATTGTGCAAGAGTTTCTCAAAACCTAACAAGCTTTTTCTTTATTTATTTGCACGTATTTTCTGTTTTTCTTTTACTACATTCTCTTAGGAATTTTATCAAACACTTGATAAGCATAAAAATATTAAAATAATGGAACAAATAACTTCGATTCCTAATTTCGCCAAATACAAAAAAAAAAAAAAAATTCTGAATTTCACTTAATCCAATCACAACTAAAGTAATCAAAATTAAATTAACTGAGTTCATAAATGATACTTACAATTTCGAAGTACATGGAGAGACGAGAGTGAATCTTGTTGAGTGGCTTATTTTGGCATCCATGAGTGGATTGGTGAGGGTGGCGTTCTTTCGGGCGGCAAATGGCGTGATTCTAACGGCTCGCGAGGCAGAGTTGAGATGTTGCCTCCCCGAACTAAACGTATCAAACAACAAACAAACAATATATTTCTGAAGCAAGGAAAAATATGGAAAGGGAAACAAGACAAATTTGATGACAAAATTAAAAACTTTTACTCAATAAACAATACCCAGATAAGAAAATTGAACAAAAAATACAAGGAGAAATTGAAAAATTACCGTGAGTAGAAGAAAAAGACAAGATGGGTAAAGACTTTATTAAACGAATTTTGAAATAATTGTTCACACACACACACAATTGGGGGGGAGTAGGGTAGCTTTTAAGGTGAAGTGGCCAAGGAGGGAGAAGATTTAGGTCTTATTTAAGTTTAAGTGTTTTTAAAAAAATATATATTATAAGGTTCTTAATAATTAAATTAAGTAACTATTATAAGGTTCTTGTAGAAATAAAAAAGAAGCTATTATGAGGTTATTATTATTGATTTGAAAAAAAAACTATTATCATTTTTTATTAATCCAAGTTAATTATTTTAAGGCTATTATTTTAATTTTTATTAATCTAACATTGTTAACCAAAATTTGTATGAAGAAACAATAACGTGTCTCTAAAAAAGGAAAAAACATTGGTTATTATTCTTTTTTTTTTTCAGTGATGTAAAGTTCATCACAAAAAAATTTTAGTTAGATACTAAATAATTCGTCTTTGAAAAAATGATCATGAAATACAATATTATTCAAGACAAAATTTTAGATTACTATTTTCTAGTTTTGTTACAATAAGTAATTATCTGTGACAAAAAATAGGGTCTCAAAATTAACTAAAACCATATTAGCTTTGGAGACTAATATTTTTTTGTCACAAATTGTTTGATCAATTTCACATCTCTCATTCAGTTACGAAATAATTATGTCACCTATAATAAAATTTTTCTACCATATTTTTTGTCATAAAAGATGATATTTAGTTAGAAAATGATTAATTTTGGAGGGAATTTTTTGCGCTAAAAAAAGCATATCCTTTTGTGACTAATTTTATGTTTGTCACAAAACATTTGATTAGGTGACTAATTAATGGGTCCTAAAACAATTATTATTGGTTACAAAGTATAACATTAGTCAAAACAAAATTATTGGCTACGATTTCAAAAAATCGTCATAATAAGTAATATTTTATGACAAAATCCATAGAAGTCATAAAAGAAGTTGTCTTAAAAAGTCAAATTTCTTGTAGTGTATGATCATCATCATCATCATTATATTGTTTCAACTCCAGTTGCTCAAACTTGTTGATCATGTTGTTTTAGGGAGTCAGGTTTTAAGCTAGTGTTTGACGGGGCTCGAAATGAGTCTCGGCCACGACCACGGCTGCGTCCACGGCCTGGAGTGGGAGGAAAGCTAGCGAATTGGGTTAAGTTGAAACGATCATAGGATGGAGCTTGTGAGGCTCCATTATCGCTGTAAGACGGACTAATGTGCGGTGGAAGGTGGGTTGGCAGAGTCCGGTGAGTTTGGTGGGTTGACTCAATAGGTTCGTTCGGTGAGAAGATGAGAATATGAAAAGGTGTTGAGGTGAGGTGAGTATTAAAACTCAAGTGTTCAGAGGAAACTGAGCTTATTTTTTCTCCTTCCCCATGCCGGCCATCATGAGGGCCGTGAAACAATAAGAGAAACAGATGCGATTGATGGGGAATAAGGAAGAAGGAAGAAAATGAAATGCATTTCCCAGAGAGTAAGAGGTGTGCAGGGTACTGTGTTGGAGGACTGAGAGAATTTATCTGGACTCTATTCATGCACGCACGTGTTGGAATGTTTGACGAATTTAACCTTGAACTTGACGGTGGGGACTCCTGTGGTGAGGTGGAGATTGATTAATAGGTGTTATCTGAAGAGTAGGATTAGAGTGTTTGCGGTTACGGACTGTGAAAATATATGTTACTAAAGTGGGATTAGGGTTAACCGTATTGGCTACTACCGGGTGTAGCGTAGTTCCCATGCGCGCACTAAAATCGATTGGCGTGTTGGTGCTGTTAAGGAGCTCAAACGTCCTCTACTCTCTCCCACAAGGGAGCTCGCCACACTGATTATGGTTTAATTGACTAATTTTCTGTATCTTCTTAATATTTATTTATACATACACATCGATTACAATATCAAGAAGTCAAAGAAGTCCCTAATTTCCAATTAATTATCATCACAATCATTCATCTTCATTAACGAGTTTCAGTGCCATTGTTAGTAATATTAATAGGTGAGAATGGCTTAATAGTCATTTGGTTTGCATTTTCGTTTTCTTGTTTTGCAGAGCACGTGGTTATTTTCAAAACTACTACTGCCACTCTCCAAAAGAATGTCCTCACAGACAGATTGCAGGCTTGCAGCAGCAACCAGGACTGGCATTCCTATCGCATGTGGGTTACTTGACCATCACGTTAACAGAATTTTACATCATAAATCTCCTTTTGATTTGATGATGCATTTTTTTTTTTTTTGAGGCCTTCACTTTGATCGGAATTGATACTCTTTCACCAAACAATGAAATTGCAGTGTTGGTAGGAAATTTTATTTGATCTAATTGTTGTGTGACACATATAAAATAGTTTTATGTCCATTACACTGTTATAAAATAGTTTAATGTCTTAAAAAATTGTTCTAAGATGAATCAGCTCTTACTATTCACAAAATCATCCCTCCAAATCAAGCTTTTGTAATGTGTTGGGGTTGAACCAAAATCACAACCAAACATAAAAGGCATTTTGTAAGTGTGTAAGTGGGTGTGAGGTTAATTTTGTTGTCACAACTCAAAGTAGCTAACACTGGAAACATTTTTCAATTATAATAGTTTATTACTTGTTTGATATGACTTATATAATAATCATAAATACTTATTTAATTTCATAAACTCTTATTGAAATTTGTATTGTTGTTTTTTTTAATAGTAAAGTTTGAAGATTAAATATGTTATTTTGTCTTTATTAGTAAATGCTTAAATTTTTGGCTTTTTTAGAGTAAAGATTAGGAAGTTTTTTTTTTTTTTAAAAAAATTAAAATAAATAAAATATCTTTTACTTATTAACAATCTTTTTTTATACTTTTTATAACATAACTATAAAAAACTTATTTATTAAAATAATTTTATAATTTTTAATAAAAACCCTCATTAACAATCAAAAAGTTATATTTTTTTGATAAAAAACTCTGCTCGTAAAAGTTATACTAACAAAAACTCTATTTAAATAATATTTATTTGAAAGCTATACCAAATCAAACCTTAATCACATATCAATAAAATAAATAACACGAGATAAACGGAGCCATAATCATATATCAATAAAATAAATAACACCAGATATACTCCAATTTCCCAGCTCTTGAGTTCTCGTATAAAATAACCACTTAAACACACACACACACACACACTGACTAAAAAGCCATTGCGTAAAAGTAAATTGGTTGGACCAAAAGTCAGCGGAGTTTGTTTAAAAGAATTATTGCAATAACCTATGCATCTCAGTTTAAACAGGATGTGCATCAAATTACATTTAAAGTAATTACTTCTTCATACACAACCATTGTAGATTGTTGCACAGATAATTGATGACAGTTGCTCCAACAAGATGTATGACATGTTTTACACTCTACTAGTCCACTCAGTCCAGTGTCCTTTTGAGTTTTTTCTATAATACGCTACACTTCAGTTCAGCTTTATTAGAGCGTCTCAACGGGGCTACTTTCAGTCAGAAGTCGTTTCTCTTCCTCTTCAATTCTTTGCAACCATCTTAATCCAAGATCACATCCTGCTTGTGCCGCAACCTCAAACTGTTCCTTTGCCTTCTCAACTGGATTCATCAAATTGCTTTCCAAATTTGCTCTTGCTTTCTTAGCTGCGGAACCCCGCTTTGCATTCAATTTTGTTAAACATTCTGGGACTTGCGCACCTAAGGTATGCTAAAGCATCAGTAAGGGGAAGCACAAACTAGGAAAACTAGACATTATTTACTTTCTTTCTAGATTGCCAAAATTATCCCCGCCTACCTAAATAATCTTCCAGGCGAAACGCACAACTACCTCAGGCATATTTAGTTGAACCTCTTTAGTTTCACTCAATGATACATTCTCTTTGGGTGATATGTAAACACAGTTAATGAAATAGTAATAAATCAATAGACAATGGGAAAAATTTCAAGGATCCCCAAAAATATCAAGGAATACATATGAAGGTGAGAATGTGCTAAGTTGCTAACCTCTAAGAAGAAGAGATCCATAAGCTATAGCGGCACCTGCATGTCCCTGCACATACTTGAAGACTGAAAGGTGAGATTGTTGCTGACATGCTTGTTAAGCATTCTCAAAACCATAAAGATTCTTTAATATCTTGCACTTTTAGTTGTATTATTTCAACATCTACCAGAGCATCTACTTGATCAAGCATGAAGTTTTTTTTGAACTTCTCGATATCACAGTCAAAGATGCATTGATGTTCAAATTAATCATTTTTGAACCAGGCTTTGTTTATTTCAACCACATTCAAAGCAAAATAATTAAATTGATTCTCAATTAGCTCAATGTCTAACAATTGAAATCCAAACAACATTAAAGCTATCTGTTCATTCTAAAGTACACTCAAACTTTACATAACTTTCAAATAGTTGACATCATTCAAAGAACCAACTACTTGATCCATCCCATTAAAAATTTCACTAGCTTCACCAACAACTATTTTTTTTCTACAGAAAGCTTCACGAGTGACCATCTGAAAGTCAAATTGATAAAAAAAAAAAACCATAAAAGTCAATATACAAAAACTAAACATAAAAAAAAATAAAAAAACAATCTGATAGCCAATTTGTCAACAAGTACAAGGTTCTAAAAGATAATTACCAGCCACAAAAAGTACCGTCAATGGTAACTAATAACTGAAAATGTCAAGCAATAAGAAAAACTTTACCTTCTCTGATGCCCTGTGGAAACACCATAATGCTGAGGCAATATCTTTCTTCACACAGTCCCCTGTCAAATATACAGTACCCAGAAGGTAAAGAGCACCTGGATGCAGCTAAAATATAATAAGATCCGTAAGATTCTGAGACATGTTTTGAAAGCATCATCGACATGTGTTTGCTTCGGTGAACATACCTGGTCAACAGCCTTCTCTATGTAGTAAAAAGCTTGTTGATCTGATTGGACATAATCATTCTATCCAAATTAAAAATCAAAATAAGGAATTACCATCTTTAAAAATAAAAAAAATGAATAAAAAGACTGATATAAATATATTCAGAAGATGGAAAATGCTGCTGGTATTAACCCTAACTACTGGAGGCATTAAGTTTATATGACATACAAACATGTGTCAAATTTTAAGACAGTGGGGTAATTGAACGAGTGTACTCCATGAACTTCTAATCAATATTTAGAATTAGCAACCTAAGTTACTAGCTGTACATGTTAAATAACAGAAACCTGCCTTTGTTAGGAACACGTGGGCCACAGCCCCTGTAACTTGGCCTTTAAATATGAAATTATTAGGCAAAGCCAAAGATAAATTTATTTTAAAATTTTATGTCAGATATAATAGCATATAGTGTACAGTAATCTAAACAACTAAGTTTGGCTTTAACCACTCATAAGTTGCATTCATGTGTCAAAGCCTCGTGTATCAGCAGCAATACAGTGATTTGAAGTCTAACCTCAACTCTCAAACGGCAACCTAATTCATACTGTGCATCTGGATCACCCATATTAGCAGCTTCTACCAATAATGCTGCTCCCCTATCATCAAAAAATAATAAAAAGTATCAATCATAAGAGTGGACATCATTTCCTAGGTAAAAATATTTTGAAAAGCAAACTAAAGCGGAAATGGACTGCTTGAGCGAGGTAAAGGGCTTACTTACACAGCTTTGCTCGCACCAGGAACGTGGTATTTCAAATGCAATTTGGATAACCAGTACCTCGCATGGGTATTCGAATTGTCAGCCTCCAAAGCCAACTCAAAATTCTCCTTTGCTGTCTGACACAACGAAGGAAAAAAAAAATCTTACATAATTTTTGACAAGAAAACAATCCATTTCAAATTTGTAGGACCTCCAACTTGCAGCAATCTGAACTAATATACTTCATTTAAAGGATTAAGATATTCTCCTAATGACTCACAACTAAACAAAATGAGTAGAAACACATTTTGAGGTAATACCCTGAATTTTTTTTTTTTTTTAAAAAAAGCTCAAACCAATTACCACAAACCTTGAGGAGAGGGATGAGGCGGCGATCATTAAGCTCGCAGTAATCGATGACCCTATCGACTTCTTTCAAAGCGCTCCACCCTTTTGCTATTAACTCCATTGCCTTTTTGTTTCTACTGTGTAGCCATCTCTGCAATTTAAAGTTAAACCCAGGAAAACCAAATAGGTAAAATGATACAGAGAAGGGAATTTTGAGAAAGGTTAAATGGGTTTACCTTTTGGTGCTGATTGGACTGGAGAAGACCGAGGGCGGCCGATTTCAAGGTGCTTGCCTTCGATATTTGTCTCTGCATCTTTACTGAGAGTATTGAGCTGGGTTTGAGTAGTCAGTGGGCAAATTCCATCAGCATCATGTTTTCGAAGATTTTGTTATTCGTCAAAACTTAAAAATGAGTGGGCGGGTCAAGACAACTTAATGGGCTCCAATTCCGCCCATCTCGCAAGTACAGAACCGGGTTGGGCTTGGGCATTTTTCCCAAGTCCGGTTTGGTTTGGCAGGTGGTTCAAAATTGGTTTCTTCTACTAAATATTTTTGCAGAATGCGGTGCTGACTAAACTTACATGACATGATGGCATTACTTAAACTAATCATGTCATGTCACATAAGTCATTACGTCAAATTATGCAAGATAACTTATGCAAAAGTTTGTAGATGTACCCTTATTACTTCAAAAATGAATCAAATTAAAAATGCTAGAAAAAGCTGATAAAATTCTTTACTTAATCCGTTCAGCTCTCAATAGCAATGAATTTACCCTTCGCTTCCTAGCAAATATTTGTCAGGAGGCAAATTCTAACACACATTGATAGAGATCATATTTGATATTTAGATGTTGTGACTTAAAATTATATCTATTGTAGTAAAAAAAAAGTTGTAACTATTAATTAAAAATTAAAAATTAATATGATTTTGAAAAAAATAATAAAAATTTTACATGATACAAGTGACCGCTCAAATTAACTTAACTTTTAAAGTACAATGACACATGCTTGTCAAATATTTCAATACCATCCAATCTCAACGTCAAGCTAGATCTTAATTTATCAATTTTATCTTCAGACTTTTTAACTAAAGAAGGCTTAAGTACTATTTAAAAAAAAAAAAGAGTAAATCCTAGAAGAGGATAAGGATTTAAAAAAAAAAAAAAAAAAAGAACTTACGTACGCCTATCTACCCTTTAAATTTGACTTTGTTGAAAATGACGTTGCTCGATAGCGATCCATTTCTTACCCCCATCAACAAATGTGACTTGTGTTTGATTTATAGGTTCATTAAATTCTTTTATATTTGTATTAATTTTTCATAAAATTCATTGATCTTAATCAGAACGATTGAATTCAAATCTAATAACTCAATTTCAAAATTTAAACCTTAATTGAAATATGAAATTAATCAATATAACCCAATAGAAGTGTTTAGAATTCAATCCGATCCGCTCAATTTGTCTGATCCGTAAAAATTCAATTCATAAAAATCTCATCTGTGGATTGGTGAATTGAATTGGATTAAAAATTTAAAAATACGCAGTCGGTGAATTAAATATGGATATACTTTTGTAAACTATAAAACTCCGTAAATCCACAAAAAAATAAAAAATATATATTTATTTAATGAAAAAATAAAACTTGTAAATATGATGTTACTACTTACTAATAAATAAATGAGTTAAAATGTAGTTACATTAACACCATATCTTATCCGATAATAATATAATAAACATAATTAAATAATTAAATAAACAAATATAATTTTCTAAACAGTTAATTTTAGTTAATTTTCATATATTGATTTAAACAAATAAGATTTTTTCTTTTTATTGTGTTATATTTTAAGACTTTGAATGCATTATTATATTTTTTATTTAAACACTTAATTTATTTAAATTTTATTTAATTTTAATTTAATCAGTAATAAAATTATTTTTATATAATAATTTGTTTATTTAATTAGTTCATATAATGAACAGAATAAAAAATTTTTAATCTGTAAACCAATCCACAAAATGATAGATTAGATATGAATTGAATTAAATCTCCATCAAATCCATAGACATATGAATTTAAATTGAATTTACCAATTTATAAATTATATTAGATTAAAAATTTACAATCCATAAAATCACGAATCAAATATAAATTAACTTTTTATTCATAAAATTCAATTTGCGAACACCCTTACAATCTAATTCGTTCCTTTCGTACTTACCTTTGCGTTGCGTGCCTAACTTACGCGTCTAAGTGTGTTGTATTAGATATTAGTAAAGCATGATTATGCTCAGAAGCTAGCCGGACCTTTGTTAAAAGATAAACAAAAATTCGGAACTTTACCTTTGATGCTAGATTATGGCACGTGGTCATCACGTGCTTTTAGAGTCTTGACCAGGGTGGGTACGAAGGAAAATGACAAAAGCTTTCCGAATTTTCAACTATTTCTTTATTATTGGCGATCATGTCAAAGATATGCCCGTTCCTAGTAAAAACGTGCACGTGTTTGTTCTTTTGTTGCTGTTGAACAATTATTTGATTTCGTGTACATCACGTTTGTCTTTATTTTATGTGAATTGTGAAATTACCCCTTAACTGCTACCCTAACCCTAACTGTTGGACATCGAAAATATACGTACGTTTTTTTAAATTTTTTTTTATAATATCTTTACACCACCTTAAATTTTAATTTTAAATCAATCATTCACTTTTTGGTTAACCCCCTATGGCGTTAAAGAATAAAGAGTAAAAGATTATTTTACCCATGTACAACAAGATGAGAATAAATTTATTATTTTATCCTCTTAGTTAAATTCAGAGATAAAATAGTATGTCATCCAATATTTTTTTAAGGTGGCTGACAAAGCTTAGAAAAGATGTTAGTTGATATAAAACTAAATTTTCAACTCTTCCAGTAGTAAGGAGATATTGTTAAAAAACCTTAGTACTTACATTGTATTTTCGGTAGTCTTAAAGTCATTGGGAGGCAATTTCCCTTATTTTATCTAAGTAGATTTTTTTACTGTATATCTACTACCAAACAATAATTTTATTGTTTGGTTTTGAACGAAAGTTTTTATTAATGTTCGTAAAATGTTATAATAGACAATTTTTTAAAAATTATGGAGACTATAAAACGAAGAAAGAGTATTTTAGATAATTTTACTTTATAAAAAAATTCTATAGCCTCTATGTTTAAAATTCAATAAATGAATTTTTACTAATAGAAGTAAGATTATTTAATTCCTTAAAAAATTTATTTAAAATATAACCAAATAATACCTAAAAGTTTAAAAAGAATTTTTAAAATTAAATATTTACTTTTAGGTATAAGCTAAGTCACACAAAGAACGCACTCCACATAACATTATTATGACTCCATTTTCATTCCATAATAAAGAGACTCTATTCCCATTTGTTGTTAAATATAGGGAGTTTCTCCCACAAATATGACTACAATAGATATGCTCTGATATCTGGACTTTGCTAAAATAGAAATGATCTACCTTAAACAAAATGTCAGTATTAAAAAAAAAAAATTACATGTGAAGATTCTTTAGGTGTACTAAACTGTCTTTTAAAGCATAAAATAAAATATAATTAGCACATCATTATTTTTATTTTTAAAACTGATATAATAAATAAAGTTTGGATAATTTTATGATGCCGTTATTTTTTAAAATTCTTGCCTCAAACAAAAACCGAAATTATTTAAAATATTGTAACATGTTTGTTAATAGGTTAAAAATGTTATTTGAAAACTTAAAAAGATGAATTCTTAGTTCAGAGTTTTTATCTCTCACATTCCTTTGTTTGAAAGCTAACTTTACCTTCCAATTAGTGAGGATATGTGTGATTGTTTAAGTAAAGTTGCAGCTGAAAAGAGGTAGAACGACACTCCCAAGAACAAAATGGTGAAGCCTTGCAATTTAATAACTATTGCCTCATCACACGAGCAAGGTCAGATCGAGTACAAGAACTCCACGTACATGCACTGCTGCTTAGTAAAACACACTACCTGCCTCTTTAAACTATGTTAATATAGTTTTTCACTTATATTATGAAAAATATTTTATATCTTTAATAATTTTGTTAAAATTATTATTTAAAATTTATATTTAATATCGTTGGCGATATTCATAATGTCAAGTTGAAGTTTGCGAAGGTCTCCAGCGTCTAGCTCTTAACTCTCTTCAAAGAGAAGAAGGAGAAGCTAAAGGTCTTAAGAAATAACATCTTATCATGCAATCTATTGATAGTTTTTCAAAGAAATTGGAATTTCATTTTTTGTTATGGTGTGGATTTTGCGAACAATTTTTGGTATTATATAGCGAATGTATTGCTTTGGTATAATAATAATAAAAAAAATCCCAATTAGTGAATCTTATTAGTTTCTTTGTTGATGAGAATTTGATTTTAACTTTGTGCGGAACAAAAATATTATGGAAGCACAACATGCAATGAATGCCAGAATCAGTAAAAAAAAAATTTAATTGTCACGGGAATAAAAATTCAATTGGTTGCCCCTCTTGATATTATGCTTAATCTGTATTTTTTCAAGTTTACGATGTCTGCTGAGTAAATAAAAATAAATGACGATGGCACTTTGAGTTTTTGTGTAAAAATTATTTTATTTAAATTAATAATGACATAAATTAATTGATTAGATAAAAACATAAATAATAAAAAAATCATAAAAATTTTTATTACTTAAAATTAACGAATAACATTCAAATTGTTGGTCTTGAAAAAAAAAAATATAAAAAGAATTAAAACATTGGAATCTAGAGGTTCACGGCAACCATGCTCTCGGTATTATAGAAACATAAATGATCGTAGAAAGCTGGTGGGGACAGATTGGTAATAATAAGAAAAACCGAAGGCTAAATCCGTCTCTCAAAAATTGCGTAAACATCCCAATCTTTTGGTGGCACTCAGTGAGAAGGACTTAAAGAACTTCCCGGTTTCGCAGTATCCGCAAATATCACGCGTTTGATTTTTGAATTTGTTCGATAAAGGAGCGGAAATGGGAGCAGTGAAGAAGATCTGGAACGAAATGGAGGTTGCAGCCGAAGCTCGTGAGAACGGCAGCACTGAATTCCTATCATCTCCTCTCATCGTCGACACCTCTCTCTCTCTTCCTCTTATGACCCCCCGCGTCATGTCTGTTCCATCTCTACGCTCCGTTTTTTTATTCAAACTGAAACTATTCGATCTTACTTTTATTTTTTTTTCTTAAGATTACTTTCAGCTGAGCTAGAGTTTAATGCAACTTTCTTTTTTTCATTTATACATTCTTTTCTTGTTGTGATTTAAATTCCTGGCAGTGCCTTGTGCAAGGATCTGTTCAAGCAGTGGTCAAAATTGGATGATTCTTGTTTCTCTGTCGATACAGTATCCGGTGGAATTACAAATCTGCGTGAGTATATTTTTGCAAATGGTTCTATCTAATTGCCTAAGTTTATGAATATTGTTGTAATTGCTTTGGTTCTCAATTCTCATAAAAGTTTGTCTAAGCTGGAAACTCGCTTTGAATCGGTGCAGTTTTGAAGGTTACTGTGAAGGAAGAAAGTGGAAATGATGTTTCTGTGACCGTTAGATTGTATGGGCCCAACACTGATATTGTTATCAATCGCCAACGGGAGTTGCAGGTGAGAAAATTGATTTTTATAATATTTTGCCGGTGAGTTTCTGTTGTTTAATTTGAACTTCATTCAAATTAAATAGTGCTGCTTATAGTTGATTTTGACTTATTTATCGTTTTCTTATTGTCTATTTGATTGCTTTTTTGCATGCTTTATTTTGTAAATTTCTCACGGCATATGGCATTTAGGCCATCAAATACCTCTCAGCTGCAGGCTTTGGAGCCAAGTTGCTTGCAGTTTTTGGAAATGGCATGGTGCAATCTTTTATTAACGCGCGCACCTTAACTCCGGCAGGTGCGCGTAGAAGAATGAGATTATGTATGTGGCACATACTTGAATACAGTATTGACCTTGTTATTAAATCTTTGCCTTGGTAGACATGAGAAATCCAAAGCTGGCTGCCGAAATTGCCAAACAACTGCGCAGATTCCATCAAGTGGAAATTCCTGGTTCTAAAGAACCTCAATTATGGAATGATGTCTCCAAGTTTTTTGATAAAGGTTTGCTTCTTATTTATGCGTAGTCTGCTGTTGCATATAATTTGGTCTACACTCCAAATTTCAATGTTAATGTTCCGTTTTCTTCTGCTAAAAAAACTGCCCTTCATTAGATGATAGTAATATTATGTTTGAATTCTCTCCTCTTCTCACAGCATCTTCCCTTAAATTTGATGATATTGAGAAGCAGAGTATGTATGAGACAATTTCATTTAAAGAAGTTCAGAAAGAAATTGTTGAGCTGAAGGTACTCTCTCTGTTCATTGGTTCTGTTACTTCTATATCTTCCTTGTTGTTGGAGATGTGATGATGAGAGGAATCTAGCATCTCTTTCTGTCTCTAAACTGGTATCTTCCTGAAGTTCTTTGCGGTATCATATTTAGTGGACCTTGCTTCAAAAAAAAAAAAAGGACTTCAACCTTGATTGTTCAACATTTCTTTAAGTGATACTATCATTCTACCCCCTAATGTAATGTTTTCTAACATTACTTTACCGCCAAAATTTTATGACAATTACTTTTTCCGACTTAATGTTTTAGTTTTTACCATTTTATCCTTGAACGGTTAAAGTTAATAGAAATTATAGTAAAAGTCTATTTTACTTCTAAATTGTGTGTGCAATTTAACCGTCTAAATAAAAAAAATAAAAGAAATTAATTATATACAAAGAAATAATACTTTTATCAATTGAGTATTTTATATAACTAAAACAATTAATTGATAAAATATTACGATTTTATCTTGTGAAATTCCTAGAATACTGAATATACTGAAATTCTTAAAATACTCCTGTGACATCAACAATTTATTAATGGAGTTATTAGTTTGGTGTTAAAATTATAAAAACTGAAACATTAAGTGGGGAAAAAACAATTTTTAGAAAACTTTAGTGTAAAATATTATGTCAGAAAATTTTAGGTGGTAAAATGATAATACCCCTTTCTTTAATGTTACTCATCATTCTATACATTGGGTAGCTAAGTGCAAAACATGCATGATTTTTCTCTATAACGTTGTGAAGTAATGATGTTTGATAACTTCCCAGGTCTTCACAGCAGGCATGTGGTAACATAAATGTGAAGAGTTAACAATCATATAACATATAAATATCCATAAAAGCATACATGCATTTAATCATGTATTATTTTTTATCCCTGACCAAGTTGGATGGTCTGGTCCACCTGAAGATACACACTTGGCTCCTCTCCTAATGATAACCTCAATCTGGAAAATGCTACTTCAGCATTAGGAAGCACATATCACTAGCCAAGAATAATAGTCTAAACCCCTATACAACTGTTCATCTTCTTTCCACTAAATTATTGTTTAGGGTGGGAGGTAGCGGTGAAAGGATTGTGGAAGAGTAATTTGTGCAAATGGATGATACAATATGTTTATTATGCTGATTTTTCTCATTCATAAAATAAAGAACTTTTATCCTATTTATAAGATATGTCCTGAGAATGGAACAGGAATTGGCTGGCCATCTTAATGCTCCGGTGGTGTTTTCGCATAATGACTTGCTTTCTGGGAATATAATGGTTAATGATGAACAAGGTAAGACTGAGACAGACACAGATTCTATTTCATACTTTTGTATGGCCTAAGTTTTTTATTTATCTGTTACAGTGTTTGTTGGAATATCTCATGGTAATATATTTGTGATTTTCAGTTGCCCTGAATTTCTCGCTTGTAGACACATGAATACATGCATATGTGCACACTCCTTCATGGACCTCTCAGGTTCTTCCATTGGCACTGCATTCTGTAGTTTCTTTTTTAAGGGTATAGAGTTGGATGTCAAATACGAATAATGTTGTTTATGCCCTGAAAGTCACTGTGTTGCAACCGTTCAGTCTTGCGTATTTTCTGATTATTCTATTATCCCATTTGGAAAAGAAAAAAAATTATGTTCTGATGACTTATGATTGGGATGTGTTAATATGTGTTTCAGGTATTTACTAAATATCTGAATTTCTTTGCAAAATGAAGTTTTTATTTTCAAATTTTAGACTAAGAAGAAAGGATACATACTGGAGAGTATAGGAAAAGTTCAACAACAAGTGCCGGTTGCAATATTTTATCTTCGGTTTTGGTTTAATTTTTAAAACTGTTCAACACTCCTTTCATTCCTATTTCTATTAGAAAGCCCTCTCATCGCACATTATTAATGGATCAGAGATCAGGCTTGGCCATCATGTGGAGTTATGGTCTTATAGTCAAAGAAGCATGTATTTACCAGAATTGTGGATGGTGTCTGACCAATGAGACTTATTTGACTTTTACCAATTTGATAAACATTTCTGTTTGGTCCATTCAACTTTTCATATTACACTTAATCAATCAGACAAGGACATTGACATGCTTTGATATCCATCATGGTTTCGACTTGTGAAATGCCGAATATGATGGCCTCCAAACAGGATGAAAATATAATCTTTGCCATGTTTTGTGACATGCATACAGAGATATTCAGAAATGCAAAATGTTGGATTTCTTCTTGCTATTTTGCATTTTTTGCCTTTCTCTTGATTTTGTTATTTATGTGATGAATTACCAGAGAAACTCTACTTGATTGATTTTGAGTACGGATCATACAATTACAGAGGCTTTGACATTGGAAATCACTTCAATGAATATGCAGGCTATGATTGTGACTATAGTTTGTATGTGTCTATCCTATTTTTCTATTAGCTGTCCTCTTCTTCACAACCATGGTGAAGACATAGATCACAATTTATTAATCTCTTGAATTTTGAATTTGGTGTTACGTAGATACCCAAATAAAGATGAGCAATATCATTTCTTCAGGCATTATTTACGACCTGACAAACCAGAAGAGGTATGTGAGTAGCAAGCTTATACTTTGGCATCACCAAATGTTAATTATTGATTGCCTTTAAATTGGTTTCAAAGTTGAAATCTTGTGCTAAAATAAAGTATATTTTGTTTTTGCTTGAATTATGCATGCATGATTGAATAGAAAAGATTTTTACACTATTGGCCCACAAATTCTACACCCTTCTGGCATTGCTGATAAAATTGCTTTTATTTAACATGGTTTTGTATTATGAGAAGGGCACCTGAGTATGTGTGCACGTATGCAAACTCCTTTTGTTAATGAGATGGTCACCTCTGAATCTATGCAATCGAAACTAAAAAAATGTAATATCATCAGGGAAGTTGAGTACTTGCTGAAATGTTATCACCCAATCCTCAGTGGGTTGGGACAGGATTCTTGTGGTGGAATCATATATCAGATCAGTGTAGCCATATAACCTACACGATGTTTATATCTTTTTGGAGTTTGACAAGCTATTGACGCTGTTGTTTATTAACTCAGGTCTCTGACCAAGATCTTGAAGCTCTCTATGTTGAGACAAGTACATTCATGTTGGCTTCACATTTATTTTGGGCTTTGTGGGCCTTAATCCAGGTATCTCTACTCAGAGCTATGTGTTTCAACATTAAGAAACAAGAATATCTAACTTTTATTTTCTGTTGTTCATAGGCAAAGATGTCTCCCATAGATTTTGATTATCTTGGTTATTTCTTCCTACGATACAATGAATACAAAAAGCAGAAAGAGATGTGTGTCTCACTTGCCCAATCTTACCTCTCAAAATCAGGGAGTGGCTGACACTGCTGTTAAGCTCACCGTCAGCAAGTTTCTGTATGTTATGCAATTGTAGGAGAGCTCCCATATTCCTCTACTTAGATATTCTTGTAACATATTCTTTTGTAGTAGTCAATGATAAAGAAAGTTGAAAACAAATGAACAAATACTGCAATTAACTCTCCCTGTGATTTGATCTGTTGTATTTCAAAAAATGTGTTGTTGAATTGTTCAACCTTTTGGTTCCTTGTTGCATAATGATTTGTTCAATACGTCAAGTGCCAGCCTCTTTATTTATCATCCATTTTCATTTTTGTGATAATTTTTATGCAGTTTGCTCGTCTGGAAAATGTGCCTTCAAAAATGAGACAAATTAGGGCTTTATCGTGCTTCCTTTATGTTGGGCATACCGAAAGCTAATTACTAATTAAATGAGAAAAGTTTTTAACAAAATAACAATAACAAAAGCCCATTTTTTTAACTTTTGAACAAAGGCTATTAAGTTTGACACGTAACTCTTGTATCATATAGATGTTTGTAACACTAGACGACCAGCAAAATATTACATCCTCGCGGGTCCAGCACGTCTTACGGTACATGTGAACCCTTAATTTCAATAGGGACTACGACAATGATCAATATAAGCTTATCAGCCCAGCAAGATTTGGCTTCTTCAGCCCACGAAATCAAAGAGACATTGTAGAGCACAAAATGCACAGAACCCATCACCGAAGCCAATATAATTTACAGTCTTTAAGCTTGGAGAACTTGGCAGTGAACAATGTGACTTTTCAGGCGGTTCCTGCCGGCGATGCTTGACCATAGGTTTGTAACTAAAGTCTTGAATTGCCCTTTCCCGGATATGGTTTCCCACAAATGTTCAGCAGAAGCCCCCATCTCGCCATTGGATTTTGAAACATCAACCAGAGATATACTCATATTATTACGGATAATGCATAGTTTACCATTTAGTGGAACAAGAGCTGCTGCCTCCAGAGCTCGAGAATTCCCCAAATGCATCTTACTGTCAATATGTTTGCTCCAAGAATCAGTTACTTCATCGTAAACCCGGATTTTGCAGCCATCCTTACAATCCAAAGCATAGAGATGTGCATTAAGGGAAGTACTTGGGTTCCTCCAGCCTGCAACCATACCATCATATACCGGGAACCAACTGTCAGTTTCTGGTTGGTATGCCTCGCTCAGAACCTGACGGTGAGATCCAAGCCCCTTCAAGAACCACTTGCCTTTGTAAACAACTCCAATGAAGGGCACCATTGCTGTGCTCATATCTGAAATAAAAGACCATCTATTCTTGTTGGGATCATAAACTTCAGCTGATCTCAAGGACCGATGCACCCCTCCATTCTCCCCACCGGCAACATATAAGCAGTTGTTTATGACACACGAACCAAAAAAATGTCGTCTGCGAAGCATGTCTGGGGCACGGTGCCATTTATTAGTCCTTGCACTATAAAAAATAACTCGTCGCATTGAACCTTTTAGAGGGTCTTTGCCACCAAACAAGTACAAGTGACAGCCACTAAGAACGGCACAACCAAACCCAAGGGCTTCAGAATATTCCTTTGGGATGGGAGGCAGTGGCTGCCAGAGCTGGTATATGGGGTCAAAGGCATGCCATGAAATTTTCCCCTCTCGATCTCTCTTAATGACATATATCCATTCCTCTGCAATCCCTAGGCTCTTCCGGAGTGAGTAGTAGAAGTTACCAGACAAAAGACGGTGCCATCTTTTGCATACCAGACGGAGTTTACAGTGCTCAACCCGTGGGACCCGAATGAGGCAAGCAATAGCAAGATCATCAGGGAGTCCTGGAAGCAAAGGAGATTGGTTTCGGCTCCTGCTGCCACTTGCTGGTTTGTTCCTAGTTGGATGAATAGATGGTTTGATGTCTGGTTGAAGACAGAGCTTTGTCCCAGGAACATACTTTTTCGCTCCAGCAACAGTTTTGAGGCCAGCATCTACCCTGCATAAACAAGCTGTTGTATCAACCTGCAAAGATAAAATGCATGGTGATTAACAACCATTTTTTTTACTACATGAAATCCATCACAGGAACCAAATAAAATGAAACATGCTGTAGTCAGCATCAGGTGCAGCTATACGAATGCAGGTGCAGTTCTTCACCTTGTTCTCTATTAACAGAACAACAGATCCATTGTAATCTAGGATGTTTGCAGAACTTAAACATAAAATCAAAAAGCAATATTGTCCAATGCTATGGTTATTGGTTAACAAAATAACTAACAAAAATCTATATATATCATGAATTAGGTATTAATAAACAGTATGTTAAAAACTATTATGAAATGAGAATATATATATATATCATGAATTAGGCATTAAGACTTGTAATACAACTAGAAGTGTGTATTGCAAGGATTTGGAGCTTATGCAATGATGCCCATATTAAGGCAGTGACCAGGTAACATATAACACAGAATCTGACTCAAGAACTTACACTTAGGAGAGGGAGAACCAAATTAGTAGATAGGAGTGTCACTGGTTCCTTTACCCATAAAACAGTATATCCCTAAATACATGGCAATCATCACACCAATCTTGATCAAGAAAGCAGAAAACCAACGTGATACGCTAATGAACATAACAACAATTAACATGAGAAAAATATGACCAAAAGTCAGAGATTAGAAACAAAGTCAAAATTCCTCTTCTGAAACCTAAAAGTGGGATATTTTACTATAATCAATAATGGACCTCAAAAGAACTCCTTTGATTTGCTTGAGTGTCCAGCTACAACATTTTGAATGTTTACCAATGTCAAGAATTCAGGATGTAAAAGCTATGTTCAAATTCAGATACTTCAGGCAAAGGCAAAGAGATCAGCAATGTTTTGATTATTGAAGACATGAAGCATTTGATGACGGTTCAAATATGCAGTAGGAATCACTTAAACACATGTTATTTCCATGTTATCATAAATATAGAAATGGCATCGTTCTCTAACTCTATTATGTCAATTCCGAATATATATGCTTGACAGGATGACAGACCAGGGTTCAAGATGGATAGTTCAGACAGCTCATCTTCACCATCTATTGGTAAATACTAAGCAAGTTTCAGTAAAGGATCTTCAGACAGGAAAATATATCACACAAATACGTATGAGGATCTAGGAGCTCCCAATGTAAAAACAACATCGAACTGGATAAGTATGTGTATGAGTGTGACAAAATTCAAAGTAGCAAATTAGCAGAAAGGGTAGATAAACAATTTACCAGAGGAGGTTGAATCATTCTGTCCATGTATCTCCTTCCAAGAACTTGCCAAAACCAAACTTAGCACAAAACCCCCTTTCAGACTCAAGTTCTTATCTTCCAGTCATCACACTTAGTCGCTTACAGAAAATAGACAGAACTAATATATGCATAGCTCTACATCCAAAATTCTCCAAGACTTTGAAAAAGAGGGGGGAAAAAAATGATCTTTTCGCTTTCCAATCTCCCAAAGTCCCAAATAAAAAAATGCTCACAGCAAAGCAAAGACCGGTTCAATATCAATATCACAATCACAAATGTTGCTAATATATGGAAGAGTCAAAACCCAAGAAC
The DNA here is from genome assembly GCA_030449925.1 of Citropsis articulata. Lineage (NCBI taxonomy): Eukaryota > Viridiplantae > Streptophyta > Magnoliopsida > Sapindales > Rutaceae > Citropsis > Citropsis articulata. The sequence continues at coordinate 18,784,330 of JASUUH010000121.1, read as the reverse complement.
AACAGTAACAAAAGTTGATCACAACACAAACCCAACATCATTACCACATTGTACCCAAAAGCCATCTTCAAAATGAAAAACCCACATAGAAAAACCTTCCATGGTATCCAAAGAGAGAAATCAGAAACCCCAAAAACTTATCTTGTCATCAAAAGTTCGAAACTTTGAGAAAGAATAAACAACAGCTCAAATGCGAGACAGCAAGAAAATGGGGGCAAAGCAAAGGAGAGCTCTGAAAGAGGAGATGGAGACCCTTCCCTCTCTCACCATAAATCTTCTTCAGTGGAGTTGAGGGCCCATCACACTTCAATTCAATGGCACAACCTACCAAGCACAAAAACAAAAGCGTGTAAATTCAACAAGGAAAGAAGGAAAAAGCAAAACCTAAACCATTAAAAAGGGAGAGAAGTTATGAAACAAAATGACACAGCGGGTGGGTTGTTTTTATTTGGAAAGAACGAAGAACAAGTCACAAGAAGATTGGACGATAGCTTTTGTTCGAGAGCTGGGCAACAGGCAGTTTAGTTGAAAGAAAATATTTATTAGTATCGAGAGTTTTAGACGGAGGCAGCTGAGTTTAATTTTCTTTCCCCACAATTGGAAAAATAATGAAAACAGACAAAGATTGAAAAATAAATATTTGGGTCCCGCAGCTCCGCAGCTCCACAACTCCACTAATATATATATATATATTAGTTTATAAAAGATTTTCTGATGTACGTATGATGTTGACCCACCGCATCTCGTTAACAAATGTAAACGTGATTCTGCAAAAAGGGTATTTCGGTCATTACACAGGTAGGGCTTCAGCATCCAACGCCTATGCCAATGCCAATGCCAATGGGGGTTATGATCAGATTGGGCCACGGTCAGTGTAGACACTGATGGCTAGTAAAGATTACAGAGTGATTGAACCATGATAGCCACCGGCCATCACATCCTACTTTTTCTGTTTTTCATTGCGTTAGTAACTTGGGCGTTATTTCTAGTAAGTATTTTATGTTATGTTCCTAATTTCACCGGTTAGATCAGAAGTTCAATGAATGAAACTTATCATATGTAGTAGAAATAACATGTTATATGCTACAAGTGCACATATCTATAATGATAATGGTTCAAAATTAATGTTAAAAATTGAAGTCAAAATAACCTAAAGGCATTTCTAATTCATAAGACCTTACTTATAACGGAATAAATCAGACAAGTATCTCATTGCTCATACGAACACATGCGCGCAAAGTCAACTCCGTGTGAGTTTCAATCTTGCATCATATGACATGTTGTTTTGCAAATGGCATGGGCCGCATGATGGCACCACTCATTTTAATCATTGCCCTCTTGACGAGGGCGGTTCCTCCGGGAAGAAAGAGAACTTTGCGAGTAGCCAGGAGCCAGCTACTCAAAATAAGCAGCTTTGAAATCTCAACGTTGGTAATGTTTTTCTGAAAGAAAATAAAAAATATCCAAACTCTGATTTTTCTTTTGGCAGGATCAACTTTTTTTTTTTTTCCCCCACTCATATTTTAAAATGCTCTTTATGTTAACAACTTTTTCATCAAAATTAATGTTAATTTTCATTTATTTTTCAGCTTCGGATTTGCTTATTGTGAAAGATCAGGGAAAAAAAAAATGTAACATCAGGAAAAATTTGGTGAATTCTAAAACTTGACGGAGAAGAAAATAATTAATTTCCACAAACGAGAAATGAATGTAGGTCACTGTCTCATTAATTGAATTAAGAAAATTAGACTAAACGTGTAATGGGATTGATTGATGTAAAGAATTGCAACTTAAGTTTGTCAATTTGCAAATGAACTTACTCATCGTGGACTGGCTAGACAGCAATGCAAAAACTAAGATACGTAAGGCCATGTGCACCCTTGAAATAAGCGATCTCTTTTTTGATCTTATCGTTTCCTTTGAAATTCTCCAGCCTTTTGCTTTCGTGAACTCAAAACTGTTTGTTAGACAATTGAGAGGTTTATGATGAATAACAAGCAAGCAGCTGAATATATATATATATATATATTCCCCTTACATTTAATAAAATAAAATAAATAATATTTAATAAAATAAAATAAAAAATATCATATGTATTTAAATAATATTATTTTATTATTTTATAAATTATATTTATTAAAAATAATAATATTAGACATATTTTAATATAATATTATTATATTTATTTAAAAATAATAGTATTATATTTTTTAATATTAGTAATTAATAATAACCAATATTTTATTATAAGAAAATATTAATTTTATATTATATTATTAATAATAATGTTTCATTTGTGTTGCTGTCAATAATAATTTTTATTTACATAATTAAAATTAAAATTAATAAAAACATTATGACTTACATAATTAAGAATATTAATAGTTATTATTAATTTACAAATATAATAAAATAAATATTTTATTTTTCAAATATATTTTATTTATTATTTTTATATTTAAAAACTATAATTTTTTAAATAAGGAAAAAATTGTAATTTGAAATCATTTACTTTCAATTCATGACTATGTAAATACATAAATTAGATTTTGATTTCAATTTTATACTCTCATTCTAATATAAGTAAATAACCGACTCTCGCTCCCACTCCATTCTCCTAACGCCAGAATTCGCACTCTAATCTAAAATGTAAATGCTACATAAAATTAGTTGTGCGTACTGTAATTAAATAATGGAAACGATTTGGGTCTTTTTTTTTTTTTTCAATTAAAGTGTTAAAACTGATTGGATCTAAGGATATAACTCGTTTGGGTTTTGGGGTCGACCCAAACCGAATTGAAAACCGGAAAAAATTTCAGGTTCTTGGGTCAACCCGACCCAAACGCCCACCCCTTGGGGGCATCTCTCATCGAATAGTCATATGCAATACATTATTCTCTTTATCCTTGGCAGTACTGTTTGAAAAGAGATTGGTGAATGGTTGATGCTTTTTTTCTTTTTCTTCTTTTGGGCGACATCACTATCTGAAATGGTTAATCTCTATAAGAATTTCAGTTTGTTATCTGATGAAATGATGTAAACCTACAAAATCATTCTCAGCACTATGCTTGGAATTATCAAAGTGTTCACTTTTTCTTTTTGTGAAGAGAAATGTTGAGAGATGTGTTTCTCAACTTGGGGGACAAGACATAGTTGAGGTCTTTGTGGGGCTTAACAAAAGTCATTCAAGTGGGCTTCACTTTTACTTTCTTCTCATGCACAACACTGTTAATCCCACGCTACAAAACCCAGCTGAAAAGTTGCGGTCATAAATCTAGGATTAGCCTAAACAATCTTCTGTGACGAAGCTAAAGCCTAAAGCGAGAGATAAACAAGAACCCAACTTCTTGACTCTGTCATTTAGTCAAAATTTGATAGACATGAAAACAGCAATTTATGTTCCTCTGCATGAGAACTTTGAAACAACAGACTTTACGCCTAAAATTTGATACCATTTGTCCAAATTCCAGCGATGCGCAGATGTCATACATGCATGAACTTGGCAGAGCCTATTGAGAGTTCTTATTCCATATTTGGTTGGAAGATATGAGAACAGATGAGATGAACGAAAATGAGAAAAGGAGAGAAAATGAGAGAAAAAGAAAATCAATATCATTTTCATTATTTAGTTTAATATAAAATTCATCTCTTCTACCCTTGTTTCTTTGTCCTCTTTTTCTTTCCTCTCCTGTCCTTTTATTTCTTCAAAACCAAACTGACCTTTACATTTTAGCTATAAAATTTTAGCTAATTTTTATAGGTTGGTTTAATGTTTTTGGCGCTCGTCTTTTGCTTCTCTTTTCACAGAAATACAAGTTTCACAGGACACTCCAGAAACGTGGAGTTGGTGCAGCTTCCAGTCACTGCTGATATCTTTGGCTTCAAATTCTCACCTAATCAATGTTGTCTTCGTTCAAATGGATGAGCATCTGTGTATTGTCGTCTACAGCCGAAAGCACAAGCTGTTTGATAAAACAAACGGCTGATAACTGATAAAAGAGTCCGCCAATAAGTATACTAATGCCTTTGCATTGCTGGAAATTTCACGAGCTGTCTCCACGTGTTGCATAAAAAAACAAGTTTTATTCAGGCAAGTCAAGCCTCTTACTTTCCACAAAAGAGTTCTTAGTGCTCTGGTAAAGCAAGATGGCTCACAATAATTGACTACGGCACTGAAACTGGGAATTGCACCCACTCGTTAGATTCGGTTGGTCTCTTAAAAATGAATGGTATTCTAGACTCCCGAGTTTGTCTGTGCAGTGACAAAGCAATGAATTTGTTCTAAGTGACCCAACCAAATAACCAAGGAGAAAAGAAAACTAGAGATCAGAGGTAGTTTTAACAAGAAATTTTTGATTTCACAACTATTAATTCCAGCGTGCGACAGAATATAGTATAACAAAAGTGTGGCAAAATTACCAAAGAATGTCAACCAAACTCAACTGTGTGTCTACAACTAAATGATTCCCACAGGCACCTGACTAAAAAGAAAAAAAAGAGAGAGAGACCATGCTATGACAGCAACAGAACTACGAGATCACCTTCAATGGTGTATCATCAAAATAACATGTCTAAAAGCTGACTGAATAAAAGACAATCAGCTATTATCATTGTTAACCATGATTTGGTAGTCAATGCTCAGGATGCATCACAGTTTGGGAAGCAAAACTTCAAAATATGTAACCAGCGCCCTCATCCGTCTATCTCTTTATCTATGTCAGTATCATTACTTACATCATCTTCAGAAAGTCTAATCTATGCGGAATGCATCATTTTGTGGTCTCAATGTCCCAATCATAGAATGGGGGAATATAACCATGGAAGCCATAAACAATGTGAACTGCAGTAAAATAAACAGTAATTAGGGAGTCTCCATGATCATAATATTATTCACCCATAAAAATTCAAAAAACGTACCAAGAGAGGAAGGGTCAGAAAACTCCAAATTGGCCATAGAGCAAAGGAAAGCCTAATTGGACAAGAAGTTAGCTGAGCAGATATAGTCTCATAAATTCCATGTCATAAGCTTTTAAAGAAGATGAATAAAACGGTTCCTCTTACAAGAAAAAGGAGACAACTCCAAGCAGGGTAACATATGGCAAAGCAGAGATACAGAATGATTCCCACTTCTCATCAAATCTCCTGATGTTCCATAGTAACATACTTGTATAAAAGAAGAAGGCAACATTCAACCCAACTAATACCATCCCGAGGTACAGAGGTAATCTACAGCAGAAGTCAAAGACACATAAATAAACATACAGTTTCTCAATCTTGGGCAGTTAAACATGTAAAGAAGAGTTCTATTGTACTTTTCACTGCAGAAAGTAGAATCTTCTAATACGTGGTCATAGCCATAACAAACTAGTGCGGGATGATGAAATTAGCAACTGATGAAGAGAATAAGCCAATGATTTGGTTGAATTGGAAATACTCCACCCTATACAGCAAAAGATGCCCTAACTGAAGTGAAATCATATCATACAGAATATCCAATATGTTGGTTCAATTGGAATCCTCCATTTTATACAGCAAAAGCTACTGTAACTAAAGCAAAGCTTTAAAAAAATCACATTATATGCAATATGCCAAAGAGTATGTTAAATGGGATCTCCCCACTTTATAGTGATAAAGTTAAAAAGAAAGTTTTAATGAGAGTAAAGCTAACTAGAGTAGACCTAAGCTCTTATGTAACCGAAACAATTCCATAGACATTAAAAAATAGGCGAGACTTGGCATTCATGAAATATGCAACTTCATCATTATAAATTAATGAAGACTGAAAATTTTATCTGATACCTAGTAAGAGAATGCTACCATAACGGATCGGTATAAATCGAACACATTCAAGCAAATCAAAACAAAAAGGAAACACATGAATAAATAAAAGAGATAAACATGAATTGCATGAATGAGATAATACTTGAGTCTGCTCCCCAAGAAGGACTGCTACTTTTCTTATTACAATAATTTCATACTTCATAAGCCACAGGACTCAACACCTATGTTGAAGGCAGAAATTTCTGGTGTTTGAATATCGAAACCTTAAAGTGGGACCGGGAAACAAATAGACACTGACATAATTCCTTAATACTCTGATCAGATCATGTAGGAGATATAAGTTTAACTTTGTTATTGACTGTTTCAAGCCAATTCTATTTTGTGCAAGTGCGTTCATAGGTTTTCATAAGAATCTTCCCTAAGTTACATTATATCCAGTTTTAAGCATGCATATGAATGCAATAACTCTGTAACATTTAACACTATAGCAAAAGTAGTAAGCCGTGTTCCTCAGATGTTAAATATCAAACTCACATAAAGATAAAAATCACCAGAGTTCAAAAAATGTATTTCATACTTGAGGATGCGCACTATGATGATAATATCTCACGCTCCATAATCATACCTAACATTCCAAATTATGCTTTACAATCAAGAATAGTCTCTTTCCCAGTCATGCAGTTCATTCAGTTTTTAATACTAGAAGAATTTCAGGCAGTTGAACCTGACATACATGAATGCGATAAAAATATTTGAAAACATAAACCAATACAAAAACTCAATAAAAGGGAATAAACAGTTGTCAAGTAACAGAATCCCATAACCCACTACTGCATAGAACTTACAGCAGAAAACAACTGAACCATGTTTCGTCCAGCATTAAATCAACAACACAGAATCAAGTAACAAAGGATGAATTTACCTTCGAATTCGCTCGTCATGCCACAAAAGATAGATGAAATTAGAATGCCGGTCACCATAATAGATAATAAACAATGCAGAAGCAATCCAAAGCACATTCTCCAAAATCTCAACCCACGTTTTGGCTCTAGGAATTGACGGTGAAAAAGGCTGTGGCCTAGAGCACGCATCATCTTCAAGATCATCACCACTCGACGCATAGCCCTGACTATGCCTTTGCCTCATATATCCACCAGCAACCGGGGTACTCCCCCCAGACATTTTATTTCACTCACAGTAAAAAAATCACGACTAAAAGAAAACAAGAATCAATAGAACCTCTCCAATTTGTAAACCCACTTGTGAAATTCAATTGTCTATAGAATCTAAGCATAAATCATGTATGTTTTCAATTTCTTGAAAAATCACCGCCCAATGCCACCATCATGTTGGTTCCATATAATTCATTAAAAAGAAAAAAAATGAAAGCAAAACTTTAAGAAGAAAAGAATTCAATCAATGAAATCAATGAATCTTGCATCATTTTAAAACCCATTAAAGAAATCAAATTCCTAACAAACCCCAGCTCATAAATATGATCATTAACTTGAAAAAAAAAAAAAGAGTTTCAAAACTTAAATTTAACAACAAACCCCTATGGAGCCCCGGAAAATCCTAAAACCCCACAATTGAGATTCAAAATTCTCTTCGATGTCCACGTAGCAATTCCTTTGGTTTCACCGGTTTGCTGCGGTTAATTAATGCAAAAGAAGCAAAACGACAAGGGTAATAAAGTCGTTTTATTTTCTACTTTGTGCTGCGCGTGTTTCTTGTTGGTGACGATATGGGATCTAAACGTTATTTGTAACGGAATGTTGAGGAATATAAAAAAGCGAATTGGTAGGGGAGCAAAGCAACCGAGAGGGCAAGAGAGGATACTTTCCGTGTTGCGCCTTTTTAAGATTTTTGATTTTGGAACCTTCTACATTATAATTCAATAAGCTTTTTTTTTTTTTTGGAATATCTTTCTCTTTATTTTTCTTGTCAAATTTGAGAAATTTAATTATGGGTTTTTCGTTGTTGATTAGGTGGTTAATCACATTGAATTGATGATTACCCGATTTTCAGAACGTGTCACGTGCTGGTTGGTTAGAATCTGGTGTGTAAAATTGAAAAGGATTTTTTTGTTCCTTGTCAAAGTGTGGTGTCATTTCGGGTAAGCACTAGGTGGTGGATTGGTTAAGTGGATCATCACGCTTTCATCACTCCGTTTGTAATAATTAATGATCATCTTCCCATACAAGCTAACCCGAAGAAAAAAAAAGAAAAAGAGACTGTTGCTTTTCTATGTGAATCGCATTTACAACCTGGAGGGTGGAACAAGGCTTCAAAACCTCAGCATAAACAAAAAATTAAAAAGAATGAGAGGCTTCTTCAATTTAGCATCAGAAGTCAAAATCTCAATAAACCCACTTTGACTTGATTGACGAAAATAAATAAGATGATAAAGACGGCTAACCATCCCAACAAACGGGAGGAATTGTGACAATTAAAATGCTACAACTCTTGGTTTTGTCCTAACTTTAAAATACTTCCCCCCCAAGAAAAAGAAAAATATTCCCCTTTACAGCCATATCTATAATCGGTTTATACAGATACAGAGAATCAACTACTAGAATCACGCCTCCTATAAGAAAATAACATGTGAAAACTAATGATACATGAAACATGACCGACTACAAAAGAAAAGTAGAGTTAATTTCTGTAAACAAGTGTGAGAGATGTATGATCAGTGGCTTCCACCTCCGCACAAACTAACCAAATCCATCAGCGTTGAGTATAAGACATCAAGAGACAAATGGCCCAAGAATTTCTTGTAATCAGAAGCATCATCAGAAATGTCTATACCGAGTTTTCTCTCCTCTGCAAAACCATCCTCCATTACCAACCACCATGAAATGCATCCACGCGTGTCTTCTGGGTCCACATGAGCAACCAAGCTGACTGTTTCACCTTGGTCCAGCTCAAAGGACAAAGATAGAAAATCCCGATTTGCTTTTATTCCCACCATAAGAGCTTCCTCATGAAGCCAACGAATTACCTGGCTTGCGACCTATTGCAAAATTCAAGGACAACCACAATTATCCAAGAGATTGTTGAGCTAAATATTATCCATATCTACATAACCAATATGAAACATGAACGAAAAAACAGAGGCACATCCATCGACAGTAACATGATTTGCAAAATGCAGTAGACCCTAAAGTTATTGAAATCCACTTGTCACTATATATTACTCAAAAGCTCTTACATTACCAAAACTATTACATCCATGAATAGAAAACCACAGCAGCCAAATTCTCATCCATTAACCAAGAGTTAGTTTTCAATATGCCATTTCACATTTGTAGAAAATCAGTAAAATGTCTGATATTTGGGGTGAACATGCATCCACCAAACTTGCAACCAGGAATCATGCAAAAACAACTTCCAGCATCAATTATAAAGAAGAAATATGTGCACTTCCCAATACTTCCTCCATGAACATAATAGTGTAACATACTAATACTAGCCTTAGCATCCAGAATTTAATAAGGCTACATAAACACTGCAATTGAAAAGGCAAGGAACCATTTTAATAAGGCACTGTTACAGCAACCTGCAGAAGCACACCCAGAAGTATTCACATTTTAACTAATAAATTACTTCTTATTTCATAACAAGTAAAATGAAAATTTCAGCTTTTAAATAAACATGAAGCTGAAAAAAAATCATTGCATCAGCAAGCAGCAGTTAGTTACTACCATAAATATTAGCTTGCCATCGAAGATAGAATCATAAACCAACCATTCTAATGCAAACCCTAATTACTTAACTAACCAAAACAAAGCTAGTTAACTAAAACATTTCTCAAATAGACTAGGATACATCTATTAAGTAAAGTCCCTTCATTATCCCACCTAAAAGCACACAGCAGCTTGCAAGAGAGAAAGAAAAGAACTGAAAGAAAAAGGAAAGAGAAAAGGAACAAACAGATATCAACTCAACTGAAAGACAGATTTTTCATGCTTTAAATCAATTTCCATCCTCCGTCTCAGAAACTTTGATACCACTCCTAGAAAAAAGATGAAGCAGCAAATCACCTGCTGTAGAATTATCACAGGAAGATCTGCCAAGTCACAGTCATATTTATTCATAGAAGACATGTCCTCAGATCTCCCTTTAAAAAGACCGACAACATTGGGTGTGCCTTCCCCCTCGACATGAATGCAATCATCATTTACCACCACATTAGTCCGAAAATGTGATTTAGCAGTTTCTGCTGTTCGCGAATTGGAGTCTGCATGAAGAATGGACTGAGGGACTTTTAAGAAGATTGTCCATGAAGATGTTCGAGAATGCCAAGTGGGATGGGATACCAAATGAAGATAAGGAACCCCACAAACCTTGAGACATCACAGAAAATAAAATAAGGACAAGCTGGAGAGCACAAAAAAAGCAGAAAATGAGTAGCACACGTCCAAAGAGAGATAAGGATCATACCGCATGTTCTAGTTCCACGCGAACTTTGTTTGAAAATATTCTGTGAGCCAGCGACAGACAGAAATGACCAAGAAGACCAGACCCATCCTTCGCTGGTGGACCAGATACTCGAGTGCCAGTGGAAATGGGCTTATTTTTTGCTCTCCCATAAAGATACTCATGAAAAACTTGTTGCAGATAAATCTCATAAGTAAGAGGATTAGGATATCCTCCACTCTTTCTCAGAATATCATCCTTTTCTTCAGCTAACTTTGCCCCATCATGTGAATCCAGAGGTAAAATTCCAGATTCGACGTTCTGGTTTTCCCAACTGTCAACCGATAGATCACCCTGGTTGGATGGTATAAGTGATAGGAATATGGAGATTCCCAGACCTATGCCCAATTGTAAATAATTTTCTCTTATTCCAGTCACATTGACCCCTAACGATTGCTTAAATGCTTCACGATTCACTATATCAAAGACCTGAGGAGCCAGAAGAATCAAAGCGTTAAAACAAGAGTCAAAATGTGATAAATGGATGCAAAATACAAAGAGAAAAAAACTCAACCTGTTCATAGAAAATTGCTTGATGAACCTCACGAAGAAGTGAATGTTTTTCTCTAACACACTCATCATCATTCACAGACTCCTTAGCTTCTTTAGATGGACGAGGTGAGAAAGAGTTTTTGACCTTACTGCATTGCTTAGAACTATCTCCGGACTGAACACCAAGGAAACCAAAACGAAAAGATTGGCATGAATTTGGGGGTAAATTTATAGCCAGCATACCAGCAGAATCATGGTCAATGCGAATAGTGGATAGAGAAGATGGACGTGAAACAGGTGCTGAATCATATAATGAATTGTCAAAAAGATCAATAGTAAAGCCTTCATTTCCTGAAGCTGGAGCTGCCACACGCTGCCGTTTAACTTTCCAGTTTTGCTGCAATCTATTTGCTTGTCAGGAATAAACTAGATAAGTAATGGGTTGAAGCAATAACAAAAGACACAGTCGTGTAGAAATTAGTTTCTTAGTTTCCGGATGTAAATAAATTTACAGGAGAATACAAAACTGTAACACTTTTCAGAGCAAATATTATTTTCCATATGAATGAAGAAAATTTTGATATGATATCCACAAAAGATGCAATGCTTACATTTGGCAATATGATTATGCATTAAAACAGTGTATTCAATACATGATAAGAAAATGAGGGAAACACACCTGATAAGAGCACCGTAGAATCTTGCCTCCTTAGCAATTTGCTGTTCCAATGATTTGGCAGACTGTTTAAAATATATACCTAGATGCTGCAACAGAAGCAAAGCATATTAAGAAACTACAAAAAACACTAAAAAGGAAAAAGAAGATGCAGTATCATAAGAACAAAGAAGAAAATACTCGGTAGCACTGTAGCTTAGTTGCTGCAGATACAGAAAGATCATAGAGAACTTCATTAGGTAATGGCTTTGGTCTGGTCATGCCAGCCACGGTTACAGCATCGTTAGCTTCCACCTATACACATCAAATTGATTTCCGATGTTAACATTCACTGTTTATCTTTTAAATGGCACTTTCCACTTCCCAATGTACTTGAAACAATGGTCTGAATCGATTACAAGAAGTAAAAGCCAAACCTAGAGCAAAAGAAATTAAAAAAAAATCTAAATTATTGACTTGCAAGGTTTGATGGATAAAAAATTTCCATCCATTTTCAATTATACATTTGGATATAACTACAAGGCAGAGAACTGATAACTCAATTTTGAGCTTTTGACTAGCCCTCCTCCTCCAACCCCATCCCAATCCACAAGAAGATAATATGGAGCAAATAGTTATATCAGACTCAATCAAGAAACATTCTCACTGTTTTAGTTACTACCAGGCAGTAAACTCCATAACCGAAGTTTAAATTGGCTATATTTAGCTCATTTCACAGAAACCAAGCACTTTCACAGTTTCACTTTCACTGTCTCATTCACAATCTGATCTAAAATCCAAAACACACCAAACCAACCCACACTTTCAGCAATACAGTAACATTTTAAAAAGAAACCATAAAATTCACTAAAGAGGAAGAGGGTATATTGCGATTGAGGAGCTAACGCTTTTGATCCACAGCTAATATCAATTGAAACCACTGGCCGCCAGGTATAGGTTGTTTAGTGGTTTCTAGAAAGTAGTTACCAAATAAAAGTGAATGTCTACTAAACAGAAGCAAGACAGTTGCAACTATACTCAAATAGTAATTCGCAATGCACCCAATTATCAATCAACAATCCGAAGCAACAATTGAGTAGCTTACAGTGTTGATGAGGTCTATAATGACAGAGAGCTCCTGGTGAGCAAACTGCAAGTTCTGCACCATATTCTGCCACTGCCATGGCACCGTAGTGGCCGACGAGCTGCTTTCTTTTGAACTCTTCTTCAGCCTCTTGTTATCATCTTTCTCCACCGCCCACGCAAAGTCTATTCTCCTTATCAACGATTCTCGCTTCTCATCATAACCTACATCTCTGATTGATCACACGCAAAATACTCCCTAAATCAACATCATTTCGAGAACCCTAAAAATGAAACAAATATACATATATATAACAAACAATTATGCATCTTTTGTTAAGGATAATTCCTGCACCTACAGCAGATTAAATTTGAAACAAATTACAGAAAATTATACCTTCGAATAATGATTAATTTTGGAGGATTTATATAATGAGAAACGAAGCAAACGGAGTTTTAAGAGAGGGAACGTACGGAGGGAATCTTTCAGCGCCGGTTTCTTCAATGGCGTCTAAGCGTTTCACGGGAAGTTTGTCGACGGAGATTTCCAGATTTCCGTTCATTTTTCTCTGGCTGATTTCCCCCCCCCAAAAAAGAAAAAAAGATTAAGCGAAGATTTTAAAGAGAGTTCACTTTCGATATTTGAAGGCCGAGAGGCAACTGGCAAGCGGCAAGCTTTCTTTCCATTTTTCCTTTTTTTTTTTTTTTGCTTTTGTTAAGTTACGTATTCACGTAACATACACCATGATGTAACAGCCGTTGAATTTCATCCAATAATTGTGAAAATAATATAATTTTTTCATCTCATATTTTCACAACTGTTGGATTTCATCCGACAGTTGTTACATCATCATGTATGTGATGTAACATAACAAGATCTTTTTTTATTTTAAAAACTAAAAAATTTATAAAATAAGCCGATTTTAAAATATGTAAAAATTTGTCAAACTTTTTTTTTTTCAAAATTTAAGAAATTAGACTGGACTAATTGAATTAATTTTAGGGAAAAAATTTAATTTACTAGCATTCACTTATTAATTATTAGATATGTGTACTAATAATATCCAGAGGTACCGTTGGATTAAAAGTGATTAAATCTAACGATTGGAGTTAGAAAGTGAATAAACAAAAGAGCCGGCTACCAAACAAACTGTACAAAACAGTAGATTAAATAAGCCAAGCGACCACATACATATTAGTATTGACTCCGTTTTGGGAGGCCATTATCGAAAATCTTTCCACGATGTTGAAAATGTGAAAATGTGGATGCGGCAACCAACCCCGAACGATGTTGGGCGGCGCTGGAAGATAACGAAATAGGCACATCTCATTATGTGAAAATAAAGTTAATATGGCGTCCGTTTGATCTATTGTTGTGGCTTTAGAGTGGATGCTGCAGGTAATGCCAAAAAATAAATAAAAAAAAGGATTAATTATGTTTGAAAGAGAAAGACGATGGTAGTTAGTACGGAAGGGCCGCTTACGCTTAATTGTTAGATAAAAATTAAGATGAGATTAGATTAGTACAAAGGAGTGATTGTTTGATTTCATTGCAAGAAGCGAGCGAGAGGGAATTAATTTGTTGAAGAAAGTGAATAAGGATCTGCCATTAACCTTTCAACAAACTGTGCACTTGCAGGCAGATATTTGTTTCTTTTTGTAAAGGTTAAATGTGGCGATATTAGTAATGGATGAGGTCTTACTTCTAAGGCATGCTCTCATGTGCTTGGATTTTTGTATTCCCTGTTGCCGGCTAATTATGTACGATATTCTTATTCCACTTTCAAACATAAACTGTAATTTTCTTTGTTAAAATTAGAGAAGGTGGTGCAGAGCAAGAAATTAAAGAAATTTTAATTACATTGAAATTTATAATGTTCGGGAATATTTTAATTAATTTATATTCTTGTCTAATTTAGTTTCCTATTTAGAGCATTACTTATTTGGATAATATTCCTAATTTAGGTATAAGTCTTATTAAAATAAGTTTTCTAATTAAATTAGGATAAGTCTTAGTTAATATAAATGACACGACTCAAAAGTATATTACTCCCAAGTATAAGAGTGTTTAGTTATAATATAACTCGATGAGTCTGGAGTCGAACTACAGGAAATTTAGAAATCTAATAGTTAATTTAAAACAAATAAAATTAATTGTGGGGAAAAGAAATTATTTGGAATCGATTTAGAAATATGCTAAGATTAGGGGCTCTACTCTGAGTATTCAAACTATAATTCTCCTACTCTCTCATTTTTATATTTTACCTCAGTTTTATCAGTTAATTATTATATCATTTAATTCTCAACAAACTATGTGTGTGGATAAATATGAAATAAAGTACTTAATGTGTCACAATTGTGTTAATGTGTCGATATTATGTCAAAATACTATACAGATCTAAAAAAATCTATAAATTAACATGACATAAAAATAATTGAAAAAAAATAAAATAAACTTAAAAAACTCATTTGAGAAAATAATAAATTTTATAATTTGAAACTTTGAGTTTCACCCTTCACCTCAGCTTAGTAAAAATAATAACTTATTTTAAAGGAAAACATAATACTCTTTTTATTTGACAAACTTTTAAAATATACTATAAGGAAATTCATTACACAAGAAAAGAAAGAAGAAAAACAAAAAGAAATTCTTCAGCTTCACTCAATACCCTCCTCTCTAGCTCAAGTATTCTTTCTTAACTTTGTTACCCCCCTCTTCGCTCATCTTCGTCTGTTTTTATAAACAACAATTGCCTCCTCTTTGTTCTTTTTATTCTTATTTAATTTACTATTATATTATTATTTTATTTTTATAATGTAAATACATGTTGAGATGTGTGATGGTCAGGAAGCATAATGGCCTCCTGACCATCACCAACATGATTGCTCACCATTTTGTCTTTTTTTTTAGTTTATTATTATTTATTCCAATTATATCTCCTCAATAATGCTTTCCAAATTGTTCCAGTAATTCTTCTTTATTCCCACTTCTAGTTCCAACTCATCTTTATTTTTGAAATATATCTACAATATAAAATTAAAATAAAATTAATATATTACAAATTATTTTAACATAAAAATATATTTGGAGAGTATTAAGATAATTTATAAATAATGAACACAGTAATCGACACAATAAGCAAAAAACTAACGATTTCATCTTTATTAAATGTACACTTTTTAGTGTCAATCAATAAACAACCATTTATTGTAGCTTTTACAAGCAGAGATTCGAGTTTAATAATATTTCAGTTTTCAAAACTCTATACAAGTAAGGGTGGGCAAAAAAAGCTGATTAATAAAAAATCGAACCGAATGGTTCGGTTCGGTTTTTGTGCGGTTTTTTTACCTCTAAAAACCCGAATAAACAATATAGTAAAAATAGTATAATCAGTCGGTTCGATTTTCGGTTTTAAAAAAAAATCAAAAAACCGAACCGGATATCAAATAAACTAAATATTAAATAAACAATCCCTAAAATCTAATTCTAAACATTTCTTCTGTTCTTCGGCCGAAAACACTTCTTCTGTTCTTCAGCCTGCAGCACCTTCAGCCGCTGTAATCTCGTCCCTGCTGCTCATCCTTCACGAATCTGATTTGCCGTTGCTGCTCGTCGCCGAGTTTCCGCCACCACAACCACTTGCTGCAGCCGCTGTCATCTGTGGTTGCAGCCACTGTCATCTACTGTTGCTGTCACTGTCATCTGCTACTGCTACCGCTGCTGTCACGGTGCTCCCCTGCCGCCGTCACGATGCTCCCGCATTCGGCATTCCTTTTGAACTTGTAGCCCTCCTTCCACTTCTTTTCCTCATTTCTTTCTTTCTGTCTTGCTTTTCTTTTGTCTCTTTTTTTTTCTTTTAATTTACTGCTGACACATCTTCCGCTTTAATAAAACAAAAGCTTTTGAGAAAGCCACATTTAAGAAGCTTACTCAACCCGCATTCGGCATTCCTTTTTTCCAATGTGAATGAACAAAAAAACAGGTAAATAATTAAGAAGATATAACTAGATATTATTATATTAATTTATTTCCCAACAATTATTGATGTAAACTTTAAGTTTCATCTTTATCATTTTGTCGAGCTAAGTTTTTAGTTGATTGATTCTGAATCTCTTATGCTTAATTTATTCTATTAATTGTTTCATATAATACTAACTTGATTTCGATATTTTTATTATGTAGACTTGTTATTTGAACATGTTATGTGTTCTTGAACATACTTTGAGACATATTTAGATTTTTTGTTTGTTAACTTTTTTTATTTGTGGTAGATTTATTAATTTAAGGTTTTAAATTTAAAAAAGTCCAAAATAGGTCCAATAGGCCCATAATCGAACCGAACCGAATCGAATTATTTCGATTAATCGAGTATTTGATTATTCTGGTAATTTGATTAATCGCGATTATGATTTTAAAATAATCGTAATTGAACGATTATGAAAAATTTAGTAAAAAACTGAACCGAACCGCGCCCATCCCTATATGCAAGTATTTGAGTTCAGTTAATTCTCCACATTCTGCAGAATCAACGAGGTTTAACCCCTAAATTCGCGGCATTCATTTCAATTAACATGAATTTAGTTGTTCTTTTATTCCAGTATTCTCTAGAATCAACCAAATATTTTGAACATTAAACCTCCACTGCATCATAAGGTTTCCTTATTCTTATTCTTCAACGTTGCTGATGTAGGAGACATGGCTATGGGCACTGGAATGATAAAGGTTAAGTAGGTTAGTAATTTGGAAAAGTCAGTATCCATGTCAACTAAGGCTACATAATGTATTGAGAAATTGAAGACACATGGTGTGTGCTGCAATGACCCTATGAATAAGAAAAGAGGGAACGACTGGAGCAAGATAGTCGAAAGTGATAGGGGATACAATCAGTGTAAAAGTAAGGGATTGTATGATAGTGCATGATATGGTAGTTTGGATATCAGTAATCAAATTGTTGAAAAAGAAGTTTGTGGGGCTGCATAGCTTACAAATTTGGTTGATAAGATAGATAAGGTCATCGAGACCCACAGAGCTGAACCACGAGATGAATGCTTGCACTGTAATATAGACATAGAGGTTGTTTGTTGTTAATAAAATGTAACTTTTCATAAAGTTACCATGTTATAGTTGGTTTATATTATCGTCGTCCAATTTTGGTGTAATAATTTTGCAACAACTTCGTGGAACATTTATTGCAAAAGCCTGCTTTAAAAAAAATATATTGTGAACCCTTGAAAAGATCGTCATCTATGCATGTATGGAATCAAAATCATGGCAGGGTTGACCATCGAAAGTTACTAGCTTTTAAAATTTATAATGATAGAGCTCAGTATCGAGTTGGACTATATATCATGCCAAGACCATCACTACTGATGAGGAGAAGTTAATTAACTTCTGCATGGATGAAAATCTTAATAAAGGGTAAGGTTTTTTATGTACTGTAAAACTAATACAGTAATGTTCATGCTAGGTTTTTGATGAAAATTTCGAGCTTCAAATAAAGTTCCTTGCAACCCTCTGTGTCTCACTGTAATGTTTTGTTGTAAATGTATAGCTTTTGCTTCCGATGGTGCTTTATTTGTCTTTGCATTGGGGAAGATTGCCATTCTTTCCTCAATGAGTGTTAGGTAGCCATGTTTTGCGTAATCCACCAGCAGTGTTGTGTCATTTTCTCTTACTGTACTGTGGAAATCTTAGCAAGATTTTAAAGCTTGTTTGTGGCCTACGAGCTCCATTTTGCATTTTTATTGGTTTGTTTATTTGAATACTATTGTTATTGTTGTGTCTAAGGTAGTGGACTGCTGGGAAAGATCTAATTTCTAATTTGAGTAATGCCAATGTGCTTTACTGCGCACTATTGGCTAATACTAAAGTTGCAATTTTCATTGTCCAGTTTTATTTCTTTTAATTTTTAAAACAATCCATCTTTATTCATTTTAAGTTCATTTTTTTCCACTAATGATAATATGTCCAGTCTCTTTAACGACGACCATACACATAAACTTGATGCAAAATATTTTCGAAAATAAAGTAATGAACACAATAAATATATTGTCACACAACACATTGGGGATTATATATCAATTGATGTATCAATAGTTTTATATAGATTCTGCAAGTTTCTACAAATAATTTTCACATTACTCTCTGTGGGATATTTAATACAATCGAATGCAATTGATTAAGCATACACACTTCACCCATGGCTAATTTAAAGTTCTGGATGTACTTGTACATGAAATAATGGAATAAGATTTATAAGGATAGATTTAAGAACTGCATTCAAATTAGAATCTACTTACAATGCCACACAATTGACAAATATCAATAGTCAACAACCCAATATGACATATACAAAATTTCGAAGGAATCCCCACACCCGTCCTACACCTAAAACACTTCAATTCAAGCTACTTTGGGGATGTTCCTGAAAATCCACGAATTTGTAACCAATAAAACCCCACACCTATCACAACATATTTTAATTTGCAAACAAATTCTAACTTTCAAATTTTAGTGTCCATTCTCTTCTTTTAATAAATTCAATATTCTCCAACATCTGGATTTTAAAGAATAAATTACAAATTATCAAAATCCAACTATGAAACATGCTTATTCCAACTATGATGGTCTATGTAAACACCTCATACACTTACTCCCTTATATCATTCAAGTTCCTATCGATCTCTTTGATGGTCAACACTTGGATTTCTAGATTCTCCTTACTCACCATGCCAACCTGTAAAAGATAGAGGAAGCGTGAAATGGTCATACAAGCTAACAACCCTTGGAACACCCTTATCAAGATTTCATAATATTAGTCTTATCTTCTCTCTTATTGCTTTAACTACTAAAATATGCAAGAGTCACAGTAAATGCCATATAATTGAAAATAGCATTAAAATGACACCACTACCTTTACTGTATCAATCTAACAGTGCTCATTGACCACCTTCAGCTGATGATAGATTTACGACAGCCATCTAAAGTTAAATAACAACTAAAAAGAATTCTGAATACCTCAATCTCACTACATTTATATTCCTCTTACGTGGCTGATTACAGGGTAGAAATTGCAGTATATATGTATAAAGGAATAATAATATGACATTCTCCAACCATAATCGTCCATAACAAACAAACATGCTGGTGCTTCAAAGTAACACAACCATGAATGACGACATATAGACAATGAAGAATTTGAAGATTAGAATTTCCAATATTCATTTATGAACTCAGTAAACTTTTTTTTTTATGCTGAAAATTAGCCGCTATAGATCACTTGTATAAGCCATCATCTCTCTATATTGTATAAACTTAGGTCTTAACACCAATAGCTAAATACTTTCAAAAGAGAAGATGTCATTTATCGCATTTATACAAAATATAATGAGTTTATCAAGAAAAAGACTTCTTCAATTCTAAATTGAGTGGTGACTCTTGTTTCTACATTTTAGAACTAAATATTTGCAATCTTATGATATTAATATTCAGGACCACACAGCTTCATCATCTCCCTATGTTTTTTAATCAATTGCTCCATCTTTTTCCTTCTCCCCCTCCCTCAAAACATCTACAAACGACATGCATATGTAGAAACAATTTAAAACGCAAATAATGTATTTAAAAGCATTACATGTTAGTAAGTTATAAGCTAAATGTTGTAATTGGCTAACAAATATATGTCCTTTCATAACTAAAATCATAATTAGAAAATGTACTGCAGAAAATTTAATATTCTATAAATAAAACTAAAACTAAAACTACATATGGTTTAAAAAAAAAGAGAAAGGGAAAAAAATTTTAATAATGATTTCACTAAACCTATGCTTGTTTAGTTCAAAATCATGAAATGCAGGATGTTAGTTTAGAAATTTATGTCTTCATTTCAATTGCTTTTTGCCGAACATTGAGATTTTATGTATCTATTATATCTGTGAATTTTAAACCGTACTAAGTACAACTTGCCTGAAACTACCTCCCAAATCATATCTACCGCATTACCAGGCTGGGATGGCTATTGATATTCAAAATGTTGAACAACTTCCTAGCTTCAAATCTCACCTTCTCTGACTTTAACAAATAAATATAATCGACCTTCTAATCTGTTTACCGATGCCATACTCTTTCAAAGGAATTTAACCTTTTTATTTTTTTAAGAATTACATGTTGCATTACTTTCTCACAGCACAACAATAGAGAAAGCAAACACAATATTCACTCTGGTTTTAGATATAAATAATTTGTAAACTTTCACCCTATCTCAGTCTGGGTTGTAGTTGTCTACTACAATGCCAATTCTGCAATCAGATTCATATTCATGCTAGCCATGCTCTTATATGAACCATTGATATCTTTTCCCCCCAAGAAATTATGATCATTTTCTTTCGATTTCACTATGTCCAAATTGATTCTTAAATGAAATCAGTTGCATCCGATGCAGTTGTTGAGTGTTAGAAAGTGCATATTTATAAAGGAGAAAATCGTCATTTTACACTTCAAGTCTCACTAACATTGCTACTTTTATTTATTTAAGTATTTTGTTATTTAATTATGTGTGTTTCATTATAATTAGGTATTTTATGTTATCGATCGTTTTCACAACGAAGTGATCGTGATCTGAAAAAATTCATGTCGTCATTGATCTGACGGACGAAAAAACCTAGGAAGAGCATAAAAGGAAAATGTCATTGTTCACATATACGATCGTTTTCACGACATCATATATACGGTCCGATGACACGCCGAATCACGACGTGGCATTGACCGATGATGTGGCATCGACCGATGTGGCATCACGTGACGTGGCAAAGATTTGATTGACAAATTATGTGGCATTGACGCTTATGGCGTTGACCGATGACGTGGTATTAACCGATGATGTGTCATGATCTTATTGGGCTAAATTTCTTATGTACTGTGGATCGATGACGTGGCAGCATTTCAGTGGAGCAAAAATCGTGTGTACGGTACATGCACATACATGTGATTATTTACTATTCAAACCGCATTACTTATGCAAATAACAGTGTATCTGCAAAACCGCCTTTACCGTGCAAATCGTGGTCAAATCAGACATCAGTGCAAACCGTGGTCAAACTGTATCGCTCAAATGTTGATCGTTGATCACGACGCGCGCAATCCTCGAAGTCGAACTGTTTTTAATTCGATGGTCACGATTCACTTAATGTATCTATAAAAAGGAGGTTCCCCCCTAATTTGATACCCCTGAATCCATTTCTAAGCTTAGATTTCTGTAATTCATTCTCCTTCTTGTATTTTCTACGTATTTTAATAAATTCTCATTTTACCCCTAATTAAAAAATGAGTAGCTAATTTTCTTTCAAGCTTGGGTTGAAGGTGAAGTCTCAACATGTTCCATAGGATTAATTTGGTAAATTTACTTTCTCTTCCCCTCTAATATTTGTGGTTGTTTTGACTTTTCATCTACAAATAATAATAGTCTTATCTAGATACCGCCC
Source organism: Citropsis articulata (assembly GCA_030449925.1). Taxonomy (NCBI): domain Eukaryota; kingdom Viridiplantae; phylum Streptophyta; class Magnoliopsida; order Sapindales; family Rutaceae; genus Citropsis; species Citropsis articulata. Next base: position 18,762,360 of record JASUUH010000121.1, on the reverse strand, counting down.
TGGTTAAACCGGCACCCTAGTACAAGGTTATTATTATTTGGCACGATAAGCCCTTAGCACCATATTTATTTGAGCGTGGTTCATGAGGTGTGGAATCCCCCCTCATGATTTAATTGGCATTAATAAGAAATATTTAGCCCATGGAGCATGTTGATGCAGATCCGAATACCCAAGTGCTTTATCTCAATAGTTTCCAGTTTAAGTTATTCATGCTATTCCAATTTAATTTCTAGCACAGTTTAAATTAATTTCACCACAAATCCAACCACTCATTTAAGAAAATTAATTCTGCACATAATTAAAATCAACCTACTCGTGGGATCGACACTCGTTACCATTAATCTATTCTACAATAGATTCGTGCGCTTACGAGTTCAATAAAATTTGCACAACAGCAGTAACAAAATCGCCATTGAATTCATACGGCTTACAGCCCAATTTGCAACATACGTGAATGAACAGAACCTTTCCCCCTCAAGAATCTGCAATTGTCTTTTTTCTATTGATGTGTTTCCAGATTAATTCTCAACTACGATGCGTTAAATCCAATTTTTTTTTCATCCATAAAACAGAGCTATTCTCATTGTGATGCATTTTGTGAACTCTACGCTCCCCATTACATGAATACATAACCGATTTCAACGGTTGTCAGTCAAGTCCTCATTTAAAATTTATGTAACTCCAACTGTTAGATTCAGTCACTTTTAATCCAACGATATCTGCGAATGACGACAAATAGTATTGTACGTTGCAACAGTTGCAATATAGTGAGTCCTTATTTGTAATAGAAAATTAACAATTTGGTTGTCAACCTAGTAATGATTATTGAGTGGTATCATCATCTTATTGAATTTTAGTTCATGTTTCAATAACTAAATTCAAACATTAAAATTCATATTTTATTAAAAGAGTTGGCCTCTGGACATCCCTCAAAATTCATCATAGAACTCTTTTTTAATTGAAATTATCAAAATAATCTAAATTAAATTATTTTAGTTCTTTTTAATGAAAATTTAATTAAACACTTAAATATAATTTCTTTTGGAAAGTTTTACATCCATCCCAATTCAAAAATTATATTGATATCTTAAATTTTAATTGAATTTTTTTTTTTTGAGAAACTTATAAGAATATAAAAATAGAAACTATAAAAAAAATAAATTTCAAAATTTATGATTTTTATATATTTTAAAATAAAAAGTTAAAAGAATTTTTTTTTAGAGGAAAATTCATGATAAAATAATTGATTTTAATATATGGTTAATATAACTTAATTTAGGGGTATTGTATGAGATCAAATTTAAATGGGGGTGTTATAAGAATTTAAAGGGTGTTCAAAGCTCCTCTCTAATTAAAAATTTAAAATTATATTTGGGCCAGAGTGAACATTGTCGGACCTTGTTAGATCTTTGATAGTTCTTAGCCCATTTATTATGACTGTTTTTTTTGTTTCTCTTTTTTTTTTTTTTTTAATTTCATGAAACTTTTTAATTCGAAATTCACTCTTTTTTTTTTCTCCTTTTCATCATGCTTCCATAAACAATGTTCTTATATTATCACTTGACAGTAAATTCAAAATTTTGAAATTATTATGTAAATATGATCGATCATGCGATGTGTTATTCAATTCAATTACTTGTACCAGATTTGTTATTAAATCAAGTCAATTCCAACCAAACCCCAGCCACCATTTTCCACTTATCCATGCTTGGCAGTTTCATTTATTCAATTTTTGTTTTTTTTTAAAGGAACTAAAATAGGGACTGAAGTAGAACTATAAAGTAAACAATTAACACACGGATGTTGACATCATTACGTGATATACACGACGTTGGATTATCCTACTGCATTAAAAATATGAGATAAAAAAATCATATTATTTTCATAATCGTTGGATAAAATCCAACGGCTATTACATCATCATATATGTTACATGATGATGTAACTTAACAAAAATCTTAACACAATATGTCCACATCCCATTTCACTATTCAAAGTGTCTTTGTCAATTGATATGTTTCCAAAACTTTCAAACTCGCCAAGTCCAATTTCCAATTTTAATCAACATTATTATTTTTCGTAGGGGTCTCACTTTCAGTCACAATCCATATCGGCCCTTTTTGCCAAGCCGTAGCATTTACCATATTGTTCTATGTACCAAAAGCAGTATAAGCAACTGATGCTAAAATGGCACGTGTTATTTTATTTAGGGTAAATTTCAATTTAATTTATCGCTATATACCATTATAAAGACAAATAAACAAATAAATACACCCCCTCTTTTCCCTCATCTTTTTAACGAAAATTGTAATAAATTAAAATTTTCATGCTTTTTGAGGAATAAATTGAAGATTGTCATTCTAGTAGGGGGGGACGGTAAATTTAATTTAATTATCAATTTGTGTAAAATGTGACTCAAGTGCTTGTTATGAGGTAATAGGTAAATTTAATTTAATTATCAATTTCATGCTTGTTATGACGTAATAGCCGAAAAGTGACGAGAAATTCAATTGCAATAGAACTTGTAAATTAGAGGACAAAATTGATTTTTTTTTTCTTTTTCTTTTTACTTGACGTTGCATTAGGTAGATGATGTTTAATTGCCATAATTAATGGCCAGCCATGGCCTTCCCTAGAAGCGACCGAATTGCAGTAACACTTTCACTCTTTCATTAGTCGTAGAAGTGAATTTGAACTTGATGTGCGCACAGAGCCATACAAAGTGATCCACAATACAAAGATTGGCAATGCCCCAAAAATGGGGGGGAAAAAAAATTCACGTGTCACCCAAAATTATGTTATAAGTCACTGACTCCTTGTCAACACTCTGATCAATTCAAACTTGTGCATTAGCAAATCATGCGGTTCGCTGGCATACGTGAGCTTGCTAATTAACTGATTACAAACTATCTGTCATTATCTTATTTATTTATTAATCACGATAGGTTGGCCAAGTTCGATCGATTAGTTATGCATTGGTTAGAAATATGTATGAACTTTATCACGCAACTCTTACAATTATGACCATACAAAAAAAAAATAAAATCTTAATGTTTAAAAGGTTAAGGCCATAAATGCAGTAAGAACTATGGAATGGTATAACAAATTAGTTGTATAAAAGTCATCAATTTATTCTAATTCTATTACAGATTTAGCTTTAAAGGAATTCCATAATGTAATCTTCCCAAGATATTTCGCGACACATAAAAAAAATAAAAAATAAATAAAGTGAAGATATAATACAAAGTTTGTATCCGCGGGACCAAATGTCAAATAAAGCTTACAATATTACATGCTATCATATGTCTTCGAACTGAGTATCAGGATATCTCTTCAATATAGGCTGGCAGTTGAAATTGGAAGAGAATCGGATCAAAATATCAAATGAATCTTGATCAAATATTAATACTTGGTACAATTACTTGTAATAATAGGCACAATATGGTGCTGCTTGTTGCATCATCTTTGCTAGCACTATAAATATATATTTGTGTGTGTGTGTGTTGCTTTGATGAATTTTATTTGATTCTTTTAAATAAATATAGAAAGAGAAAAAGATAGGAATAAAGAGAGACCCACATAAATTCATTTAGAATTTTTTTTTTTTTGGCTTTGATGAATTTTATTTTATTCTTTTAAATGTAAGAAAATTATAAACTTATAGGTTACCCGACTCCCATAGAAGTAAAATGTTTTTGTTTGCAACACCTCATAGATCAAGATAACTCAATTGTTAGCATATAAACATTAAGAACATCCTTTTCCTCTCTCTCTCTCTTTTAATACGTTTCTTATAAGTTAATTTTTTTCTTTGAGGATTAATTTTAAACTCTAAATTAAAATGTACATTTAATTCAAATTAAAGATGGAAGACTAATGGGAAAAGTACAAGAAAGAGATGCATGTTTTTGCTGCTTTTAGAGAGAAAATGCTCTTTAGAACAATTAAAATAAGAGTATTTTTAGAATTTAAGAGGGTGCTAATAGTTATGATGAATTTTCTAATATTATTTAATGGGGTACATTTAATAAAGGGGTTTTAATAAAATGTACGAGGGGTGCCAATAGCTCCACTTCTTAAGCGAAAACGTAAAACTAAAAAAAGAAGTGGATATTATCCGTTATTATTATTAATATTATTGTTATCATTATAATGTTTGTTTTTGTTTGAGTAATTTCTGACTCTGCACATAAGAATTAAGATATGTAAAGACTTGTCAACAGATCAAATTAGTGCCAATCTAGATCCAAGTCATCGACATACATAGGAAATGCGTGTAACAATCAAATCCATCCAAAAGCCTTACAAGAAAAGTACAGATGGGGAGAAAGAGAAAGAGACGGGAGCTTTGTCTCCTCTCCGATCAAGTCCAATATCTATATATACAGATGCCGGGCAAACCCGTAAAAGCCTCCGAAATTTAATTAATCAACAAATGAAGGAAAGCGTTGAGAATCCTCTGTGTCTCAAGTCCTTGAATCACATATCGCTCGTGTGTAGATCAGTTGAGGCGTCTCTTGATTTCTACCAAAACGTTCTTGGTTTCTTTCCCATCAGAAGGCCCGGTTCTTTTGATTTTCATGGTGCATGGTATTACTATTAGATTTATATATCTACGTATATGTAACTCTTAATTGATGTTATTGAATATTTGGATATGTTTTGATTATTTACCGACTGATTCATATATTTTGATATAAGCAGGCTGTTCAATTACGGCATGGGCATTCATCTCCTGAAATCTGAAGAGCCTGACAATTTGCCCAAGGCCAGCAAGAATATTAATCCCAAGGATAATCATATTTCTTTCCAAGTATTTCTCTCTCTATCTCTATATGTGCTTGAAATTAATAAATGATTAACCACATGGGGTTGCATTTGTTGGCAGTGCGAGAACATGGCGACAGTGGAGAGAAAATTGAGGGAGATGAAGATAGATTACGTGAAGAGCCGGGTAGAAGAGGGTGGAATCAACGTTGATCAACTGTTTTTCCACGACCCAGATGGCTCGATGATTGAAATTTGCAACTGTGATGTCCTGCCTGTGGTGCCATTAGCAGGAGATGCCGTGATGTTCGGATCATGTACTTCGAGTGTGAATTGCAATTTCCATCAGCAGCAGATACAACCAGAACCACTAATAAATCCACAGTCGCGCCTTTCTGATTCTATTCATGCGAAGGAAGATTTTCTTCATTGTGCTTCATGATTTTATAAATACAGGCTTGTACAAGCACAATGATTAAAGCTAGATTAATTCTTTATAACAGTATATATCAAGTAATTGAAGTCACGTGTGTATGTATGTGAGATTTTGTGGGATGAAATCAGCAGAATATCATAAGATTGATTGATATAACAGATTATTAATTATTGGACTAGTTTATCTCTGACAATTGTTAGTTGTAAATGAACTATCCTGATATAGCGATTACTTCAAGTTCGATAATAAAGGATAGTGAATTTACAACCCCCCCCCCCTTTTTTTTTTTTTATGCACTAATATGAATCCTTTACCAGAGCTTCATTTAATAAAGTTTCAATCAAGGTCCAAGCAAATCATTGCAGCCTGCAAGATCACATTTTCAAGCAAATATATATCTTAAGAGATTTCTCGTTTTATGCTATAAGCTTAAACAAAAGTCCTACACATGGTGTACTGTTTGTCTCATTCTCTTATTCTAGTAAGATGAAATTCTTCTGTACTTCTATTGGGCATTCGACAAACCCGGTAAAATCATGATGTGTGTCCATTGTTATACACTTGTCATGATTCTATTGGCTTTTTGTGTTTGATTTTTACAAGTTTTTCTCGTGATATAAGATGTTCTCGATGTTTAGTTTGACTACAAAAAATCATAGATAATTGCTCCTCAATAATAGCAAAAATTCTGGTTAAATCTCTTGCAATCTTATTTTCACACCAATTAATCTACAAGGGAATCATGTTAAAAGTCGATATGGAGGAACCCTGGGAGCAAGAAACCTGGCATATATCGTATTGAATTTTTTCTTTTCTTTTCTTCTTTGAGTAATTTCTAACACTTCATTAGACAACAAGTCACAAGCAGCCTTATATTTCTCAAACCCTGGAAGCAAAATTAACGCACATGTGGAGGGAGAGACGAGAGTGATGTTTTGTATATATACACAGATGTGAATTAAGCTCGGCCATGGAAGCCTCCAAAAGAGTCTCCCTTCTGTCTCTCTATATAGAATTAATCCACATTTGTAGCCTTCTCTACCGTTAACCTTTGTTCCTAATTAAATAAACTTCCACTTGCAAACACAGAGATGAAGGAGAGCATGCAGAATCCTTTGAGTTTCAAGTCCTTGAATCACGTCTCAGTTGTGTGTAGATCAGTTGAAAAGTCTCTTGATTTTTACCAAAATGTTCTTGGTTTCCTTCCCATCAGGAGGCCTGGTTTCTTTTTATTTTCATGGTGCATGGTATAATGTATACATATAACAGTAATCAATATTGCTGAATTTAGATTTAGTTTCATTGGATACTGACTTATTGATACTTTGATTTGAAAAAAAAAAAAAAGGCTATTCAATTATGGCATTGGCATATATCTATTGAAATGTGAAGATCCTGACAGAATGCCCAGCATCAGCAAGATTATTAATCCCAAGGACAATCATATTTCTTTCCAAGTATTTGTCTTTCACTGTTATTATCTCTTTTATCTTCTATATACACACTCAAAAGCATGTGCAAGCAATACGCTTGAAATGATTAGCTATATGTACTCTACTTGTTGGCAGTGTGAGTTAACATGGCGACAGTGGCGAGAAAATTGACGAAGATGAAGATAGAGTACGTCAAGAGCAGGGTAGAGGAGGGTAGAACCTGCGTTGATCAATTGTTCTTTCACGACCCAGATGGATCGATGATTGAGATTTGCAACTGTAACGTCCTGCCAGTGGTTCCGCTGGCTGGAAATACCATCAGATCATGCTCAATTGTCAACTGCAATATCCAGCAGCGGCAGATTCAATAATGCAAATGAAGCAGCAGTGCCTTTCTAATCCTAATGAAGGCTTCCTTCGTCGTGCAAAATGATTAGAATAAATAGATTATGGATAATTATCACAAGTGCCTGGTAGTATAAGCTCTTTGTGTATGTATGTATTAGAAATACAATGGTTATGATAACTTAACCATTTAATTCTTCATTAGTAGTTATTGAATTGCGATGATAAATGTATTTGGCTTTGCATGTATAATTCATTTAACTGTTAGCTCCTTCGAAATATTTTGAGGTTAAGCCCAAGAGTAAGTTCTGTTACCCATTAGATGAGGATCAAATAAACATCTCTAAGTGAAATTTAGAAGACGTGTGAAACAAGAATATTAATGAAAGAATGATTCTTGTTTATACTTTCTCATTAACTTTGAGAGAGTATATACACTTAGGTAGCGTTTGTTTTTTTATCTGAAATCTAAATGGGTCTGAATTTTTCTAAAGTCTGAATGGGTCTGATTACGAAAATATGAACGACATGTTTTTTTTTTTTTTAAATATATGAATATAAGTGGCATCTTGTTTGTTTTCACAATAAAAAAATATCTTAAAATTAGTTATTTGACATTTATGTCCTTATAAATTAAAATAAAAAAAGAGGATTAGATTTTATAATTAAGGAAATAAGTTATTTTACAGAGATATTTTTAGATTATAATATTTACTTGTCATTCACACCTTTTTCCATTCAGATAAAAATCACAAAAGTTTACTTTTTCTATTCAGATGTAAATATCTAAAAATCAGACATAAGTTCCAAATAACAAACAAGCATATTTTGAAAAAGGTCTGAAATTAATAAAATTTTAGACTTCAGACATTTAACAAACAACCCCTTAGAAAGCCAATGAAAAAAAGCAAACTAAATAAAGAATCTCTAAATTATGTAAACTAATCCTAAAATATCTCACTAATATATGCTTTCCTAATATGACAAAATCAAATAATAAAAAAAAAGATACACTGAAAAATATCCAGAATAAATTGACTAAATTTCCAACACTCCTTCAAGCTTAGGCCTAGTTTAAGATTGAGATTGAAACTCAATAAGTTGTTTATTTCATAATTGTTTTTTTTATTTTGACACTAGTTTTTAAAAGCAGGGGACGGGTTGTTTTTCATAAATAACTTATTAAACAAGCTACCATACCTTTTTAAATTTCCTATTATAACCTTAATATTTAAAAAAATTATATCTTATTTTTCATACACCCTAATTATGTTTTATTTTCCATACACTATAATATATAAGCAGTTAGATATCATATTATCACTACAATTAAATTACAGTCAAAACTACTATAAATTATCTTCAATATCAAAGTTTTGATCAAGTAAGTTCATTAGATTTTATTTAATTAAGTTTATTTTTCACTTTTGTAATTTTATGTATTTTAAAAAGACAAAGTATGCCTAAACATTTTAAAAAATACTCCAAAAAAAAAAGATAATTTAAACTTATGTCTATTTTGATTATTAAGTAATAAAACAACACATTTGTAATTAAATTTACCAAATGCATGTACACTGCTTTTAAACTCACAGCAACCACAACAACATAGTTTACCAAACGTCAAGCTGCTTTTTGAATCAGTAATTTATTACATCCGCACAGTAGAAGCAGCTTATTTAATCAACAACCACAATCTCAAACTAGTCCTTCGGAATAGATATTCTGCATTCCAAGCTTGTTTAGAAGCCTTTCATGAGTTGGCTTGGGTAGACTTTTGGTCAGGACATCTGCTTCTTGTGCATGAGTAGAATTGTAATATAAATTGAAACCTCTTCCTTCAATTTTATTCTTGATAAAACTTCGATTAATTCTAACATGTTTCATTCGATCATGTTGGACTGGATTGTTCACGATGCTAACGACGGATTTACTATCAGTATACAACTTAGTGGGAGAGCAAATTATGATTTGGAAGTCTTGCATCAACCTTTCTAGCTATATAACCTCACATATTCCTTGTGCAATAGCCCAGAATTCAGCTTCGGCACTACTCTTTACCATAATTGTTTATTTGTTACTCCTCCATGTAACCAAGTTACCTCATAGCTTGGTGCAATATCTCGAAGTTAACTTACAATCTTCACTTCTAGCCGAATCCACATCAACATATCCTTCAATACTCTTACTCTCAGTTTTTAGAAACATTAGTCCTCTTCCAAGAGTTCCTTTGAGATAACTCAAAATATGATTTACGACCTCTAAATATCTTTGAGTAGGTGAATACATGTATTGGCTCAGTACACTCACAGCGTATGCAATATCAGGCTGTATAAGAGATAAGTAAATCAATCTACCAACCAGGCGTCGGTTTTTCCTACATTTACTGAAGGCTCATCATCTTTAATCTTGCTCTTCCGATTTTTCCTGAGTGGAGTTCCTACTGGTTTACACCTCAACTTTTGAGTCTCTTCTAGTAAGTCAAGAGTGTATTTCCTCTGAGAAATAAAAATACTTTTTTTACTTCTAGCAACTTTCATGCCAAGAAAATATTTAAGAGGTCATAGATCTTTAACTTCAAGTTCTTTCTTCAGTTGATTCTTGAGCTTGTGGATCTTAACATTATCATCACCCGTAAGTCTGATGTCATCTATATATACAATAAGAATAACTTTTTTTTTCCAGCTTTTCATTTTTTAATAAAGATAGTGCGATCAATTTACCCTTGAGTGTACTTTAACCGAGTGAAAGTTGAGCTAAATCTTATGAACCACGCATGTGGGGATTGTTTTAAACCATATAACCATTTTTTCAATTTGCAAACTTTACCTCATTCTTTTTTAGGCTGAAATCCTAGTGGAATCTTCATATACACTTCTTTATTAAGATTGCTGTTCAAAACAGTATTTTTCACATTGAGTTGGTGTAGTTCCCTGTCTAGATTAATTGCTAAGGACAAGAAAACCTAAATAGAGTTAAGTTTGGCCATTGAAGCAAAAGTTTCTTCATAATTAATCTTATATTTTTGTGTAAAGCATTGTGCCATTAATCGAGCTTTATACATTTCTACCTCTCTATCTATCTTATATATCACTGTGAAAACTCATTTGCTTCCAACCACTTTCTTATCATTTGGCAGGTCAACTACTTTCCAAGTTCCATTATCATGGAATGCTCTCATTTCATCCTGCACAACGTTCTCCCACTTTGGATCTTTAAAAGCCTCGGGATAATTTTTAGAACTACCACACTATCAATAAAGGCTCTAAACCCATAAAACAATTTTGTGCAGGCTAGAAAATTAGAAATAAGATGTTTTGTACATATTCTTACCTCTTTCCATATTACAATCGGCAAGTCCAAGTCACTACTCACTCTAGGATCTAGTTCTTAGTTAAATGATTAGTCTTGTGAGGAGCTTCTGGCCTTCAAGAGTAAACTTGAAGTGGTCTCTCAGGCATTGCTTCTCTCCATTGATCATGACTTGGCAAAGGACTAAGGATAAGAAATGGACTTAGACTTGAGTTTTCTAGCGATGGTTGGACACTGACATTTTTTGGTTCTATTAAGACAGAATTCATGGGCAAAAATGAGACATCTTGTGATATTATAAGAAATACAGTTTGATCTCAATGACCATCTTCATCAAAATTCTCCCCCTAAAGATGGGTGTTGGGATAAAAAGGCTAATTTTCAAAAGAAGGTTACATCAGACGAGATAAAAAAAATCTCTTGAGAAAAAGAGAATAACATTTGTACCATTTTTGGGATGAAGAATATCCGACAAATACACATTTAAAAGCCTTAAAATCGAGTTTGCTTTGGTTGGGTTGTTTATTATGGGCAAACATTGTGCAGCCAAATATCTTTGGGACAACGAGTTGAAAAAATTTACAGTTGGAAAATGATCAAGAAGGACACTCAAAGGGGTCCTGAATTGAAATGTTTTTTAGGGTAGACAATTAATCAAATATGTTGATATGAGAATTGCCTAATCCTAATAGGAATTTAAAACAAAATTAGTAAACATTATTGATCGAGCAACTTCCAACAAATGTCAATTCTTTCTTTTTGCAGCCCCGTTTTGTTTGAATGTGTCAACACATGAACTTTGATAATGTATCACATTATTCCCTAAATATTGGTTAAATTTATTCGAGAAATACTCCCTTCCCTTGTTTGTTCTAAGGACATTAATATTGGATTGAGAAATATTTTGGATAAATTTGTAGAACTGTTGAAACTAGTAAAAACCCTTAGATTTATCTTCCCTCAAGTACACCCAACACACCCTAGTATAGTCATCTATGAAAGTGACAAACCATTAAGTTCTAGTTAAATTAACTGTTCTGGATAGACCTTAGATATCACTATGAATCAACTGAAAAGGTCTTGAGGGTTTGTATATATGTGGTGGATAATTGACTTTGAATTGTTTAGAAAAGACAATATTCGCACTGAAATAAAACTTTTTCTTTATTGACTAAAAGATTTAGATACAAAACTTTCATATAAGAAAAGCTTGGATGCCCTAAGCATTGATGCCATAACATAATATCAGAATAGGAAATAACTGACATAGATATTTTATTTTGTGACTTAACTTTACTGGTATCCCTAGCTCCTGAGAGATAGTTTAGGCCATCTTTTCTCTCAACAATGCCAGTCATCTTCCCTGAAGAACGATCCTAAAATTCACAGTGAAAGGAGAAAAAAACCACAACACAATTCATATATTTTGTTAACTTACTAAATGACAAAAGATTAAATGTCAACTTGGGCACATATAAAATTGATTTCAATATCATATTCGGTAAGCAAAGCCCTTCCCCATTGCTGGTGACATTTTTTTGTCCGCAACCCACACATTGATCCTACTATTGCACTTGTCATAATCCTCAAGGACATTTATTGACCCAGTCATATGGTCAGAGGTCCATGTATCTACAACCTAACAACCTACTTGGTGTGACTTTGATGGAAAGTTTGACTTATTTTACCTGTTTGTGCCATGGCTGTTGTAGGAATGCTTGGGTTTTGACTCTCAGATCCTGTTGACACCTAAGTTTGGTTGAGAAGTTGCCATAGCATCTCCACTTACTCTATTGAGAAGTTAAATCCAGCAACTTTACCCAAATATAATTCCACCATACGGGCTGATCTAGATTTCTTGCATTGTTTCCTTGGTTTCCAGTTAGGTGGCTTGTCGTGTAAGTCCCAACGAGTTTTATGGGTGTGATTGGGCTTGTTACAATAATCACACCAGATCTTGTCTCTAGACTGAGATACATGACCATCATCTTGTTTGTTTACCGTAAGAGTTAAGCCTTGTGTTTCTAAGGAATGAGCATCTTGGTTGGAAGGATTCATCTGTTGAAAAGTCAAAATAGCTTTTTGACATGCATAACCTTCTAGCCGCAATGTTGGAAGCATTGATGAAGCATATGGATGGAATCATGGAAAATGAAGCCAAATGAGTTGGTGAAGCATGTGACAGTTTGACAAATTCACAACAACTTTGACAATTTAGCAAATTATTGGTAGACACCGAATGTGTAATAGTGCAAAATGCTTCCTATAAACAGAGAGAGTTTTTCATTTGTTATGCATCCTAAATTTGAGACCTTAAGAGAATTGTAAGTGAAGCAATTCTAAAGTTCTGAGAGTGTAAGCAATTGGAGAGTGTGTGTGAGAGTGCTGTGGGTGTATTTGGGTTTTGGGAAGTGAACTTTTCTTTACTCAAATTTGTACTCAAATAATTATTAGTAATACAATTATTTTTCTCTTACTTCCATGAACGTAGGTATACTGCCGAACCACGTAAAATTCTGTATCCTTTATTTTTCTGTAATTATTTAGTGCGCTTGATTCCGCATTCCGAGTAAAACATCATCATCACACGTTTCCTACTTTCCTATCTCCTTACCTCAACAAATGATTCTCGAAAGGTTGGAAAAGGCTTTATCCCGAGCAACCTTCCATGTACTTCATCCAAGTTCGAATTTAATCCCTACAAAAAATCAAAAGCACACTCTTTCTTAAGCATTTTCTTATATTTTTCTACATTAGTAGTATAGGACCAACCCATCTCATAAAAAATATCTATTTCCTACCACAACTCCATTAAAAAATTGTAATATTCAGTGATCATAAGACTTCCTTTTCTGGTGTTGCAAATCTTTGATCGAATCTCAAAACATTGAGATGTGTTTTCAAGATTGAAATAAATTTCTTGTACTGCCTCCCAAATCTCCTTTGCTGTCTTGTAAAATAAAAAAGTTCATCCAATACTTGGCTCTGTAGAATTAATGAGCCAAGGCATAACAATCAAATTTTCTGCTTCTCGAGTGTTATAATTTGGTGCTGTGTCCGAAGGAGGTGTTATTGCCCCTGTCGAGTAGCTAACCTTCCCTCTACCCCTGATGACAAGAATAACGAATTGAAACCATTCTTGAAAATTCAGTCCGTTAAGCCTGTGCTAAGTGATTTGCAAAGAGTGGTTGTCAAAAGAAGGTATAGATGAAGATCTGAATATGGATCCTGGAGTTTGGAGATGCTTGGTTTGCTATAGTACGTGGAAGACACTTTTGAGGTCATATTTAGCGATTCTCCAGTCATTTAAAAAAAAAACAAATAACTGACTAGTAACCTTCATCGGATACCATGAAATAAGAATACTAATGAATGAATGATTCTTATTCACACTTTCTCATTAACTTGATAGAATATATACACTTAAAAAGCCAATCAAAAAAGGAAACTAAATAAAGCATCTCTAAATTGTGTAAACTAATCCTACAATATCTCACTAATATATACTTTCCTATTCTGACTAAATCAAATAATAAGAAAAAGATACACCGAAAAATATCTACAATTAATTGACTAAATCTCCAACAACGCGCAAAGTGGATTTTGATTGCTTGTGAACGAAGTAAAGAGTGGAATCTAATTTCTTCCAGCACAGCCAAAAGATTTGGAAATTTAGATGTGTTATTTTTCATTTCTGTGAGGAGACTTCTTTTGCTTCCATTCGAAACAATTAACGCTTGTAACTTTAGTCACAATGGCTCTTTTGAGAGTAACGGGATGATAAGGCTATTAGTTTCAAGATTAAAGAGTGAACTGATGTTGATCAAGCAGGCAACAACTAGCCTCATTGATGAGCACAATTAGCAAATTGATCCTATGTACTGAGCTCTTCTTCTTTCTTTGCAGTCAATGTTCAAATCAAGTTCTTCTTTAGCTGATTCAGTAGCTTTTTGTTCTTTAATGTAGTCACTAATTCCCTGTTATATATGTTCATCTGACAAACGCGCTCTGATCTGAAAATGCATCAATAATGAAGAGGCTCAATCTTTTAACCAGGAAGCTCAATGAATAGTTCCATCTTGTTTGAACAGAAGATAGTAGAGGCAGCTTACCCCAAATGGTTAAAGATCAAATGGATCGAACATAAATAATTGCACATATAGCAAGGAATTGAAATCAATCAAACAAGGACTACAGCAGGCTAGGTGTTTACCTGAAGAGCAGAAGACTCTTGAAGAAACATGACAGAAGGATTTACATTGAAGACTTGTGGTTCTGATATTTCCAAACGTAGGAGGTTACTACTTTCCTATATACCTTGCATGGAAGGTCAAGCACTTAGAACTTTTATTCATGTAAATTCAGGGTACAATTGAATTATTGCAAGTCTATCTTTCGTTACTTACAAAGATCATCGTGCGACCACACGGGCGCCATAGCCATGGCCATCACTGGCCGGTTAATTCAAAGATCATCATATTGTTAGTTATAATTAATCCAAGAAACTTAGCCACTGAACGAGCGCGAAGATCACTAGTATTATAAGGTGTTCTGAACAACTATGCTCCAGCTTTCACTTCTGTCGTTTAAAAAAAAAAAAAAACTAATTCCATTCATGGTGTGTAATATATATATATATAGCACAATCTCATATGGTTGTAATATAAGATCAAATGATTTAACCTGTGAAATAATTCATCAATATGGAAAAAAAACAAGATGTTGATTTTCATACCAGATGGCTTAGAGATGAGGTTATACCCGACAACAAATGATGGCAATACGCGTCAACTTTCCAGGCCTCTGAATTAGCCAAGATTGTGGAAGGAAAAGAGAAGAATTAGGAGCTCCCTTCAGTCCAAAACATAGAGAGAAGAGCAGAATTAACCAACTGTTTTGGGCCGCAAGGAACCCCTATTTCTACCATTTTCGCAAATTTTATGAAGAGACGAAAGACCGGAGGAAAAGTGTAAATTTATAATGGAACTTGACTAGCACTCACGATATGGCTATTTAAAAGCTGCTGCTTTCTAAATGTGTCAAGCGAAAAGCAATTCCTTCAGCTTTTGAAACTTTCTTTTGCTGTGTAAATGGACCTGGCTCCTGCCTTGATTCAAGCTCTCTAACCACCCAAGCCAAAACTATAAATGGATGAATATGCAAATGGCCGGCCAAGCAATAAACAGAGCTATTATTTGTCAATTTACTACGACATGTAGTAATGTCTAGTTTGCTTTTATCAATTGCCTCTACATAGTTATATTTTCAGGTCTCAATTTCTTTTGTGGTGGTCCAAATCCTCTGTGGAAAGAAAGTAATGGCGTTCACTTTGTGTTTCTTTTTCAGAAGAATGAAGTTGGGATTGCTTCCTTAACCATCATTGCTTATTATGAACGTATGAATTATGATGCTGAACTACATCTGTCTCTTTATGCTAACATTAAATTCGCCTTTACCCTCTTTTGTTCACCGACCTTGAGCCTCCTATTCTACATCTAGGGCTTACCTTTTGCTGTTTTCAGCAACGCTATATGACCCATTTTCTATACCAACATTTAAAGCATTTTCCGTTGTTGGGTTGGCTGCCTCCTCCAACGACTGTAGTAGTGCCTATTCCTCACTTTTCTTGTGCTAACAGCGACTTCAATAGATTCAACTGGGGCATTTATATGACGTTCTGACATTTACAATTTAGGGCCTAAACATTTGAGATTGTGTTGGGCCACATAGATGGGCTTTTACGCCATTTGTTGGCCATCACAAAACAAGTCACTGTAAATAGATATTATTAATATTCCTCCTCCACCGTTCCCTTTGTACTCGGTTGAGATTTTACATTTAAAATTGACTATAATAGTGCTAAAAGTTTTTGTACAAACTTACAAGGCCCAACTCTGTATTAAAAACTACTAGTTATTATTATACGGTTAAATTTATGTTGTTGGTACAATAATGTGGAAAGATATCATAGGTTGAGATTTTGGACGCAAGCGAGAGCATTGTGACACACAACTATAAAAATGAGCCGCAAGTTGAGAGCATAGATAATAGACTAATAAGTATGATTCAATCCTATGCGAAGGTTTTTGCCTTTTTGGTGATGTTGGAGCAATACTCTTTATTCATTTGTCGTGTAAACTTTGATGTACTGATAAGTACATGAGCTTATTGGAGTATAGACTAAGAACAACGAGGTTGAATATATTGGGACTGTTAATCATAGAAAAATCAAATTTAATTTCAATGTTAATCTTAAAAAGAATCAAATCTAATTTAAGCTAGTTAAAACTTTATCATAGTTGCAAAGAAAATATTTTGGTTGAAGAGATTTAAACTAAAAATGCAACTAAAATAAAGACTAGTAAATTAACACTAGAAATTTATGTCTGCTTGGTATTGCTTTCAATTCAGATTTTCCTAATAAAAATAAAACGAAATTGGTTTCATTACGATTTTGAGTGTAATATGCATTTGGTAGATAAAATTGAAAATGATAAAAACAGAGAATATGCGTTTGGTAATACTTTTTTCAAAAACAACATCAGAAGAAACGCTAACCATTTATTTAAAGCTAACCGATAATTTCCAGTTCACAGACATAAAAAATTTTTATCGAATTACTCAACATTTCAATTATGATTCAAACAAACAGCAAGATGATTCAGTATTAGTATTATACAATCTATTCTCCGTAGTAATAAATAAAAAGGAGATAAAATAATTAAATTTAAAAAAAAAAAGAAGCAAAAGCAAACAAACCAAAGAATAATCAAGCAACAACTACAAGGACAATCCATTTATCTCGACCAATTAAATTCCACATTCTACGAAGAGCTATCCACAAGAATTGGTCATTGCTGGATTTTCAAACTTGACCGTGTCAAATTCCACCACCACCCGGGACAAACTCCAGATAAAGTCGACCAAAACTTGAAAATAATCGAAAAAGTTAATGATATTGTCATTGCTTTCATTATTCTAACTCCACCGCTCATGAATGCTGAATTTGTAATTGAAAATGAAAGCTGTTTGAATAATTTCAAATTGGTTCTGAAATGTGGAATTTTGAGAGTGAAAATTGGAAGTGGCTTGCTGTGTGTGGGATAGAAGGTGGTGACAGAGGGAAGGTTCACGGGAGGAGAAGTGGCCATCAGCGTAATTAGCCTACCGCAGGTCGCTTTGGTAGTTTCACATAATTATCATCTTTGCCGCGAAGACCCAACCGGGAAACACAGAAACGCCCTCTTGGCTCCTGCACTGCCTGACGAGTTAGATGGATTATATCACACACAAGTTGTGACAATCGTGAGGTCACAAGGCTATTTGCCTCTGCAATTCACTCTCAGGCATGAATGCATGAATTAATAAATAAATTAAATAGAAGGTTTCATCTCTTGAATTCGTGTTGTTTCTGAAACAGAGCAACAATGGCCACGAAGGAGAGAGAACTGCACACCAAATGACAGCCGCGGTAGAGACGAAGTTGCAGCAGATCATGAACGATGCCGGGACCAGATCGACAACGATGGCAGGGGAGGTGACCAGATCGAGAACGATGAGAGGGGGAGAGACGAGATCGAGAACACCGGATCAAAACGATGAGACGGGGAGAGGCCAGATCCAAAACGATGAGAGGGGGGAGAGACCAGATCGAAAACGATGAGAGGAGAGAAAGAACAGATCGAGAACGACGGCGGGGGAAGAGACCAGATCGAAGGGGGAGAGGGTTGCTGCGGGTTTTGTTTCTTAATTTATTTTTGAGTTTGGTTTGTAATATTTAGGAAATATGTTAAACACGTTTTCAGGTTTGTAGTTATAGCATTGAATCTGAATTTATTGTTTTGTGATTTGTTTTTTGAGTTTATCCTACCGAACAGATATTACGTTTGTATTATGAAAACGAAAATGAAATCAATGGGTAGAAAACGCTACCAAACGGGCCCTAAGCTATTTGGATTTCATAATCGACCACTATTTAATTTAACAATTAACTAATTAGTAATCAATTCTCAATTTTAGAATGACAATTCAAAATCATTTACTCATGGATATAATAATTAAGTCTATTTAAAATTTATCTTATATAGGTTATTTTTTGCATAACAGCATAATATCTAAGTAGCCTGTGTAAACATACTAAATAACAAAGATTCAAAGTTTTCATAAGCATTTTATGTAAATAATTTACTGAAGACATATAATTAAAGATAATCACATTTAGATTTATTGACCCAAGCATAGATTTAGTAAAATATTAATTCTAACAGTCAATAATACATCACAAAATTTATAAAAAGATTTAATAATATCCAACTAAACATATGAAATAAGAAACATAAATATTAAAGCACACATGTAAGGAATTAATTGAATAAAATATAATTTATTTCATTGAACTAGATATCATCCTTATCCATATTTTAGGAGATTTAGTTACACATTTTTTATTTTAGGAATAGAAGAATAGATAATTGTGGACTAAAATGATGAATCCAAAACGTGGGTCTATTAAACGGCAACGTTTGGAGTATGTTAATTAGCTCAGGGTGTCACGAGCTTTACATGTGGCTGACTAAAATATCAAAACGGCAAGAGCTGAAGACGTTTTGGTTGTGGTTAAGTGAAGCATGTGAACAAGCACGTAAGGGAGGAATCAAGTTAGTTAAAGAAGCTGTTATCCAGGTGGCAAAAATTTGTGCGTTCTAGGTTTCATATCAGCTGGTATATAAGCTGATCAGTAGAGCAGCTTTTTCAATCAATTGTAGAGCATTCTAGAGAGAGTTATAAAAGAGAGAAAGAGTCATCTTGTTCTTTGTAACCAACTCATGTGTTGCTCTGTATCATTCATAAGAATCATCAATAAAACTCATTCTGGTGGCTTCTCCCATGAATGTAGATTGTACTTACTGGCACAATTGAACCACGTAAATCCTTCTTTGTTTTGTGCTTAATTAGTTCTTGCTTATTGTTTTTTGTTCGAGTTCTGTTCATAGCCATTTTCATCTTAAAGTTTTCTTAACACTTAAGGTTGTTCATTGAGTTCAAAGCATCTTGTTTGATCTTGATTGTGATCTTGGGCAGTGATTGATCTGCTCAGCAATCTAAAGCATTTTAAATCACTACAATAATACCAGGCATGGAAGATTAATCCTAACAGCTGTCTTCTCTTGTTCGTTAACCCGTGGGTGCTACTCTACTTCAATTACTCTCTTCATCTTTGTGTGTGTCGAACCTTCTCTGCTCCTTTGTTTTTCATATGGGTCACTTGATGCCATAATTTTTTTTTACAGCATCAATAATATAAGAAATATGTACCAATCGTTTTTATTAATAAAAAATTTTAATTATTTTAAAAATATTGTACCTAGTTAACAGATCAGTTAGAAAAGATAATTTTAGAATTTAAAAAAAAAAAGAAAATAGGAATATAATGAAATACAATCTTTTATTTTATAAATTTACTTTTAGGACTTTATCTCTCATGTTCTATTATTTGTAATTGGATTCTTGAAAACTGAATCCTTAATTACACTGGGTGAAAGAGAATATTGAACAAATTTTTGTATGTGCACATTTGTTAATACACATTGAACAAATAAATTCTATCTTTTACAAAGAATTTCCTCCAACTTTCCTTTGATTAGAATGATATTTGCAAGTTTAAAAATTTTCTGCTAATCAATGAAGGGAGTGAAATGTTTCCTGCATGTGCAAAGAAGGGTTGAATGTTAATGTTACATGATTTTCAACTTTGGTGAACCATGGAGCTATTTTGTTTATTATCACGAGCAAATTTTTGTTTATTACCATCACTTTTATTAGAT
The DNA here is from genome assembly GCA_030449925.1 of Citropsis articulata. Lineage (NCBI taxonomy): Eukaryota > Viridiplantae > Streptophyta > Magnoliopsida > Sapindales > Rutaceae > Citropsis > Citropsis articulata. Next base: position 18,742,243 of record JASUUH010000121.1, on the reverse strand, counting down.
AACTACAAAAGTACCGTAAGGGTGTGTTTGGTGTATGTAATTATGGTATATTATAACACTGTTCACATTAACTTAATATCAAGGACATGTTTGAAAAGGAATTGTATTGGGATAAAGGGATGCTAATGCGTCAACTAACGCATTAGCTTTGCTTTTGCTTTTTTTTTTTTTGTCTTTTACTTTTGAATTTTCCTTACACATTAACTTTACTTTTATTTATTTATTTTTTGTCCTTTGTTTCCTTTGTTTTATTATAATAATAAAAAAAAATAAATAAAAAAATAAAATTTTTAATATAATTTTTTTGTTTTTTTGTTTTTACATTATAATTATTAATATAAATTAATTAATTAATAATTTATTATTCAATAATATTATTTTATTTTTTTCAATAAGATTATTTTTATATTTTTACATTATAATTTATTAATAAATTTATAACTTATTATAACTAATAATAAATATTTAAATATGAATAAATTTCAATAATATTAATTTCAAATAAATAATAATATAAAAATTAATACAATTTAAATATATTAATATAATATAAAATATTAATATAATATAATATAAAATATTAATATAATATAATATTTAATTTAAATTAATTTATTTCAGACATTCAGATTAATTACGTCAGATTATATTATTTTAATCTTTGACAGATTGATTATTATCAGATTAAAGACAAGATTATAATAATACTATATAATGTTTGGTGTTACACTGTATTAATTTTTAATGAATATTTGATATTACACTGTACTATATTAATTTTTTAATGAGTAATTTAAATTATATACTTAAAAAATAACATTTATTAGTAGTTAGAAAAAATATTAAATATAAAATTCTTAAATTTTAGAAATTTAATATTATCTTTTTAGTATAAACATTGAAAAAAAATCATAATTCTTCGCAAAGATCGAAATAAATAATTCAATCAAGTAATCTTCAAATAATATTATAACATAAATAACTAATTAAAATATACAAGATTAAGTCAAAAGTCATTCTAAAATAATAAAATAAAAATTTATACATACTATAAAATAATATAGTAGATGTAGAATAATAACCAACAAAATAGATTATACTAAATAATTCAAGTAATACAACAATTTTTACAAGTACCATTTTTGCTATCTTTCTCTTTTAAAGGCCCTTTTTTGTTGTTTTGTTCTCAAAACTTCATAGTTCTTTTGTTTTTTTTTCTTTTTCTTTGCATCTATTTTCTTTTTCTTTCTTTTCCTTTTCCTTTTGTTCTTCTGTTTCCTTTTTCGTTCTTTTCCTTTTCCTCTGCAAAAGTTCCCTTTGGGTGATTTGTTGGAGTGTTGTGTGGCTTTGATTGTTGGGTCTTTGAGATCGCCTCGATGGTTTTGGTGCCTGGGTTCTTTTGCATGCCTTCGTAGCCGACGCCATAGTATGCGAAAGAATGTGACAATTTTACAGCACTTGAATAGCTATTTTTCCGGTGGAATCCAGACCATGGATGAGGTCATGTTCGTCGGAGATGATGGTTGTGGACATCTGGTTCTTGTTGCGGACATTTCTCCTTTCTTCGTCTCCTTCAATTTTCATTTTTTTTCCTCTTTTTCTCCTTCTAACACAGTGAGGCGTAATTCCGACACCCCCGCGGGTTTATTTTATGCGGTATTTGGTGTATTACAATAGTAATTTTATGTGGTCTAATGCAGTGTTAATTTTTGCCAAACATAATATTGTATTAATTTAATACAATATAAGATTCTAATGTGATGTAATACTGAGTGCCAAACACACCCTAAAGGATTAATACACGTCATGCAAAGAGGCTGCGACTGATACAATCACTCTAAAAAAATTTTAAAAAAAAAATTAAAAAAAAAAATTTTAACATGTACACATACTCACATAGTAAAAAATTTAATTTTTAAAAAATCATGATCAATATCATGGTGCCGTGGAAACTCTGTAATTTCCAACGGCTGAGAAAAAGGATTGTTTTGTGAGGGGTTGTTTCTGCTTAGATCATTAAACAATGAGATCGTGAATGAATGCTCAGTTGCTGTGCTTTTAGCCCACAGAATTCCGATGATTAAGGGGCCCACTGAAAGCTATCGTACTTCAACCCCACTTGGAGTGATTACAAAAATTAATTCCAAAGAAAAGGAACCCAAATTCAAAAACTAAATACACCCAACAACTTGCCCTTTCAAACAGACATGCCATCCCCACGGTTAGCGTCACATACACAGTAACTTAGAAAGGGGTATGTTGAGTATTGCAAATATTTTGAGCAGCTATGGCTTCCCAATTTCTTCTTTTGGCAGTGTTAATTTCAGGCTAATCACTGCATATAAGGACTTGGTGATCAGAAACTAGTATTCAATCAATAGTTATGAATTAATTGAAATTCATATGAAATCTTTGTTAAATAATTCCTGATTATTGCTTTAATTCTCAATACAAACTCAACTAGGCAATAAATCTTAGTCCAACCAACTGTACACCTTTCATTTCTTTCAGATTGAGATTCTCTCGTGAGCTTGCAATAATTTTAAGTCATATATTACTTAATAATAGTGTATGGATATAATTTATTTTTTTTTTATATATATAAATTTATCAATCACCGATTAACACATAAATTTCTATTTGAGAGAAGTTAAAATTCAGATCAAGAGAGAATCTTAATTCATTTCCTTCTTGCTCAAACCATTCATTCATTTCAAATTTAGGTATCCCCTACATGCGGCTTCTAAAAATCAATTGTTGTTAAAGCTAAGTACTTTTTGCACATCCACCTTAATTAACTTATCTGTACTTTTAAACTTCAAGAAATGTTAAGAGAGACTATGCATCCACATGCTCCTCCCATGGTTCAAGAATCAAAGCTATGCTCGACATATATGTGAGTATAATATAATCCTAAAGCAAGTTCAATATGCTGAAATTAATTAATTAAGTCAACTTTTATGTGGGAAATAAAAGTATGTTATATATAGTGATATTTATTACATGATAAAGATGGTTCAACTAATAAATATTTGGAAGAAAAGTGCTTATTACCAAATAACTTGTTTTGGTATTATTATTTATGATAAGACTTATTTAATTTATAAAGACTTTTTAAAATTTTTATAGTGTTTGGTTATTTTTGAGAGAGCTTTTTAGCTTAAATAGTTTAATTTACCTCTACTAGTAAAAGCCCAAAATTTGAGCTTTTGGGAGTAGAGGTTAGAGAGTTTTTCAAAAAATATATAATATCAAAATATTCTCGACATATTTCATTAATTACATAATAATTTTCAGATAAAACCTACCCAACAAAAATTATCATTATATAAACATATTTCACCGCCACTCACTTTATCTGCTCTTTCTTTTTTTTAAATAACCAAGACTTTAATTTTGCAATCCCTACACATACCCAACACTCGAGAAAGATATATCAAACGATGCAATTTAATTTGGATAGATTATTTGTTTGGGAGAATATATCAATGATGTAATTTTTATTTTGAAAATTGAAGAAGTGATTGAATTAATTTTTCTTATTAATTAATAATTTAGATGCATTTTGTTACATGTTATGAATATATATACTTTTGGTAATTTAATTACACAAAGACTTTTAATTTTATACAACCAAACATTTAATAGTGAAAGATCTTTTAATTAACAACCAAACACCCAAACGACTTTTTCATTCAAAAGTTCTATTTCCAGATAAAGTTCTCTATTCATATGTTTCATCGCTATGTTTCTATTTAATGTTCGCACTAAACTTAATAAAACTGAGCCCATAATCTCATTAGTTATAAAGAACAACCGTTGATGCTTGACTTAAAAAGGAAGCTGAAGAATGAATTTCCTTGGTTGATTTTCCTAATTAGAAAAATAATTCAGAATAGAACAAAGACAGAGAGACTATTTTGTAGGGTACCTTATAAAGATCAGGGCGGTGGCTGGTAGGGGGTCATGGGTGTGTTCTGGCATTTTCGCAAACAAAACTCAGTAACAGACAAATATGCCCCAATAACCAATCAAATTTTCCATCAGTCCAAGCAATTGACTAAAACAAATGCATCAAATCTCTTTAACCCCACACCTTTTTAATTTATCCCTTGATTACAGGCAATAACACATGGTTTGCTTTCTAATCCACGTTATTTAACATTGTTTTCAATGCATTCATTCGCTTACACACATCACATGCATGTATATAACAATATATATATATATATATATATATATATGCGTACTCACTTATTGATCAAAGAGCTAGCCCTCAGAAGAAATGGCTACAAAAGAAAAGCAAAAAAAGAGATCATTATTCCCGTCTTTCTACAAATTATCCGGCATTAAAAACCATCACAAGCCAAAATCCCAGCCAACTGTTGCTGCTGCTGCTGCTACAGTGTCACGGTCAGAGTCACAGCAGCAGTCACATTCACATGCTAGTGCCCTGCAAAATCGTCAAGAAACTGAGCCAGCAGTGCTGCGATCAAACAATAATTTGGTGTTAAAGAACCTGGGAGCTTTTGAACAAATCGAAAACGGTGGCCGCAGAAGTGTAGATGGAGGAGGAGTAGGAGGAGGAGGAGGAAGAGGAAGAGGGATTAATAATTATGCTGAGGCGAGGAAGTCAGTGTCACACGTAGAAACGCATTTGGGAACAAACTTGGCTTCTGTCATTTCATTTCTTCAAGTGAATGTTTTGGCGTGTGATATGCCGGGATTCATGCAGGTTCATGCCTTTCGCTGTGCAAGAACCACTTATGATAGCTTGGAGAAGTTCAGCCCTAAACACATTGCTTTTAACATTAAGAAGGTACGTGTTTATGTTCTTGTTCACTAACTGTTGCATGATTTTAATCCCTTCGGCCGAATTACATTATTGTATATCTTACTCATGGTAAAGGCTAGCCATATCTAGCTGCATCTGCATGTTTGGTTTTTGATTTTCAATTTTTGATTTTCTTGGATGATTTTGAACTTTCTCCCTCTTTCAGATGGTCATCCTAAAACATATAGTGACCCTAGTTATCTTATCTTACTCTCATGAGATGAGGTCTCTACAATTTTTTAAGATCTGCTTCGTGCATCCATTAATATTTGTGTACGATCGAGGTTACTATTATATTTTTATTTATTAATCACACTAAAATTTTTTCAGAAGAGAGAATTTTGATTTTATTTTATATAACGTATTTTCATATAAATTATTATGTGTCAATTGTCAAATATTTAATTATTATTTTACTTCTACATAGTAATATATATGAGGACTCAGTATTTACCATATTAATTACGATAAAAATTTTATATTTCAAGTTGAGAGCTACAATTGATAAACATATACTTTTTTATCTTATTATTGAAATTGAAAGGTAGAATTAATGATATAGGATCCAACAACCCATGTGTTCAAAAGCAGAGGAAGCTATAATTGTAAATTGCTTTCAGCTAATTAATATCAAAATTCTCTCTCTCTCTCTCTCTACCCATGTGTGTACAAGTGCAGCAGTGATAATGTCTATAACTGTCTTCATCTTATCATGTGCTCTAATGTTATAATCTATGGCTAACAATAAATTAAATTCACTCTCTTAATGCAGGAGTTCGATAAAGTGTATGGTCCGGCTTGGCATTGCATCGTGGGTTCAGGTTTCGGATCGTACGTGACTCATTCAACAGGTTGTTTCCTCTATTTTTCAATGGAGAAATTGTACATTTTAGTGTTTCAAACTAAAGTTCTGAAAGCTCTAGACTCAATTTAACTATAAGATATCCTACTATAGTTTATCATCATTCAATTTTAATATTCAAAACACTACTGATTAATTAACTAACGCCTATTTATCTCTGCTCCTTGCTTGTGCATATTAATTTAACCTAGCTTTTACATGATTATTTGTTCAAATTAATGATCTTGCAAATGACACCACTTATATGTAATTAATGACATGTCGTGTTCATATTAAAGATTTAATGAAAAGCGGTTTATATACTAAGAGTACCCTTCTTTTTTTTTTTTTTTTGTGTTAGGTGCGTTAAGGAAAATTATATTAAAAAAAAATGAGTGCCCATGGGCTGCTGCTGATGGCTAATTGGCTATGTTGTTATGAAATGCAACAAATGGGCTGTTTATAAATAATATTTTCTTTTGTGGATACGTATATATAAGAGGTTAATATTTCTTAATCACGTCCTTTCCGGCCAATGAATTGATAATGTATATACGATACAAGAAAACGCTAAAGCTTAGAATTCAACATTGTGCAATTGACAATTCGAAGATTATTAAATAGGAGTCCAATAGCCAGCTACTACCAAATTTGAACATTTCAAAGGATTCTTCAATTTCTTTGGTCGTATAGATCTTCTTCTAGCCTGTAGCTGCTGAATTGACTACTGAGGAGTGCCAAGTGTCACATTTTTTAGAAAATGGAGACGGAGCCCATAGACTCAACAACCAATTTTGATAACATTCTATCCGTTGATCTACTCGAATTTAATTCAAGATTACCAGTAGCTAATATGCGGGCCAAAACTATGTTACAACTGTGGTAGAGTACCACAACTTTGCCTTTGTATTTTTTGATCTCTTACTTTCTTCTTTAATTATAATTTAGTTAAAGTATTATGATAATTTTATTTTCTCATTTTCTCTTCCTCTCCTCCATATTAAGATATTCTATCCATATTTTTACAAAATAATTAATTAATTAAAATGGAGATTGCACCTTCAATCGTAGTTGTTCGAGTTTCAAGTATTATCTATATTCACTATATTTTATAGAAACGTCTTCTAAATTATGCCACTTTATAGCCTTTCTCTTTGTCATGAAAAGAGTTCTTACCAAGCATTAAATTTAGTTAGGCTGGGGACCTTTCTTATAGTACTATTTCACAACTTAAAAGACTTTACACTTCTTTCATTTAAAGAAGTGAAATTAATAATGTTTATCACCTATGTTATAAACATCAATGCCCTTTATCACTTCCATAATGAATTTAATAACTTTTATCACTTCCATTATGAAAGTGGTTAATAAACTCCACCACTATCTCGTAAAACAAATAAATGGATCAGTAATATGAGTTTATTTATTTATTTAAACAACTGACTTATCATGTAGACCATACAATGAAAATTCTTATATTTTCTCTATTTAAATAATTAATCAACCATTAGTCAGCAACATCTTTCAAGTAAAAATATCATTAAACAATCAATTACTTTAATTGTTTTTCACATTACAATCAAGAAAAAATATAGTAACTTGAATGGTATATTTAGATGGTATCATGAGGCATGGCAATTAAATAAATTAAAATAATAAATCAAATCTATTGGTTAGAAGTGATTGATGTCCTATTGGCTTAGATTTATAGATAAAGTTTACATTTTGTTGTTTTCGGGTAACTAACAACTTTAAACTAAGTTATATTGTACTTATTTTTTTTATTTATAAGTTCAGTCTACGAATATTTTAAGTGGCAATGAAAGTATAAGGAAAGAAGATAAAGTGCGTAATTTTTATAATTTTTTTATTTTAGTAGTGTCATGTTAGTTTTATTTTTCAAGTTAATTTATTAATTGAATTTCAATATCAAGTCATCGATCATTTCACTCCTTAGATTAAAGAAAATAAGGGTTAGATATTGGTGTTTAGTTTTAAATCAAATTTTTAAGTTGAGACAACACACCAATTTTTTTAATTGTTAAAATTATTTATAAATTTGAAGCGATTCAGAGTTATATGTCAAATTTTTATAACATTTGATTTTTTTTTTCAGAATTTCAGTATACAACGAGGAGTTTAGTGTTATTAATTATCAAACCATGGCATCCTGCCGTTGAAACAAGCCCCGCACTAGATCTAACGGTGACAGCACAAGAAAACAAAATAAAGTGGGGTTGTTAGTAGTGAGCTGTCAAGTTGAATAAAACAATCCAGGAATATTAAATGTACCGTGTATGTTTGTAGGATATATCTGCTCCTCTTTACACTATTAATTAGCCTCTTTATCTTCTCTACGTGACTTTTTTTTTTTTTGAGACTATACACCGTAGCATTTCAGATTACATTGATTTGCTATTTATTAATTATATCGATATTTACAATCGTATATATTACATGACTTATATTATTACATTCAATTCTACAAGACACGCTCAGACAAACGACCCTCACAGAGAGGACACTTTACCCACTCACATTTCATATGAATTATAATATTTCATAACGCCATGTTAACCGCTTCACGCCATGAGGCGTACCAACCATCGGGCTACAAGCCCTTTGGCTATCTTCTCTACGTGACTGAACTATAGAAATTGTCTTTATTGAAAGCTACAAAAAGATCATTTACAAATGAATGACACACATGTATAAACCGAATAACGGTACAAATTCGCTCCTACGAACTGACGTCACAAGAAATATACGATTGAATTTGAATGTGTCGATTAATGCAACAGGCGAGTGTAGAAGACGTCGTAATTTATAAAATTGACTTTTTTCTTTTTCTTGCGTCTCCAATCATTATCATTACCTTGTCGAGGTGAATTTGTATTGTTAATAGTTTATATAGCATAATGCAATAACAATTTTATAATGAAACATCCCTTAAGTTATTAAAATAAAAGATATGGTAAAAGATTAAATTAATATATTTTAATATATTATAAGAGAAAATATATGGTACTGAAATTTGTGTTTATCTTGTCTTTTATCTCTTATTACATAATGATCCTATATATATATATATATATATATATATATCCCACAACTTTACACTAATGGAACTAAATTCTTTCATGATTTGAGTTTATAAGTTAATCCTGCTTGTGAAGTATGGAAGGAGATCAAATTCAAAATTTCTGCAGTACAACATTTGGCTTATTTGTTATATTTTAATTTAACTTGGTCTTTATGAGTAGTTAGAACTACTTCTTTACAATTATAAGAGTAGTGGTTCGAATCCTCACAAACACATTATGAGTTTTAATTTCCATTTTTAAATTTGAGTGAAGGAGGTCTAATTTCAGCAATACTATATAACATTTAATGTAAATTACTAATCTTAGTAATTATCAGTTATAAATTTGAAGGCGGTTTAATTTGGGCAATGATATATAAGATTTAATGTAAATTACTAATCTCAGTAGTTGTTTAATTATAATTATCAATTATAATTTCATATAATTGTCTGATTGTAATTATCTGAGCAATAGTCATGTAATTCAATATATATATATATACATACATACATACATATACATACATACATACATATATATGCTTGATCTAATCTTTTATTAAAAGGATTGTGTTTTGAAGAATCTTTTTGACAAGTGTGCATTTTTATTTATATACAGTTAAGGTTTACTTCTTTATTTTGTTTTATTTAATAAGTACCAATCAATTAATTGTATTTATTTAGATAAAAACTCACATTATGAGAGAATATTGATTTGATTTTATACTAATACATCATATGTTGTAATAGTATTTTCATATTTTAATAAAGTGCCAGCATCCTCACCAAATAACAATTATATATATATATAATTACCTTAACACTTGTGACCATTGTGAAATATTAGGATTGGTAATTAAGTAGACTAACCAACATCTTAAGGGAAATTTTTACTTTTCTCCGAAAATTTCAGTTTTTACTATTACCCCCTGTAATTTACGTAAGACCCCATTACTCGTTGACATCGAAGTTTTCAAGGAAAACCCAACACACCAACAAAGCAATAATTGGATGCAGTCTCAAATCTCAACCTGCATTTTTTTTTTTTGGGAACTTCTATGTACAATTTCTGAATTTACAAATCTCGATTACTCATGTAATTGAGTATTTGTTTGCCCAACTCCTGAATGAGCCCTTCAAAAATTGAACTTAAACGATTTTTTTTCCTACTTGTTGACTTTGTATATTCTAATTGGTTTACTTTCTTTCAATTCTTCTTTTCCTCTATCCAAAATCAATTAATAACAGAACGGCTTCTACCAATTAATAAACTAAGTTAAACTTTTGAAATGAAAAAAAGAAAGAAAGAAAAGAATTCTCTCGTTATGATTTATCAAGAAGGTGGGAAATTATTTGTTTCTATTTGTTATTATAATAAATATTAATTATAATATTATAACTATTATATATAATATTACTTATACTATTATATATATTTATATTAATATTATATTTAATACATATATATAAGCTGATCGATATATTAACCTTATTCATACACTTGTATTTTTTTTCGTAAATAAGCACTTCTACGATTTTCGCCGCTATTTGCCGACGCTTCAGTGACAACATTTTAACTCACTCACAGGTGGACTCACCAATTTTTCTTTAAAGCCGAGTTGACTTAAATAACTCAAATTTTAGAGACGTAGTAGAAAAAAATTGTGTTAATTGCATTAGTATGCCAATTGTTTCTTAGCTAGAAGCCTGATGACTTGATGCTTGTCTCACTTCAATCAATTGGGCATACATTTTTCAATAGAAATATAAGCTACACTTAAATGAAGGGCAACCTTACATGTAATTTCTGCGAGGTTGTTTTAAGTAATTTGATTGAATTGTTCAAGTAATTTTACTGTAAAAGGGGTTCAATAAGAAATTTTCCTGGAGTGTTAAAAGACGTACCCTACTCAATCAGCAAGCCCAGAGTAAGTTAATCTTAAAAGGAATATGATGTATAGTGAATAGCGATCTAGAGATATGGTCCAGATATTAAGGTACCAAAAGAATTTTTTTTTTTAAATTTAAGCAGAAATACAAAAAATGAGGAGCAAATTGGCAACATGGCTGAAAGTGACGTCCCTTATCGACAATAATAAAATCTTTAAGCAATATGTCTATTATCGTTTTTTGTGGACATGGTATGAATACATGGCCGGCAGCTCACCATTTTGATAATGGTGGCGATTGAAAATATAGAATATTCAACTTAATCGGTTACGTTACCAACTAAATAATTCCAACCTAAACCAATAATGCCAAATTTTCAATAAAATTAAAAATCACCAAAAATTCCAAAGCTAGCCCTGAACGTTCTAAACTCATCGAATCATCATTAATTTTGTTGAATTCATCCTTGACAAGGAATAGTCGAGTTTTATTGCATCTCAAGGTCATATATATGTAAATGCCAATAGAATTTTCCCGAGCAAATGGCTGGGTTTTAGGGTTTGCAGAAAAGGAAAATCAGAGTGACATATACTTATTATATGCGACGCGCAAATTATCAAGCTTAACACGAAAACAAAACACATAAGATTTTGAGAGAACCAAAGAAAAATCAGGTATTAATTAATCCACGAATAATGGAAAGAAAAGAAACCAAACACATATCTTTTTAGTTCTCTCGTTCTTGATAGACTACAGCATATATATCCAATACAATACATTATATAGATAAAACCAAAAAAGAAAAAAACATTGAAGGGGACACTCACGTAATAATTATGTTACAAAAATTGAAAAAAACATTATGACCTAGTAGACTTACGCTTATGGGATTTTAGTTTATGGGCAGCAGCTGGTTTGCCAAAGAATCCACAGAAGCCACAACCGGAGACTTTAGGAGAAGGTGGGTCCAAGGCGGGTGGCGGCTCCTTCAACGCCCGGTGCATGGGGCCTACTCCTCCTCCTCCTCCTCCGCCGCCGCCTTCTGATCGGCTTCGCTGCATCATTACTGCGGCAGCCTTCGGTTTATTGATATGATCATCGGCTTTTTTATTTTTCTTGAGACGGTTCAAGTCTCCGGATAAGAACTTGTCATCCCATACCAATCCTGAAGAGCCTTGTCTCCTAAACGACGTCGTAGACCTCTGTAAACCTTCCATTATATATATTATTATCAGCTCAGCTCGGCTGCTTGGTTCTCTCTGGCTGGCTTACTATTATGGGTTTCCCTTTATTTGAATTTGGAGGAGACGCAAACTTGTGGAGTCAAACAAATTATGGTGCTTTGAATGTTTATAACTTCATCTAGAGGGGGGGGGGGGGGGGGGGGGGGGGGGAAGAAATGACAAATGAGGAATATGAAAAATAATTCATAAATTGGAATCTACATGTTAAGCATGCAAAAAATAATAATTAAATTCGTCATCATCCTCTTTGATTTGATGTCTTGTTATTAATTGGAGGTAATAGTAATTTTGAATATTATCACCTCTATTTTGTCAATATCTTAAAGAGATCATACCTAACCAAAGACCAGAACAGAAAGCCGTCCTGATCATGATTTGTCAATGTGTTTGCAAGCTCAGTAGTTTGGTCTTCGCAGCCGAATTTTAATTTTGGCTGTCGCATATACATAAGGTCTCGAGGGATTATAATGCTTAACGAGGACAGAAAAAAAAAAAAAAAAAAAAACCTTCTGTGATAATCATTGGATGGCAATGCACTGGTTTAGGCCTTGTTTGAGAATTCTGTTAAAATTAATGTTAAAAACTGATTAACAGAAGAAGTTTTCTGTAAAAATTGTTTGTTATCATGTAATCATAACTTTCTTTTTTGTTTGTTATAACTTAATAACCCGTTGAAGGTTTGAGAATATAGTATATGTGCATCGGAAATTTAATCTTATGTACCTCATGGTTGTTATGTCATGTCACAAAACTTTATTTTATCAACACGTCAAAGACATAATTTGTAAGACACAATAATTCACAACTGTCGCTTCATTCAGCGGTTCGAGCCCCGTGAAGCATGTAGAAATTTATTTTCTTCTTTAATTAAGTCACATAATTTTCCTTTTCAAAACGCTGTGGAATGCACCGAATATTAAAGATGAAAACTGAAGGCACATACAATTAATGTAAATTAGTCCCATTAATCGATGATCAGAATATCAACAGAATCTCATATAATATGAGTTGTAATTTGAGTATTTAATCTCATGTAATTCAAAAAAAAAAGAAAAGAGATAGTTGGCTTTTTTGAGTGGTAAAAGAGGTTTGGGTTGCAAACCTCGTTACGTTGGTGACGACAGAATTGAATTCTTATTAAGTTATAATTAAAATTATATTTACCAAATTTTATATATTCAGTCTTTATTGAATTATGCCATGTATTGTTAGTGAGATTACTTTATAAAGTGGAAATCTACCCCTTAAACAAATGAAAAATTTTGTGATCGGTTAAGACAAAGTCAATTATTAACAACGTTTGTTGGTTTCCCCAGACCATGCACGAATCATAACTCTCTCCTATTCTAATCAACCCAACATCAGACAGCCTCAAATGAAGATAATTTATCAGGTATTGACCCTTATCTTCCCCAACAGACACGAAAATGAATAGGCATGGTAAGCATAGAACTGTTCTTGCTGTGTTAATTCTGTGCTTGAAATTTGATTATCTTGCAACCGTCATCATCTCGATAATTCTCGATCACTTGTTTGACTACTTCCTTTCAATCAGCAAAAGAATTAGCAGCACACGGTCATTGGAATATAAAACACTAAGTTATAATCTAAAGCTGCTTGGCTTATTAAATTTTGCTTAAAATATCCCAATGACGATGGTAACCAGCTAAGGAGCTGAAGCAACATGCAATGACAAAGTCAGATGCCTACGAGCTAACAAGAATACACCAATGGCTTAGGAGCTCCTCAGCTTGGTTTTCATTGAATAATGGTTAACAGAGAGCGGCACTCTCACATTAGAGTTGAAACTTTAAACCATCTGGTCCATAATCACGCGGGAGCCATGAAAAGAGTGTAGCAGTTAAGGAAGGCTCAATATCCTTACAAGTAACAGAAAGGAAAGGCAAACAGAAAACCTTCTCAAAGTCCTGAGAAATCGATCACTGTTAGGCAGAGATAGAGATCTCTGCTTGAAATTGTCATCCCAAACGCAGTGACCAGTATGTGCAGCTATATACATGAAAAAAGAGACAAGCTCAAGATAATAACAATGTTAATAAGGTTTCTCACGGATGGCTTGAGGCAGACAACTGCCAATTGCTGTTTCCTAGGATAAGATTCCCATTCAGTAACCAACAGATCTGGGAACTACTTCTCCCAAGGTCCTCGCTAAACACTAATCATTATCTTCATCACTAAATGGATCGCAGCAAATTAAACGATCATAAGATGTCCTAAAAATGCGTCACAAGTCAAATAAAATTCTTTTTCATCATCATTCTCTGCAAAATTTATCATCTTCTAAATGGCAATTCTTTTGGCCTCATTTTTCAACAGCTCCAAGTATCTGCATCACTCACAGTACCTGGCCTCCTCTTTTCCTTGAGGATTTCACTCAGAGGTTTTGGTCCCTGGAAGTCTGTCAATGTTCGGCTTAAATGTCCCATTTTCCCAAAGTGATCACCGGATTCCTCAGCCTTTTTCTTCTCTTCTTTAATCTCAGCAAGGGACTTGGGTCCTGTAAATGTAGTCTCAGTCTGACTAGATCTTCTCTCACTTGAAAATGGTTTCCTTGAGATGGCAGATACATGGGACTTCCTTTTAAGCAGCCTCTTTCCTCTGTGATGCTGCCCAAGTATATTAGATTTTGAATGCCTAGCCCACCCATGCTGGTTGGCACCAGTTGGAAGAGTTCCCTTGTGTCCGTGTGACTCAATATAGTTCTTTCCAAATTCTGATGCCAACCTACCATGCAGCCGCAGACCTCGGTGCCTTCCCTGGATTCGACCCATCAAACGAGATGATTCATGCCTTCTGGTTGAATGAACAATTGAATGACCATCAACTACCCTGCGTTTCCTCAGATAATCTCGAAGATCGGCATTACAGTCATCTACAGAGACTTTTATTGGGAAGAGTTTTCTTTTTCGAGACAACATTGAATCCAATATCCTCTCTCTTGCACGGCCAGGGTATTCTCTGACCTTATCCAGAATATGCTCATTATCCAAATAATAAAGAACATTGTACGTCTCGCCTTCATATGGCTCTGATTCTGGATACATAGGATCATACTCAGTTGGACCTTCAAAATCATAACCCAAGAAATGACCATTCAGCTCTCTGTGCTCCCTATTAATAGCAAGTAAGTACTCTGAATCATCCTCATAACCCAAATTCTCCGCTTTTTTTTCATTATCCACAAGAACATCAAATCCTGGGGATGATTCCAGTCGCTCAGGTTCAACATGGTCATCCGCATGTTCATCAGAGCTCCAATCTGTATATAGATGAGATTTAGATTTCATAAAGCCTTCTGCTGCTACCATGGAATCTGACTTGACAACGGCCACAGTTTCACCCTCAGACAGAGATATCTGAGGGGAGGCACTTCTCTCTGGGATTCTTTTGGGTGCTGATTGCAGTAGGTGATCCTCGGTCTCGACTCTCACACCCACTGCTAGTTTTAACGGAGTTTCAGATGGATTGGGACGTATTTCTGTTGGTGGTGACCCAGTGCCATCTCCTGCAGATGTCTTATTTTCCAATAGAAGGGGATCAGTAATTGCAGAAGCCATTTTTGAAGATTTCCCATTGGGTGCAATACCATCAGGGCCATGAAAAAAGGAGCATCTATCTCCTTTGCTGCAGAATCCATTGAAGTAAAAATAACATGGAATGCTACTCTTGTTCACTGGTATAGAAGATTGACATGGCAGTGATGCAGATTCTGATGGTGCTTCAGTCACATGCGCATCCAATGGCTGTGAAAACAACAAATGAATTTATTACTGGACTCATTGACATTGATGATAACATTAACAGTTTAAAAAACACAGCCACCGATCAGAAAATAATTCATAACTATGGAACATAAAAGTTTTCCACAAAGAAGTTTTCATGACACCTGAAAGGCAATATATCATTGCGAAAGAAGGTACTAATTGTCTAACCTACTAATGAATAATAAAGGTTTCTAGCATACAATCAATCACAATTTTCTGAAACGTTGTTGAAGTACAAACTAATTATCAAACATGGAAGAAAAATACCAAAAACAAAATGTCTGAATGCAAACTGAAATGTTTACAGCAAGCAACTAATGTGAAGCTCCAATGCGCTAATCAAACATTAGGTAGAAGCAAAGAATTTAATATATTTATGGGCTTACAGGATGTCTGAAACCACATCTGGGATTGATACAGTTCCCAGCTAACCAGTACCAGCAATCCCTGGGGTTGAGCCTGGCAATTTCATTGTGCCGATATTCGCAATCAAGCCCCTGAAAGAAGAGCAAGAAACACAGAACAACAAACTTAATTACTTAACGTATCAAAAGAAACCGTCGAATTTAGCTTTATAGAGTTAGTAAAGAGAGCACTGATCAGTTGGAATTGAAACAACAATAGAACAATGTAATTATCGCAGTATTATTATCACATTCATAAATTAAACCCAAGATCATGCAAAATATTGAAATCAAAGGCTAAAGTAAGAAAGATCGTCAAAATGTAGGGTCAATTTCCGGAGTGGCAGGTTCTAGAACAGTGATGGAAGCCAAAAGTAAGATCATTTTCCATTTCTTGCATTTGGAAAACAAAACAAAACCAGAAGACGATTAATGGCAATTAACAAGAAGATCAGTTAGTTAGCTCATAATTGATGATTACGATGAGGAAACTTCACCTTCTTGCAAGTGAGAGGAGAAGCGAGGAAATAAACGCAATCTGTGTTACGCTTTTGAAGTTCTTCTTCCATTTTCAATTTTGCTGCAAGCAGAAAACCAAAAAAAAAAAAGAAAAAAAAAGAAAAAAAGCAAGACTCAGAGCGAGAGAGAGAGAGAGAGTGATCAAGGAGCGTCCATGAGACGAGATCACTGTTCGAATTTTTACTTACGTTGGCCAAGGTATCATTAGTTGGTAACTTGGCGAGCGTCAAAACAAGATTATGGCCCGCGTGCCGTAACTTTTAATCCATTGTTATAAAAAAAAAATTAATTAATTATTATAAGTAATAAATATAATTTTTAAATAATAATTTTAATAAAAATATTAAATTGTCACACAATTTTTTTTATTATATAATTTTAGCCTATCTGTGATTTTGTCTATAAACCCCTCCAAGACTAGTGGTAGGTGATCCATAAACTTTTGGGAGTAATAAATTAAATCAATTTAATTTAATTTTTAATATGAATTGTATTATTAGTACCTTCCAAAATTTTAATAAAACCAATCTTCTAAAAAAACTCCATCAATTAATCAGAGTTATTCTTTTTTTCAAAGTTACCCTTAATTCATTCTCACTTTACTGCATAATCCTTATTCTTCTTCCTCTTTCTCTCCAATTATAATCTCTTTTCTTCCTCTATTTAGCAATTAAATTGAAAAACATTAAAGAATCAACAAGTTTTGATTGTGCTTGTTGCCCTTGTATCAACTTCTTGAAATGATAAATTTTAGATTATTCTCTTGTGAATTAATTATCTTTAAATTATCTCTCATTTTTTAAAATTTAAAGTTACCCCATTTCTGTTCAAAAGATAAGAAAAAAATGATAATGAATTGATTAATCTTTTTAATTTTTAATTTTTGTCTTCTAAACAAAAATAAAAGGTAAATTAAGATTTTTACAGGTAAAGAAAATGACTTAAAAATAGTCAATTCACAAGAATAATCCGAACTTAACCCTTCGAACCCATACCATTGAACAATCTTGCACCATTTTGTTGTTCATTTTGTTTACTCGATGGCCTGTTCATCTTCATCTAAGAAAAATGGCAAGTTTAATTATAGAGCTCGATTATAATAACAATAACAATTAAGAAGATGAAGATGAAGTAAGTAAAGCAATTCTTTTATGCAACCAAACACATCGTACATATACAAAATTCCCGTGGAAAAGCTAGGCGTTGCCATTTACTAAGAAACTGCAAGCTTCTTACAGAATCAAATCCAGATGAATGTAGTTTCTCTCATAATCAAAAGGTTTCTTTTGCATTCTGTGTGTCATTCATCCCGTATTATTTGATATCTTGGGAGGATTTATGTCCATTTCGACAACGTTATTCAAGATTAATTTTATTACACAAAATTTTGGCTGAAAAAACATAGGATGTCATGGCTGCCTCTATAATGTCCCTCCATCCATCAAAATTTGTAAACCATTTGCTCAGTGTATCCAAGATCTTTGAGTATCCCAGAAAGCTGCAACAAAACAGTCAATAGCAGATTAACACCGGAACAATTTTTTATTTTTTATTTTTTTAATTCATTTTTCACCACCAATGGAAAACCCCAACATGCATTTTCCATACCTCTCCTTGTGAATAGTCTTTAGCCTTTTCACCAGATACATGTTTCATCATTCCAGGGGGTCCGCATACCTAAATAAGCACAAAGAGGTTATCAATGTTCAAAGTGAGTTAAATCTCTGAATTTCAGATGCAAAACAACGTGACCCACTTACGAGGATAAGAGCATCATCACTGGGGCTTGGCAAGCCTTTTAAGGCCATATCCTTTGAGATGTATCCTACCCCTCCTTTCCAACTCTTTGTTGGATTGTCTACGGTATAGAACACCTGCCGTTTTTATCCCAAAGAATTAAATAAATAAGACTTTAATTCAAAGTTATCTATTTGTAACTACTGCTGCAAAACTTTCATCAGAAGCAGTTCGTACCTTCAAATTTGGATGGCTAGCTGCTAGTATGTCAAGCTTCTGTTTGAGTAATATGTCATCTGGGGATATATTGCCATACAGCAGTGACACCTGTTTAACATAGACGCCCCCATAAAATGTCAAATAGAGCAGAAAGTTTTAGCAAGAACTTTAAAAATGATAAATAAAGTGCATGTTACCTGAGTGTTGTCATCTGGATTCTTCAGTATAGCCTCAATTACCTGAAGCATAGGAGTTATACCTGTGCCACCAGCTATCTGGAAGAAGAAAAACAGTCATGCATATGACTTTTGACAATTTACATTATGACACACTTACCGGATGCATGGGTAAGAGGAACAAAAATTTCACGTTGCCTCATACCGAATTGTCATTACAAGAAAAGCATTTGTGCTTTATAAATCAATTGTCTGTTACTTTGACCTTGACAAATCAAATTTAGCACACTAGATACTATCTCTTACCATGCCGATGTGTTTCTTCATATTAGGAGAGTATCGGAGCTTTTCAATGGGTCTGCAATAAATAAATGCACTTGAACATAAAAACAGTGTAAAGCATACGCTAAGCAGATACCTGTGAATAAGAATAACCTACCCTTTCACTTCAACTACATCCCCTGGTTTTAAGCTAGCAAAATGCTGACTCATTTTACCCTCAGGATAAACCTGCAAGAATTCTCCAAGGAATGAACAAAAGCCATTTGTAGAGGAGCATTACGTTAATGGTGCAACCACACAAGGACATCTAAAAAGAAATAAGCTGAATAAATTAATGAGAAAACATGCATTTTTAACAACAAACCTTAATTAACAAGTCAAAGTATCCCTTAGCTTCTGTATCTGATATAGGAGTATACCTGAACAAAGAAGTCCCCAAAATTGAAGGTTCTTATCAAGTCGAATAAATATATAAATCATATAGATTGGTGGAATAAGTTCTGCATGGGTAATGCTAATAGAAACCATAAATATATTAAGGAACACCATTAGTCATTTCAGAATAGGCACAGCCAAATATATGGTATTCCATAACATGTTTTCCCAGGTATTAAGGCCATATAGGTTCCTAAGTCAGTTGCTTCGACCACTTTTAACATAAGTAGACGTGGCAAGAAGGAGAGAAATGAATACAGCTTGGGTAAGAATACAATAAATTTTAATTAATATTGACTTGGCCAAGGCAATTCATCTATTTTATTGCAACTTCAGGCAGCCCCACGCAACATATAAAATTAATATACATATAATTGAAAGCAAACAAGTATCAAAATCAATAAATGAGTGCCCCAAATTGAAAAAATGAATTAAAAAAAAAAAACTTGTCAGGAAGACTTACGGCCGTACGACATATTTTGTATTTCCTTCAGCATCTTGTCCTAATGGAGCCCTGCAATCATAACAAAATATAAGCAATGATTGCAAAGGCAAACTCCGTTTAACTCCTATCCAGGACCCCCTCTGAATTCTGAAACTCAAATTCTTCTAGAAAATCCTTTGGAGTTCAACACCAAGCACCTTCAATATAAACATCAGAACATACCTTGTAAGGATGCATGAAGCAACATCCAAACCCAACTTGGCATATGGATCAAATGAAAACCTGCCATTTTTGAGAAAATAAAGATTTCTGAATGAAAAGTTTGAAATTTACCGAGGAACCATGTTAACATTCAAATGGATTCACTTTAAGAATTATAATACAAGAAACTCCTCAAATCCTACAAAGATCTGACTGGTCCCAGATAATAAAGCTTTGACATGAACATACTGTGTCGATAATAATGAGTTCTATTCAACTACTGTACAAAACAAAAAAACAATTGAGCCAAGAAGATATACCTGAACAAATGACTATTGTGGCTTACCCTTGCAGTGTCTTGCAACTTAAATTCAATCCACTTGTCCGGATTGAGAGCTGAAAATAAATGAAACATCCATTGAGCTTAAGTGTGTATTAACTTCATATTTAAATTGAAACATCTAGAAAAAAGTTCACCTCACCAAATCAATCGACAAAAGCTTTACTACTAAATCGAATATCTAAATCAATTCTATAACACATTTTGGGAAGAGCGACTTACCAATTTTTGGACCCGCCTCTTCATTGATTTGATCTAGATGAACCTGTAAATTAGAAAAAGAAAGTCACAAATATGGCTCACTATTTAGCATAACTCACTCATTGGTCCAAAAGAAAGCTACCTATTCAGCTCACCGCACAATTCACAACCTAATACTTAACTCTAAAAAAAAAAAAGAAAAAAAAGCATGTACTTTGGGAGTCCACATTGATAAGCGGTCAAATAAAAAGACTACCCAATGCGATTTTCAAGCGAAATTACCAAATTTGGGGATGAAAAGTAACAGTAATAGGAGACTCCACCAGCAGCAGCAGCGATTGCCCCGAAGGGAAATCGAAATTTGTTGAAATCGGACTTGGGTTGGCCTCCAAATGCCTCGTTGAATGCAATTGGAGTAGCTTTAGCTAGTCTTCTGAAGAAGGTCGTAGCCATTTCTAATGTTGGAGAAGAAGCAAAGCAAAGAAAAGTATACCACTGAACCTAGTGTGAGGGTTTTTGGAATTCCCCTATTTTTAGGGAGAATTGGAGACGAGATATGCTGTGGGCGACTTCTGTTTAACGGAATTGATTCTACTTAAGTCATTACTTCTTAGCCAGTGTTATATTGCCACGTGAATGGATTCTGAGAGATCATGGAGGAACGTTCCTGGATCTGGGTCCTATTCATGGGTCCTATGTTATTGGGCATGCCGTGTTGGTCCACTTTTGAAGTGGGGCTTAATTGCAACTGGGCTGATCCAATCGCCTCCATTTGGAATGCCGCATTTTTTAAGCACCAAATCTTTTAATAGAATTTAATTATATAGAAATTCCTACAATGAAAACTATTAGCCCCACTCAAAATTTGTGAATAAGTGATTGCCTGTTAATGAGAAAGAATATCTATATTTTTATTACACAATGTGTATTGAACTCATAATTTATGAAATAGTTTTTATTAATGTCAATTAAGTATTATAAGTAAATTGTTCATGATTGTTTAATCATTTGATAATCAAAGTTATTCTTTGATAAATGACATTATGAATCAAACTCGATAAAATTTGATCAATCCTTTTTTTCTATCATTAAGGTTAAGATGGAGAACTAAATCAAGAATTTTTTTTCTTTATCATCAATCAATTCATTGTTCGCAACCCAAGATTCTATTTTATCATCAATCCAATCACCGTTACTCTTTTTTCTTTTTTTGAGTAATGAGTAGATCTCTTTACTTGTATGATTTAGATGTCTTATATGTCTTCTATTTACTTATATGGTTTAGATGTCTTCTATTTCTCAAAAAAAGTGATTTGGTGGGTGGGATTTGATAGGATACTTATGATTTTAGTGATATTGAAATCTTTCGCCTTAGAGTGTATTGATTTAACTCTATTCATGGGACCACCACCCTATAGCATGTTGACACCAAAATCATAACTCTATATTTCTTCTAAAGAATCTCTTAATTATTTTAGAGTAACTAAAAAGAGATTCTTTAACCATAAAGAATTCAGTTCAAATGTGGAATGCCTATTTAGAAGTTTTCGTAACTGAATCATGTAAGGTGGAATCATAAAAAATTTGACTCTTTTGAACTCTATCTTCATTTTTTTCAATGCATACATACTATTCAACAGCATGATTTAATAGAGTTAATTTTTAATTTATTATAAAACCATGTGGTTTAATAGCATGTCTCCACCAACTATATTATATTATATAACTTAATAGCATATCCATATGAAAAAAAAAAATGAGAGTATCCGCATAAGATAAGAGAATGACTCTATATACACACACACACACATACACACAAAATTTTCATTGAGGATCTCATATTTTAATAAAGTAAGAATTTCTTCAAAGATAAAAAAAAAAACTACATTGATATACTATATAAGACAAAATACGCTTGAATATATAGTTTTCTTATATTCTAGCTTATCATTTACTTTAAAGTAAATGGTTCTACACACTATTAAACTATATTGTTTAATAACATATTTGCACTAACTCTATTAAACTATATGATTTAATAATATATTTGTATTGAAAAATAACGAGGCCAACTACATAAGAGAAGGATATTATATAATGTTCTAATGAGGGATCTCATACTTTACTAAAGTAAATGATCTCCTAAAAGACAAGAAAAATAAACACTTTTACATAAGACAAAATACATTGTATTAGATTATGTGCTTCTTTTTTAAGTCTTTTAGTTCATACCTTATTAGATAATGACTACACACACATACGTACATATTAATCATTCTCTTATCGGGACGTCTATATTTTTTAAAATATGGATTTAGGATTTCACAATGATGTCAAATACTTTTACAATATTATGAGCTACTAAAAAATTATTTTATAATGTTGTAAAAGTATTTGACACCATTGTGAAACTCCAACTCCTTATCTTAAAAATTATGGGCACTTGCATATATATAAAAAATATTTTAATATAGGATCTTTGAATTTGTTAAAATCTGATAAAGTTGTTCAATCATATGGTTTGTATATTATAGTGCATAGAAAACTTATAAGACACTATACTATTAAATCATATGACATAATATTTTTTTAAAGCTTTAACAAAGTCTAAAATCCTAAACAAGATCACTTATAAATATACATAAATATCAAACATTTTACTATTATAACTTTCACAGTTGTCTAACCAAAATACCAAATAGATATTAAGATAATCAAATTACGAGAATTAATTACTTACCATTTAGTATGAGTGATCCAGAATTTGCGGTCCATAAACATTTCAGCTAAAACATTTGGATAAAAGTTGATATAACAACAATGTTATGGTATCCCGAATTCCAATTCCCAACTGATATAGTGGTGGTTGAAATCAAACATTTCTCACCTGTTCGAACCATGGATGCCCATAATCAGTCTTCACATCACGAGTTATATATTTTTTTAATGACTCATGATTAATTTTCTTTTTTTTAATCTCAGTTCTGGTAAATTTGTAAAAGTATTTGTCATGTTGCATCAAAAGCAGTGCATCAATATGATAATCACCGATAATCACGTTATATTTTGGTTGGAAAAATCTCATATCAGTAGAGGTGGTTATCAATAAACGTAGGTGTTCCTCTTCCACATAATTTATGTTGCCGATTTGACATTAGAGATGGGTTTCATTATTATTCATCATTTCTCTGGAAGATCATTAATTTAGACGCAAAGAAATACATTAATTCTTCTTGTCAAGGTCTAATAAGATGGCTTGCGCTGACCTTCTAACCCTAGCTTGAAGATATTTACACACTAATTAATCTCTTGTTGAGCTCTAATCATCTTTGCATTGGCTTAATAAGACAAATTCGATTAGAAAAGCTGACTCATGCCCTGATGATTAAGATGATTTGAGAAAGACATTTTAAAAGACATTTTAAGTTATTACACTTGCCTATAAATGCATGCGTGTCGTAGTGCCATAGACCGCTGCCCCTTTTTGTTGTCTAAGAAAGAAACATTTCTTTTCAATAATTTAGTACCAACAGATGGGTTAAGGAGATTGGCGATAAAATTTGTCATCCACTGACCACCTGGTCTATTTTGTTTATGAATCAAATAGCGACCCCTGCGCTAGGAAATAAATTAATATCGAAACATCAAACACCCCCACCTCATAATCTTTTTAATACGAAGTTTTAGAAGCTGCCGTTACTTGTTTAATACGGGACATGATTAATTGATTAGAGATATATATGCATTTGAGGCGTGATGTAACACTGAAATGCTGTGGCTCTCAAATACTCAATAAGATAATCATTGTATGTAGGAGTTTTTTTATTTTTTATTCTTTTTTGTCTTCTCAGAAAATAATGTAATAAACTACTTTTCACGAGGGCTGTAACTTATTTAAGAGGCCATATCTTTTTATCAGACCTTCCTGATTGGCTCTCACACTAACATCATGACTCCTAATTAGATCAGCAAATTATCCCATCGCAAGCTCTCCTTCCAAAACAAGGTGAGTTTTTATTGTAATTTATATTACAAGCGATTCAACGTTTAAACCCGGACCGCAGGTATGAACTCCAACATGATGATATGGGCATCGAGCATGAATAATATTACCGAGTGCTGACAAACCTATGGATATATATAATATATATATATATATTTGATATATTACGATCAAAACTCTACTGATATTTTACAATAAGAAATCAATCGGAACTCTCTTATATTATTCTGTTATAGCACAGCTCAATTTCACCCTTTAATACTTAGAAAGAAGAGCCAGACTATCCTATTCCATATGTAAGGAGCTGAATAAATTCCCATTGAGAGGAGAGGTGAGTCCCAGTAATACTGGGACTCGAACTCATGCACCCAAGATTATTGGGCGCATGAGTTACCAATAGGCCATGAGCCCATTGGCAACCTATGGACATTAGTTCCTATGGACATTAGTTTTTAGAGTCCGTGCCAACCTTGTCATAAATTACAAAGAGGAAAAAAAAAATGAAAGGAAAATGTTATTTGAACAACAGAAAGACAGCAGAAAAACAGTATTATAACATGAATAGTATTATTATTTTGTTTTACAGTAACTTACAGTGTTACGGTAATAAATAATACTCATATTTCTCTCTTTCTGTACAGTGCTCTAAATAAAATTTAATCAAGGTAAGGGATGTATATGTCTTTACACAAAAAAGGGACAAAATGCAAATGGCAATAGGCAGAAGCTGAATAATGGGTGATAAGTTTTGTAACTTCTTTCCACCAACTTAATTGTGATTGGTCATTCAGTGTGATATAGACTTATATTATATCAATATATTGTATATATAGCCTCTTCGGAGTTTGATGAGGTACCTTCTGTTCCTTTCCTGTGTGTGTTTTGAAATTCACAGGATTATATTGTACAGAGCAACTAGCTTCATTCTCAGCAGCTAAAGTATGTTTGATGGCGGCATATCCATGTCTTTGCAAACACCAAATTGCCCACCTTTTGTCCTGAGTACTGTATATATTAACAAGACTCTGTCTAGAGCCAGGCCAATTCTTTCTGCAGTTGCACAGTCATCTTCACTTTCGGGACAGTCTCATGAGAGTGGAAGTCTACATGAATCCAGGAAGTTTCCAGGTTCAGCCGCAGCATCTCTATTGAGAAGTAAGTCATCTGATTCTCTGCTCAACCAAGCAAATACTATTGGCATCATCGGAGGAGTGTCTGTTTCTTCTACTCTTAATTTCCTGGAAAAGCTTGTGTGGTATAGCGCAAGGGATGCTGAAGAATGCCCCCCTTTTGTCGTCTGCAATGACCCGGCATTAAATGAAGAACTGTTTCATGCTTCCGTTCACTCGTTAAAGTCTAAAACTGTCCAGCTAGATCATATCCGTGGTGCAGTTTCCCAGAATTTGCGGCATAAAAGGGCATTTCTTGAGCAAGCTGGTGCCCGCTGCATTGTTATGCCTTGCCATATTTCACATGCTTGGCATGGCGATGTATCCGAAGGATGTTCAATTCCTTTTCTACATGTTGGTGAGTGTGTTGCCAAGGAGCTCAAAGAAGCAAAGTTGAAACCATTAGAAGCTGGAAGCGGTGTGCGGATTGGGGTGCTTGCCACAGATGCCGCTTTATCTGCTGGGTTTTATCAAGAGAAACTACAGAATCAGGTATTGCGAATCGCTTATTCTTCCTGTCATTTTAACATTTTATCAATGTTAAGCTATCTGATAATTCTCATAATACCTGTATGTGCAGGGCCTTGAAGTTGTCTTGCCAGACAAGGCGACCATGGAACATATTATAATTCCTGCAATTGAGGCACTGAACCAAAGGGACATGGAAGGGGCACGGAATCTTTTAAGAATTGGGATTCAGCTTCTTCTGGTCAGGGCCGTAAATGCTGTGATCATTGGTTCAGATGAAATGCAAGGTGTTTTACCAAAAGATGATCCTCTTCTTAAGAAATGTATTGATCCCATGGATGCTTTGGCCAGGTCAACTGTAACGTGGGCAAGATCTAACAAGAAGGTACGCAACACAACCTAAATGCAACACAACCTAAATGCAACACTTTTGCCTATGATAAAAAAGTGAACCTCCTGTTTTGTACGCATGCGTCGGTGAAGGACTCTTACTTCTTACTAGAAGAGTGTAACAAAAACACTTTTACATGCAAACTAAATTTCGCTAACCTGATATTTTAATTCAGAAGATCATACTGGCCTTCGGTTAAACCCCCGCATAGTACATTTTCTTAGTTCACTTGAATGCCTCAGCCAGTAGACATCATATTGCAAATTTTCAATGAAGATTAAAATTTAAGCACCACCAATGGTTTGTTTTAGAACATTGAAATTCAGGTAACAACAAAACGCCCAACAGCTCTCATTACATTTCTGGAAGTTGCTAAACAATGACAACAGGAAAATAATAAGTCGTACACAATCGTTTCCACAGAGTTAACCACAAACAACCTTTTACCACCTAAGGAACAAAAATGATTACAAACACAATAACAGATATCATAAAGTAATAATCTTTTTTTTTTTTCCTTTTTTGGGGGTGGGTGGGGTGGTGGTGAGGAGGGAATAAGAACAAAAACTATAGATTTATAACTGCTTTAGGGCAAAACCAGGCACAGCTACAAATTTGACATAGAATTGCTAGATGGTTCTGTTCGAACTTGGACGCCATTTGGCTCGTCCTTATAAACCCAGGAGGAGATCAGGTGGTGAGCAATTGCAAAAGGTCCAGGTATAAACATTGGAGCGAGCTCCCCGCTTTCCACATTAAAATCGGCTGCTAAGCTCTGTCCTTTCTCAACTCCCTTGCACATCTGCTCTACTTTTGCAGCTGCTGTTCTTTGTGCCTTAATGTATTCAGCAAACGTCAATGCCTTTCTTACATCTTCTCTGGAGTGCCACTGAGCATCTTAGCAAAAAAAGAAGTTCTTGGTTACTGAGGTGCTGAGCTAATTTTTAATCCTCTTAAGCCAAAAATTTATGTACCTTCTAACTCTTCTTTATCCACGTTAATCTCAAACGATTTTGCATATGCGTAAAAACCCAGCATTAACTGGCATGGCATGCTATTTGGGCCGACTGAAAACAAATCAAATAGGATCAGTAAGTTGATTCACACAGAGAAAGAGAGACACAGCAAAACATGGAAATTTGGATGACAAAGTATATCATAAGGATATGAAGGACACCGTGTAACACATGTTTCATCTAAGACACAGACATACTTGCTTTTGAACACAAGTACTACTCTTTTTTCCCTTATGATAAATAAAATACAAGATGTAACCATAAAAGCAATCGTTTACGTTGTTTAACTTTTATGTTTCCAGAACAAAATAGAGGCCAAGTAATAATCTGAGACTTGGTAACAATCTAATCAGCCATGACCTTAAGGATTGATACCGTCAAAGAAAATTTAGTGAATATTCAGCTAAACTTGCTTAATAACATATAATGAACAGTTTTGTAGACAAAGAAATGGTATGTTCGAAGTAAGAGCATTTCAGGGATACTGTCATAGAAAAACTTTGTGAATATTCAGCTAAAATTGTTTAATGAAGGAAAAAGGAATAATTTTGGAGATAAGGAATGGTGTGTTAAAGTAAGAGGATTTCAGAGCCAAGGAAAGACCAAAAGGGATGTCAACTGACAACTTCAAGAGAAAAAAATGATTGCACATGATCAGAAGACAAGCTCACCCTACATCATCTAAGGCTATAAAATAAAGTTTGTACAGCAAAACATGTTCAATTTTATCACATAAAGAACTGCTAATATTACCTCTTCTATATGTATACAAATTAATTATCAAGGCTACTTCAGATTTGTCATTTAGCACTCTCCAAACTATAAGATGAAGGAAAAAAAAATAAAAATTAGGCCATTACACAATATGTACAAAAGTGATACCTGGCCATGGTTGAGAAGTATGATAGACAACTTCACCAACTTCAATGCCAGTCTCTTCCCATGTTTCTCTCCTTACTGCTTCTTCTAAGCTTTCTCCAGGCTATGGACAAGAACAGAATTTAAACTGATGAGAAGTTTCAACACAGATACGAATGAACTTTTGAAGTAGAGAATAGATAAGAGTCTAATGGCATAATGTTAGCCATTTCTACTAAATTTTATTTTTTTTAAAGAAAGGCTGATTTTCATCATCTTCATAATTTCATAAATAACAAAATAGATTTCGTCATTGAGACTCTAGGACATAAAGAGACATGGCTTCTAGATATGGTTTAAGAAATAAAAGACAAAATGTTCTCGGTGACTGGTCTAAAAGGGTACCCTTAAATAAATTGAAAAATACATGACAATCATGATCACAGCAAATGCCATCAACCTTTTTTTTCCAAATAAAGCATTGTCTACCACTGTCTAACAAACTTAAAACCGGTAGGATTTATACCTCTATAAAACCAGCTATGCAGCTCCACATACGTGGGACAAATCTTGATTGTCTACTTAAAAGCACACGATCATTCTCTCTGTCTATGACCAACATAATGACCACCTGTTGCAAGGAAAACGAGCCAGAAAAAGCAATGTGTAGTCAGTATTCTAGTATGGGAATTCCAAAAGTAGAATTAGTTGAAAGGAAATGCGAGAAGTGAAAAAAAAAACAGTAATAATCACCATACTGGATCAACACGAGGGTAAATCCTCTTTTTGCACGATGCATTTGAGCACTGCTTCAGTTTCCCAGCTTCCTTGGGGATTGTTTTTTCCCCACAATGTCCACAAAACCGTGATACATTATGCCACTCTAGTAATGCCCTGGCCTGATTAAATACCATAAACCAATGTAAATTTATCCTCAGAAATTAAAAATTGCAAATCCAATGCAATAACAAATTAGCAGTATTCTGAAAGGCGAAGGCACACAGCAGCAATCATATAAACTTTCTTATTTTTTTTGATAGGAGCGTTCAAACAACTTGAACGAGAACTTGTAAAGTAATAGGGAAGAGAAGATTACAAGTCCTGTTGAAAACATAGCCTAACAGAGATAACAAGAATGTCATTCTAGTTGAGTCAATGAAAAGCTCCATATGAGTCAATGCCCTACCCTTTTATCCAATAATGACCATAACAGCATCCATTATATAATTTTAAAAACTTAAATTCTCTTGAGTACCCATTCATCTTGTTTAAACAAAAGCTCATAGTTACTTAAATCATATTCTCATCCTCAACTGGTTGATTGACTGATAGAAAACTTGGTTCAAGGATATTATCTTTCCCATAAACCAAAGTTATGACAATCAAACTCTTACGCGGACAAAATTCACCCATCAATTGCAACAAACCAAACTCTTACGAAAAATATACACTAAATCAACAGTAAAGAACACAGACATTGCTATAAGAACAAACACCATGGGAACTTACATGACCGGCAATAGCCAAATCAGCCATAGCCCGCTGATCAGCCCAATCAGTAGCCACCATAAGCGTCCTCAGCTCCACAAAGCATAATTGTTTACTACCGAATTCAGAAATCAAGTTATCCCCGTCAGACACATCAATCGCCCAATAAACCACATCATCCTCAGACCGATAACCCAGATAAACCAAAGCCTCTTCCTTCAACTCAATCCCAGAATTCGCCAATAAAATCTTGCAATCACCCAAACTGATCCAACCCAGATGCCAAACCGGCGTCGTCTCACCAGGGCCAGAATAAGTCAAAGGCCTGCCCTTTCTGAAAGGCAAGACCTTGAAATCAGGAGAAGAAGAAGATGATGATGATAATGATGAATGGTGTTGCTGTGGTTGGCAGTGAAGGGTATTGTCTAAAAGTCTTGTTTTCAGTGATTCAAGAGCCGAAGTTGGGGAGAATGGGTCAGTCGATTTAGGGGTCTTGGATCTTATAGGGTTGCCTGCAAAGGCCTGGGTTTGCAAATTTATGGACATGGTTGCTGAAAATCTGGTGAAGTAACAAAGAGTTCTGGTTAAAGTGAGAGGTCTTGGGAGGAATAAGAGCATGGCTCGCTTGTTCCATTGGGTGGTTGTTTGGGCTTAAAGGGACAGCGGCTTTTTTAAATAATAAAATCAGCACCGTTGGATCCAAATTCAAAGGGCGGTTAGTTGGTGACTATTGACTAAGGATTAAGGAAGCTTCACATAACGACATGTGTCTTTGGTTCTATTATTTACCAGCCACCATAAGTTAAGCTATCCTGCTTGGAGTTCTCCAGGCCACGGCTTTATTATTTTATACACTCGTGCGTCAGTCACATGATACTTTCTCTGTGAGGTCTATGAGCAGATCAACCAACGGCATGTCACCAAGCAAACAAAATATCTCAATTCTCATCTACTCTTTTCAGTTCATACACTCTTTAACTCCACCACACGCCCTAATACACAAACACAAATTAAGAGATATTGTATAGCCAACTACTTGTTCTTTTTTACATCTTTTCTCATATTGTATAGAATTTATTGCAATGGATAGCTGTGTTTCGGAGAGAACACCCCATGCTAACCTGTGGAAATTTTAAAAGTTGGAGGGTCACATATTCTGGACTATCTTTCCAAACTAGTAAAATTCAGAACTGTAGAATTGAAATTTCCTCTATAAATATTGTACGAAATGATGGATGATATATTCTTGGCCTTTTGGATGACTAAGATTTTGGGCTAAATTATTGATAGACTGGCCTAACTCCATGATTACCGAGACTTCTATCATAACTGTGTCACATTTATGAGAGGTTGTCGACAGTTCAATTATTTGGCTAGCTAATGTTATCAGAAAAATGGGTTCTACTTATGCCGACCCCTCCGTTGATCCTTCACAAGTAAAGTGTAATCATTTTTGTTCTTATGATTTCTTACAGAAAAATGGGATTGTTAATTAACATGGTGTTATCAATTCTTCTTTCTCCAGTTATCATTGCTCTTGGATTCTCAGAGCTCCGCAAAACAGGGTCCTCACGAACATAGTTCTGCATTCATGCAGTTTAAACAACTCTGGAAGATTCTTTTTTCAGTTGTGGTGGAGAGGATCATTCCTACCCAAAAATGATGCCCTGAAAAAAGGCTTCAGATTGCTGCTCATGGGATGGAGTAACATGTGATGTGGCTCAGGAATGTCATTGGCCTGGACCTTAGTTGCAGTTGTCTTCAGGGCAGTATCCCTTACCAACAGTATCAAGGCCTTGGATAATCCACAAGAAGCACCTGAAGCAATAGTCAAAGAGGCTTTGCCAAGAAGAGGCCTTGATGATATTTCATGTGTACAGAAAATGTCGAATAAGTCCTTGAGTTCAGACTAAGAAACAATGTACCATATCTTTATTTGGTTGTTTGGAAATCAATCTGTCAAAATATCTCCCTTTTATCTTTGCCATTCGTGCTAGTAGTAGCGCTGTTGAGGCTATTTTTATTTTTTAATATTTCCGAGAGCTTATAATATCTGTGCTTCCCTCATCTGACCACAAGGATTGTCAGGAATTATTTGAAAGAATGGAGGAAACGTAAAAGCCAATTGATAGCACTTGAATAACAAGATTCCATCATGCTATAGCATATAAAACTCCAACAGTGATGGCACAATTGACAGTCCCATGAATTTTGCAGGAAATTGAAATAAGAGAGCAGACACCCAAAAATTAGGGTATAGATATATGGTTGTTGGAGAGTTAATAGTTTATCATCTCGTATTGAGGAAACTTGTCTAGCTGCAATATTCTGTAGTCTGAGAGTTGCCGCTCTCTTGGGGGCTTCTAGCCCCTCAGTTTCCGCCATGGTTGCCACATATTGGCCAAGCTTTGTCAATGATTGCACTGTCACGTTTTTCAAGAAGGAATCAAGAGACACACCTCCGTACATCGGTGCCTACCCATACGTGGGAAGGACATGATTTGTCCCACTTGTGTAATCTCCCGCACTCTTCGGAGTCCATTCTCCTAAAAACATCGAGCCTGCAATGGTAATTAAACACGGTTATTTTTCATTAATACTTTTTAGAGTTACATTTGTTGTAAAAATTTTCAAAATAAATAGTATCTTATTGTAAAAATATGTTTAAAAAAATAATATTTTATTGTAAAAAAATGTCTCAACGAATGATATCTTATTATAAGGACGTGTCTAATTAATTGTGCATTATAGAAACTTAGGGATGCATCATGGTGACATATCATTTGAAATTGTGATGACTCATTTTAGACCATTGATTAAAATTAAATCTTGATCCAATGACCATAAATGAAGAGGTATTATGAAAGATAACGACCCAAACGAAGGGGCACAAATATATATATAAATAGAGGTCATGTTTAAGTCATTTAGACATGAAAATAATGATTCTACACCACTATTTTCTTAGCCGTCTTTTCTAGAACTAATTTCAACATAAAACTCTTATTTTTGTGCATTAAAAATTCAATATATTATTTCTTGGCAGGCTTGCAACATTCAAAAGTATTCTGGTTTGCTTTCGTCGATGCATAATGCAAACAAACAAACAAGTGTTTCATTATATTTTGGAGAAATATTTGTTTAACCCATGTGCATCACTTAATTGGTGGGGACAAATAACGTCTTAAGAAGAGCGACATTTGTAACGTCCCTTGAAGGACATATTATTTTCTACAGTTTACATATTACTATTATTTTCTTCATACATACAGAGTTGTGAATACATTATTTTATATAATAAAGTTCCACCATTATTGTTGTATTTTTCTTCATTTTTCATTCCCCACAAGTACATACCACCGTCAACATTTAGATGACAAAATGCCTATTAAGGTCTAACTACACTTTTTGAAACCAGATCATAATATGTAGTCGGAGTACTTCAATCAATGATAGCGAGGAAACATAAAATAAGGCTCATTAAAAACAAGGATAGATGAAAGGAAGAACTTCAGAATTGTACCTGCTTTCTCAATGATGGATGTTGTGCAAATTTTATTGAACTCGCAAGCGCACGAATTTATTATAGAATAGATTAATGGTGACGAGTGTCGATCCCACGAGGAGGTGGATTTTAATTGTGTATAGAATTAATTTTCTTAAGTGGGTGGATGGATTTATGGTGAAAGGAATTTAGACTATCTTAGAATTTAAATTACAATGGCAGGTATAAATTGAAATGAAATCTATTGAAATAAAACACTTGGATATCTGGATCTGCATCAACATGCTCCATGGGCTAAATATTCTTTATTAATATCAATTAAATCATGAGGGGGGTTTCCACATCTCATAAACCACGCTCAAATAAATATGGTGCTAAGGGCTTATCGTGCCAAATAATAATAACCTTGTACTAGGGTGCCGGTTTAACCAGGGCGGTATCTAGATAAGATTATTATTATTTATTGACGAAAAGTCAAAACATCCACAAATATTAGAGGGGAAGAGAAAATTAATTTACCAAATTATTAAGCACATGGAACATGTTGAGACTTCACCTTCAACCCAAGCTTGAAAGAAAATTAGCTACTCATTTTTGAACTAGGGGTAAAATGAGAATTTATTAAAATATGTAGAAAATACAAGATGGAGAAAGAATTACAGAAAACTAAGCTCAAAAATGGATTCAAGGGTATTAAATTAGAGGGGGAGAGTCATCTTTTTATGGATACATTGAGTGAATCATAGCAATCGTATTAAAAATAATTCGGATGCTCAGGATTGCGCCACGTCATCAGTCAACAGTACGCGGTTTGAACAGTACGCAGTTTGACCACGGTTTGCACAGTAACGCGGTTTGAATAGTGGCGGCTTGAATAGTGGTGGCTTGAATAGTGACGCGGTTTGAATAGTAAATAATCCCATGTATGTGCATGTACCGCACGTATGATTTTGGTCCAAATATGCGTCTTTTAGTCCAATAGGATCGTGACACATCATCAGTCAATGCCAACCCATCAGTCAACGTCGCATAAGCAATCAAATGCCACATCTTTCTCCAATCAAATGATGTGAACAATGCCATTTTTTCTTTTATGCTCCTCCTAAGGTTTTCGACCGTCCTGAGTTCAAAAGTGATGTTCGTTTGCTGTCTGATTACTCGTTCATTGTGAAACGATCATGATGCCCTTAAAATACATAAAATACTTATTTATAATACAACACACATAATTAAATAACAAGAGAAATAAATACATAAAAGTAAATATATTAGTGAGACTTAAAATATAAAATGATGATTTTCTCCTTTATAAATATGCACTTTCTAATACTCAATAATGGACTTCCATGTTATTGGAACGTTTGAAAGTAATATAAATTCAAAGACCTACCACATGTTAACATAAATGATTTAAGATTTTCACATTTTCGGAATTCTTCAAAATGATACCAAATATCTCTTTTATTGTATTTAGCATTAATCTTTTGAGGTTGAGTTCTTTCTTGAAGACTGTTTTAGATACAATACTGATATTTGGTTCTGGATAACTAAATTAAAACATACAAAATTTCTGAAATACGAGTTATGCAACCCAAGAGGGGGGTGAATTGAGTTTTAAAACTTAGACTAAGCAAATCACACAACAATTCAATCTAATACCTTAATGAAATATAAAACAATAAGTTCAATAAAAGCACAATAATAAATTAGTTAGAGAAGAGAGAGCAAACACAATAATTTTTACGTGGTTTGGCAATCCCCGCCTACGTCCACGCCTTTAAGCTCACCCGGCTTGAGGATTTCACTATCTAAGTCTCCCAAGACTTCAAGTTCTTTACAATTGATTTCCAAGGTGTCAATGGACCTTTACAATCAAGAGATTATCTCCCAAATCTCTTCACCCTAAGTGTTTCTCACACTTGTACACTCACAATTTGATGAGAAATGAAAAATACAACAAACAACTCTCTTTTAGAGTGGATACACAAATGATAGCTTAATTAAGATTCAATAAATGATGATTTACGAAATTGAAGCTGAATATATGTTGTGTGCACTTATTTATGCTTGTAAAGATTGCTAAAAATGAATTAGATTTGAGTTTAAGCTCAAATCTAGTTTATATAGTTTAAGCTCAAAAACTAGCCGTTATGCACTTTTTGGTGATAATCGGCATGCCACTTATGTGAATCCAGTTAACCACTTCAAGTTACCATTACAATAGATATTTGAATTTTTGAACATCTGGTATGCCGCTTTTGAAATATGAAATTCCACTTTTGTTTCAGTAATTTACTGCCTAAATTTGGTCTTCCGCTTAGAGCAATCCGGTTAGCCACTTGCTACAGTAATCGGTACAGTAAATTATTTTTTCAATATTACATTTTGATCTCAAAACTTTTATATAACTGTATTATGGCCCAAAACGTTATAAATTTTATAAATAGGTCCAATTTCAGAATTTCTTAATAATACTTTGTTAATCCCAAAACTTTCTGAAATTATGTTATGACGACCCAAAATATTTATATAATTTTAAATAGGTCCAAATCTGAAATAATATTCATTAAAATCAAAGATGGCAAAACTCTTTTATTTTTGTTCATAGCTTGAAAACAACTAATTTTATAAAATTATTTTTCCATTAAATATAAAACCTTTATAATGTGAAAATAGTAATTTATTTAAAATGTATGAAAAATAATTTATAACTTTTAAAAACTTAATCATTCTTAATCTTATTTGTGATGATCAAAATCAATAATATGGAAACATATATGTTAACAATCTCTCCCTTTTTGATGATGTAAATCTTTTATGTATTTAAAAAATGATTACACAAATTGCTCCCCCTAAATGTAAGCTTCTCTTATAATTTGAGCTTAAAAGATTAATAATTCTTAATTTTGTTTGTTATCATCAAAATCAACATTATAAAAATATATTTGTTAACACTCTCCCCCTTTTTGATGATAACAAACATTTCATGTGTTTAAAAAATGATTCCATAAATTGCTCCCCTAAATGTAAGTTTCTCTTACAATTTAGCTAAATTAACAAATTTAAATACATGTATTCTTCTCCTCCTTTATAATAAAAAAGAAAACTTAGTGGAAAAGAAAAAAGAAAGTAGCAAATTTTTGTATAAATTTAAAAACATATATTTTTCTCCCCCTTCATCATAAAAAAGAAAACTTAAAAAAAAAGAAGAATAAGAGTAGCAAATTTGTTACCCATGTTGTCCAAGTAGAAATTTTGATAGAATCTCCCCCTAACAACAAGCATCACCTCAAATACAAGTTTAGTAATATTACTGCCCAAATATTATAAATCATTATACAAGCCAACTCCATACACAAATCATCACACCAAAATATCATGAACCATTATTCCATCAATTACCAAGTCAACAACTCATAACATAAATTTATCATATAAAACACCCATATAATCAAATCACCATCATATCTCAAAATCATCAAAATGATCACCATAAACACATATCAATCATCAAAAAAATGCTCAAAATGCATTTTACTGCTCCTTCTTTTTACATCATAAAAAAGGTACATTACTTTATCTCCCCATTTGAATAATAAAAAGGTTTAAAATACATATGAATATTTTTCATAACAAATAAATTTCTTATATTTCCCCCTTACATATTATATCTCCCCCTTTATCATAAAAAAGAATAAAAAAACTCCCCCTATCAATCATCAAAATCTCAAGATAAGCATATTAGTTAAAAAAATATCTAAAACATGAGAAAAGAACATAAAAAATAGCCATATCAAAAGTATATAATCCAAAATAAACACACAATCCAAAATCATAACAAACATGCATAAACATCCATATAATCAAAATATAAAATGAAAAATCATAAAGTAGTAAATGTTGGTGTGTCCAAATACAAACATAAGAGATTACTTGTGAGTTTGATGATGAAAATGGATTTTAAAGATAACTTTGAATACAAGAAATGATGTAGAATGATTTTTGTGAATCGATTTGATGTGAAAATGATGAAGATGATGAATTTTAGAGTGAAAAATAAAGGGGAAGAAACGACTTTAGAGAAAGAATGATATTCGGATTGTCGAAAGAAGCAAGAAGAAGAAATAGTGCATGACTCGCGAATCCGGATAACCGGATGATCTTAACTGGCTATCCGGTTACTTCCAGAAACCATTTACGTGAATCCGGATTTCCAGATTTCACTAATCGGTTAGCCGGTTAGTCTCTAGAATGATCAAAGCCGTAACCGGCTTACTGGTTGCCTGATCCGGTTGACCGGATATTTCCCAAAAAAATTCATAAAGCATTCGGCTTACCGGTTTGAAGAATCCGGTTATCCGAAAGTTTACCCGAGAGCAACTAAAGCTAATATGGCTTATCGGTGTTCTAATCCGGTTATCCGAAAATCGACTCTTACTGAATTTTGGCAAGCTCTTATACTTGTATTATACACCATTTTATTTTTGGCTTAAAAATTGGTCAATTTAAAATCATTTTGTGATTTAAAACTTTAAAATAAGTCATTCAATACATAAATCATAAATGCATACAAGAACGAACATATCAACAAATCATAATTCAAGATGCAACATTTATTATTCCAAGCTCATGTCTTATCTTTATAAAATGCTCTTCATAAGAGGTTTTGTAAAGATATCCGTAAGTTGATTTTCCGTAGAGATAAATTCTAATGCAATATCTTTCTTTTGAACATGATCTCTTAAAAAATGATGTCTAATCTCTATATGCTTAAAAATCTCGAAGTATATGTATTTCTCTCGTTTTTGATATCATCTAAAACAAGTAATGCATATTCAACAATACATCGATAAAGTACAAAAAATACATCCAATTACCATTCATAGATTGCATAAGATCAAACTTCATCGAATATAATGCAATCATGAAAGCACATTCTTTATCATCAAAATTTAAGCAAAGCATAAGTACATAATGACAATTTATAGATCATCAAAATCAACATTAGCTATTAAGATAAGCCATCATTATGAGATAAAGAACAAGTGATCAAATCTATTATTACAAATGCTCACATAGGCCAATTTAATTAATGATGATATAATACAATAAATGACATATGAATTCACACATATATAAGAGATGGACAATGATGATAGACAATTAAGAAGATGAAATCAAAGACCATACAATTATCAAAATCAAACAAGGGCATCATGATAAATCATTCAATGTTATACACAATGATAATTCCATCATATAAACATACAAGCACACTTTCGCAAATTCAAGCTATTATTCATTTATCATGATCCATTCAACAAAATCAATATGTCAAGAATTGTTACCAAAATAATTAAATCATCTTGTCTAATCTTTTTCTCCTAAATCATAATCAAGTCATTATCCTCATAAGCTTTTATCAATGAACTCTCTACCATTCCTTGATTGTGGTACCTACAAAGAAAACATTCACGTTGTGCCCTTTGGTACTCAAATACTCTTAGGTCCTTACGTGTTAGCAATGGTTCCTTTTGGAACCCAAACACATTTAACTTCATAATATACATTTCTCTTAACTGGACATCTAAAACTCATATGACCATTTTGATTCCAATAATGAAAAACACATTTATGATCATTTGTGGAGGTAGCCTTAACAAAATAATTCTTATAATATTTTTGTTTCAAGTTAGGCTTAAATCCAAGTTCGGCTTATATCCAAGTTCTCCTTTATCAAACACACATTTTTGAGTGCTTAGTTATTTTTTCTAAGTTCTTTTGACCACTTGTGAATTTTAACACAATT
This sequence comes from Citropsis articulata, assembly GCA_030449925.1. Lineage (NCBI taxonomy): Eukaryota > Viridiplantae > Streptophyta > Magnoliopsida > Sapindales > Rutaceae > Citropsis > Citropsis articulata. The sequence continues at coordinate 18,702,901 of JASUUH010000121.1, read as the reverse complement.
TCATTTAGCTCATTACTATTTTTCTTAAGCACTTCATTTTCTTTCATCAATTCATCAATAAGTGATCTCTCATGCTCATATGAAGTACTTTGTTTACATGTAAATGATGCAATCCTATCATATAACATTTCATTATCTAATTCCAATTCTTTAATCTTTTCATTTAATGAAATATTGTATTTTTGTAGGACATCTTTTTCATTCTTCAAGTCATCCATATATGATTTTAGATGCTCATGTGAAGTGCTAAGTTTCTCATTTGATAATGCAACTTTATCATGTAATGTTTTATTCTCTAATTCTAGGTATGTAATCTTTGCACTTAGAGATTCATTTTTATTTGTGAGCTCTATAATTTTCCTTTAAAGACATGCATTCTTTTTACCAATTTTCATCAACTCATCATGCAATTCTTTGAAAGCGTTATGTAATTCATCATAAGTAGGAAGATCACTTACCTCATCAAGTTCATCATCTCTGTAGATTTTATAGAGGAAGGAGGAAAATTTCTCTTATTCAATTCATCAAAAAAATAGAGAAAACAAACAACTTAAATAGGGAAAAAAAACAGAGGATAAATCTTATACTTAGGAACTAACTTATCTCATCCCTAAATCTTAGGATTTTATCCAAATCTCTAATAAACAGATTCTAATCAATTACTTCTAACTTATCAACACTCCCCCTCAAGTTGGTGCAAATATATCTGTCATGCCCAACTTGCTAACTTGAACTTCAATGGGTCTCAAGACCTTTAGTTAAAACATCTGCAACTTCAGTGGTGGGGTACAAACGAGTACAAATTATTCCTTCTTCAACTTTTACATTTATAAAGTGCTCACACTTTCAATATGTTTTGTCCCGTCATGAGACGGGATTATGAAGCAATCGATAATTTGTTATCACAATACAACTTCGTAGGCAAAGTCATTGGCCTCTTAAGCTCTTCTCGAACCTTTTAGCCAAAGAATCTCACATATTCCTTGTGGATTCGAAATTCGGCCTCATGCTACTTAGCAACAACATTCCGCTTGCTTCTCCAAGTGACTAAATTGCCCATAAAATGCAATACCACAAGTTGACCTTATCAGAATTTGAACCATTGATCGGCGTCGATTATACACCTCAATTTTCCTTTTCTCATTTTTCTTGAAGAAGAGTCTCCTTTTTGGTGAACTTTTCAGATAACGAAGGATTCGATATACAACTTTAAGATGTTCTTTATATGGAGAATGCATAAATTGGCTTACCATGCTTACAGCAAAAGCAATGTCCGGACGAGTATGTGACAAGTAAATTAGTTTCCCAACTAGCCTTTGATATCTCCCCTTGTCTACTGGAACACCATTTTCTACTCCCCCAAGCTTAGAGTTGGCTTTTATTGGAGTGTCACAAGGTTTGCAGCCATTCATCCCAGTTTCTTTTAAGAGATCAAGTATATACTTCCGTTGTGAGACAACAATGCCCTTCTTTGATCTTGCCATTTCCATTCCAAGAAAGTATTTTAGTTGGCCTAAATCTTTGATCTCAAACTCCTTGGCTAGGTTTTGTTTCAATCTGCTCATTTCTACCATGTCATCACCAGTTAAAATTATATCATCTACATAGACAATAAGAACAGAAATTTTATCTTTAATAGATCTCTTTGTGAAAAGAGTATGATCAGATTGTCCTTGATTGTATCCTTGGCTTTTAACGAATTTTGTGAACCTCTCAAACCAAGCTCTGGGAGACTGTTTAAGGCCGTATAAAGACCTTTTTAGCTTACATACCTTGGTTCCAAATTTCTCAATAAAACCATGTGGAGGTTCCATATAGACTTCCTCCTCTAAGTCCCCATTCAAAAAAGCATTCTTCACATCCAGCTGATTTAAAGGCCAATCAAGATTATGATAGACAAAAGTACTGCATCTTGTATTTAGCTTTGCCACTGGAGAGAAAGTTTCAGAGTAGTCTACTCCATATGTCTGAGTGAACCCTTTAGCTACGAGTCTAGCCTTATACCTTTCCAAGGATCCATATGAATTGTACTTCACAGTAAACACCCATTTACAACCAACAATTGTCTTCTCATTCGGCAGGTCCACTTTCTCCCAAGTAGCATTCTTCTCCAGGGCTCTCATCTCCTCAAGCATAGCTTCTTTCCACTCAGGAACATTTAGAGCCTCATGGACACTTTTAGGAATAACCACACTGGACAATTGTGAAATAAAAACATAATATGATGAAGAAATATTTTTGTAAGATACAAAATTTGACAAAGGATGTTTTGTACAAGACTTAATACCTTTTCTAAGAGCAATAGAAAGATCAAGTTGATTAGAAGAATTTGACTCATGATTACCTGGAGGATTATTTGCTGAAATGTCTGAAGAATCATCATAAACTTTATGATCCAACCCCTGGTCAGATTATTGATGGTGATGTGGGATAGTGGCTCTTTTTTGTGCTAGATATATTCCTTGGAATATACAAGACCTTTAAACCGTTTTGCCAACATCTCAGCTGTTTCAGTATTTTGATTTTGAGATGGAATTACCAAAGGTTGTTCAGTTGTAGACTCAATATTTTCAACATTTAGTTAATTTGTTTCCACAGATTTTGTGTTTCCCATCCCATTTTTTTTCGGTGACTGTTTGTGAGAAACATTATCACCCTGGACAAACTCAAAAGTTAAATTAGAATTATCTAAAAAATCATCTTCACTAGTGCTCTCCCCCTGAAGATGAAAATTGTTGTAGTATGATTGTCCTTCAAAAAAAGTGACATCCATAGACACAAACGTTTTTTTCAAAATTGGATCAAAACATTTATAACCTCTTTGATTTGTAGGATAACCTACAAAGATACATTTATGTGCCTTTGTATCAAGTTTTGAATGTCTAGTATCATGATTATGAACAAAAGCCACACTCCCAAAAATTTTCAAGGGAATATCGGTTATTAACCGAGTTGTAGGAAACCATTCACTTAAAACTTTAATTGGTGTTTTAAAGTCCAAAATTCTCGTAGGTAGTCTATTAATCAAATAAGTGGCTGTTAACACTGCTTCTCCCCAAAGATATTTAGGAACTTTAGTTGTAAAACTAATAGCTCTAACAACTTCAAGGAGATGTCTTTTTTTTCTTTCAGCCACCCCGTTCTGTTGAGGTGTATTATTAATAGAACTTTGGTGAATAATTCCTTTTTCAGCAAAAAAATTCCCTAACACTTTGTTAAAAAAACTCTTTCCCATTATCACTTCGAAAAATTTTAATTTGAGTCTGAAATTGTGTTTGAACCATATTATAAAAATTTATAAACACAGTTTCAACATCAGATTTTTCTTTTAAAAGAAAAACCCAAGTGACTCTAGTATGATCATCAATAAAAAGAATAAACCAGCGTTTTCCAGAAAAAGTTGGCACTCTAAAAGGACCCCAAACATCACTATGAATCATAGTAAATGGTTCTGATTTTTTATATGGTTGAGATTGAAAAATAGCCCGATGATGTTTAGCTAATTCACAAGATTCACATTGAAAACCAGAAGGATTTTTATTCATGAATAACTTGGGTAACAAATGCTTTAAATATTGAAAATTTGGATGTCCTAATCGATAATGCCATAACATAATCTTACTACCATTAACAATAGAGATAGAATTGAAACAAGTCTGTATGTCTTGCCTTCCATAGGTTGATCCATTATTAAAGACGTAGAGTCCACCACCCATTTTAGCACCCCCAATCATCTTCCCCGAGGTTAAATCACAAATTTACTGATGAAGATTGAAAATAACTGATTATGATCAAAAGTTAATTTCTTGATAGATAAAGATTATAGGACAAATGTGGGACGTGCAAAATATTCTTAAGAACTAGAAGGAGAAATAGTAATGGTTCATTTTCCGACGATGGTAAGGAACCATTTGCAATTTTAACCTTTTGATTTTCTGCTAAGGTATATAAGAGGAAAGAAATTGCGAATTACGGTCATATGATCGGTGCTTTGAATCTAATAACCAGGAGCCATGAGACTTGGTATAAGCTAGGGCTGCAATGAAAGAATTACCTGATTGTGCTAGAGAACAAGATAAGTTATATTCTTTTAAAGCTTGGGACTGGAACATTTTATATAGATGCTCTATCTGTTCCTTGGTAAAAGGAAGAGACTCTGAGGATGATTATCGCCCGGATGCATCTTAGCTTTGAAATCTTGCATGACATCTCTCCCGACTTGGTGTCATTGCTGGTTTTTCTTTGGTTTCCATGCGACTTCCAAAGAACTTTCTCAAGTATGCCATGGCTTTCGACAATGGTCACACCAAGGTTTTTGCTTTCCCCCTGAGTCTGTACCCCATGCCACAAGAGTAGACCCTTCATTATCTATTTTTGGTTCATTATTATTCTTCAACATCACTTGTCGTCGTGCTTCTTCTCTACGCACTTCTGAGAACACTTCTCTTATAGTTGGCAAAGGTTTTTTTCCTAGTATACGTCTTCGAACCTCATCAAGTTCTTTGTTCCAACCAGCCAAGAAAATAAATACCCGACCTCTTTCAACTTTCTTTTTGTACCGAGCACTGTCATTAGAATTTTCCCATTGTTCATCTTCAAATAAGTCCAACTCTTGTCAAACAGCCATCATATCATTATAATAAGTTGTTACCTCACGATTACCTTGCTGCATCTTCCACATACGGGTGTTTAATTCATACAATTGTGACTGATTTTCCAAATCTGAGTAAGTTTCCCGAACTACTTCCCAGACATCACGGGCAGTCTTTAAGTACATGAAGGATTTTCCGATAATAGGATCCATTGAGTTGATCGGCCGGTAATCAATGAATTCTCCGAAGCATAATCGCTTTTATTTTGGATCATTAGTGGTGGTGGTGTTACTCGCCATTCAAAACCCTAGTTTCCCTTTTCCATCAATCATTAAGCGCGCGGTGACCCATTCAAAATAATTCTTTCCATTCAATTTGTGAATGGTAATTTGAAGAATGTTCGAAGAGAAACAGTAGGAAGTGGTGAAACTTCCTCCGATGAAGTCCCACTACTGCTGCCATCCAAAGAGGTTGAACTAGAGCCAACCATGGCAGCTTTAAAGTTCATGATCAAGCCCTAAGCTCTGATACCATGTAGATTTTATAGAGGAAGGAAGAAAATTTCTATTATTCAATTCATCAAAAAATAGAGAAAACAAACAACTTAAATAGGGAAAAAAAACAGAGGATAAATCTTATACTTAGGAACTAACTTATCTCATCCCTAAATCTTAGGATTTTATCCAAATCTCTAATAAACAGATTCTAATCAATTACTTCTAACTTATCAACAATCTCCAATTGCCATAAGTGTCAAATTTGACGCTTCATGAGATTCTTCCTCGTTTATCGTCTCCTCATACACAAGTTCAAGCTTTCTTCATATTTCATAAGCATTAGAACAATTTAAAACTTTATGAAATTCTTTTTTATCTAAAGCACAAAATAAAGTATTTATTACTTTGGAGTTTAAAGACATCTTTTTCTTTTTTAATCCACTCTATTGACTAGAAGGTTTTTAAATTTCTTCCCCTTTTTCATTTTTAGTAGTCGGCATGAAAGAACCATCTTTAATAATTTCCCAAATCTCATAATCTAGAGCTTACAAGTAAATTCTCATCCTATTTTTTCAATACGGGTAATCATTTCCATCAAAATGTGGTAGTCTAGTGGTGGATTGGCCTTCCATGAAGGTTGAGCTAATTTGGGTTGCTATTGATCTTTAACTCTAGAAGATTAAGTCTAAACAAGAGCACCTCGCTCTGATATCAAATGAAATATGAATTATGCAACCCAAGAGGGGGTGAATTGAGTTTTAAAACTTAGACTAAGCAAATCATACAACAATTCAATCTAATGCCTTAATGAAATATAAAACAATAAGTTCAATAAAAGCACAATAATAAATGAGTTAGAAAAGAAAGAACAAACAAAATGATTTTTACGTGGTTCCGCAATCTCCATTACAGCTCACCCGCAAGTTTCATTATCCAAGCCTCCCAACTGATTCTTTCGACTTCAATGGACCTTTACAATAAAGAGATTATCTCCTCAATCTCTTCACTTTAAGTATTTCTCTCACTTTTACAATTACAATTTGATGAGAAATAAAAAATAAAACAAACAACTCTTTTTTAGAGTGGATACACAAATGATAGCTCAAGAAAGATTCAATAAATGATGATTTACGAAATTGAAGCTCAATATATGTTATGTGGACTTGTTTATGCTTGCAAAGATTGCTAAAAATGAATTAGATTTGAGTTTATATAGTTTGAGCTCAAAAACTAGCCGTTATGTATTTTTTGGTGATAAACCATATGAATCTGGTTGGCGGTTCGATTCTGAATAAATTTTAACATCTAGTATGCCGCTTTTGAAATTCAGAATTTTGCTTTTGTTTCAGTAACTTCGCCATATCTTAAAAATTAACTAATTTCATAAAATCATTTTTCCATTAAATATAAAACCTTTATAATGTGAAAATAATGATTTATTTAAAATGTATGAAAAATAATTTAATCTTTTAAAACTTAATCATTTTTAATCTTATTTGTTATCATCAAAATCAACAATATGGAAACATTTATGTTAACAATTTCTTCAAGTAAAACCCAGAAGACAAAAAAGAGCAGTTTCAGCAACACGAAGTAGGCATGTGTAATACAATATTTATTAGCCAATTTACATATCTAATAAGGTACTAGAATAATTACTTATTTAGTGCAAGAAGAACACAATGAGCTTAGGATTGAGGGCTTCTAGCATAGTTATTTGCACAAGCTTGCATGATTTTATGGGATTGAAGCACTAGAATGAAAAAGCATATAAAAAATATAAATAGTATGTTGAACCAGAATGAAATAAACCAAAAGACTGATGGAAACGGCAGAAAGCTTTGTGTTTTTCGTGTCTGATATCAAAGCAAAATGGCACAATAATCTGCGTTTCATGATGCCTTAATATTACTTCACAAAACGACCCAAGGCTCAACCGTTTTGATTACTAAAATCACAAGCATTGCACGTGAGTTTTTTAATGACGTGTGAAGGCTGTTAAAACCGTTAAAAGCACTTGCTCCTCACATGTGTTGCTGGAGTGGCTTCTGGGTTCGTTATAAACACAGGAGCTGAAGCTAATTCTCGCACAACAAACATAGAGAGTTCCAGAGCATTTAAGAGAGAGAGAAGCTTGTGAGTTGAGAGATTTCTTGTTCCTTGAGCTTGGCTCTATAACTCTGAGTGTAAAGACTTGATTCAATCAATATACCCGATCAAATTTATTCCTCTGTGGATGTAGGTCAATAATGAATTGACTGAACCACGTAACTTGCTGTTTTTGGATTCTTTCTTGTGGTTTCTGTGTTTTCTTTTATTATTTCTTGTTAATTCATTGCTCTGGTCAGTTGTTCTTCATCATTATGAGATCAAATCATCTTTATTGCATCTTGGAAATCTGATTCTATAATCTTGGGTGAGGTTGCTTAAGTTTGCTTAGAGAACTTAACAATCTCAACAATTAGTATCAAAGTTCGGTTTCTTGATCAGATACAAGTATGGCTACTCCTAATGTTGATCTTGAGAAGTTTAATGGAAAAACGACTTTAATATGTGGAAGGTAAAAATAAAAGCATTGTTGATTATACAAGGTTTAGATAATGCTATAAAACCAACAACTAAGATAGAAGGAAATAAGGTGCCTTCATCAAAAGCTCTAGAAAAAGGTGATGAGATCGACAAGAAAGCAAGCAGTACAATAATTCTGAGTTTGAATGACTCGGTTATTAGAGAAGTGGCAAAGAAGAAAACAGTGGCAGAGCTATGGGCCAGTCTTGAGAATCTGTACATGACTAAGTCACTGGCTAACAGGCTCTATATCAAGAAGAGGATGTTTACATTAAAGATGGCTGAGGGATCCTCTCTTGAGGAGCATATTGATGAGTTCAATAAAGTTAGTGATACTTTGGAGACCACTGATGAGGGCCTAAATGATGAGGGCTTGAATGATGAAGGAAAACCTTGTCACAATTTCACTCTAATTTTGCAGATGCTCTGATGTATGGCAGGCAAACCTTGTCATTAGATGAGGTTATGGCTACATTAAATACCAGAGGTTTACAAGAAAAGCAAGTGAACATGGAAAGTTGAGAGGGATTAACTGTGAAAAGAAGAAATGATGGGAATAAAAAGAAGCAAGGAAAGGGAAAGAACAAAAATAAGAACTTGAAGTGTTTTTAGTGTCACAAGGAATGACACTTCAAGAGAGATTGTTCGGAGAAGAAACAAAAGAAGAAAGAATAGAATGAAGATGCAGCCATAGTTGAAAATGAGAGATATGAATCAGTTAGAGTGTGTGTGGTAACTAAAGAAGTGTAGAAAGGTAAGTGGATCCTTGATTTTGGTTGCATATTTCATATGGGCCCTAACAAGAATTACTTTTCTGATTACCATAAATATGATGGGGAAGGGTAATGATGAGAAATAATGTAATGTGTAAGGTCATTGGGATAGGAAATATACACCTGAAACTACATAATAGGACTGTGAGGCTAATCAGACAAGTTAGGCATGTACCAGATCTGAAAAGGAACTTAATTTATTTGGGCATGCTTGACCAAATAAGATATAATATAAAGGTTGAGTATGGTGAGTTGAGGATCCTAAATGGCTCAACACTAATTATGAAAGTGACAAGAAAAAATGAGGTTTATGTCTTCGATAGGGAAGTAGTGACTGGTGAATCTAGTGTGTTTGTTAAAACTAATGCTGATAATACCAGACTTTGGCATCTGAGATAGGGACACATAAGCCTAAAGAGTCTTAAAGAATTAGAAAAACATGGAGTTTTAGAGGCTGATAAGATTGAAGAAGTAGATTTCTGTAAGGATTGTGCCCTAGGAAAATCCACATGAGCTAGCTTTAAAAAAATCTGTTCATAAAACCAAAAGTATCCTGGACTATGTGCATTCAGATATGTAGGGACTTTTACAGGTTCCATCTTTGGGAGAGAATAAATTTTTCATGTCTATAATAAATTATTACTCTATGAAGGTTTAGTTGTATGTACTTAGAACTAAAGATCAGGTGTTTGGGAAGTTTAAAAAGTGAAAACCACTTGTTGAAAACCAAACAGGGAAAAAGCTAAAAGTTCTTAGAAATGACAGTAGACTAGAGTACTATAATAAGATGTTTGATGAGGCTCACACTACAGCAAAATGCTCTAGCTAAAAGGATGAATAGAATTTTGATGGACAGGGTCAGATGCATGATGATACAGTTATAGTTACCTAAGGTGTTATGGGCAGAAACTCTACTGACAACTTGCTTGCTCATAAATTTGAGTCCTTTCTCAACTTTAGACTTCAAAACACGACATCAAAAGTGGTGTGGTAAACTAGCAGACTATATTAAGCTAAAAGTGTTTGGTTGTATTGCCTATGCACATGCAAACCAAGGAAAGTTGACACCAAGAGCTCTAAAAGAGTTGTTTATAGGTTATCAAGATGGGGTAAAAGGCTATAAAATTTGGTGTACTGACTTGTCCCCTCTTAAATGTATAGTCAGTAGAGATGTGGTGTTTAATGAGCAGGTGATGCTAAATAAATAAAAACATATTGCAAATGCTGAACCTCAGAGTAAAACTGATGACACTATACAGTTTGAGGTGAAGCAGCCAGCAAACAAAATTTCAAATGAAGCTGTAGATTCCGATGAAGAAGTTGCTGGTGATAGGGATACAAGCTTAGAACATCCATGGCCACATATAGAAGATTATCATCTAGCTAAAGATAGGGAAATGAGAGTGATAAGACCCCTAAAGAGGTTTGGTTATGCAGATTTATTGCATAAACACTTGCCACAATCACAAGAGATTGATGAAAAAGAATCCAGGACTTATAAAGAAGCAATATATAGCTCATTCAAAACTGATTGGCAGCAGGCAATGGATGAAGAAATATCATCTCTATAAAAACAACACATGAGAGCTGGTAATAAAACCTGACAATAGAAAACTCATTGGTTGTAAGTAGATCTATAAAATTAAAGAAGGTCTAGCAGCTACAGAGCCTAGGAGATTCAAAGTTAGGTTAGTGGCTAAGGGCTACACTCAAAAGGAAGGGGTTGACTTTAAAATTATTTTTTTTCACCTATAGTTTGACATGCTTCACACAGAGTATTGTTAGCTACAATAACAGTTTATAACATGGAGCATGATCAACTTATGTCAAAATTGTATTTTTACATGGAAGATTGATTAGTATTAAAAATTGTATGTTTGTTACGAAATAAAAAAGTTATTGTGCATTATTAATGTAATTTATATTTGTAATTGTGTAACATATTATGAATTTCTAATTATTTTTTTAAATATTTGATTTTGTGTATTTTTGTGTGTTTATTACATAAAAATAATAATTTCATGCAATTGGAGGCTTCAAATAAATGTACGGATGTCAAATTTGGATTCCGGAAGTTCGAGAAATTATGTTATTGTCGAAGAGAATCCAAGACTTTTGTTGTAAATTTTTACGTTTTTATTACGGTAAATGTGGTAATTGTAAAATTATAAATTTTTATCTTATTAGGTATGATATTTTATTAGTGGAATGTTTTAGATATGCTTGAGTGGATAAGATAGGATTATGTTTGATTAGTGGGATTATTAGTGGGACAAATGTAAGGTTAAGATTTAATTAGATTTTTTTTTTATTTGTGTGGTGTGGATTTACCATGTATTAGTATAAATAGAGAAGGGTGGTGAACACATCTCTTTGCACCTTCTCTTCTCTTCTTTCCTCCCAATTCTTCTCCTCATCTCTCTTTGTAATATATTTTTAATTAATAAAATTAGGTTTATTTCAATTTTCAATTTCCATTTTAATTATGTGTTTTTCAATCTTAATCATTTCTTTTATTTAAAAAATATTTAGTTAAATATTCATAGTTAGGGGAAGGTGAAACTCTTAGTAAAAAAATATGGTTTAATCAAATTCGATTTTTAATTTTATAAATTAAGTTGTTTTCTATTTAATTTTATCCATATTTTATATTTTGAAATTTTGATTTATTGTAGACAAAAATAGGAATTTGGTACAATGAATTCTTAATATCTTAGTATAAAATATGGTAAAATGATATTTTGATTTAGTGTAGACAAATTAAGTTTTGGCACATTAAATTCTTAATCCATAATAAAATAAATAGGAAAATAATTTTAATCTATAAAATTAATCTTTTAGGAAATAAAACAAAAATAAAAAGAATTTGTTAAATTATATTTATTACTAAGGTGTCGTTTGTTTTTTAACTTAATGACTTAAAGTGATTGAACTTAATTAATTAAGTTAATTAGAAGTGTTTGTTTTTATAACTTAATGGGACTTTTTAGATAATTTTGACTTAATAAAATAAGCTAATTTTTTTAGCTTTTTACTGAATGGAGAAATCTGAATTAAGTCAATTACTTTATAATGTCAAAAATATCCCTGCTTTATAATTTATTTTTCATGTCTATCCCAAAACTCACCCATAGATATTTACCCAACATAATAATCTCATCATTATTTTTTAGTTGTCATGAAATCGCTCTTCACTTTGCTCCTCTCATCTAGTTCTTAAATCTCCCATTAATATATTATTTTACTTATAAATGTTAAAATATTTTGATATTTAATATATTATTTATTTGACATTCAAATTTAATAAGGATACAAATGTAAAAGTATATATTTTCAGTTTTTTAAGTTGAAAAAAACAAACAACTTAATACTTATTTTTTGAGATTCAGACGAAAAAACAAACATATTATTCAGATTCAGACATTCAGATCTATTCAGAATTCAGACTAATTCAGGTTTATTCAGATTTCAGATAAAAAAACAAACGACACCTAAGAGTGGATCCATATCCCTAACTAATTCAACTTCATAGTTTTCCTAAAATTAAATTGTGTGTTTTTAATTTTAATTTTTATTTTTTAGATAAATTTAAATAAACAAATTAAACCCTTTCTCTGTGGATCGACCTCGGACTCACCGAATTATATTATAACTAGGCACTCTTATACTTGGGAGTAAATCAAACATTTTAAGTTGTGTCAAAGATTACAAGAAGAAATTCTAATGGTTCAGTCAGAGGGATATGTAGATCCAGAGAGGCCAGATCATGTGTATTTGTTGAAAAAGTCACTGTATGGTTTAAAGTAGTCCCCGAGACAGTGGTATCTCAGGTTTGATGAGTTCATTACTACAAATAGATTCAAGAAATGCATCTTTGATTGTTGTGTACACTACAAGCTTTTTAAGACACATTTCTACATATACATGTTATTGTATCTAGATGATATGTTAATTGTTTGTAATTTGAAGGATGAGATTGAAGCATTGAAAGAGCTGCTGAGTTCAGAATTTGATATGAAAGACTTAGGACATGCCATAAAGATTTTAGGCACGGATATAAGAAGGAACAAGAAAAAAAGGTACTATGTTTTTATCACAGAAGAACTATATGAAGAAGATCATCAAAACCTTTGGTATGTTAGTTTGTAAGCCTGTAATAACACCACTGGCCTCACATTTCAAGCTCTCTAATCTGCAATGTGCTAAAACAGATGAAGAGAGACATGAAATGGAAAAATTGCCATATGCTAATGCTGTGGGGTGACAAGATATATGCCATGGTCTTGACAAGACCTGATATCTCTCATGCTCTAAGCATTGTTAGTAGATATATGGCAACGCCTGGGAAGGAGCATTAACAAGCAGTTAGGTGGATATTAAGATATCTAAATGGTACTCAGGAATATGGACTGCTGTATGGAAGATCAGAAGGGAAAGGTGGTAGTCTGTAGGGTTATGTAGACTCAGATTTTGCTGGGGATTATGACAGAAAAAGATCATAAATAAGGTACATATTTATGCTTAATGGATGCATTATCAGCTGGAAGGCAAGGCTCCAACATGTTGTTGCTTTATCAACAACAAAGGCTGAATATACAGCAGCCACAGAGGCAGTCAAGGAAGCTTTGTGGCTCAAAGGGATGATTGAAGAGTTAGGGATGAGTCAGAAAACATTTGAACTCCACTGTGATAGGTCAAGTGCTATCTGCTTGAGTAAAAACCCAACTCATCATGAAAGAACCAAGCATATTGATGTTAGGCTACACTTTATCAAGAATGAAGTGTCTAAATGTGTAATCAAGATGGTAAAGGTTCATACAAATGATAATCTTGCAAACATGCTTACAAACGTTGTTTCTACAGCCAAATTCAAAGCTTGCTTTAACATGGCTGGTGTATGTAGCCTCTGATGATACAAAGGGACGAGGAGAAAATCTGATCAGGATTGATTTGCTTCAAGGTGGAGTTATGTTGGACTAGAATGAAACAAATCAAAAGGCTGATGGAAATGACATGAAGCTTTGCGTTTTCGGTGTTTGATGTTAAAGCAAAATGGCACAGTAATCTACGTTTCATGATGCCTTAATATTACTTCACAAAACGACTCAAGGCTCAACCGTTTTGATTACTAAAATCACAAACATTGCACGTGAGTTTTTTAATGGTGTGTGAAGGTGGTTAAAGCCGTTAAAAGCACTTGCTCCCCATGTGCATTGCTGGAGTGGCTTCTAGGTTCGTTATAAACACAGGAGCCGAAGCTGATTCTAGCGCAACAAACATAGAGAGTTCCAGAGGATTTGAGAGAGAGAGAAAGCTTGTGAGTTGAGAGGTTTCTTGTTCCTTGAGCTTGGCTCCGTAACTCTGAGTGTAAAGACTTGATTAAATCAATAAAGCTGATCAAATTTGTCCTTCCGTGGATGTAGGTCAATGATGAATTGACTGAACCACGTAACTTGTTGTTTCTAGATTCTTTCTTGTGGTTTCTGTGTTTGCTTTGATTGTTTCATGTTAATTCATTGCTTTGGTCAGTTGTTCATCATCATTGTGAGATCAGATCATCTTTATTGCATCTTAGAAATTTGATCCAATAATCTTGGGTGAGGTTGCTTAAGTTTGCTCAGAGAACTTGACAATCTCAACATAGTATGTTAACATCCTTAAACATAAGACCTCGTTCAACTTTCCAAACAGTCAGAACAATGGAAATGTCGAAACCAAGGTTCGCAAAAAACAGAAGCCAAACTTCAACAAGTCATCTGTCAATGTCTTAGAACAATAAAAAAGGTAAAAGAATAGTAAATAAATAAAATGGCACTCAAGCTCATATCAAGTAGTTGCCAAAGGTAATTGCCAAAGGAACTACGCACAGCACTAAGTCATCACCATGAAATAAGTTGCAAGGAAGTTAATGCCTTTGGGCAAGATTCCGTTCCCCAAAGCCATAATTGATATAGCCTGTCAAACAAAAAATTGACAAACTTTATGCATTATACAATCTAAACAAATTAAAAAAAAAAAAAAAAAAAAGGTAACTGGGAGAGAACCGCATTCCCGAATGCATGAACACATAGTAAGAATTGTTTACAGTATTCATACCTGAGCTCCTCCAGCCTTGAGACATTGAGTGACACCAGACTTCTCCGCGCAATACAGTACCTCCTGTAGCAAAACATTGTAGAGCACTCAGCAAGTAATATTCGTGTGGTTCAATATGTCTGAGAGGAAACCTTACATATGCTGCCATGCCGATATGCCATCTCGACTTTGGTGGGGTCGCAAGGACAACCGTTTTACATCCAGCAATCTGTGCAGGCTGACAAAACAGACAAACTAAAATCAAATCCAGTCACCATCAACAATAATGGTCAATGATATGGATGGTAAACCAGGAAAAGAAATTGATATAATATTACTCAAGGCATCAGAGCTGTTGAAAGTAAAGCAGCAGTTCCCTCTGGTACATAAAGACCTATAGAACCGATGCTCCTTGCCATCTTTTGCATCTAACACCCTGACAAATTTATAATACAAAAGGGTTCATACATAACGCAAAAACAGCAAGCAATCAATAACATTTACTTACTTTCATGCTCTCAACACTTGCTTCAGCTGACTTTGAGCAAGATGAAGTGCATATATGTTGTTGTACACCACATCAAATGCTTCTTTAACAGCTGCATCAAGCTGTGAAACGGAAGTTGCTAGAATAAGAGACAAAATAATTCATGGGGTTGACAACCAAATGCAAACAACCAAATTGCATGTAGATGTTTTTGGATATAAAATAAGCAATCTATAAGCCAATTTCGTGCCTACAGATAAACAAAACGAAAGATCTCCGGGTCAGGAGGCTCAGAGACATTTTCAACTAATTTTTCCAGTTTAACTTTGTCAAATCTTCCACTGTAACTGCAAAAGAAATATATAATGATGGTTAAGTGTCATCATGAAAGAAACGAGAGAGCTTTAACTCCAATGTTCAAAACAGGTGCACAAATTATCGAGAAAATAGAATTAATCAACAAAACACAGACTATTTAACTGAAGCATCTCCTCTATTGCGAACATCAGTGACAATTGGATGGACCTGACACACAGCGGATAATCAAATTATCAAAGTACTTAGCATGTTATATGTACATACGAAGCAAGAGACAGATTCTTCACAAAGAGCCAAGAAAAACAAAATAGAGACTGACCATGCTGAAAATAGAAGAGAGATCAATACGAGGATGAGCCTTCAAGCTTTGCACCCGGCATGAGTTTGTTCTGATTGTCTATACGACTTCATTGAACCCCTATTATAATACCGTCTCTAATGTTAAAAAGTTACAGAATAATATATAGAAATAAATTTACAAAATTTTCATATTTATTTCTTTCACGGTCAAACTTGTTCTTTTTTATTATTATTATATTAAATCTTTAAAATATTTCACCCTTCTCTATCAATCGATGCTCTTCATCTTGTATTAATTCCCTGTAAGTATTCCGATAGTCTATGCACAGGGCGCCTGTACTTTTGTCACATTTTCCATTGTTGGTAACAAATAGCAGAAATCTTAGTTTTGTCTCTTCGTCTTCGAATCGTAAGGACCATTAACCAGTGCAAACAATTGATTTTTTTACGGTCTAATGGATGGCGAATAATCATAAATGAGCCATTTTATCAAATTTCATTAAAAACTTCAAACACAGAGTTAGGTTCAGGGGGCCTTTGTGCCTGTTTCACAATTCTCCCCAGAGCTACATAGGCAAACTTCAATGGACGCCAAGTTTCAAACAAAAAATATGCACAATCTTCGAGTATATATCTCTGCAAATACAAATTGGAAAGTTGCTACCATAAAATAGACTTTTGCTTTCAATGATTATTTTATTTGATATTTCAACAAGAATGACCAAACAATGGCAAATTTCAGAACTGTTACATATCTTTAACAAGAAGAATATTACTCTCAGAAAGGAAAACCAGAAAACAACTAACGGTGCGACATCAAGCAAAGAAAATCTCTCATCTACTGTTTTCTCTAAAGGATTAATATCCCTTGATTGGAAGGCAAAAATGATTCTGATGTAACATGAACTCAGCTCTCTACGTGGCTCGGCAAGTTGTGGGCTAATGGCATATCGTCAAGCCAATCTGCATAGATCCTATTGATTTTCTTGGGTCCCTTCCATTTGAATAGGCACTGCTTGCCCTGCCCTTCTTTATTCAAAGCAGGCAACACTGTGGGAGATGAATCATTAGCAGGGACCAACTGAGGCTTTACCGGAATGAAACTTGGATTCCCTGCTTCCCCTTCAATTCGTCCACCAATTACCTGTAATTCTGATTACAGAAAAAAAGGCCAAGATCAGTAACAATAAATAGCAAAGACACAAGTTCAGTCAACACTGCAACAAAATTGTTTATATCTAACAATGTCATCCAAGCAAGAAATACACAATACAATTCAGACACACTCTCTCAGCCACAATACAATT
Organism: Citropsis articulata; assembly: GCA_030449925.1. Lineage (NCBI taxonomy): Eukaryota > Viridiplantae > Streptophyta > Magnoliopsida > Sapindales > Rutaceae > Citropsis > Citropsis articulata. Next base: position 18,685,984 of record JASUUH010000121.1, on the reverse strand, counting down.
CCCAATATACAGCTTTTGTTGGGACTTACATCAAAATATTAATATGTTAAAGAAAAAAAAATCCAGTGGAAACATGTCTCAAAAGCTTTACTATTGCTTTCATTCAATTTTTATTTCTTTATTTATTGTTTTTATATATGTATAGATGGTTAAGCTTTCTTTGCACAAGCAAATAACGAAAAACAACCTAGTTATCATAGTAACACAACTCATAAATCATCTGTTAACAATTTATTACGGAATCCAGTTTTCAATAAGCTCATTCCGGCACGAACTTCATAATTATTGTTGGCTCAATTCCAATTCTCTCTAATGAAAGAAATTATAGAATTTTGGGGAAGCATTCAGAAGTTCTAACTTCCTGAAGATTATTCTACTCCTAGGGAATAATAAAATCAACTTACAGCTTGTGCTAACAGAAAGATCTACACAGAAGAGCTGATTCCACAATCCTGCAGAGTGAAAATATGGAGGGCGCATCTACAAATTAACACATCCAAATCCAGAGGAAATTACGGTTCCTCAGATCACACTAAGAGAGGGTCACTTTTTCCCACTCTATAACAATTCTATAGTCACTTCTGCATTGAATATAATACTTATTGTCAATGTAAGACTTACAAGGAAAAGCTAATCCCATAATAAGCCAATCTCCAATAAAAAGTACAAATTAAAAGAAAATCCTAAACGTCCACAAAGAAACCATAGCAAAATATAATGATCTAAGCAACATAATATACCTGATTGCCCATGAGCGAAGTGACATTTTTCTCCAAAGGGACATTGACCCTGCGTCCACTTGATGCACAACTTTGTCTTCCAATAGACTGGTTTGACACCGTTGCTGCCCACTGGCCTATTACCTTCTGCTTGATTAGAACAGCTTCCTGTTACCGCCGGTGGTCCTGTAGTACCTATGCTTATAGCTGAGCTCTCTCTGTACCTACCTGAATCATCCCTAAACTTCGCTGGATCTTCATGAAGAAAATTACATCTATCACCATAAGGGCATTCTTCTCCATTATAAAACTTCTTGCACAGCTTCATCTTGTGAATGATCTTCTGATCATCATCCCAATTACCACCAGATGACCGATCCTCCTCAGCACGGCCACCTCCTACAAGTTCTTGCCAGTTGGGAGGAGGCTGCCTCAAGTCCTCCATACCATGTGCAAAGTTACAATTCTCACCATTTCTACATGCACCATGCTTAAACTTTGCACATAAACGGGTCTTGAAGAAAATGTTGGTAATTCCTTTATTGATCGGGAGGTTCATTGATGGGTTCATCCTAGGATTCATTGGTGGGTATGTTGCAGAGTTTGATTCATTATCCTCATAATTTCTAGGTCTCTTAAACGGAGGTTGTTGATCATATTGTGAAAGTCTGTCATATTGTTGTTCATCGCTCATTGAAAATTGAGGCCAGACACCAATGGCATCACTGCCTGCAGAATAAGATTGTAGCTCTTGCGCCAAGAAAGGAGAGCTGGAATTGGGGAAACTCATACTCGTCAATTTTGGGGCTTGCAATTGAGATAAATGCTTCTGTAACTATACCTCGTAATCAAATGAATCAAGATATGTACTTTGGCTTCAAACTGAAAGAATCAACAAATATTGTGAAACCCAGATGATGATCAAAGAATATCAAAGTAAAATCAAGCAACTCTAATGAACTTATCTCAAAATTTTGAATCTTTTGAAGGAAAAAAAAAAGCCCAGATAAAAAATTGATTGATACTGACCAAAATTCAGAGAAAATTCAAGACGTTATATACGGACTACCACAAAAAAATGTCAAACAAAATGGAAGGATGATCCAAACCTAGATGAGCATTCGTTCTATAATGAATCTCAAAAAAGAATAGAAAAAAATCAAACCTCAAACTCTAACTTTGAATGAAAAAAAAAAAAATTGATCAAAAGTAGAGAACTTTAAGGCTTATATCTCATAAAAAGGAAACTTGAGACTTGTTTTTGGAAAGAATATATAGAGTGAGAGTAAAAAAAAACCCTAGCCGCCCACAACAAACCCTAAATTGAAAAAGGAGAAAATCTTGTAAAACCTAAAGTCCCAAACCAAAGAGGACTAGGATCCAAAACGGCTAAACCCCTCACACATCACAAAACCCTATCGTTCTTTGTTTTACTCAATGGCGGTTTGTTTGCGTTTCCCCTAATTTCGGTTCCCAATCTTAAATAAACAGTAATTAATTAACCGGGTCGGGCCTACAGTTAGGTACCAATATTTTGTGCACTGTGAACAAAAAGTTGTCATGGGCCCAATAGATCCCTAGTAACCTCATTCCCTTTCTCCCACTACCGGGTCGGCCCAATAGTCATTCGGTTGCCCAGCCTCGCTATTAGCTAATACATTTCTAATGATTCGGCCTCACTTTGTTCTAACGATCATGTGCAAGTGCAATTTCTTCGCTGACGTTAAGGTTGAAGGTCTTTTAAAGAAGATTTTGTTATTAAGCTTTAAATGGGTAACATCAGATTATTGATCTGGATTTCAGTAGGCTGCATCAAGGCAAGTCCCCTTCTTCATGGCAGATTTCTCGAGTAGGCTCTACGTATGCCGCATAAGATTTCAAGTTAAGCTTCAAATGAGTTGAGATCAAGACCAGTTGTATACTTATATCGCTTGTAATATATTTTCTCCAGCGGACTTTAACTGGGCTATTAGAAATTTCAAATCTACGCTTAAGATAGGAATGAAGGTAAGTTTCTTTTTCTTATGCCGTATTTTCCGAATGACCTTCAAATGCTCTACATCAGATTTTTTCAGTTAAACTTTAAAATGAGCTTCAAATCTAATAAGAATTCTGTTGCGAATCTTGACAACAAATAAATATAATATGCTATGCTTCTTATTTCGGCACCCCGTTATTGGGTAACCAAGAAACCAAATGAAGGGAAAGTTGAATGATAGCAGAAAAAGTCATTCATTATGGGCAGCAATACCTATATCCTTGCAGCAGTCTGGACCCTGAATCATGTGCTAAGGAAACTAGCTTACTACTTGCTCAATATCTCTCTCCATGCAAAGAGTTAACATAAAGGTAGCTTATGGGAAGTCATGAAAAGATTCTCTTAAAAGCTAGGTCATGGACTCTTGGGAGGAGACAATAACATACGAGTAGTTAGTTTGGCTTTTGACCAATAATGTTTATATATGCACGTATTCAGCTTGCCCATTAAGTCAATGACAGTAACATAAAAGTGTTTCTGAAGCTGAAAGCTCAATTTTTAAGTGCTTCCATTAAATTTTAGCGTTTGTTTATCAAACGTCATTGTAAATCAGTTTAATATGAAAGGGAAAAGCAAGAACGGATGAGAAAATTCTATTTGACTCGCTTTGAACTCGGGCATTGCATCTATGGTTTTAAAGCAGAGAGAGCATCTGGTTCTTTATCTTCATAATTATGCACATTTCTTTGAGATTTGATGCTTAAAGGAATTGTAAATTATTGCTGTGATAACGCTTTTCTTTTGAAATGAACTTGTCATTGTGATGATTCCTTGAATCTTATATCTGAGTTTCTGCATGCACTTTGTCAATCCCTCCCCCCCCCCCCCACCCCCCCTCCTTCAAAAACCCCAAAAAAAAAAATTTTTTCATTTTGCATTGATTGAATTCAAAGCTGTAGCTAGTAGCGGTTAAGACTATGATTTCTCTATTGACTTTAGCAACCACAGCCTGTCATTCGTTGGACCACTTTATATATAAATTGCTATTGAATTATAGATGTTTCCCACACCACACCCGAGGTATGGACACAGAGAGATGGAGATAGGAAGATGGTTTTTCATTAGGTGCTAGAAAACATAGTGTCTTTATTAATCAAGCGGAAAAAGAAAATTACAAAAGAGGAGAGAAATTTCAAAAGCTTCATGTTAGAACAACAACATGCACCATACGATAAAGCCAGAAACCCTTAAATTATTCCACTGCATGCAGCTTTCATGACATGCTTGTGAAAAAGGGCAGACCTTCAAGCCATGATTAACTTAATAGCCTACATTGCACCACCTGAAAAGTACAAGGGACAAAAAATCAATATAAGATTCAGAGCTAAATATTACATACAACTCAACTCAAAGATATTAAGTTATGATATGTAGTATATGAGAATTAGCTTCTTACCGTATTCCCTTGGTGTTTTGCATTTGTGGCACTCCATCCTGCTAGCATAATTGTGAACTCCGCATCCCATTCTGCTTAACAAATTAAGATGCATACATATTACTTTTAATTTGTGGTAGTCATATCTGATTTAAGAACCCAGACATAAATGATTCTAAATGTACATCCATTTAATTAATCATGCATGTGTTATCATCATCATAATCATTTGAGACAATGCTACCCAATGAGAATATGAATGCAACAGTTAATGTGCCATCTTGAAACAATGCAGACTGGTATCTAGCCTTGTTAATTATTTAGGAATTAGGAGTATGAACTCTACAATTATTGGATTTGTATACTATATATCATATAACAGTTAGTCTAGGCATGCATAATTTCTTGAAATGAAATGTCATTGTGATTCACCTATTGCAAATCCAGTCACCCGATTTCCATCCTGGGGGGACATTGCCATCGGTTCCATAAGCCATCATGTTAGCACAAGCGTAATCATTCTTCGCAGCCCCACACCTATAGCAGTTTGATCGGCTGGCATAATTGTGAGCTCCACAGTTCATGGCGGTGCAATACCAGTCTCCGGCTAGGACCTCTGTCCTGTTACACAAGTAGGTTGATACATCGGGGCCCCCATACTTCGGGTACCCGCAACGCTGGCATGCTTCTCGCTTCTTGAAATTCTGGTGTTGGCATGCAGCACACATCCAATCTCCTCCTGACCAGCTCATTTTTTTATCCTGACATATGACACATGCAAATTTGGACACACTAAGCAGCAGTTAATAAACAACTAATCACTTTCAATATTTTTTTGTACTCTTATACATGAAACTTTACAGCGGGCTACTTTCACCAATTCAAGAAAAGATTTCTTTAAATCATACTCTTGGTATCAGTGCTCTTCTAACTATAAGCATAAACAATTAAACAAACTATGACTAGCTGTTTGATATACAACTGGCTGAATTTTCAGTAGAAAATTAGCAAAGCACGGAATGGAGAAGCTCACCTTAATTCAGAAAGGCTTTGAAACAAAAATCTAGTGCTGATGAGCAGTAGCTGTTTGTAACAAATGGTCAATGCAGTTGGTATTTTGGTGTTTGGGTGGGAGCGCTATATATACTTGCCAAGGCCTCATGTGTGGGGCCATGGATGGTGCTCTATCATTTTTATAACTTTTTCGGATGGTTTTTTTTTTTTTTTTTTTTTAATGTTGTGATACACAAGTGGAAATATTTCTGAGAGATTTAGATAAACCTCTTCTTTTCTGCTGTTTCTTTCGCTGTTCCTTGGGAAGAACAGACTCGTAAAGAGAAGAAATAGTAAGCCTATGAATGTGCATTTTTCCTACAAAATTCCGAACTTACCCTCTCTTTATATGATTCCCTTCAGCATTATTGCAAAAGAAAATACTTTGAAGTATTCTCCATATCTATATCCAGTAAGGTGGGTGGTATTGGGGAAGATGTTATTTGAAAGCTGGCTAGCTGCTACAACATTTTCCCTCCTATCTCATAGTAGGATTGCTCCCACGTGCAAAGGTAGACGTGGATGCCCATGTATGTGCATACGTCGTACGCATACGTGGAACTGTCCAACTTGCAAATACACTTTCCTGGAGGAGGTTTATGTAGTCCCGGTGCACATGGGACAGTAAAAAAGCTCAAATAACTCTGAAACATTTGACTTGGAATCAATTCCTTATAATGCACACCCATTGCCAAATACTTTTCTTTCCTTGTTTCGATTCCTTTTCTGCAATAATTCAAAAGCTACTTGAAGATTCATATCTCTTTACTCTCCATCTCCCATTTGTTAATGTGTGTATGCACGTCTATATTCCAATGTGACTCGACCAAAGCCTCTTTGCACGTGATTGAATTCTTAGTAACATGTGCGCATAAACCACAGACCTAAAATTTTCTCTGGCTCCTGCCAAATGTTGACACGTCAGGTTCAAAGTTTAACAGTGAAATGGCTGGCAAAATTTTAATCAACTTCCATTTAAGGTTTTACTAAAAGCGAATGTTCTCAGCTGTTTAACTGGAATAATAAGGATTGCGGCGGCTTGACGCTGTCAAGAATGGGCTTGTCGCTTGAGAACCTGGTATGCTAGTTATCTGAAAAGTGGTACATTGCAGGTGGGCTCCTTTTGAACAATACTGAATAATTTTGCAATACTGTAAACAAAGATTGAATGCAAGAATCATATTCTTTCTTACCTATAAAATAGAGTGTTAACATATATTTTCTTGCTTGTCAGCACTCACCTAGAGGCATGCCAATTGCCAAAGGCATTGAACAAGACTCTGCTCATAAGCATGCATATTCACATACATGTCTCATCGCCATCGGCTTAAATCAATTCGTCCTGCACCATGCCTTGCTAGTTGACAGTGGCCTGATTGGTCACCACTTCTAATTTAGCCTCTTCTGTGAACATGACACCGAATATTATTATATTTTATTAGCTCCTAATTCAGTAAAAAGTTATTGTGGCAAAGTACCCACCGATTTTTCTGCCCCATCTCTCTAATGTGGGCACAGCAGGAAATAAAGGTAAGAATAGCATATTATTTTTTTGCAATTGCTAGTAGTAACTTCCTTCAGAATATACTCAATTAGGGCTTCTTCACAAAACAAAACCATAAGAGGGCCTTCTGACTGCGGGATGTAGGGTCACTTTTGATGAAATGGCAGACATATTCAAAGCCACGTTGGCATAGATGCTTGCGTGGTGACCTAGGGTTCGATAAGGAGGAATCCTAATCACCATTATTGTACCAGACATGGTGCATATTCCACAACACATAAAAAACCTTAGACAATGCATCAACTTCTTTATTCTCAATTTGTGATGGTTTTTTGAAATGGGGCCATCTCTCCTCAATAATACTTGCAGAATCCACATCCATAAGGGGATTACCATGAAAATAGCCGTTGCTTTTGAATTTTGAATATTCTCCCCTTCCTGCCACATGATTGAACAGGGGCACTTAAAACCTTATTATACAGTCATCATTGTCGCATCAATCTTGCATATTTCAGATGCCTTAACAGATATTGTAGTTGTTAATTTTATCATACTCAGCTCACCCATCAAACTTGATTGGAGAATGACTAAGAACAACTAAAGCCACTTTACAAACTTTACATAGCAATTTTGGATTGGTAGGTGACTCTTCTGTGGGTGACAGATATTATCATCATAAAAGCTTCTGAAACTTGGTATTCTTTTTTTTTCCTTTTTGCTATCATCCTAATGACCATGAAAGCAAGAAAATAACTGGTGCATCTTTTAAAACGGTCAATGATTGGACCAAAATGCCAATCCATCTAGTGCTATAAAGAATTGGGATTTATTTTCTTTTGTTTCTAACCCGATATAACAAAATGCTCTTTGGATAAGGCTGCTTTCTTTAATTCCAATGATAAAGCTTCATCAGGACAGCATTTGCTTGTTAGACAAATAGAATAATAAGTTGCTATTTGAAAGCATAATTTTGATCGGGACTTATTTAGTGTAAGTAGAAGGTTAAGGATGATTTGGAATTTTCTATGTCATTACTTTAAAATGTACTTATATATTGAGATGAATGAGAAATCGATACTTAAAGCACACTTGTTGACTGCATTGAATAAAAGTAAAGAGTTATAGAAATTGTAACGGTTAGTTAAATTTGGAACTAATTATGCAATCAATTTCAGAATTTATTATTTATAATTATTAGTTAAATTCAGAATTTATTCTGAAATTGTAACGATCAATTAAACTTGGATTTTAGTACGAATTAAATCTAGAATTTGATGTGTAGTTAATGAGATTACGGCTATACTTTGAATTCAATTCAAGATTAAATAAAATGTTTAATAGGCAATGCCTACACCTTTAATTACAAATTAAAAGCAGTGATTACAAGTGCATTTGATAAGAAACTAAATGCTTAGCTATAGAATTTATAATATTCAAATTTATGGACGAAAATGTCCCTCATTGAATTCTATAAATTGATATTTTTCTTCGTTTCAAAGAAGTGACAAGGAGAGCAAGAGACATATTAAATGTCCAAAAAGAAATAACAGATGGAAGAATAGAATATGATAATCTTTAATTCTTCTTTTATCATCTATTTTGATATAGTTCAGACACAATGGAGGTTCATTATAGGATACTTGGTGTTGCACTAGAGGTATCTATTACCTTCATTATAGAATACTTGATGTTGCACTAGAGGTATATATTACCATTATATGCTAGAAAATAGATGACGTTTGAATCCTAAAATACCCAGAGTAGGGGGCGAATTTATTTTAAGGAAACTATGGTATCTCACAAACCTTGGTTTACGCTCTATTCTTTTGTCTTATTTTTTATTATTATTTTGTCACAATAATTTCTATAAAGTCGTAATTTGTGATTTGTAATTTCAAAATATATTCCTCCTATATCATGTATTTTTCTTATAGTGTTAAGTGAATAATATCTATGTCTCCAATAAGAATGTAATATATTTGTTGAACTAAGATTATATTTCTTTATTCTAATCCCCCAAGATTACACTCCACACACTGATCTTTATATCAAGAATGACTAACAAACCAAATTAGAAACTAGGGATGGCAAATTTTTCTAGACACGGCCCGAACCTGGACAAACTTGGATTATCTGGGTCGGATTTAACCCTTACCAGATGCATTAATAATGCATATCTAGATTCATTTTTTAAAACCCATACGTATAAAAGTTCGATTCTGGGTTCGGCCCAACATAGATTTTCGAAACCCGAACTCAGATTATAGTGATTTATTATTATTTATTTATTTATTATTATTAAATATAAATATAAAAGCAAAAAGTTGGGGGGGGGGGGAGCAAAGTAAACTCCAAAACCTCACAGAGCCGCTACCTCTATTTTACTCGTAAAGTCTTACACCAGTTGCCACCTCTCTATCTTCCTCATCTTCAACATCAATTCAATATTTCGTGATTTCATTTTCATCTATACTTAGTTTAAATCATCATCATTTCATCATCCATCATCATCAAGAGTACCAACCAAGTTGTGCCGCCATCAAATTCGATCTCATCTCTTGCCAAAGATCAAGCTTTGCTGGTAGCTATTAACATTGTCTCGCTGGCGTTCTCATTTCTCATTAGACTTAACTACTCATTGCCACTTTGGCTGCCAACTAATCAATCAAAGTAATTTTTTTCCTTTTTTCCTTTTCTTTTTTCTATTTAATTTCAATAATTAAATATTTTGTTGTTGTGAATAACCAAATGCTACATTTTAACACATACTCGGTAATTAAATTTTTTATTGTTATGAATAGCCAAATGCAACATTTTAACACATAACATCGATATAATTGTGAAATTTATTCTTGAAGCAAGCAAATTTAATTGAGATCCCATGAATTTGCTTTACTTTTTATTGTTTCTATAAATTCAAAAGAGCTTAAAGTGTCTTACATGAATACTTTATCACTCCGGCCTTCAGCCAACTATCCAAGTTCAAAACCCGAAATTTGGATACCTAAATTTTTTTAGATTAAACCCAGATGGACCCAGAGTTTAAGATCCGAGTTTTTACCTAAGCTCAGTAAGATAAATAACCATTCGCGTCTGGAATTGAAAAGGCCAAACCCAGACCCGGACCTAAATTTTGCCATCCTTATAAAAAACATAAATAAAATAAATTGTTAGAAAAGAAGAGTAAGAAAACTAAATGATGGGCTATAGAGGTTCAACTATAGTGGCTCACATCTTCCCGAGAAACAGAGTAATGACTTCTTTATTGACTCAGATTAGATTACAAGTTTAATAAGAATGTTACAAGGAACTAATTAAAATGAATCACAGCCTCTAAAACCTTATATACAACTCTAGAATGATCTCATGATTTGGATAAAAGGCTAGCTTTCCTACCTTTTTTAACCACCATCAATAACTTTGATCATGTGAATGACATATGAAAAATATAAGTGAGTGAAACAACAACTGTCTCTGTTGTTTTTAAGCTTCTTATGGTTATAAGTAAGGCATGTGATATATAAATGCTTAACTAGCTTTATTTGTATGACATAAACTGGATGTCATACGCTCAGTTAAAGCTCACAACCAACTAGTCGTTCTACACGCATTGAATCAAACGACAATGTCATTCATGCTAGAACTTTGATTTTAGTTCATTTTACAACAATTTCCACCTTAAACTTGAATCCAAGCAATCTCATAGCTTCTTCTTTTCATTCATTTGTATCTTTATCTTCTACATATATCATTTAGGTATAAACAGTGCTCAAACTTAGCATTAAGAGCTAATTTGATTAACACATCAACTATGTTATCACTGGTATAAATTTTAACTAATTTGAAAGTCATTTTAGAAGACCACAAGCACGATGAAATAGAGCTTAATGTCAATAGGTTTAGTCTTCTCATGATGAACTTCATTCTTGCTCAGACAAATTGTACTTTGATTATCACAAAAGACTATTATTGGTGGCTAATGATACCCCAATTTATTTAGTATGCCTTTTAACCATATAGCTTCCTTAAAGGCCTTTACAATAACTATATACTCAATTTTTATAGTTGATAAGGCTAGCACACTTTGAATGTGGCTTTCCAACTTATTGTACAATTGTTGATTGTGAATAAGTAACTAATAAGAGATCTTTTGTTATCTAGATCTCCTACATAATCTGAGTCAACATTACCCACAACCAAGTTGTTACTTTGCCTCTCACATTATGCAACAAACCATAACTTGAAGTTCCCTTTAAATGCCTGAGTATCCACTTTTCAACTCTCCAATGTTCTTTACTATGATTTGCCATAAATCTGCTGATCACACTGATAGTATATAAGAGATCTGATCTTATTAATATCATTGCATACATTAGGCAACCAACTAAACTATTATATAGAACTTTTGACATTTCAGATAATTTAATATCAGTACTTGGATATTGGCTGCTTGATAATCTAAAATGTGCAGGCAGTGGTGCCTTCACTAGTTTGTAGTTCAAAATTCCATATTTCTCCAAGACTTTGATGACAAATCTTTCTTAAGAAAGAAATAGAGTCCTTGCAATTTTATTCCTGATCAACTCCATTTCTAATATCCTTTTAGTTGGACCAAGTCTTTCATGCGAAACTTATTCTTCAGTTGTTGTGTCAGTAGATCTATCTAATTCATACCTTTATACACCACAAGCATATAATCATATATAAAATGAGATAGATCATATCCTCTTCTTTTACCTTCTGAAGTAAACACAACAGTCAAATTACATTTTTAAAAATTCAACTTCTGTATATAACTGTCAAACTTTAAATATCATAACCTAGGTAATTGTTTGAGGCTGTAAAGAGATCTCTCAGCAAGCATATCCAATTTGGATTTATAAAATCAATAAAGCCCTTAGGTTATGGCATTACAATCTTTTCTTAAAGCTCATTGTGCAAGAAAGTTGTTTTGGTATCTATCTATTCAAGATACATGTCATATGCAGCATTCGGTGATAAGATGATTCTAATTGATGTACATTTTATTGCTGGAGAAAAGACCTCTGTGAAGTCAACCTCTTCCTTTTATGTGAATCCCTTTGCAACTAATCTAACTTTAGACCTCTTTGGTTCAACATCAAGAATACTTTTTTTAATCTTAAAAATCCACTTGCAGCCTACAGCCTTGCTCCCTTTTAGTTTCTAAACTAGTTCATAAATACCATTCTTGTTAAGAGATTCCATATTATCCTGCATGTCTTTGATTTAGTGAGCTAAATATTGACTTGAAATAGCTTATTCATAAATCTTTGGTTCCTCTTGATCTAACTCATGTGCTGTTGTCAAAGTATATGCTATTAAATCAGCATATCCAAGTCTCTTAGTTGCTTTTACTTTCCTTTTCTATCTATCCCTTTTAAGTTAATATTCTTCTTTGGGAATCTGACATGTTGATTGATCGGCAACCTCATTTGTTTCATCATTATCTTTATTATGATTTCTGTTTTGCTCATCCTTAAGCTTAAACAATTCCATCTCAAAATGAGATTCATCAGGCTTTGGAATCTACAATGTATCAGCATATGCAATAGCTTGATTTCTTGGTATTTCAGTTTCATTGAAGACCACATCCCTACTTATTAAACATTTTAGAGGCTTAAGCTAGTACACTAAAGCTTATAACCTTTAACCTTATTTGGATACCTAAAAATGCATTTTTCAAGGCTCTAGGTTCAGGTTTGCCCTATTTTATGTGTGTATAAGCATAACATCCAAAGATTCTCAACTTTGAGTAGTCTACCAACTTCGCTGACTATACCTCAGAAGGTGTTTTAAATCATCAAATTGCTTGTTATAGAATTCTAGACCATTATCAATCCTAAGTCCTTTGACTTTTTTTATTAGTTTGAGTTTGAATCAAGGCTTCCCAATTTCTAAACCTGTTAGAGGCTTTATCTTTGCTCCTTAAAAGGTAAACCTAGACCATCTTAGAAAAACAATCAATAATAGATAGGAAAGTAATGAGCTCCATCTAAAGACTCCATCTGTGAAGGTCCCTATAGATTAAAGTATATATGATCCAAAATGCCTTTAGTTGAATGCATTGTCGTCTTGAATTTAATTCTTAAGGACTTCCCTAGCAGAAAATCCTTATAAAACCCTGCAATATTTCTCTTATTACCCTCTAAAGCTCTTTATTTTTCTAGTTCTTTCAGTTCCTTTTTACTCATGTGTCCCAACCTCAAATGCACAATAATATTTTGCATTGAATGTCATTTTTACCAACACCAACATCACCAGATATGGTTATACGTTGTAGTATATACAAGCCATTTATCATGTTACTCTTTACCAATATTATAGATCCTTTAGTAATCTTTAAGGTGCTTGATTCAACTCTAATACTATAGCTAGCCTTGTCTAGCATACTTAGAGAAATTAGATTTCTTTTAAGCTTAGGTACATGCTTCACATTAACTAATTCTCTAACTAAGCTATCAAATATTTATAACCTTGTAGAGCCTATTTTAGTAATCTTACAGGATGCATTATTACCCATCATGACTTACAACCATCATAACACTGATAACTAGTGAATATACGTTTATTTGGGCATATGTGGTAAGTGCAGCCAGGGTTAAAAACCTATTAACCTTCAATTTGGTTATAAAAGGTTATAAGTACTCCAATAGAGTCATATCTTTTGTCTGGTCCATCAGAAATAATAGCAACATCATCATTTTTGTTTTTTTAATCCTTAAGCTTGTTTTTCAACTCAGGGCAGTCCATTTTTAAAGTGTACTTTTTTATGGTACTGAAAAAACTTCAAAATCTTATTCTTGGACTTCTTTCTCTTTTTTTTTTTCTAACCATCCCCCTTTTCAAATCTTCCCCTTGCACTTAGTTCCTCACTATCCCTAGTTTCTGATTTCTCAAAGCTTTCTTTTATACTCAAAGCTTCTTTAACATCCTGCATTGTCAAAGACTGTCTTCTATATAGTAAAGTGTTAACAAAGTGCTCATAAGAGGGCGATAATGAGGATAACGGGATAATTGTTTTATCCTCATCTTTATCTTCATGTTTATGTCTTCAAGATCTAAAATGATCTTATTGAAGGCATCAACATGAGCAAATAATGAACTTCCTTTTTCAAATTGGAAGGTATAGAGTCTTTTCTTTGTACTCAATCTTTCAGTGAGATTTTTGTTTGTGCATAAGTCCTCAAATTTCTTCCAAAGAAATTTGAGGTACTATATGCTTAGGATTATGGTGCTGTATGCTTTATCCATGGCATCTTATATATTCTTATGTTTGATCTTGTTGATTTTCTTTGAGCTTTGTGCATCTCCAAGGACTTCTTTAATTCCATGATGAACTAATAATGCCCTCATCTTAAGTCTCCAAAGATGAAAATCATTTTCCCCAATGAATTTCTCTATATCTAGCTTCTGTGTTACTATTCTCAAAACAAGAATAAAAGATGTGAGCTCTATTACTAATTTGTTGAAGTAAGATTAATTTTTTTAAATCTAATTCTCTAAAATTACACTCCACTTACTGATCTTCATACGAAGAATGATTCACAAACCAAATTAGAAACACAAACGAAATAAATTGTCAGCGAAGAACAATAAGAAAACTAAATAGACAAGGTTATAAAGGTTCAGCTATGGTGGATTACGTCATTTCGAGAAATAGAGCAATGACTTCTTTATTTACTCAGATCAAATTACAAGCTTAAGGAGAATGTTAGAAGGAACCAATTAAAATGAATCACAACCTCTAAAATCTTATATACACTCTAGAATGATCTTAAAATTTGGATAAAAGGCCAGCTCGTGTTTTGGGTTTGCTGGAACAAACCTAAACTTTTCCCACCCTTTTTAACCATCACCAACAACTTCCATTAGTGCATGACATGTGAAAAATATAAGTGAGTGAAATGATCTCTGTCATTTTGAGCTTCTTATGCTTATAAGTAAGGCATATGATATACACATGCTTCACTAGCTTCATTTGTATGACATGAACTAGATGTTATAGGGTTGGTTAAAGCTCACAAACCAACAAGCCGTTCCACACTTATTGAATCAACCGACAGTGTCATTCATGTTAGAAGTTTGATTTTGGTTCATTCTACAACAATATTTATTTCATTTATTTGCAAATATCTAAATACTAAGATAATAATCTGTAAAACATTTATCTATAACGCAAAATAGTTTAGACCAGTAGCTTGTAACTCCTTTACAACTTTGTAATAGAAAATATCAAAGTTTAATTTGCTTTCAAGGTGCTCTTTACATACTATGATAAAGTCTTAGGTGCTCCCAATATATGCAACCTATTGAGTTATATTCTTATTAGTGCGTACCTTTCAACTAATTATGTAAAAATAAATACTTATATGACAAAAATCCAACAAATGGAGGAGGATGCGGCAAGAGCCCCAAGATTTTTTTTCTCTTCATAATTTCTATTGTTTTGAACCTTCTAATAAACCAAAAAAGACACCTTGCATTAGTCGTTCTAACATAGGACATTAGAAAAACTCCTTCAGGTTTTCTTCGTTACATCTTAACTTTTAAATCATCGATATTTTCTTTAAGCGGGTAAACAGAATGGCCCAAGTATTTCTCTCTAGAGAATTATATTTATGAATGAATTATAGGAAAAAAAACTATTTAAAATCAATTTTTCTATCTTTTTAAGATGCAAATTTATTAATCAAATTTTTGTATTCTAATTTTGCTAATATATCTTTCTTAATAGACAATATAGCTAATTCATTTAATCTTTCTTGTGACATGGTTGATATAAAATAATTTTTTATCAGTTTTAATTTTAAAAAATTTCTTTATGCATAAGCAACAGTTTTAATTTAATATGATTTACCTTATTTAAAGTAATTAATTATTATCAATTAAATTTAAATAAATTAAAAAATTAATATCCCAAATTTAGAACTTATCGTATGTGAGTCACTAGAATCAGAAGCCGCTTGTAAGACAGCCGCCTGGTAAATGTAATGGCCCAAGTATTTCTCTCTAGAGAATTATAACAAAACGCCCAACATTTTATTGCTTCAATTGAATGTTTTACAAATACTTTTGTTTAATGCTAATATATTTATCCGTTAAAAATCTATCCTATTTTCCCTCCGACATACAGGAAAATAGGACACTTTGCGGCATTGACTTTTCAAAATTGTTCAAAACTGTCACATTTCCAAGTTCCAACCAATCAGGCAATCATATCGGTCAAGGCTAATGGGTTCGATAGGTTTGATGGCAAAAATCAATTAACCGTTGTAAAACATATTAAATCAAGGCAAGTGCTAAGTTAGGGGCTCCCTTAAATCAATTAGTAATCCGTCAGCAGATATTTTTGGCGGGTGATGCAAAGCATTAACTGCCAGCCAACTATATTTCAAAACTCTTCATATCCTTATCCTTCACTTCATCAATCTTCTATCACCTTGGAACGACTATGGCGCTGCCTCCATCTTCACTTACTCTTTCACCTTCCATTCTCCATTTCCCTCCCACTTCAGACCCTCCATACAAGCTCCTCCAAAACCAACCGTCTCTGGCTCTCCTCTCTAAATGCACGAACATGAAAAATATCAAACAAGTCCATTCCCAGATCATCAAAACCGGTCTCCACAATACCCAGTTCGCGCTAAGCAAGCTCATCGAGATTTGCGCTGTTTCTCCTTTCGGAGATCTTTCTTATGCCCTTTTAGTTTTTGAAACAATTCGAGAACCCAATCAAGTGATTTGGAATAATATAATCCGTGGACATTCATTGAGCTCATCGCCTGTTGTAGCTATAAAGTTCTATGTTCGCATGATTTTAACTGGGCTTGTGCCAAATACTTATACATTTCCTTTTATCTTGAAATCTTGTGCAAAAATTTCGGCTATAAGTGAAGGGAAACAGATACATGCCCATGTTTTGAAGCTAGGGCTTGAGTCTGATGCATTTGTGCATACTTCACTTATTAACATGTATGCACAAAATGGTGAGTTGGACAGTGCTAGATTAGTTTTCAATAAGAGTAGTCTTCGCGATGCTGTTTCATATACGGCTTTGATCACTGGTTATGCTTCAAGGGGTAATTTGGATGATGCTAGGCAGCTGTTTGATGAAATGCCCGTGAGAGATGTGGTTTCTTGGAATGCTATGATTGCTGGCTATGCTCAAAGTGGTCGATATGAAGAGGCATTGGCAATCTTTCAAAAGATTCGAGAAGAAAACTTTGTGCCTAACGAGAGTACAATGGTTACTGTCCTTTCGGCTTGTGCTCATATGGGTTCTCTTGAACTGGGCAACTGGGTTTGTTCTTGGATTGAAGGACATGGACTTGGTAGTAATCTTCATGTTACTAATGCACTAATTGATATGTACTCGAAGTGTGGTGACTTGGTCAAGGCTCGTGACTTGTTTGAGAGTATTGAGAAAAGGGATGTTATTTCGTGGAATGTTATGATTGGTGGTTACTCTCATACGAGTGACTATAAAGAAGCCTTAATGCTATTTCGACAAATGCTACAATCAAATGTAGAGCCTAATGATGTTACATTTTTAAGTGTTCTTCCGGCTTGTGCTTATTTAGGTGCTCTTGATCTGGGAAAATGGATCCATGCTTATATAGACAAGGACTTTCAGAAACTAAACAATGTCTCACTCTGGACGAGTCTTATAGGCATGTATGCTAAATGTGGAAATATAAAGGCAGCAGAACAAGTTTTTGATGGTATGGGTTATAAAACCTTGGCTTCTTGGAATGCGATGATATCTGGGTTAGCCATGCATGGGAAAGCAGATAAGGCTCTCAGCCTTTTCTTAAGAATGATCAGTGAAGGACTCCAGCCGGATGATATCACATTTGTTGGTGCCTTATCTGCTTGTAACCATGCTGGTTTGCTTGATACTGGACGCCAATATTTTAACGCAATGATCCAAGATTACAAAATTTCACCAAAACTGCAGCACTATGGATGCATGGTGGATCTTTTAGGCCGTGCTGGATTGTTTGACGAAGCAGAGGCTTTACTGAGGACTATGGAAATGGAGCCGGATGCAGCAATTTGGACATCTCTCTTAGGTGCCTGTCGGGTCCATGGGCGTTTAGAGCTGGGTGAATCTGTAGCCAAACACCTCCTTGAATTGGAGCCAGAAAACCCAGGAGCTTATGTGCTACTATCAAACATGTACGCAGGGGCTGGTAGATGGGATGATGTAGCCGCAATAAGAACCAGGCTAAATGACAAGGGAATGAAGAAAGTTCCTGGCTGTAGCTCCATTGAAGTGGGTAGTGTTGTCCATGAGTTTCTCGTTGGCGACAAAGTACATCCCCAGAGCAAACACATATACGAAATGTTGGATGAAATAGATGCACTTTTAGAGAAATCTGGGTTTGTGCCCGATACATCTGAGGTGCTTTACGACATGGATGAAGAGTGGAAAGAAGGGGCTTTGAGTCATCACAGCGAGAAGTTGGCAATCGCCTATGGTTTGATTAGTACAAAACCGGGAACAACAATTAGAATCGTGAAGAACCTTCGTGTTTGTGGGAATTGTCATTCAGCCACCAAGCTAATTTCAAAGATCTTCAACAGGGAAATTATTGCTAGAGATAGAAATCGTTTTCACCATTTCAAAGATGGTTATTGTTCATGCAACGACTATTGGTGAATCTCTGTCACTTGAGTTGTATATTATTGAATTGTATATTATATATACTTGCTCTGTTTTCATTACTCACTGTCTTAAGTTGATCTCTAGGGGCAAGCAAAAACAAAAAAAATAAAAAACAAAAAAGATGCTCACTTGCTCTTGGAATAGAAACCCATCTTTTATTTATCATAGATAACGGATATACATCCTAAGTTGGTTCTTGGAATATGATGATAACGCAGTACAACATAAGCGAATCATATAATCGTTTGATTAGCAATTCAAAACCTATGCTTCCGTGTTAGAGGCTCGCTGGAAGGAGTTTTTTCGTGCTGTGGCCAGAACAGTCTTGTCAGCCACAATGAAATATGCCGCTCCAGCCACTGCAAATATTGGATCAACAAGTTTCAGTAACGAACATAAATCACAAATAAACTGTTTGATTGTATCAATAATAACAACTAAGATGACAACCTGTTGAGATAATAAGAGCTTGAGCAGTGTGATTGAGGTTGGCTCTAGCCCAAGGAAGTATCCTCACGCTAGCGAGCTGCATGGTTAAGGGAAAAAATAAGCAAGAAATGCTGGAACTTAATGATAAACCCAAAAGATGAGAGATTTACCGTTGGAATGGCAGTAGCAACGGTAGCAACAACAGCTGCCTTAGCTCCCGCAATTACACCCTCTGTTCATTAATCAAAAGAAATGATTAAACAAAAATCATCTTATCATTCTTGTCAGTCAGATATTCAAACTGCTTAGAAAAAAAAAAAAAAAAAAAGAGAAAAAAACTCTATTTTGATATTAAAGTATTCAGGGTAAAAAGAAAAGAGTGCCGGGACCAATGAATCATGGTCCATTGGTCCACCACCACTAAAGGGGCCATGCAATCTTTGTATTGCAAAGAAAGAAAAGCTTTTTTCTGAGCATGGAGACTATTATATGCTAAAATCTTTTTCAAATAATTAGGATCTTCTAATCACTATGGCATCAAGAAATTTAACATGTTCAGCTCATGATAGCCTTGATGAAAAAACCCAGTTGCCAAAGAAAACATCAAAAAGCGAATGCTGAAACTTTAAAAAAAAAAAAAACAAAATAAAATACCATGAGAGCAACGCTTAGCCATAGCCAGCTTATGGTCAAGTGAAGCCAAGCTGGTCCTTTCAAGAGGAGACTGAGCTACATTCTTTGCCATTGTTTGAGAAAGTTAAAATGGAGAATATGTTAATAATAAGCTGAGGAAATCGACGAGGCCGTGTTATATTAGTTGAGCAATTGAAGCTTAGAATGAGGAGACAGTGAGATTTGGTTTGACATTTTATAGGGAAGTTGGTGGGTGGGTTGGCGAGAAAGAAAGAGCCCTACGTGTAGGAACGGCTGATGGTTTTGTAAGAATACTGAGGTCAGGAGTCGGTTGTTTTCACTTTTCACCTGGGTTTCTGTTAATTTGTCGGTTGATTCATGGGCCTGTCCCCCGTATGCCCCTGGTTTTTCAATTTTCTGTGCCACTAGATTTCGTTTTCATAGACAAATTAGTAGGAGCAAAAAGAAAAACGATGCATTTTACTCTTTATAATATTTCTAAAATATTAAAAGAGAAAAAATCCATTGAATTTGTTTGTAACTCTCGATTATTTGACGTATGGATACGGCTAAAGTAGCTTTTAGCAGTGAATTTTTCATCTTATTTTCAAGTACTGCACACAATCTTCATCTACTACAGAAATCATGAATTCCTTCGACTTTCACTTATTTTCTCTAATTACGCATAAAGTAGTTGGCGTTGAGATACCAACAATTTGAGCATTAACAATCAGAAATTCACCACAATCTCATTAATTAACTGTACATTTCGACTGGTGTCATTTAGTTGCCCACTTAAGTTTAAATTTAAAAAAAATAGAGGCCGATTATATTTATTTAAACTTGATAAAAAAATATTTAAACGAAAACTAATTAACTCCAAAACACGATTGATTTTTTTTTTTGTTTTTGTTTTTGTTTGAGATTAACGTTATTGATTGATCTGAAATAAGTTAAAATTTATATATATGGTTGTTATTATTTTACCATATAATGTTTTTCGATATATCATTTTACCACCAAAATTTTCTGACAATTAATTTTTTCTACTTAATGTTTTGATTTTTTTTTTTATTTTACCACCAAATAGTTAATTCCATTAATAAATTGTTGATGTCATAGTGTTATTTTAAGAACTTAAGTATATTTGTTATTTCAAGAATTTCATATGGTGTAATATTTACAATTTTATCAATTAATTCTTGTAGATACATAAAATAATCAATTGATAAAAAGTATTATTTCTTTGTATAAAATTAATTTTATATTTTTTTTAATTTAAAGGATTAAATTTTAATTTCATAGAGCAGGGGTAAAATATATTTATTATAATTTTTATTAAAATTCTGTTAACTAAACGATTTACTAATAAAATGATAAAATATATTTATTATAATTTTTATTAAAATTCTGTTAACTAAACGATTTAGTAATAAAATGATAAAATAAAAAAATATTTGTGGAAATTTTTAGTTGTAAAATGACGTATTAAAAAAATTAGGTAATATATATAGTGGCCTTGTCCATTCATGTGCTTCACGATGCTAGAAAATTGATTTAAAAAAATCAATAGCTTTTTGTTCTCCTCACATCAGTCTTTTTCCTTTTCCGAACACCAGTGAAACGGGCAAATATAATAATATACGGCGTTAGAGCTAGAGAAACCACCGGTTTGGTGAGGCAAAGGTGACATGAAACCATGGGTGGGCGTTCACGTGACCCGCACTAGTGTATGAGATTTGAACGCGTGTCCCAAGCCAACGGCTAGGATCTTTTGGTTGCCTGCTGCTACAGAGAGTGGTGGAAAGTGCACATGTAATAATAGATTTTGGTTTTGCTTGAGTTGATGGTTTCTTGTTGAGTGGGTAGCTACTGGATTTTAGTGGAACTGACTCACTGAGTGTTGCAGTTTCACCCCTTTCAACAGTTCCTTTTTTATTTGTTGCTTTCTAACTGCAAGCAGCTGCCCAAATTCGCCAATATTTAAGGGACTTAGTTATGTTCTGTTGTGTGATCGTCTTCTGATTCTATGGTAGATTAGATCCACGTAAATTTACTGTTGGACTTTTCATTCAAGTGAATCTAACGGTGATTCGTGGCGCGATCTGATTCTGACTCATATTTAAGTGGTGTTTGGTACGAAAAAATCAAATGAAAGTAAAAATAAAAAATAAAAAAATCTTGGTCAAGCTTTTACTATTTTGATTTAAATATTTGTTTAATTTATATATTTTAAAAATATTTTAAAATATTTTATAGTTAAGTAAAATATAATCTTATCCTTATTTTTTTATTTCCTTTTATAATAATACTCTTACAACAATATTCTTGAAATTATTTAATTTATCTTAAAAAAATTAACTAACAAATAACAGTGTGAAAGAATTAGTATCTTTTGTGTCGTATATTGATTTTATTAATAATTATTTTTAAATAAATCAATATCTGTCAACTTAAAGGAATGTTTAATATCCTTACAACAATCTTACAAATAATTATTTTATAAATAGTTAATTTTCCTAAGTAATCCTAAAAGTAAAATAATAATAAAAATATTTATGTAAATATTTATGTGATTTTAAGGTTAATTTAATAAATTATCATTTTTTTCATTAATATCTCCAAGAATGTTGTTGCCAAGTTATTAATATTGTAAAAGGAAAGAAAAAGTGATGGCAGAAGTATAACATATTTTGCAATAGAGGCGTCCTGAGTTTTTCTTTTTTTAAATATAGAAACTAAAAGGACACTAAATTCAAAATATAAGGACTAATAGAATATTTTCCCAAAGAGAAAATTATGTAGATGTGAATGTGTGTTTTTCTTTAGGTGCTATCATTTAAAATAGAAAACTTCTCCCTTTTGTACATGTATGTTATATGTACATCTAACCACTATATAATTTTGACATGTTCTTTACACCGCCTTTATTTTTAAACTTTTATCAATCAACCACTTTGACACTAGGGTTTTAAATAAAATAATCATTTTATCCCTAAATAAATTAAAGATCATTTTATCCTATAAAATTTTTAAAAATAAAAAATTTTTATTACCATATAACTATTTGATAAAATATTATTAAAACATTGAGTGTGTGAGTGTCATTTAGCTAATTGATAAAATATTATTATTATTTTTTAATTCATTTGACCTAAAAAAATGTGCAATACTCATCCCAAAATACTTTTTTTTTGTTTTTCTTTACAATCACAATTATCAAACAATTTTCATTGTTTAAATTAATCACCAAAATAATGATAGTCTAAAACAACTTTGAATAAAAAAAATTATAATTTAAAAAATTTAATTATAAAAATTAACATCTTGGAATATGAGATTTATTTATTGTATTAAATTAAAAGGTACTCTTGCAATTATAATTTTTTATTTTTAAAATTTTATAGGATAAAATGATCTTTTAATTTATTTAGGGGTAAAATGGTCATTTTATTTAAATTCTTAGGCTTCATTTGATACATCTTTTCAAATGGAGCTTATTTAAGTAGAATTTTTATTAGTAGAGCTTTTATAAATAGAACTTTTATCTAAAAATATTTGTTATTTGGTTGTCAATAAACTTTTATTAAAAATTTATACAAGTAACCGAATAGGTAAGCTTTTTAAAGTTATGTTATGAAAAGAATAAAATAATATTGAAATAAATAGATGATATTTTAGATATTTTAACATTTAAAAAATACTTTTCAACCTCTACTTCTAAAAGCTCAAAATATGAGCTTCTGTTAGTAGAGGTAAAATAACTTATTTTAAGTTTCAAAAGCTCTATTAACAAAAAAAAAGCAAAAATTATGATAAAAAACTTATGAGATTAAATAAGCACTTATAATCATTAAATAAGTTGTACCAAAGAGGCACTTAGCTTCAAAGTAGTTGATTGATATAAGTTTAGAAACAAAGGGGACATATAAAAATTTTGTAGTGGTTAGTTGCACATATAACAAAAATTAGAGGTGGTGCAGAAATAATTTCTCTTGTTATTTTGAAACAAATGGTTATAATTATAAAGACACTCTAATGCTTAATTAATTGAGATTTGAATATTTATTTGAGTATAGTGGGAGAGAATTTTATTGGGGTATGTATATTTCAAGATAAATGAATACTCTTAGCTTTTATCCATCATTTTTATGATGAAAAACCTATGATATCTTTATTATTTTAGTCAAAATTATTATTTAAAATTTACATTTATTATGTACACTTGATTAACTTTTAATTCATACTTATGATTTTTTTTTCTTAACAGTTGTAATTTAAATTAAAAGTACAATATCTCAATATGGAACATGATCTTAATTTAAAACATACTGGGAATTGATGAATTGTAGCCTAATTAGATCACAATTGTTGTGGATTGAAATACTAATGTCAAATTTATGTGGAG
Source organism: Citropsis articulata (assembly GCA_030449925.1). NCBI lineage: Eukaryota > Viridiplantae > Streptophyta > Magnoliopsida > Sapindales > Rutaceae > Citropsis > Citropsis articulata. The sequence continues at coordinate 18,662,136 of JASUUH010000121.1, read as the reverse complement.
AGGGTGACAGATGAGAGATTAGTTCCCATGCGCGTAAGAGTCGGTGTTTCCAAAATCAAGGTGAAGCCTGCAGTTGCAAACATAGCTCTAAGTGAAATTACCGCTGTATTTTTAGCATCAAAATTTCTAGCATTATATAAATCAAGTAGCTAGCACTATCTCAGGATTTTGATGTCACTCACAAGTGAAGTTGTTAATTTGTAATTGCCACATCACTTGACTACATCATTTAGAATCCAAATCTTAGTATTTTATGTAGGAGCTCTAGGATGAAGATTTTGGTTAATAAAAAAATAAAGTGTAGGAAAGCAACTAAAGCCTAATTAACCCGTCAGAAACAATTATCTCCAAATATATTTAGAAGAAAAATATTAAGTATAAAGAAAGATAAGAGAAAGATGAGAAAAATTTAAAAAAAAAAAAAAAAGAGAAGAGAGAGAGTGGGTGGCTAGAGAAAGAAAATAAATTTCTATGATCTTTCTCTACGCCAAACATCACTCTACTTAGAAACAATCAGTACTGTGCAATTGTTCATTGATACATTTTTGAACCCATCTTTTGTTGGTTTCTTTTTCGGGTTGGTGGGATGGAAATTAGAGCTAATAAAGCAAAAACGTGCTTGTATCATGATGACTTAAAACCATGGCAGCCTCATATAAGAAATTAAAGAACAAAAAGCCAGCAAGCCCCTTCTTATATCCTTCTGACTTTTCCCTCTTTCGGATTCCCATACACAAGTTCAATATAAAATACAAAATGTTAAGCCACCAAATTCGTGAGTTAAGATATCTTGAAAAAAAAAAGGGAAAGAAAAAGCTAGTAATCTTAAAGAAAGTTAAAGAAACGTTCCCAAAATTAGAATATTTACCAATTCAATCCGATCATCAACATTTAAAGAAAAATACTAATAAAGTAAATATTTTACTTAGAGTGCGGATGGAGCAAAATAATATATACACAGATTTTATTGCCTGGAACATAGATAGAGAATCCTGTCACTCTCTCCATGCAGCCGCAGAACCGAGTGGGGTGTTGAATGAAGAAACTCGCGTGCTACTGCAAGCTGACGCTTAAACGGTCCCAGTCAAAATATCCATCAATGGCTTTGACAATTTGGTCTTTTCTCCAAAGAAACCCATTTCATCCTCCCGTATTGAGTCTATTGACCCATCTTTTTTGCCATTTTTTATGGGTTACTATTACTTAACTCCCTATTATTTGCAAAAAGTAAATCAGACTTTTCTAAAACCGTATTATATAATAACTCCTTATTTCTAGATTTCATCATATAGGTCCTTTATTGATCTTGTTGTGTATTGACCGTCAATACCTTAATTTATAAATAAAGAAATTTTTAAACTTATTAAAAAGTTGAAAGATAAATCATTAACAATTATAAGCAATGACTAGATATTGGCATCACACAATAAATTGACACATGGCCAAAATTTTTAATACCGGTAATTCATCTTAAAAACTTAGGTTCTAAGGTTGAGAATAAATCAATTATCCAGTGATATCTATTATTTATGGGTGCCAATTAATTTCGTTGATAAATTTTTTTAAATGAAAATGAGAGTATGAAATTCAAACGTCGCTCATATGAGTGGAAGAAAATTCAATTGTCACTAAGTTATAACTATAAAAAAAAATAACGAAAAATTATTTTTATTCAAACTATCAACATTGTTCCTAACGTATAGGTTCTTAATACTTGAAGGTATGAAGGCACTTTAAAGAAGGAATCTACAACTATGAAGGACTACGGAGATGGTTTCTTGAAACCTGAAGGTTTGTGGCATGCTTTACCAACAACGGGGACCTAGGTAGAAAATTCTCATTTTTTTTTTATTTTTACCGTTGACTGAATGACCTCCAAAGTTTGACTCAAACCATCAATTTAGTAATAATTAATAGAGTAGTGCTAGGGAGAGAGAAGTACGAGAGAAAGACGAGAGAATTTTGCTCTCTCTCTCTCTACCCACTCACTCTCTCTCTACCATTTTATTCATTGTTTCTCTCGTCTTTCTCTCGTTCTTCTCTGCACCAAGCATTTTCCTAATTAATATAACCAATGTGACAATTTTCTTGATTATGGTATTACACACCTAATAATTATGCAATTCTCTTCAGAGTGGTCCAGGCATATTACCATCATAGCTATTTGTACGTAACCACACAATTTTTTTTTTTTTAATTACATGAGACTAATGCTCAGATTACAACTCATATTATATGAGATATTTACAACTACTGAGATCCGTTTACATCAATTCTGATATGGCACCGCTCAGATTTTAAACCCTCTCAAATATTCGAGGGACGTCAAACTCCCATCGAGGGACGTCAAACTCCCATATTGGGAGAAAAGGCTTCACTCAGCTCGGCGCTCCAGGAAGGAAATATAAATTAAACCCCTGCAATGCGTCTGCGGGGGCTCGAACCACTTCCCTCTCACACTTGTGAGGGAGTGACTCTAGCCACACAATTTTAAATACAATGTTCAATTAGTAGCAGGCAAAGGCCCTAAACCTAAGCACAACTTTTATGGTACCTACGGGAGAAGTAAATTAGATCGTCCAATAGATTTTAATTAATTGTTTTATTTTACTGCAATTTTACTAAACAAAAGGAGAAATGAAAGGTGTTCTTTTTTCTTTTTGCCCCTCTTCTTCTTCTTTATTGGGTTTTTATGCTTCTTTTGATTTGATCGGTGAAAGAGCATGGGATATCGTGGCTGGGAAAGTGCCCATTACGTCGAAAAGTAAAGAAAGTTATATTAAAAAAAAAAGCTATAGGATGGCTTTCATTCTTAATTTTATTATTTTTACCATCATCACGAGTCATTATTGTCACCACATGTATTCAATAGACTGCTCATGAGAATCACATTGGAACCATTATGGTATGGGATAACCCCTTTTACACGTAAGCGCAGATACCAGTTACCAGAAATTTTTGCACAGCTGAAAGAGAAATTGACTTGATAACTCCCAAACAATCATTACTCAACAGATAAAAAACATTAAAATAAATAAAAACAGGAGAAAATTAGAAAACAGCTCTTAAACTTCTGCTTTCTCTATTTTATTTACATTTTACATCTAGAAGTAATCAAAATGATGAGTAGGTATCTGATATGGAGCATCTCGCTCTTGCTTGCTTAATTTTGGTACGTAAACTTTTTTCTTAATCTTGCAATAAAGATCATTATTAGGAACTTCAGGTGGCTTAATGGACCTAATTAATGCCCAATTAATACCTTTGAAGAACTCATGCCGCTTAATTTCGACAGAACCCTTTAAGCTTCCGATTCTTTTCTTGGGATTCTTCACCAGAAGCTTGCTTATGAGATCTTGTACTTTGACCATTTCTTCAAACTCTTTACTGCTGCTAACTCCAATTCTTGGAAACGTTAATGGCTTTTTAAGGATGTTAATGAGCGTCTTCTCGTTGTTCTCGCCTTTGAACGGCGTCGTCCCGTAGAGCATTTCGTACAAGAACACACCTAGAGTCCACCAATCCACCGCACTTCCATGGCCTTGCCCTGAGATCACCTCCGGGGCCAAGTACTCGTGGGTCCCCACGAAGGATTTTGATCGAGCGTTAATTGGTTCGGCCACCACTTCTGGATCATCAAGTAATTCTTGATCATGATGATCACCATCAACTTGTTCTCTGATTGTTGTTACAGTAACTGCTTTCTTCTTATTCTTCTTCCCGTGGGATACTGATGAGAAACAAGAAAGCACCGGCTGCATGGGCGTAGCACATGAAGGAATTGAACACTTTTCGTACTTTTCAATAGCTTCAAAGCTGAGTTTCGGCCTCAGAAGCTTCGGAACAACGTCGCACTTGAAAGAAAGGTCAAAATCCGAAAGCATGATGTGCCCATCTTCTCTAACCAACACATTTTCTGGCTTCAGGTCTCTGTAAACAATGCCCATCATGTGTAGATACTCTAGAGCTAAGAGGGTCTCCGCAGCATAAAACCTGTAATTGAAAAATAATGTCAACCAGTGTGTACAAACCCTAAGTTATTATAAAAAAAGAAAAAAAAAAAAACTTACTTGGCGGAGGAAATGCCGAAGCGCTTCCTAGGCTGACGTTGGCGAGCAGCGTACAAATCTCCTCCAGGGCAATACTCCATGACCAAGCAAGAGTAATGGGAAGCCTCAAACTCAGCGTACAAAGTGGGCAGAAAAGGATGGTCAAGCATCGTAAGAATCACCTTCTCCATGTCAGCTCTATGTAGTTTCTTCCTTATAGCAAGTGCTTCTCTATCAACCACTTTCATGGCATAAAAGCACTGTGGCAACCCCACCATAGGGTTTCTGATTTGACAAAGATAAACGTTGCCTATGTCTCCGCTGCCAAGGCGGCGAAGGAGGCGAAAATGGTCGAGCCCAACTCGACCCTGGGCTCTTCTAAGCCGCTTCATGGCTTCCCAAGCTGCTTGGTTGGCCTTGTGCGGCTTGTGGGAGTAGTAAAGAGAGGTTTGATCGGCTGCTGATGAGGAGCACATAGAGATGGAGCTACGGCGGCTACCGAAGCTGAGGTTGCTCATGAAGCTTCGACTCGAGTCTGGAACCGTTATTGAGGAGGAACTGCTGTCGTAGTCGGATTCATTTGTTGCTGTTGCAGCTGCCATTGTCGTTGCTTTTGTTGTTGTTTGTGGTGGCGCATGTACTGATTAGCTTAGTGAGTGAGGAGGGCGATGGATTCTCTCCTTCGCTTTGTTTCAAGGCTTTTTATATACGGCTAGCTTAATGCGATGTGGGTTTAGAAAAGTTACGAAGTGTTACTTTTTTGCTAATAGTGTTAGAGAGAGCTTTCTTTAACAAAAGAAAATGAAAGTTCTTTGGTGGTACAATTCGATATTCTTACAAATTTAAAAATTTAATCGATGGAGCAAAAGAGTAAAGTAATAAATTGATGTGATCTTATAAAATTTTTTTAGGCATGGTAACTCTACTGACACAACCACTATGCTTTGTTTGTGTCAGAAGTGGGATACAGAGAGGAATGTTCATGCATGTAATTTTTTTTCCTCAGCTAATTTTCATATTTCGTATTATCATCTCATCTTCTGTGAATTAATTAACCGAATACAGAAGATTTGTTTTAAGACAAAAAGGATACGACTTTGTGATAGCCGACGGTCAAAAGCTCTTGTTCTTTTATTCTAAAAAGCTTGTAACACCGATTTTGATGATCCGTTTCCCAAGAAACATATTAATTAGTTGACTAATTAAAGGTAATAGAAAGCAAAGAGAGTAAGAGACTCTGCATATTCATGTTACAGCTAAACGACATCAATTGCCTATAATTCTTGACGGTCATAATAAATCACGTACATGATTTACACAGTTAGCTTCTTGCTCTTGAATGGTAGTTGAAGTTTTCATATGGAGCTGTAGAAAGCTGGAGAATGCACGAAGCACCCGTGCACCAGATTCATTTCCACCTCAAAGATAAAACCACGTAGAGGTGGCGATCTTTTCTATCTGTTTTCACAAAATTAATTCATGTTTATGATTTTCTTGTCATGCATGTGAACTTGCATGTGTTGTTGGGGGACCTGTGTGATATGTCCGTTATATTTCTATATATGCCTGCGGCTTTACAAGTTCCGATTTCAATTGGTTTGATTAATTTATTGCTAGAAAGAAACACCTCACGGTATCTCAATTATGTTTCGAATTGAACTTCATCTTCTGTTGTAAGTTGAATACATAAATCTTTATTTGTTTAGAGAAAGGTGAAAAATTTATCATTCAGAATTTCGGATCATTGGCCGAGTAATAAAAACTCTTTCTCTTGTCATGAAAGAATGAGTTTAAATTCTCATATACAACTCATTATCTTTGTAAATACTTGCAAGCGTGGATAAATCTCACCGGTATTCAGTGTAAAAAAATTTAAGTTACACTCGGTAGATCCCAGATTACATTCTACTTCCATGAATTTAAACTCTCACTGTAGCCCTGATTGTAATGTGGTCAATAATTGTATTCACTCAATTTTGTGGTGATGATGACGATCATGTGAAACTATAATTTAGCACAAATTTTGGTCATCATTGATCATAAAAACACCAATGAATCCCAAAAGAAAACTGGACAACAGTGATATAACAAAGAGGAATTTAGATCGTAGTAGGTATTGGAGGCAGATCAAACCAAAATCTTTTCCTCATTTGATGGGATTTAGGCTTTGTGAAAGATCTCCGAGATTTCCTCTTTGGTATTATTCAAATAAAATATTGCAATTCTATCCACTTTTTTTCTTTTTTTTCCTTCAATCCTTTCATTGCTCCACTTTTCTCTGCAAGATCTTATCATTTTCACTTTTGGTTGCATTTCCTGGCAGCACACCCAGCAAAACTTGCTATTCTGCTGAGTGACAAATATATAGGAATACTCACTGGTCCACACTTGCCCCATACATTCTTCTCCCCATTCCCACAATAACTTTCATCAAAGTTAATTCTTTCTTGCTCCAATTTTTCACCAATGCATGAATTTTGAGTTGCTTCACATTTTGTCTAAACATCATTGTTTAAAATAGTTGGTGGCAGGGCAATCAAACAAGATAAAAGATGGAAGTAGAAACAACCAAATCGACAGGTGAACTCTTGCCCTTCAAACTTCAATAATAAGTGAAAATACACTGAGCAAACATGGCCAACCTGACAACCCCACAACACATTATATACATATATATAAACCCTAAAGGTCAATAGAGAAACATTCAAAGCAAAAATTTCAGTGAAAGTGGACCAAATTCAGAAAGGGGATATGGATTCATATACTGAGGAATTGCATCTAATCTTTTTCTGTTCTTTTATATGGCGGTTGTCTCAGACAGATTATCATGGGCAGCTCCAACTCATGGGGTCCAAGACATTTATTTTGTTTTATGCTATAAGTTGCTCTGAAACTTTGAATAATGCTTAATCTTAATTGTAATCCTCCACCCATGTGCTCATATCTAACAAAATAACTTTAAATAAAGTCGAAAATGTGCTCAGCATTTGATGCTACAGAGATAATCAATCACACCATGCAAGAATGAATTAACATTCACACATGGGCAAGAATAATTCTTCAATATTAAATGAATGTTAATATACATCATATATAATATAACAATAATTTTCTTCCAATTAGGATAATGATAAAGCTGATTGTACATGGTTCATTCTTGTTGTTAAGACTTTTCATTTTCCGAATAATTTCGTAGAATGCTTAATGCAGCTACCAGACTGTCTAGTTGGTTGGGGGAGATGAAAAGTGCAGAGGAAAATTGGTCAACATAAACAATAGCAGGAAAGGAATTTAAATTAAAAGAACTAATTTCTTAATTTGACTCAACCATGACTTCAACTAAAATCCAAAAGCTTAAGAGTAGAAGAAGTTGAATTTTCTTTCTTAAGCAATCAGACAACATACTTTTATACCATTTATTTAATTATAATTGAAAATTTAACGATAACATCAAGTTAGATATCACATCAATTGATGTATAAAACCTTAACTGAATATCCTAATGCTAGAAGTGAAAGAAAATTGTAATCTGCATTATAATTTCCAATTTCAAGTGGCAATCAGTTCCTTGAGAAAATAAAATGAGTAAGAATTATACATGCTTTTGCAGTTGAAACTGACCTTAGATTCCTTCACTTCTGAAACATTTAAGAACAAATTTCTTTTGAACTGAAATCTACCATCTTTTCAATTTTACAACAGATCAAACCTTGTCTCTCTGATAAAGTGAATGATTCTAAAAGAAAATGGTTACAGTATACTTACAGGTCAAGCCCCGCCCTACTACTTCAAGCCCATGTTATTTGAAACCCAACAGATTCTTCTTAGTAGTTGAACCAACCGTGGCTGGAGCACAGGCCGAAAGTGATGCAGGTGCTGGCTAGATTCTGAAAATCTATTGCAAAATATCAGAAGCCATTAATGATTCATAAATATACATGGGGATATTTACATGACAAGGGTTTCAATGGCTTAAATAAAACTACAGTTATGGTGACCATGCATCATATAAAGGGTTGGTGTTTATAACCAAAATACAGGGAAGGTGAAATGTAATGCTTCACCAAGAAGAAAAGGTCAAAAGTATTGAAACTCACTCCAGGTCAGAATAAATATGAGAAAGAGTGGTTGAATTTTGCCTCCTTTATCATTTCCTCAAATCATTTCAAAGGAAATAAGAACAAGGTGTTACTGTAAATTCCTTTCCAATAACCAAGAGTATAATTAGTTCCCCCTATTCAGGGTGTCTGATGTTTCCAATCCACATGAAGTTACAAAGCCATTGCCCTCTCCCTCTCTCTTTTACTGCTCAGATATTTCATTTCTGATCCCAGACATGCTGCCATCCTATAAATCTCGTCAGATCGTGGGTGGGTATTGTCACCTGATGAAAACCCATGCAAACCATCAATATCACCCACATCCGCCCAACTAAATCCCACTTCCTTCCTCACACCCTTTAATTTCATCCCTTTCCTAAGTTTTGCAACCATTTCCCAGTCGCCCTTCTCAGCATACAAATTGGACATCAACACATATGAACCTGAACCTGCTGGCTCCATCTTCATCAAAGCATCAGCTACTCTCTCAGCCATCTCCACATTCCCATGTATCCTACAAGCACCTAGCAAGCTTTGCAACACAGACAATCCCGGCCCTCCAGGAATCTGACTCACCAACTCCTCCGCTTCCTCCAGTCTCCCAACACGGCCCAACATGTCTACCATACAAGAATAATGATCTGGAGATGGCTCAATACGATAATCTTTTAACATTGAGTCAAAAAGCTGACGTCCTTTATCAATCATTCCCTTTCTGCCACATACTGTTAGTACAGAAAGGAAGGTAATTGAATCAGGTTTGACCCCTTTCTTCTCCATCTCCTTAAACTGATTCATCACGGATTGATAGTCTCCATGTCTTGCAAGGGCAGAGATTATTGCCGTCCAAGCAAATTCGCTTTTCTCTTGTGTCTCATCGAAAATTCTTTGAGACTCAAAGATGCTGCCTCGCTTTCCATACATGTCAAGGAGAGCACTACCAATGATAGGATCACTGTCCAATCCAACCTTTATTATATGGGAGTGGCATCGTTGGCCATGTTTAAGAGATATATCCTCAGCAGCACCAACTGCATTCAAAACACTGCCAAATGTGTATGCATTTGGCTTGGATTCCTTAATAGCCCCAAAAAATGCTTGCACCGCTGCCAGAGACAATCCATTTTGAGCATACCCAGAGATTAAAGCATTCCACGAAATAATTTCTCTGCAGCTAAGCTCATCAAAAACCTTCTCTGAATCTTGCATGGACTCAAACCTAGCATACATGGTAATGAGGCAGTTACAAACACTTGGTTCAGACAGGAAATTAGTCTTTATACATAGCCCATGAATCATTCGCCCTTCTTTAACCAAGTCCCCAATGGATATGGCATGTATTAGCCCAATAAATGTAACATCATTTGGATAGACCCCATCTAATCTCATCTCCTTGAAGAGAGACACGGCATCTTCTCCATTCATAGAAATCATTGTAGTCCAAGAAATTACATTGCGATCATGCATCCTGTAAAATACTTTATTTGCATCTCTGGTTACCTCACACTTTGAGTAAGTCGACATTAAGACATTACCAACAGAAACATGTGTACCGTATCCCGTTTTTATACTCAGGCCATGTATCTGTTTCCCCAGTTCTAAGTTTTTTTCATGACCACAAGCTGAGGCTGCACTAGTAAATGAGACATGATCAAGCCGTAACCCTTTTCTCATCATCTCAATCAATGCCAAAATAGCTTCTACCCCATAATCTCCATCCTGGGTATACCCCGACAGTATCGCATTCCATGAAACAGAATCCTTATTTGGCATTTCATCGAACACTCTCCTAGCCTCCACTAAACGCCCCCATCTTGAGTACATTGTTATAAGAGCATTCCCTACATAAACCTCACTATCCAATCCAAACTTCACTATAAGAGAATGCAATTGCAAGCCAAACATAAAGCCTTCATAGTCCAAACAAAAAGAAAGAGCAGTACTATAAGTCACAGCATCAAAAACAACTCCAAGTAAATTCATCCTAAGAGCAAAACCCAATGCATCATCGCTCTTTTCAAACCCCGAAAGAACAGTATTCCAGGACACGATATCAGGATAACTCAAGTTGTTAAAAATACACAACGCCTTATCAAATTGATCAGATTTACAGTACATATTCATTAACGAATTCGAAACTGAAATATATGAAACAAACCCCGAAGTAATGGCGAACCCATGGATTTGGCGCCCCGGTGTTTGGTCCCCAGAACATGCCTTGAGAGCGATCGCAAGAGTAACCTCATCGATGTCGTCGAGAAAACAGAATTGCAGATGCCTTCTGAAGATCTCAAGAGCCTCGAAGGGGTGTTTTGCGGTTATAGCACTGACCATTAAACGATTAATGGGTAAAGCATTTCGGTGAGGATTATTGTCGAACGTTTGGCGTGCATGCTTCGAAGAGTGCAAACGTCTGAGGTTAATCGACAGTTGATTGGATATCCAGTGGAGGGTTTTCGAATTAAGTTGGCGGGTAATCATGAGAATGTAACAACGAATCTTTTCAACATGAACCCCAACAACAAAAGTATCAAACTCTGCCTCAAACATGCATGCATGCGTTTGTTACAAGTAAAAAAAAAAAAAAAGCGTGCGTGCGCAAAGTAGAGGGTGCTGCTAAATAGACCCCAATAGTTATCTGCTGCACCCTATTTTGTGATTAAAAAGAAAATTGAAAAATAAATGGGGTATTTAGTAATACAAAAGGTGTATTCAAATTTAGTCCAAAAGAATAGTAAGCTGAGCTTCGCTATATGAAATCATTGATATGTATGCTATGTCTTAAAATATTAGCCCAATAAATGTAGCATCATTTGGATAGACTACATCTGGATCTCGTCTAATCACCCATCATTTGGATATACTAAAATTCTTTTTAAAAAAAAGTCAGTCACAAAGTTGTATGTGCTCGCTCACCTTGAAGAAAATAGAGCAGTGTCCGCTATTAAAAGAAAGAAAGGATGTTATAACTAGTTATTGGTAGTTGGTCTAAGATAAAACTCTTTATACCCATAATTTGTTTGTTTTTATACGCACGCTGGGGGGCTTTTATGAGTGAATTGAGGTTAATTATTTTAGGAATAAAGGAAGAAATTCTTGTATTACTTATTATTTTGATTTCCTATTTATTTACTATATTGATTGCAATAAAATCTTTATTTCATAAGTTTTTTTTTTAGTATTTATTAACTTTTATATATATATATATATATTCTATTTCAAGAGATGTGCATCTTTAGGTTGTAAGGTGCTTGGATGGGACCGTTATTTTCAGGGTACTTAGCGGAAGGGCGTCTCACTCGGGAAAAACTTAGAATGTAACTTGAACATTGCTAGCCATTCAATTTTCTGAAGTCTTTTCTCAACCACATATATCAAAATTTACTAGGACGAAAACAAGCGACAAATTTTGGTCACAAATCCATAAATTTTAATTCGCTCAGGTTGAAAGGAGCACATGAAATAGACTCTCGAGACTTCTTGAAAAGGAATTTGGATAACTGGATTCTCTTTAGGATTTGGAGTTAATAGCCTTTTGGGGTCCTGATAATTTTCATTTTCATAAATAAGGTAATAGTTTGTCCATTTGCATCAAATTACCCCAAATGTTCTCTTTTTAAAATTGGTAGGGGTTTGACAATTAAATATGTGTGAGATAGATGTGAGTTAATACTAAAGAGTGTCTCATGGCCTATCCATTTTTGCAGGGTGGGCACACACACCACTTTCTCCATGGACGCAGCTTGAGTCCTAAATCTAATTCCTTCCTCCCAACAATAAAATGTGGGGGTAATAGTGCAGGTCCACATAAAATTTAACCAGTAGAAATATCCCATACCAGATGTAGAACATAAATGATTTAGAAAATGAAATTCACCCCACCAATGATTGCATGTCATAATAGCATCTTAATTATAAATATCTGTATTTATTAAATTAAAAAAAAAAAACCTTAAACCAAAGAGTATTGCAATGATTTCAGTAACCCATAGAGACCCATCTTATGCAAATTGTAAATGATAAAATCTGAGGGATGTGGATACTATTACTCTAAATTAAAATATAAGTATCTTTTCTTTTTTATTAATTGTCAATTTCAATCTCAATCTCAATTTTGATATAAACTTTAATGATAGCTAAAAAGAGATCTCTTATGTTGAAAACAAGAGATTTAGGATTTGAACTCTACTCGCATGAGTAAAGAAAAAAATTAAATTGTCCTTAGTTTGAACCATTAAAAAAATGGGTCAAAAGCGGATCAATATTTAAAAAAGGACAAAAAAAAAAAAAAAGAGTTGCTTCGTTGAATGCACATTATTGTGCAATAATTCAAACTTTGCCTCCCAAAGTAAGTTTAAGAAATTAATCACATTAAGCACGACATGAGTCCTTTCATTATTTCTATAATCCATAATGGTCATTACTTTTTGATAATCATTGAAAAAGATATCCTTTAAAATTAAAACAAAACGTATTTTGCTAGGTTGCCACTGACTTTAAGGAGCAAATCACATTAAATACGATAAGTCTCTTTTTTTTATATTGTTGTTTATCTTGGTTCACTTTACACATGGAGAATGAAGGATTAGTTAGACACTTCAATTTGGATTGCTTAACCAAGCATATTCTTGTTCTAACCTCGTGGATTCTCTCATTTATGTTAAAAAATAAAATAAAATAAAATAAAATCCAACACTGATCTCATAATTTACTGTTATTGTGTGCCAAAAAAGCCAATATAAAGTTGAACATTGTCTCGCTAATTAGAAAACATGCACCAACGTAGTTACGGGGACAGAATATTACTTGTGCTACAACCAATATAAAATTGTAATATGGTAGTATAGTATTTCCACTTTACAGAAAGTTCAAGGAAGATTAATAAGATAAATAAGGTTGGTTGAGCTGGTATTATCTGCAGGCAACATCTCATCAAATAAATGGATGATAACACGGCTTTGATTTGGTCCAGATAAAATCGACATTTGTTGGCAATATTGCTTAAATGTGTACAGCATAATATATAACAAAATCAAAAGTAATTCTGGATATCTTTGGGAAAAACGAATATTAAACCCCCAATATTTGATGAAATTAAGCAAAACTTTTTCGATGTTGTAATATAAGTTGAAATCCCTTCTGCAGTTATAACGGTGTGACTTTTACTATTTATTGTTTTATTACTATACCCTTGTTATGGTGTTAGCCTTAGAGATTGTGACTTTATGTTTTGGAAAATGCAATTTTCAGATGTAAAATTAAAACAAAATTCATATTTTTACTAAGTGAAAAACAAAAAATAAAAAAATTAGAGGAAAATTTCCCAAACATAACCGTAAATCCAAAATCTGCTAAACCCTAAATCTAAATCCAAAAAACCAATTCTTGCCAACCCCTAACCCTAGCCCTATACCTAATTAACGTATATTCGACAAAAATATCAGGAAGGTTGTTTAGGGTGGCTGCTTGTGATGAGATATGTTTGTAGATAAATTTGATTTCAATTTTCAATTGATAAACGAAGGTTAGAATAATAAAATAATTAATAAAGTTAAGACTACTGTTGTAAGGACAGGGAAATTTTAATTTATTCTAAAATATCAGGAAGATCGACTTCACTTAATTCCACTAAACAATAACGGATAATACTCATTTTACCGATATCTCTATGACAGTGGAGTGTCATTTTATTTATTATGCATATCTAGATGATATGCTTGCCGGAGAATTACGAAAAGATCCAAAATTATTGAAAAAAGAAATTATTATAATGGCGGTTGGTAACTGGAAGGCCAAATGGGTTTCTTTGGCGAAGATAACAAATATTGCTCATACGCCCTTTGTATGACAATGATCATCTATATATGTACAAGTATAAATTAGTTAGTATTAATTGATTTAACTTATACGATCTCTAAAAATAAAATGATGTCGTACATCATTGCATTCATGTCAATCCATTTAACTTTAGGCTACTCGTGTTAGATTTCGATTTGACAAAATAAAACTTCGTTTTGAAGTTTTTGATGACAAAAATTAAATTTGTCATACGCTTGGTAGTGATGTCACATTTTCTTTAAATTCTATCATCAAGGCTTAAATTTTAGGTTGTGACTATAGTAATTAACCATAGGCTGCTGTTCTCTATGACATGAATACCATTAGATGGTCGTATTTTAATGATTTTCTAATCCACTCCCGATGACCAAAATGTATGAACGATATCTTTCCGTACCCTAATTGGAATAAATTTCAATTTTAAAAAATTTTGATGGCTTATATGTTTTGGTAGGAAAGTCAATTTGTATTCCATTTTTCTTTTATATTTTGACCAGTTAAGAGTTTTGCAACTTATTTTGAGACAATAATATGTATGGGACAATGATTCCCCACTCCGTTGTGTCTTAGCTTGGCTAAGTTTTTTTGTTAATAACTTCACAATAAATTGAAGTCGTTTTAGGTTCTAACAACCACATAAAAGGGCTAATATTAATCAGTGTTGCTTGTTTGTCAACCTTTTATCAATCAATAAAATTTATTTCTATACTTTATCATCATCATCATCCTTATTATTATTATTATTATTATTATTATTATTATTTTATCTTGTTCTTCACCTTTCCATTCGTTATGATACATAAATGATCTTTTATTTGAATAAATTTACTAACGTTGAAGTTAGACGAAGATATATGAAAAATAATGAAATTATAGATAATAACTAATTGAGTGCAAAAATTTGAGTTGGAGTGGCCATACTGCAAAGTGATGAGAAGATGGAACTGCCTTTATCTTTAATATATATATAATGGATTGGTCAAAGAAGTAAATTGATAAATAAGGCCAATAACTTGGCTTTAAAAAAAAAAAATGCTATCACTCTCCTTTACACTTGGAGCGTCAACACACTCACAGGACATTCAAATGGATAAACCTTAGAAGTAGTTGTGCCATATCCTGTATGAGACCAAAGAAGTCAAAGTCGATGAATAAATTATTAACAACATATATTCTCAAACATTGAGCTGCATTTTAAGTTTTAAATATAGTTAGTGGAAAGGAAGGAATAAAAAGAGAGGAGTGAGAGGACCCATATAAGATTGTGTGGTGATATGTCATTGTAATGTTAGGGGCCTTTCATCGTTTTGTGTACAGCGATTTTAACAGCTCTCTAACATGTTGCATGTTCGCGCTAAGGTAAGGACAATGGCCGGTGGATATCATCTGAATCTGATCGATCAGTTTTGTTTCTTATTATTTGAGTGCTGTCTGTTAGTACCTTTGCAGGGTGTGGTTGCATTATTACGAGCAAACACAATGATGGCACGTGTGTATCACATGGCCATATTTTGGGAGCACTTTTACTTCAGTAGTTTTAACTTGATTGCATGTATTGCAAAATGCCGCATTGGTGTGTGTTGAGTGTATAAGTGATGAACGTTTCTTTTCAACTTTGTGAATGACCCTACTGAATAATCATTGCAATCATAGTCAACTCCTTTTAAATAAATGTTATATTTAAACTAAATATAAAAAAAAAGAGAAGGATGAAGATAAATATTCGAATGTTTATTTGATAAGATCAGTGGAAACGCTTTCTAAATGAAAGGATTTTTTGGCAAGATGTAAGGAACGAAGATGATTGAGTGAATAGATTTCACATGATCAATTTTTTTCTTTAAAATTATCTTAAATGACGTGATATTCATTAATTAATTGGTGAGATGATACATCAATTCACTTAGATCTTGTAAAAACTTATCAATTACTCAATAAATGACATATCATATATAATGAAATTTGAGATAAAAATTTGAAATGTCCATGTTACTCTTTTCTTGTACAAAAGAACAAAGGAAAGAATTCTTCATCAAATAAACAAATTTATGATTCCTTATTGTAAAAATATGTGTAAATGGAAAAAAGACTTAATATTTTCTTGACTTAAAAAAAAAAAAGGAATGACTTCCTAATCTATTGTATTATGTATACTTGAAAGAGCCAATAATGGAAAGCAAAATCAATGATTTACATCTCAAGAAAAAGATATAAAGAATTTTTTTTTGAATTCTTGTCTCTTGCCTTGCCTTGATGTGCAAATCTTGATTACTGTCTCTTTCAACTATCATACAACAAATTATGAAGCTTGAGAGAGAAAAATCAAGGATTTATTTTTCTTAACAATTATTTAACTTATTTCCCTAAAAATTAAATTTGGGTGATTAGTTAAAAGAAACTACTTGGGTGATTAGTTAAAAGAAACTACTTGAAAATCAGTCGATCAAGTTCTTGTCTTCTTAGAGACTAAAGGCGTATGTATTCAAACTGTGTGATATTATTAAATTCCATAAAATTTGGTTTGATTTCACATTATTGTATTAATCTTTCCAATAGTAGTACGCATTCCCGTTTTGTCACATATATAAGTAATTTCACCTTAGTTAAAAGACTTTCATACCATGATAAATGCCCTTGAACTTTGAAAAATGGAGGTACTCAATATTAGCAGATGTCATTGTCATTTGATGATTTTTTCTCTTTAAAGGATGAGTATGTCATTTGACGAGTTTAGTTGAATGTGAAATATGAGTGGGGTTAATTGAACTCACTAAGTTTCTCACTACATTCTTTTCTAACTTAAGAATTTTATTGTGAAAATATAATTTTATCAATTACTTATTTGACCTCACTCCCTTTCCCTTATCTCCTTCCTTTATCAAAAGTTATCATGATGCATGAAGTAAATATTACAGTTAACAAACAAAATTGTTCAAAAATTAATAAATGTAATCTAAACAAAATGAAAACAATAAATACTCAAAAAAATTCTCTGTCACTTTGAATATGAGAGAAAGTAGTTAATCAAGTGTAATTTTTGTAATTTTTAAGAATTAATGAATTAAAATAATAAGTTATGATTTGATAATAATTTTAAAAATAAATATTAAAAGGAAAATAATAATTTCAAATAACCCCACTTGTGAAATATATATAGATACATATTTTAATTACCATAGACTCTGTCGTTCCCATCCCAAATGAAATGTATCCATTTGGAATTGAATCCTTGACTGAATTACCCTGAAATTGAACTCTCAATCTCTCTTGCTTCCACTATAAAAAGGAAAATCAACTGAACTACCCTGTAGATACTGAATGTCATGACAGCAAACATTTATTTCGCGTAATGAACTTTCGACGACTCTTCACAGTTTAAAAGTGAACCGAACATGTTTCAAAGTTTGGGGGTATTTATGAAATTCTGAAAGTGTCTGGTCTGACATGAAATTGAGCCAAACTACAGGGGCATCTGGTATTATCTCTTATATTAATTGGTGCATAATAGGAAGCTAATTATATTACTTCCTTTGGAATGAATGGATATAATTTCCTCTAAGTAAGGTGCAGACATAATGATGGCTGCATTGCTGGTCAACTATATTACCTATAATAATTATAAACCATTTAAAATAAAATTAGTTGGAAAAGAGACAAAAGAAGAAACTCGATTAACTACCCTATAAAGAGTTAATTACCTAATTAAGTAAAGGTAATATGGATTTCGCTTTCTGCATACTTTACCCACCAAAGACTGCATCTTCATCTATATGTATGTATGATTCAATATTCATGCACAAAGTATTGTAACTACTACCCCCAAGTCGGCGCAATACCCTTTTGCTTTTCTCAAAATTGACGGTTCAGTATATTGCAGGCTCATAAAATCTATACTAGTTCTGGTAAGAGATAGAAATTATTGAACGTTGAGCTTCCATTGAACAAATTATAGCCGTTTTCTCTGTGCCCTGTCTTGTTTCTGCCCATTCAGAAAGATAATGGTTGGAATTAGATTTGGGTTCTTGTGGGGTAGCAAAAGCACTTGCATTGCCTAGGGTGCTGTGGCTCACAGCATTCGCAAACCAATACCTATCCATTATTACACCACAAAGAAGATGCGATCATAATGAGAATATGTACATAATGTTGTTATTGGTGCTGCGTGTTCCAGATTCTTAATTTGATCACCCCTTATTGTTACCATCCTCAATCAACATCACCTTTTAAATCATTTTCACTATATTTTTAATTTTCTTGCAAATATCTTACTTAAAATACAAAGTTTTAATCAGTGTACCAGAACCTTCCAACAAATATGCGATAAACCTAATCCCTACCTTTATCAAGAACAAGCAGTGATCTGTCTTTATTACTTAGTGGAGGGTCACTAAAATTCAACACTGATTAGACTCTCTGCCTATAAAAAGGTCAAGCTCCCCACACATTAGAGTTGTGAGTTGAAGCATCGTCCTTAGTTTCTTTAATTTAGCTTTCATTTTCAGCGTTTGATGCTCTTTCCACTTTTGAAACTTTGAAAATTATGGTTAGTAAACTTAACATAGGTTTTCTCATTACTCTTCGAGAAACTTGTCTGGTCAATGGCAATTCGAACTTCTTAGCATTGTTAACTAATTTTAGACTGTTAAAAAATTTTGTGCTTCTCAGGAGGGCAAGATGAGTTGGGCCGTCGCGGATGCCGTTGACTACAAGGGTTCACCTGCTGACCGGTCTAAAACTGGTGGGTGGATTCCTGCTGCGCTCGTCCTAGGTTTGTTCTCTTCATTTCATTATAAATAAGGAATGCATTTAGAGTACGCATGCATTTAGAGCCTGGTTTCAAAAATACAATATTACATGATATGAACTCTATTGCAGTCGTCCAAAGTTTACTATCTATCCATTTCCCTACATGGAATCATTTTTTCTTATTTTTATCTTTTATATTAAGATAATTAAGTGATCATTTGTCAAAAATATTTCTATACATACATTAAATGCAAAGCAAGAGCTTCTGTTGATTGATACATGTATAGCGGATACAAACTCTTCATGCATGCTTCATTAGTGGTTTTATACTTTTACCATAGAATAAGCAAGTAAAAAGCAGGTGTTTCATGCAAAAGTTGTGGGTTTTTGCAGGTCTATAAACAAATGCTTTACAAGAAAAGCAAAAGTAATCAATTTTTTAGTTATTAGCAAATTTTTTTAATTACCACTATTTTCTCCACCAAGTCAATGTTTTTATGACGGTCAAAATTCGAGGTACATAAACTATTCTGTAAGATTCATTTTTAATTATGGGTGGAGTATGGGCTACGGCGAGAGAAGGGGACAATCTCATTGGGACCCCTTCAAAACTCAAGTTAATCCATAATACTTCTAATTATGATAATATTCATGTCATTTTCTGTTTGGATTTTGAAGGGATAAAAAGCAGATATTCTACCTGGATCATCCATGCACGTGAATCATATTGAGACGTTTTCTCAAATTTTATCACCAATATGTTGCCACTTCCTTGTTGTGCCATATATTTTATAGCACCACTTTTAGAAAAGAAAGCGTCACCACTTTCTGCTAACATTCCTTTGCTATGCCTAGAATATTATAAAAAAATTCAATGATTGATTATATATGTTTTAATTTAATTTATAACAAAGCATCAATTTTCACATGGCTGCCCATCTCACTGTGCCTCGTTGCACAACTTTCCCCCAAGAGTTGCCCATACCATACACATCTTTTGATCATTTTAATTTATTAAAGAAATTAAAATTAAGATTCTTCAATCTTCATTAATTTGCTAGTAATTAAAACTTCTAATTAATAGTAAATACTTTGCAAAACATTGTACAGGGATTGAATTATGCGAGAGGCTTTCAACAATGGGTATTGCAGTCAATCTTGTGACATACTTGGTGGGGACGATGCATCTACCAAGTGCAACTTCGGCCAATATTGTGACTGATTTCATGGGCACATCTTTTCTTTTGTGTTTGCTTGGAGGCTTTCTCGCTGATACATTCCTCGGCAGATACAAAACCATCGCCATATTTGCCACAGTACAGACACTGGTATGTAGTGGAAGATCAATTCTTTGTACCTCCGTTATAAATACAACTACCTAATGGAATCATGACATGTGTACGTTTAAAAAATAAAATTATTTTAATTGTGTCATTGAAATGGTGAATTAGGGTACTGGCATGTTAGCGATGGTGACGAAGCTACGACAGCTACGTCCACGTCCATGCAAGGCAACTGCTGCACATACGTGCGAGCAAGCCAGCGGATTTCAAATGGGAGTTTTATACATAGCCTTATATCTAATTGCATTAGGAACTGGGGGCCTAAAATCAAGCGTTTCAGGATTTGGAACTGATCAATTTGATGAAAAAGATGAGAAGGAGAAAACCCAAATGGCGTATTTTTTCAGCAGGTTCTTTTTCTTTATAAGCCTTGGGACTTTAATGGCGGTTACTGTGCTTGTCTACATACAAGATGAAATTGGTCGAAGCGTGGGTTATGGAATTTGTTCAGTCGCCATGTTTGTGGCCATCATAATATTCTTAGCTGGGACTAAAAGATATAGGTACAAGAAAAGCTCCGGAAGCCCCATTGTTCACATTTTCCAAGTGATTGTAGCGGCAATAAAGAAGAGGAAGATGGATCTTCCTTACAATGTTAGCATGTTGTACGAGGATACTCCTGAGGCCTCAAGGATTCATCACACAGAACAATTTCAGTAAGTTCCCGAAATGCTATAGAGACACAAACTCATTGTACAACCTAACGTCACGACATAACAGTATTGCATACGCTTTTCACTCTGTTGCAGTTTCTTGGACAAGGCTGCCATAGTTGCTGAAGGAGATTTTGAGGCTGGTTCCACTCCAAACCCTTGGAAGCTATGCTCGGTGACAAGTGTGGAAGAAGTGAAAATGGTGGCTAGACTCTTGCCAATTTGGGCCACTACCATTATCTTTTGGACCACTTACGCTCAGATGATCACCTTTTCAGTTGAGCAAGCAACCACCATGGAAAGATCAATTGGGAAATTCCAAATCCCAGCTGGCTCTCTCACTGTCTTCTTTGTTTCTGCTATATTGATCACTCTCGCAGTTTATGACCGTCTCATTATGCCACTTTGGAAGAAATGGAAAGGCAAACCAGGTATAATATATATATATAGTTCCAATTAGATTATATTCATAGGAAAAAAACAAAATGTATACTAACAACAAAGTAACTCTGTTACAGGTTTTACGAACTTGCAGAGAATGGCCATAGGCCTAGTACTATCAATAGTGGGAATGGCAGCGGCAGCATTAGTTGAGAGGAAACGGCTTTCAGTTGCAAGAGCTGTGGGACTTACCACAGCAACACTGCCCGTAAGTGTGTTCTTATTGATCCCACAATTCTTCTTGGTGGGTGCTGGTGAGGCTTTTATATACACCGGTCAGCTCGATTTCTTCATAACTCAATCACCCAAAGGAATGAAGACTATGAGCACCGGTCTGTTCCTCACGACTCTGTCACTTGGGTTCTTCGTCAGCAGCTTCTTGGTAGCAGTTGTGAAGAAGGTGACAGGAAGCAAGGGAGGTGACGGATGGCTAGCTGACAATATTAACCATGGAAGGCTTGATCTTTTCTATGGTCTTTTGGCTATACTAAGTATCATCAATCTTGTAATATATCTTATTTGTGCCGTGTGGTACAAACCAGGGAAACCTAAAGCTGGTATACAGATGGAGACATATGTTAATGGGTCCTCTGCCGAGGAGAAGTGCTAGCTAGTTTTTAAATTAAGTTATGGTTTTGATTTCTTTAATTAATGCTGTTGCCTTTGTAAAATATGGGATGATTTGGATGTTTGATTTCTTATTTCCTGTATCTTAATCATTATTTAATCAAGTGACTTGTTGAGAATTTGAGATTTCATCATCTAATCTATATGTTGGCATTTTTTTTCCTACTTTTATGTTCTGAAGAATTTATTATTATTATTATTATTATTATTACTACTACTACTAATATATATGTCATGAATTTATTATTTCCCATTGTCTATGTATATGTTGGAACAACTTTTGGCTGGAGTACGATTCAGTGCTGGCTATTTGGCACATATATTTTTTAATTTTAAAGAGAAATAGTTTGAGAAGGTTCAATTGTCCGAAATAGATTTCTCGATCATCTGTAGATTTATTTTTAAAGCCTCCTTGGATTGGCTATGGCGTTGCTTGTTATTAATTAAATTGCTTTAGTGGGACTTTGCTCACGAATTTAATAATGTTCTGCTCACAGTTTTTGGGAGTTGAATAGTGTGGATGATCATCAATTAGCTAACAAGCAAAGACAGATAAATTAAATCATATCAGAATTTTTTTATATTGTAGTAAAATTTGAGAATTTTTTTAAAA
Source organism: Citropsis articulata (assembly GCA_030449925.1). Lineage (NCBI taxonomy): Eukaryota > Viridiplantae > Streptophyta > Magnoliopsida > Sapindales > Rutaceae > Citropsis > Citropsis articulata. The sequence continues at coordinate 18,639,726 of JASUUH010000121.1, read as the reverse complement.
AAGAAAAAAAAAGTAAAATCATTAGATCTAAATTTATAAATACACTAAAAGACAAAATTTTCATCATGGTTTTGTTATGGTTGTGTTGCTTAATCATTTTTTATTAGATAAATCATATAAATCACATAGTACTTCTATTCACCCAATTATGTTATGTCATATTAATTTATTTAAAATTAATTTATGCAAAAATTTATAAATATATCATTTCTCCTGTGTGATGCAAATTTAAGAGGTGAGTACTCCATCGTTATACTCATAAAATTCCCCGAGACCAATAATCTAAGCTGACTTAAATTCAGTGAATCATTAAACCTTTTTTTCTCCTTGGCTGCTATCATTTCGGTTTTGAATAAGGCACATGAAGTAAGTAGCAGTAGTCAGAAACTAATTAAGGGAATATGAATTAATGATGAAAAGTGGAATCTTATATATGCTATCTAAAATCTTATGATGCGTAATATCTATGGCTACATTGCTCAATGGAAGTCGGGGGATTCTGCGCCGCAGGTTTCGAATCTTAAGACTTTTAGGGTATTGGACTAGTCTACTTCTGCTTTTGCACAAAATCGCATACGAACCAAACGCCATCAACTCAAAAAGCATATTCTCATAAGAATGTACATGAAAACTCTTTCAAGTGGGATTACGTGGATATAGAATGAAAGGTCTTCTCATATAAGCCTGAGTCCACTCTGCGGTTGCCTTCAATCGTGTCAAGTTCGGGGGTCCGTGCAAAATTACATCATTTATAATTTACAGTGATTTAATATTATTTAATTATTTAATTTAAGAATAAAATAAGTTTTCAAAATTTATATTTAAATTTTGAATGACTAATTTTAATTGTTATTGTATAACTTAACAACTATCTGCAATTAAATGTAAAAATATGGAAAATGCTACACGACACAAGGGGCGTGAGAACGTAGTGCTGCCGTTTTGGCATCGCTCTTTTGGGACATTGCAGATCATTAACTTTTTCTTGCACTTAAACAGGGGGTAGAACTCAAAACTTCAGTCGCCATTCAACTTAAGAACTAGAACTTAGAACCCCAGTCGTCATTCATCTACTTGTTGCTCGTCACAAGCATTCAACTTTAAGAAATTTTCCAAAATCTCTCTCTCAACTCGTTGCTGATCTGAATGTACATTGGAGCCTTTCAATTCAACATTCTCTTTATGCTTACAATTGTTTGTCTACGGACTGAAAATTTACAGAATATGCTTCAACTATTGATTTGCTCACGGAGAGGCAACTCACTCGTGAGGGAGATAGGCAGCAGCTCGTGACTTCCTTTTTTTTATTTTTCCTTTTATAGCAGTGCTTTTGTTTTCCCTTTTAATTCTTTTATTTATTTTTTATTATTATTTTTTTCTGTCTAGAAGGGTGAGAGCTCAGTTCTTCAGCCTTCTAGACAATAAGCAGCGCTTTAAAAATATAACTAATTAGAGAATAATTAATTAAAATCCTCACTAATTGATTTGTTTTTTTGGGTAATGGTATACCTTTTCTCTCTTTTCTAATACATCAAGATCGCCTGACAATATAGTTGCTGAAATGTGAACTAAATACTTGATCTTGACATGTCATGTCATTTGCTTGAGAGCATGATATGTCGTTTAACAGAGCTTAAAATGGAACCGATATTATCGAGACTGTCATCCAAGGCATTAGGCAGTTCACGTGTTATGCACATGAACTGAGTGAAGCAAATTAATCACTTGAAACGACTGAGAACGTTGCCGTTTCTTAAAGCCCTGTTATTATCACATGCAGCAAGCATGTGATCAAGGTTGTTGAGACAGTTAGAATTAGCAGGAAAATTAGCTGGTGGAAGAATCCAAAAAACAGATCATAAAAGGCTGAGTTCTGGGGTCACTTTCGATAGTCTAGGGAGAGGATATTGTTGAAAGAAAAGAGAAAGAGTTCATAGCTTGTATTCTCAGGATTCTTCTGATTTTCTCTATAACCCTTGAAATCAATAAAAGTGAAAACACAGTGTTTGCTTCTCAGTGGATGTAGGCATCAGTTAATGGTGCTGAACCACTTGAATCTTGTGCGTTTTGTCTCTATTTTGTTTCTGATTCTTGATTCGTCAGAACTGTGTGTTCGTGTGATTCTTGGTAAATCTTGTGTTTGAGTTAGAGAGTTAATTGGTCTTGAGGCGAGTTTGATCTCGAGATCAAAATCACAATAATATATAAGAAACCATCGGAGATTATTAAATGAACCATACAATGGGAGAAACAGAAATTTTAAAATACCTTCGAAGTACTTTATCAACCATATAATAAATAAATGATTCTATAACATATGTACGATTATTTTAAAATTATTATACAAGTGACGATTATATTAAATTCAATGACATATTTATACAAGTCATACGTGCATTAGTTTGGTTACATTAAACCCTAAAATTTATTATTTTTTTTTCGTGCTTCCTTCTTTCCTAAAAGTTTTAAGCCCAGTTTCTCTTTTCTCTTTCCTTTTCTTTTTTGTCTCAATCTATCATGTTGGCTGCTTAATGATCTCTATTTTATATTTGATATCAATTTATGCTTATGATGCTTAGAATCTTAAAAATTTCTCCTATTCTTTACAATGTGCACCACCTATTTGTTTAATGTTCCAGTGATTACATTCAATGATGCCCAACAAGTTACATTCAATGATTACATTCAATAAAAGAGACTAATAATCACCTGACTTGCAAAACAAAATAAGGTGGGTGAATGACAAGATTGTGAGGACGACAATTGATGAATGAGATTTTATTAGTTCTTTTTTTTTTTTTTTGATAGGAAATAAACCTTTCCTCTATTACATATACTTACAACTGCTATTACAGCAGACCAATACACTGATATTTACAATCAGATATATACCTGAAACTTATATTATTATATTTTTTTATTTTATGAAGTACATGCCCAGACGAATGACCCCTCCATAGAGGAGGGATGTATCTACTCCACTCGCATTTCGCAAGGGAGATGCACATTTAGAATATTTGCCCCAACCACTCGGCTTAAGAGGCCGAGTATGAGATTTTATTAGTTCTAGAATAATGATGAGAGGTGTGCATTGAAGAGAGAGAAGAGAACATAGTTGCATACCCGAAGCATTAAAAAATTGAAAAAAAATAATTAAATTTTTGGGTTTAAATTAAAAATTAACAAGGCCACATGGCATAATCCTATTACTTAGTGGTTTTCACATCAAATTTGTTTATAGAACGCATGTATTCTGGAATTTCTTAGGATAATAAGGTTATTTCATTAATTGCCTTTCAAAAATGTATAACGGTGGTCCTATCGTGGACATATAATAGTAATGAATGTCCAAGTAAACATTCTATTCGCCGAAACTTATTCTCTAACTTGAATAAACTTGAAGAGATAGAGTGAGGGCTCAAATCTCAAGCAACTTTAAGGAAAACCATAATTGTGGAAAAATAAATTTTCTTTTCTCTTGTAGAAGTTAACTGTACCAATTTGAACCTTTATAAATTTACGAGATGCAATTATTTATTTCAGATGCAGTTGATTACAAAGGTCATCCAACTCAAGGACGTAGAACCCAAGGTTGGATGTCAACTATTTGAATCCTACGAAGATTTCAATCGAATTCTACATAATTTTATATGATATTATTGGTTTTAATCTAACAAATTTCCATTAATTTCATTTTCTCAAATGTAATAATATTAATGCCATATACTATTCACTCACTCATTAATTTTTTTTGGATGACTTGAAATATGTTAGAGGCTTGCGACAACCGCAATTGTGGTGAACATTGTTACATTTGATGTTGGCACAATGCATCTTCCAAGTGCAACTGCTTCTGCTGTCGCTACAAATTTCGGGGGCACATCATTTCTCTTGTGTTTCTTTAGATGCACACTTGCACATACATTTTTAGGCCAATTTTGGACAACAGCCATTTTTGCTGTGATCATTGCACTAGTAACCTTTTTAAGAATCATTAATATAAATTAATGTATATGCATTATTAATCATATCGAAGTTTTTTTTTTCTAAGAAAAAAAAATTAATGAAAATCAGACTTAAATAGAGTTGATAAGTCAAATAACTTAATTAATTAATTAATTATATTGACAGATCAATCGAGGTAACGAACTAGGGGACATGCATGCTAGCCATCTCTTCAGCTCTGCCACAACTTCACCTCAGCCCTGCTTGCAATCCTACTAATATCTATTTCCAGCAAGTGCGAAAAAGCTAGTTTGGATGATAACGATTGCATTTTGGGTAACAAACTGTGGATTATTGCCAATTTGGATGATAATGATTGGATTTTAGACTGTATTCCCACAAATGCCTAGCTTCTTAGTGCTACAAGTTTCTACCGTGGAAAGATCGGGGGGACATTTAAAGTTGTTGTGTTTGTTGTGGTCTGATACCATTTGTGTACAAATACGGAATCAATAACGCACCAAATATTTACAGAAAAATAAAGAACACAAGATTTAACGTGATTTGGTAATAAAACCTACATCTACGAAGGTAAGAGAGAATAATTATTTTACAAACTATTAATAGAGTATAAATTTGAATAATGAATCCTTACTTCCCAAATACCCTTCTACACATAGTACTCTTGCACACTCTTGAAGGAAATAATTTCTCCAAGACACATTTTTTCACATATCTACAAATAGTGAACACCCAAGGAAACACTCTCTCAAATTTTCTAAGAGCTCACTTACAGATTCTTCTTTTATCTGCACTCCCTTAGAGAACTAAAACACTTGAGCTCTCACATTTGGGGGATGCTAACAGGTGAGAATTGTTTTTCTATTTATAGTTGAGCTTCACCATTTAATGCATTTAAAAGTCTAGGAAATCGGCAGTAAAAAGTCTTGAAAAATGGCAACCGAATTTTTCATTGTTGACAAATCATGTATACTCATCAAAGCTTCAGATGATGCTCATTCGAATCTTTAAATTGGTCAATATGTGTTGACATCTTAAAGAAGATCATGCTCTTACATGCAACAAGATATTCCAAAGTGGCTGTATTATTCTAAAAGTGAGTGTAAAATGATTTTTGCCTTGACTTCATTCTTTATTTCTTTATTGAGATTATTCAAATCTTAATACATGCACATGCATTAACACCTCAAGCTTTACTCGGAAGCTATACACTTGGTTTATTAAATGAATGTGATTTTTTTAACATCTCACAACTACTTTTCCTCTAAAGTATGCCACAGAACAATCGCGCACTCACCATTTAAAGCCAAGCAAGATTTAATATGATAAAAAAACTTTCTTGTTTATATGATCCCAAAATATCTTCATGATACTTGTGTCTTTTATCTTTCACAGCCACATCAAGATCAATTAGAGAATTTATAACTTTGTTGATAACATGGATGCAGTGATTGCATATATGTATGGGTCATTTGGTGCTAATATTTATATAAAAATCCTTGAAAGATTCTAAATGCCTGAAACATTTAAATCGAATGATCTTAATTTTTGTTTAATCAAGCTATAATGGTTCTTATATGGATTAAAATAATCTGGACACATGAGATACAATAGTTTTAATGAATATTTAATTAAAAAATAATACAAAAATGATCTTATTTGCTCATGTGTATTCATTAGAAGATCTAAATCCGGATTTGCACTTGTAGCAGTAGGGGTAGGCATTCGAATCAGGTTGACCTAATCCGAATCGAACCCAAAATTTATTTCGGGTTCAGTTCAATTCAATTTGAAAATCTAAACCTGATCAAGTTGTATTTCGGTTCGTGTTGAATAATCAACCCGATCGGGTCAAAAAAAATGAAAAAAAAAAAAGTTTAAAAACATAAACCTAATAACAAGTCACAACTCCCAAACATATACATCTCACATTCTCAGCCGCCACTTGACTTCTCAACTTTTTCTTCTTTTTTTTTTCCTTCTTCTTCTTCTTTTCTCTTTCTCCTTCTTCTTTTTCTTTTCTTCTCCATTGTCAAATATCATCTTCTTCTTTATCCTCATTTATTCTTCTCTTCTTCTTCTTCTTTTTCCTTACACCACTGCCAGACATCTTTTTCTTTTTCTTCTTCTTCTCTTTTTCAATTTTTCTTCTCTTCTTTTTCTTCTTCTTCTTTCCTTTGGCTACGCCAAATAATATCTTCTTCTTCTTCTAATTTTCTTCCTCTATTGCCAAATATTTCTTCTACTTTTTCTGATCTCCATTAATTAATAGTTTAATAACTTATTTTTAATTGTTAGTTAATTGCTTAGTTTTCTTTGGTCAATTATTGTTAATTTTTTTGTTAATTATTAAATATAGAATTCTATATGCTAATCAGTTAATTTACAAATAAGATTATGAGAAATTTGTGTGATATTTATTTAATTTTTTCTATTTGGATGAGATAAAGTTAATGTTTCATAGTATAAATGAACACGAATTTATAACCTGAACCAAACCAAATTAAATAAATTCGGTTCGATTCGGTTGGTCTGGGTTTGTAGTTTAAATCCGATTGGGTTGAATCTTTCAAACCGAAACCCGAACAACCTGAACTAAAATCCGATATGCCCACCCCTGTGTAGCAATTTATATTGATGACATGAATTTAATTAGAACTTCTAAAAAGCTCCTAAAAACTGTTGAATGTTTCAAGAAACTATTTGAAATGAAAGATTTGAGGAAAAAAAACATTGTCTCAGCCTGCTGATCGCGTATAAAATAAACGAAGTCTTTATCTATTAATCAGCTTATGTTGAAAAAATCATAAAATGTTTTAATATGGATAATAATTATCCGCTAGGCACACCTATGATTGTTCGGTCTCTTGATCCTAAAAAGGATCAATTCCGACCTAAAGAGGATGATGAAAAAATAATTGGTCTAGAAATACCATATTTAAATATAACTGGTGGTTTATTGTACCTAGCTCAATGCACTAAACAAGACATTGCATTCTCTGTGAATTTGTTGGCGAGATTTAGCTTAGTGCCAATATGCCGACATTGGAATGGCATCAAGCATATCTTTTGATATCTTTGCCGAACGACAAACTTGAGGTTATTTTATTCAAGTCAACCAATAGAGAATCCCAGTCTTACCGTTATGTAGATGTTGGCTATCTCTTTGATCCATATAGAACTTATTCACAAGCAGGATACATTTTCACTTACAATGGCGCAACAATTTCTTAGTGATCTACAAAGTAGACTTTTATTGTCACATCCTCTAATCATTTAGAGATTCTTGCCTTACATAAAGCAAACAGAGAGTGTGTTTGGTTGTGCTCTATTATCTATTATATTCAAAGCACGTACAATTTGACTTCAGTAATAGATGTTCCAACAATTATATATGAAGATAATGTTGCTTGTATTGCTCAAATCAGAGGAGAATACATCAAGGGAGATAGAACTAAGCATATCTCACTAAATTTTTTCTACAGTCATGAGTTGTAGTAGGACAAAAAAAGTGAGATGTCAAGTAGATACGCTCCACTAATAATTTTACTAATCTTTTCACTAAAGTTTTACCCAAATCGACATTTGAAAATTTAGTCCACAATATTGGCATGCGTTGACTCAATACATTTTCAAATTAATACATGACATTGGGAGCATATGTTGAAGAGAAGAATTCTACAACTATATTAAATAAATGTGCATTTTACTCTTTTTCCTTTGACTAGGTTTTTCCCACTTAGTTTTACTGGCAAGGCTTTAACAAGACAGTATTAAGCATACTTAATTAAGTATCTAAATGGTGAAGTTCAAGGGGAGTGTTTTAAAATATGAACTTTCACCATTTTGGACTAAAATCCCATATCGGAAAAACAATTCCCCACCCTAGCTTTTGTTGCCTATATATATAATGTATATGTGTACTTGTTTGGTGTAACAAAAAAAAAAAGGCTTATCAATTATAAGCTAATAACAAGGTACTTTCAAGGACTTTGTTTACTTTAAAATTTTCCTATTACTTATTTATTTTATATCAAGATTTATAATTTTTGTAAAGAGAACTCACTCCATACATGAGAGCCGAAGTTCTTACTGCTGGGCCTTGTGGCTCTTAAAAGTTTGAACAATAAGTACAGCTAGTGGCATCTTCTGAAATATTGATAAACCCGCTCTTATGTAAATTTACAATTTTAGTCTCAATTAAATAAGGTTTAAGTTGGGAAAGAACTTTAAAGTTAAACCCATGTATTTTTTCTTTTAAGCTTCAATATGATTTTATTGATAAAATTCTAAGCCAAATCAATTGCAATGTCTTGTATTTTAATAATTTTAATAATTTTTTTAAGAACTTTGCATGATTCTTCTTTGGAGTTTCTTCCTTTCTTTAATTATTTTATAGTCATAATGTCTTGTCTTTCAATAATTAAACTCTTTTGGCTACAAATAAAGGAGTAATAATCACTTGAAGAAAATCAAGTTAGTGAAAATTTTGCAAACTCCAATAACAGATTCTGAGGTTTTGTTGACAAGTAAAGAAGATACAGTTATATGTAGAATTAAAAGGGGTGTATTTAAAGTATTATAATTTTAAAATAATTTTAATGTGGTGTTTCTAGAAAAAGGATTTTATGAGGAGTTTAGATGGATGTTATTTGCACCACTCTTTGAAAAATATCAAATACTCGATAGTAATAGGCTTTAGTGTTCCTCGACAGTAAATAATTTTATATTTGTTACTAGACTCTCATAATATGAAATTATCTCTTAGGGGGTCTTTGGCACCCCTGATTACAAAATGCAATACAATCCCCATGTTTGGTGCACCAAGTTGTCGCATTAGGGTGCGTGGTGTGCATTTTCTATGCTATATGTGTCAATACGCAAGTGTACACAACAAATAATATATTGATGAGTTTTTAGATCGTCTCTACAGGGATAAATGTTATCAGATTGCTACAGTAACCTTAGTGTAATTTTCTTTTAAATAAAAATAAAGCAACTAATGAAACTAATAAACGAATTACAGTAAAAATGCAATAAATAAAATTAAATTAAATAAAATAAAGAAAACTCTCACGTCTAATACAAGGATAAAATCAATGGAAATGAAGTAATTGAGTGAATAAACTCACTTAATGGCATTGACTATTTTCTCAATTACAGTATTGTTGCTACAACACCTGCTGCAGCACTAGGCAGAATCTTTTATTCATCCCCAACTGTCTTCTATTGGATATCTTATATCTAATGCAACCTAACAGTGACTAATTGTTATGCCAACGTTAAGTATATCATTAATTGATTTAGATTCTTCATTTACCTTACAAGATGAATCCCTATATCCAGCTCATCACTAATCTTAGATCAAGCATGACCCTATTCAAATTGAGATTAACTCAACTTGGGTTTGAGAAACCCAATCTAAAATTAAGTATTGTTTTAATGAGATCCACTAAATCGGACCTTTTTTAAGCTCTTCTTTAGCTAGTGTCTCTAAATGAGTGGTTAGCTGAAATAAAGAATAAAATAAATACAATTAAGGCAAAATACTATAGCAAACACAGAGCAACACGTGTATATCAGTCAAACATCCATTAAGTTCGGCTATTACTCAACTACAATAGAATTTAGTTTATGATTTGTGAGACAAAAATAAACAAAAGAGTTTTAGTCATCAAATACATCCACATAAATAAGTAGAAAACAAGAAAAAAAAAGAAAAACTTATTTCTGTTTTATTTATGCGATTTCTCCTTTGTCAGCCTTCAATCTCTCTCTTGAATTTTATTTTCTTGTTGTTTCTTTTGTGGTTTTTCTTCTTGGTTGACGGCTCTTTCTTTTCCTTTGCGTGTGTGCTCCTTTTATAGCCTAGAATTAGAGCAACCAAAAGTCTAGGGTGTGCATCTTCCAGTTTTGAAAACTTTAGATCGCAATCTTTTAAGTATCCCGCGCGAAATCTTCTCTGTCAATGCTTTAAAATTGCTACAGCAACGGTGCCACAACAATAGTTTCAACATCTGCATTGTTCCAAACTTATTTCAATTCTTCTATAGCTAAGTTCTTCCCTTATTTTTGTAAGCCTATTGCAGCAGCATTCGTTCTTTGAAATTTGAGTTTCCGGTCACCTACAATTATGCATATGATCTAAGCACACAAATTATTCTAAATCAAACAAAATAAAATGGATGCTCAAGTAAAATATAACTAAAATGCAATAAAAACATGTCATTTACACTCTAATTAATCTTGATTTAAGTTTAAAAGTGTCATGATAACTTTCATTTCATAGAGTTATCAGTGCGTAATGTATTACCTAAACTCGACATTTGGTTGGGTTTAGCTAAGAACTTCCGGATTGCAGAAGCATTCGAAACGGGCTCCGCATTCATTTCGTTAGCGGAAACGACCATTTGGGGAACCCAAAAATGAAGTCTTTTGGTTGTCTTTTTTTTTTAATTTGTAATAATAAATAAATAAATATAATTTTTAATTGAATAATATTTTATTATATTTTTATTTTTACACTATATATATATATATATATATATAAGTTTACAATTGATTATTCAATAATATTACTATATTTTAATTTTTATTGTATAAAAAATATAACTAAATAATGTATTATTTTATTATATTATAATAATTAATATATAAAATCGATTAATATTTAATACGTTAATATAAATACTAATAAATGTTTAAATAATATATAAAAATAAAAGTATAACATAATATCAGATTATTTAATTATATATTGTAATTATACATAAAAAAATTGATTATTATTCAACATTTAATGTAACTAATAAGAAATGTTTAAATTTGAATAATATTAACTTAAAATTAATAATACAAATAATTACTGAGTTATTTAGCATAATTCATTTTGTTAGTGAATATGTTACAACAATTATATCATTTTATTATTTTGTAATTATCTTGTGGCATATATAAACTTTTATTTTGTCATCCTAAGATGACTTTTGAACTAATCTTGTAGGTTTTAACTATTTACTTATGTTGTTATATTATTTAGAGATTATTTAATTAAATTATTTGCTTTGATCTTTATTTCAAAAGTTATATATTCAGAAAAAATACTAAAAAAGTAAATGTTATGCTTCCAAATTTTAAGGGTATAAGCTTCGTTCTTTATGAAGAATTACTATATTTTTTAATATTTTTATTAAAAAGTTCAATTTCTAAAATTTAAGACTTGTATATTTAGTATTTTTCTAAGTACTAGTAAATATTATTTTCTAAATATATAATTTAACTTAATCATAGAAAATAATACAGTACAATATAGGACCAAATATAGTATAATTAAAAATTAATACGGTATAGAGTAACACCAATAATTGTACAACATTGTCATAATACAATACTAACATAATACAGCATAATATAATAATTTATATTAAAATAAATACAATACAGCATAATACAATATAATGTGTTAAACGCACCCTAAAGAATAAGGGTATATGATATTATCTATTACAATAATTTGTGCAAAATAGGTAGCTAAAAAAGGCAAGTTTGGTAATGCTGTAACTTTTAAAATAATTGTTGTTAGTTATGTTATAGAAATAATTAATTGTGAAGAGAATCAATTAAATGTTTAGTAAAATTTACTTTTAAAAGTGATGTGAATTTTAAAAACAATCTTATGTATTTGGCAAATCTTACTATTAAATTGCTGTAAGAAAATAAATAACTAAATTAAACATAATGTTAAATAAATTTTATTTAAACATTTATAAACATATATTTTATTGTCTACATACAATAATTGATAACTAAAGTAAATATTTTATATATTATTAATTTTATTTTTATTTTATTATCTCAATATAATTGATAATAATAATAATTTCTTTAAAATTAATAATTTTATTTCCTAATTAATAAGGATACTTTTAGATTTTTATAATATATATGATGATGTCATATGGAATTGTATTAACGATAAAAGTGATTGTTAAAATCAAAGTTTAAAAAGTTATTTCTTACTACTTTTCAAAATCCTTGCAAAATGGAGTAATTTTAGCGAAAGTAATTCCTAAAAGAATTTGTCAAACACCAAAATTAAGTTTTTATTTTTTAAAATTATTTTTAAACCTGTAAAAAAAGCAATGTCAAAGTTCTAATTTACTTGATTTGGAATGAATGGATTTTACTTCTTCTTAATTAAGGTTTGAAGCAAGGGACAGACCACTAATAGACATTATGATCGCATTGCAGATCATAATATGATGGCCCGGCTTATACACCATTGAACTAAATTAGCTGGAAAAAAGCAAAACAAGAAACTCAGGTGATTAAATGCCTAATAAAAAGAACAAGTTACCTAACCAAACCGAGATGATTTGGAAATAATATTCCGTTACACTTTCCAAAACTTGTGTGTCAATTAATGGATAATCTGGCATGTTAGCATTATATTTTAACTTACGAATCTTCAAAAAAAAAATAATAATAATTGTTGAGTTCTGAGGGGGGCAATAAGATGAGCTAGGCCATTACCGGCGCCGTCGACTACAAGGACTTACCAGCTGACAGGTCTAAAAGTGATGGATGGGTTCTTGCTGCGCAGATCCTAGGTTTGATTTGTTGCTCAAGCATGACATCTACTAATTCTCTAACTAACGCCATTGTCAAAATTTTATTATCTATCCACTTGCCCACGTTTTTTTTTTTTAATTGTTTATTGACTAGGATAATAATGATTTTTTCAAAAAAAAAAGCCATATGAAACATCACTATGAAACGACCCCTCACTCGGGTTAATCCATAATACTTCCAATAAAATTCATATCATTTCTTGTTTGGAATTGATGGAAGATAAGGCAAATATTGATCATCCATGGCATGTGAGCTTCTGCATACATTGGTCCTCTTCATTAATGTAGAAACCGTTTTCAGTACGATAAAAGCTCTTTGCTTCGATATTAAAGGGTGCATCCGTATTTTGTAAAGTGAATTCCTAATCACTTTCATATTTATGTAACAAATTTTCAAAACGATTTACAGGAATTGAGTTATGCGAGAGGCTTTCGACAATGGGGATTGTAGTTAATCTTGTGACCTACCTGGTGAGAACAATGCATCTTCCCAGTGCGACTTCGGCCAATATTGTGAGTAATTTTGCTGGCACATCGTTTCTCCCGTGTATGCTTGGGGGCTTTCTCGCTGACTCGTTCCTTGGCAGACATAAAACAATTGCTATATTTGCCACAGTACAGTCACTGGTAGGTGTACATAATTATTACATAATTGAAAAACAAGAATCGCTTATCTCGATAATCCCCTTTAATTGTAGCATTGAAATAATGATGAATTAATATAGGGTACTGGCATGCTAGCACTAGCGACAAAACTGCCACAGCTACGATCGCCTCCATGCAATGCAACTGCTTCACGTACATGCGAGCAAGCCAGTGCATTTCAAATGGGATTTTTATACCTAGCCTTATATATATCTAAATTTTTATACCTAGCCTTATATATATCTAATTAGATTAATCAGGAATCGGAGACGTAAAATCAAGTGTTTCAGGATTTGGAACTGATCAATTCGACGAAAATGATGAGAAGGAGAAATCTCAGTTGGTTTATCATTTCAGCAGAGGTCCTTTCTCTTTGTAAACTTTGGGACTATGACGGCGGTTACTGGGCTTGTCTGCATACAAGATAAAGTTAGTCGAAGCTAGGGTTATGGAATTTGTTCAATTGCCATGTTTATGGCCGTCTTAATATTCTTAAGTGGGACTAAAAGGTATGGGTACAAGAAACGCTCCGGAATTCCCATGGTTCACATTTTCTGAGTCATTGTGGCTGCCATTAAGAAGCGGAAGATGGATCTTCCTTACAATGTTAGCATGTTGCGCGAGGATACTCCCGAGGCGTCGAGAATTCATTGCGCAGAACAATTTCAGTAAGCTCCCACAAAGCTACACCAGAGACTTTTTTATACAAATTGATGTGGCATAACAGTATTTCATGTGACTTTTATTTTGTTGCAGTTTCTTGGACTAGGCTGCCATTTTTGCCGAAGGAGATATTGATGAGACTGGTTCCACCCCAAACCCTTGGAAGCTCTGCCCTGACAAAAGCAGAGGACGTGAAAATGGGGGTTAGAATCTTGCCATTTTGGGCCACAACCATTATGGTCTGGACCATTCATACTAGGATCAGTGGCAGAATATAAGCGGGCTACACTGAGTTGTAGCCCGGTCTTGATTAGAAAAAAATTATTTTTGTCGCTTATATTTTTATCAATTTTATATAATAATATAATTTTTATTTTATTTTCAGATATGTCCTTAGTTTAATTATTCTTATATTTTCATTAATTTTATATTATAGTAGAATTTTTATTTTATTTTAAAAAATATCCTAATCCAATTATATATATTTTTCATTTGAAATTAATTTATTAATTTATAAAATGATTAAATTATACATTTATTGAATATATTGAAAATATTAGGGGGCAATACTGTTGCTGCTGCTTTATTTTAAAAAATTCTAATTGAAAACAATTATGTCAATCTAATATAAAATTTTCACTAATATTAAAAGTACTTACAAAAATAACATATAACAGCAATTATCAATATTTTCATAAACTTTTTATGTGAATTTTGAGATTTCATTTAATAGTAAGTTAGCAAATAAAATTTGAGTATTTTGAGGAGTTTTTCATAAAAGAATCTTCAGCATATGATTCTTCAAAGAGAGTCAGAGTACCTACCAAAGAAACAACGGCACTCAAATACATTTTTATTGGATGAGTTATTGAAACTTTTGACTAATAATATATTTATAATTTTAAAAGATGAATAAACTTTTTAGTTGTTTAATTTATTTAAGCCTAGTAGTTAAGTACTTGACTTCAAACATTAAAGTTTTGCTTGTGAGTTTTAATTGATTGTAATTACATGTATTGATTTAATTTTAGCTTAAAATTCTTAATTGATTTATTAATCCCTATATAATTATATTTTATTAAAGGTTGCAATGTCAGATTCCATTATTAAAAAAAAAGATTTTTATATTTGAATTATCTTTTGTTTTCTACTCTTTTCTTATAACTATTTTTATTTCGAGTACGTATTTATAATCACTTCAAAATACAAATATTTTAATTTAGCCCCTAGTAATATAAATTCTTGGGTCCGCCCCTGGCTAGGATGGTTACCTTCTGAATTGAGCAAGCAACCACCATGGAAAGGTCAATTTGGAACTTCCAAATCCCAGCTGGCTCTCTCACTGTCGTCTTTATTGCAACAATATTGGTCACTTTGGCCGTTTATGACCGTCTCATTATGCCTTTGGAAGAAATGGAAAGGCAAACCAGGTAAAATATTTAATATGATACAATTAATTAAAATGCAAATTTTCTGAAATTGAAAAGAAAATTGAGATTGTATGCTAACGACAATCGATGATCTCGCCTACAGGTTTCACTAACATTCAGAGAATGGCCATAGGCGTAGGACTATCAATAACGGGAATGGTAGCAGCAGCACTAGGTGAGAGGAGACGGCTCTCAGTTGCAAGAGCAGGGAGACTCACCACAGCAACTCTGCCCATAAGTGTGTTCTTTTTTATTCAACAGGTCTTCTTGGTGGGTGTTGGTGAGGCTTTTGCGTATACAGGTTAGCTCGATTTCTTCATAGCTCAATCACCCAAAGGAATGAAGACGATGAGCACTGGCCTCTTCCTCACAACTACAGCACTTGGTTACTTTAGTAGTAGCTTTTTGGTAGCAGTTGTGAAGAAGGTGACAAGAAGCAAAGGAGGTCAAGGATGGTTAGCTGATAATATAAATTATGGGAGGCTTGATCTTTTCTACGGTACTTTGGCTATGCTAAGTGCCATCAATCTTGTAATACATATTATTTGTGCCGCGTGGTACAAACCAAAGAAGCCTGCAGCTGGTGTGCGGATGGAGACTTATGTTAATGGATGCTCTGCTGAGGAAAAGTTCTAGGTTAAAATTAGGGTTTGCCAAAGTTATGTCTTTTCTTTGATTAATGTTGATGCCTTTCGTAAAATATGGAATGATTATTTGGACGTTGGTTTCTTGTTTCCTGTATCTTAGTCATCATATATTGAAATCGACTTATTTGGGAATTTCAGATTTCAACTGATCTGTATGTGTGTTGGCATTTTTTTTTTTTAATATTTTGGCAAGAACTTTTTGTTTTCTCATTGAGACAAAAAATACTCCAATAGAGCGAATGTCATTTATCTCAAAATTTATGAAAGAAATAATCTCAAATGGGTGGTAAATAATTTTTCAATATTTTGAAAATGATTTACTATGCATATGATTTTTTATTGTACATTATACATGTCACCTCATTAGAGTTTAATCGCTTAAAATAAGGCATTATTTGGTATTGAGGTGTTATAACTTTTTAATCTACAACAACATCTAGGATAAAATCAATTTAGATTTGAAGTTATAATATCTAATATTTACCAAACATTGTATCCTACTTCAATACCAAGCAAACCTAAGTTTTGGCAATGAGAGTTAGTACACAAGCAAATGGAGCAGGTGCCCCCATTAGGTCGACACTATTGAACAGAGCGAGACACGTGAGAGAGTTTGTTGCATGCACGTGCGTGGCAATATTTCTCCCAAAAATCAGATTTTATACTGAGCACAAAACCCGCTTTGTGCTCAGTGTTGTGCTTAAGTATTATAAGAATATCATTTTTTTAAAAAAATATATATCTTATTTTCTTTGAATTTCTGAAGTGTCCCACCCAACTAACTAAGGTCCGCGCACAAAAAGTAAATCTTAGTATTATTTTGACAAATCTAATCTATTGATTCATCTTCCATCCAATAGGTATTATCAAATGTAAAAGTAGGGATAGATAAACGGTTTGGTTTTTGTCGAGCCGAACCGAATTTTTTCGGTTCGGTTCGATTCTAAGAACAAAAACCGAACAAACCAAAAATAAGTAAACCGATCGGTATGTATTCAGTTAAGTTCAAAACCGAACTGAACCAACAAAACCGATCAATTCTTCTCCTTAAAACTAAAAAGTATTTAAAATAAAAATATATATAAATAAATAAAATATTTCTAAACCCTAAAGATCACATACACACCCACCATCCTACCTAGGGGTGGGCAAAAATAGTTGATTAATTAAAAATCGAACCGAACCTTTCGGTTCGGTTCGGTTTTTATGCGGTTTTTTGAGGATCAAAAAACCGAATTACTAATATAGTAATAATAGTAAAATTAATCGGTTCGGTTTTTTATTTTAAAAAAAAAATCAAAAAACCGAACCGAGTGTAAAATAAACAAACAAAGGTTACAGCCCAAAATCCTTAGCGATTAGCGAAGCAGGCAAGCAGCAGACGGCAAACCCTTAGCGAAGCAGCAGACGGCAAACCCTTTACTTCTACTGTTCTTCTTCTTCAGCCCAAAATCCTTTACTTCTACTGCTCTTCTTCTTCAGCAGAAAACCGAGCCCTTAAACTGCAGCACGCCGAGCCCTTCAGCCGCAAAGACGCCAAAGACCTTTCACCGAAGACGCCGATTTTCACGCCGCGCACGCAGCGGCACGCCCGCGGCAACTTGACGCGACCACGCACGCCGCCAGATCCGATCCGGATCTCGATAGAGATCGGGATCAGATCGACAACATTGTTGACATGTTTATATATGATATATTTGGGAAAGTGAAAATGAGGTGTTTAATAATGCCAGAATCGGAGAGTTTACATGTTTCTAATAATGGATTTTGCTTCTTCATTACTTCTATATATGGATTATTATTTTGCCGATATTGGAGAACTTTTTAATTTGTTACCTTATTAGTCTCACCCTTGTAATTATGAAACTTTAAGCTTTTAGCTGTCAACAATTAATCTTTCTTGAATTTGCTTCTAAAACTATTAATTTCATGTTGTGCTAGTTTATTTAGCTTATAATACTATTGAGTATGCTCTTTTAATCATGGTGCCTTTTGTGTATTCTTAGTCAATTTAGACTTAGGTCTTGAATTCAAGTATTATAGTGCGCATGTGTGTTTAATTAGTAAAAATTAAAAAAAATACAACCACTTAGTGGTAATTTGATGTGTGTTATTGTCTTTTTGTAAAATAGTTTTATTTAATTGTTATATGAATGGCATAGTACCTCCAATGTATTTTGGGTATTAGAAAAGCAAACTAAAAAGAAATATGCAATCTATATATATGGTGTATGAATTAATGACCACCTAAATATATTAGTTGTGCTTACTGATTTTTTTTAAAAAATAATGGCTTGACATCTTAAAATTTGGAAGTGAGAGGTGAATAATACATTCAAAATTGTTGCAACTGTTACTTCCAATTCTATTTGTCTTGCCATCTTTGATTTTTTATGGTGATTTTTACTGGTGATTTTTGATTTGTTACTGCTGTGGTGTTGATTTTTATTTGATTTGCATGTGTTTGTGTAGAATGGAAAATTATAATGAGGAGGAAGTGCAAGAGGTGGAGGTTGATGATGGGAAAAAAAGAAAAATACCTTTGAGATCAAATGTTTGGGCTCATTTTACCAAACTACCTTGTGGAAACAAAGGAAAATGTCATCATTGCCGTAAAACCTTTGCAGCTAATAGAGGAAATACCACTAATTTGAAGAATCATTTGGATAGATGTAGGTCATATCAAGATGTGAAGGTTGAAGGGGATCCGAAGCAGCAAGTACTTTTCAGTCAAAAGGGAAAAGATAAAGATAGAGTTGTTAAAGTTGGTGCGGGATTTAGTCAAGAGGCTTGTAGAATGGCACTTGTGAAGATGATTGTCAAAGATGAATTATCTTTTAGCTTTGTGGAGGCTGAAGGATTTTTAGAGTTTATGCAAATTTGTTGTCCAAGATTTGATGTGCCATCACGAAGAACAATTACAAGGGATATTCTTGAATTGTATCAGCATGAAAAAGGGTTGTTAAAAAGTATTTTGGGAGCAACTAAGCAGATGGTGTGTATTACCACAGATACGTGGACATCAATTCAAATGTCTAACTATATGGTAATTACTGCTCATTTTATTGATGCGGAATGGGTGCTGCACAAAAGGATTCTTAGTTTCACACCTATAGTTAATCATAAAGGAGATGGTATTGGGAAGCTAATTGAGGCATGTTTGATTGATTGGGGCATTGAGAGATTGTTCACAATTACAGTGAACAATGCAAGTGCCAATAAAGTTGCAATAACTTATGTGAATAAAAAGTTAGCAAATTGGAGTGTGAATTCAATGGTTTTGAATGGTTTATATATGCATGTGAGGTGTTCAGCACACATAATAAATTTGATTGTGCAAGATGGGTTGGCGGAGGTGAATCATTCAATAGCTAGTATTCGCAATGCAGTAAAGTATGTTAGATCTTCTCCAGCAAGATTGCAAAAGTTTAAAACATGTGTTGATATGGAGAAAATCTCATATGGAGGGCTTATGGTGTTGGATGTGCCTACTAGATGGAATTCAACATATTTGATGTTGCACAAAGCGGTTGTGTTTGAAAAAGCATTTGATAGGATGAAGGAAGATGATGGACATTATGTTAATTGGTTTGTTGAGGATGAGGGTGAAAAGAAAAGGGAGGGGCCACCGAGTGATGACGATTGGGCAAATGCAAGGAGGTTAGTCAACTTTTTATCAGTTTTTTATTATGTGACTTTGAAATTTAGTAGCTCTCTTAATGTCACTTCCAATGATTACTTAAATGAAATGGCAAAAGTTCTAATTCATTTGAAGTCACTTGCTACTTCTAGTGATGATTTGTTGAGGAAAATGGTTGAAAAAATGGAGCAAAAATTTGCTAAATATTGGGGTGATTCTTTTGATCAAGTTAAAATGTTATTATTTGTAGCAAATGTACTTGATCCTATATGTAAATTAGAGTTTTTTACATTTTGTTTTAGTAGCATGTATGAATCTAGGAAGGTTGAAGAATTGAAATCTAACATTAAGGAGTTATTGATGAAGCTATATAATAACTATATTGGTGGGAGTGATGTAAAGAATAGTGGTGGTGTTTGTTTTGGTGATATCCATGATGGTAGTGGTGGTAGTGGTGGTGGTGGTGGTGTTAGTAGTAGTATAATGTCAATTGATCTTTTTTCATCTTTCAAAATGATGAAGCAAAGTTCAAATGATGACATTAGTTCGAAAAATGACGTTGAAAAATACTTGACGGATGCTAATGAGAGTATTAGTAATGCCCATTTTGATATTTTGACTTGGTGGAAGTTGAATGGGCATAGGTATTCGATTTTGTCTCAGATTGCCAAGGATGTTTTGGCAATTCCAGTGTCGACCATAGCTTCGGAATCAGCTTTTATACGAGGCGTGTTCTTGATCCTTTTAGAAGTTCTTTAACTCATAAAACTGTTGAGTCATTAATTTGCACTTAAAATTGGCTTCGCTCAACTCTATTAGGAGAACGGATAATACAACCCACTCATGAGGAAACTGAATTCTATGAAGTTATTGAAGCAGGTAATATGTTACTATTATATGTTGATATTTTTTTTTTGTTATAATATCACTTTTAACTAATCATTCTAATATTTTTGTTTAATTTGTTAATGTAGAATTTGGTAGGCCAATAGTAGCTCAACAAGAACAAGCAGCTGATGATCAATTGGGATTTGGGAGTTAATCGATGTTTATTGCTTTTGGGAGTTAAGATTTTTTTGCCTAATTATTTTGATTTCAACTTATTATTTGACCATGTTATGTGTTATTGAACATACTTTTAGACATATTTTCATTTTTTATTTGTTAACTTTTTATGTTTGTGGTAGATTTATTAATTTAAGGTTTTAAATTTAAAAAGGCCCAAAATAGGCCCAATAGGCCTATAGTCAAAATAATCGAACCGAATTATTTCAATTAATCGAGTATTTGATTATTTCAGTAATTTGATTAATCGCGATTATGATTTTAAAATAATCGTAATCGAACGATTATGAAAAATTTGATAAAAAACCGAACCGAACCAAACCGCGCCCACCCCTAATCCTACCCATCTCTCCCTCACAAGTCACAGCAGCCGACACACACACTCACCATCTCTCACACACCAACACACGCACATACCCCCGCGGCTTCAGTCTCCATCTCACACAGCACACACACACCCTCATGGCCTCACCATCTCTCACTTCATCTCTCTCACACCAACACACACATACCCCCCATCCCTTCGCAGCTTCACTCTCTATATCACACCGACACACATGCCCATCTCTTTTGCTTCATCTCACACCGACGCACAAACCCCCTCACCATTTCTCTCACTCTCGCGGACACACACAACCCATCCACCGTCGTCACTTATTAGCCACCCCTTCGTCGTTCTTCTTGCTATGATGCTGTTGTCATCATCGCTGCAGCTCGTTTGTCATGGTTCATCCTATCGCACTATCAACCTTGCCTCCAGTTCATCCCGCTTCTGTCATCCTTGCCTCTGGTTTGTCGCGATCGTGAGTATTGCGCTAGTGGAGTTATGTAATTTGTGTTGACTGGATGATTGTTCCTTAAATTTTTTTCCTTAATTTTTTGAATTGGGATTCTTAATTTGGGATTTAAGTTGTTGATGCACTATAAATAAATTCTTAAATGAATTAAGAAACAACAGCATTCACCAGTAAAATGGCCTTTTCATCAAAGTTGAAACCGAACCGAATTGTTTTGAACCCAATTGAATTTTAAAACCGAACCAAAACGATCCGAAATATTTTGGTTTGGTTCGATTTGGTTTTAAAATTCGGTTCGCATTCAATTTCAATTTTAGAAAATCGATCAGTTTCAAGGGTCCGCCTACCTTACCACTGTGGCACATTGCCACAGCTTTTGTCTTTTCTGTGTAAACTTTCATTAAACTCTTTCACTTATTTTTATTTGATCTTTGCTTCACAAATATTAAGTTCATTTCTCCCAAACCCGTGAAATACTTCATCCGGCGATCAACTGCAAATCGGCTCCTCCGGTGACTGTGGTTGGTCGGAAAAGACAGAGGGAACTCTGGAGAACAAAACCCAAGTGGTGGCATCACCTAATACTGGCGAAACCGTGGCGAATTGAAGCGAGGATTCTGTGACTTTTCACGGCTTCGATCGGCAGCTTTCCGAATGCTTTCCGGCGACAAGGATGACATGGAGATCACCAGCGTCGCACGAGCTTCCGATAGGCACCAACCTTGGCTAGTGGAGTGGCCGGAAACAGAAAAAAACTTCGGGTCGGATTCGAGGATCGGGTTGACCCGACTATTTTTTAGACAAAGATGGTATGGATATGACCGGCGCCGCACGATCTTCTGATCGGTACCAACCTTGACCGGTGTCATGGACGGAAATAGAAACGAAATTCGGGTCGGGTTGGCTGGTATTTGTGATAAAGAGAGGGGTTTTGTGATAAAGGTGTAATATAGAAGAAAAATTTATAAATAGCAAATAGTATAAGGTGCTAGCTATAATGTTGATAAGGATGTAATAGAAATTAATTTAATATTTATGAGGTAAAGTTTAAATAAAAATAAATAAAAGGAGTTTAATGAAATTTTACACCACTGCTGACAGAAAAGACAAAACCAGTGGTACGGTACCACAGTGGTAAGGTAGGCGGATCCCAGTTTCAATTTGATTCGGTTCCTAGCTTAAACTGAACCGAACTGAATAATGCCAGCGCTATGTAAAAGTAAGAGTATTTTTAAAATTCTTTCCTCTTAATCAATGTGAGCATACGGACCGCATGTTTATATTCATAGTGCAAACAACGTTAATTTATTTGTTGACTTCAAATCTAACTTGCCATGAATGAATTCAAATTGATTATATAAATTTCAATTTTCATTCTATATATGTAAAATATATGTAAAAGTGAAATTGATTTTAAATTGAAGGATTCCGCTGATTTCAAATGTGCCGGGCCATATTTTTGACAAGTACATTGAATTTTCTGCCTACATCATTCAAATGCTTCAATATGAATATATGATGGCTGCCTGCGCCTATACTTAACTCCTTTGATTATTAATATTTCGTTTTTCCCAAAGAATTGAAAAATGAAATATGCGAGAGGCTTGGGGCAATGGCAATTCTGGTTAACATTATAACGTATGGTGTTGGCAGAAAGCATCTTCCTAATGCAACTGCTTCCAATGTTGCAACAAATTTCGGGGGCCCATCATGATATGTTTGTGCTTGTTTGGTGAGATACTTGCAGATAATTATAGTAAGCATTTCATGAAGTTTTCTACAATTAGTAACAATAATTTTCTCAATTATCAACTATGTATAGATAATATTCCAAGTCTTAGCTAGAGAATATGAATATCATAATCAGACTTAAATGAATGCAGTAATTTGAGGCATAAACACAAATTTTTATTCGCCAGGGCGGCAGCGGCAGGGCCCATTCCATGCATGTTGGGTATCTCTACAGCGCTGCCACAACTGTGCCAGCCTACTTGCCACCCTGCTGCTGATATTTCCTGCAATGTGAAGAAGCCAGCAGTTAGCAAATGGGTATCTTCTATTTGTACGGAGTAGGAATTGATGGAATCAAATCAAGCGTTTCTGGTTTCGGAACAGACCAGTTTGATCAAACAGATGACAAGGAAAAGGCCCAAATGTTGAATTTCTTCAACAGGTTTTATCTTTTTATCAACATAGGAACTCTAGCTACTAGCCGTCACAGTTCTTGTTTATGTGCAAGACAAAGTGGGTCGAAGTTGGGGTTATGGGTTTAGTTCAGCTGCAACGTTTCTTGCACTTTTGGTGTTTCTGTCGGGTACTAAAAGATACAGACACAGGAAATGTGTTGGAAGTCTAGTATCTCAGATTCTTCAATTTTTGGTAGCTG
The DNA here is from genome assembly GCA_030449925.1 of Citropsis articulata. NCBI lineage: Eukaryota > Viridiplantae > Streptophyta > Magnoliopsida > Sapindales > Rutaceae > Citropsis > Citropsis articulata. Next base: position 18,615,857 of record JASUUH010000121.1, on the reverse strand, counting down.
CTTTAAGGAAAACGAAAGTTGAAATTCCAACTCACGTTAGCTCACTGTATGAAGATTATGCTCAAGGAACAAGAGTTCTTCATACTAATGGGTACTGGTACGTAGTTTTATTTTTTGACTATATAGTTGTTTTTTTTTTTTTTTTGTTTAAGTCTTCTTTTATCTTCACACAGTTGTTTGGACAAGGCATCGATCATCAGCAATGAGTTAACGTTTTTGAAAGAGGCGCCAATTTGATTCAGAAATTGAATACACAGATATTTGGGGAAATTCATTATCCCTGAAGCGGTGTTACCTCTTACCAAGTTTTTGAAATAGGGGCCAATTTGATCACTCTCGCTATCTATGATCATAGATCGCATTTTTGTGCTTCTGTTCAAAAAATTTAAGAGGAAAGAAGGTACATGATACAATCTTAAATTCAGTTAAATGGTTGGTCCTGTGTCAAAAATTTTATCAGTTTGTGTTCTTCAGGTGTGACAAGCTCACAGAAAATAGGGATAGAACTCTTCAGTGGAATAATGAGAATGGCAGCAGCAGACATAGGTTGCTAGACCCAGAGAAGGGCCCGGTACCTTAACGCTATTAATAAGTGCATTTGATTTGGCCCCTCTTTCGAAAGCATAGTAAGAGGCTGCAGTGATATTGAATTTCCTTGAAAATCTGCCCATGGTTGAAGCTTGCTGCACTGAGAAGCTGGACATCTGTGCACATACTATTCAAAATGTGATCATTGTCGCCCAAATTGGCAACACCCCATTGACACCTCACTTCCTCTAACCTTGTTATGGACAAAGCCGCCATGGATAAAATGTCAATTCCTCATTGCTGATGATCGATGCCTTGTCCCTGCAACTGTGTCACAAAATTTTTAATGATTGCAGATTGGATTCATTTTACAGGCTTGTAGCTGACTTGGACCTCATCAACTTTGGATTTTTCCTGATATATGCCATCAAGCATAAGCCAAATCCTGGTCTAAAAGCGGAAAAGACAAATGGAGAAAATGATCTGCTGTTTCTTCTAAGCTTAAAGAAGAAAATAGGGTATATTTGTGGGGCAACTGTTGTAGTTTAATTTAGCTTCAGTCTTAATCTGAATTAAAAACTTATGAGTAGCCTCTTTCTACTTGATTGTCACATTTGTTGCTTCATTTGTCTAAAACAAGTCCTGAACTCATATTAACAGATTAATCCTCCATTGAAAATTAGAGACCATGAGTTGCCAAGGCAAAAAAAATTCCAAGCTCACTCAAGCTCTCGCCTGTTTCTCCTTTACGACGATTTACAAAATTTAAGTACACTACAGCAGCTATTCTCAGCTTGCATATACACTACCAGCCCCCTAACATGATAAACTCATGGCCATCAATCTTTCATCTTTCATATCAGACACGACAGTGGACGACACAACCACGTCTCAGCTTGCCGTGTTCCAAAGTGTCTTTGTAAATTTACATTATATGCTGAAGGAGTAATAGTTTGCTGGGCCTATGGCTCAGCCTTTAAGTCACTTAATATTCATGGCTGCTGCCATGGCCCGAAGCTCTTTTGCTATCTCTGAGAAGGCTGGCCTAGATTTGGGATCTGATGACCAGCACCTTTCCATCAATGATCTCCAGGTTGGTTCACACCAGCTTGGGATTTCAGGTCGGACACTGCCCTTTACTATGTCAGCTGAAAGAATCCCCAAGAAATGAATAAGTACGTGAATATGTAGAAATTAGCAAACAAGTCAATGTTAAAAGGCATAATTCTGCCAAAAAAAAATGTTACTCTAATTTATTACTTTTCACACCAGTCAGCACAGTAACATGAACCCTACAACCATGAGAAGCCACCCAGAATACTATCTGTTTGACAGAATTCAAAAACATCATGGCTGAAAAGGTTAGATCCCTGTCCTCCTGCCCATAACATCTCACCAAAAACATAAACAAAAGAAGTCGTCAAAACCCACAGCTAATGATGGGGTCTGACAAAGTTTAGTTCAAAACCATCTAACAGAGTTTCAATCTCTCAGATCAAAAACCAATAATATGTGGAGAAGTTGGAAAATGATTGCAAAGTTGATAATAGCTCTCAAATGGCACTGTAAATGACAGAAAGGGCACCAGAATAAAAGGGAAAAGGAGAAAATAAAATTATGAGGAGACACTTGCAGAAGGAATTTAGATCCCAGTCCCCAGAGCCATGGAATTGAGAATGTGTCCTAAAAAAGTACAGTGATGATGATAAAGATATCATTATAGATGTATTCAGTTATATTATGTGAGCATATAGGTTAATAAGTAGTTCAAAGCCATATTAATCCAATCATAGGAGTACCTATTATTTCCCCAGAATGCAAATCTGCATAAGGTTCCTCCCCCGTTAGAAGTTCCCACATGACAACTCCAAATGAGTACACATCAACCTACAGGAAAAAAAAATCAAAAAGAAATTAAATAAAAAAACAGTGATGTGATTGGAATTTATTCACAACTATAAAATTCAATTAGCGCATTTTACCTTCTCAGTTACTAGATTGTCCTTACTGTTGAAAAGCTCCGGTGCCATCCATGGAACAGTTCCTCGTACTCCTCCAGAGATAAGTGTCTTCTGTTTAATTTTTGATAATCCCAGATCACCAATCTGGTAAAAGGGTTAAAGTGTTTAAGTGAAACCAATAAGTGAACATAGATGGGCACGGAGTTATTGATCAAGCACTAGAAAAGCATGACAAAGAATTCAAACCCAAACCACTTAATTTTTTTAGGATATATACCTTGCACACTGGTCGTTGAGGATCCCTCATATTCACAAGGAAATTATGAGATTTAAGGTCGAAGTGGACAATATTCTTCTCATGTAGGTATTCTATACCAAAGGCTGCATCCATTGCTATTATTATCCGCTTTCGACGATCAATTGTTCTGTAAATCAGAAACTACATCTTTTATGAAAACTAAACAAATGGGTGCCCATAAGGAACAGTTTGCTACAAGATTGCATAAGGGGATATGATGTCAGAACTAGTAAACTGCAAAAAACAAGTTTGCTACAAGATTGCACAATAAGTGCCAACAAGTATTGAGCATATCTGCATAAAAGAGCAAAAGCAAAAAGACACTTGAATGAGATTGTAATACCGATCTTTCCTTCGAATAACTTGTTTTAGAGAGCCATTAACCATGTACTCTGTAACTGTAGCCAAATTTGTCACAGGTCCATCAGTAACTACACCATAGAATGCCACAACATTTGGATGATGAAGCTGACCAAGCATGTGTGCTTCCCTCCAGAAGTCTGCAATCTGCATGCATGTATGAAACAACAAAATGAAAAGATAAAGCGCAAGCCTACATTTGCCAAACAGTAGTACTGATGATCATATTACATCCCTTTGGGTCAAGATTGAGGATATGGACTTCGATACTACCATTGATTTAGGACAAAGAAGGGTTCAGTTATTTTAGTAAGTTTTTAATACTTGCCAATTTTAAAAGAGTCTTGTTCAGTACGTTACGTAAGTCTTTGATTTCTTGTTGAGGCATGATTTATTTGCTTTATTTGATTGAATAAGGGAAGTAGTTGTACCCAATTGTAAATAAGGAGATTATGTTACTCGTTTTCAATTGTTGTTGATAAAAGAAAACTCCTCTCCATAAATTTTCCACTTCAGATTACATATTTGATACTTGTGCCATTGAGTTGTTTGAACTACAGTGATATCTAACCTCATATGCTAGAACCTTTACTGAACATCTAATCACTGCAAAAAGAACCATTGGGTTCTTTCCCAGGCTCAACAGCGTGAATTATCCCACTTTCATTTCCCACTGCATAAACCATTAAATGCCCATCTTCTCCTTCACGAGAGATTTAGATTTTTGCATTTATTTATTCTTATAGTATTTAAAATATAAACTTAAATCCGAGTTGTCTAACTTGAAGGCGGAATGGAGGGAATCAAGGAATGGTAAGGGTTCAAGCTTAAAAACAAGAAAAACATGAATAAGTAGCCTTACAGAACAATTGATCAGCAAATATGGTGTACCCAAATGTATCAAAAGAAAATATATTTTAAATCATTAACTATTGAGCTATCCGCATTATACGTGTTAGAAGAATCGAAGACTTCAGAAGAAATTCCTCGTGCAAAATGATCCTTATACTGCCATAGGAGATTCTAAATTCAAATCTTGGTTGTAAATGCTCCAAATCAGAATGACCTTATAATAAATAAAATTTGATGATGAAAGTCTTTTAAGAGTTGATTTTCAGAGGACATAGGGGTAATTACCAGTCGATCCTCCTCCAACGAACCCTCAGTGAAGCAGCCTGGCTTTAGCCTCTTAATGGCAACATCAGAACCCTTCCATTTTCCATAGAAAACAGTTCCAAATGTACCCGATCCAAGTTCTTTTATATATTCAAGATCCGAAGTTTTTATAGTCTGCAAAATGTAACAGAATTATAAGTTGTTTTCATATAAAAGACATACAATTTGCATATGTTTAATAGGATACCTGCAGTTCTGCAGTGGCTGTATTAGTGAAATATGCTGCCGATCTACTAGAGATTTCACCAATTACCTTTGAGCATTCACAATTCTTTTTGGTCTCGACCTGCGAAAAGTCAGAAAACAGAGCTATTAGTCTGGAAAACAGATGAATATATTCATTTAGCTCCAATCATAGCATAGCTTTTAAGTAATACCTTTTCTTCTAAAGGGTCCTGTTGAATTTCTTCTTTATGCTCATCAATTCTTTCTGTAGCTGCATTCTGCAAGGAGGAAATCTGGGGAGGTTCTATTTCTTTGGAGGCTGACAAAGAAAGGTTATACAAAAGATCCATCGAAGATGCAACTCCACCTTGCAAATTCTTAGTGCCGTTCTTCACGTTGCATCCCGATGCTGTTCCATTTCTGTAGTTCATATTATTTGAAAGACCAGATATGTTAGCACTCTCCTCTGAGTCAATCAGTAGCTTTTCATTCTCAAGTTCACAATGAATGGGTTTGCAAGTTATATGCATTCCATGAAAATTCTGACATTGAACTTCACGTCGCTCAAAATTAGAGCCAGTCAACATATCATCTTTTGTGTTCATTACTCTTCCAAATGTTGATGGATTGTTGATAGCATTATGCGGCAGGAAAAATTGATCACCTACAACATTACATGTGCTATGACAAGCTAAATGACTCTCCACCAGATTTGAATTCCCATATTGTGAAATTGCAGGGCCACCATGTTCTACAAATTTCTCACCACATTGGACATCAAAAGTGGAGATGCCTTTATTGAAGCAAGAACCCATCACACTCACCACTCCTTCTGAAGCAAGCTCAGTAAAACCAGCCCAGGGACTCGACAAATTGGCATTATACAATCCCATAGACTTTCCTTGCTTTGAGATGTTTGACTTTGGCCTGATTCCAAGATAGCATTTCCCCGCCGGAATTTTCCCATCCAATCTAGCACCTCTATAGTTTCCCACTTCAACCAAATTGTTCTTATTTTTTCTAGCATAATTTGAATAAATTTGCTGATATCTAGCATCATGAAGTCCACTTTGACAAGCACAAAAAACTCTGTCACCAACGCAGGAAGAATTCACAGGACAGCCACTTCCAACCGGCAGATTACTGCAAGACTGCACTCCCAAATGATTATTCACCAATCCACAAGTTGCACCCCATGGCATGATGTTTTCCCTATTGAAATTACTAAAAGGCATCTGCCCAGTGTTCCCAAAATCCTGGTTACCATCAAAATTGTTACCCATCAATGTAATGTTTCCACCCCCATAATAGAATCCCTGAAAAGATCGCCCCATCAAGCATTCCACCGAAGCATTTGCCCCAACAGCTATGTTTCTAGCATTACCATCCCTCGGATTCAATGGCCGCAAACGGCCATTCCCTAATCCATTAGCCACATTCACTCGAAAAGGGTCATTTTTATCCACCAAATCATTTGGTTCTTCCAGGCCAAAATCTAAATCAATTAATGGCCTATCACAAGATTGTTTGGCTAACAACTGTTGTTTCATTACCTTCTTCCTCAACGAATCATCGGCAACACCCTTTCCTTTAAGAACCCCATTATTTTTAAAACTACATTTATCATCATCACATAAATCAGTGCACACAAAAATCCAAAGCCTTGCGTGCTTACCGCACGATTCGAGCTTGTCATACTCTTCGACCATGCACTGTACGTCGTCGTCGGAGGCGATCAAGACAAGAGGGGTGTCGTCGTCCGGTTTCCGGTCCGGGTTGAGGGGGAGCCTGTACTTCAGGGTAAAAGAGTGAATGTTAGAGCAAATATCGGAGATCTTTAAACGGAGCTTGGAGAAAGAGATGGTGCGGTCCGCGGAGATGATGCGAGTCTCTCCTCCAATATACCGGAGATTGTTGGAGGATGGCCTGACGTGGAATGCGCCATTGAAGCTACAAATTAGCTTCACTTTTGAGGCCGATTTCTTGCGGAAACGAGAAAGCGAAAGCGAAGGTTCTTTCATGTAGAATCAATTTTCTTTTTCGTCAGCAGTGTCACTGTTTCGTGGCTGTGTGTGTGTGTGTGTGTCATATAGCTGTTGCATGTGCAATGTGTGTTCTGAATTAGGCTCCAGGTTGAGTTTAATTACGATGCTGCCATTACTAGATTCTCAGGTGTTTTTCTGTTGTGCCAAGCGAATCTTGGAGTGATTACTGCGGCTTGGCGTGGATAGACATCCGGTTCAGTTTGACACAACTGAGATTTGTCAGTTCGATTTAATTCGGTTCTGCAAGTTAAAATACTCAGCCGTTCTCGTCTCAATTATATATATATATAACAGAAAAATAGCAAAATACAAAAACCCTAAAACTGATTCACTCACAGCCGTTCACAGCCTCGCACTAACTGACAACATATGAGCGCTCTCACTCCATGCAACCACCGTCGGCCCTTAGCCGTCCATCAGCCACTAGCCGTTCGTCATCCTCACACTCTACACACAGGCCGCTCCTCTCTCACACCACAAGGCTATTGTCAGCCCCCGCGACAGTCGTCCGTCAGCCGCGTTTGTCACAGCCCGTCGACTGTTTTCTTTCTTCTTGTTTCCTCTCCCTTTAATCCATTTTATAAATATTCAATAAAATTTAAGGTCAAAATTTTCAGTTTACATTTTAATGCATGTCATTAATCTCTGATTATGTAAAATAGTTATTGTTTGACGGAATTCTGGAATTGGTTAAATCTTCATTGCAGTGTCAAAATTTGATTTTGTTTCTTTTTTTTTTTTTCTTGGGTGTATTTGAGTATTGCCGGTGCTTTCCGACACCCAAGTGTAGGATGTGTTTGGTTATTGCGAAAATATTGAGATTATGGGAAAGTGTTGAAAATGTTGGAAAAATGGTGCAACCCCTGAGATTCTTGGAAATTAAAAAGTCCAAACTGAAAAAAATCAAACAAATCCGAACTAAGCCGAACCAAATCGATATGGATTTTAGGTCCGGTTTGCATTCAGTTCCTATATTAAAGAACCGATCCATTCGATTCAGTTCGCCGAACAGGAAATTTACCCAACCCGACTTGTGGTTGTGGCTTCATTATTTTCTAAATCGGAATTTATTATCCTTCGGTTTATACCTAAATTACGGTAGTGCCCTTGCTTGCATCGCTAATAAATTATAAATTATAGAAAAAATGAAATTTGAAAACAATGAAAAGCTATTTAATTAATTCGAATAAACTGTACCATAGAAAACCCCTCCCCTCTTCCATTGAAGCAGTGGTTTCCTTAAAAAAAAAAAAAAAATTATTGCACTGAAACAAGAAAAGAAGACATATTATTAAGCGATTGTACATTGATGCCTATAAAACCTTCTTTGACCTCTAAAAATCAAGAAACCCTTTCTTCAATATCCTCCAATAAACCCCCAAAATCTTTTTCCACTTATATGATCAGAATTTAAACTCTAAATCACTTGTACTTTCACAAAAACTTTTATCTAAATCGCTCGTACTTGCACAAAAAATTATTATTATAAAGAAAGAAGAAATTAATAAGTGAAAAGACAAAAGAACAGACCAAAGAAATTAATATATGTTAGCTTTATTCCTTGAAGAAAGATTGATCAAAAGGTTTTTTTTTTTGTGCTAATATTGCCCAAACTATCAAGTAGCTTTAATTTAGGATGACTCTTTCAAAATTAGGCTTCTATTTCTTTAAATCAAAGTACGTTCAACTCTTGATTTAGGCTTCTCATATTGGCATTTCATCTTCACGTTTAATTATGCACCTCTATATTTTTTTCTAGAAGATGTTCACTTCCTAAGATGACCAGGATGACTTTACTTAGATAATATTTTACAAATATAACAAAGTCAAAGGACTAACCTTCCCAGTGTTAACCTTTCAATTCATGTCAGTTACCAAATTTTTAAAGAGATGAAATTTACACTTGGGAACTTTGGCGAGAGAAAGTTAGAATTTTCCTAATTAATTGATTTTTAGCCTACCCTTCAATAACGATAGGGAGCTTATTATCTTACATGACGATATAAGAAACATGACTCTTTCACAGCTGTTCGATAAAAATTCAATAGTTGTGGGAATATAAAATAATAAAATTATATTATTTTCACAACTGTTAGATTTTCTTCCACAGCCGTTCGATAAATATTCAACAGTTGTGGGAATATAAAATAATAAAATTATATTATTTTCACAATCATTGAATTTTCATCGAACGGCTGTAAAAAAAATTATGTTTCTTATATCATTACGTAAGATAATTAGAACCTAACGATAGAGCGTTTTTTGATAACTTTGATTTGACTTGAGTACTTGTTATTTTAATGACAAGTGTCATTACTCTTATTGCTCTTATGACACTTATCTTCTTGTACCTATACTAAATTGATACTTAGACATGCAACCTTTCCCTCAAGTCGTAGGAGCAATAGTAAAGTCACATGCTCCCCTGCTGGTCCTAAAATTTTTCATAAAACTATTATTAAATTTCAACTAAAAATTTTATGTCCCTAACAAAATATGTGATTTGTCTCGCCAGCTTTGAATAATATACAAAACATATAATGTATTACAGACATGTGATAACTACACTTCAATCAAGCTATTCTTTTCCATCTCTTAGAAAGAAAAGAACTAAAATCAAAATACTTGATAGGACAGAGGTATATATCGCAGTAAGTCATCGAAATCACTTTAAAGAGAATAATAAATCTAAAATTATTTAAAAATATTATAAATAAATTAAAATTTTCACTGCTGATTTAAATTGGATTAGAAAATTTTAACCCCATCCACACATTTTGGGTTAAGTTTGGGTGGTTCTGTGGTTCTTTGGCCCACCCCAAATCCAAATAACTGCCTAGCAGTGAAACTGAAAAATGACAAAACTCCGTACAGGTTCCAAAAACATGTAGAATCTTATAAGAAACTACGCAGGACTAGTAGTGCGGTCAAACCCAACAGCAAGTACATGGAATATGCATGGGCACGTCATTAGCCATGCAACGTTTGAGATGATTTGAAGCTGACTTCTTCAAATTAGCCGTTGCTTATTTGGTGGAGATCTTTCATAAAGTATTTGTTTTGGGTATATATATTCTGGAATAATAGTCGGGTTGTTGAGATATTGTTAACAACTTGATTTAGCTAGCTCTACACAAGCCTTGTTTCACGGCTACAACAGGAAGAAAATTAGTTTGTATTAGACTATAAATAAGCTCTTTTATTCAATAAGAAGATCATGAGATTATTAATTCAAAAATAATACTTGTGGTATTTCTCGCCCAAAGAAGAACAAGCAATTTATTTTGTCAATTCTACTAGTTTTGACTGGGACCGCTATCAGTGGTATCAGAGCTAAGTTTGGATGGCAACTACCAAAGAGCATATCGAGCGAATAGAAGCAGAGGTCAGGGAAATACAAGACAAGATGCAACATATGGAGTTGGGGATCAACGACAAATTGGCACACATTGAGGCAATATTAAGCAAGCTTGCGGACTCCATCAACACTACAAGAGAGTCGCCAAGTATCAACAACACTACTACATCTTCACGATCGGGCCGAGAGGTCAGTACATGGGCGCCTCAATATTTCCAATCCAAGGTAACAAAACTGGAATTCCCTCGCTATTCCGGCGAAGACCCCACCGAATGGTTCAATTGTGCAAGTCAGTTCTTCGAAGGGGGAAGCAAATCAGTGGTGGCAGTGGCTTCGAAGGTCTTATCAAGATGAAGGTAAAGTCGTGACTTGGGAGGTGTTTGTGGAGGAGTTATGGGCAAGGTTTGGACCAACAGACTGTGAGGACTTCGACGAGACTCTCTCACGCGTTAAACAAACCGGTATTCTCCGTGACTACCAGAAGGAATTTGAACGACTTGGAAACCGTGTTCAAGGCTGGACACAGAAGGCACTTGTTGGCACATTCATGGGAGGGCTTAAACCAGAGATATCTGAAGAAATTCAGCTGTTTCGACCAAGGACTCTTAAAAAAGCAATCAGCCTGGCGAGAATGAGGGATGAGCAACTGACCCGACAACGGAGACTGTTAAGATCACCAATCTTCAATCGTTCACCAACGGCACAAGTCACCAACCAACGTGCTTCACCAACTACTTTAAAAGACTTTCTTGGGAGGAGATGCAAAAACGAAGGTCACAAGGATTATGTTTTAATTGTAATGAAAAATTCTCTACAGGTCATAAGTGCACAAAGGCACAGTTGTTAATCTTAGAAGCAGATGATAACGAAGAGTCCACAGAAATATAAGACAGAGGAGCACGACAAACCTAAAATAACATTCTATGCTTTGACGGGCTGGGTCACTTCTCAGACCATGCTAGTGAAAGCTAAGATTGGGCCACACGAGATATTGTACTAGTGGACAGCGGCTCAACACACAATTTTATCAATTCACGTCTGGCTAATATGCTTCAACTCTCAGTCCAACCGACATCAGTGTTGCCAGTAAAAGTGGCCAACAGGGAGAAAGTTATTTGTCAGGGAAAACATGACAAGGTATATGTTTTAATTCAGGATATCCCTTTTGAACTCACTCTCTACTCATCACGATCACAGACTCGATACGGTGTCGGTGTCCAATGGCTTGAAGGCTTAGGGTCGGTGGTTTGCAATTGGAAACAATTAACAATGGAATTTTATTGGGATAATGCTAAGCGACGGTTGCAAGGGCTGGACCCACAAATAATTCACGCTACAACATTATCCGAAGTCACCAAAGATATGAAACAAGGGCACAACGTGTTTGCCATATGTCTTCATTTAAACACAGAGGAATCATATACAATAGCACCGGCTAGCATGAGGAGTTTGCTAGAAGAATATTTCGAGCTATTCGTGGAGCCTAAACAACTCCCACCAACACGGGAAATTGATCACCGAATCACTCTAAAAGCAGAAACAGAACCAATTAATGTGAGACCCTACCAGTACGCTTATTTTAAAAAAGCGGAGATTGAGAAACAAGTGAATGAAATGCTGTCTATCTGACTTATTCGACCAAGTACCAGCCCCTTCTTATCACCGGTACTCATAGTCAAGAAAAAAAAATGGCAGTTGGAGGTTTTGTACTGACTACAGAGCACTCAACGGGGTTATAGTAAAAGACAAATTTCCAATAAGAACAGTAGAAGACATGTTAGATGAATTGCACGGTGCAGCATACTTCCCAAACTAGACCTCAGAGCCGGCTACCATCAGGTACGGATACACTCATCAGATATACATAAGACGGCTTTTCGTACACACAATGGCCATTATGAATATCTGGTGATGCCGTTCAGCTTATGTAACGCTCCTTCTACTTTTCAAGCAATTATGAATGTTATTTTTCGGCCCCCTCTTCAGAAATTTATATTGGTATTTTTTGACGACATCTTGATTTATAGTCCCACGTGGGAATGTCATCTCAAACACGTTAGACAGGCCTTCAAAATTCTTAAACAGCAGTAATTTTTTGTCAAGGCTAGCAAGTGTAATTTTGGCCAGCAAGAGGTTGAATATTTAGGGCACATCGGCACTTATCATGGTGTGAAGGTGGATGAACAAAAAATTGTAGCAATGGTGTCGTGGCCATCACCGCGGAATATTATAGAGCTAAGGGGATTTCTGGGGGATTTCTGGGCCTAACGGGGTATTATCGTAAGTTCGTTCGGGGGTATGGCCTGTTAGCCCGACCCCTGACCAATCTACTTAAGAAAGGTCAATTCATGTGGAATACTGAAGCTGCAGAAGCATTCGAGCAATTGAAACTCACTATAACTCAAACTCCAGTACTTTCAATTCATGTGGAATACTGAAGCTGCAGAAGCATTCGAGCAATTGAAACTCACTATGACTCAAACTCAAGTACTTTCAATTCATGTGGAATACTGAAGCTGCAGAAGCATTCGAGCAATTGAAACTCGCTATAACTCAAACTCCAGTACTTTCTATGCCTAATTTTAACGATGTTTTTATTATTGAAATTGATGCGTCAGGTGATGGCAAAGGAGCAGTATTGCAACAAAACGCCAAACCAATAGCTTACATGAGTCGAGCATTAGGTGTAACAAAAAAGACTTGGTCGACATATGCGAAAGAGATGTTGGCAGTGGTAGAGGCAGTGCGATTATGGAGGCCTTATTTATTGGGGCAGCGGTTTGTGATACAAACAGATCAGAAAAGCTTAAAATATCTCTTGGAGCAAAAGATAGCAACTCCTGATCAATAGCAATGGATGGTCAAACTCATGGGTTATGATTACGAAATCCGATATCGTCCCGACAAGGAAAATACTGCTGGTGCTGCACTTTCTAGAAGAACTGACAGCCCAACTCTTAATCATCTTTTTGTACCGCAGGTGTCACTATAGGGAGAAATTAAAAAGACTATGCATGAAGATGATTATCTAAAGAAGATTGCACATTAAGCTGAGGCTCAACCTGACGGCCCTTACACAACAAAAAACGGACTCATATTCTTCAAAGGCAGGGTGGTAGTTCCGCAGAAGATGCGTGACTTATTATTATTTAAGGCTCACAATACGAAAATAGGAGGGCATTCCAGAGTCCTTCGCACTTACAAAGGGCTGGCGTAGTAATTTTATTAGCCCTCAATGTTCCAATTCGTTCAGGATTATGTAAGTAAATGCATTGTTTGCCAGAAGACTAAGAGTAAAACGCTACAACCAGCAGGGCTTCTTCAACCGCTGCCTGTTCCTTGCCAAGTGTGGGAGGATATTTTCTTAGATTTTATTGAAGGGCTGCCTAATTCCCAAGGAAAAGATACAATATTTGTAATAGTCGACAGACTCAGCAAATATGCACACTTCCTTTCTTTATCTCACCCATTTACCGCTAAATCATTGGGGCCGAAAGCTTCATACCTGAAAGCAGTAAACTGACCAAGATGCCCAAGAGTATTGTAAGTGATCGGGATCCATTATTTATTAGTAAATTTTGGAATGAATTTTTTACACTGTCAGGCACCCAATTGAAGATGAGTTCAGCCTATCATCCGCAAACGGACAGCCAAACAGAAGTTGTTAACAGATGCTTGGAGCAATATTTACGCTGCTTTATGCACCAGTGGCCGCGCAAGTGGAACATGTATCTGCCGTGGGCTGAGTTTTGGTACAATACTACTTTTCATGTATCCACCGGAATGACCCCTTTTCAAGCTCTCTATGGCCAACCTCCTCCTTTTGTCCCTATATATTCGATCGGGTCTTCGTCGATTCATGAAGTCGATCAAGCCTTATAAACCAGAGATGAGTTATTGCGACAACTAAAATCTAACCTTGCTACAGTGGCTAATCGGATGAAACAGATGGCAGATAAGAAAATGAGGGATGTCGAATTCAAAGAAGGAGACATGGTGTACTTGCGCTTGCATCCGTACAGGCAATCTTCAGTTTTTAAGCGTGCACATCAAAAATTAAGCAGCAGATATTTTGGACCATATCAAATAATTCAAAAGGTGGGGCCTGTCGCCTATAAGCTCCAGTTGCCAGAGGGTGCCAAAGTCCATTCTACATTTCATGTTTCATTACTAAATAAAGCAGTGGGAGATTCGACAGTGAGCAACACAAAGTTACCTCCTATCAATGATGAAGGTGCACTGGTTTTGGAGCCTAAATCAGTTCTGAACACTAGGTGGCTTAAAAGAGGTAGTACGGTTATTGAGCAAAGTCTAATTCAGTGGAATAAACTACCGACGGAAGAGGCCACTTGGGAAGATACTGCTGTCATTCAGCAACGGTTTCTTTCATTGACCCTTGAGGACAATGGTCCTCTTCCACATGGGAGTGTTGATAAGAAGCTACACAAGACTAGTCCTGCGATCAAACCCAACAGCAAGTACATGGAATATGCATGGGCACGTCATTAGCCATGCAACGTTTGAGATGATTTGAAGCTGACTTCTTCAAATTAGCCGTTGCTTATTTGGTGGAGATCTTTCATAAAGTATTTGTTTTGGGTATATATATTCTGGAATAATAGTCGGGTTGTTGAGATATTGTTAACAACTTGATTTAGCTCGCTCTGCACAAGCCTTGTTTCACGGCTACAACAGGAAGAAAATTAGTTTGTATTAGACTATAAATAAGCTCTTTTATTCAATAAGAAGATCATGAGATTATTAATTCAAAAATAATACTTGTGGTAGTTCTCGCCCAAAGAAGAACAAGCAATTTATTTTGTCAATTCTGCTAGTTTTGACTGGGACCGCTATCAGAATCAGTACGCTGCAAGTGTGCATGGTATTCATTTTGCGATTAAAATCAACCGCCTTCCTCGAGTAGCCTCATCAATTTTAAAAGTTCAAAATATACAAGCTCCATACTTCCCAGATAGTCATCCAAAAGATGTTATCTAGGCAGTGGCGAAGCTACGTGTGGGCTGGGGTGGGCTACAGCCCGTCCAAAATTTTAAAAAATTTACAAAAATACCATATGCCTAATTTATAAAACTATCATTATTTATATTTTTATTTACAATTATAACCACTTCATCATTTACAATATTACCATTCCACTCATTTACATAATAAATTAAGAAAAAGAGAATCTCACTTGTGAAATAAACCGCTCATTTGCATAATAAATGAAGAAAAATGGGATCCCACTTGTGGAATAAAAATACCCAAATAAATTTAAAAAATTCCTTTTTCAAAGTTCAAGAGTCCAGAACGTGCTTCCCTTGGTTTCTTCGCCTTTCTTCAATTCTTCGTCTTCTTCAATTCTCTGGCTTCTTCAGACTTCAATTCTTCGTCTTCTTCATACTTCAATTCTATGTCTTGTTCTGGTAAGAAAATTTATTTTTTTGTTTAATCACTTACAATACATTTATAAACTGTGAGGTAGTAAAAATTCAATTATCTCAGTTAAAATAATTATATACTTGATTAGAAATTAGAAAAATTGATTGTATAAAATTAAATTATTGTTAGATCAAATGGAGACTATAAATTCACTCCAAATATAATGTTAATCAATAATTTGTCAATTAAATTTATTGTTTGGCTTTTGAATTGTGTCAATGTGTTATTGTGATGATTGATGAAGTAGGAACTAACGGTCTATGCTTTTATTAATTTGTTAATTAAATTTATCAGTGATTTTTTTAATTGCTCTTATATTTTTACTTCTTTATTTTTCAGGCGTTAATTAATGTCAAACAATCAATCATTAAAACCTAGAAAAACTCTTCTTGCATTTTTTAAGTAAAAAGATGGTGGTTAGTCATCAAGTGCAGTTCCATATGATGTTGATGATCCTAAATTAGATGAGCAACCCACGTCCAAGTCTCGAAGAGTTGATGCTCAAAGTGAAAATATTACTTCATTAGAACATGATCCGAAGTTACGTAAACCAATATGGACATATCCTGCTAATCAACAAGATGACATCAGGAGAATGTATATTAGCATGGGTCTATATCAACCAAAGTTAGAAGAGTTTCCACCTTCATTTGATGGGCAACAATTTCGTCAATTTCAATACACTTGGTATGCACAATTTCCTTGGCTTGAGTATTCTAAAGAAATTGATGCTGCATATTGTTTTGCATGTTTTCTTTTTGACGAAAAAAAAGCAAAATATTCTAAGTTTACAATTGAAGGGTTTAGGAGTTGGAAGAGAATTAATAATGGAGAGAGATGTTATTTTTTGCATCATGAAGGAGGGCTTAATTCACATCATACTAAGGCTATGCTAAAGTGGGGGTGGTTTAAAGAATTCATCTCAACATATAGATAGAGTCATGAATGCACAATCATCACAACAGATTTTACAGAATAGATTGCGGCTTTAGACCTCAATAGAAGCTGTTAAATGACTTGCAAAGCAAGCATGTGCTTTTAGAGGTCATGATGAGTCCATTAATTCCTCTAATCCTGGAAAAGTTATTGAAATGATAAAGTATTCAGCAAGGATGAATAAAGATACTGTTGAAATTGTCTTGGAAAATGCTCCGGGCAATGCAAAATATACTTCATCCGATATTCAAAAAGAGCTTTTGAATATCATTACCAATAGAGTGCGGCAAAAGATTCGTGAAGAAATTGGAGGTGCAAAATTTTGTGTTCTTGTCGATGAAGCACAAGATGAATCTAAAAAATAACAAATGGCTATTATTTTGAGATATGTTGATTGTGATGGATTTGTTTGTGAACGATTTTTTGAAGTTGTGAATGTGAAAGAAACTAGTGCATCAACTCTTAAAAAAGAAATATGAAATGTCCTTTCTCGTTATAATCTTTTGGTTGAAGATTTACGAGGACAATGATATGATGGTACTAGTAATATGCGAGGTGCATGGAATGGATTGCAAGCATTATTTCGAGAAGATTGTCCATATGCATATTATGTACATTGTTTTGCTCATCGGTTGCAACTTGCATTAGTGAAAGTTTCCAAAGATGTGCCTGATGTATGGGTATTTTTTTCAACTTTGAATTCCATTGTCAATGCTTTCGGTTCCTATTCTAAGCGTCATTCTGAGTTGAAATCTGTTGGGGAGGCTGAAATTATTAATTCGATAGCCTCTGGGGAGCTTGAAACTGGTACAGGAGCTAATCAAATTTGTTCATTACAACGACCTGGAGCAACTCGTTGGAGCTCTCATTTACTTCTGTCAGTAGGTTGATCAGTATGTTTAGTGCTGTTCATGAGTATCTTAAAAAGATGATTTGCAATGGATCGAATAATGACATACGAGGGGAAGCTAAAGGTGTGTATGATGCAATGTCAACCTTTAAATTTGTTTTCATCTTGCATTTGATAAATAAGGTTTTAGGGATAAGTGATTTACTTTGTCAAGCATTACAAATGAAATCTCAAAACATTTTAAATGCTATACATTTAATATCAGCTACAAAATCACTTCTTCAAAGCTTAAGGGAGAATGATTGTGATACTTTTATTAAGAGCGTGATATCATTTTGTGAAAGTCATCATATTGATGTGCCTGGAATGAATGATCGCTATATGAAAGGTGCGATGCGTTCTTGTCAGCAGAGAGATTATGTTACAGTAAAGCATTATTATCGAATTGATTTGTTTAATGCTGTAATAGATTTTCAGTTGATGGAGTTAAATAATAAATTTATTGATCAGACGATGGAACTTCTTACTCTGAGCTCTGCTTTGAATCCTGTTGATTCTTTCAAATCATTCAATGTTGATAACATTTGTAATCTTGCAGAGAGATTTTATCTTCAAGATTTTACTCAATTTGAGATACTTACTTTGAGAAGAGAGTTAGAATGTTTTCATATTGATGTACTTTGTCTTGTTGAGCTTCAATGTATTTTTTCACTTTCTGAATTATGTCAAAAATTAGTTGAGACAAGAAAGTCTCAAATTTACTTTTTGATAAGCAGATTGATTCGTTTAGTGTTGACTCGTCATGTTTCAACTGCAACAATTGAACGAGCATTTTCAGCTATGAAACTTATTAAAACACCACTTCGAAATAAGATGGAGAAGGAGTTTTTATCAAATTTTATGGTTATCTACATTGAAAAAGAATTTGTAGACACTATTGATTCAGATTTGATAATAGATTAATTTAATTCTTGAAAGTATCGCAAGGCACAGCTGAAATAATACTTAATTGTAATTGAATTATTTCTTGAATTTGATGTATTTTCTTATATATTAATGAATTTTTCATTAAGCTTTATATTTTTAGTTGGGATAACATTTGGACTTGGAAAAAAAATTAGCCTTTTTTCTGGCTTCGGCCCTGTATCTAGGAATGAAATTATCATTTGGTTTTTATTGCTGCAATAATCCTATACATGTTAGTAATTTAGTAATGAGATATAGAATCGCAATAGACCAGTATTCTGCTCCTTAAAAGTCAATCGAAGCCCTTCCCGAGGCAGTTTAGACACCGCTGTACCCTGAAATAAGAAATATGACAAGAAACCAGCAAAATAGTTAAGCAACAATCAAATCATCTCTAAACTAATTTCCTACATAACCATCATTCATAGGGCTTGTAGCTTTTTTCATTGAGAAAAATGCAAATGCCGACATCTAGTTTTCCAAACACTATATCAGGTAGCAATAACTTTCAGTGGATTCTAGTTGTCTAGCACCGTCCAGTGAAAATAGCAGTACCGATTTTATATTATCACCAAAATCACACCGTCTAAAAGATGATGACCCAGAAAAACCAAACATAGAAAGAAAATTAAAAGAAAATGAGTGCGAGGAAAATTTTGATAATATCTATCTTAAATTAGCAAAATACAATAAAGTGTTCGGTAAATGATAAGGCCCCTTTATATTTGAATAAGATCCAGCCCATAAGCCCAGGATTTTAACAAGCCCATAGCATATTCAAAGAACTGTGTCAAGAAGATTGTCATCAAAATTTGCTACATGTCATTAACTGGACAGAATAAAAGCCTTGCCACCTGGGCAGACAAATGCAGACAATGCAAAGCAGCTTCATGTGCCCCTACAAATCGAAGGGAAGCTTCAAGGGTTACAGAATAAAAAGCAGATCAAGAGCTGCAAACCACAGCACGGTGCCGCTAAGGGTGAAGACTATAACGTCACACAGAAAGCGCTAAGAAGCTTTCAGTATCTACCCCAAACAATCAAGATTTCAGTCAAAGAACTGCAAGCAGCAATAAAGGTGAAGGCTGCAATACTGCAGAGGAAGAGCCAAGAAAGCAAGCCTACAGTTTCTAGGTACTTCGAACAATCAAGAAACCAAGTGAAGAACTGCAATCGCAGCAAAAGGTTAAAAGGTACACAGGAAGAGCCAAGAAAGCAAGCCTACAGCATCTACGTACTCCAAACAATCAATAAACCAAGCGAAGGACTGCAACCACAGCAAAAGCACAAAAGGTACACAGGAAGAGCCAAGAAGGAATCCTCTCTGCAAGTTTTCTCTTATACAAACTTTAGCTTTATATGTTTGTTTTTGTATAGGATCTCCACAACTTTTCTGTCTTCTTGGGAAGATATTAATTGTTGTCCGCTGATTTTCAAAGAATGGCTTCTGAATTGAAGAATTCTCATGAATTAACTAAGGGCTTAGAACGTGATTTGGCATGAAGCAACGATCAGTATGTCAGCGTTTAAGGAGAAAACAAGAAAAACCTGTACAAACTTGAGAAAGATGAGACCAATAGGGTTATCAAAAGAATTGGTTCATGCTAATCAAGCAAAAAACTCTCTTGAATCAGATTTAGTGGCAAGTCAGAAAGAAATAAAAGGTTTGAAGCTACAATTAACCACTACAGTTAATGAGAAAAATGTGTTAATGAAGAAATTGGATTGTGTCAAGATTGAGAACAAGGAGGCTCAAGTTATTTTTTAATCACAAGGTGAATGAAATGAAAGCTGAACTGGAAGACGTGAAAGAAACGTTTAAGCCTGTTTCTTTAAAATCTGACTTTAATGAAGTTGATGCTTTTATGCAATGCAGAAAAGATGACTTTCCTACTACTCCGCTCTTGGGCGATTTGGAATTTTTTTCAAATGCATCTGATTTTGTAGTTGATGATGTTTTTGCTAGTAAAGGGGAATATCTGAATTTGTGGAACCTGTTACTTCTTTGACTGATGTGCCTACTTCCCCTGCACCTACTAATTCTCCTAGTCTCTTTTAGCTTTTCTAGTAATGGAGATGTGAGAAGGTATGAACTCACTCTTTGGGTGATTGTACAGTCATGTTCTTGTCTGAATAGTCATTTTGTAGGCTACAAAAATAGCAGTTTTGTCACCTTTTGTGTGTAAATAGGAGAGGTAGGACTGTACGTGTATTTTGACATGGAAAGGTTGGCTTCCCTGATCTAACATTATATGTAACTTTGTAAGATAGTGTAGCTTTCCCTTTTCATTGTATATACGAATTATAAGTTTGTGTAAATGTTCTCACCTATTTGTTTCATTTAAAGTTTACTTATATGTTCTTTAACAACCAGACTTAGTTATATATCCTTTAACAACTAGACTGTATTTCTCGAACAAAATCTCTACGATGGCACATTGCTGATTTTAGATTTAAAGCAAAATTTTAAAGACTTGAAAGATCATTTCAATTTAAAGATTTAGAAAGTACTCGTACCTGAAGGCTCAATGCTCGTTGTGAACATAATACTTTCCAGATGATTGAGCATATTGAACTATTCCTTTTTTTTCCCCTCCAAATGCCTAGGATCCTTCTAGGGCTTTAGTGCCTAGAGATTTATCAAAAGAGTTGTTTGGTGCTAATCAAATTGCCATTTCCCACTTGTTTCCAGTACCTTATTTCTCCAATTTTTTGCGTTAGCAAGAATTTTGGTTATCAATCTGTCTTTATCTTTATATCTGTGACAAATATAATACACATGATCTGCATAATGTTTCACAAAGTAAAGTCTCCGAAATTAATTGAAGCCTATATTCTTTCCATGCAAGTGGTTAAAAGCAAGAAATTCTATCAAAATTCTATAACCACTAGGCCAAAATTGGAATAAAGCCAAATTATAATGGTTAAAAAACCTTCGAATAAAAGGGTGAAGGGGAATCTCTAGCCTGCTACCACATACGCTGGAGAATTTTCAACACTGTTGGAGTCCAACATTAAAACCCAACATCTTTTGACTGATGCGTTGACATTAGGAGACATCCCTTGGAAAGGCGTCCTTAAACTTTTCCCTAAGTTTTTCAAGTTTTTGAAGTTTTCGAAGTTTTTCATTATCTAACTAAAATGCATGTAATTGATTTATCCATCAAAGCAAAATCCCCAAAGCAATAAAAAAGCATAGGACAAAATTTCTTACTCGAATAACATTGATTGAAGATAAACCAGTAGAGAACTTTAGACTACAAAAATATATTTACCGCCTAAGAATATAATGAAAGAGATGAATCTATATCTTTCGAAAGGACAAAATTGTTCTTTGAAGAAAATCAAAGGACAACTAAAGTAGGGGAAATATATTTACTACACTTAGGCGGGTGCTAAGAGCCTTACTCAAGTCCTAATGAGATTTTGTTTAATATCAAGGCAGGTGCTAAGAGCTTTAGTAGGACTTAAAAATACGCTAAGAGCTCTAATAAAGTCTTATGACTTGAAAAGGTGCAAAGAAAATTGGATACCAAAATTAATAATTAAGTCCAATCATATGTTGAAAGAGGTCAACAAGTTAGGATTCAATACTTAAAAAATATATAACTGCACTATAAGCAGCAAGTTTGGAAAATACAAACAAGTGAAAAACAATTCAAGAGATAAAAGAAGAAAGAAACCAAAGAAAAAAGAAAAAAGAAAGCGAAGAAGCCAAGAAAGCAAAACTAAGAAGAAAAAGAAGAGCAGTAAGAAGCGAGATATTGAAGCCAATAAACAAACAAGCACAAGTTTTTCAGCTTTTTAGACTGATCCAAGTACTTGTTGCACAAGCAAATTGCTCAAATTTATTGTCACAACAAGCGTTAAACAGCACCCCAGGGATCAAGATTAGAAAGTAAGCATACAATAACAGTTAGAAAAGGAAGCTGCTTTATGATTTTTACATCTCACCTCTCCGAAACCAAACAAATGAGAAGAGTCAAACACATTTGAAAAAAAAATGAAAGAAAGAAAGAAAGAAAAGCACAGTGACTAACCTGTTACCCTCACAGGTAGGGCAAAGACAAGGATTGATGAAAACAGGATCGTACAAAGGCGACCACTCAATAGTTGCATTTCCTTTGCATAACTTGCAAATATAAAACCCTTTTCCTTTACAAACCCCACAAGGCATCGCAAACTTTTTCTACAAATATACAAAATAGAAATAACAGTAAGTATTAAAAAAAAATGGAAGAAAATATGACTGAAGAGAGACGCGCTTCTTGCTTTTACCCGTTTTGCTTCACTGGCAGCACGAAGTGCCCCCAGAGTGATAGTGGAAGCCACATTGAGGGTGACAAATCCACCAAAGATTATTGCAGCAGTTGCGCCTAAGAAGCCAACCTGCTTCGGTATCATCCTTGCCCTCTGATTTCTCACAGGACTTTCCTCAAACAGCTGCAGTGCGCGACACTTCGGTTTGGACTTTGGGTTAACCCGTTAGCACACTCCCGGTTTGTCTCTCCCGAGCTTCTGGCAATAAAGAAACGCAACGTCTTTTGTAGTTTATCCTATCCAAGGTAATATCATCCTGGTCCCTAGATTTTAGAAAAAAGGAAAATGAAGACATATTTATGCTCTTACTCTGATTCGTGCCGCTAGAAAGTGGAATTCGCTAAAAAAATCCTAATCAAAGTCAACAATTTTGCTTTATTTTTGGGATTTATTAGTTTCCAAACATTCACGTTATTGATATCTTTATTTATGATTTTGTCTAGGTTTGGAGAGCCAACCTTTGAAAATCGTTGGTAATTATAATTTAACAAATCAATTATTTAACTTCCATTATAAATAAATTTATATGAGTATTTATATGTTTCAATTTAATTAATGATAATTAAATCTCCTCATAGATCACACCCATGTGATCTGTGTTTAATATCACACATCTTATTTTTAATATACAAAATTTTATCTTTTACCAGTTAAACTAACTAGTTTCACCCAAAATTCAAAAAATAAGTAAGTGATTTGCTTGAAATGTAGAGAGCTAAAAATTACTAAAATTTCTGTAGAACCTTTAGGTGCTATTAACAAATTAAGCAACCTTAGATTCTGTTCAAGATCACCAACCAAATAGTCAAGATGCTTCAAGAAAGATTTCTATCGAATATGACTTAAATGAATCAATGGAATTGATGATTGTTAATCAACTAAGAATTAAGAAAACAGAAGAACTGAAAGGAACAAAAGAACAAAGAACAAAAGGATTTAACGTGGTTCAGCTAGATCTCTCTAGCTTACATCCACGGGAGGGCAAATCATGATCAGCTTTCACTGATTCTCAAGATGATTACAGAGCAATGCATTGGAGCTTAATACAAGATCTAGGCTGCTTATATATTCTAGCCTTTTCTCTCTCTCTACTCTCGAATCAGTTGCACCAGAACCAGCTGCCTCTCAACAGCTTCCTAACAAACCCAGAAATTCCCCAGCAACTCATGTGAGCTTCTCGTGCTTTTAACGGCTTTTAATAAACCATCTGAGCTTGATTATAACCACGTGATGAACGCATGCCTCACTTAAGTTAAACGGCAAGCTTGTGTGTCGTTTGGATGAGTGTTTAATTCACTTGTCAAAACGCCTATATTCTTGTCGTTTTGGCTTAAGTGATTCCAGCTTCAAAGCGCAAGGTCCTCTGTTGTTTTGAGTTTCTGGATTTGCTTTCAATCACAACAATTCTCCACCTTGAAACAAATCATCCTGATCATCCCCCTCATTTCCAGAATGAATCAGTAGCATCCAAGTCCAGCTATGTCCAAACATATCTTGAACTTAGCTGTAGTGACTACTTTAGTTAATAGGTCAACATGGTTTCTGTCTGTATGTATCTTTACCATTTTAACCACACCCTTGGAAACCACATTTCTTATGAAATGTAGCTTGATGTCGATGTGCTTTGTTTTTTCATGATGAGCTGGGTTTTTACTCAGGTAGATGGCATTTGAGCTATCATATAATACCTCCACTGACTTTTGATTCATCCCCAGTTCTGAGATTAAGCCTTTTAACCACAAGGCTTCCTTGACTGCTTCAGTGGCTGCTGTATATTCAGCTTCTGTTGTTGATAAAGCAACAACATATTGAAGACTTGCCTTCCAGTTGATTAAGCAGCCATCCAGCATGTACATATGTCTTGTAAGAGATCTTCTTCTATCTAAATTCCCTGTAAAATCAGAGTCAACAAATCCACATAACCCTTTAGATTTGCTTTCTGATCTTCCATACACCAGCCTAAAGTTCAGGGTTCTACTTAAGTATCTCATCACCCATTTTACAACCCTCCAGTGTTCTTTTCCAGGTGAGACCATATATCTACTAACTACACTGAGAGCATGGGAGATATCTGGCCTAGTTAGAACCATGGTATACATCATACAACCAACAGCATTAGCATAAGGGATCTTATCCATTTTTTTACTTTTCTTCATCTGTTTTTGGACATTGCTGACAGGAGAGCTTAAAATGTGTAGCCAGAGGAGTCATCACAGGTTTACAGAAGGTCATACCAAAGGTTATCAGTACCTTTTTCATATATTTTCCCTGAGAGATGAACACAATGCCTTTGCTTCTGTCTCTTTTGATTTCCATTCCCAATATCTTCTTTGCTGGCCCCAAATTCTTCATATCAAATTTAGAACTCAACATATTCTTCAAAGCTTCAATTTCACCCACAAGTAACTAACATGTCATCTACATATAGTAACAGATATATGTAGAGGCTTGAGTTTATTAACTTGTAATACACACAGCAATCAAAACTACATCTCAGGTATCGATGAGACAGCATGAACTCATCAAACCTGAGATACCATTGCCTTGGAGATTGCTTTAAGCAAACATGATCTGGTTTCTCAGAATCCATATAGCCCTCAAGTTGAGTTATGAGAATTTCTTCCTGTAACCTTCTATGTAAGAATGCAATCTTGACATCAAATTAATCAAGCTCTAAGTCATAGCAGCTTTAAAGAAGACTTTTAAAATCAACTCCTTCCTTCTGAGTATACCCCTTATCCACAAGCCTAGCCTTATACCTCCTAGGTTTACCAGCTGTTAGGCCTTCTTTGATTTTGAAAATCTATTTGTAACCCATTATCTTTTTGTTACCAGGCTTCTTAACTAATATCCATGTGTTATTCTTCTTAAGAGAGGCTATTTCCTCATTCATAGCTACCTGTCATTCTGATCTGTAAGAGCTTTGAATTGCTTCAGCATAACTCTTAGGTTCATCTTCTTCAATGTCATGGGATGCAGCCAATACATATGCTATTAAATCAATATATCTATATCTCTGAGGTGGCTTTATTTGTCTCTTTCCTCTATCTTTTGTCAACTGATAGCTTTGTACTTGAGTTTGCCTTCGAGATTTTGGTTGAGAGTCATTTGTCTCTTCATGATTTTCACTGTCTTGGTCTGAATTTTCATCTTCCTCAGATGTCTTTACACTAGGTTGCTCTACCTTAAACTAAATCTCATTATGTTCTTGTGATTTCTGAGCTTTGACCCCAGCATCCTTCCTGGTCTCCAAAACAACTTTTTCATTAAACACCACATCTCTGCTTATAATGCACCTTGGAGGTTCCACATCAGTGCACCATAGTTTATATCCTTTAACTCCATCAGGATAACCTAGAACTAACCTTTTAGAGCCCTTGGTGCCAAATTCCCTTGATTGACATGTGCATAAGCAGGGCATCCAAACACTTTGAGATTATCATAGCTTGCTGGTTTCCCATGCCACATCTCAAATAGAGTCTTAAAGTCTAGAGCAGCAGAAGGACTCAGATTTACCAGATAACATGCTATCAATAAGGTTTCAGCCCATAGGTTTTTAGGAAGTTGAGCTTGAACCAGTATGCATCTTACCTTGTCCATCAAGGTTCTATTCATCTTTTCTGCCAATCCATTTTGGTGAGGTGTTAACCTCACTGTTTTGTGCCTTGTTGTCCTTTCATTTGCACAGTAGTTGTCAAATTGTTGATTGCAGAACTCAAGTCCATTATTTGTTGTCAATTTCTTTACCTTTTTTCCAGTCTGATTTTCAACTAAAATTTTCCATTCTTTGAACTTTCCAAAGACTTGATCTTTTTGTTTCAATACATAAACCCAAACCCTCCTTAAATAATTATCAATCACTGATAGAAAGTAGTTGTTTCCTCATAATGAACTGGTCTGTACAGGTCCCCAGAGATCAGAGTAGATGTAGTATAGGATGCCAAGAGTTTTGCTTGTTGATTTTTTAAAACTGCTTCTTGTTGATTTTCTAAAAATGCAGTCTTCACAAAAATCCAACTCTTCTATCTTATCATTTCCCAGAACTTCTTGATTTTCGAGCTCTTTTAACCCCTTAACACTCATATGCCCCAATCTCAGATGCCACAACCTAGTGTTTTCCTTACTAGTGCTGACAATCACATCAGACATCCTTGTAATTGCTTCCCCATCTAGGACATATACTCCATTTCTTTTTTATCCCTTCATCACTACCTTAGAACTCTTCATAATCAACAACCTTCCAAATTCAAGCTTAATACTAAACCCATTCTGATCCAGCGAACCTAGTGAGATCAGGTTCCTTTTCAGATCAGGAATATATCTGACCTCTATAAGCTTTCAGATTGTCCCATCATGAAGTCTAAGATTCACATTCCCCATGCCTATGACTCTACATACAGCATTGCTTCTCATCATTACTTTTCCCCATGTATGTCATGGTAATCAAAGAAGTAACTTTTAAATTGGCACATGTGAAAGGTACAACCAGAATCGAGGATCCATTTTCCTCTCTGGAGATCTTCTGTAGCCACACATACACCAGCAGATTCATAACCCTCTTCTTCAACAGTAGCTGCATCACCATTTTTACCCTTTTTCATGTTCTTTAACTCTGGGAAGTCTTTCTTGAAATGACCTTCTTTATGACAATGAAAGCATTTTAAGTTTTGGGATTTAGACTTATCTTTCTTTTGTTTTTTCTTTTTTCCATCATTCTTATTAAATTTTCCTTTAACTGATAACCCTTCAGCATTCATCATATTTCCAGATTTTTCTTGTAACCCTCTTGTATTTAAGGCAGCTTTAAATTCATCTAAAGATGAAGTTTGTCTTTCATACATAAGGGCATCAACAAAATTTGAATAAGATTGGGGTAGAGAACTCACCAGAAGTATAGCCTTTCCTTCATCATCCAGCCCCTCATCAATGGTTTCAAGAGTATCACAAATTTTGTTGAACTCATCGATATGATCATCAAGAGAAAACCCTTTTGCCATCTTCAAAGTGAACATCCTTTTTTGATATACAATCTATTGGCCACAAACTTTGTCATATAAATCTTTTCAAGTTTGGCCCATATATCAGCCACAATCTTCTCTTTGGTAACCTCCCTTATAACAAAGTCACCAAGACTCAATATAATGGTGCTTCTAGCCTTCTTGTCTATCTCAGCAACCACTTCAGGTGTCTTTGAGGATAATACTTCTTTCCCTTCCTTCTTGGTGACAGGTTCAATGGCATCTCCTAACCCCTGTGTCATCAGTAAAGCTTCCATCTTAACCTTCCACATGTTGAAATCATTCTTACAAGTAAACTTCTCTAGATCAATCTTGGTAGATGCCATACTTGTATCTGGGTTGAAGACCAAGCTCTGATACCAATTGTAGAACCTTTAGGTATTATTAACAAATTAAGCAACCTTAGATTCTGCCCAAGATCACCAACCAAATAGCCAAGATGCTTCAAGAAATATTTATATCGAATCTGACTTAAATGAATCAATGGAATTGATGACTGTTAATCAACTAAAAATTAAGAAAACAGAAGAACTGAAAGGAACAAAAAGGATTTAACGTGGTTCAACTAGATCTCTCTAGCTTACATCCACGGGAGGGCAAATCATGATCAGCTTTCATTGATTCTCAAGATGATTACAGAGCAATGCATTGGAGCTTAATACAAGATCTAGGCTGCTTATATATTCCAGCCTTTTCTCTCTCTCTATTCTCGAATCAGTTGCACCAGAACCAGCTGCCTCTCAACAGCTTCCTAAGAAACCCATAAATTCCCTAGCAACTCACGTGAGCTTCTAGTGCTTTTAACGAACCATTTGAGCTTGATTCTAACCACGTGATGAACGCATGCCTCACTTAAGTTAAACGGCAAGCTTGTGTGTCGTTTGGATGAGTGTTTAATTCACTTGTCAAAACGCATGTATTCTTGTCATTTTGGCTTAAATGATTCCAGCTTCAAAGCACAAGGTCCTCTGTCGTTTTAAGTTTCTGGATTTATTTTCAATCACAACAATTTCTTTTAACTAAATCAATGATTCGGTCACCCTCACTTCCTCATTCCTTATAGTTTTATATTCTTTAAGAAGTATAATTTTTCAATTGAGCACTCACGCTCAACTCATCTTTTTGTATTCACCAAAAGAAACTATAGGCAATGCGTCCTCTTACCAAAGATACATAAATACTACTAAATTTTTTTAACTAAATCAATGATTTTTTTTTCTTTTTTGGTCATTTAGGGACTTGGTTGCTTCAAAATTGTCATGGTAAACTAGCTTCCAAAAAGTTGAATTTTTTTTTTTTAGTTAATGTTCTTTTACAGAAAAATGTTGGGAGCCAAATGTTATCTTGTTCCAGTGGTTTTATTCTTCTGTAGCAAGACTGGTGGGGTCAGCTAGTGAACAGGTTTGATTTGATCCTAACCCACGCGCTTCGAGCGTGTGGATATTCCCCTCTCGCGAGTCGCGAAACCTACAATACGGCGCCGACTTAAAAAAATTCCAATTCATTTCAAAATTCAAAATAAAAAAAAATTAACGAACCCCAAGCCTTACACGTCAGCAATAATCGAGAGACGCCTATATATTACCTCCATCACCACGCCTTCTCAGCTCTCCTCTCTCGCTTGGGCTGAACGAACCCTAGAAGAGGCTGCTCTTTCTCTCCTTCTCTGTGTTAAAATCATTTTAATTAATCACTTCTAAGTCTTCAAATCTGATTAATTAGAATCATAAGTTACCGTCAATTAATCAAATCGGACGATTCGGAGTTGCTGGTAATTATCTAAATCGAGCTGTCATCTTTTTTCCTTTTGTGAACTTTTGACCTATCCTCCTGTCATCTTACGGTCGGATCTTCTCGATTTCTGTGTATATCGATTCAATATTGCGATGGAATTAGTTTTTTTTTTACTTTTGATTGGATTCATTTCTTAAATTTTCCTTTTTTCATTTGTTTGGATAGTTTTTTGTTGCAGCGGGTGAATGGGCGGTTGTTAGGTTACTCTAGAGCTGGATTTTTGTGATTTTGATTTTGGTTAAGCAAGTTTAAATTATTGGAATGAAAAGGAGTTTATTTGTTAAAACAAACAACGCGTCTATTCATTTTGATGCATATTTGTATTTTTTACAATGTAAATTTTGTGATTGAATTGCCTTCTCTTTAAAGTTATCAGAATATAACGAATTTTCTGTTTCGGAAAGGTGTATTGAAGCATACAGGTAGGGATGATTTTTTTCATCTTCATTAGCTCCTAATGTTGTTGCCTGAATTCATTGGTGATCTTAAATGTCCTAGCAAGTGAAAAGGTTGGAAGAATACTGGAAACTAAGTTTATGGTAGTGTGACTTAATGATGAATTTCTTTATCCAATGCATTTTCTTGAGGTAAATGCATATAGCAGAAGATTATATTAAGTTTCTAGTGTTGGAGTTTCAATTGTACGGCAGCAAAAATTGTGTGTGTTAAGATATCGGCTCATGAGGTGTAAGATGGTGCTCCCTAGAGGTAGATTGATCAAAAAGATTTGTCCGATCAAGTGATTTGGCAGGTAGACCTGTTAAGTTCTGTAGCTACTTTGCTTGATTTCCGTATGCTAATATGCGATTTGGCAAGCTTTTGTAATCATTCATTTGTAAGATAGAAGACTAAAACGGAAAATGGATCTTTTTTGGATGATTGGCTGTGATTCATGAGTTTAAGTCAAGGTGACTCCGAATGCAAAAGAATGATTTTGATTTAAATATGAGAGAGCTCATTTAGATTGTGGTCGAGGATGGTGCTGTAAAAATCTTATCATGTGACTTTTCCAATGCAGATCATGCTTGTTATTTGGATTCACCAACAATGCTTTGGTACTAAAAACTGGTAACTTGATTTACCAGTTCTTTCTCCGTCCTGCCAATGCTTTAGAGCTTTTATGTTGATAGTCATATCCAATTCCCTTGGTTTTGATTCCAATTCCCTTGGTTTTGATTCCTACAAAAAGGATTATCTCATGGGGCATCTAGCCAGGGTTTGCATCTGGCTCATTGTACTTGTGTAGAATCTTTTCATCATTTTATTCATTTTATGTTGCTTTGGGTAACTGTTCCATTTATGAGAGAAATTGAATTCAATCATTTTTCTTTGAGTATATTTGTTGTACAATAATGTGATAGCGTATGATATTCCAGTGCTCTTACCAATCCATTTCTGTTCTGGTACAATACCTTTCATATCTATTGATGAATCTTAGCTACTATAGCTTGTGCAAATACTTATGTTTCTATGGTCTTTTGTGGTTCTAATCCTTCAGTTGCCGCTTTGTGAGAGTTGCCAGACTTTAGTGTTTGTGTATATATTTGAGACTGCAACATGCCAAAGGATAGAAGGGATCGTTCTGTGTCCATTGATAGATGCAATGCATCTCCTTACCCATGCAGTTCTAGTCGTACTCAGAAGTCCTCTGCCAAAATTCTATTGGAAAATGATGAAAATTTGAAAGAATGGGAAGAGGCCAGGTGCCCTGTTTGCATGGAACATCCTCATAATGCAGTTCTCCTCCTATGCACTTCCCATGAGAAGGGTTGTCGTCCTTTTATGTGTGACACAAGCTACCGCCATTCGAACTGCCTGGATCAATTTCGCAAGTCATTTGCGGAAACTTCATCCGTGACTGTGATGTCACAGGTAGAAGAATCTCAACCCTCTCCTGCAGATGCATCAGTTTTGACTTCAGAAGCAACAGCTACTGGTTTCCTAGAAGAAAGAAGTGAGGAAGGATCCTCTATGCCACATTCTTTGTCTTGTGAGAAGAAAACCCGGCCAAAGCTAGTGTGTCCCCTTTGCCGTGGTGATGTTAAAGACTGGATTATTGTGGATGCTGCTCGTAGGTTTATGAATGGGAAGACCAGAAGTTGTTCTTGTGAGACATGTGATTTCAGCGGGACATATACAGATCTCAGAAAACATGCTAGGGTTGACCATCCGCTCGTGCGGCCATCTGAGGTTGACCCAGAGCGGCAGCATAATTGGAGAAGATTGGAGCGCCAGAGGGACCTTGGGGACTTGCTTAGCACACTTCAGTCTTCTTTTGGTGAGGAGAGGGATGAGAGCAGTGTTTTGCCAATTGATGATGGTGGTTGGCTCACTGTATTTTTTCTTATAAGAGTGTTTAGGCCTGGTTCTAGTACAAGGAGAAGCAGCTGGTCTGGTAGCTCAAGGGCCAGAGCGCACCTGAGTATTAGAAGGCGAACTTCCCAACTTTGGGGGGAGAGCTATGATGGAGAAACAGGATCTTCTTCCAGAGACGAGGACAATGAATCATCAGATGGTGGTTCAGTTCCTCTGAGGCGCAGTGAGCGCATTCGGAGGCAAACAACTCCGGACAATCAGCCTTAGTTGCAAACTCTGTGGAATCTGTCTGTATAATCATTTTGTTTGAGGGCTTAAACAGTAAGTGTTGTCAAATTTTTGTTTTTTGCTCTTAGATTAGCAAAAGCTGTTAGATATTAGAAATGTCTTTTGACTTGGGCAATTTGTATGTGTTTCAGATGGTGGAACAGAGGAAGAGAGATGGAAGTTCTGCCTACATGAGTGTTGGCGTCTGTCTGTACCACTTGGTATGGAGCCGATTTGCCTGATGTGCTGGATATTCCGATGATTGATTAAAACTGTAATTTATAGAAACTTTTAATTAATCTATATATTTTTTCTTCAGCAGCTCTTTATTATATATATATATATTCATATATATTTTTAAATTTGCATTTGTAGCTGCGCTTTTTATGTCGAGTGTCTCCTTGAACAGCTGAGCTTGAAATAAATTTTTTAAATTTGCGGCCTTGCAACTACTACCGCTTAGTTGAGGGGAGGGCGGTTTCTAGTACGCATTACTGGGCCGACGGGAACAGCTCACATTTCTAATACGCTGGCTATTTTATCAATTGTGTGGGGCGTTAGCTGCTGCGTGTGGCTACCTAATTCGATTGAAGCGAATTACAGAAATCGCCAAACCCATTGTCCTATGACACAATCTTGATTAGTTTGGATTCCTTTGTCCATCTATATGACTCGCGATGAAACAATAGTCATCTGAGAATATTGATAAAAGAAGACAGTTTTTTCCCATAAAATTCAATAAATAATAAAAGTGTTAATTTATTTGTATTGCAACAAATTTTAAAATTTTATTGCACACCATTCCAATAATGATGAATGAAGTCAACCTTTTCCCATTGAATTCAATAAATAACAAAAATGTTAATTCGTTTGTGTTGTAATAAATTTTAAAATTTGAATACCTATTTGTGTCATTCCAATCGTTGGACTTCGTCCCATTCATTAACATCATAAATGTCGCATCACTTCAATTCTTTAGACAAGTTCAATTCTTTAGATAAAAAAAATTTGAGATGGGGTTAACATGGCAGCTTTTTTTTTTTCTTTTTTTCTTCTTTTTTATTTTATCTTTTTCCCTCTTTGTAACTGTTTTCATAACATCAACTTGTACATCAATTCATTCGGTAAGTAATATTTTTTTTTTAACTGGTTACACACCGGATACTATATTATATAGATATTTATAATTGTTATTACAGCAGATTAATATACTGATATTTACAATTAGATATATACTTAGAATTTATATTATTATATTTTCATTTTATTAAAGTACATGTCCGCATTTAAACGACCTCTCCATAGCGAGAACGATCTACTCCACTGATTTCGCAAGAGAAACACATTTAATATTCACAATACTTTTATGCTGAACCGTCATTTCTCACACTCATGAAAGAATCTTCAACCACTCGCCCAAGAGCCGAGAAGAATACTTGAAAAAGAAAAGGCAGACTCAATGACTGTAAAGTTGTCCGAGTTCAAATTCGAAACATACGACACTTTAATGTAGAACAAGGGAAAAAAATGTTTTATATATATATATACATACACACATATGATTAAAGTACTGGAAAAGTCTATGAAAGCTTTATAATTGTAGAGTTTTAAAGATTTGTAATTTAAAATACTTAAATCGTATGGTTTATATCTTTTTTTTGGATATTACCGTACTTTAAAATTTTAGATTAAAATATTTTTATATATAAATAATTTTTTGATTCGCGACTTAAAATGTTTAAACTACACAGTTTATGTATTTTTTCGGACATTCCCATATTTTAAAATTTTAAATTAAAATATTTCTAGGTAGAATAATAAACACATTACACAAAACAAATAAACAACTAACAACTTATTTTGTTATATGGCTTTAGTCACGGTAACTTACGTGATTCTTCTAAAATCATTTGATGAAAATTTAAGGTTATGAAAATAATATAATTTTTCTATTTTATATATCTACAACTGTTTTATGATCGTGAAAAAATCATATAGTTTACATAATAATATATGGTATTGCTATATTTGTCCCATTTATTTAAATCTTCTTTCCTCTCTCTCTCTCTCATTCGAAAAGTTTAAATCGAAGTATAATAAGAAATAAAAAGAATAACCAAAAAGAAGAAAGAACCAACTTTTCTTTCTTCTTGCATATTCATTCATTCACTTGCCTGCATTCCTCGAAAGTCCCAAACCTTTTCTCTCTCTTCCCAGAGGTCAGAATATGCATCTCTGAGAAGATTTTTTTTTTTTTTTGAGGAATTGAAGTGAGTCGATAAGAAATTTGCCTGTGTCAGCGAAATGGTGTCAGCACAAATCTCATCTTCAATCTCTGAACATGATAGTATTAACGAAACCCAGGTGGTGTTAAACGTTTACGATCTCACCCCTGTCAATAGTTACACCTATTGGTTCGGTTTTGGGATTTTTCACTCCGGTATCGAAGGTTTCTTTGCCCATCTCTCTATTTTTCTTGTTTTTTCTTTCTATTTTTGTTTCTTTATGTGCTTTGTATGTTTTCGTGATCTGGGTTTTGCGCCTTTTTTTGGCTTTATTTGCTAATTTTTAATTAATGGATTCGCTGGGGCTATAGTTAGATCTTTATTGCAAAGAAAAAAAAAAGTTGTAACAATAAGTAACAGGCATGCTTTTCACGTGTCTGTAGTTCAGTATTTCTCTTTCCTTGTTTAAGGGAGTGCTCATTGCTCAATTTTGGAGGTGTGATGCTATGTTGTCTTTAGTGACAATGGGTAGGCCTATTTAGTCAGCTGGTGCCTTAAGATTACTAGTGCTGATTATCTATTTTGCTTCGATCAAGCAAAATGACTTTGTTGATTGTACGTAGTTGTGTGAACAATTAACCAAGTATACTGCTGTAGGTTAGCCGACAACAGTTGACCATGAAAGCTGGGTGTTTGTTCTTGAACTGGGAAAAAAGACGTTTTTGAAATGTTTGAATTGGTGCTCTGAGTTTTGCTTTCTTTCGGTTACTAGAGCCTCCAATGATACTTGGTTTAAGTAGATCAGTGCAACTTCAAATTTTGAAATATTGATAATATTGGGAATAAATGCTGGTCATTTGGATTATCACAATCATTGATGGGGGTGTGCCTACATGGAAGGGGGATAGGACGTACTATGGGAATGATAAAGTTTAAAATGACCAATAGCGAATATATTTGCTGGTTTCTAACACATGTTTCATTCATGAAAGAACTATTGATTAGAATCTCCAAGATTTGTTGGACAGGAGCAGATAATGATTTGGAATTGGTCTCAAAGGAGATTACTGGGTTAGGTCTCTTGCATTGGGAATTTAGGGGACGAATCTCCCTCAAACCAACTTTGGAGGAGGATTAATTTAATTTGTGTTTGTGCTTGGGGTTTGGTGGGGAAAAACATGGTGATTTGGAATTGATGAATTATGTTTTGTGATTGATAGAAGTCCATAAAGTTCTGTTACATTGTTAAAGGTGTTTTCTGATCGTTAAATCCATCTGGATCTACTACTCTTCCAAAAGGCATGAATTCATTTAATTTGAATTTTTATTTCAGTACTAGTTTTGAAATTTCCTATGTTGAATCCAATAAACTTTTAACATCTGAATCGTGCATACGAACAGTTCATGGAAAGGAGTATGGATTTGGAGCTCATGATTTTCCAGTTAGTGGAGTTTTTGAAGTTGAACCAAGAAGTTGCCCTGGATTTATTTACCGATCCTCTATTCTGTTGGGCCGCATAAATATGCCTCCCTCTGAATTCCGGACATTTATTGAGTGTACAGCATCTGAGTATCATGGAGACACTTATAACCTTATCTCAAAGAATTGCAACCATTTTACAGATGATATTGCATGGAGATTGACTGGCAAACACATCCCTGGGTGGGTGAATCGGCTGGCCCGGCTAGGTACAAAGAATTCTTCCTGTTTTCATCTTCCAATGTTTGTAATACAGCAAGTGATCTCTACTAACTACCAAATGAAGTTGCTTTCAAAGAAAATATGACTCATTTGTAGGCATATTCATCTTAATATTACAAGCATTTCCTATATCTATTAATCTTTTGTGTTTCATAGCCATACCATATTATCTGAAATGCACTTTCCTAGATTTCAAAAGAAATAGCCTTTAACTCATAATAATCCAGGATCGACTTTTCTTTTTCCAAAAATGGTTTCGTATCTGTTTTCATTATTTTTCCCTAAAAGTTGAACGCAGTTAAATTTTAACCGAATGCAA
This sequence comes from Citropsis articulata, assembly GCA_030449925.1. Classification (NCBI taxonomy): domain Eukaryota; kingdom Viridiplantae; phylum Streptophyta; class Magnoliopsida; order Sapindales; family Rutaceae; genus Citropsis; species Citropsis articulata. Next base: position 18,579,811 of record JASUUH010000121.1, on the reverse strand, counting down.
CTAATGTTCCAAACTTCAGGTGCCTTATGCGGTTGTCTACTTCCTGAAAGCCTTCAAGCAACTACTGTTAAGCAGCTACCTGAGTACCACGACTGTACAGGTTAGTGTCTCTTCTTATGAATCCTTTCTCTTCTTAATATTGTTTAGCTTGATCAGTGCCCTGTCCTTTTTACAATTACTACCTACTTTTTAATATCAGCAACATTTTTGTTGCCTTTTTGGGTGGTTTTCTTCCAGAAGAAGATGGAAGTGAATCATTGTCAACTGCGACACCCCGCGAGTCAACAGAAATGGATGATAACGATCAAGAGAAACTCTTGGTAACACCATCAGCTGGCACTGGGGAAGTTGCTTTTGTCAAAGAGGCCACCAAGTGAATTTAAGCTGATTCCGAGGTGAAAGAATTGGCCTTTGGAACTGCTGTTCTAATCTTTATTGATTATGGCTTCTTGGAATGAAGAACCTGCATCCCAGTTTTCGGAGGACAAATTGCCGGAAATGATTTACCATCAGTTGCAAGCGTGATTGCTCGCTGGAATGTTTGATTTTTGTCTTTCAGATTCCCTTTTTTTGAATCATTTTTCCTTCTCTTTCCCCATTCTTTTGTTTGGTTGTCAGGATGAAGAATTTGGAACTAGCAAATAGTTGGTTGTAACTGGTGAATTTTGCGAGTGCTCTGTGATTAGTGTGAGCCTCTTAGTGTTTGATGTAGGAATGCGTCTCCTGTCTGTGGTACATGTAATTTGACTCTGAGATTGGAGGCATTTTTGTGAACTTCTGGAAACATTTGTCAGAAACTTCCTGTTAATGCATCTTAAAAATAACTGTAAATTTTGTACCGTAATAGCCTTCCAATTTCCTTCCCGAGATTGTTCTCGCTAATTCACACTCTACCGTGGCCTTCAAACCTTAAAGCCAGGGACAGCATAATATGATGTAGAGTTTGGTAACTGACTATTGAGTTGGTATGACTTTTAATTTTTAAGGTAATTTTCAAATAATTTACAATAAAATTTATTATGCTTGCTCAATATAATTTTTTAAAATTTTTTTAATAAAATTATCGAATGTAATATAAGTTTTTTAATTAAATAAAGCTTCAAAAATACAGCTGCGAATATCAAACACTTTACGAGCTACGGTTGCCCAATAACGGCAGCGCTCAATGGCAACTTGATTTTGCACTAATGCTTACAGTTTGGAACGCATCAGCAAGCAAATGAAGCAGCTTCAACCTAAACTGCCTTTGATTTGTATTACAAAGTCAAAGCTTGCAAGCTGCTAGTTGTTCTTTCCAACTAGGAATTGAATTCACTCACTGAATCTTTTCTAAAATCGGCCTATATGCCGAAAATATTTTAGTGGCATTTAAACGGAGTAATTTTATCCCAAGTCACCATTGATTGCAAAGTCCCAAGATCTAGCTCTAGTGGAAAGCTGCTACCAGATACAAATTTCAGTATGCGTGAGTTATTCTTGCACGTTAATTGATCTTACTACGAAAAAAAAGGGTCAAAGTTCTATTGTTCATTCGTACCAAGCCTGAGATCAGAGCACTTTGAGTGCAATACTTTTAAGGGTGATTTACGCTAGATCTCAAAACTTTTGGAAAGGGTCATCAAGGCCACACTACGGGCTCAAATTTCCCTTTACAAACTAAGCTCACGTGTTACCGTGGCTTTGGCTCAAACTTATTAATGTCAGAACCAATTGCCAAGGTACTACCACAGGAAGTTCCAGAGCTACTCAGCCAAACATCATAGAATCAATCCTGGACGAATCATCTCACCGCAGGCAAACTCGGCCAGTGGAAAACAGCAATTCATACTTCAGTGTAGTGTTTCTGGGAAATCATATGAAACGCACAATTTGAGTAAAATATAGGATTAATGATCTAAATTGCCAAATTAATATAGCTTACTAACTTCAAACAGGAAGGGTTTGACAACGCAAATATATGTTCTCATAGATAATCATTAGCAGTTTCCTCCAGAAGCAAAACAGTTAAACAATATCAAACGCACGAGTACTGATAGGAAATGCATGGACTAATGTCACCATATCATGTATACCACACCCAGAACTATTATGAGCCACTAAAATTTCTTCCTTACAACTATAAAATAATTTTGTCCCCTTCACATTTCTTGCTCTTCCAATTTGTCCCTCAAGACTTGGAGGTGTCATGAAGAGCATCCCTCAAGCCCCAGTTTAGTTGTTAGCCAAGCACAGACCGCGTCCATCTCTTCAGGACAGGTGTAGTGGCCAAGGCTGCAGTCGAACAAAGTAATCAAAACTTATTTACTATTATGTATCAAAATCAAACAAACAAGTTTTGCAGGGATTACTTACCCACTGTAAGCTTTGAAGATCACATCCTCAAATGCATTTGAAGTCAAGGCTTGCGAGGATTTCTCACCAAATTTATACTGAACCACATCATCACCTGCAACCAACCATGCCAAAATCAATTCGTCAACAGTTGCAGCTTACTTCATAATTACAAAGCCAGTGCAGAAACCAGGGCAACCATTCAATGATGCAAGGCTGCATAAGCGACTACAAAGTACAAACTGCCAGTGAAGATATAGAGTAATTGATAACAATTGTTGAAAATTCTTTAGACAAACAAATGGCTAGAAGAAGATATAGAAAGGAGAAAAAAGTTACTGCTGCAAAACATTATGAGATATGTTATCAAAAAATAAGTCTGAAACACAAGCTAAGGTGATGATACGGTTAACCATAGCTACTCAAGAACCTAATTGGGCATATCTGAATATGGTAAATGCCAATTACAGAAAATCAGCTTTCAATGGGATCAGAAATTAGGCTTCCGATTGGCAGTATTTTGACTATCAACATATCATTGTCTTGTTTATCAATTATTTGAGCCTCAATTAATTAACAATTGAAACAGAAAAAAGAAAATTGGAAGTAATAAATAAGAAAGAAGAAGAAATCATTCAGTCTACATTGACTATTGCAATTCGGTTTTCTAATGTATATCACGTATTGATAGCAGAAAAGAGAGTGGCACCGGGAACCAAGATGTTGATTTTGGACCACTAATTGTAGTGACCAGAAACATATTTCATATTCTGTCCTTACATTCTAATGTCTAGTTGAGTAAAATACTGCTCAGGCCATGGCCCTTTGAGATGCCAAGCTCTAAGCTTGAAAAACAAATAAGTGAAACCTAGTCCAACAACAAAATTAGTTGAATAGATTGTTCATGTGGCATCTTGGGTCACATCAAATTAATTGAAATGCATTTATTCTGTTCGTGAGTCATCTCGGTCCTATTCCTACCAATATCTGAATCCCAGAAGAAAGAAGACAGGTATATGCCAAAGCCAACGATAAGATGCCAGCTATAAAATGAATATCTGCCTATGTGAGAGAGTAAGGAAGACCTTTTCCATGGCAGAGCAAAATCGGCAAGGATGCAGCACGTCTTCTAGCTTCATTTTCTCCACCTAGTTTGTTCTTCAAGGTCCTGGAAAAGAATAGGACTTATGACGTGTGCCATTAAAAAAAGGCAATAATCGACAGACATTCAAATTGAAGTAAATATATGAAGTCAAACTTTAAGCAAGGAAGCCAGCCACTTAGTCCCACAACTGCACTCAATTTAGCAGGGTACGGATTGCCATTCCCATATTTTCCATGGGCAAAGCAGGTTGCAGAGTACAGTGCCGTTGCTGCTCCCATACTGAAACCTCCAACACCAAGTTTAACTGTACAAGAAAAGTTCCAATTAGGACGATACACAACTACAAAGCATAATTCAATTTTTTTCTGAAGTATTGAGTAATTTTTTTTCTGAAGTATGAGTCAATTTTTTTTCTGAAGATTAACTTTAGGGAAATTAGTACATTGCAATGCATGAAACTAAATCCACTGAGCTTCTCAATGCATTTGAAAAACAAGTTAATATCTCCATATAGATCCAGAGCAAAAGGGAGAAACCAGTATCAGCGACTGTAAGGTGAAATATTGCCACTACACTAACATGTAACATACAAGCAATGTCAAATAGTCATCAGAAATACTATTTAAAAGCCTCTCTTTATTAAAGTTATTTGTAAATGAAATGCAATCATGTTATATCCAATGGAATCTCTAAATATACTCTCAGTTTATTGTGCAATTTAAGAAGCAGAACCTCATAAAACGACCATACACTATACTGCAATATGTGAGCTTGCATGTAGTACTGGATAAAAAAACAACTCCATCGACCTGTAGATTGGGGTAGATGGAAGTAAATTGTGTCTACATGAAGCAATTTGTTAAGCTGTAGGGCAGTTTTCAAGTTGAAACACCATCTAGAGAGATTAAAATTGGAAAGGTAAGAGTTATCCACCATGCAATAATTGGCTATCAAAGTGCTCAAAGGCTTCAATAAAATAGACATTTATCAGAAATGATTAGGCATAGAAAACTGCACAGTCTTATAACATACTAAAACTTAGAAGAAGGAGACTTACTGTCAGTGGGCTCTGTGGACAATAAATTCACAACATGTGCAGCTGCAGCATCTAAACCCTCTAAGTCATCAGGAGCATCTTCTGAAAGGTCTCCCACATCAAACCCTGATTTACATCACATTAGCATTTCCAAAACTTTTAATTTAACGTTTCAAACAGAAAATTTTCAGTTAAAGCATGATCTTCTACTATTGTCTTAACAGAAGTGTTCATTTTCCAAGGATTAACAAAGATGTGAAGTGTAAAGTTTTTTTTTTTTTTTTATGTAGTTGATTTTTTCTTTTAACTCCTATAAACTGAAACAGTCTGAATGTTTTCTTGATTTTTCTAATATAAAATGAAAAGAAATTAAAAAAGACAACTACTCTTACAGGCAGTGGATGGAAAGCCACCAAATATAGTCATTGGTCGAGTAGGGGCAGTTGGGCAAATCCATTTAATCTGTATCACATAATTAGAACCATAAAAAGTTATTAAGTGTCCAATGAAGATAAAATTCAACTTCCAAATAAATTAGGAAAAAATAGCAGAAATTGAAATGCTCGTTTAAAAATGAATGTCAATTGTTCTTACGTTTGGAAGAGGAAGAGTCTCGAGGAGCTGGGACCAGCTGCCAACAAGGTCAAAGCATAAATGAGGATCTAATAGCTATTGCATTAATTTTGAAGGCTTTTGTGCATTAATTATAATTGATTCATCCGGTTGTCTATTGTATTTCCATTTTTCTTCTTCTTCTTGATGTGCATGCATGTGTGTGTATTTGCTTACATAAGATTTTAATTAAAAAAAACACAAGTTATTAATTGAGGAAAAAGGAGGCAATTCAGATTCATAGGGAGGCAGCACATATCAAAATGGGAAACTAGGTAACAAGCGAGATTCAGCTCATACTAGTTTGAACAGTAACAACATTCATGATCTTGAAAGGTCAACTTGAATCGTGTTTCATCGACCAGTCAAAGAAAAAAAGGAATATAATACAAAAAGGGAGAAAAGTGTCTTCTAACATTGGGCGATGCAAGTGTCACCGTACTCAACCAGAAACAGCTATCTCCATCCAGTTATTACAAAGAATATAACTCAAGTAATAGGAAAAAGAAACAGGCTATATTACCTTGAACCATTATCACCAAGCCCATGAAGCCACACAACAGTGGCTTGGTGTTTACCTTTGGGCCTGACCACATAGGTCCTTCCGAACTCAAGTGCTCTTCTAACAGTTTTACCACCTGAAACGGAATCATCATAAAGTTCAATAATCAAGAACGGTGAAGAATATCCTATACATAGCAAAAACTCGTAACAATCTGTAACTCATGCATAGAAGATCCAAGATCGAAAGGCACGAAATCAGTAAACACAAAACCAAAAGACAAATGAGGCATACAAAAGTGCTCACTTTATAAGCATCAACTACACCAAACTGTAAGTAATGCAAAAAAAGAATTAAGCTAACCAGAACTCATGGATGGCCCTGTAAAGCTCATTTTAACCCTCAAAAGATTATCTACCAATGCAGATAAAGTAACTGAGAAGAGCACAGATCCTGCAATAAAACAAATAAAGACTCAGATTAGCATTCACCATCGATAGTTCATAATGTTCGCAAAACTATTCAATAAATGGCATTATAACAAATGCACTTCAAGAAGTATTTAATTCGAAAATGAAACCCAAAATTCAGATATCAAAATTAGTCGACAGCTAAATGCAAATACGACAAATTCATTCAAACAAAACCGCTATAATAACCATTACAATTAACCAAGTACCCCTCCCCATTCAAAAACTTAAAAAATTTTAATTTCTAGAAACTCCATGGTCCGATAAAGAATTGTCTATCAAATGAAACAAAAAAATTTGTAAGAAACGAAATGGGAATAATATTAATTAACAAAGAAATAAACAGCAAGCGGGTTTTAGGGTTTAAGACATTACCAGAAGCAGAACTCCAGAGCTATGTGACAACTCCAGGAGCTGAGTTCTCTCTCTCTCGTTGCCCAATTTTTCCCCCACTTTTTTTTCACCCGTATTGTCTGCCAATTCTGTGTATCTCTTCTTTTGATTTTTGTCGTTTTGTGATGTGTTACTGTTCAACTTATTCGCACGTACGTGTCAGACAACTCTAGGCCGTTGATAAAAGTTCTCGTTAACCGTTAGATCAATACACGCATCGATTCCCTTCCGTCTTCATCACTTTCATTTTTATACGGGGATATTTGAAATATTAAATAATAATAATAAGGCGATATTTCAATTTACCCCCGCAAGTTACCATATACCTCCATTTATCCCACTATACAGTATATACTCAAATTGGGACTCAATTGTGGAGATCATATCATTATTGATTTTTTTAAATATTATATACAATCCAAAAATTCAGCACACTATAAATGTACAATCAAAGTCTAAATTAGAGATGACTGATAGGTTAGGTGGCACGTGTTGAATGTGGCAAACCTCACATGTCCGTATTATATTGTATGGCACAGACACATTTTAGTAGGGTACAAGCACAGCACGGCATGCATGCGGGTTGGGCCATATGAAAATTTTAGACACGTAATCATTAAAGCATAGCATGATTAGAGATGGTTGGAGGATAGCACATGAAAAGACCTATAATATACACATTCTATTTTTTTAATAAAAGTAAACTTAAAATTTTATACTTTTAGAAATAACTATATATTGAACCTTTTAATGTAATTTATTAGCATAAGTTTTTTATATTCATTTAACTCTTACTTCCAAAAAAGAACTATAATTATTTTATATTTATAATTTATTAAATAAATAGATGGTATAATCATTTTAATAATTAAAATTATAAATAATAAAGTGTTATAAAATATATGTACTAATGTTATTATAGACTATGATGCATAACTCTATGTAAGTTCAAGTTAAGTGAATCTTTAAGAAAAATTTATTAATGTTATTGTTGTTACTGTTAAATATAAAAAAGTAATTCTAATTAGCCTAGAGTCTAACTTAGGAGATAGTATTATATGCTCTTACAAATATTAGTTTATTATTATTAAATATATACTTGAGTTTTGGTGTTTTGATTTTATTGAATTTAATTAAAAATACTTGAACCAAGAAAAGATACATATATTTAAAAGAAAATGTGCTAATAACTTAACATGTCTCCTCGAAAAATAAAAGAAAAAAGTTTGTCGCGTATTTTTAGACGCAACCCGACAGACAAGTGCGGACGTAGTGGGGCTAACTGCTAAGCCAAAAAAAAAAAAAAAGAAATTAGGCAAGGCACGGCACGGAATGATCTGTTGCCCATCTATAATTCAAATTGAAGCCAACAAATAAAATTAAAGAAAATAAACTCCCACAGTCATGGAGACTCGCACTCTCAAAAAAATTTAATCACTTTTATTAATATTGTTAATAATTGATGGCGTTGAAAAAGAAAAATTAATTTCACATTTTTAATATTATAATTCACATTGTACTTAACAAATAATACAATCTAAAACAAATTTTGACACCAGAAATGGTCAAACCGTAGTTCTAATTACGATATCCCAAAGGAAGAGTATTTCACGAATCGCGAACAGTTTTGTGAGCACGCCGTGTAGTAGGGCCCGATGTCATAAACTTAAACGCCGTATCCCCGGATCAAAACTGAATTTTTTTTTTTTTTTCAAAATTTTTGATAGGATGAAATTCCGTGTTTAATAATGTCTTTGCTCTGAAAACAGGTGAAATGTTGCTTTCAGTCCAGATAATCAAATTATAAATTAGGCACAACATAACAGCTGCAGCCTGCAGCTTTGTTGCCTCATCAGTTCAAGTAGGTCACCTGGTGTCGTGCGCACTGCGCAGTAAATAGAAAATGGCCTAAAGCAAATATTCCCCTCACCCTCAATAAGATTTATTTTTTGGGCTTCTTTCTGCGTTCCTTTGTTTTGTAGTCGGTATTTTAATTTGAGTTTTTTTATATATATATTAAATTATTTTGTATTTAAAGATTATATTGCGTCTCAACTAATACAGATTAGAGATGGGTAAAATTTTTAAGACGAGAAAGTTCTTTCAACAACTATTTAATATAGTTGCACTTCTAAGTCTCGAAACGAGAACTTTAGTTAAGGTAAAATAATCTCGTATCAGGTCATCTACACACTTGTTAATTATTTTGAATTTTAATATATGGCCATGTGTTATGTTTGCTAAATGACCTTCCCAAGGCTAAAAATGAAGTTAATGCAATGTGTACAATAATAATTAAACTACTAGGAACACTTACCACTTTGGTACAGAGTATGTATCCATTGAAAAGGTAGCTTTTTAATAACATGAAGGAGTATCATTACAGTTCTTTTTCCTATATGTGCTTAAACTTGCACAAAAAGGACTGCTTCCGGAGAGAACCTTCCGGAGAGAACCGACATGGTAAGTGAGCACGCTGCTGAATCAGTGGCAAGATTTCTACCTAAGTCTGATGCCAATGCTGCAAGTCTCCTCCTTCCAATGTCACCACCTGCATCATCATCTTGATCAATCGACAACAAATCAACAATGATCATTTGGGTATCTGGTGGATCATCCACTGCCACACGGCCTTCAAGCATTTCAACCACTTGGGCCATGCTAGGCCTAAGCCTAGCCCTCTCTTGTATGCACCAAAATGCTACATTAACCAATCTCCTTACTTGAGTTTCATCGATTCCTCCCCCATCGATTAGTCTTTGATCCACAACTTCCATTAGCTTCCCTTCTTTCATTTTCTCATTCACAATTTTCGGGAAGTACTGCCACTTCCTTTTAGACTTATCATTCCCATGTTCAATCAAGCTTACATTTCTTCTCCCCCCAGTCAGCTCCAAAAGAACCATACCATAACTATAGATATCACATTTCTCAGAGACCCCTTGCTCCAGTAGCCACTCGGGGGCCAAGTAACCTCTAGTCCCACGGATTGTTGTGATACATCTGCTTTGATCTCTGCTCATTAACTTCGACAAACCAAAATCCGATACTATTGCTCTATAACTCTCATCAAGAAGTATATTTTCAGGCTTGACATCGAGGTGTAATACCCTTGACCGGCAATCATTATGAAGATAAGAAAGTGCCTTGGCCACATCAATGGCAACTCTATACCTCAAATCCCATGACAAACACCCACCAGCAAAATGACCTTCACTTCTCCTGCTTGTAGGAAAAATCCAGTGATCCAATGAACCATTTTGAATGAACTCATAGACTAAGTATCGAGGCCCTCCAGGGACCACACAATATCCAAGCAACCTTACAAGATTCACATGTTGCGCACTAGCAATGGCTGCAACTTCTGATCTGAATTCTTTCTCCCCGTGTTCCTCTCCATTAATCCGCTTGACAGCAACCGAAGTTCCATCACTCAGGATCCCTTTGAAAACTGAAGCTGATGATCCTTGGCCTAGCAGTGCTTGAAAATTGTCTGTTGCTTCTTCAAGTTCTTTGGATCTAAACCTTATTGGTACCCCAGCAACTTTTCTTAGGAAACTATACTCAATCCGGAGCTCTCTGCCTTCTGTTACAAACTTTGATTCTAATAACAATCTTCTTTTATGGTAACGCCTTCTTATGATTACACAAGCGAAAACAGCAAGGACAACTGCAATATCAGCACCCAGAATAAGGAAAAAGGCCTTGGAAAGTTTGAGCGTGACGCGAGCAATAATTATAAAGATGATGAGGGTAATAACTAGAGAAGCAGCAATTATATTAGCTTTCTTGTCCTCCATCTACAGCTTCATTCTTGTACCAATGTAAATTGTGAGGTTAAAGAGTTTAGTTTTTGAAGCTTTTGAGGTTTTCATATTCTATGTACTGTGAAGAGCAGCCAATGTTTGACTGTGAAGAGTTTCCTGGAAAGATGAGTGTGAGAATATTGAAGTTCGAAGATCATATTTGATATCATTGTTAGGGGAGCCAAACGTTGAATAGATTTGGGTTACTGTTTGAATCTTTTAATTTTGTATGTGGGATAAAAAGAAACAACCAAGAAGTTCACCTAGTTCTTCACACTTTTATATTTATAGGTGGGCATTTTCACATGTATTTTTTTTCCGGTTATCTTGTGTTCAGTTGTCAGTTGTTAGTGGCATGATTCGTACTTTGTAAAAAAAATAAATAAATAAATATTCTGTAAACAGTAAAGACCCAGCAATAACTCGTAATTAAAATACACACATATATACAGACATGGATATTATTGTAAACAAATACTCCTTTCACATATAAAAAATAGTGACACAAACCATTATAGAGGCATTGACGAAAAAAAGATGAACTTTCATTTATAGATTTGTTTCTACATTTTAACCTAAGTTATTCACCATGGAAGGACTTACCATTTGTTGTGAGTTGTAAGTTGTAATGTGTTGACCAATTCAATAATCGCCTTTGGTTTATGTAATAAAGTGGAGCAAGTCTCGTAAGAATAATCAAATATGGAAGTGGGTTGTCGCCTTCATGAGACTTTAGACTGGTTTGTTAATACAACTATGCTATAATTTAATGCCTATTAATGCGTAGGCATTGTATACCCAAAAGATGCTTTTTCAAGAACTAGACCAAGTCTTGTGACTTGTGGTGAGAAACAACTCAAATGAGCAAATAGATGTCAAATGGGTATGCATGGTCTCAACATTTTAAATTTGTATCCAGTTGAATTATTTGTATTGGCGAAGGAATAGGTCACTTGACATAAATGAGAGAGGAAATATTGCATATGTGTAGTATGCTGGCTCTGCCGTCAATCAATGTTGAAAATGAACCCTTTTTTCTTCATAATAAAATGCCATAAGCAAGCATTGACCTCGTTTATTGATTATCACTGCTATAAACAAGTTGTTTTTTTCTTTTTCTTTTTTTTTTTGGCACATCTAGTTGTATATCAATAATCTATCGCAACAGGATAAATTTCAATTTACCTCTCAATTAGAAGCATTGACCAAGAAGAGAAAGAAAAAAATAAAGAAAACACAGAAGAAGAAGAAGAAATGAAGAAGAGAAAAATAGAAAAAAGAAAAAGAAAATAAAAAAAGAGAGAAAAATGGAAGATTATCATTTATTTTATTTTTTTTTTCATAAAAAGGGGTTGATTTTTGCTAGTGAGGAAAATAAAGTTTGAATTAATTTTCTTTAAGAAATACTAAAGGGGATAAAAAAAATATATGCTTTCAGCAGCAGTCATTCTTCCTCAAAATTTACAAGAAGAATATTATGGTATTTTATTAAGTCAATACTAGTCTTAGAAAATAAGATTGAGGTTTTCATGCTTCGAGGAATAAATTGAATATGGTCATTATAAATTAAAGTAAATTGAAGTTGACCTTTTTTGCAATATTGCACAGAAGGCTGGTCCCTTCAAGGTCTATCCGTCCGGTTGTACAGCTAAAAATATTTAAATCCACGTGCCGCCGGCCAGCCAAAAATATATTTTGCAATATTAGATTTGCTTGAAATAGAATTGATGCACAGATTTTAATTGAAGAATTAAGGGCTATCGATTAAAAATAATTAATTAGAACTACGGGCCTATCATGCAGCTGCGAAAACGTTTGTCCCAGCCTGGAGTGGCCAATGTCCAATGTCCATTCGAACCAAAAATGCACATCATGAACTCACTTATCATTTCGTAATGGGCCTAGAAAGTAGAAACTAAATATTAAAAAAAAAAAAAAACAAGTAGGTGAGAAGGAAAAAAAGGAAAAAAAGAAAAAAGAAAAACAAGTAATAATAAATAACAATTACATATTTAGTACAATTAACCCTAAAAAGAACACCGGACAATATTTAAAATCTGCATTTCATCAACATAAAGAATTAAATAGGACAAATTAATTAAATTACATCATTTTAAACTTTATTGAATTTTTTATCCAATTAACACAATTTTAACGAAACTTGAGATACTTATTACGCTCTTTGCCGTGCCGGCCTTAGTTAACTTGATTTCAAATTACCTTGGGTCTCGATAATGTCGTGATAAAAACTTTCACGAAAGGTGGACATCTTTGATAGCAAAGGGTTTGGAGATAGAGTGAGACAAGATTCAAAATGATAGCAAGGGCTTTCGATCTTTAGAGCGCATGCTGGTACTAAACTAATTCAGTTTTGTAGTGAAAATAAACTAAAATAACAGAGTTTATTTGATTTGTCTTATTTAAAAATTTTAAGTTAGACAAACGCATGTATTAAATGTCTATTGGTGTTGGTGCTCTTTTGAGTGCTAATTATAGTGAATAAATCATTGTACAGAGAAAATGATAAAGATTCCAGAGGTTAAGCGCTGAAAGAAATAAAATGCGTCTAATTTTGGATTATTGTATTAATTAAATTTTTTCCTGTGGTTAATTAATTAATTTAGACTATTGTATTAATTAATTTTATCTGTCAACGTTGGTCAAATTTTACATCAAAATGTTGCTAGAAAAATATCTTCCTCGGCTCAGCCCTCGCGCGGTTCGACGATCAGATCAACCGAAGCGAGAATAATTAAATAGAAGCGCGCGCACGAGGTGCCGACGTGGCATGTGGTGATGGTAGAGCGTACTCCTACCTGCCAAAACAAGCACAGCAGCTAAACCCTACATTTCAATAGCGACGTCGCCCTAAAACCCTCGCTCGCACTCTCTCCCGAGTCGTCTTGAATCTCTCACTCAACACGGTGCGTAGCGAAACACCGTGTGCGAGTAGACACAGCCATGGGAAGCCACACAAACGGCGTCGTATCAGGTGATCTTGCGGGGAGCAGCAATGGAGGAGGAGGCGGAACAGCAACAGTGGACAAAGAAGTGGACTTCGCGAATTACTTCTGCACTTACGCGTTTCTCTATCACCAAAAGGAAATGCTTTCCGATCGAGTCCGCATGGACGCTTACTTCAACTCCATTTTCCAAAACAAACATCACTTCCAAGGGAAAGTAAGTTTCCTTTTACTTTCGTGTCTCTACTTATTTTGCATTTTTGCAATTGTACAATACGCGCTCTTACCTCAGCTTAATTAAATCTGATTAGTTGGCTTTGGTGTGGAAATTTGTGATTGATTTTTGTGCTGTTGTGGTGAAGACTGTGTTGGATGTAGGAACTGGTAGTGGCATTCTTGCAATTTGGTCCGCACAAGCTGGTGCGCGGAAGGTATATGCTGTGGAAGCTACTAAGATGTCGGACCATGCTCGCACGCTTGTCAAAGCAAATAATCTTCAGGATGTGGTTGAAGTGATTGAGGGCTCTGTAGAGGATATTGTCCTGCCGGAGAATGGTTCGTGTCATTTGTTTTTGCTGTAGCTAGATAATTTTGAAATGGATTGAGTTCATTGGGCCTTGTGGTTTTCGATTCTGATAATAGATTTATGGTCAATGTGCAGTTGATGTGATTATCTCTGAGTGGATGGGATACTTCCTTCTGCGTGAATCTATGTTTGATTCAGTGATATGTGCTCGTGACCGCTGGTTGAAGCCAACTGGAGTTATGTAAGTAATTTGAGGTGCCAAAGGGTGAAGAAACACTTTATATATGCAGTGCAATTGATCATCTTGTGGATTGTTTCGCTTATTTGACATTTCAAAGTAAAAACGCCTAGTACAAAGTGATAGGACTTTTGTTCTCTAACTGTTATCCTTGATTTGATTCTGACTAGTGAAAGACAGCTTATATGTTAAATTCTGAGAGTAGGTTATACAGGGATATAAATTTGTACCTGCTGGCTTATGAATGATGTTTGATTTTCCTAGGGCAAATGCTGATTGTCAACGGCTAGAATTGGCTACTGACACCAGTATGGGTGAATGCTATTTTAACAATCTGGAGTGATTTCCCAGCCTAGAAAAATAATTTCTCATGATGAGGGGGAACAAGTGCAAATATGATTCAGATTGAGTGCAATTAACTGTAGGAAGGGGTATAGTAGGAATTTATCACTTCTCAGCAAGTTAGTGGAATTGCCACAACTAGGGAGAGAATAAGTACAATGCCAATCACATGGTAGAAGGGCAGATTAGTGAAGGTGTTCAAATTGACCATTGGATGTTCTACTGAGCTTATCAATCTCTTGTCCTTATTTTCCTTTATATTGCAGACTTAATGTTTCTTCTGTCCTTTGGTTTGAATAGTTTATTGCTTTTATAATCAGCGACTCATTTGTGGATGGTTGACCAAACATGCATTTTTCTCTCAGGTATCCTAGTCATGCTCGCATGTGGGTGGCACCAATTAGGTCTGGTTTGAGGGATCAAAAACAGCAGGATTATGAAGGAGCAATGGATGATTGGTATAGTTTTCTGAAAGAGACTAAAACTTACTATGGTGTTGATATGACTGTTTTAACAAAGCCCTTCTCTGAAGAGCAGAAGAAATATTATCTGCAGGTAAGTTTTAGAACTTGTTGCTTTTGAATATTAATATTGTGAATCTATTAAAATCAATGGCTGAATTTTTACCTTTGCTGCTGCTCAAATTTAGTTAAATTTTATGTATGATGTTGTATGTTGTCCAAACACCTTTCCATTAATGTAATTCAGAAGCTGTAGCAATGGGTCTAACATCTCTATATTGCACTCGTTCCTCCCCCATGCCCCCTTTCCGGTCACTCTAAAGTGTTGAAGTGCTAGCAAATTGTGCCTTTATATGAGATTGGCTGAGTGAATGAT
This sequence comes from Citropsis articulata, assembly GCA_030449925.1. NCBI lineage: Eukaryota > Viridiplantae > Streptophyta > Magnoliopsida > Sapindales > Rutaceae > Citropsis > Citropsis articulata. The sequence goes on along the minus strand of JASUUH010000121.1, from coordinate 18,564,650 downwards.
GATGTGACTATACCTGCTGGTGTGTTACTCAGTTCATGTCATTTTATCAAAGGAGAATTTATCTGTGAAATCTCTGCCTGATTGGAAGGGAGTTAGATCAGTGTTTTATTGACTATGGATCTAATTGATGCTTTCTTATTGAATATCTCATTCAATAAAAACTTGGATTTCCCAAGTCTTGAGTATGGTGTCATCAAACTTGTGACTGTGTTGGACTTAACTTCTTGTATAGAAGGTACTTTCTAAATCTATATGATCAAAACTTTTTCAGGAGGTGCGTGACTGTGCACACCTGAAAAAAATCCATTTTGTTAGTCTTATAACATATTCCCTTGAAGAACTAAAGAGCTTGTTTATCAGATTGACCTTTTATGCACGAGACATTCTGCTTTCTCCTTTTTTCTGTCCTGCATTTAATGAGAGAATTCTATTAATTTTGCAGACATCATTGTGGAGCAACCTTCATCCTGATCAGGTTATAGGGACAGCAGCTGTTGTGAAGAATATTGATTGCTCTACTGCTACTGTGGATGACATTCGTGAAGTCAGATCAAAATTTTTGTCATCAATCATAGGAGAGGGCACAAGGCTCTGTGGTTTCAGTGGATGGTTTGATGTCCATTTTAGAGTAAGTTGAGCTCCTGTGCACCTTATTATGGTGCATGCTAATGTTCTCAGTCATCCACATACTGAGTAAAGTATGATTCTGCTGCCTTTTTGTGCACCAGGGAAGCAGGAAGGATCCAGCTCAGCAGGAGATTGAGCTGACAACTGCCCCTAGTACTTATAATGGCACACATTGGGGCCAGCAGGTTTATATCTCCCAAAAATATATCCTCTTTGGATTATCGTCAAATTTAAAATGCTGAATTGATTCACGGATGCCTTACTTTACCTGTCTTTATTTCTCTTTTTGTCTCAATATCATCAGAGTTATGCATGGCAGAAGTATTAGCTACATTCACCTGTATATCATGTGGTAGCTAATTGTGTGTTCTGCTGGTGTGCAAAATGGTCAAGCTTGCACAGCATTTAGTGACTTCCATAAACTTTTCATCATAGGATTGTTGCAATACTATTGCCCTGGTCAGACTTTAGGCCTCAGCTCTTTTTCTTGCATGCATAATGTGTTCCTATATAACATTTTGCAGTGCTGGTATGTTTTACTTGTTTCTTATGTTCGTGGCTTCCGCTGATGCACCATCCACTCCTTTCTAATTTTTCTGTTTTCTCCATTTAACAGGTTTTTCTTTGGCGTCCTTCCGTTCGTGTTAGTGAAGGGGATGATCTGAATGTTTCTTTCTCAATGACTCGTTCTAAGGAAAATCATCGGTTGTTGGAAGTTGAGTTTAGCTGTGAGATTAGACAGTCTACTGGGCAGATGCTTCCGCCAATCAAAAACAAGTTCTATATAGAGTGAAGAAGGAAACAGGTCACGTAACTGGCACTCTTCCATTCGCTGAGGTACATATTATAGCTCCTTTATTTTATAACAATCACAAAGCATGATTTTTAAAGAGAAACTATGTTAAAAGAAAATGAGTATTCTTTCTCCTTTATATATTAAGCCTTAGTGCATAAGCCTGGGCTAAGGCCATAGCTTAAGATAATGGCACTCTTTGCTCAATCTCATTTTTGTTGACCTAATCGTGTGCCACTTGTTCCATTCGCGTCCTCTTGCCTATGGAGCCTAGAATCTTCCCATGCGTCCAAGAACTTTTGCACTCACAGGCTTATTATGACTAGAGTTGGCAACATAATGTAGTCTGTTACTTATCGAATATTTGAAATATTTATTAGAAATCTGTTTAACTTGTCATTTCTAAACATTCCAAGCACTTGATCTGAATTTTGGAAGATATAAATTACAAATTTTTATGTTATTGTTTGCCTAGATCTAGCTAGTTTCTAAAGGCCTCATTTTTAAATTTGCAAATACAAAATTTTGATTACATTACGAAATTGCATTGGCTCATATGAAAAGAAATTCTTTTTCTTATTGTCTGTAGATTTTAGCGTTTTGAGGTTGGATTTTCCTGTTTCAGAAACTGATTGTATGAACAGAAAATGTTTTGCCATAAATAATCCCATATGGACTGAAAAGACGAAGCAACTATAAGAAATAATAATTTGGAAGTTGGAACTCCATCGTTATGCACACATATGTATTTTTTTTTTTTGTGTCTACGTGCATCTTCATTCCTGTGGTTTAAAATCTCTTACCCAGCAGTTCACCATCAGTTGCAAACCAATTTTTGCTAGAGTTAGATTGTAAGTATGTTTCCCTGCTGCATTGGAGTCAACGTGTGATTAGTGTGCAAATATCCTTTATATGGCGATTCCTTCTTGGATTTTTTTGTTTCGTTATGCATTTGATATTTCATTCTTTAGTATAAACTCTCCTGACTATGTCTCATTTCCCTTTCCCAGCAGTGCCTGTATGCAAGAGATGTGACCTGTTTGTTTTGGCACTTCTGATCGTGTTCTTGGATACGGCTGTTTCCAAAATCCCATAAAATGGGTGTTTTGGTTCCTTACTTTGCAGCATGAATGTTCTCGCCTTCCTGTTGTGTTTGAAATGATAGTTTTTGTAAACTTTACTGGAATTGTCTCTATATTCTTTCTTTCCTGCTCTCCTCCTCTATAATTTTCCTCAGTTTCCTATCACCCCCCCCCCCCTCCCAACTCCGAGTTTTTTGTTTTTGTTCTCTTGGGGGTAGGTGGGATCTGATTTTCATAGAAGGTCAAAAATATACAAAACGCTGCTGCTTTTAACGAAGGTTTCAGGCAAATGTTTATAAATGACTTACTGCTGTTGTTGCAGTGGTTTTCAGACAAACTGTTGCACAGAGGACTGGCAATTGTATATCACTGATAGTTCTAACATACATGGTTTCAATCCTTTGTGGGGGGTACTATTTGTTATTTACGATAAACGCCCACCAGCACTCAATTACGTGATTTATTCCCACGAAATCTTTAGACTCCGACTTAAATTAACATGTTTGCACATTACAGATTGAAATTCATGTCTTATATTTTTACGAGTGTTAAAAGTTTGTGGAAGCCCTGACACCGAGTCTAAAGGGCGTTTGACGGATCAGACTTTCTATGCAGTATGCACTGTGTACCCATCTCCCGCAGAAATCGAGATCGGGCCCTTTTTCAGTGCTAGGAATGAATAAGAAACATGGCAAGTGGAGATTTAAATAAATAAATAAATAAAACGCGCGGCTGGTGGCGAAAGTGCATAACATACATTCACGATTAACTTAGTAGCAACTTGCGGTAGCATCGTGGTGCCAAAGCTGTTCTATTTTGATGGCTAAAGATGGCTGGCCGTTGCCAGTTTCATCTTTGGTTTCAAGTTAAAGACGTGGTTGCATACTTGGTTGTCATCAACAAACACCCTTAAAACTTCAAAGTAAAGCCATTTACTACGACTTCCCACGCTTAAAGGTCAATATAAAGCCCGCAATTAAATTTCACATGCGCATGCATACAGATGCACATGCATGGGCTTTAATTAGGCCAGAAGCGGCTTTCCTGCAAATTAAGCTTATTATTGTATAAATAAATAAAATCACACAAAATTTTCAATTTGTCAACTCATTCAAAGTCCAACCCCCAATCTGGCACTCTCTCTCTCCCCCGCAGCATTGTTGGCTATGAAAGCAAAGTTGTTTATTTCTCTCCTTAGTTAACTCGAGGCTTTGTTTTCCTTACTCAGTCCTCACAAGATAACTAATTGAGCTAGTGCTCCTATTATATATATAAGACAAGATCTGTAAAGTTCCTTTACGACTCTGTGCTTGTTTGCTTTTTATCTTTCTGAGGACCCGATCGATCAGGATGCATAGATCATCAAGCAGTACCTCGAGAGCCTCAGACGAGTTAATGGTCAACATGTTTCCAGGTTCTCTAGGTGTAACCACGGCCTCTTCATCCCCTTTATTAGCGTCCGACCACGATCATGACTTGCCAACGTACGCTAATATTCCCATCTCTGATGCCACCAAGAAGGAAATGGCAGCCATGCATCGAAAGTCGTATTTAGGAGAGAACGCTATTCATCTCATTCCGCTTCTACTCATTTTCTGTGCTTTAATTCTTTGGCTCTTTTCTCTTCCAGGTAATTAGTCGATTAATTCATTGATACCTTCATATTCTCATGTGATGACCGAGTACCCTTGCTTCACACTCTTATTCAGCTGTTATTATTATCATTATGTTTTATATTCTTCAATACAGGATTTGGGTATGTACTCCTTTTTTAATTTCAATAATGCAGTTGAAAGTTGAACGGACTATAGAATTAACTGACCTCGATGATGTTATTGTAATTTGCTACCAATAGTTGGTGGGTTTTGGGTGCGTATTAAATGACATATCGTCTATGCTCAACTCTACAAACGCCATCTCGTCTAGGGATGGCAATTTATGGGTTTAAGTGAGAACTTTGGCCCGGTAGCGCGTCATCCGTCGAGGCGCTACTGCTTGAGAATCCGTTACGTGACGGTAGAGAACTGAGGCTAATTTTTAAAATTAATTATAAAATATTTTTTAAATTAAAAAAAAAATATTTAAATTAAAGATAATCATTTAATATATAATAAAATAATAGTCAAATACATAAACTATTAGTAATATAACCTAATAAATAACAAATACTAATATTAAAAATTAAACTAATTTAGTATTTTGAGTTTTTTTTTTTTATTTAAATTAAATTTATTTTTTTATTTATAAATTAATGCGCCAAGTCCTTTCATGTTCTTATCAGTCCCATTATATACGGCCTGATTTTGTCATATCCGCAACCCATGCGGGCCAGTTTCACGGACCTGGCCAGGCTTGACTTTTTTGCCACCCCTAATCTCGTCTGTCTTTCAAGTATCTCAACGACAAGAGGGACGGTGTGCGATCACCCGTTCTCATTTTTTAAAATAAGAGGACATTTCGTCCTTTTACTTCTTTAGCCACCCGTCGCCAGCAAGGCCCTTTAATGGTTTCATGGGCTGGACTTGTTCCAGCACTTTGGCCCATTAATGAAAGTCACCCCAGATTCGGCCATCACAATTCTGAAACAAATGACGTGCGGCACGTCACATAGAAAAGAGCAGCTGCTGGGTAAATTAATCTGAAATGGTAAAAAATGATTTATCTAACAAAAGTAAGATATGGATGGTGTCTTTTTCAATTTAACGATCTAGAATGGGACATGAAACTGATTGGTGGTGGCTGGTCTTTGGCAAAGTTGCAATCAAAATTCTGTCAGTGAATACGATTGATGAACGTTGAAAGACTTTCACCATAATGAGGTCGATCTATATTCCGTAGTAATAACAATCATTAAGATAAGAATGCTACCAATCATCATTGTCATCATGACTACTATTACGCCACCATCATTAATTATATGAACGAATGATAGATAGACTTGGCAGCCTGAAATTCATGGGAGTAAAAAGATCTTTACATAATTTATTTGCCAAAATAGAAAATGATGGCAAGATATACCCTACACGTTTATATATAAATAGATTTTAATTTTTAAAAAATGAGTTGCCAAGATTTTGCTCATTTTCTTGGGGAAAAAAAAAAAAATTAAAGTCGGTGTTTGCGGTCGATATTTTATTAAATCCATAGACATCGTAGCATTTTTTTTTTTTAATGAGATTATAGTGTTATATTCTTATAATTAATTTTATTTGTTGCTCTAATACTTTGACCTGCAAATATTTCTTGAGTAGTCAAGAATTCAAGTAAGAATCTACGTAGGGGTGGCCACGGGTCGAGTTGACCCGCATATAGGACGTGGTTGAAAAAATTCAACCAAACCCATCTCAGTCCATTACATATTTCAATCATTTACAGGTTGGGTTAATTGGGTTAAGCTTTTAAAAATTTTCATTGTTTTTAGTCTAAATAAAAATAAATAAATTAATTAAAAAAATTAAAAAAAACACAAATATTAAAATCCTTGCAACAAATTTAACATTTCTAAATTTAACAATCAAATTACTAGTACATGTAACATAATTAATGAAAACACAAATTATTAGTACATAAATTTAAAGTCTTGTTTAATATAAAATACTATATATCCAAATTTATATAATAATACACACACACATATATATATATATTGACGGGTTGGGTTGAATTAAAAAATTTCAACCCAACACAACCCAATTCATATTTTATCAACCCAACCCAATTCTAAAAAAATCAAATGAGTTGGGTCGGTTTCACGAGTTGGGCAGGCTAGTACCACTAAATATAGGTTTTTCCTATCAGTTGGCAAGGCTTCACATAATATACACTTTTTATTTGAACTAGGAAAGGATAGGTAGCTAAAATAAACAGGAGTGGGGTGAGAATCGACTCGCTCAATATAATTATGAAGAGCAATAGTCTGGTCAAGATTTCGAAAAGTCTGTTGTATAGGAACCATTCTCTTTTTTTTTATTTTTTTTTATTATTACTATTAAAAAAGAACTCAACTTTTCAACAAAACTGATCAATTATATATATGCTTTTCCTCTACAAAATAGTCAAAATCTTCAATTTTTTTTTTTTTTTGTTCCTATCATATTTGAATTATATAGTTGTGTCTTTTTAAAATCATATTACCTGCAATTCGCTATGTGAAAAATGGGGATAAAAAATTAAAACGTGGACGTGTTTACAATGAAATTTGAAAAGAATTTTTTTTACGAAACATTTGTATTCTATAGTGCTTTTTCATTTTCGTTTTTCAAATATTATCATTTACTAACCTATTGCATATGGAAAAAAAAAAAAACAAAAAAATTACGTGCATTATTGTTTCTACTGTGAGCTGAAAATTATTCCCAAGAAAAAGCAAAACATAGAAACAATCAAACAAAGCTGTGAGCTGTATAACAGCTTGAACGTGATTCATGCCTCAATTTCTGGGCAAGCAGAATCTTGTTTACAAGCAACACATACTGACATACACAACCAAACCCAAAAGAAAAAATAAAGGATAATAAATAAAGGGATGATCACTAACTTTAGCATAAGATTAAGAATATTGCCTTTTGTTATTTGTTTGTTTGCTTGAAAATGAATTATTGTGTTAAAAGAAAGAGAATGGAGAGCGAAGAGTGAGACAAATTAATTAAAAAGCTTGGAGATCCATAAGCTCGGCTGGGGATATCTAAGAGGAAACGTATATTCAATATTAATGCCTTTAAGGCACGTTTACTACTTCCAAGATATTTTCTTAGATGACGATTATCTCTTTTTGTGAGCTTCACTCGAATACACCTTGCCAACCGTTCATAAAAGTATAAAACGCAAACGCACACACAAACCTTTCATTGATTTAAGGTAATTTCTTTATATTATTGTAGAGTGACAGTTAAGTTCCTAATCTATTTTTCAAATGCCTTTAATATCCATTTCTTTATTTTATTTTTTTTTTGAAAAGCACATTACTTTAGAATTTTCAGCAAATATGATAGTAACTTTAAAACCCAACAAGCATGTTCTTTCTTGTATGCTATATATTTTAGTGTGAATGATGTGGTGGGTAATTAAATAAACAAAATTAAAGACCTAAATGGTAAAAAAAAAAAGAACTCAAGTGGTATTTCGGATTTAACCAAGTGATTTTGAAATAATGTTATTTGATCGGTGGTCTATATCCAAATTCTGAGAGAGGTAAGAATTAAAAAATTAATTCAAACTTGCACCACTTTAATTTTTAAAACACGGGTTATTTCCACTAGCCCCCAAATGTTTTGACATTTTCACCTCGCACCTAAATGCTTTAATAATTTTCATCCCGCACCCATTTCAGTTAGTTTGACTGTTGTTTTTAATGGAGTTATTTAAAATTCAAATAAATGTCATAAATGCCCCTCATCTTGAATAGGCCTAGTATTTCCGGCAATGGCAATGGCAATGGCTTCGTTATTTCTTTATCTTGGAAAAAAATAAGATTTTGTGAGATGTTGAAGCTGCATAAATTATTTGCACGGTACCTACTATCATGAACCAGGGGGAAAATATAGAAACGAGTAGCACATACACCTTTGTACATGCTCCTCGGCGCCGAGGGCATCCCCGCAGAGCGGGGGATTTGGTAACATTTCTGATTGGCTGTCTTGGATTTCTAATAAGTTGTTTAATCAAATTAAGTTCCAAATTAGTGGATGCTGCCAAAGGGAGTGGCGATACCATACGTAAAAAGGAAGAGACTCATAGAATGGCATAGGCAAATAGAGCTTTTGCAAATTTTCGTTAATCCATAACAGGGTCTATATAGACACATAGATCCGTGGATCCATAATCTCGATCGGAAAAGAATCAATAGAAAAAAAAAGAGTCGGAATTGATCGATATATTTCTCGAAACAAATGAAAAGGAAACAAAAGATAAAACATAAATCATGGATCAACTAAGCCCTCTCGGGGACTTGCTTAAGAATAAGAAAGAGGAATCTCGTGTAAATACCATGGAATAAGATTTGATCCTATTCATGGAGATTTCGTAAATATTCCATTCCTGAAATAGAAAGTTTGAAATAATTGGGATTTTTTTGGAGATTGGATGCAGTAATTAAAGGTAATTACACACTAATTCCATCAATTAACTTATCAAATAAATTTAATTTATCATCATCAAATAATATTTAGGACATAAACTTACAAATTTACCCTTTGACTATTAGAATAAACGGTCAAATGAATGGATTTGGGTGCGGGGTGGAAATTGTTGAAACATTTGGAATCGCGGTGGAAAATGTTGAAGCATCAGGGGCAGTGCGAAATTAACCCTTAAAATAATAACAACGAAAAAAAAAAGTGCTATTTTCACTAGCTATATGGTCATGACCCTCTTGACTGCTTTTCATTGGATATACATGATGCGAATAATTGCGCGATTGTTGGTTGACAAGTTCATAAGTCTATCAAAATCAGGCAATTAGCCGGTTGGCTGCTGTTGAAATTTCGCTGTTGTATTATTAGCAGTAACCTTGACCAATGAGTCCTCCGGCATTGATTCCGATCCATCTCTTTTTTTTTTTTTTATCGTTAAATGAATGTTTAATTGATCAGTCAAATATTTCAATATTTATAAAATCTTTTTTTTTTTTTAACTGAGGACATTTTAATTTTGTTAAAGTGAGTGTATTGAAATATGTACATTTTTACATTTTAGTGGCATTCTCACTTTTTTATTAAAATATAAAAAATACAAATCTCAATGCATTGAAAACTGTATTCGATATAGTCATTCTCTAGTGCAGGTATCATCTTTTTTTTTTAATTTTATATATGTACATATTTTTAAATCATGAGATTTAAGAGTATTAGCTTTTAATTCTTTTAAGTTACACGGTTTAAGAATATGTCGTAATTAAAAAAGTACGGATACCCGCACCTAAGAGTGATCTTATATATATAAAATAGCCAAAGTGAGAGTCTTTATGATTTATGAATTTAAGAGTTTGATGTTGAAAATACTATCATATAACTCTAATGTTCTAAAGAATTTGGCCAATTCAATAATCTACGAAAAGATCATGAAACTTTATTTCCTTTTTCCATTGACCAATTCAACTGTTGTTCTTTACCCTTTTATGCTTGGGTGCACTATCTCACACTTTCACGCACTGTTGTATAAAAATAGCAATTTTTTTTTATTTTTTTTTTGGTAACCCATTGTGTAACTCACCCTTAAAAAACAACTTAGAAAAAAACACAGCCTAGTTCCCCTTAAGGTAATTGTGTTTGGCTCATGTGAGATTTATGATTCTGACATTGATGCTCTGCAATGGATGTTCACGAAGCCATAGCCATATTGATCCCGTACCCAGCATAATGTCGTGCTCGATTTGGTGCACCTAATCTCATGCTCCATTTGGTGCTTGCTTCGACATTAATTGTTAAGAATCTATGGCTAAAGCTCACCACAAAGATCATACTTATAAAAGAAATACACCGGTAGACCTTTATATCAATTTAAATTATTATTTTTAGCACGTGTGGGATATGGGATCTTGGCATAGTGTTAGCAATATTTTTTTCTTCTCAACTTAATACCGGATTAATTATTTATTCTCCAAGATGAAAACAAAAGTTTGGCAATTCACTATTCTCACTATAAGAACTAAGAAGAATTTTTTTTTTATTGTGTAAAATATAAATGTTACATAACTTATCTTACATTACTCGAGAAATAGAGTATTGTTACTTACATTAAAAAAATACTCCGAGTCTCCAATTGGATTTATTGATACTTATTAGTAAGAAGCATTAGCTAATCTCAACATTTAATTCAGTATCAATGCTATTATGGCATCAATTAAAATATAATCCATCATAAAATCCATCAAGAGTTAGCATCCTTAAAAATAAAAATACAAAATGAAAATAATAGATTCCCAATAAGAAATAAGTTAATCATTATCTTTTAACCCAAAAACATTCAAAACATTACCACTCAAGCTATTGGTCGAGTGGTGTTCGAACAAAGAGGCACACGATAAGAGGGAACAGTTAAACCCAACTCAACAAGCTATTCTTAGGCGGTCTGGCAACTTGGCAGAGAAGCCATGCCATATCCCCTTTTTTGGTTTTGTTTTATTAAATTACTTATACGTATTTATATAAACATAAATAAGAATAATTCGCTCTAATCTTTCTTGTACTGCATTCTCATTTTTTATTTTTTATTTTTTATTTTTCAAAAAGAAAGATCCTATTAAGCCTACTAAATATGCACATAAAACTAAAAGCTCCCCGTAAAAATAACCAACCACAAATATAATAAAAAGCAACAAAAAAACAAAAACTCTTTCAAAAACGACGACAGCAAATAATCTAAAGCGGACGAGCGTTTCTCTTCAATCGATACAAGGTCAGTCAATTTTTCTTTTCTTTTTCTTTTTTTCCCTTTTTTTTCTGTTTCGTTATTCAGTTAATTTCTTTTTTTTTTTTTTTTAAATAAATATCATTTAGGATCTGATTTTGCGTTTAATTTTTATTTTCTTTGTTTGGATTATTAATGTTTACTGCACACAAGTTTAAATTTTGCTTGTTTACTCCTTGTTTCGTGTTTTCTTTGATAATTCAGTTTCTGTTTGGTTGCTGAGAGAAAAAAAAAAAAAAAAAAACGGAAGGATACTGAAAGAAAGAAACATCAGCATTTTTTTAATTTAATTTAATTTTTTAAATATAAAAGAGTTTGAACTTAGTAAAAACACTTATTTGAAGCTCGGTTTATTTTAAGCTTTGTTTATTTAAGTTTTTTTGATCTGTTTGATTCTTTTTCTTTTTCCTGCATTTTCTCAGCTACCAATCAGAGGCTGTAAGTGTATGTATGTAGTGCCATTTCCATCTTCTGATCATTGAATCTGCTTTGACTGATCGCTTCAGTATTGTTTTTGTTCTTTGATTTTCCTATTAAGGTCTCCATCGTTGAGTTCTGCATTTCAATTTTTGTAAGTTTCTGTTTGTTTGGCAAAAAAGAGAAATTAAAGACCTTCACTCTACTAAATGCAGCCGTATTGTTGCTTGGTGGATTTGAATTTGATCTTATAAATCTCAGTCATACATGATTAAGATCAATGTCTTTTAATTGATTAATTTCTTCTAAGGATTTCACTTGTCTACAGAACTTAACATTTTGATCATGTTATATGAATCTTGTTCATTGTTTGTTATGCTATCTTCTGGCCTCCTTCTTGTTTCTTATTTCAGTCACTTTGTTTTGCTGCAGATTTGGAAACATTGGGATTTCAGGTGATATGACAGCACCAATGAGGTTTAAGAAAGGAGATAAAGTGGAAGTTCTAAGTCAGAAGGAGGTGCCCTCGGGCTCCTGGCGTTGTGGGGAGATAATTTGTGGAAATGGCCGCAACTACACTGTTAGGTTTGATGGGGACGCAGCTTCTACTGACAAGACAGTGTTTGAGAGGGTATCCAGGAAGGCCATCAGGCCATGCCCTCCTTCACTTGATGTTTCTGAATATTGGGTTCCTGGTGATGTAGTGGAAGTGTTTAACAATTATTCTTGGAAAATGGCAACAATTTCGAAGATCCTGGGGAAAAAGTACTTTTTGGTTAGGTTACTTGGATCTTCCTTGGAATTCAAAGTCAGCAAATTTGACATTCGGGTGAGACAATCCTGGCTTGAGGACAAGTGGATTGTGGTAGGAGAGGTATTTTTCATCCGACCCTGTTTCTTCTACTAAGCCATGTATTGATTTATTTTTTGCAATTCCTGGTTCACACATGGTGCAATGTCAATGTACTTCTTGTATGCATTTTATTTCTTTTATTTCTGTTGAACTTTCATGTTGTACTTGGTTAACATCTTCTGATATTCATCAGTAATGTATTAAGTGAGCAATTCTTTTGTCTTTCATAGAGTGAACTTGAAGTTGAGTTCAAAGTTGAATATTTGAAGTGGGCAATTTATCTAGGGATTGTAGCGATATGGATCTTCTTGTAATTGTCAACTGCTGTACATCTTCTACAGATGACTAAATGATATATCTAGTATAATCCCTCTATGTTAAAATCATTAATCAAAATCTTCATTTATTTTGGTTCTGTATTCAGGGTTCTAGCAGCCGTGAAGATGGGAAGTACCACAAAAGTTCAACTTTGAAGTACTGCCAAAATTCAAGCTTTCAAACTAAGAAGTCAAACACGAGGATTAAACTTCACACAAAAGATGAAAGCTTTCCTGTGAAGAACAGAGTGAATATCGTTTCCAATATTGTTTCATCTAGAATTCTGAAAAGAGGGTCTTCTTATCATTATTCTGAGGTTGAAGGAACTGGAACTGCAGAGAAATTTAGAGCGGTCGACAAAGATGGCAGGTTGCTCCGGGTGATTGCTGCAAATCAATCCTTGTTGCCTGAGCAGGCAGACGCTGTTGCTTTTCCAAGAGAAATGCAGGATGAAAGTAACATTCATCCTTTTTTTAACGATGGAACGACTGGGTTTTGTGATGTGGAAGCCGAGAGGAGAAGATCAAGTGGAGCTGTTGGATGTTCATTAGCAATGAACTTAGATTCAAATGATGCTCATAGTGTTGCATGCTCTGTTGGTAGTTGTAGTATCAGTATCAATAATTCCTATAAATTACCTCGTCATGTTTCTGCAGGTCCTACAGAAGATAGTGATGGTAATTTTAGTGATGCTGAATCTTTTTGTCATTTGGCATATGATGAAGGAAATTGTCACCTTCCAAGAAAAGAGGATTTGGCGGCTGAAATCCATAGGTTAGAATTGCATGCGTACCGTTGCACTATGGAGGCATTGCATGCATCAGGTCCACTAAGCTGGGAACAAGAAGCTTTGGTTACAAATCTTCGTCTTTCACTCCATATATCAAATGATGAACATTTAATGGAGTTAAGAAGCTTAGTTTCTGCTGATAATAGCATTCCCATTAGATGACAGGAAAATCTGGATTTACTTTTTGTCAAATTATTCTTTTCTAGTTGTAGAATCTGATAAAAATTTCCCTTGATTACCCCACTTCATTGTAAGATGCAGGATAAAGGAAAAATATTGTTTGTCTTGTTAATCCTTGGTTTTTGGTTTTATGCATATAGTGGTCTAGTTCGAAATTAATGTAACATAAACTTTGCAATTAATATTTCTGAGCTCATCCATGTGCATCTACAATGTTTTCTTACTCTCCCTTCTTCTTTCTTTCTTTCTTTCTTTATTTTTTTTCATTGTTGGGTTTGTATCAGTTGACATCCTTCATCTTTTTTAGTTAAGCAAAATAAATATTGAGATATACAAGGATTGAAATTTCCGACCATGTTGTAATTTTGAGTTGTAGGCACACAGATGTATGCTTGACCATGTGATTTTTCTACACGATACCTGTGCCCTTGTATTGTACAAAGGAAGTTACTGTTTCTCTATAAGGGCAGAGAAGATTATGCTTATGATTCTCGCTGTCATTTTAATTTGCTTATCATTTGCATCTTTCTGTCATTTGATCCCCTTAATCAGGGTTCAGTAAGTTGGAATTAGTTAGTAAGGGAGTAGTTCCATGTTTTCTCGTGGATATGAATGTTCTATGGGACTGATACTTTTTGAATATTGATATCCTTTGTACGATTTGGTACTGTGATTATTTTCATATGAGGAAATTATTGATACTTCCCCTGCATTTTCCAGGCCCGAAGTTGGAGGCTTGCACACCTCACTTCCCAATGTCAGCAGATGAGTTGGGGTTTGACATCTTTTCTCTTGGTTTAAAATGAGGAACATTAATAGGATAGTCAACGATGAGTCACTGATGTTGCTTATTCATGTGGTGGCCGGATTCTTCCATTTCGGGCGACCTGTTAGCCTTAGATATCTGAGTCGAATGATTTAAGACCAGGATATTGTGGCTGCACAGCATGACCTGATATGTGGATGCTGAAAGGTTTTATTTCAAACCTACTGCAGATCATCATGCAAAATATCCCCTTGCTTGCTGATTGTTGTTTTAAAGCCTCTCTGATCAAGGTCGTCACTTAGAAGTAATGATTTTGTTCCCTTTTTGGTTGCATTCATAGTGCTATTCATACATGTGTCCCTTTTCCCCCACAATGAAAAGTTTGAGATCATTGAAGCTCAGATGATGTCCTGCGAATCATGGATAGAAATTATGGAAGTACAGAAATTATGAAACAGGTTGCCTATTCTGTGCATTTTAGTCGGTTCTGGTGCATTGTGTGCACTCATTGGATAGTTGGTAAGCCCTTAGTGAAGTCTGGCAGGTTCTCTCCAGTTAAGTGTTCATATATCATAAAAAATTTGGTCAACGTGGTTCACCTGTGATTATAATTGACTATTGACCACAAGGTTTTAGGATTTGATGCCAAGTACCCCTCTGTGTTTATGATTATTGTGGTTCACTGACTCAATAAGTCATTAGTTGCGTCATCTGTTGATTTCTGACTTCTGTTTTTGGGATCCATTTGTCATATTCTTATTCAATAAATCAAGCCCTCTTAATGGACAGTCTGATTCATGTTTCAATTTATTTGCATTTTCCTTGCTTTCATCTGACCTCTTGGTGATTGGAAACTGTATTCCTAATCAGTTGCAGTAACAGATAATAACGGCTTGGGTTGTCATCTGTTGGCATTTTTCAGCATGTGAAGTTGGCCGAACAAACCATAAAAGTGGTTGGCATTGCCCCAGTTGCTATTGCTTCCTGCCATAGTAAGCCATTGTTGGTTTTGTTCCTTGTTAAATCCCCTTTTACTGTTTTCTGTTTTTCTGGACCTCTCATGGAAACATGATTATATGGTTCCTAATGTTTATTTCTGGATTCCATGCTCATATGAATTACTAGTATGTGAAAGAGGAAATGAACAAGACCAGGAATAGCAGAGTTGCATTTATCACTGGTACAAAGCACATTCCAAATGCTCGCACTAAACTCTATATGGTCCTATATTGTTGTAAATATGTAGATTTTTGTGTTTCAAGTCTGTAAGAGTGGAATTTTAATTAGAGCAACACGTTGCAGCTTGTGGTAGCATCTGACTGAAAAGCATGGACTTTGATTGTCACTCACAAAGTATCATCCCTGTTCTTGCTTTAAGCTTCGGTCACTGGAATCCAGAAATTTATACAACAAATGGACTGAGTTATGAATATAATGTTAAAGTGATTATTTTATGGATTTTAGTATTTAAGTATTCCGATATTGAGTGATTGAATCAAGTCCCGAAGCATGACAGAATAAAAAATAAAATAAAAAATTGCAAAGAAAGCAATACTACATGGCCATTAAACAAGATATGGAATTTGGTGTCCAATTATCTGATTATGTGATGAGAGCTCTATAGATTTGGTAAAATAACGAAGATCTACACATTTACTGATTTCAATTCAAAGTTGACATGCCAACAATTTCTTCAATTCTGGATCACATTTATATCGATTGTGTTGCTTTAAGGGATCATACATCTATTCTTACGCTGAATTATCATACCCAGGTCTGCACAACCTAAGAAATTTAGCCATCACATAATAAGCTTCTGAAGTGGCGGCGGCTGATCTTTTAAATAACAACAGTTAAAGTTGTAGCAGCATAATTCATCACTTAACATACATGGAGTCGCGTTTATTCCTTTCTTCTGACATATAATTAACTTGTACTGTATTTGAGGGATTTCGAAACTAAACTGTTTAGCATTTCACATTTTGTATGTTCTTCCGATGCAGACGGTGAATCCAGCTTATCACAGAGCTGGGAGCATTCTGCTGCCTTCCAATTTTCATAAAAGTTAGGTTTCAAATTTTCCAATTTCACATTTCTGCTGCCTTCCAATTTTCCAGAAACTTGAGGATATATGCTGGGTTGGGCTGGGGCTAATGGATTATATGCTGGATCTGGCATGCTTGCATTACAGCAGTTTGTAAAATATTTTTAACAAAAAGGATAATGAAGTTGGATAAGTGTTTTGAGTCATTGTCTTGTGTTGGTGAACAAAATGTGTAAACCTCTCTGTTTAGTATGTTAATATCAGTCTATTCTTCTGGATTTGCCATTTTTAATTTTGAAAATGCAGCTCCAAGAATGACAAGCCAACAATGCAATCGAATGAAACACTATGTGAAAATGTAATGCATTTTGGATTACCCTTTACGTTATCGTTATTCATCTTTTCATCGTTTCAAATTCAATGATTAATAGAGACAATGAGCCTCGTTTTTTGAGGACTAGATTGTGGCAGTAGGTCTGAGTCCCCATCAAATTATGAACAATCAGTTCCGCAATATTGGCCTCATTATTGCTACGCTACACTCTCTGTTGCTCTATGGCCTGTCCTATCCCTATAGCTCAATTTTGTATAAATAAATCCAACCTTCCAAGTCCCTACTCTCAAAGCAACCGCAATTACCGCAAAACTTTCTATCAATTTTCTACTAAATCTTATCTGGCACAGTAAAAAAATTTGCACAATTAAAAACAAATATATATTTGTGAAAAAAGAAAAATTGTTTGCTTGCAGGAGCAAATGAATGCATTAAATAAAGGGGCAAAGAGGCACAGGTGGGATTGTCATGAAAATCACCAACAAGGTTCCAAGTTGTCATTCCTTGGTCAGAATATGCAGCAATTTTATGTATAAGTTTAAATATAAAAGGATACACACACACACACACACACATTTTAAATAAGGTGGGTATATCATACTGTATGAGATTGATTTTGATGGACTGAGTTGAGTTTCTTCTGCTTCTTCTTCTTCTTCTTCTTTTCCTCGAACTCTTTTATCTTTTTCTTCAATTAAAAGACTTTAAAGAAATGGGTTGGTAAATGCTGATGGATCAAAAGCCTACAAATGAGTTGTGCATTTAAATGGCTCCACCAAATCCCCTGCCATTGTCTCATCTGCATCTCTTCATGATTGGTACTCCCATGTGACGATGCCTCTCTATATGCGTATGACTTCTCCAGTGACTACCTTATTGCTGGCCCTAGCCCCTTTTGTCTCTTCATCTATTTTGACTTGTCCATTTTTGTTTTACATTTTTAATATTTTTTTACCTCTAAATTTCACTAAATATATTCGTTTCTTATCTTATCTTTTTAACATGGAGCAATCACATGTTGCTTTTAATGATCAGGCGACCTGGGATTGTTTTAAACTTTTAATATACAATACATTATGTTAGTGGATTTAGTTGGTAAAGTTTTGTGTTTAAATGAAAAGTATGCAATTTGAAATTCTTTCGTGTATGAATGGAGAACGAAAAAAAAAAATGCATTCACAGTCGACTGGACTACATTTTTAATTACCAACATGCAAAATTTTTTACAATTAATATGTAATACCATAGAAATTATTCTGAAAAACTATTATTAACCTCTTGATAATCAATCATGCGGCAGGTAGTAAGATGATCATGAAAATAGAGAAGTGCCTTGCTTGTGTTGTGGGGCGTATTATTTATAATTAGTCCAATCATCCAAGAAGAAGTTTTCAATTTTGCTTAAGAGCCCAGACAAGGTCGCATTAATCAAGGGCAGACGTGAGCCAGCTAAAATGCTTTGGCACAAGCGCTGAAATAGGAGGCATATGGGATTAAATTAATATGCAAGTTTTAATTACAAGAAATATAATTAATAATATCTCCTGCTATAAAGACTACAAGCACGCATTTACTAGGGATCCATAAAACCCAATTTTTTTTGGCCAACTTGGATATGATTTCCAGTTGTAATTGTCTTTCAAATTTTGTATAATATATATATCTTCTGTTGACAACCAAAAAAAAATCTCCTTACTTGCAAGACATGCTACCTTAGAATCAGGAGTTTTCTTATGAAAGATTATTAATTATTTCTGTAATTTAAGCAATGTTTCTTAAGCCCAACAATATTGGGTCCTCAAATCCTCGTGTACAAACCAAAACCACATATTCAATTCACATGAACGTCTAGCATTCATCATCTGGGTGATTCTCCTGAAATAAAAAATTAATTAATTAAATTAAGTAATAAATATGAATCGGACAATGAGCACATGAAATCTGAATCCGTGAGACACGTGATACCCTGAGAATATTCTAAACATTTTGTGAATTATGGAAACACAATAAGAGGAAAATGATCAACATCAATGATATATCAGTTGGGCTAATATGATCTGCGCATAGGCATCAATCGTTTTTTATCGCTCGTTTTTGTTAATAAGAGTTAAGAGAGAATACAGAGAGAGAGAGAGGGAAAGAAGTGGCCAAAAAACATATTGGGCAAGACATAAAAGCATATAATAAAATAATGAAGAGTGAGACTGAGAAGAAATGAAAATGAATTGTTTAACTTTGTTATTTTTGGGTCCATTGGAATGTCGAGTTTGTCGTATAGCAAAGTGAGGAGACACGGCTTAGATGTTAATGTGGAGGCATGCTCAAGACAAATCACAAATGAACAGAAGCACTTTGCCTTCGGCCTTTACAATTATATTATTTAATTTTACAGATTAAAATTAGCGACATGGACTACTGTTAATCAGGTAAAGCTGAGCACGTACTACATATCATAACTAATATATAATATCATGGGGAAAGAAAAAAGAAAGGGTCATGCAATTTTTTTAATGAAAGCAGACACTTTCTCGATATTAAGGGTATGTCCAAATCACGTTGATAATGATAATAACAATCGGACTAATAATTAATAAAAAGTAATAATCACCATGTTCTAGATTAACACATCGTGATTTGAAAGAATAAACAGGATTTTGTTTTAATGAAGATAGTCATTAATGCTTCCAAGACGTGCACAAGGGGGGTGTTTAAAAGGTACTAATTAAAGAGAAGCTCAAGGAATTGAAAATAAATAGGTTAATGAGGGGTAATTATAGATGGGATCACATGCTTGCTTAGGCATGCTTTTGATTCCTTTTAACAAAAGCATAAAAACATACAGCAAATTCTTCATTAAAATGAAGTGAAGGGAGAAAGAGAGATTTTTGGTGAAGCCACATGCTTCCTTCCTTGGGACCATCAAATTAACTCTCTAAATGAAATGACCATGAGATGAGGGGATCCAAAAAGTAAATTGTTGTGCAACTCTTGCTGTAAATAATATTACTTGTTAATTACTGCACTGCAACTCAAAGCCCTAAACCCCATAAAAGGACAGAATCAATGCATATATAAAGTGCATTTGCATGCTGGATTTACAGTCACCTTTACTTTAAAACAACATTTCATGCATTGGGTGCCGCATGTGTATTTGCTTTTCAACTTGTAGTAACACTAAGTTCACAGATTCTGGTGCTGCCCTTTGCATTTTCCCCCACTTTTTTTTTTAATATCTTTTGTTTATTATGGGGGGCCACCATCTCTCCTTAGTCCTCCCCTCCCCCTTCCTCTAAAAGAGAAACAAAAACTTCTCTAAGCAAAATGGGAGAAATTTAAGAAATCTATATCAGCAAAGAATGTTTGGAAACACAGATTACAATATTATATATATTTTTTAAAAAAAAGAAATAAACAAATAAAACTTGCTCTTGAAAAATGAGATATTTTGTTAATATTTCCTAAGAGGATTGCCTGATTTGTTGGTAATAGAGCAGAGTGCACATTAATGCCATAAATGTTGGTATAAATTTTTAACACCAAGAAGCTTGAGAAAAACCAGACAACTGCTACTCGGTTTTGCTCAATCTTAGCTGGTAACCATTGACATATACGCAACAGTATAATATGTGTATATAGTTTATTTTTAAGCTACTTTCAATAATTTGCCAAAGTGGGGTTACATGAAAAATTTCACCAAATGTTTTAAATCATGAGAGAGAGAAAAAGAGAGTTAGAATATTACAGGAACAAATTAAACTTGAAGAACAAATGCAGCATAATAATACTGCAAAACTGTGTGGAAATTGAGCGAAATATACATTACATACATAATAGGAGAGAGTGACAGAGAGAGGCTTACTAAAATCCTAATTTGTTAGCCGTATTACTAAAATCCTACCTCTAATACACCAAAAAAAAAACAAAAAAAAATGCTTACAGCTTCTTCACGTAGTGCCAAGGTAAAATATGTTGGTAGGGGAAAAAAAGGAACACATGAGCATTTGAGGAGGGGTCAGTACTGATCAGTGTCCAGATGGGTAGAATTATAATGATATTTCTTGCAAAGTATCCTCTAAAAAAGTTACTTAACTCAAAATTCTTCCATGCAAGCAAAGGCAGCAACGAGGGTGGGGTTATTTTGGTCGCTCAATTAAATCTACTTGCTACTAGCATACATTCACTCGCACACAAAGGATATAGGACGTGTCAAGTAGTAATGGCAGTGGGGATCATCGATGACGCTGGGGATCAATGGAGGGATCATCAACATTATTTGGCAAATGTTGAAAGATCATGGGTGCACCGTATTGTGGGTATAGTAGCATCAGAACCGTTGGTGCATGTCGATACGATGGGGCCAAACGAAATGAGAAGCGTTGAAGTATGATGGCAAGGGCTAGCTTGGTTTGCAAGGTGGCTAGATTTTGCCCAACGCAGGTGCGGACCCCAAGCCCGAATGGTATGAACCCCACTGGATGCTTCGCTGCCCGGGCCACTCCCTCTGAGAATCTAGCTGGGTTGAATTCGTTTGCATCACTCCCCCAAATTGCTTGATCGTGATGAACGGCCAGGATTGGTATCAGCAACTCGGTCCCACGCGGTATCTTGTATCCACCCAACTCCACGTCGGCCTTGGCCCGTCTGATCGTCGCGATTATTGGCGGATACAACCGAAGAGATTCATTTAGTATCATGCTCAGCTGCACACCAGATATAAATATATTTATTAATAATATTATTTTTTATAACATAAACATTAAACCCAAAACAATTAAAAAAAAAAAAGAAAAAGAAAAAACACGGAAGTACTAACGTAAAGGAAAAAGTGGGCAGGGTTGGGCGGTTCTTGCGGTTTCAGCTATGTTTGTGTTTGTGTTTGTGTTTGTGTTGTAGTAATAATGATAATAATAATTAATGATAAAGAAAACGAACAAAGTAGAAAGAGACAAAAACGAGGGGTGGTTTTGTCTTTACCCAAGAATCAACAGGAGTGAGAGTGAGGCTTTTATAATTTATAAATAGTATTTAACTTACGGTCTTAAGCTTTGCAACATCATCTTTAGTGGGCAAGTCACGTGCCCCACACACCCTTAGAACCTCCTCACGTGCTAGCACCTGCCATTGCGGGTGCATTGCTAGAAGAACGGTTGTCCACGTCAGCAGATTGGATGTGGTCTGTTTGCCAGCAAAGAAGAAGCTCTTACACTCTTCAATTATGTCATGATCTGTTATGTTGGAGGAGGAATTCGATGATGCTTGAATCATTAGCCCTAACAAATCTTTTGGTCCCTTTTCTTGTTCCTCCTGCCGCATCACCGTCGCCATCATCGTCTTATTCTTGCTGTTCCCGTTCTCTTTTCTCTTCTCGATCAACTTCGTTAGTGATCTCTTGATCTGCCTGTCGAGTTTCCATGAACTTATGTTCCTTTTTGTTGGTAAAAATCTGAAACAAATAACGACCATTAATTAGATAGATTATTGACGACGTATCCATCTATCGATATTGAGTTATTATGTGTGTGTGTGTGTGATTGAGGTACCTGTAGCCAGGGATAAAGACTTTACGGAAAGTCTCAGCAGCAAGCTCCATTTGCTGGGCTTGTAAACGGAAAATGGCCTTGCCATCTTCATAGCTGCTGCCGAATGCAGTCCTTGTAATCACGTCTTCTGTCAGAAGCTGAAACCATTCGGAGACTTCGACTTCTACACTGCCTGATTTTGACATTGCCACCCATTTGTCCAACATATCCGTCACGCTTTTTGCCACCACTGGCACCAACAACTACCCACCCCCACAACATCGCCCCAGCAGGAACCAGAAAATGAAAAATATTAGAGATTATTTATTTATTTATTTATTTATTTATTTAATTTTTAGTGGTAGCTAGAGGGACTCACTTTGAGATTTTCCATATGGAAAGTGGGGGTGATGATTTTCCGATGGTGAGCCCATTTTTCACCTTTGAGGCTGAGGAGACCATCGCCTTCGAGCTGTTTAACGAGTGGGTTTGCTTCATTTTTCTCGTACAATTCGGACTTGGACGTGAACACTTCACGGATGAGGTCGGGATCCGAGACGGCCAGTCGCACCGTGGGTCCGAACCACACAAGAAATGTGCCACCTGCAATTTAATTTTAATTATTACAATGAATGACACCACCCCCAAATTTTAAACCCAAAAAAAGAAAAAAAAATGATGATGATGGTTTTGGTGGGCATTAAATGTTATAAGTTATAAAAGAGATAAAAAAATAAAAAATAAAAAATGAATTTTTACATTACACCCAAATAGGAATAACTAAACAACCTCAAGTAGTAAAAATGGAGTTGACTGAAAGAGAAATGAACACAAACTCACATTAATTAAATTCAGAGACAGCGTAGACCCTACTAAGAGATGACGAAGAAGAAGAAGGAGAGGAAGAAGAAGACAAGTTCATTATCAAAATTCAAGATCCAATAAAACAAAAAATACTGAGAGAGGGTGTGTGTGTATAACTGCAAGCAAAAAACAAAAAGGGATCAATGCAACTTAAAAACAAAATTATTAGCAAATAGAATTTTGATTAAGAAAAAAAAAGTTTGTTGGATTTAATTTAAATCTTTCATGAGGAGGAAAGAGAGAGAAAGTCGAAAGCAAAGAGTAGTGGACAGTCCAAAATCTCTGAACTTATTGAACTTCAACATCAAAGCATCAAAGCTCAGAAAAGTTCTGAAAAAGTTTTTAAAAAAGAAGTAGCCAAACTCAAAAAAAGAATGTAAGGCTTTCAATAAAAACTCAAAAGCCACAATCTTAAAGGATATGACTACTAAACCAAAGCCAAAGAAACAACACCACCACCACCTTCTTTAATCATGAACATCAAAACCAACTCCTAGCTTTAGAATTTTTTAATTGTTTTTCCAAAATAACGAAAGGGAAGAAGAAGAAGAAGAAGAAGAAGAAGAAGAAGAGTTTTTTTTTTAAAATGATAATAACTAATTAAAATGCAAGAATGTGATGAAATTTAAGTACCATAGATTTTCTTCCAGTGATGGTAAAAGGAGAGGACTCTAGGGAGAATGTTGTGAGAAAAAGGCATGGGTTGAGAAGAAGCCTTAAGCATCATGCCCACAAGTTCTTTAACATTTCCAATGAAGAAATGATAAGGAGGGCCTCTGATCCCTTGCTTTGAGAAATGGTCTTCAATTCTTCGTGGTGTCCACCAAAGACCCTTTGCTACCTTTAACACCAAAAACAACACCATCAAACAAATCACTACTACCTTCAACCAGTAGTTGATGATGAACAACAACAGTTCTTCTAGCTCCATGTTTCCAAACAAACCAAAAAAAAAAAAGGATAATTAAAGAGTGGTAATAATTTTTCTTTAAAATGTTGTAAGCCAGCTGCAAGAGAAGCAAAGTAAGCAAAGCTAGAGAGTAGAGAGTGTTATGGGAGCAGCCTTTTTATGTTCTTTGCTTCTTATCTTCTTTTGTTTCTGTTGGTGTACTTGTTGTAAGTGTGTTTGCCTTTTAATACTACCAAATGAGAGATAAATTAAAGAAAAAAAGACAACTAAAGAAATTTTTTTTTTTAGAAGAGATCAAAGCAAGGCCAACGGCGTAGGGGCCGCCATTGGAATTCTAAGGGTCAACGAATAAGTTGTTTTTTTTTTTTTTTAATCTTAATAGTAAGACAATGTTACCCTTGTTTTTTCTTATTAGTATTATTATACCCCCTTCAAAATTTTGTCTTCTAATATATGCTTTGTTTTTCCTTTTGTTAGGATTCTGCTTTTGAGGGAAAATTGACATTCCCATTTCTCTGTTCTCATCCAATGTAAAATCCAATATAAAATACTTTAAATAGTTTTATGCATATAACTATTTAATTATACATACAAGCGCCCCCCCCCCCCCCCACCCCCACAAAACCCAACTCCCCAAGTGTAAAAATAGGATTGTAAATTTGTAATCAAGGTAAAAAGCCTTAACGAATGTTCTTGTTTAAGAAGGGGTTTAATTATCTTATAGAATTAAAATGATTGATTCTTATTAGTTAATGTAAGTATATGAGCTTTTCTTTTCCCATCGTACTCCATTCCCTCGAAACACCTGCCAAATTGGTGTGAGGTGATTTCGCACCTTAGAGTTCTTTTCTGAATTAAGGAAAAATAATTGAATGGCTACAGATAAGCAAGAGAAGTTAATTTTTATGGATAGAAAATTTTGTTTATATAAATATTTGTATGAAATCAAACTGAGATCTTCTACAGAATAATACATTTTTATTTTTTATTTTTTAGTGATCAGCATGGTTATATTTTCTTTTCCCTTCCCTTCTTGGTTTTTAGTTTCTACTAGTGTGTTCGGTTTCCTATAAAATAATTATGGAGTAGATTTCTTGATTTCATAGTAGCCCTTATTGAAGCCTAAGAACCTATTCATATAAAAAATCTATTGAGAAGAAAGATTCTGCATGTCTTATATTACAAATAAATTTGATTAAATATCTCCAATAATGTAAGTAGCCAATTAGATTTTTAAAGAATTTCATTCTATTAAGCAAAATGATAATATGATTATATGAAAATAATGATTAGGAATGACAATAGTACTTACAAACTTGTAAATCTGCTCAAACCTGTCTGCTAAAACACACCCGCTGTGGGTAATTTTGCAGGTCGTGGATGGGTCTAGTATAACAAATTGTGGGTAATTTTGCAGGTCGTGGATGGATCTAGTATAACAAATTGAAACCTGCTATAGGTTGCGGGTGGGCTTAGTAATACTCACATGGGTATTTGCCAATCTGCACTTTTTCAATTTTTTTTTTAAAGTTTAATAATTTTGATATTTATTATAATTATTATTTACAAATTAATTTCATTATATAGTTATGGATTATTATATACTTATTAAAATTTTAAATTATACTTATAAATTATTATATACTTCTTATAATTATTACATAATTATGGATTTTTTATATATTTATTATAATTTTGTTCTTGGGATTAGGGTTTAAAAAGTACTAATGCGAGAAAATATTAGTAGTAAATCATTATTGTAGGAATCATGTTGGATGGGTGCTAATGATGGTGAATGAAATGAAGATCTTTAAATATTGAGTTTGTGTTGAATGAGAATGTGTTGAATGAGAATTTGAGATGATAATTGTTGCTAGTTTGTGGTTCTTTTTCCTTGTGTATTTTGTATTTAAATTTAAGAATTGGGTTCGATTGAGAATTGGTGTTGGACTTGTGTTTTTTTTTTTTTGGAATTAATGTTGAAATTTTAATTTTTTATTTACATTAATTAAATTTTAAAATAAGTATTTTATGTGAAATTTCATGTTATTGTTATAAATTTACATATTGAGTTATATAATTTAAATTTTTAAGTTTTATTAAAAATATCTTTTAACATTTGTGATTTTAAATATGGAAACCAGCAAAAAAATTCGTTAATCAAAATATGTAGTGGACAGGACTTCTTAAAAAAATTAAAACTCGCAATGGGTTGCAAGTGGGTTTAGTAATTTAAAATTTGTGCAGATGCGGTTTGGTAATGATAAAGCCGCAACACAACACGCAATGCCTCTTGCCATCCCTAAACTAATGATATGAATATTCTTCCTTCTAATTTTTTTCTTAAAATTTTAGATATTAAAGGATGTTCTGGCAGACTTTTGGTTATATTATTTTTAGAATTTCTAATATAATACTTAAAAAAGAATAGATTATTATGGATTTAATGATACGATTAGAGCATATAGTAGATGTGATTTCTATAAATTCAACAGACAAAATATGTCCAACGGTGGAGATGCTTTTGAAGAATTTTAGTCATAACCAAATAATATGACGTGAAAATTCTGCTTTCTAATTATTTTATAGCTGCATTCGTATGGCCAAAATAAAACGTCTTGACTTACCTCTATTTTTATTTTTTTTTGTTATTTATTATTTAACTTAGCGGCAACTCAAATTTGTCATTATTAATCAACCTAATAGATTTTATCAACCCAACTAGTTGGCACCTATGAATTAGAATATAATTTTATTTGCAGCTGACCTCTGAACATATAATCTAAGAATTTGTATTGTGATATTAATTTAAAAAAATTAAGTTAGAAGATTATGGATTTTATTATGCGATCATGAGAACATATGGTAGATAGGATTCCTTTAAACTGTATTAACAGCCAATAAATTTGAGTAAAAATCTACAATGTGCAAGAAATAGATTTGACTAAGTAAATCCAAGACTATAAAAATGCTTGCTTAAATCCCTATTAAATAAACAATAATAATATTGTGCAACTAGTTGATGAGAATGTTTTCCCTTTCTTTTATTTAATATATTATTCACCTCATGCTGCAAAAAAAAATTCGATTTTTACAAGAGGGTACTAATAAAACTGTGACTTAAACAGATGCACTTCAAAACAATGTAAAAGTTTAATTTTGTTTTATGCATCCTTACGAATGACTAATCTCATATACAGTTGTATGAATCAAGGCTTGCTAATGGACCGACTTGCATGGTTTCACCTCTCATGGAGCCCTCCACTCTTTTGAGGTATCTACTTTAAAATTTGTAAATATATAGGACTTCACTGATAATTATACGCATCACAGGACAAAGTGAACTTTTTCTTTCTTTTTTTTTCTTTTTTTTTTTGGTTTTAGCTTACAAAATTTATTTATATAATAGAAGAGCTTACTCCTAAATTGTCTCTTTGATGATGCAGTCTGGCTATATACATCTAAGTCCGGATAAGAGCAGTCGAATTCTTTTGCGCATAGATAAAAAATTATAAAGAAAAAAAATAACACGGTATGTTATCGGAATTATATATATATATAAGTTTAGATATTAATAAGTCATACATATAAGTAAATAAATTTTAATAAAGTTTCAATGAAAAAGATGACTAGGAATTATAGAATGTAGGAAGGAATAGAAAGAATTGCAAAGGTCCTTGTTCCCGAAAAGATTGATTTGGGGAGTCGAAGAAAAGATGGAAAGAAGGAGAACACAAAGTGGGTTGTTATTTTGGAATGTTGCCCTTAAATTTGATCACATGGGAACAAGGCTGTCTATTTTAGAGTTTCTTTCTGTGCTCTAGGTGGGGAAATATGCTCTAGTTGACCCAACAATGGCGCCCCCACGCAAAGCCACCTTCCCTAATCTTGTCCTAATACTCCCAAGACATGCTGGGGCCTTGTGCCCTTCTTGGGTCCCTTCCTAATTAAAACTTTCTCGACGCTCGCATTTCTCAATTACCTGGGAGTGTAGCGCCTAATTCGCGGCTAGCTGGTTAATCCCGTCCTTAAATATGCAAGACTTGTAGGCCGGCAGTGTAAGCTTCTTTGCTTCATTCTTAAGTCTTAACATCGACCTATGACGTCCGGGCTCAGATAGTTGGAAATAATATCTGGGTATATTATTAATTGGATAGCTAGCTATCTATAGTGCGATTGAGTTGAAGAAACAATAACATTCACGTAACTACTTCAATTTTTAGAAAGATTTCAACTAGGGTTGTCATCGAACGAGTTCATGACATAGATGTATTTTGCATACTATGTAAGGTGCACAATTTATAGTGTGGGGTGGTCCATTCGTCGTGCTAAGGGTAATGTAACGACCGTGATGTGATGTGATGTGCTTTGCTTGCTGTTGGCTAGCTATTGTTTTGAAAAATTAAATATAAAACAATTATTAAAGTGTGTATTTAATAGATACAAATAATTCACACTTTTTAATATATTTTTTTTTCAATGCAATATGGAGAAAGGGGATTCGGAAATATGGGCTTGTCTTTGTCCATGGCAAAATAAAATCAAATTAAAAAAAAAAAAAAGGAGTTATCCAATTACAAAATAAAATAGATCCCTCATTAATTGAGACAAGAGACTCACTCGTCTGCTTGCATCTCCTCTTTCCAGTTCTAGGGCCTATTTTTATTTACATTCTAGAGTACTTTTAGGTGGCTACTTGGACAATAAATACTTCTATTAATTTGTCATGAAAAAGAATGGACTGTGTATTTTGCAATGATTCTACGCTTTGGTCACTCACCCAACCGTAGAGAGTCACCTAATAGCTTCGATTCAAGCATTTATGAGCTGGTATACTTATCTATACAGTTTCACAAGTACTACTACTAGTTCATAGTTAGATAAATTTTATTATAGCATATCTTTAGTATTTGGATCGTAATAACTTAGATATATTTTCAAATGTTTATGAGAACTGAGATTCTTAACTGAAACTCAACATTGAAAGAGTTTTTAGCGGCAAGCATCATAAGATAATTACAACGTGAGATTAGAGTGGGCTTGATATGTTTTTAAATATTTAGAAAAAAAACCTTTTGTTTGTATGATCACAAGAGAGTCAAAATATATGTCTAAGAAAGAAAATAAATTAAAATCAAGTACTTCTCAAGATCTTAATATTTTGGATTGAACCATAATCCTTTACTATTAAAGCAATGAACCAAAAGAAAATTTAAAATAAAAATAAATATTATTGAACACATATATTTATTATAGTTAATTTTTATTGTAAAAGATGGATTCATTGTGAGAATTTGTTATGATGACAAAGAAAGAGATATAAAAGACTCAAAATCACGAATTAAGATTCTCTCTTGATCTCATAACTGCACCACTTCCAAAAGTTATCTAGATGAAAGAGGATTATGTAATTCGTAAGCATCAAAGCGATAGTTAGTCTCTACACCTATCCAACACTTAATTAGACTCAAACGTTGGAAGAAGTTGAACACAATGAAATGTGTTGAATCACAATCCAATGGCAAAATTAACATAATTATCTAGAGGTACACAAATGGATTCAGATGTTGTTGAGGATTTGATAGCTTTGTTCTCACATTGAGTGAAGGAAGAGTGGGAGAAAGTATCCAATTGAATACTTCAAGAAAGATCTGAATTCGTCCTTGAACGATGTTTATTTCAAGCTTTAATCGGATATTATCTGATGCAAATGAAACTTTTATAAAAGAGAAAAATAGATATGGCCATCGGTCTGGCCTCTGGCCCCTGCACTTAAAAAAAATTTCTCTGCAAATCAAAAAGACTAATGGACAAAAACTAGAATATGCATAACGCTTTAACAAGCGCTGGAAATTTTGAAAATGGCCAAAATAATCCAACAAAAAGCCTGCAGGTTATGAGATGCCTGGCTTTGCTTACAATCTTTTAATATATATATAATTTTGGACCCATTTGTAAAGATTTTAAAAAATTATATATAAAGAAAAGCTGCCATTCAGGAGCACTACTTGTTGTGGAGTACAAGAGTTATAATCTGCTTTTTGGCTTTTTGAAATATGGGGTGGCTATATATATATATATATAATATGCAATCCCCTATTTGTTGTTGTTATGAAAAATATTTCTATATAAAACATATACACTATGAGTACGCGCAACTTGATTTGAAAGTACAAGTTGTTACAAGAAATATCAACAGAATCTCAATAAAAATACATAAAAGATTCATTAATTTTTCATGATGGCGATCCAAATTACTATTAAGACAATATTTATACGAGATTAAATATAACTATTTGACAGTAAACCGGACTTATTTTTAGAAAATGACAACTAAGTACTAACCACAGTACTTAAATTACCGAAACATGTATTCAATTTGAAACTTGATAACTTTATGGGAACACATAATTGAGATTCAATGATATAAATTTGGACTCATATGCTTTGGAAATAATTGATAATAATTGAAGCTAGAACATAACATCAAATGGGTTATAAGTTTCTTCTTACTTTGATTTTCTTTGAGAAACCTTTGGGAGTGATCGTAAAAGAGATTCTGTAGGTGAATCAAGAGCAAAAGAAGGGATTTGTAGAAATGATTTGTTGGCAAATCCCTCACCACCATACCAAATCTTCTTCAAATTAATTATTAATCAACACTCCCCTAAAATTATCCCGCAAACAAGGATTTGATGCAATCCCAAATTTTAATATTTTAATTCCCATGTTCATGCTTGAGCGAGTCCACTTGTCCTAATACTTATGACACTGATTTTACACGTAAAACCTTTCGAGTTTTGACCTTCATATATTATCGATTAGAGTTTGAACATCTGTAACTACTCGAGGAAAAATCCACTTTAAGGTGAGAGATCAGTTCGTCTTCAAATTTCACCGATGTAATAATAATGCCACTTTTACCTTTTTTTTTAATTTTAATATTATGTTTTATATTGAGGAGATTAATGCATAATTAGACGGTCAGCAAATAAAATTTTGAAAGCTCAATTCACTACTAAAATAACATGCGCGTGCATGGTTGCGCATGCATTAACCTACAAAAGATATATATATATATTTAGTTATATTTGACTTTGCATGAAAACGATGTTAGTGGCTGAGTGCTGATCAGCTTTGATTTTTCTTCACCCCTTCACCAAAGTTGAAATACAGTAGTGATACGAACTGATTCACCAACATCATCTTGATCATGAGAATGTATCTATTCTACAGGCATTCACTTTTTAATGATTAGCCGCAATATTACAAAATCTAAAGGTTTCTTTCTTTTCTTTTTTCTTTTTTTTTGAAGGAAAGTCCAAAGGTTTCTTTAGGCAATGTCATTGCTCTCTTTCAACGGCAAAACTTTGCTCCGTAATTGTGGGAACCAATTCTCAAACTAAACACACTCCTCTTATTTTGTTCGATATTGAGATGTTATAATTTTCTAAAACATAAATTTTGTAGAAAAAAATTATAATTACAATTATGTTTGGTATATTTAGTATTGAGATATTATATCTTTTAAGATATAGATACAGTAAAAAAAAAATAATTATAATTATAAAATAAAAATTAATAATATGTGAAAAAAATAATTTTTAAATAATTATTTTTATAAAAATATTAAATAAAAAATATATAAATATATTTTCTAAATTTTTTAATTAATATTTATTAAACATTTTAATGTCGTAACTTCCATCTCTAATCTCATAAGGAGACCGCTTTTGAGGTTCAAAATGTAAATGACAATATTAAATCAAATAAAAGAAAATGAAAATGAAAAAGGAGCGATCGATGAGGAAAGCATCTAATACCGCAGGGCTAGCTAAGGCTAAGGCTAGGCCTAAGGCCAAGGCTGACAGAGCTGACGTATGTTCCAAAGCAATCAAATCTATTTGCTAAATTTTGTTTCACAAAGTGACACAGAGAATATATCATCTTAACAGCACTGAGTTTTCGTCCACGCAATCAACGGTGTGACGGGTCCTTCTTCACAGTCACAGGTCACCAGCTTCGCCTTTGTGCTACTCTCCGCTGCCTTGTCTAATCAGTCTCCGCCACGTGTCATCCAATCATTTACATTTCTTCCCAATTTGTCCACTTCTTAATGTGGCCTTTCGTTACATCAACTCAAAAACCGCTGTCTACCTGCAGCCTCTGCAGCAGAAGCAGAACGCTGCGGCCTGCACTGCTTTTGTTTTGTTCGCCCCCATAAAATTACCACAATGCCCCTCAGCCCTTTTCTTCTCCTTTTATTTATTTGTTTTTTTTTTTTTTTTCCTTCCCGGGGTTAAGGCTGGAGCTAAATATGCAACCATGAAGTCGTATGAAGTTTCCAACCATCTCAGGGCGCGGCGCGGGAGTCCCTCATTGGGTCAAATTCTGTTCTTATCTCGATCAGGGCAAGTAAAAGCCGACAAGGGCAGATGTGGGAAATTAAAAAAATGAAAATCACATGCATTTAATAAAGCTTTCTTATTTATTTACTAAAATAATATTTAATTAAAAAAACAAAAGAAAAGAAAACAGTGAGATGAAGTTTGTTTTTGGAGTACAAAGATAACAACCTCTGGCAGTCTCACAGCAAAAATCCGTACTTTTTCTTTCTACCCCTCGTGAATCGAGGGCAATTTTTTTTTTTTCACATTTTTGTAGTTAAATAATATTTATTTATTTATTTTTACTGTTCGCTTCTCACTGCCATCTGCGATCACTATTTTACTTTTTCTATCTGAGCTCGAGCTTCCCAAGATTTCTCTTCAAGAATCGTAAATGATAAAATAAAATTGGGCCTTAGCAATTATTTTTTTAATTTTAAATTAAAAAAATATTTGAAAAGGAGACTAAACACATGGTACTACATTTCATGCCATATGTTTTGTCCCTTTAAAACCATCCTTGTCTAGTTTTGTCTCTCTTCAACGGCCCTGTCTTCATTCTTCAAGCTTTGAAGTTGTATTTTAGCAGTTAACAAGTATCTCTTTTTTTCTAAACTTCTCAAATTTTTTTTTAATCTTTTTTGTGCTTAGTTTAGAAAGTTTTAACTAAAATGGCATAGAAAAATTTGTCATCTTTTCTTTTCTTGTAACCGTAACCTAGTTTGTACATAATATTAAAAAAATACTATAACACTAATTTGGTCTTTCCCTCTGGTTACTTTTTTTTTAATTAAAAATTAAAAAAAAAAAGTGTGTAAGGCTAGTTTGGGTTGATAAACGAAGGGGGCATTTTTTTTTATTTTTTATTTAACTTAAAAAACTTAAGATTAGTTTGGGATGGTAGCGATTGATAAATAAGTTAATTCTACTGTGTTGACGAAATAAGGTACTAATTAAAAGAGCATATTAATGTTTGGTAAACTATATTGCTGCAATCACTGTGAGTTTAAAAAGCAAGGTACATGAGTTTCGTAGATTTTATTATGAATGTGCTATTTTATTATATGATGACAAAGTAGATATACTTAAATTGTATTTTGTTTGTATATTAGTGTTTGTGGAAAAAAAATAAAATAATTGTTGTTAAGATATTAAAGTTATAATAGGAGTTTTAAAAGGTATGATAACTTATTTACTAGGCTACTTATGAAAAGTAGCCCTACTTGCCTCTAAAAGCTGTTGTCAAAAATAGAAAAATTTATGAAATAAGTAGATTTGATGTAATTTACCAAACACTATTTTTCTGTTTGAAAATAAAACTTATGAAATCAGAAACTTATGGCATTTCAATCTCAATCCAAAGTGGCGATTTAGTTGACCTTATTTTAAAAAGTTAAGTCATTAAGTTTGTTTGATTTTTAAACTTAATGGAAATATTTAGTTGATAAAGACTCATTTTGCATTGAAGTGACTAATTAAATAAGTTGTTTCTACTGCGCAAATGAAATAACTCACTAAGTTATTAAGCTAAATTTTTTAACTTTGTGCTTATTCTAAAAATTTTCAATGATATCATTAACAAAGTTTTCTAAAATATCCCTATGTAGTTAATTTATTTTTATTTTTAAAAAATTAATTAAATTTTTATCTTTATCAGAGTAAAACTAACTAATTAGCATTATTATTCATTTCCAATAAAATTGATTAACGTACTCTAGTTTAGAATATTAAAGGTTTGTATTCATCTGAATATGATTTATGTTATCATAAAATAACATCTATTTTTGTTTTGTTGAGATGTTTATTATTTAATTAACATTTAAAATTTGTAAGGGCACAAATGTAAAGTGCTAGTTTTCAAACTTTGCAACTTGAATAAAAAAAATAATACTAATTATTAGAGATTCAGATAGAAAAATAAATATGTCGTTTAGATTCAAACATTTAGCTCTATTTAGAATTTAAATTAATTCAAATTTATTTAAATTTAAAAAAAAAATAACAACACGCAACAAAAGTAATAATTTGTGAATAGTATTGAATGAGAGAGTGTTACTTTTTATATTAAAGTATGAACAATTACTTAAATTTTAAAATACCTTAAAAAAATAATTATGAACTAATTATATCCATGGACACTCTAATCATTTAAACAAACCCAAAGAAAAAAAGTTAGAAGTCAACAAAGAAAAAGAAACCGCCAGTGGCATAGAGAAAGAAATATTGTATTTTCAGCTTCACTTGTTTAAAATGTTTTTACTAAAACGTCTTTTTATTCTGCTTTAGCCTGGTGGTGAGCCATGGAGTCGTGATTCGGTCACATGACGTATGTAGGAGTTTATTTCTTTCCTTAATTATTAAGTGAAGGCAGTCTTTTCCCTTTCGAAATATGAGTGGAGTAGACACCCCTTGAATATTGGAGAGGGTAAAATATGGGCGTGCTATATAAGAATTAATGTAAACTAATCTCAGTAATTATCTGATTGTAAATATCAGTTATAAATCTCATATAATATGAGTTGTAATCTAAGTATTAGTCTCATGTAATTCTAAAAAAAAAAAAAAAAAGACGTGTCATTTTAAATTGACAACACATTAATACGTACCATAATTGTATCGAATTGACCCATAGCGTCACAAATTGCCACCCCTGGATTAAGCACAAAAAATAGCGTGATCGGCTTGAATTTTCAGCACGACATAATTGACATCTCTACCTACAACGTTTGGCTATTCCAGTGAAACTTGCATTATTACAATATTCGCCGTAGATTTAAGGCATTTCTATCGACTCTCCTCTTCACCGAACCCATAAATTTTTTAAGCTCATAAACATATATATCGGATCATTACTGATTCTTGTTACTTCTTTTTTGGCTAAGCATAAAGATATTATTAAACTTATATTAAGACTGATTTGATAAAGATCTTTGATAGGGTACTGCCTCTAGCATCGACATGAAATGTCAAACAAACAAGGACATGGCAGGCAAAAATTTTGACGAAATTAATCAAAACCAATTTAATCATGTTACGTTTTTTTGGGCACGCATCGTCCCTCGCATACACCTTATAACAACGAGGTTAACCAAGACCAAATTTAATCATATTACATTATTTTGATCTTGTACAGTCCAGTCCCTCACATATGCTATATAACATGGGAATGTGGAGTTGTAACATGATACAGCTCCATGTTTTTTTAGTCATAACATGGCAAAAATTTTAGTTTGGACTAAAAAAAAAAAAAAATTTATTTACTGTAAGAGAAATTGTATGTATGCTCTATACTCTAATTTATTAAGAAAAATAAAATAATTTGATAAGTAGTATTCAGCTACTGGGAAAATGATTTGAAGAGATGATACCCAAATTAACCTTACAAGTTGTAAGGGAAAACTCTCCAAGTTGGAGGTTGGAGGCTAACGTGACAGCGTATCGCAAGATTGGCGATTGAAGAGGTGAAATCTTGAGATTTAGAAAAATTTGGAACTTGAGAGGGAAACCCAAGACTGAGATGCCTTTCATGGTGCTACGAGAAAAAGTTAAACTTTGACACTTAAGTGAAATTAAAACTTCAAACTCCGGAGCTTTAGCCTGGTTTTGAGTGAAATTTGAGATCTGTCTAAAAATTTTAGGAGACTACCTTTTTCTCTTACTAAAATTAATATATAACACTTACTGTGTTACTGCTTTCATAATATCTAGAAACTCCTTTGCCACAAAAAATTTAATAGAAAAAAGGATAAATGGGTCATTTGATTGATATTTTATCTTGCGAATATAAAAATTAGCTATTGTAAGGAAAAAGTTTAAAATAACAAAAAATACAAAGAAAGTCTTATTATTAATTTTTTATTCACACTAAAGCCTATATTTTAGTATTTTAGTATTTCAATCTTTTTATTTTAATTTCAATTTATATGATTTATTTAATGTATAATCAATATGAATAAAAGTACATTTCAAAATAGAGGGTAATACTATAAAATTATGATGCAAGGGGGCATTGATCAACTCAAATCAATACATAACACTTATTTTCTATTGTTTTCAAGTGAAGATATCACTAAAATATAAAAAAAAAAATACATATTGCAATATGTTAAAAATTGTATTTTTCTTAAAAGATAAGAAAAACACATATTCCAATCTAATTTATTTTGTTGTTTAGCATATTAAAATTTATATTTTTCTACTTTTTAGTTGTCTTTTGCTATATTAAAGTAAGGAAACTCCTGGTGCTAGATAATGACCGCACACGCGCGCGCGTATATAATTCGGTTCTTACAGGTGCATGCTCTATACCCAAGTAGGCTTACAAAATTGATCATGATCAAGAGCTTTCTGGGTCGTCTCAGCCCTTGTGATTCACCCTTATCCAAAAAAAAAAAAAAAAAGATCGAGCTGAGATTTTTCTTTTTCGCGTACAAAGGATTTACTTGTTACTAATATAGTCTAGCCGCTGCTCTTCTTTAGACCCCTTGTTTCACTCCGATAGTATCATAAATTAGGCAGAAAAATCGAAACAAAACTTGATGTTAGAGTAAGATGTTGAGAACCTTTTAAATCACAGCACTGCTTGATTTAAAAGATCTTTACAAATGCCTTGGACAGTTGGTCACAATTTAATTTAAATCAAATTTAAATTATTTTACCTTTTTTATTTATTTACTTATACTATTTTACCTTTTTTTAAAATTTATTTAACTTATACTTAAGAGTAACAGAACAAAAAGAAGTGGGTAGATGCCTTTATATTCGAAAACCCAAAAAAATAACAAAATGATTGCAATAAATAGTAGTTAAATAATAGGGAAAATGATACGTTAAGTAAAACAACTAGTCAATTTTTTCGGAAATGTGAGTGGGGAAAATGGGGGCTCTAGCGTTGAAGAGATGTGAGATTGATGGATTTAAAGCATGAAAATCCAGATCATCAAAACAGGGCTGAGAGATAGAAAAAGGGGACGAAAGTTTGCAATATGGGATAGACAATGACAGTTGCTTCGTATCCTGTTTATGATAAAGCATATGCTACTATTACAGAACATGTCCTGCTCCAAGCTTACATGAATACAATTTATACATTGTTCTTCTCTCTCTCTCATCAACATCATGCAACCTTGCCCTACCAATATACCATCACCCACCCTTTTCTCTCTCTACATTTATATTTGTGTATGTTCCTGTCTATAAATCAATGTATTTTGTTTTATCACATGACGGCCATGTGATCATAAGTCGCAGTCCTTTGAATTAGTGCTACCTCTTTAGACTTGACTTCTCCACTTATATGTTTTCATGCCAACTTCTCATGTGTTTTTGGTTGAAATTTCTTATTACCATGATGGAATTGTGTGACCCATGCGATTTTGATCAATCCAGCTGTGGCATTTTCTTTTGACGTTATGCATGATGAAAGGTATCCATGATTTCTTACACAAACGAGAGATACATTACAAATAATAAGGTAAAACAAAGCAAAAATATATAACATAAAGAAAAGGAGAGGGGGAAATGCAGAGTTATGATAAAAGAAAAGGAAAGAATAGCCAATTCACCAAAAGGAAGCATGGCAGCAAGATGATGGCAAATAGAGCCCCCATTCAGGATAATAGCAATAGAAAATGACCTCTGAAAAGAGCTTAGAGTGGATCGCTTGGAATTGGGATGGGATAATTAGTAGTAGCAGCCCAAGCAGAAAGCAACTGGATCCGACCACCCACCGACAGTGAAATGCCCACCCTTTTTTGCTGCTCTAATCTATAAAGAAGATCAAAATATGAACCAAATTAAAATGGGTCCTTTCGGCTAGGGCAATGAGCCCCTGAAAGTTAGGACATTGTCTTTTACATGTAGAGGGCACCCCACCTTGTAATAACTAATAAACATGCTGGCAAATTACCCCACTTCTTGGTTGGAATGATGTGGATGCGTGGTACCCATAATATAGGGCTATTCGGGCAGGGTTCGAACCGACACTGACAAAGACAAGTCGAGTGGCTCACTGGGGGGCGCTGAGTAGTAGGCATGAGCGGGCGACCGAGGTGCGCCTTGGGATCCTCAGACATGGGCAAGTGGGTGTGTATGGTTATTGTAATGTTAATGTACCAGTACCTGCCCCTAGTCATTTATGCCATGTGGATTTCACATGACGAGCCAAATTTTTTGGGTTTTGCGTATACACTCGAGTACATGGGAATACAGTTAAGTCTGATTTTCCAGATTTAAGATAAGGACAGAAAGCCAACTAGTGAAACACCAAAACATGAAAAAGATTTAGCCCAGAGATACAAAGATACGCGTCCTTCCTTCTGCTTTGGTGACAGGCCCAAGCAATGCAGGTACTGCAGGTATGGCTGTTATTATGTGTTAAACGTTTTTAGCTGGCTGTAGAGTGTTAACGAGTGAGTACTGAGCAGTAAGCATTGAGTATGATTAGAAGTTAGGTAAATGTCAGAACGTTGGCCAGACACCACCAGAGAGGGCTATTGAACTGTCCATTTCTCGTGACTTCTGATTAAGTTCAGAGTCTTCAGATGTTGCATCGCTTGCCTTTGTTGCTGCTGTACTTGTTGCCGAGGCAAGAACTCACAAGTCACCAGCATTGCATACCATCAAAATACCGGACCTAAACCACCTCACTTTGCCGCTTGGGTTCGCACATATTTTTTCATATGCCAGAGAGATTAAAGGACCCCTTTAGCCCTCTTTCATCCGTGGGCCACGCTTGAAAATGGCCCCAACCCTTGAGCAGCACCCAGCCCACTTCGCTTAAAACATTTGTGGACTGGCAGCCCAAAACTTCTTTGTTGTCCCACCTGCAGCAAGTCAGCTATAGCTTTGATGGAAAACTGACATTCCTTGTATTATTTTGATTGATCACTGATAGCGTACATCTTTCTCGTTAACAACCCTTCACCACCCCCTCCCTCCTTTTTTTGTTTTTAATAAAGAGACTCCTGCCGGGTTTTGTTAGCCTATAAGTCAACCGCAGGCAGCAGAAGAAATAACAGCCTACCGTGTGAGAAAAAATGACAAGCTGCAGTCAATTTGTGAGTTAAAAAACCTAGCTCATCTGCGCTTCTTACACCGAGTTGCATCATCATCACCTTAGGTTCCGTTTTTGACTAAAATATTGTAATTTTTAAAATACAGCTATATAAAAAAATTATAATTATAAAATAAAAAATTATAATTTATAATAAATATAAATTTTAAATAATAATTTTGACAAAATTATTAAAGATATAATAAATTTTTTATAATATAAATTAAAAATTATATCAATATAACTTCCAAACTACAGCAGTTATTATTTATTAAATACTTTAATACTATAATTTAAAAATTATAGTTATTTAACCTCAATCTCAAACGCACCGTTAACAATAGGAGTGTTTGCAGATTGGACATCAATCTACACCCGATTCATGATTTTGCGGATTGTAAATTTTCAATCCAATCCAATCTACGGATTGACAAATTTAATTCAAATCCAATCCATACGTCTGTGGATCATATGCCGATTTAACCTAATCTATATCTAATTTACCATTTTGCAGATTGATTTGCTAATTAAAATTTTTAATTCTATTCATTCTACAAACTAATTAAATAAACAAATCCAACATAAAAATAATTTTATTACCAATTAAATTCAAAATTGAATAAAATTTAATAAATTAAGTGTTTAAATAAAATTATAATAATACATTTAAAGTCTCAAAATATAATGCAGTGAAAAGAAAAAATCTCTTTTGTTTAAATCAATACATAAAAATTAACTAAAATTATAAATTTAAAAAGCTATATTTGTTTATTTAATTATGCTTACTATATATTATTATCGAATAATGTATGTATAATTTTAATATAATTACATTTTAACTTATTTATTTATTAATAAACAGTAGCAACAAACTTATAAGTTTTTTTTTAATTAAATAATTTTTTTTAAAAAAATTCACATGTTTTTACTTATTTAAATCCATATCCAACCCACCAACCCCATATTTCAAATTTTCAATCCAATCTACCAATTCAAAGATTAAATTTTTACTGATTAAATTTTTACAAACTAGATAAATTTAAGTAAATCAAATTAAATTATGAACATTCACCAATCCACAAATAAAATTTTAAGGAACAAATTTTTCCGAACAGATTTTTACAAATTAGACAAATTGAATAAATCATATTGGATTCTAAACACCCCTACTTAACAAGGAGGCTAAACCGCTAGCGAGATTTTTATTTTTTATTCATATATTTCCCTAATCAAACTCCATCATATTACTCAATTGTCATTGGCAACAATGTGCGGCTAATTAGAACCGGCCATCACAGCCACTCAAGTCAATTTGAGACAAACATATTTGGCAGTGCATTCTGCATATAACTCGACAACTCAGGACTCATGATTCAACTGATGCGCCACTGGTTGGAACATACAAAACTTACACATAAAAGTATTGGAATGGCATAATCCACGTCATTGAAACATCGTTCC
The DNA here is from genome assembly GCA_030449925.1 of Citropsis articulata. Lineage (NCBI taxonomy): Eukaryota > Viridiplantae > Streptophyta > Magnoliopsida > Sapindales > Rutaceae > Citropsis > Citropsis articulata. Next base: position 18,523,845 of record JASUUH010000121.1, on the reverse strand, counting down.
AGAAATAAGTAAACTCCAAAAAAACAAGCATAAAAACAGTCTCCAACAAATATCTAAAGGTAAAACCTAACTACTACAATCCCTTGTTCTCGATAGTCACCCCTATGCCGAAAACCGAATCTCCGCCATGTGTTGAAAATTTCCAAAATAACAGCATTTTTAAGTGAAGCAGCAGTATGAGAGGTTGCACCTACACCCGTCCAAGCAGTTCCTCTCTACTCAAATGCATCATCATCGTCATCAGGAAGAGGCTGGCTAGCTGCTGCAGCAAGCTCGGCTTCATGTCTGAGGAGAAGAAAGTATCACAGTAGGACAAGGAAATACCAATAGCTATTATCTAATTGCAAAGCAAACTGACAAGAACCAAGTTTGGATGAAGAGCATTTGAATAAAAAAACATTTTCCTCTAGGATAGTGTTGACAAGACTAAAATGGTTTCACAAAGCCAAGCAATAATATCAGCCACAAGATGTACTCTAAAGACTATAATCTGTAAATTTCTTAAGTAAAAATATTGCACGCCAAAAATAAACTAATAAATTCTCTTACTGTTGCTGTGCCGCTAAGTCAATCTGTACTTCTGGAGGAGCAAGAGCAGGAGACTCCACAAAGTGCAAATTTGGGTCCCTGGACACATCAAAGCATCATCATCAATATCATGTATTACTAAAAACAATAGTGTACTGACAATAAGCTAGGGATTTGGGTTTATTTTACCCAGCAAGCTTCCTGGCAAGGTACAAGAAAGGTTTCTCAAAATTGTAGTTGCTCTTGGCAGAAATCTCATAGTACTGCAGATTCTTCTTCCTGTGGAAGGTAACCTGCTTTGCCTTGACTTGCCTATTCTTCACATCAACCTTGTTCCCACAGAGAACAATTGGTATATTTTCACACACCCTATCATTGCAATGAAAGCTTGCGATTAATCACAGGCTTTGACAACAGGGTAAATCCAATTAAGTCAAATAGATCCAAGAAAAAGTTCAAAATATTGATTTCACATACCGGCAAAGATCACGGTGCCAAGTAGGCACATTCTTGTATGTCAATCGGGCAGTAACATCGAACATAATGATGGCACATTGCCCATGGATGCTGCACATTAGAATTATAAAAATATTAAAACAAGAAAGAGGCATTGATGATGTCTACTTGGTCCAATCTTATTTCCCTTTAAATTTCATCTTTATCCTTGGTTAGATAAAAATGGAGGAAGTTCCAAGAGCAAAGGTTTTACACTCACTTTGCCATCAGTGATAAGTACTTATTATATTAATAAGATACATTAAGTTTCTCCACGACAATATGCTAAAATAAAATTTCAAAGCCACAATTGTTCCAGTTCAAATCGTGCACCTATCCAGCACTACCTACTTGATACCGCACGTATAAACCCAATGCATGTACAGGACAGAATACCAATGCATTGACACATTACCTTAAAGGGGTCACACAACACTTTAAGCAATTAACTTCAAAACAATGCTTACATAATTTTATCTAAACATAAAATCAAATAAAAGTACCATGGTCGAGATTAAAAAAATTACTTACTAATAACCATCTCTAAGACCACCAAACTTTTCCTGGCCAGCAGTGTCCCAGCAGTAGAAACGGATTTTGCCACAATTTGTAAAGAAATCCAACGGATGAACCTCCACACCAATAGTTGCTGCAGAATAAAAGAGAGGGAAAAAGAAAAAGAAAACCATAAAATGACTACAGAAGAAAGAAAAAAATATACATATAATCAAACACAATAGACAGCCCTTGCCCTTGCCCTTGCCCTTCCCCCAAACACTCACGTTCATATTTCTTCTCAAACTCCCCAGTCAGATGTCTCTTCACAAAGGTAGTCTTCCCTGAAACCACAATCAGCAACACAGTAGTAAAATATCAAATACCATTAATACACAGTCTCATTTCAAAAAGAAGAATTTTTAGTAACTATTCAATCCATAGCATAGCCACACTCTCTCGAACTAATTAACCAAATAACAACAACAACATTAAGTTTTTTTTTTTTTTCCCCCCCGAACAATAGAGTCTTTTCAATTAGATAATTTATTTTCCGTTTCCAGATAACCACAGTTACGAGCCAACGCAGAAAATTTAAAAAAAAAAGGAAGAAAAACCCTAGCAGTCAGTATCAAAAAACCTAGTTCAATTTAAAAAAAGAACAAACAGTAAAGGGAGGAAGATTACCAGTGCCACCGTCGCCGACGATGACAAGTTTGAAGCTCGGGTAATCAACAGTTTGCTGACTTGGCAAAGCCTAAAAAAACAAAAGGAACGAAGCAGCAATTCATTAATCTAAACTTAAAAAATTCAAAAAAACGAACACTAAAGATCTACGAAATATGAAACGAAGACAATAACGAGAGAAATTACCATGAGTAGAGTACTGCGAGCGAAAGAATATGAGGTTCGTGGTGTGAATGCAGAAGTGAGAGAGAGAGAGAGAAACGGAGTAGACGGCGATGAGCTCGGGCTTATATGGGCTTTTTCAATTTGAGGTTTCAGCGTGGCTTTATGTCGACGCAACTCTCTCAGCCTTTAGATTTGATTACTTTTCTCTCTTTTCTTCTTTTTTCTACACACTCTTCTTACCGTCTGATCTTTTTTCGCCTCAGATTCACGCACCTCTCCCTCGGGCTCGGCTTTCTTTTCAAGCTTTTTCTAACAACGCCACCTTTTTTATTTTTTGAAAAAAAACTGAGAAATTTCCACGTGTAAGAAATTTTTTTGGCTCTTATAAATATAGTAAACAACAACTCACTAAAGAAAATTGAACCCACCGAACTTACTTGTCAAATCAATTTTCTCAGCGACAAAAAAACTCCCCCAGAGTTTTAAATTTTAAATTTTATTACTAAATGCCAAATGTATAACTTCACTAAACTACACCTTAAATGCCTCGTCAATTTTCACTTCTTTTTTTTTTTTTTTTTTGCATTATATAACAGCGCTTTTGTTTTGATTTTATGAAGAGTGAAGTCCACGTAATCTTCCTCCTACTAATTTTTTTTTCCCAATTTTTATTTTTTCCCCCAATTTTTATACGAGAGTTACTACCTTACATATAAATGCAAGGTACAATTTCTCACAAATTCAGTTATGGATCCCATTTGAGTCCATAACCTTGTAAGAGACAGTACTTTACATTATATGTAAGGTAGCAAAATCTTTTTTATATTATTCATCTTCTCGAAATATTTTTTTAGAATTCTCAATAGCAAGTGATATACCATCTTAGTAGCTGATTCCTTCTTCATTTGCATGTCACACCAATGTTGTGTTTACTTCTATGAATGGGAATCAATGAATCGGAATAGGTTTCATTACCCTATTTATTTTTTAAAATAACACCAAGAATCAAAATGAAAATAATAGATCTCATAAAAGTTTGGAAATGAAACACGGGGCTATGATTCCTGTAGGGCTAGGAATCAGAATCCCTTACAATGAAGAGATGAAATTGCCCCCAACGAACTTCAATAATTCTAATTTTATTTTTTAAATTAATATAAAATATAAAAGCCCAAAATCTATAAAAAAGAAAAATGCATGTACTCTTGAAATAGAAAATTATTATTATTATTATTATAATTAACTAAAGGCATTTTAGTAACTCGAAATAACTTAGCTTATACTAATTCTGATTTTAAGATATAGTAAACATATCAATGAGATTCAAGCTCATTTCGATTTTAATTCCTGCAACTCAAATATAAACAATTTATTCTGATTCTTATTTTACATTCTCATTCCAATTTATTTCTATTTTATATTATTTTAATTACTAAAAAATAAACGAAGTATAAAATTATACTTCTTTTTAAGGAACAATGCTATTTACACCGAATGTGCTCAAAACAAACACGTAAAATTTTTTTAAAAAACCTTACAATCCAACGATAACCTACATAAACTCATCTAAATTATGTATCTAAAAATATGGAATAGGGAGAGATTTCTCCCCCAAATATTCGTGGGGAGAAATTTTGAAAACACATAGTTGTAATTTAAAAATAAAAAATAAAAACTCGAACAACAGATTTTTTTTTTTTTTAAGCAACAATAGAAAATAGTTAGCAACTCTCAGAAATTTTAATTTGGCCCAAGTTGTACGTGCATTAAAATATACTGTATAATAAGTAGTGCCCGCGCCGCCCTTGAAGGGCAAAATAGGCGGGCAGTGCAGATTGTAGAAGTCAAATCACGCTTTCACCAAAATTCTCATAGATCTTGTAATAGTATCTAATCTTAACAGCACGCTATGGCTTCGTCTTCCAATTCCTCTCAGCAGTAAGTCTCGCGAAACTTTATTGCATATGTATGCTGTTTTTTTTCCTTTATTTATTTATAATATCATGCAAAAATCAGCTGAACTTGTATATATTTTTTGAAGGGAGGCTATTTTGAGGAAACAAAACAATGGACCCCCGTTCAAGTTCTTGGTTCCCCTTGTATATGCCCCTGTTCTTCCTCTAAGTAAGGTTCATTTTTATTTAAATTAAACCATTTATGTTTTTGTTATGTGGGTTTGGCTAATAATTTAATTTTGTATGTGGGCTTTTTTTTAATTTAAAAAAAAAATCAGTTCGAATCGGATTGAGGAAGAATCAGGTTGTAAGGGACCGATTGTTTACTGCTGTGTTGGCTGGAGCATTTGCTCATGGATTTTATTTGGTGTATCCTTTATTCTATTCTATTGATTGCTTTGCTGGGCAGTTCAATTGTCGATTCTTTTACATGCTTGATTATTTGTTAATTGATAATTATGTTGCACCATTGCATGTGTTGTTAATGTGCTCAATTCTATATTAACGTCAGTGATTCTTGTTTCTCTTGTTTGATATGAACCTTATGTGTTATTTAACTGATTTGTTATAATTAAAACTATTCCCATTTGCGTTGATATTAAACACTATTGACCCATGTGAAAATTTATATTGGCAGCCAGGAGAAATTGCCCTTTTTCATTATCATTATTTAAGAATACATGGACCTGCAGCAAGTGTCGTTAAATGAGTTACATGTCTAGATGGTTTCATTACAGTCTTCTTTTGTAGGACAAGGGGATTAGTGGTTGAATTGACACAATGCTAGTATCTTTATTGAACTGTATGTTTGCAACATTGATTAGTTTTTCTTTTCCTTGGCAAGTTGAGAAGATCATTCCCATGAGCTCTAGGTGGAGTTATGTCAAAAGTGATTTGAAATCTATTAACATCTTTCATGTCTTTAGTTAATAGGTCTTCTGGCAGACTGTAGGGAATCACAACAAGACTGGTACGGTTGATTTTTTTTGTTTTAAACTGATATTTTTGTTTCTACTCTTTCTAGTTTGTCTTGACTCAAGTTTCTAAAGCTGTCCTTCACTTCTGTATGTTATGATTCAAGTATACATGGAACTGAATTTATTTACTTTGCCTCCCCCATTCTCAGAAGCCTGTAAAAGAGTGGAAGACTCTGTCATGGAGCTATTAACTGGGATTTTTTGGAGTTTGTTCTCCATCTTCTAATAATGACTGTTCTGGCTCTGTTTTGGATTTTATGGTTATATTAACTCCCACCGCATATAATTTAGCTTATCATTTATTTAAATCCTTTTGGTAGTTTACAGTATGCTTGCCCCTAACCCAGTTTGCACCACCTTGCTTTGTGCCCTTCTTATTTATTGGAAGGAAGAAAAAGAAATTAGAAGCTATTGTCATATGCCTTGTTGTGGGTGTTGTAGATTGGATCATGTAATTGCACGATGAAAATCACAATACACTTGATACTGGTGGAATTTCTCATCAACTTAGTGCAGCATTTTAGATCTTAAAACTTATCTTATTGTTGCCTAGAAAATTTATTTTGTCTCTTTACTTCTCAGTTTCATGTTGGTTTTCCTTAAAAGATATTTAGATCGGACCTATATGATATCGAGAGCAAATGAGTGCAGCTTGTTTAGCTGAGGTGTGATTGCTTACATTCTACTCTTTCAACCTTTTTGTTTTGCGGAGATTATGCAGCTTGCATTTCTGGCGATACTTGAATGGCTTAAATGGCTTAAGAGAAATCTTTTACTGTATTCTTCTCATTCCTTTGATTTTGGAATGATAACTTTATCATGTAGACTTATACCTTATTTTTTTCCAGGGCCAAAAATTTAAGGTCTGATTGTTTCAATTTAGCTTCCATAAAAAATAAATTACAAATTAGAAAGCTGCCTTTTCTTTTGAATAAATGTTTTGTTCTGGGTAAGGTTATAGGTTCTGTGGATGCTGTATGGGTTTTGATAGGGGCTGTCAACTTGGTTCTTTTAAAAAATGGGCAATTCATCTATCAAGTCCAGAAAAAGGCTGGCCGGTATAGAGCTGTCTATGAACCAGAAGAGCTTGGCTCCTGAAGGTGCCTTATCTTCCTGATATAGATGCATCTTTCATCAAGTTTGCAGTTAGAAGATTTTGTTTGGCCCCAGAATGACCGCATCTTCTTGTTTTATCCATAAAAATGCTGTTAACAAGATATGGATAGAAACAATCTTAGGAGCATGGCAGATGGTATGCTGGTTTAATCTAGAGTTATCTGTGTTCCCGGGGCATGGGATGGGAATGGAATTGTAATACCCGAAGGAAAACAAAGAAATGAGCAAATGGAACAAAAGGACATAAAAGATGGATGTGAAGCAGATTGAGTTGATTGATTGAATCTTCCTTCGTCCAGGACCACTGCTGCTAGTTTCTTTTTTCTCAGCAATTTCCACATGTTTCTTAATAGTTTCCAGCTTTCCTTCTCACCCCTCTTTGGAATATTCTGCTTCTGTATTTTTCAACATTCAGCGAGAAAATTTACCATCTGGGAGCAGACAATAATTTCGCATTACGGAAAGCAAAATAGACCAGCTAGTAATCAAGTGCTCTGGAGGTCGTGGAAAACAGGCATGTCCGATGATTTTTCTCTGTTTTTTACATGTCAGCTTTACATTACAAGGCCTTGAGCAGATATGGAAGGTGGAAGCAGAAATTTGTTTACCGTGCTTAGCTATTTTCTAACGTTTTTAAGGCTACTTAAATTTAGATTTTTTTAAATTTTTTAATGTAAACATTAAAAAAAAAATGCATTTCTCATCAAAATGGTAAGGTCATACAATAAATATCCTTCCTAATACCAGCCTTCCTTATTCGATACTTTGATGACCGCTAGGAATGTTATTACGAGGATCCCTGTCGAATCCGAATATGCCATCGCCACGTTGAAGAACCTTGTTTAATCATTACTACATCTCAACCGTCGATTAGCCTAATCCAGAATGAACGATTAAGTCTTAATCCAAGGGTTTTGATTCGTTGCCTATCAATTCATCTTCCACTAATTGAATTAAAAATATTAGGTCATATCTCATTAAAACAAACATAACATCAGCAGATCAAGTGATAAACTCTGCCATCTTCTTTTGGAATAAATAAATACATCAAAAAGAAAGCAGATGGGAAATAAGAATATAATGAAACCATAATTACAGGATTTATGCATAATCTATTCAACATAATTACATTTCTTAATCATCTTCTTCACGCATCTGAATCTGATCTGACATATTCAGCCCTAAAAAACCGGACACAAATATTTTCATTTTTAATCCTAATTAAACCAAAGGAAAAAAAAAGAAAAAAGAGACGGAGAGAGAGAGATCGAGACTTTTCAGGCTTTTATTTCTCATGAGTTTCGAGTTCGCGATCGGATCGGAACTTAAAATCAGAGGCGAGGCGAGAGGCGATGGCGGAGTGATACATGGCGTCGTGAAACGACACACTATCCTTGGTCATCATGCGAAGCTGCTTCGCCTTCTCCTCCGTGAAGCAACCCGGAGCGAACCGGGAGGATCTTGAAGATTTCGCCTCGAGATCCGACTCCGATCTCTTCTCCGGTTTACTCTCGGAGTCAATGTAATCAGCCTCAGCGGACCAGCCAAAGAGCGGGCTCCACCAGTTGGACGAAGCATTCTTCCTGCGTTTTCCGTCGGGATTCTGGTGACCTGACGACGTTGCATAAACTTGGACTCCGGCGGGCCGAAAGGTGAGAATATTGGTGGCCATCTTTAGTGTTATAGAAAGAAGAGTAAGAAGTTTTAGTGTTTTGAAAAGAGAGAAGAGAGACGGTTGGGTTTTGAAGTTTTTAGCAGTTAATTTTGGTAACTATTTAAAGGGGAAAGTGAGGGGGAAGGAGAGAAAAGGGCAGATGCGGATAAGATTGGACACGTGGCCGTGAAAATGGCGCTTTTTCACAGTTCTTTTTACCGGCAATTCCGGTTGCGTGTTGGCTTTTGAAACGTTGGTTCTTTTTTTTGCCTTCAGAATCGAAGTGATGACTCGGACGTGACTGGCTTAAGTACGGAGGCTTATTAGATTATTGCCTGGTAGTTGGAGTGGAGGATGCGTTACTCTGACGAAGTCATCCTTAGCGTTGGCCCCCACCACCGGCCCTCCCCCTCGGCCGCCCCGTTTTTTAACTTGAGATTTCATTGTTTTAAAAAAAATTGAAATATAAATATGTTGAGTATACAGTGGGTTTACATCAATAACCTCCCTTCATATTAAAATCAAAAATAAATTAATAGATTAAAAGATACGAGATTTAATATATTATATGATAAATTATAATGCATTGAAATATGTGTCTTTTTATCTTTTAGTTTGCTCATAATTTTAACATGGTCAAAATTTTCTAATTAAAATATTTTTCATAAATTCTTAATTAAAACACTCTTAAAAAATATTTATGTAAAATAATAATTTTTATTTAGTTAAATCTATAATCGATAGTCATTACATTAATTAGGAATATTATTATTTAGAATTTCTCATCTTGTTTATTTGAAGAATAAGATTTAGCTAATATATAGTATGAAGAGGTGAGTACTTAAAAAGACACTGTGACATCCAAATTAGTGTTTAATCAAGATTTTAAAAAATAAAAAATATGAATTTTTCTCTCTAAGTACTAACATTACTTTTGCAGGCTAAATACCTCATTTCTCTTAAAAATGTGTCTCTATTTATAAATTATCAGTGATGCAGATTTAGAATTTTACTTTGAACGATCTCCTTTCTTCAGGCCTCGACTAAGACTTAGACAGCGTTTTCCTTCTTGAAATTTTATATCAAGCCCCCCATGCATCCCCAGGCTTGAGGAATTAATGGTGGCTGTATTTGGACACTTGCGTTCCTATGGGTAAAGGAGTCCATCACTATTGGTTTTTACCATCTTTAGATTAGGTTATCACATGGACTGTCGGGTAAATATTTATTTAGTAATTATATTTTAAGGTAGGTATTCGGTTGATCATGTATTTTAAAAAATATCTCTACATAACTTTGTTGTTGAATATATGACAGTCATGCTCTTATTTTTATTTACTTTTATGATAATATTCTTACAACAACATTTTTAGAGACATTAATTGATCTATCTATAAAAAATAAATAATTAACAAATGAACCTTAAAAATAGAAAAAAAATAAAAATGTAAATTTTTTGTAATTATTTTACTTTTAGAATTAATTTGGTAAATTATTTTTTGTAAATAATTATTAACAAGATTATTGCAAAGGTATTAAATAGTTTTTAAAAATTATAGTAAGGGTTGTATTATAAAAAGAAAAAATAAAAAATTAAGGGCACAATTGACACATATTTGACAAAATGGATGATGTATTTTTTAAAATATAGGGACTAAACGAGCACTTTATCTAAAATATAGGAATTAAACGAACATTTACCCTAAACCTTTTCTTTATACCTTAGACCTTGCTTTTTGCTAGAAAGAAGTATTTTATTGAGCAATAATGTTAGCAATTGTAACATTTGATTCTCGTATAACTTATCTATTGAATGATGATGAATTAAAATTATTTATTATTCCATTATACCATTCAATTGATGAATACTATATCAGTTGAAATATAAATGTTAGAATCTCTAGTATTACGCTAAAATTGAGACAAAAAGAAAAAATGCATTATTCAAAGGAAAAAAAATTTTGGTGTGGGAAATTAGCGTTGTTCGGGTTTCGTCGGCTTTGGGTTTCAACCTGCTCGGTTTGAGAAATTGAACCCAATCGGTTGAACATTAATTGGTTCAAACCGAACCGAATTTAATTCGGTTGCTTTTATTTCATTGGTAATTTGGACGACGTAAATTGTTAAAAATTTCAATTCGGGTTAGTTTAGGTTAGAATAATTCAATCTAAAAATTCGGGTTAATTTGGGTTAGAACGGGTTAGAACAATTTAATCTAAAAATTCTAACAACAATCACTTAAAATCCAAAAATCTCAATTCCAAACATCCTTAACAACAAATATCAACTATAAATCATCCTTAATAATATTTCAATAATTTAAAATTCTCAATTCTAAATCATCCTTAATAACAAATATCAACTACAAAATACAAATCATCATTAATAATATTTCAATAATTTAAAAATCTCAATTCTAAATCATCCTTACAATAAATATCAACTACAAATCATCCTTAATAAAATTTCAACAAGTCTTTTTAAAATTAACAAAACATAAAACATAAAACATGTATTCAAGTTTAATAAAGCTACAAAAATTACAAATCTAAAAATTAAAATGGCAAATAGCAACCATGATTAAACATCTCTACATGACAAACAAGGCTAAAATCAACCTCCAACACCATCAATACTCAACACAACATCTCCAAATTAGCAATAATTAACCAAATTTAGGGTTTTTTTTTGTTATATATATATATATATTTTTAAAAAGCTAAATAAAAAAAAAAAGCTTCAACCCAAACGGGTTGAAAATTCGGTTCGGGTTTGAATTTTAACTCGAACGGGTTGAAGTTTTGAACCCGTTCGGGTTTCACTGGTTAACCCAAACTGAACCGAACCCGAAATAAATTTTGGGTTCGGGCCCACCCCTAATTCTTTCAATAGAGTTCCTTGGATTTGTCATAGAACTAGATGTAGGAACAAAAAAGCTCGCTATGTGTTACTAGCACTTTTTCTAGGATTTGGTGTAAGAATCGGTATCATATACTTGGCGTTTTAGGAAAGGAATTTGTTAGGCTTTGAATTTTGATGGCTCGTTGAATAGTCATTTGTTCTTAGCCCATCCAAAATTAGGTTTAACAGAAGCCGCAAATGTGAGCATTTTCCCTTTTTTTTTTTTTTTGGTTAATTTCGTGAACATCCCATAATAATAATATAGCTATTTTTTTCTCGCCTGAAGTGCTGTAAACATTTGATATTGAATTTCATAAAGCAGGGCGTCCTGGCTCGTTTGCCAAATATAAGAGCATGGCCCAGCGGCAGCCAGAGATTCAGTTAACTCAATTAGAAAATGTTCATCAATTATACCTATTAAAAACGCTATTATTAATTCAATCAGATTGTTGGGTTATATGGAATACGGACACTTGATTTTTAGTTTTTTCTTATAAATTTTTTTTAACATAACTCTCATAACTACAAAGAAATTTGAATTTTTTAACTATGAATAAGAGAAGGATGTTTTGACCAACTCAATTAAGAAATTATTAACAAATTTTAAGTAAGAAAAAAAAAAAGAATATGCGATTGTTGAAACTATTTGTGCTATAAAATATGGAAATAATCCTGAAGTCCAAGTCCAAGTTCACGCGCAAATTGTAGCAAAATTTTTGTCGGAATGCAAGGTCGGCGAAAATGGACGTATATGAATAGTTCTCCGAATTTGGAATATCAATTTTTTCAAGTCATTCTCAGGAGGGGGAAGGGGTTAAATGGACGGACGTTAATATTATTTTCACCCGCCAATTAAAACGATTTGATGGAAGCAAAGGCGGGTTTATTTGATTTTGATTCCTTTTTCCGATTTCGTGTTTGCGCACAAGACAAGCACGTGGATGCGGCAGAGTTTTCCCGAGGGTGTCGCTTTATTTTTTTCTTGACATGAAAACAAAGTTGAACAGAAGCTTCTGTTTGTCTTGTGTGATTTGGGAGACCAATGCCGCGTTCCGATAGCGACGTCATCGGAGAGTCCGCCGTCGGTTTTTGGGCATGTTGCAATCTTCCCTTGCATGGGCCATGATGGCCCGGCATTTAGTTTGGTTTTTGTTTGGATCTGCGCCGATTGGTCTTTGGTGCTCCACCCACTTGCATAGGATCTGGCATGGAGTGGCCATATTTGACCCCTCAACTCCACTACTTTCATCAACCCGCCTTCCAATTAAACCCATTTATTTTTAGAATTACTATCGCTAATACACATGCATATGCATGCATACCAAAAACCCAATGGCCCAAAAAAGCAAAAGATTAATTTTGTGTAGCATTGGATTAATTTTGAAATTAATTATTATATTGTGTTTGGTAAGTTTCACTTTAGATTAGATTATAGGACTAAATGTGAATTTAGTCCTAAGATCATGGAATTAGCAATCCCAATTGAAACATGGGTTTAGTTAGGATGAGTTTTAAAAATAATTGTCTATTTAATTAATTATTACTCGAATATCTAATGTAGTATTTAATTCAATAATCACTATATTAAAATTAATCATGAAAATTAATAATACAAATAATTGGTTGCTTTTATATTATTTGTTAACTTTTTGATAAAAAATATATTTAAAATATTTAATAAAAAATAAATTAAATATTTAAGTAATTTTAAATTTAATTTAATTTAATTTAACTTAACTTAACTTTATCTGATTTATATTTGTTTATTATAATTTTGATTACTAATAACTAATCTTCTAAATATTTAATTTTAATTAATTTCTTTTAAAATAATATTAATAATTATTTGATTATTAAATATTCATAAATGGTTCATATTTATGTTTAAAGGTCAAGATAAACGCTATTCAATTTCATTCAAATATAATTTAATATAGTCCAATATAATATTACACTAAACATAAGACAGTATTAAGTAATCCAATCTAATCTAATCCAATTATAATAATTAGTCCAATCGAATCTTGCAAGCCAAAAGCAGCCTAAGGTAATAATGAGGATAATCAATAAGGTAATAATGAGGGGATTTTTTGGTGGCTGCTAGAGAATTTGTTTTTTTTTTTTTTTTGTTAGACTATTGGCGCCCTCTTGTATCCTCTTAAAACCCCTTTTCTAAATATACCCTAATAAATAATTTGAAATCTTTTATTCCACAAAAATTCTTACTTCACTCTTTCCTCTAAACAACTCCCATTCATGACGTCTCTTTTCGTAATTTCATTAGGGGCTTGTTTGGTTGTTATATTAAAATCCCTCATTGCATTAAATTTATACGAGCTCATGTTTGGTATATAAAGAACTACAGTACCATTGTATTAATGGGCCCAATAAGCTAAACTTGAACCACAGCCGGGTTTAAGTTAATGTGGCAGCTTGTTTCCCCCCCCCCCCTTCGTTTGCTTCTTTATTATTATTATTATTATTATAGCTTTTTAATATAATATAATATAATATTTTTATTTTTACATAAATAATTTATTAATAAAATTATAATTTATTATAACTAATAATAAATATTTAAACATGAATAAATTTGAATAATATTAATTTAAAATAAATAATAACATAAAATATTAATACAATTTAAATAAGTGTTAATGCAATACAGCATAATACAAAATATTAATATTAAAATAATATTATACAGTATAATATAATACACCAACATTAAAAATAATGCAAAATAACATAATATAATACAGTGTGCCAAACTCACCCTAGGAACATAAACAAAAATTTCTATGTTTCTCTTGTTTTTTTTTTTTTTTTTTTTGAACTCATATACACCAGAGCATCGTGATTACACAGATGTTTATAACCTTATTATGTTAGATCTATATACCTATATTTACAATCGACATTTATACTAAATTTATTATTACATTTTCATGCTTATCAAGATACGCCTGCATTTAACGAATTCTCCATAAGAGATAATATATCTACTCCACTGCATTTGGGGCTTATAGCCACAACCATTTGGTTCCTGCTGTGAGTCACAAACTATGTTTCTCTTATTGCTAATACTAATCGTGCATTTTATAAAAAAGATAATAGCTAATATCATTTTGGCATTGATTATTTTTATAGTAGTTTGTCTATTTTTTAACTTCTCATAGACTTAAAATTCAAAATAAGAAAAAAAATTAAAATTTGAATCTCTTGAGTGCATCTAAATGCTTACAACAACTCATGGGGTGTTTTCACCTTCATCTATTTTTATTAACAAAATTTTTCTAGGGTTGGAGCCTTTCTTTACGCAACAAAATAGGATACAATTGACATTTTTTGAGATAATGAAGGCTAATGAATAGTCCAATGAAAATTAATGAATTTATTTTAATTATAGTAAATTCGTTTTGCCATGGGTAAATAGTATTCATCAAAATCTTGAAAAGAGAAAGAATAAATTTGCAACTGTAAATGGGGTCTTCAAATTTCATTTACACTTTTGCATTGGATGAGGTATGTAGGGGTTTTTCGGTTAGGGGTAAATTTGTAAACGAAAATAAGAGGGGCTTTAACAAGATATCGGAGGTGTGCCAATAGCACCAGTCTTTTTTTTTTGAATTTTTTTGAATTTTTTTCTATTCCTTTTTGTTATCATTATCCACTATGCTACAAATACAATCCAAATAGACCAATTCATTGTCTAGTTTTTGATAGTTGTGTGTGTTCTGACTAATCATTGAATACATTTATGAATAGAAGTTCAAATTCGATTTGAAATTCTTCAAAACCAAGAGAAATAGAGCAAAGCAGACTACTATCTTTATTTTCATGTACTTGTTTAGTTCTTTGAACGAGCATGAGCAAGCATTGATTGGGTTGGACATCTAACGGGCCTCACCAATATAGTCTGGGCTATTGTTCTGGCCCATTGGTAGAGCAAACTTGAAGTCAATAACTGAAAACTGAACTTTTTAAGGCAGCTGCTGAGTTTGTCTATTAATTCCTTCTCCTCAATATACCGTATAGAATCATTTATTCGTAACAATAATACTGAGCTATGTTATTTTATATATATTATGACTTTATTCAATTTGATAACATGGAATCAGATGCTAAAATTTTCTAACAATTTTGCAAATGGGACATATAAGTTATCACGTTTTTGCTCAACAGTTAAGTTTTCATATTTTATGCAGTTGATATCTGATGAAAACTATATTTTTCACCTTTTTTTTAAGAATAACAAACTTTCCATTTTTATTTTATTTGTGAAAACTGAACAGGTGTTCACATATTGGCATCGATTCAATAATATTCATATTCAGCTGGTCAGTCGATCACTTAACATGACCATTACTATTACTAATTGGTGGTGGTGGGTTCAATCCAGGGTTTAGGGAAGTTTCCTTCGTCTCAAAATAGCAAGCACGAATAGGCCAATAGTCCATTGACACGCGTTGAGGTCATGAGTTCAAGTCTCAGTGCTCACAGAGCGCAGGTGTATAATAGGGGATGCAGATCTCCCTTTAACTTTAAGTAAAGAGTTGACATTCGGGCTGTGCCACAATAAGATTCTTCAGGAGAGTTCCGATCGACTTCTGATTGTAAATATCAGTAGAGCTCTGATTGTAATATATCAGTATATAAAAAAAAAATAACAAGCACGTGGTTGGTCCACATTGGCGTTTTTGAATTGCTACCACAATCCGCAACCAAAATCGAGACACTTCATTCTCGTGAACCCTCAAAAGGGGGTCTATGACTATGAGTGCAAATCTTTACACATTTTATCATTTTGTTTGGTCCCTCTAAAGTTGAAATTGTAGCCCCCCCTCGGATAAAGAATCTATGGCGTTAATTGAAGTGATCAGGAACAGGCAATGAGAGCTTGTCTTCAATCATTTACAGAGTCTGTGCATAAAATTATTCTTATGGCCCCCTTAACTTTAGTTGGTTGATCCTCGGTTTCCTTTGAGGGCCATAAAGTAATCTTAAAGTTGGCCTTGGATGATTGGTGGGCAGCTGATAAAAATCTACCCTCAATTATATAACCCTAGCTGCTTCATGGTTAGAGTTTTAGGTTGTTTGACTACGAGCACCGATATTTAAACACTACAGTAACATCAGAACGGCGAAAATGGTGTTACTATTTAATACTCAATAGTACTATAGCACACCAAAATAAAACACAATGCTATCATCCCTGTTGCGCTGGTGTTTAATTCTCATTTTCTTTGACTCTCTCCCATAATCCTTATAAAGCTTGACAACGAACATTTAAAAATCAAATACACATTATACCACAAACTGTAATCAGAAACAAAAAATTATTTGCATAAATTAAGAGACCGATATTAGAAAAAGTTAGAATGGGTTAGAGAGTACAAGAGTATATTATTATTATTATTTTAAGGAGTTATATTTATTTTTGGAGGAGCATGGCAATGTAGGCTTTAATTAGCTCGAATATTCAGCGTAGAGGATGATGGGTTTGATAGACTTTAGACGCAAATGGGGGTGAATGCATTCCACATGGTCGGCTTCACTGCATGATTGGGAAGAAATAAAGAATCTTCCTCTTTGATACCCATAGGCCACAGCTCGTGATAAATAAGCTTTCTTTTGAACATGCCTGAGGATGAGGCCTCTATTATTTCCCTTTTTCAAGCCTTTTCTTTTTAGTCTCTATTATTTTCAAACCTAGGCTATAATTTGGCGATCCCTTTTCAACCGGGTCAACATTTTCATAGACTAGTCTGCAGTCACTGTAGTCTCTCTTCCATTTGGGTTTTTTTTGAAAAAAATAAAAATAAAAATAAAAATCTTAAAGCAGAAGCACAACACTTTCATATAGGAAGAACGAGAACAACAAGAAGCACCAACCAAAATTACAAGGGTCTGTTTGTTTTATAATTCAAAAATAGCAAAATGATAGCCGTTGGCTTCTTCTTCTTCTTCTTCTTCTTCTTGTGCTCTTTTACTCCTGTATGAACTTTCACTTTAAGACAGTTATCTTTTTCGCTTCCCCCCACTCTGTTTTTATTATTGTCTCTTTCATTCTCCAACTCATCTTCAGTTCATTAGGTGCTCTTTCGGATAGAAATTCTCTTTTTCAACTTTTTCATTTATGTTAATATGTAGTTGGTATTTGAAGGTACCTCCCTAAATAAATAGAAAACTATTTTTTTATAAAAAAAAATATAAATTTAAACCAAAGCAGTCAAGGGCTGAGCCCAAGACTCTCACTCTATGCGCCAGTGATTAAGCCCGGCCTCATATATTGTCACCACTTGACAAGATTTATCTCTTACAGCCACCATGGCACGACTACCCTGACGTGATGACGAGCCATCCACACCACCAAGACATCAACACCTCCCGTGGGTGCGAGCCAAGATTGTACCCAGATTGTGAGACGAGCTTAAAGCCCATGCAACAAACAGCTCAGATTCAAAGTCTAGAACACGAGCTTGGGTAATCGGCCTGTTGGTCTACAATGCAACAGTGACTATCTCGCATGCTCAAACAAAAAATCTAAATTTAAATTTGTGATACGCTTTTAAATTGGCTTTGATCAGGAGACCACCAGAGACTAGCACCTCCACAATTAGTAACCATCCACTCATCACCACCTTATGGGTGCAAGTTCGAGACAATCCTCATCACAGTATGAAATTAAAGTGTGCTTCCCATAATGACTACTTGTGACTCACCACTTGTAGACCGGCTCAGTATAAAAAATCTAGACACACAGACATTAAAAAGAGCTTTTTTCACAGCTAAGAACTACCATTAAGATCAATACCCCTCGCTCAAAACAAAAAAAAATCTAAATCTAAATTAGACATTATGTTGTTGCTCTGGGATTCTAAATATTTCATGCCATAGAAGATCGATATATGCAAAAAAAATTTGCTGTCCGTTGATATTTGTCACCAAATTGTTGTACTATTATTGTGTGTAACAATTGAACGGAATCGACTCAATTGATGTTTGTGTAGGGGAAAAAAAAAAGAAAAGGACCATATTTTAATTGGGGTAATTTTTTAAAACCTCCCCTAAAGTTTGAGACAGTCGCAAGTAGATGGCGAAGATTGGCCTATTTGCAAACACCTTCTTAAATTGTTGCTTGGTTGAGTCGTCATTTAGGTAGTTGAGGGAATTTATGACATTTTGATAGAATACCAAAAGTTTTGTAACACTTGTTGTCTGAACCACAGTGACTTGCCTCTTCAGTCATTGTGCTATGAGTTAAATGTCTCGTAAGATTTTCAAAAGCGAATCAAAAGTGAGCTTTTGTGAATTCACTTCCGTTGTTTTTATATCTGGGTAGTTGGAAAAATGACTTTAATTTGATTTATGACCTTTTTTTTTTCTATGAAGTAAAAGAATTGTCATATTTATAATCAACATGCGCATCAGTAACATCATATCATTTTGGGACACAACAAATTTCATTTAAAATTTTTCTTTTAATAAAAAAAGGTTAATTTAGTAAAAATGATTTTTGTTTGTTGATGATGAATTTTGATGGTTAATATTATGTTCAAGAAGCCATTTTCGTAAAAACGGTTTTTGTCATGTGTGCAATATCGTTTGATTAATTTTGTCTTTTCAAAATCAACCAATGATCGGAGAAGAATTTAACTAACAGAGGAGAGGTGTTTACAAATAAACTAAATTTTGCCGTCTACTTGCAATTGTCTCAAACACCAGGGTAGGTTTTTGAATTACCCTATTTTAATTGACATGCATGCAACACTTAGAAGTTGGAACCGCGTTCACAACTCCGGAAGTCAACTCTCATAGTTGCTTCCTTTCCGTAATGGGATGAGCACATGTTTGCTGACCAAAACATTCATTTAATTCAAAGGGTAATTTGAGGTATCGCTGTAATTACTTAAAAACAGAATCCACATACTTTTGATGTCAAATGACCACACGTGTCAGATTAAATTTGTCATGCAATCAATTTACATTTTCAACTAAGGTCATATACACATCAGTATAAAACAAAAAGTAACTTTTACATTTGAGTGCATAGAAGATTCATGCACCCTTTGCAGATACTTAACAAAATTCCTGTCCCATTGGTCCAGACAAAGCTCCCTAACCATAGCCCACATGTATCCCAAGATTAAAAAAAAAAAAAAAAAAAAGTTTCCAAGATGGTGGGCCCATTATATCACATTAAGCCCAGCCAACTCATATTTCTTTGCCACTGAGGTTAATAATGAGTTTTGCGCCGTGGTTTGAAGGTGAAGCTTGAAAGCGAAATCCACTTTCGCTCGGGCCTGTCAATCACTACTGCATAGTAATCGTAGTCGTAGCCTTAGTTTCTGATTTGTCTGGTCAGATCTGCTTGGTCGTTTCACATTTTGACTTGATAATGTACTCCTCATTACATGATTGGAATTTGGAAAGTTATGAAACAAATCCGCAGATTTTAAACACGTATTTAACTGGGACGATACGTGTGGATGGATCCTAAGGTTTGAGGGCTGTACCGTTGGTAACTAGTCTTCTTCGTCCATTTCATTTTCTCTGCTTTCCTTTGGACGATTTAAATTAGAAATATTGGAATAAGGTTCGACCAATTAAAGCAAATCTTTTGAGATTAATTTCTTGAAATAATGGCGAATCAAGTTAACCAATTTAGGGAAAAAAAAAATTTATATTCCACAACCAGTAAAAGAACTTGTATAATATTTTCACTAAAAGTTCTAAATGATAGAATGAAATTTTTTATTCTAAATTGATTTAGTATTTGATTGTTCTACCCATCTTCAGGAAGGATTAGAACGCTATAGTTTAGGCAGAATTTTTGTTCAATTTCAACCAAAAAAAAAAATTAAAAAAAAGGAAAAAATAGTCCTTCAAGGTAATTTTGTTATAAGTTGTTTAACAATAAAAACTATTATAAATAAATAGGTGCAAAGAGTATTTTTGTGGGTTCAAGTAACCCTATCCTATAATTTATATACAGTATTTATATCAAATGCGTCTCTAGCCCCTCTTAAAATAATTGAAATACCCCTATTGTTACATTCACTTGTTACACGGATATTATAAGTAGGAATGACAACAGGTTGGCATTGTGCAACGATGCCAATATCAATACCCAATAGGGCCAATACCCATACTCATTTGATATAATTTGTATTGTCACCTGAGAGATGGCAAAATCGCCTTGATGGGTGGACATAACCCCAAATCATTATTAGTAGGGTATTCACGTAGAATTATCGTCGGGTAGGTCTTGGCGTCGACGATAATGGGCCGGATTTTATTAAAAAAATATTATAAAATATATATTATTTTAAATATTTATATTTATTTGACTCATTTATTACACATATATAAAGTTTTAAACACTTAAAGTTTATATTTTCATGTTAAATTTTATTAAAATAAATTTAAAACTTATAAAATTACCAAAAAATAAAAAAAATACACATATAATATTAAAATATAAGTAAAGAATGCAGGATAAAAAGAAATAAACCCGTGGGTTCGGTTCCCAAGGACATCGATACCCTACCAGGTTTTGCCATCCCTATTGTCACCAACCTTTACTCCTTATAGGCTCGAATAGGTACAAGTTGGAAATTTCTCATTAAAAAATATTGATACTCGTCTCCTTTCCTTATCCTCTATATCGCTCTTATTTCTTTAACATCATGCATAAATTTAAAGGGGAAAAAAAATACCTTAACCACTTTGCTTTAGATGAACATGCAATACTTTATTTTAAAATATTTTTAAAAGTTCCTTTTCGGTTTTAGGTCATTATTAAATTTAATTTTGATGATTTTTAAATTCAATTTTAATCAAATATATCACTAAATATTTGGATCGAAAACAAAAGTCACCATTTTAGTATTTCTTATTCATCCTTCACTTTATTCAATTGACCCTCATTTGAACATTGTTCTATTGTCATTTGTTTCCAATTAGGATAAGATTTTAAATGATTAAGTAAATGTCTAATCTATTAAACGACTAAAATCTCCATGAAAATGCTTAGGACAATATCATATTAGATGGTCATTTCTATTGGTAAGCTGTTAAGTGCTAAAATTTACGTTTTAAGATGTTAAATTTTTACTTTAAGGTTTATTTGATTTAACTATTAATTTTAATTTTTAATATTAAAAAATAATATTCAAACAAGTTTAGTATTTTATATGTGTACCCTACTTGCTCAATCAATCGGTAACAAAAGTCATTCTCTTATATGATTTTTCTTTATAAAATAAGGGTCAAATTAGACCCGATATCCGACCCTAACATATCGAGTCCCTGTATGCCTCATACCTAATAGAATATTTTTGCCGACTATGAGAATTTTTTGCCAACTCTAGATATAAATGGAGAAGTTAGAACACCATTCAAAACATATTAAAAATCAAGGACTCAAATTGTTTAATCCCATTTGAAAATTAGAATTTTTATTTGAAGGTATGTTACGAGGTTGTACTTTCTTGTAAAAATATTTTATATTACTTTTCTTGAGAAGAACATACTCTTATGATGTGTTCGGTTGACAGGAGAGCAGGAGCAAGAGGAGAGGAATTTGAAGTCCTCTCAAATTTCCACCGTTCGGTTTGCAATAATGAAGGGCAAATCAAATTATGCGGAATTCGCAATTGCTGTAAATTGTGGAATTCAATTTCTTCTATGAGGAGTAGGGAAATTGAATTCTAACTCAGCGGGAGAGCAATTTTTCATATTTGTCCCTTAAAAAATTATTTAATTGTTGTGAACATATTAAAGTGTATGGGGCTTTTTTTTTTCCGCCATTACCAGTACAAGAGAGATATAATCATAAAAATAGAAACCTCAGATTTTCACTTAATTAATTAATCATTTTTTCTGAAAAAATAAAGATAAAAATAATTGAGGAAGGAAATTCAGAATTTTGTTATTTTAATATTCAAAACTGAATGAATATTGTCTTCTATATGATGTATATTTATTTATACTTTTATTTGTAATTTATAAACGCAGAAAGTCAACAAAGATCAAATCAATTCATAATAAATTTTCTGTCCATTCTACTTTATTTTAGTTTTCTTTTTTTAGATTAAATTAATTTATGATTTAGTAATTTTCTAGAAAAATTTCAAATCTCTAAATAATATAATTGAATAATAATTTAAATTATTTTATTACGATTTTGTAATTTAATTTGATTTTTTAATTTTACTTAATAACAAATATTAAAATCTTAATGCAAAGGGTTAAAATTGTCCAAGTAAAAAATAATATATCCATTTTCATTTAGAATTCTTTACCAAACCAAACAATCAAAATTGAAATTCCCTCTCCATTCTTCTCCACTCCTCTCCTTTCATCTCCTTTCCACTTGTCTCATCTCCAATCATTTCTACAAACCAAACACCCCCTTATTTTCGTAGGATGGTTGTATAGGATGTATAATATAAATTTTTGGAGATATAACTTGAGTTATGAGTGTTTATTAGAGACCAATAATATATCGTTTCAAAACTTTGTTATAAGACAAATCTAACCTCATATAGTTATGCCGCATTGGCCTCGTGATTCGATTAAAATTTTGTTTCTTTAGTGATCATTTTACAAGTTTGAAGATATTTTTTTTATTTTTCTATTGTTTTTAGGTTTTTTTTAAGTTCTAAATTTGAATACCTTTTGTTGTTTATCTTATTTGAATTAATAGAATTTAATTATGTAACAATAATTTGAGTTTGTTTATTTTAATAAATTTACGTTATTTAAGATTAGTTTAAAAAGACTTTAAAATCGTTCAAACTTTTATCAATTAAAATTACAAATTTTAAAAAATTTGTGTTTCTCTACCTTTTTATTTATTTCTCTTAGAAACACTTCTAAACACATCCTATTTATCTCGTGTTTTTCCACAATTCCATTGATTTGAATTCCCCAATCAAAGGTGCACCAACTGATATCGAGTTGACAAGGTCGGTCAGTTTTCTGTCAGTGTTTCATCTTAAGATTGACACCCTACATGGTTGATGATATGCATGGTGCATGCATCAAAACACCAAACACAGATAATCTTTTATCAGCTTTTAATTCACATCCAAGACTAGAGGAAATTAACCGACACAAATATTATCAAATCTCTCTCTCTCTCTCTCTCTCTCACTCATTTTCATTTCCTGCGTCAGCTCAAGCAGCGATTGTCCAACCACCAAATTGATTTACAAGACACAACCACCTCTTGTTTTGCCTTCACATAAGAAAAAGGAAAAAGTATAAAAAGATGATTGTTCTTCGGCCGACCAATAAGACTAAAGCTTTCTGTAATTATTTATGTATGTTATTCAGTGATATCATTTTATTGATTGTCAAGGATACTAAGGTAAATTTAAACTAAAAAGATGTAAACCTACCCCAGTTGGACATATACGTTGCCATTCAAAAAA
Source organism: Citropsis articulata (assembly GCA_030449925.1). Classification (NCBI taxonomy): domain Eukaryota; kingdom Viridiplantae; phylum Streptophyta; class Magnoliopsida; order Sapindales; family Rutaceae; genus Citropsis; species Citropsis articulata. The sequence continues at coordinate 18,500,429 of JASUUH010000121.1, read as the reverse complement.
GTAGGCTAGCGTGATCATTTTGTAAAAGAGCAAGTGCATATGCTTTTTAGAAATTAGATTGCATGCAGACAACAAATTAAACATCAATCATAACATCTGTGCTTTTCTTAGCAGATTGAGTTAGATAAGCTCACCCTTTTCTGGGTTCACCAATATTTGATTCTTCTAGGTTTCATACTTCTGTTATGCCCACTGATTTTGTTAATTTCGTATTAAATTAAATGCTCGCTTTAACCTTTCTATATATGTCTGGTAAGAACGTGAAGTTGCGCCTTTGTTAATGGGAATTTAATATTTATTTTTTTCGTCCTCACATTTAATGGTGAGGATATATATGTGAAGCAGCAAGCTGGCTAAGGCTTACTACGTGTTGCCCATACAACGCTTGAAAAGGCTGATTATTCATCATCATTTGGATGAAGAATCTTCTCCCCATCTTTGACGATGCGATGACTCGGATGATAAGACTAGAAATGGCCCTCGTAATTTGTGTACGAAACACACTTACAAGTGTCAAAGACTCACACAAGGGCAGAAAAATTTGTTCATTAATTATATTTTGCTTAGCTAAGCTTTAGCTTGGAGACGAACAGGGCCCACACATATGATCCACCAGTGTGTATATATATATATATATATATATATATATATATATATATTGGACCTCTCTAAGTGAACTGTCTATTCAGTATGTAAAAATACAAAATTGGACGTGCTCTTACCATTTCATCGTACCATCGCGCCTTCCCTTAATCACAAGTGAACCGTCTATTCGCGATCATACTGAATAAAATGTTCGTGGCAACAAACAACAAATTACACAACAATAATGAATACATAACATTGAAAAATAAATGCCCTGCAAACTTTGCGACTTAAATAATGAAGGTAAAATTAATACTACTGAAATGTAAGTGTTATGGTATGGATAAGGTAATATATATACTCAAAAGTCAGCTCTGGTTAGAGTTGACTTCTCAACGAAGGGTTGGGAGTTGGAGAAGTGAATGGATGTATTATGGGGGTATCTCATGTCGTCTACTTGCCATTAATGAGGGACCTCACTGTCATTTGTGTATGGCGGTAAGGGTATTATGGGAAAGTCTTATATTTTACAAATATTAGACCTCTCCAATTCATTTTAAAGAGCATATTTGAGTTGGAATTTAAATATCTATATCTGTACAGATCTCAACATAAATCAAAATTTCGTGTTATTATTATTTATTCATTAAATTACCTTTAAATTTTAAATTTACACATAAAGTTAGATGTTATTAAATTGTGCTTGATATTTTTATTTTAAAATAGTTTTCATGTATTTAATTGAAAATTATATTTTGACTTCAACGAATTTTATAATAAACTAACAGTAAATTTATGGAAGGATGTTTTGGGCTATTATTTAAGAAATATGAGTGAAACTGATTATCATTTAAAAAACAATGATGAAATGGGTTTGTGCATCAAACCCTAGCAGTGAACATGACTTTTTCCCTAATAATTATTTTGAAGGTAAATCTAGTTCTTTTGTAGTTCATAATGTTTGGATTTCCCGTCACATAACTATTGTAAAAGACTTTATTTTAAATATAAAATGATTTATATTTTCTTAATTGAAAATCTTATTTTGCCTCCAATGAATTATGTAATAAATTAATGATAAATATAATGGAATGATATTTTAGACTATTGTCTAAAAAATAGAGATGAAATAGACTGTTGATCAGACAAAAATAATGAAAGAGGTTATTACATCAAAGCCTAAAGATGAAAAGAGCTTTCTTTTCCCAATGACTAAGAAAAAATTAAAATTACTTTTAAAAAATTTGTACAAATTCAACATCATAATTTGATTTTCGTTTCACAAATGAGTAGAGATTTAATTCTAATTATGAGAAAGATTTTTTTAAAGTATAATACTAGAATTCTTAATTATTAACCCAAATTATATCAATCCTAAGAGCTAATGTAAACTTAATGCATTGGTCACTATTCAATGAATGAATGAAATGAGATAATAATAAGAAACACTATTCAATGAACGAATGAATATTTTTGTCTACTCTGTCTTATTTACATATTTAACATAATATTTAATTCATATATTTTTTTTAGTATTTTAGTCTAATTAGAGTTGGAAGTTATTTTCCGTGTTTCAGTAAGATTCTAATTTGCTTATATAATTCATAGGGTTGTAAAATAACTTTCAATAATAGAATTCCTATTTGTCGCATCATCTAGTCTTGTCATAAGGTGTATTTATCCATCCATAGACAATATTTAGAATAGAATAACATCTCAACAAAGAAATTAATATTGTGTGTATCAGCCAATGGGCCCGTAGCCCATTGGCTACCCACGCCCTCAAGAAACTTGAGGGCGTGAGTTCGAGTCCCAGTACAGGTGCAGCGTTGGGACTTATTCTCTAAATATAATTGGGTAGTTGGCTCCCCATATCGGGGTAGAATTGACCTCCCTCCAGCTAAAGTGAGGGTGAATATATGGGCTGCATTGTAATAGAATTATCTGGATGAGTCTCAAGTGATTACTGATTGTAAATATCAATCTCAATAGAGCTCTGAGTGTAGTATATCAAAAAAAAAAAATATTGTGTGTATCACTGTTCAACAATATATTTATGTACCTCATTATTCTGCTTTTGCTATCCTACTATATTATGAATATCATCTCATTTAGGACTTATAATCTAAGAATAAGACATTTCTTGGAAAGTATATTGGCTGTTTAGGATTGAGTTGCGCAGCTATAACTTAAAAGCTTTTACACTAATATGTTTGGTAAACACTATTTATTATAGTTTTAAAATTAAGTTAATTTAATTTTATAATTTTATAATGAAAAATATATTATATTTTTACTAATTTTATCAAAATTATTATTTAAAAACTATATTTAATGCATAATATTAACTTTTATTTTATAGTTGTAGTTTTTTTTTCCACAGCAGCTGTAATTTAAAAGTTATAGCACTTCAATCCCAAAGAGAGCCTATATATAGTAGTGTTATTTTCTTTCCCTTGAAACCAATTATTTAGATGTAAATTCAATTTGTTATGTGCCAACAAATTCAAACTACGATCCTTCGTAATAGAGCTTTCTAGGTAGAGACATAATTTATTTTATTACAAGATATAATGTAATGTATAGTATTAAAAAAAAAAAAAACAAAGTTTACTTTGGACTTACAGCATCCCTAAAAAACTATTAATTTTACTTTTCAAATATTTATTTACTTATCTGTGTGACAAAAAAGAGAGGAAAAAATATGTTATTCTCTAAAAGACTCTTCAAATAGAAATAAGTTAATAATTTTAATCAAATAAATATTTTTTTAAAGGAAAAATAAATGGTAATTAAAGTTTTTTTCTCTCTCTCCAACAAAAAATAATAAAATATAAATTAAAGAAAAAAAAATAACTCTATAAAATTAGAGAAAAAGAATTATTTTTTATTTAAAAAATCAAAATTAGAGTATTTTTTAGAATCTTAAATGTTAATATAGTTGTTCAAATAAGTAATAAAATTTTATTTAAATAATTTTTTAGATTCTTGCCATCATGGTTAGACATGCGAAAAGAGAATTATGCAATGGATATCGTGAGAATCGGGAATCAGAACAGGGAATCGGGGAACTGGGAACAGGAGCAGAACCGGCAGGAACCAGAACCGTGAGTCAAAGTAAACCAACTAAGAAAAGGAAACGGCGCAAGGGAGCACAATGCAATAAAATTATAATCAATCTAGAAGCTTCGGAGCCTACTTCGAGAAGGAGACAAAAATAGACTTCAAATAAAATTCTAATTAAGTAGGGGAAGTCGAAGACAAATTAGGAATTAGTAAAGACTTGGGATACTGAAAATTTGTATATAAATATAGAGCTCCAGAAGCGAAAGGGGGGTGAAGAAAATTTTAGTAAGAGAGTAGTAAGAGAGAACAGCTCTGTAATCATTATTTTATAGTGAATTTTCTCTTTTGACTGACGAGCGTAAGCCAATGAACCACGTAAATCTCTGGTGTTTTCTTGGCTCTTTATATCTCCCCTTTATTCAATTCTTCGGTTGACCAAAAATTAGCGTCAACAGATTGGCGCCGTCTGTGGGGAAGAAAATTTTAGTAAGAGAGTAGTAAGAGAGAACAGCTCTGTAATCATTATTTTATAGTGAATTTTCTCTTTTGACTCCGTGACGTAGCTGACCGAACCACGAATCTACAGTGTTTCTTGGCTCTTTATATCTCCCTTTATTCAATTCTTGATTGACCAAAAATTAGCGTCAACAGATTGGCGCGTCTGGGGGACGATATAATTAATTAGACAAAAATCGATCAATCGAACATCATGAGCCAAGCCACCACACCATCGCAATTCATCGGGTCCCAGGCCCCCAAGGAGGCAGAAGAACGAGCTGCCTCGCCACTAGCACAACAAGTGGCTGACTTGACACAAAACATGAATTTGGTACTCCAATACATAGAAGGTCAAAAGAATCAAGGATCGGCCCTGCCGATGGAGGACCAACAGCAGCATCATCAACCTCATAGTCAGCATGATCATGAAAAAGAAAGATCTCCAGATGGCTCACCAGTCAAGAGCCATGCTAGTCACACTAATTTTGAAAAACTCGATCTGCGCCAAAGATTGAACTCTAGAGACTTGCGGGAGAGATTAAATGAAAGACGCCAGTCCAAAATTCAATCCAAAAAGTACGAACTTGTTGAATCTAGTGCTGACTCAGCGGGGTTGGAAGCAGAATTGCAAAAGCTCAAGAAGAGAATAGATGATATTGAGAAAACTCCGGTTGGACCATACATGGAGGAAATAGAACCTCCTTTCACTAGGGACATATTGGATGCGCTCCTCCCCCCAAAATTCAAGATGCCCCAGATGAAATTATACGGAGGAGAAGGAGATCCCGCAGAACATCTAGAAACTTATAGATCCTGGATGGAGCTGCAAGGAGCGTCTGGAGCAGCCATGTGTAGAGCTTTCTCGCTGACACTTACTGGAGCAGCGCGGAGATGGTACAGAAAGCTAAGACCAGGGTCGATTTCTTCATTTACTCAGCTAAGTCAAATATTTGTCGATCCAATTTGTTGGGGCGAGACCATCATGACTTGACTCATCTTTGTCGGTTAAACAAAGGAAGGATGAGTCTGAAGATTATATTGCCCGCTTTAACAAAGATTGTAAGGGTGAAAGCTATAGTGATGCGGTGGCCTTGACCGCCATCGTGGCGAGTTACAACCGGAAAATTTCATTACGCTTGAAAAATCCACGAGAACTTTTACAGGTTGTCAAGAGCCCAAAAGTATTCAAATGCGGATGAGTTAACTAATGCAAAAAGTGATTCGGACTCAGAGTGGGAGAAAGAGGAAGAGGAAGGAGGAACAAATTGAGAACAAAGAAAAATGGGCGGAAAATAAAGGACCAAGAATGTGCAGGCAGATTTCTAGGCTACACACCACTGCTCTACCAGAGCAAGTATTGATCAAATGAGAAACCTAGATTTCTGCAGCCCAAAGATATCAAGGCAGTGATCGAAGGGATAGAGTAAGTATTGCCGATACCGGATCATGGCCACAACAGAAGATTGTTTCGATCAAAGAAGAAATAGAATCCTTGATCGAGGGTATCTTAAAGAATTTGTGAGGAGAAAGTGGAAGAAACGGATGAGCGATCTCATGCTCAAAGAATAACATCATCATGCGAGAAGGTCAAGATATTACGGTGGCACACCCATACGAACCATATTCGGTGGACCCGCGGTGGAGGAGATTCTAATAGTGCGAAAAGCTCACACTAGAGAGGAAATACAGGGAGTTTTCTTGTAGATGTAGCGGACCTCGAGGAAGCTAAAATAAGACATAATACTATCACGTTCTGGCGAGGAAGCGAGGAATACATCATGATGATGCGGGTCATTTCTATAATCCCGGCAAACGAAAAGTCTATAGAGTTTTGATAGACAATGGAAGTTCATGAGATATTACATGTCTGACGATTTGACAAAATGGAGATCGGAAGGAGAAATTAAAACCAATACCTCTAATTGGTTTTGGAGGAGAATGTCGATTCCTTTGGGTGGCATAGAGTTACCGGTGACAATAGGAGAACCGCTATCAAGTTACTAAAATGATAAATTTTTTAGTAGTAGAACATCCATCAGTTTATAATGTCATTTTGGGGAGACCTGCTTTAAACATGTTCCAAGCAATAACTTCAACTTACCATCTAATGATAAAGTTCCGTGAAGGAGGAGTTGGAGTCATAAAAGCTGATCAAGAGGAGTCTAGAAGATGCTACGCTACAGCTTTAAAAGGCAAAGTAAACAAGCATGAAAGCCTACAGATTATGCTTGACCCAAGGGAGGAAAAAAGAGAGCAAAGGGGTTCTCCAGTAGAAGAATTAGACACAGTTCAGCTGCAACAAGGAGATGAAAGTAAGTGCACAAGAATTGGCCGGTCATTGACTCAGGAGCTACGTGCACGAATTGAAAATTTTCTTAAAGAAAATTCTAATGTATTCGCATGGTCCCATAAAGACATGCCTGGAATAGATCCTGAAGTAATAACCCATCGATTGAACGTTAATCCTGGCTTCAAACCAGTACGACAAAAAAGGAGGCCCTTCAATTCAGAGAGGTATGAAGCAATTGCTGAGGAAGTTGATAAGCTGCTAAAAGCGGGATTTGTTAGAGAAGTGCATTACCCCACCTGGCTAGCTAATGTAGTGATGGTTAAGAAACCAAACGGAAAGTGGAGAATTTGCATAGACTTTACCGACTTAAACAAAGCGTGTCCCAAGGACAGCTTCCCTTTACCTAGAATTGACCAGCTAGTTGATGCAACCGCTGGGCACGAATTACTCACGTTTATGGATGCGTACTCAGGTTACAATCAAATTCAAATGCATCGCGGATAGGGAAAAACGATTCATCACAAATAAAGGCTTATATTGCTACAATGTAATGCCTTTCGGTTTGAAAAATGCTGGAGCAACTTATCAAAGGTTGGTCAATAAGATATTTGCTAGACAGATTGGAAGGAATATGGAAGTTTATGTTGATGACATGCTTGTTAAAAGCAAAAAAATGGAAGATCATGTTACGGACCTCAAGGAAGCATTCAAAATTTTGAAACATTTCAACATGAAGCTTAATCCAAGTAAATGTGCTTTTGGAGTTTCCTCCAGAAAATTCTTAGGATTTATGGTCAGCCAACGAGGAATAGAAGCTAATCCAGAAAAAATTCAGGCTCTCATAGATATGGAGTCACCAAAGACGGTAAAGGAGGTCCAAAGATTGACAGGGAGGGTTGCTGCCTTAAGCCGCTTTATTTCACGAGCAACAGATAAATGCTTGCCATTCTTAAAACACTCAGCGGAGGAAAAAGTCGGTATGGACGGAAGAATGCGAAAAAGCATTCCAGAGTTGAAAAGTACATGGGTAGCCCACCAATTCTTTCCAAACCATTACCGTGAAAGCTTGTATATTTACTTGCATGTCGACTCAGTGAGCTCGGTATTAATAAGAGAGGAAGATAGAGTGCAAAGCCAATCTACTACATGAGTCATGCATTATTGGGCGAAACAAGATATCCAATGATAAAAAAATAGCGGCATTGGTGACCTGCAGGGAAATTAAGGCTTTATTTTCAAGCCCACACAATAATGGTGCTGATAAATCAACCCCTTAGACATGTCATGCAAAAACCAGAAGCGTCCGAAAGATTAGTTCAATGGGCAGTAGAACTGGGAGAGCACGATATTCAGTATCAGCCTAGAACAGCAATCAAAGGACAAGTTACTGCAGTTTTTGTGGCAGAATTTACCAGTAATCGACTTAGAAAAGAAAAGATCAATCCTGGAGCTTTGCCGAGCTGGAAACTGTATGTGGACGGTTCGTGAATCAAATCAGGAAGTGGTGGACTAATTTTGGTGACTCAGGATAATCTTGAACTAAATGCCCTCGATTGGATTCCAAGCCTCAACAACGGAATATGAACGGCATCGTCATTGGACTCCGTGGGCAAAAGAAATGGGGCGTAAATCGAAATATATAGTGATTCACAATTGATTGTGAACCAGGTTAAGTCAGAATACCAGGCGAAAGAAGGCAAAATGATGGAATACCTTGGGAGAGTCGAAGATCTGCTCCAAGGTTTTGTGGAATACACTATAACACAAATTTCAAGAGAAGAAAACACTAAAGCAGATGCTCTTGCCAAATTAGCTTCAGCTACTGACACAAGCCTGACTAGACTTGTTCCTATAGAATTCTTACCTGGACCAAGTATTAATGAGAAGGAGAGTAATAAAGTCAATATGGTCTCTACAAATGGGAGTTGGATGGACCCCATCATCGATTATCTAAAATATAAAAGGTTACCAGACAATAAGCAAGAGGCAAGGAGGATAAGATTGAGGTCAGCAGGATATACGATTCTAGAAGATGTGTTATACAAAAGGGGATACTCACTACCCTACCTCCGATGCCTAGCTCCTGAAGAAGCAAATTATGTGATGAGAGAAATCCATGAGGGAATCTGCGGTAATCATTCTGGAGCTAGGTCCTTAACTCTAAAAGCAGTTCACCAAGGATACTTTTGGCCCACGATGAAAGAAGATGCATACAAGTTTGTCCAACAGTGTGACAAATGTCAAAGATATTCCAATATCCCTCGCCAGCCTCCAGAACAACTCACTCTAGTAACCAGTCCTTGGCCGTTCGCACAGTGGGGTATAGACATCATAGGTCCAATGCCAACCGGCAAAGGACAAACCAAATTTGCCGTGGTGGCGGTGGATTATTTTACTAAATGGGCTGAAGCAGAACCCTTGGCACAAATTACAGAACAAAAGACAACAGCTTTTGTATGGAAATCCATTATATGCAGGTTCGGAATCCCTCAAGCTATCGTTACAGACAATGGAAAGCAATTTGACAATTCTCGCTTTAAGGGGTTATGTGAGAGTCTTGGAATCAAGAATTTCTTTTCCTCACCAGCCCATCCTCAAGCTAACGGGCAGGTGGAAGCCATTAATAAAATAATCAAACATCACCTAAAGACCAAGTTAGAAAAGCACAAGGGAGCTTGGGCAGATCAGCTCCCATTCGTATTATGGTCTTACAGGACGACGCATACCACAACAACTGGAGAGACACCATATTCCTTAGCGTTTGGTACGGAAGCAGTGGTTCCAGTTGAAATTGGGATGCCATCATATAGAGTGCAACATTTTCAGCCAGAACAAAATGAAGAACAACTAAAACTTAATCTTGATTTACTGGAAGGAAAAAGAGAGCATGCCCGACTTAGAGCCGCAGCATATAAGCAAAAGGCAGCTCGATATTTTAATTCAAAAGTAAAACCAAGGAGCTTCCGGGTTGGAGATTTGGTTCTTAGAAAAATATTTCAGAACACCAGAGAGCAGAATGTTGGAGTTTTAGGGCCAAACTGGGAAGGTCCGTACAAAGTAACGGAAATAGTTCGCCCAGGAACCTACAGGATAAAAGATATGAGCGGAACGGTACTCCCGCGCCCTTGGAATGCCGAGCATCTGAGGATCTACTATCAGTAAAAAGTTTATTAATTTTTCAGTAGCAATAATAAAGCTCTCAGCTATGATGAAATTTGGTTGTTAGCAAATGATCGTTCGCGGTCAAACTTAATAAAGGCGTTTTCTTTCACAATTTACGCTATTTTTCTTTTTAGTTTCCTGTTCTAACCAGAAAGAAACAGGAAAAGCTAAAAGAAAATTTCAAGTAATTTCTCAGAAAATTTAGAAGAAAAAAGAAAAGCTAAAGCAATTTCCTCCAGCAGGAAAAGTTGAAGCATGAGTTAAAGCACGTTTCTTAGAGCAAGAAACAAGCAAAAGAAAAGCGTGCAGGAAAAGTTGAAGCACGCTAGTTAAAGCAGGAAAAGTTGGAGCATGAGTTAGAGCACGTTTCTTAGAGCAAGAAACAAGCAAAAGAAAAGCGTGCAGGAAAAGTTGAAACACGCTAGTTAAAGTAGGAAAAGTTGAAGCGCGTTGCCTGGTGCAGGAAACAGGTAAAAGAAGAGTTGAAGCATGCAAGAAAAGTTGAAGCATGCCAAAAGTTAAAGCAGGATGGTACAAGAAGTAAATAAAAGAAAAGATGAAGCAACAAAAGTCAAAAAGGAAGAGTTGGAGCATGAAGAATTAAAGCATACAGTCAGAGTAATTATTAAAGCACGGGTGCAAGAAACAAGCAAGCGAAAGACAAAGCAAACAAAATTTAAAAGGCCTGGTGCAGAAAAGTCAAGCAAATCTCAAGGGATGTGTTGATCAAATCCCTGGCCCCGAAAAAGGCTTAGTACACAAAAAGAAAAAAAAAATCATAAAGTTCATTACAAGAGAAGTGGGAAACAAAAGTAGCTTTTTTGAGCTTAAACAATAAAGCTCTAAAAAGCTAGGGCGGTGATACTGAATGAGAAAAGTAGAACAGGAACCAGAACAGGAACAGGGAATCGAGAACCAAGGAACCGGAATCGAGAACACAGAACAGGAACAGGGGCAGGAACCAGGAACCATGAGTCATAGTAAACGAACTAAGTAATGGAATCGGCGCAAGGGAGCAGTATGCAATTAAATTATAATCAATCTAGAAGCTTCGGAGCCTACTTGAGAGGAGACAAAATAGACTTCAAATAAAATTCTAATTAAGTAGGGGAAGTCGAAGACAAATTAGGAATTAGTAAAGACTTGGGATACTGAAAATTTGTATATAAATATAGAGCTCCAGAAGCGAAAGGGGGGTGAAGAAAATTTTAGTAAGAGAGTAGTAAGAGAGAACAGCTCTGTAATCATTATTTTATAGTGAATTTTCTCTTTGACTCAGTGGGCGTAGGCCGAAACCACGTAAATCTCTGGTGTTTTCTTGGCTCTTTATATCTCCCCTTTATTCAATTCTTCGGTTGACCAAAAATTAGCGTCAACAGAATCATTAATTTCTTCATAATTGCGTTGCCTCAACAATCGGCATTGGACAGTTTAGATACGGTACAAATTGATGCACTCCTGTTTGTTTGTCTTTTGTGATTAGTTGACTAATCATTGCACTAATTGACAAATATTAATTTTGATTCGAGCAAAATCTTTCAGGAGAAAATGTCTGTTTCATCCTTAAAGTTTGGGGTCCAAATTCAGATTACTGATACTGCATCACAGTAGATCCAATTGGATCCAACTACGAATCGGAATGGATCCAATGGTGGATCCATATATCTGTGGTACCGTAGTTTTACCCTAAAGTTTGATGCAGTAACTCATATTATCATTGCTTTTAAAAAATAGTCTATTCCATCCTAATTTTTTAAATAATAACTTAAAACATACTTATGTGATTTTACTGTTAATTTATTTTAAAATTCATTGAGGACAAATTAAAATTTTTAATTATATAGATGCAAACAATTTCAAAATAAAAATCTCAAATATAATTAAATAACACCTAACTTTCTATATAAATTTAAAAATTAAGACTAATTTAATGAAACAAAAATAACACTAAAGAATATGTATGCATTCATTAATTCTTTTTAATGAAGTCAACTAATTTTTTAATGAATTATTATTATTATTATTATCATCATCATCCAATCAGAGATCATGAACCATATTAAAGTTCGAGATAAGCTAAAAGATGAAAAAAATAAAAACCACACTTTCATGCTGTTTTATTTTGATTTTGTAGTATATTAAATATGTGCTTTTATGTCTTTAGTGTGTGGTTTTTTCAAGTTAATGAAGGAGTTTGTGTTTATTTTTAGTAAAATAACAGTACTGATTAATTGTTTATTTGTCTTGATTATATTATATGTATATTTTTTTGGTGTTTTTATTATTTATTGATTAAGTTCATATTAAATTTTAAATTTATATAGAAAGTTAGATATTATATAATTGTATTCGAGAGTTTTATTTTAAAATAATTTATTTTTCTTTAATAAAAATATTATTTTATCTTCAATAAATTATATGGTAAACTAATTGTAAATTAATAGAGCTATATTTTGAACTATTATTTAAAAAATAAAAATAAAATGGACTACTAATTAAATATTGCATCAAACCCTAAAACGAGATGAGGACGGCTTTTTCCCATTTTAAGGGTTAATTATCAAGATACGATTTAATGCTTCCATAAATAGTAAAGTCCAAAGGGAGACCAAAGATATTATTTACTATTTTCGTAATCATTTAGAAAATTCCACTCCAGATTCAACGCCCAGGTTACGTGGTCGGACCGGGCGCCACTTTTATCGCATGAAACGCACGTGATACGAAGGGGAAGTACAGCCCCAAGCTTCCGACAAAATGTCCTTCTTCACGCGCTTTCGACGCGAGTGTTGTTGCGCCTCCCAACGACACTAACTGCGGCTCGCGAGTTGGCCACAACTTGAAATTATTGTACGCCTGCTGGATCAGCTCACCCATGACATATCCAAAATTATTGCATGCGTTTATTTTTTTTAATTTTTTTATAAGATTTAGTAATCCTATTTCATTTATTTATATTGCTTATTATGGTTCGATTTAATCGTAATGGCATGTTTTTAATGTTAAAAAAAAAATGGCCACCCGCCGGACCTTCCCAATGTTTTTCTAAGATTGAATCTTCAATTCTTCATATTTTTCGGTGTGACGAAGCTGCCCTTTTTGTTTTCTTTATGCATACTTTTTAAAATTGAAGAAGTATTCTTTCTTTCTAATTTTTTTATTTATTTTTTTCCCTATTTTGGAGTAGATCCTTTCCTTTTGGAGAGGAACATTTGGGTTGGACTTGATCTAAATTTTGCATAGGGTGTTGTTACTCGTACTGAAAAATTAATTATTTTTTAAGCAATTACCAGCTACACATACTTCTTCAAACCTATAAGAGCTTGTAGGTACGTTAGAGGCCTATTGAGTATATAGATGGAAATATTCGATATCTAAGAGGTGAAATCTCTACTTTATCACAATGTATGAGGATATATTTTCATCTAACTACAAATGTGAGAGAAAAGTTTAAATTGAGTTTCAAAAAAAAATATTTTTTTTTTTGATGCACTTCCAAAAACAAGGATTGAAATTTCTTTATGTGCCTTACGTCTCCCTTGATTTTCGATTGTTTTAAATATTTTTGGATATTAAATTAAATAAATAAATCACAACCATTTAAATTAATAAGAAATGTAGGATTTCCATCTAAGGAAAATAGAATTAAAGTAGTCTAGTGATTTAAACTTACCTTAATTCCAAATTTGCAGTTATTTTAGGCCTCTTATTTGAATTTTTGCAAGTCTTAATTAAGTAGATTCTTTTTATTAAAAAAAATATAAAAAAGAGAATAGAGATTACAGTGTTGGAAGAAAATCATAACGAAAGTACTCAATGGAGGTGTCTCTAATGGTCGTGGAATAGCCCAATTTAGGAAGGGTCGGATTTAAGGTTCAAAACTAGTACTGGACTATTCAATTGAAATCATTGTAGCAGTATGGAGCCCACAGGTTAGGGGGCAAATGGGTAAAAACACCTATTCTTGGAAAATTAACAATGGCAGGGTGGGACCGCGGACAGAAAAATAACTGTAAATTGAGAAACAAACATAACTCCGTGCATTAACAAAGAAAGGAAAGAGAGATGAAGCGGAGTTTCGACCATGCAAAAGCCCTTATATAGAGGGGTAGCTCGAAAGCAGAATTGCACGAGAAAACGGGGGATAAATTAGAAAAAAAAAGAAAAGGCAAGAACAGAGGAAAACAGAGTCCCCCTTTTCTTTTCTCAAATTAATGTCGAGCCTTCAGCGAAACAGAGGAAGCGGGTTCAGGGTGTCAGTTTGCGGGCAAGAAGAGATAGAGCAGTTGTCGAGAGACGGTAGTCATTACAGTCTCTCTACCGGGGTTCTTCCTTCGCTCGGTGCACGAAGCAACCGCAGAGTCAAGCTCAGGAGATTCATTGTTTCCCCTTATGATCGTCGTTACAGGTGCTTTGCCCCTCTGTTTCCCTGAGACCTGCTTTTTCCCTTTCTGTTTCATTTTTTTAATGGCTGGTATGTTGACTTGAGTGTCTTTAACATTATTTTTGACGTGGGATCTACAAACAAGCCACATTGATTCTCGTGAACCTTTCTTTTCATTTTCAACCAAACTATTATTATTTTCCCATTAAAAAAGAAATAGTGTTTTTTTTTCTAATGCATTTTGTTTTTATTTGTGTTATATTATTTTTTTCCCATTTTATTGTTCTTCATCAAATTCTGTTTGTTTCTTCACTTGCATGCTATTTGAATCATGGATTCTTCTTCTAAGAGTGCCGTCCGTACACCATGTTTTTGTTGAATTCCCTGGAGTCAAGACTTAGCAGTTGCTAATTGGGGGGCTAAGCATCATATGGTTGACTCCTATCCTGAAGATTCTTTCTTTTCCTTTTCATGATGAAAATGATGCACGTAGATTTTTCTATCACTTGTTGCATTTCCAAATTGTTAATTCTTGTGCTTCTTGATCATTTGACAGAAAGACAGAAACAAAAAAAAAAATGCTTCTGATATCATACAAGAAGAACAAGTAACATTGTGCCAAAACTAGTTCTGAACTTTATGTAATGCATGCAGGGTTTGGGAGACTTATCTTGTGCTTCTGGTCATCTACACAGCTTGGGCTTCACCATTCGAATTTGGATTCCTTAGGAAGCCCCAGCGACCACTTTCCATCATTGATAATGTTGTGAATGGATTCTTTGCTGTGGATATCATTCTCACTTTCTTTGTAGCTTACCTCGACAAAGCCACCTACCTATTGGTTGACAGTCCAAAGCAGATTGCTTGGAAGTATGCAAGTTCCTGGTTGGTCTTTGATGTCATATCCACAATCCCATCTGAACTTGCTGAGAAGATTTCACCTAAACCCCTCCAGTCTTATGGCTTATTCAACATGCTTCGCCTTTGGCGTCTCAGAAGAGTTAGTGCTTTATTCTCCAGGTATAGACATTTTCCCTGTTGTTAACAGTGTCTTGTGGATATTTTGTTTATTGCTAGGGACTCACCCCTGCATCATTTCTTCAAACAGATTGGAGAAAGATAGGAACTACAATTATTTTTGGGTTCGATGCTGTAAACTTATTTTTGTGAGTGTCTAAAAGAAAATTTTCTATGCCTTCCTTCAATGTAAGAAATGTGTTTTAATAAGCCTTATTCCTGATTATAGGATTCTTTTTTAGGTCACCCTTTTTGCTGTTCACTGTGCTGGATGCTTCTATTATCTTCTGGCTGCTCGTTATCACAACCCTGAGAGAACCTGGATTGGAGCATCGTTGGGATATAACTTCCTTGAAAAGAGCCTTTGGATTCGCTATGTGACTTCAATGTACTGGTCTATCACTACGCTAACAACTGTTGGCTATGGTGACCTGCATCCTGTGAATACGAGGGAGATGATCTTTGACATCTTCTTTATGCTCTTCAACCTTGGATTGACAGCGTATCTGATTGGTAACATGACCAACTTGGTTGTCCATGGAACTAGCCGAACTAGAAAATTTGTGAGTTAATACTTATGGTTATATTCAGATCCTGACATTTGTGAGTTCTTTTGGAAAGCTTGTGTTCTTTTTCTTTTCTTTTAAAATCCTCTTTCCTTGCTTGTATCCCAAAATCTCAGAGGGACACCATACAAGCTGCCTCAAGTTTTGCTCAGAGGAATCAATTGCCCATTCGTCTGCAAGATCAGATGCTGGCACATTTGTGTTTGAAGTTCAGGACAGATTCGGAGGGACTACAGCAGCAAGAGACTCTTGATTCTCTTCCTAAAGCCATTCGATCTAGCATTTCACACTATCTTTTCTACTCTCTCATGGATAAGGCGTATTTGTTTCGAGGGGTTTCTAATGACCTGCTTTTCCAGCTGGTAATTGAATGAAAAACACACTGCAGTTTTGTATTTTGATGTACCTTTTTTTTTTTTTTTTCCTTCTCCCTTTTCTCAGACTGAATACTTACACCTGCGTCTTTTTTTCTGAAAATAAATTTTGAAGGTCTCAGAGATGAAAGCTGAATATTTTCCTCCAAAAGAAGATGTGATTTTGCAGAATGAAGCACCAACAGACTTCTACATTCTTGTGACTGGTGCAGTGGTAATTTTTTATTTCTTTCTTTTGTTTTCCATTGTTCAGAAATGAGTGTTTTATGTCAGATCTTTTTAACCATGCACTTGAAGTTGAAAAACAAGCTACATTTTGTTATTAAATTGCAGTAACAAAAATTATCTGTTATATCAAAACTCTCATTATAGTCAATATGCCTCTAACTTCTGAATGACCTCACAGGATCTATTGGTCCTCAAGAATGGAGTTGAACAGGCAAGTGCTATCGTTTGCTAACTTTATTAATTACTGAAAAGGAATGCTTGTCAATTAATTGTCTTCAACATATGGGATGATTACTGAAATCAAGTTAAATGCTTGAAGGTTGTTGGAGAGGCAAGAACTGGTGAAATTTGTGGAGAGATTGGAGTGCTGTGCTATAGGCCACAACTGTTTACTGTGCGGACCAAGCGATTGAGCCAGCTACTACGTCTGAACCGTACCACATTCTTGAATATTGTTCAGGCCAATGTAGGAGATGGGACCATAATCATGAATAATCTCCTTCAGGTCTGTATATTCTGTATGATGTAGTTATTCACTCCATAGGTAGAACTTATAATCTTTTAGTACCTTGAAATTTCCATAGTCTGATCATTTCTACTTTCCAAGATTTGGAGGGTTATATTCAATTTAGACCTGTCATAACCTTGTAACCTTTTAACATTTTATGCATGTTCTTGGCCTTTTTTTTTTTTTTTTTTTTCGTGCGGCAGCATTTAAAAGACCTCAAGGATCCTATTATGGAGGGAGTTTTGTTGGAGACAGAGAACATGCTAGCTCGTGGAAGAATGGACCTGCCTCTCAGTCTATGTTTTGCTGCACTTAGAGGAGATGATTTATTGTTGCATCAGTTGTTGAAACGGGGCCTTGATCCTAATGAATCAGACAACAATGGAAGAACAGCCCTGGTTTGTTTAACTCATTTTAACTCTGAATTTTTTTCAATACCAATTTCTGGTAACAATGTGATTAAAATTCCTCCTTTTTTAACTTGTTCTATTTCAAACAGCATATAGCAGCATCCAAAGGAAGTGAAAATTGTGTCCTTCTCCTACTGGATTATGGAGCAGATCCTAAAAGTAGAGGTATGCTTGTTACCAAGTACATAATCAGATTCTTTGGCGTGCGCATTAACTATTCTTTATTTAAATTTTCTTCCTTTCTTCTTCTTTCTGTATGTTTCCAGAATTTTTTATCTACTGTTTTTTTTATTAAGGTGGAATCAACTTCGTGAGTATCGTTTTCAGTTAAATCTTGAAATAGTTTACATGTTTGAGTTCACTATGTACTTTAGTTTTTTTCAGCCATAAAATATTATGGCTGATAGATTCATATAATGGGGATTACAGTGACCGTATTTTATCATTTTGCTGTCACATCCAATCCAGTTAAAAACGAATGAAATCTCTTCTATTTTTGCTTATTGTGTGAATGGTTTTGCCCTGATTGATTAGTCTCTGCATGTGGTCCTGGTTATGTTCTGTACATTTTTAGTTCAGTTTCTAGTTGACCTACTTCCACCCTTATCCAGAACAACTGTTTTATAATCATATATAAACATTATTATTAGAGGCATGCATGTGCAGATCCTGCACTGTAAACTAAAGAATTATATAAAAACCAATTTTAGCTCTGTAAAGGATTTGGTCCTCACTGTCTTTCTTAATATAGTAATCTCAATAATGCAGAAGTCACATTCTGCTAGCATTTATATTGTTTTGATCAAATATTTTGCATTCTGTAAGTCAATGCAAATAAATCTATCTTATCAAGACCGGTTCATGTTTGTTGACTTTTAAATTCTTTGTAATATATTCTTGTTTCTGATGCATGACTGTCTGATATAGTCATGCTATCATAATTTTCTGGAATAATGTTATGAGGTCATTTCTGCTATGTATTGGCACGCCTAGTTTTATGACAGAATCGAGCACATTTTTAAATGAGGCTTCTTTAGTCAAATGGACATCTGGACTTCGTCACACACCTACCTGATTTTGCTGCATTGTATAAGCCTTTTGTCACGCCTTTTGTATTAAATATCATGTGCTGCTGACTTGTCCCATTCCTCTTTGCTTGTTTACAGTAGAAACATATTGCGTAATATAATTTTACTTTGAACCAGTTGAGCATGCGAAATTTTCATTGAGCATGAATTATAATGTTATTTGGTCCAACATATAGCTGTAATGACCTTTTTTTTTTTTCCAAATGAATTTCACATCCTTGTAGACTCAGATGGGAATGTACCTCTGTGGGAGGCGATGCTGGGTGGTCACGAACACGTGATCAAACTGCTGATGGAAAATGGTGCAGACATCAACTCTGGAGATGTGGGACACTTCGCGTGCACTGCTGCCGAGCAGAACAACTTGGAGTTGCTTAAAGAAATTGTTCGTTATGGGGGGGACGTCACACGTCAAAGGAACAATGGTTCCACAGCTCTTCATGTTGCAGTTTGTGAAGACAATGTTGAAATAGTCAGATTCCTCTTAGATCAAGAGGCTGACGTTGATAAACCAGATGTTCATGGTTGGACCCCAAGGGATCTAGCTGATCAACAAGGACATGAAGAAATAAAATGCATTTTCCAATCTTGTAAAGAGACGAAAGCTCAATCTATCACTTCAATTGCTGAGAGGCCGCAGCAAGAAGTTCACTACCTTGGGAGGTTCACAAGTGAGCCGGCTATTCGTCCGTTAGCCCATGAAGTCTCTTTCCGAGGTGTAGATGGATCATGGAGCCAAAACCATCCAAGGCGTAGGACTAATAACTTCCACAATTCACTATTTGGAATAATGTCTGCCGCCCACAACGTGGAAAAAGATATACTGTTTCCACCTCAGCACACAAAAGTATTCAAAGCTCCTGGCATTAACTCTGCTAGGGTGACAATCGGTTGTCCAGAAAAGGGAGAAGTTGCAGGGAAGCTTGTGCTGCTTCCATCTACCTTTCAAGAGCTACTAGACATTGGTGCTAAGAAATTTGGAATCTCGCCTGCTAAAGTTTTAAACAAAGGTGGAGCTGAAGTTGAAGACATTGAAGTGATTAGAGACGGTGACCATCTTGTTTTTGTCAGCGATGGTGGCCAAAACACCTCGAACCAGTAGGGTTTGTAATATAACTGTATCATGGGTTTGTAAATTCTTTTTCTTAGAAATTTTATCGGACACATTGAAATCCAGTTCAAGATGTTGGATTGAAGCGGATCAAGAGATACATGCTGATCGTCGATTACATATGATTTCAAGGCTGACACTGAGGAAAAAATATAAACAAAAAGGGGGCAATGTACATTCTGCTTCTTGGAAGAATTTTCAAGGAAATGACAGCCTGTTAGGTAGCTTCAGCAACACTTTATGATATTTACAAAAGGTTTTATTAATTTTATTTTTTAAATATTTATTTGTTTATCCATATAGTTAAAAGAGAGAGGGAAAAAATATGTTATTTTTCAAATGAATCTTGAAATATAAATAAGTTAATATTATTTTAATTAAATAAATATTTTTTAAAGGAAAAATAAATGATAATTAAAGTACTTTTCTCTCTCATAAAAAATAATAAAATATAAATTAAAAAGAATATAAAAGTAAAATAACTCTACAAATTAAATAGAGAATCATTTTTTTTTAAGAATTTGAATTGAAGTGTCTTTTAGAGTTTTAAATGCTTATATGATTTTTCAAATAAGTAATAAAATTTCATTTAAAAAGGTTTTAAGAGATGCTCTTAACATAGTAGTGTTAGAACAAATGAGGTTATTTCTACTTTAAAAATTATTTTGAACATTTTAATTTTAAAAAACTCATTACAAAACAAACCTTTATGTAAATTACATTTAACAATAATTTATTATAAGTTTTTTTTAGAAGTTATTATAGGTTAATTATGTGATATTATAAGTTAATACCACATAGTTACTTTGAAAATCAATATAGTATACTCATTGTTCAATGTATAATTCTCATGTTCTAAACTCTAGGGCCATATTTGGTTTGAAGAAAGGGGATGCGAGAAAAAGAGTTGAATGGAGGAGAATGGAGGAGAATGGAGAAGAGAGAAGAAAGAAGTAGAGGAAAATAGTGAAATTAAATTTTATTGTTTGGTTTGATATAAAATTTGATAACTGAAGGAATTACAATTTTTTTCTGTAGACATTTTATTAAGTTTCTTAAATCATTCATTAAATTTTATTAATATAAAATTATTTATTATATTAAATTGATAAAAATAAATTTACAAATAGTAATTATTAATAGCATTAAACAAGTGAAGAAGTTGAATGGTAATTTTAAAAAATTTGGTTTCCAACATAAGAGAAATTTTAATTTTTCACTCCTTCGTGTAGAATTCAAATTTTACATTATGATGGATATTAAATTTTAATGGAAATTAAATTCTTATATATTTTATCCAAATAAACAATAAAAATAAAAATAAAATTTAAATTTAAATTACCTTTCTTTTTTCTATTTTCTCCTCCCATCCAAACACCGGATATGTTTAGCGTGTGGGACTGCATAGCATTGTGTATGGCCCTTGCATTAAATTAAAGCAATCTCATGTTTGGTAATTGATTCAAAACGCATTGGGTCTGCTCTAGGGGAGTGTTGCTTTTTTTTTTTTTAATAGTAATAATAAAAAAATAAATTTAACTTTATAATTTAATAGAATATTATATAATATTAATTTGTATTTTTTAAGTGTAATTATTAATATAAATTTATAATTTACTATTCAACTATATTATATTATATTTTTATTATATGAAAAATATAACTAAACAATGTATTATTTAATTATATTATAATAACTAATATATAAAATTGATTAATATTTAATAAGTTAATATAACTAATAATAAATACTTAAATAATAATTTAATATACCTAATAATAAATGTTTAAATATGAATAAATTTGAATAATATAAATTTGAAATTAATAATATAAATATAATATGAATAAATTATGAATTTTCTAACATTTATATTAAAAAATGTTAGATTTCTAAATTTAAGATTCTATATTTCTTATTTTTCTAAGTACTAATAAATATTATTTTCTAAAACTAATCACAAAAAATTAATACAGTATAGTATAACACCAAGCATAATATTATTTAAAATTAATATAGCATAGTATCAAATATCATACAATATTATTATAATATATTATTAATATAATACAGTATAATATCATACAATGTATTAAACGCATGCTAAAAGTTTTGAAGAAATCAATATTTAAAAAAATTACAAAGTATGTGTAATTCTTTTTATTTTTTTAAAATAAAATATATAAGAATACTATTAAAATATTCATTTTAAGCTTTCAACCACCCCCCCCCCCAAAAAAGCTTCTCTTTCCTTTTTGGTAGTATATAAAGAATACTTTTTACTATTTATTCTCATTGCAAATTGTTTTGTGTGCTAAATCCAATATTGAACACAATGAAAAAAAAATAATTAAAATTATGTTAAATAATTTATTTACAATTTGACTTGATTATATTATTGTAAGTACGTATTAAAGTTCTTAAGATTGGATTACTGAATAGTTTTATTAGTGTTTTAAGTAAATAAAATTAATTAATTAAAATAGTTAGAATTAGGACCTTTTTGGAATTTTAAGGAGCGTATAAAGTAGCGCCTATTTTCTAAAAAATGGGTAGAGTTATTTAAACCCACTTAATTCCTCGTTGCATCCTTTTTTGAATTAAAATTTTCATTATGAAATATAATTTGATCAATTACTTATTTGACCTTATTCTCTCTTTATCTATCTCCTTCCCTTATTAAAAGCTTTATTGTAACACATGAAGTAAATATTGCACTTAACAAATAAAATGATTAAAAAATTAACAAATTCGACCCTATCGTAAAATTATTAAAAAATTAACAAAATAAAAGAAACACCCATTATGTAAAAACAAAAAGATAAAAACTTATGTACCCCTTTGAATTTATTAGAAACATTTTACTCAAATACAAGATGTACAAACCTTGAATGACAATAATAGATAAGAACTGATAATGTTACAGCAAATTGAAATAATAAGTTATAATTTAATAATTATTTTAATTAAAAAAAAGGGTATTGAAAGGAAATTATTGGATTCAAGTAACCCTACCCATTTGAAATTAGTATACGAGTGTAGGAAACTAAGAAGGTTATGATTCTTTTGCGTTGCTGCCCTTTGATATTAACATGGAAAAGAGAAAGCAATTGCTTTCTTCTACTTCGTAAGGGTCACCCGCCTGAGGTTCCTGCAGCAATCCAAAACAAGTCTTGTCATTATTCCATACATAATCTAACCACAAATGTATTCGTTTTAGGTATAAAATTGAAGTAATAAACCTTCACCAAAGCTTTCAGTTGTAGCCTTCATCTCTCCTCTGCTAGTGGTTTAGTTCTACGTCACTGTTTACTTCAGTTTGTCCTGTCCAGCCAACATATGCCGCTCTAAAACAAAATAACCTGGACAAGTGATGTTGGTACCATTTTTTATTAGGGACAAAGCTAAGTAATGATGCTGCCGCTGGCCCTGGTTGTAATTTGTAATAGGTTTGTAGCTCTCTGCTTGTTACTTGCAACCAAGGAATGATAAGAGTAGATAGAAGAAATTTTAGAATACATCAAAGGTACTATATTAGTCATACAATAAGTAAATAATATTATGACGTGTATATATTTAGTTTAAAAAATTATTATTTACATGAGTATATTAAGACTAAACTACACACGACATGCATGCATTTAATAATTATAATACATTGGATACATTCTAAAATTTCTCAAAGTAGATATACAGTTCACCGACCAAGACTAAAACATCGGCCATTAAGGATGAATTCTTTTGAGGATATTTTATATTTTGTTTTTCTGGTTCTAGTACCTTTGCCTACTTGTTTTTGACATTTTGTTATGTTCACTTTTCAGGCTCAGGCTCAGGCTCAGCAACTCGACCGTGTCAACAGGGTCGGCAACTATTTGTTTGACGAATTGTCCGCCTTAGCAACATTAGCACAAGTCACGGGGGCTGGACTGTTAATTCCAATGAGAGTAAATTTGAAATCACGTCGGGGCACTCCCGAGAGTATTTTTTGTACCCTCATTACCCTCATGTCAGTCAACCTTTGCAAGACCAAAAAGATTCTAAATAAACAAATTAGCCGAGCAAATATACATTGTAGTTTTTAGATCCCGAAGAATTTAAATTATTCCAAAGACATCATATCACTTGCTTAACTTCCCATCCATCAACTACAAAAGCTTAAGCATTTTCAGACGTTCTTCATGTTCTGAATCTAATTTTGGTGGCGTGTAACTGCCGTGAAGATCCTCCACAACATACTCCTGCAACCCCCCCATAAAAAAAAATAAATAAATAAATTGAACAGTAAGTATTCCTGAATTTTGGAAGTGAAACAATTGAAGATCTAAAGCCAACAAATTGACAAAACCAATATCTATGTAGAAGGCATAACACAAATTCCTAGAGGACAAAAGGAACCCGATTTTACCTTTGTGAGCTCCTTCTTGGTAAGAATATGGTAGTGTTTCTGCCAGATCTTTTGAATAGCCATGGTAGCAGCAAGGAAACCATAAGCTATACCAAGAATGGCAAAAATGACAACAAAAACGATAACCAGGGCAAAGCATGCTTCCATAGATGCAGGGAAACAATCCAAGACTCCCCACCCATAGCAGCAGTTCTGGCAGCCAGCCATCCGTGGGTCGTTAGTATTGAAGGATGAGCAATGTAGTATGAGCCCAAAAAATCCAAGCAGCACAAAGAAGGCCATAACCCCTGGAAAAATGTTCACACAACCAATCTCAGGGAGCATGCTTTAAATGTGGACAGACACATAGAACATAGAGAGAGAATTGTAAATCAGGAGACCAACAAACTGCACGCAACTTGGTTGAGGAATGTGAAAGGGACAAAAGCATGCATAACCTTTGTTTCTCTCTGTAGGAAAACATAAGTTCTGTACAACCAGATACATTAAATTTTAAAATGCGACCGTTCTGAAAAACCTTGAGATGGCCTAGAGCAGTTATATCCATTACTATTAGATTGTGAACCACAAATATTTGACAAACAACTGAAAATGCAATATTCTTCCACAAAACTATACAACTACAGCGATATATAATTTAGGATTGAAATACATATAAAGATTACTGGTGTATTTAAGGGAATTTACCTATACAATAATAAAATGGTATAGGATGCCTTGACAGAATACGATCCCAACCATCACTGAATGAATTACGGAAGGCCCCATCTTTATCCATGAGGTATGCAAAGCCACCCATTGCAGCAATTATCTGGAATTAGACAATAGCAGCAAAGCAAAAACTCAGTTGCAGGTTCTGAGAACAGGCTTCTCTACAACTAAAAACACATTGCAGAACCTAGTATGGGCTAGGTAAATCTAGATACCACGTCAATCCAAGATATAAAGCAAACATGAACAAGAAAAAACTGGCAAATATAGGCCAGGATAAACATTGACCCGACAATTAAAAAAAAAAAATGGGCAAGGTATTGTGGTTAACTGTACAAGACAATGAAGCACTCAATTCAAACTATCATGAATATCAAGCATCTAAATTCAACTAATACCGTTAGAAGAGAAACATAAGTACAGATATATGAAACCTTCCATGTTTGAAGAAGAGTGGCACAGACAACTCTTAAAACTTTGAAAATTTATGAAAAGTAAATTGTTTACTATTCCAAAATCCAACAGGATCATGAGTTTGTCAAGTCAAACATATCCAAATCATTACCACACAATTTTTCACTTAAACATTCAGCTTAACAAATGTCAAACCTCCAACTAAAACATAAACATTAATGTTGGTTCTTAGTATTCAATCAAAATCTCCCCCTTTCAACGTCTTTCATTCAATAGCACCAATTGACAATTTAACAGCACACCACATTGATACTAATTGTTTTTATACATCATAACTCATGATATCTGAATCACCAACTGGATCCACGCAAGCCTAAAAGTGTGATGTACAAGTCAAAAATAGATCTCAAATCAAGAAAAATCATTATCAGACAGACACTTCTACAGATCTGCCATCGGCCTTTCTTCCTTGCTTTCAGTTCAAACGTCAATTACAGAAATTCTTTCATTCACCAACACAGAAACCCACACTACCAATACAATCCAGATTCAATAATAAAATAGTGCAGTCACCTGTAGAATAAGAAAATGACCAAAATGACAAAAAATGTGTGCTGAAATTAATTAAAATAAATAATCCAACAAAATTGCTAAACTGGATTTACAAATTTGGAGAAAACTCAAAAACTAGCTACTTCTCTTTCTTTAATCAATATTTCCCCAGTGGCAGAAAGTACACTAACCACTGTTAGTACTCAAATAAGAAAACAAATAGCACAACCTACACACATCCAAAAATGCAGAGGAAAGTAAGATTACTCACAGTTTGTACGGCCAAAAATACAAAGAAAACGTCCCTTGCCACAAAAAGTCTGAATTTTATTTTGCGCCAAGAGTTATCCTCAAAAAGTTCAACTCGAAGGTGAAATTGGGCTTTGCAGGTTGTGCAATGCGAAAATGCAAATCCTTCCTGAAAGGAGAAAAAGTAGAAATGCGTGGAAGGGCGAATGTGAACTCTCAGATCATCATCAAAAGAAATCGAAAAAAGAAGTGGTCCAATTTTTATATTTCAAAATTGGATCATTAAAAACCATAAAGAAGAATAACACTTAACCTTAACGGAGCGCCAATGATCAAGACATGCACGATGAACAAACTGTTGAGTGCCTTTGCACATGCATGGAGATATCAATTCATCATCTATTACATTGAATGACAACAATTAGACCACGGATACACTTTAGAAGAAAAATCTATTCAAAC
Source organism: Citropsis articulata (assembly GCA_030449925.1). Lineage (NCBI taxonomy): Eukaryota > Viridiplantae > Streptophyta > Magnoliopsida > Sapindales > Rutaceae > Citropsis > Citropsis articulata. Next base: position 18,474,345 of record JASUUH010000121.1, on the reverse strand, counting down.
TTTGCTCAGAAGTTGAGGACAAAGGCACATTCCCTAATTTCTATCTGTGCTTAGTTTATCAGTTCCAAAGATCACACATTGAACATAAGATGCAAAGTCGTTTACGTTGCTTTCTTTCCTTCATCAATAATCAATTCCCCAAAAAAAAAAAAAAAGTTTCAAGGTAAGCAGAAATATTAATCACCGCCATTAAAAAAAAAAAGAAATATTAATCACCGGAAATTGTTTCACAGAATCATAATTCATCAAATTCTACTGCACAATTAAACAATTTCTCAATCGTCAAAGCAACCCAAAAAAAAAAAATGAAATTCAAATAACAGAACAACATACAATTGAATCAAATTTCAAAAGAAATTAATGTAATTATACAAAAAAATAAATAGTCACCTGGTTCACCATCGTTTTCGAGGCAAATGCGACAGCAAGGAAGAGAACCATTCTCGATATCTTCATCCTTAATCTCAGTGGAGCTGGAGCTCGAAGGCGAACTTACAACAGGCGCGTCGGAGACCTTCTGGCTCCCAAGCAAAGGATCGGCATCGCTAGGGTTCCCTTCAGGAAACTTCTCCAGCTGTAAATCCCCTTTCATGGATCGTCTATCAGATAGCCTTTTTCCAAAAATCCTAACAATTTTACTTCAATTATCAGCAAACCACACGGATGATGATCAGAACAAGTCAAGTCAACAACGATGATAATAAAATGCTTCCTTTTTAATTTTTTAAATTAATCGAAATTACGACAATCAAGTGGATATTGTTGTTGGAATAATATAAAATTAAATATACCTGGAAATTACAGAGTGATTTGCAGAGAAAAAGTCACTGCACTTTTTAGGAGGCGTACATGAAATAATTAGAGAGAGATAGATAATCGTTCTCGGCTGGGGTGCGGGGGGCTCTTTAGAAGTCTTATCTAGTTGGCCCACAGGTGGATTTGGAGCGGAATACATCTGGGCCCAAAAAGCGGCCTGGCCTAAGCTAACGTAAGTGGGTACCATGTGGTGTTTTGGATCAACCGAGGATGTACGAAGAGTGTGGCTCTAGTTTAAATCTCAATGAAGGATGATGGTGACAGCCAATCGTCCTCTAATTGTTTAATTTTTGGTCCCCAAAAAATGTAAGATTAAAAAAAAAAAAAGAATTTATAACAATTCTAGTTTTTAACGGAAACTTAAAAAAATAGTTTTAAGGTTTTTATTATTGATAATTATCTTTTAAAAGATGATATATAATTTTAACTTTTCATAATGTTTATTTCATTTAAATTTATGATTTTAGTACATGATAATTTTGTTTGATATATATAATTAGTTAACAACTTGCTCTTTTAAGAACGATAATTTTAGGTATTCATTTTAGTACTAACATTTTAAGTTAATTTTATTGGACACCCACTTGTATTGATATTTATCGATCGCTTTATCTCCAAATGTTTGAAAAGTTATCAACCGACATCTAACTATTAGAATTTTTGCTAAGTTTGTCCGTTCACTAATTTGATTAAGGATGTAAATGTAAATGTAAATAATTAATCTATTGAAAATGGAATAATTTAATATTTTCCATTTACCTTTTTAATTGATTTTTGTCTCCCCTCATCTATTTTCATTACGTCTTCCCCTTCAACCTTTTCCTTCACTCACCCATAGCCCATAAACATCAACAACCACATTTTACATCTTACATTTAAATTAGGATTTAATAACTTCAAACTTTTGTGTGCAATCAAAATAAAAGAGATTGTCACTTTCACGTGGTGAAATCAGTTTCCTCTATTTAGCCCATGGTAATTTCCATCTCCCTCGTATTTGAGCTTTCTTTACAAATTACTGTCCAGTAGCATTTTTTCTTTTTTATCAATTCACTTCTTGTCACATGTATGCTTCAACCATTAGTGCATATTGCATAAACATACGGCAAACAACGAATGAAAAAAGAGCAACGGTACGAGGTCACCGAAATTTTTCCATGATATTAAATAAAAATAATCATACTAAAAACTATGCTTTTGAACATAAAATAGTTCTGCACTCAAATAATCATTAATAAAAAAACACAGTACTGTATCAGAAGAATTTTGCATGCTCTTGTTCTTTCCGAACATGCACAAAATGTTTGGGAGCTTACGTCCTTTCATTGGGGATCGATATGTTACATCGTTCATTTTGTGATTTTTGGACCTTTTTGAGTTTGCTTAATTTGAGTAAGTTGTTGGTCGGCTGCTGCTATTACCAGGGTGGTGGTTGTGATGATGTGGCCAGTGAACATGGGAAGCACGTAATAAACACTTGTATAGTGGGCTTGTTGAGTCTTCCCCACAGCGAGCTTGCACGACGTTGAAGTGTTTTGGATTCATTTTGTTTGGGTGACTTTAGAGCCAGCTGATATCTGCCATTTCAAGCGTTAATGATGTTTCTGCTGTTCGTTGGGAAATGGCGATGGAGGGCTGGTTCAAATAGAATGCTGAGCCACTTTGCTGTGACTCCAAATCATGATCGTTTGGTAATGGCTGCAGGCATTGATTAGGTTACCTATTTTAATTGTTCAAAATGTGTGAGTTGGTATTTCAAAGTACCAAATATCTCGCGCTGCTAAAAAATTAAACGAGAGCATAAATTGGTTTATATGCATTAACCAAATATAAAGCAGTGACAATCCCCCATTAAGAGAACGCCCATCCGCATGAAACCAAATTCTCAAGAGGAGCTAGCTTATTGTGAAAATAGAGTGCTATGGCTTTTTGGGCTTTATTCACTTTAATTTATTAGAGTTATATTGAGAATCCAAATCATATTCAAATTAGGATTGATTTAATCACAAAATTGATATCTAGACAACTAAACTAAAGCTATAGGTTTTCTTGATTTTTCTTCATTATTCAACCTCTTTTTGGTGTTCAAAGCTATCATTTTTGTAGCGCATTTTCACAGCAGTCGTCATTGCGTACTGAAGGTCACACCGCTTTGCTTGTCCTTCCTGCACCAGCAAATCTTCTTTCGAGGCATTGAATTTGGTCTTAAGGACAAGTGCTTTCACGGGCCTTAACCTTAATCAGTCATCTGTTCTTATTGATTTGTTGTTTCTCGCTTTGCCGTGGTCTTAAATTTCTCATCTCTAATTTTTAAACTTTTAATTATCGACCTCGGAAAGTTTATGTTAGATTCATCCCAAGGCGATTCATCATAAAGAAGATGAGGTTTAACTCGCATGCCGCTTTATACATCCCCAATCACTCCAAAGCCCACTTCTTTTTCACATCGCGCCATTTTAAATCAACCCTTTTCATCATCATCATCGTCTTCTTCTCCACATTCTTCAACCCCAAAACCCAAAACTCCACTCTTTTTAAAGCCTCCAAAGTATTCAAGAACACTCCGACCTCAAAAATGGCACAAAAGCCCTCGCCTCCTCCGTGCGGTCCACTTTCCGACTACATCCCGACTCATCTATCCTATTCAGAACTAAAGCTAATTGAAGACTCTTCGAAGACCAATCACCGATTCCTCAACTGGGTTTTCAAAACAATTCTCAGTGTGAGATTACGAATTGGATTGGATGAGTTGTATGGTTTGTGAAGCAAAGGATTGAAAGAGAAACCCTTTTCAGTATTTGGTTGTGTGTGAGCAATGGAGGACTTGGTGTTGAGTGTTGAAGAAGGGTTTTATTCACGAGACCGAGTTGATGGTTGACTGCTCTTTTGGATTTCATTTTATTTTTTTTCCTCCAAGCTTGACGTGACTTTTCAATTTTTTGTTTTCGAGAGAACGAGAGAAGCAAGTTAAAGCCTCCGTTTCTCCTCGTGCTTCTCTCGTCAATCTCGCTCCCAAGCATTTTCCTAAAAAAAATGTAATAAAACACAGTTCTCGATAATAAAAATGAAAAAAAATTCAATCTTAATGAGGGTGTTACTAGAAGCAGTCCGTCAATTGCATAATCATACGTCTGACTCCCCTTATCTTTGGTCTAGCTGTCTCCAATGAGTTATAAAATAACTTGTCTCCCCGTTCATACGCTTGAAAGTGACTGCTTCCATTGAATTTCGATTTTGTATTGACTCAAATTTAAAGCACATTACTGAGTAGGAGGAATTCTCGACTGTTAGTTTCTGTGTGAGTGTGAACGTGATTCTTTAAAGTTGACTTGTTTACTTAATAAGTGTCCGACAAATCCTCGCTGCAATTTTATCACAATGTGCTAAATTACTGATTAATTACTGTTTTTTTTTTTTTTTAATTCAATTACTGGTCTTACTATTGATTTGTTCATTTTCAAAACTTTGACGCGTTTGTCTAATCTCGAGTCCATGCATGCATTTATTTTTTTTTTGTAAGGGACACAGAATCTCACGGTCTTTTCTTTTTTTCAAGGGCTCACATTAGCACAGTGAAAAAGCTAGGGTAAAGTGACGACGTTTTCGGTGTCACCATGATGACGAAGTAGGTATATCCCAGTGGCATGTGTATAAGTTTTCTCTAATTGGAATGAGGAATCCGTTCAGCATACATGTATTCTGGGGAATAAAGCGCCTGGCCTGAACGTGTGGTTTTACAATGGCTTTGGATGCTGTTGGTATCAGGAGACGAATTAGTGGCAGCATCATACCATTTTCTTTGAGTTTTCATGTATTCTAGATTTTTGTGGTGATTTTTGAGCTATAACTATATTGATATTAATTAATTTAATTTGACCATCATCGTGATTTCTTTTGTTGTATTCAAATCCCCATTCGTGCTATCTTCTTTATTAATTAGCTGCTATTTTTGTTTTCAATGAGAAATCAGGTCATTAGGAGAATGGAGACTATCACTTTCCCTCTTATTGAAGAGCGGGACTAGCGGCATCACTTTAAAGTTCTAATAGAACCCCTCTTCTTAAAAAACCCCATTAATTAATTAGAACAATTCATTATTTCTAAGGATATTTATGTTATTTCAAAGTTATCCCTAATTTAATCTTTTTTCAGTTTCTTTTGTTATAAAAGATATATTTTGAAAAAACAAAAAAATTAATATTGCATTAATAGAAAACATTACGAGAGAGAACTGCAATTTGTAGAAGCTCATTCTCTAGTCAAATACACAACTAGCCATCATTTCAATTACCCCAAATTTCTGATCAACCTTTTCCTTAACAAAAACAATGAGACTAAAGTGTTGTTTGTTTTTTAGTCTGAACTCCGAATTTAACTTTTTTTTTCATACATTTGTTTATTTTAAGTTTTTTGTTTTCTTAACTTATCACTTATTGTCAGACAATTTTATCTAAATAGAAAAAGTAAAAAAAGTTCACTTTTATTCGAAATCTGAAGTCTAAATGAAAATTTTTAATTTCAAATCTTAAAAATACCTTGACAATTCATGTATTTCTAATATTATCTATAAACCTAATATTTTTTTTTATTTTTCTTGAATTTTTTAAATTGCTTTAAATTTTTATCCACATGATAACATTAACTAAAATGAAATATTGAACAAATCAAATTATGTCCATTGTGATGAATCAAAAATAAAACAACAGTGTTGGCTTTGTAATAAAATTTAATGTTATAATTACATCTTTTATTACAAAATTAAATTAAGATCAACAATGATAGTATTTTTTTATTTAATGCTACCAAACTAATCAACCTAAAAACAAATATATGTACAACTTAAAAGGATATTTATGTCAAACTACTAGATTTTAAGTTTTGATATTTATGTCAAACTACTAGATTTTAAATTTTTCTCTTCATATGCTGAAAAATAGAAAATAAATATGTCATTCAGATATTTTCATTTACATTTATTTAGACTTCAGCAAAATTCAGACTTATTCAAATTTCAGATAAAAAAACAAACGCAACCTAAACATGTCTCTAAAACTTGAGTCGCTGACATTTACCAAGAAGTTGGTGTGAACATTTGAAATATCCTCTAAAGTCTTGATAAATTTAGGTATACGTTAAAAGGATGACGCTCCAATTGGCTAGAGCATTCATTTAGGGAAATTTTAGTTTTCTTATAATGTTGTTTTTATTTTTTTGATAAAATATTAATTAAAAAAATGAATTTGTTCACCAAGAGAAAGAAGCGAGCTAGTGGAGTTGATTTAGGGGTAATTTTGGAAGAATATAAATGTACTTATAAATAATGAATTCTTTCCATCAGTAATGGGTTCATTTAGGAGAGTGGTTTTATCAGGACATTAGAGGAGTGCCCATAATCCAACTCCTTATTGAAATAAATAAATACCACTCATTCTCCTATTATTTTCACAATAGCCAATAACCCCTTTGTCAGTATAATTGTATTATATTATCCTTATTTTTAAGTATACTTTTATTCATATTTATTTTAAATTAAATAAATCATATAAATGAAATTTAAAATAAAAAATTTTAATCACTCAAGGATAAGAAATATATTTTTGGTGTGAATTAAAATATTAATGAAAAATTCTTCTTCTATTTTTTTTTGTTATTTTTAAATATTTTTCTTATAATAATATATATTTTATATTCCCAAAATAAATTATCAAGCGAATGACCTATTTACCCTCTTTTCCTTTAAATTTTTTGTGGCAAAGTTGTTTTAGATATTATAAAAATAATAGGGATTGAGTGGTATATATTAATTTTAATAGGGGAAAATTGACAGTCTCCCTTAAAAGAAAGCAAGCCCAACATGGTGAATCTTAAGAATTTCGATTTTAACTATTAAGATTTTTTTTAATACAAACAATATTGATTAGTCCTTATCTATTAACTTAAACTTTGTTTTCTTATATAATAATTTCTATGGTGGCTGAAAGTACGAAACACAAGGTTTCAAAGATTTCCCATGAAACATAACAACCTTATTGAAAAAAATAATTAGACATGTTACATAAACACTCGATTTATAATATGTCGAGCAAATCTATACTATCCTAACTAAACTCAAATAAGAAAAGAGAATCCCACTAAAATAGGAAAAGAAATACTCAAATTTCATTCCAATAAGATATTGAAAAAAAAAATGAGACGATTAGTTCCATTCTACCTAGCAAGCTACCAAGAAAATTACTCGAGCGTATATGAATCAAATTGGACAAGTTGAAGAAGTTTCCAAAGCCAAGAAGCATCCACGAAAGTCATAGGATAGTGAAGAGATTCCCATAAATTTGGAGTATTCAAAGGCTATAGAATAAGAGAAAAGTAAACGACAGATTCTATATATATATATATATGGAAGAGGAGGATTAACAGCGACGAATTAATGGTCAAAATATATCATTAACCCTCAAATTTTGGGGAACAATAAAACAACACAAAATTAACAGTAGTACAACTCTGATGCCATAGCTGATGAAGTCATTTGCTTGCAGTTACTTTTTTTTTTTTTAAATAAAGAACATTAGTGAGGAGAAAATCATATATATGAACTGCACCAAAAAACTCATCAGATTGAATAGAAACATTTCTGATCGGAGCTAATGTGCTGATTCCCATCTTCTTAAGTGGTGACTTTATAATCACAAATTTGCATCCTCGTAAAAAAAGATCAATACAATATCAAATCAGCACTGTATCGAAATCCCATAATCATACCCTGCATATATAGAAGTAAAACGACATTAGTTTCAGTACATTCAATAAGATTATTTTTTAAATATATATACCATAATGAAAAGTATAACAAGGGTTACGAATGTAGAAAATTTACTGTTGAAATTCTACGTTGATCAGAGCGGCAGTTGAATTGGCAATAGTCCCGAAGGCAGTTTCGGACAAAACAATGGTCGTGCCTGAAACAGACGGTGTAGATTCCAATTGAAGAGCGTAATCAACGATCCTGATTTGAATAGTCTGCTCAGGTTCACAGGTTCCGGGCTCCGAGGCGCTTATGCATCTCACCAGGTACTGCCTCCCGCAAGATGCCCCATTATCCCATATCCCATCTCCAGCCGCCGCGAATAAATTGCTCGACGGGAACTGAGTCGGGTCATTTCCATAACATGTTGTCGCTGTACATGAACATTGAATCCCAGCAAAATTTTATGCATAGATAAGTTCCAAATTCAGCAAAGAAATTAATTAAACAAGGTGATCAGTTATTGATGGTTTTCATTAACTTACGTAAAAATGGGGGGCCATAGCGGGCAGCAGTGCCGACGTCGGCGAAAGAGGTGTTACAAATCAGCTGTGATATAAAGAGGAGGGAGGATAGCCATTGGAGGGCTTGCCGTATCCTGATGAGCATCCTTTTCCTTTCTTTTTTCTTGCAATTGCAGGCAAGTTATTGCATTATATGACAATAAATGGTGATTGTGATGTGTGAGCGATGCTGTCATAATAATGTTCTAAGTCAATACATAAAGTAAAAGGTTTCTAATATGTTAAGTATTTTGAATACGTTTAATTTAAGTTTTGTTAGAAAAGTTGGCGGCTAGAAAAAAATACAAGCTTTGGTGAGTCAATGCCAACTCAGAACGCGGATATATAGCGGTGATGTTAAAAAGATGTTAAATTATTAATCAGATTTAATTATGACGTGCACAGGTATTACAAATATGATATGACAAATGAGAATGTTTTGCTCAGGTATTACAAATATGATATGACAAATGAGAACGTTTAACAAGTAAACTAATTAATTAGATTAGAGTATTGGACAAATAATTAAGATGGGCAAATTGTGGAGCACAAAATGGTTCCAAGCAGACGGGGCTATAAGTTAGTAGATAGAGAGTTACGGATAAGAGATCGAAATAGAACGCATCACTTTCACCCACTGCCCACGGATAAGCTTAAGCTTGAGCCTAACTCGATTGTATTGTTTGATTATAAGAACAAAAAAATATAGAAGCAGTTTCCTTTTGAAAATTCGACGCCATCTCCATTCTCCATCGAGTGGGTTCTCTTTCTTTGTCTTTCTAGTTGACTGGCTGACTCAATCATTATTATTATTATTATTATTATTATTAGAGGACGCTTGAAAGCCAAGGGTTGGTTGGTGGGTAAATCATCTCATATGAGCACCTCAATTTTATTTTTTTTTATATGTGAATATGTGATTAAACTATATATTTTATTAAAATCAGTGTAAATACATTATTAAATTATATAATTTAAAATCACATATTATTAAATTATATAATTTTATGAAAGTCAAATTATAAATGATAAAAAATGAAGGTCTAGAGATTTGTAAAAAAAATTGCATGAAAAGCACAACAATAGCTCATAAATGTGGAAAAAGCTATGCGGGTATCATCTAGATTTGCAATAATTTTCTTCCATCACATGCACATGAATTTTAAATTAAAAATTAAAAATTAAAAATAGAGAGATTAGTGCAATTGCTTTCCCTTCCAACAGAGATTTCAAATTGAAGATGGTTGCCAGAGGCGCACTTATTGGCATTTTCAACTAACAACATCACCGAAACTTAATCATAGGCAAGGAACGGAGGGACGCATTGACGCCAACGAGCTGTAACGCGAGCCACGATGCAGAAGTTTCGAGTCCAACAATTGTTGACAAACATCCAAAATAAGAAATTATGGATCGGCATTTGCGGTAAGTCAATAATATTCTAGATTGATCGTGCCTATGATCATCAGTACAATTACAATACCACCCAACCGCGTACCAGGCTTAGCCTTTGTTTCTTTGAGGGACACAACCTAGGTCTTTATTTTTGCTTCTCAATAAATTAAGACATCTTAAGAAGCCGATGATAGTACCGCTTACAAGACACAGACGGGCTTTTCCATTATTAGTGAGGTATTGAGGTCCCCAGATTTGCATGCGAATATAAATTTAGATAAAATAGATTGCAGATTTGTTTATCATAAGAGGCTAGAGCGCAAGAAACGACAACAGTCAGGCTAAAAGGGCCTATCGTGCAAATGTCCAACAACACAAGTGCCGTTAAGGACTACTTGAATCTTGCTCAGAAAATAAGCAAATACACAGCACAGCACATGGAAATGATTACTTCCACAACTTCCGCAAGGACATGTTCTTCTCTGTTTCTTTCTTCATGACCTTGGCCACTGCCATCTCAAAATCTTCCTGTGTTACATGGATCCTTCTCTCTCTTAGAGCAAACATACCGGCTTCCGTGCACACAGCCTGACAAAACAGAGAAGAAAAAAAAATGTTAAATTAGGAGAAACATATCAAAATTTATCGTTTTGGTTAGTTACATACACTCGCTCGCACTTGTGCATTTGTCCCCTTCTTGATTTACAATGAAATAAAAACTCAGAATGACTAGATCCAACAATAACTATGGTTTATGTTATGTAGTAGTGCTTTCATGCCAGCACGGTTGGAATCTCTTTACTCAACTGTCAAGTCAGTCCTCTATAAGTGGTGCTCACAATCAAAGGCGAGATTGAAGAACCTTCTTAATTGTGGATTATGTCAAATTCTCATTTGTCAGCAGGCACACAGTTTATATTGTTTTGTAAAATGCCATGTTCAAGAAATGAACTAGTTCAGGAAGTTTTGACTCAAGTTAGTGAAATCCAACAGCAATGAACCAAGAGAACCCCTTTCACGTATCAACATCATGTTTTTTACACTTAAGTTCAATGATTATTCTTAAAACTAAGGGATTTATAAGAGCCTAAAGAAGACAGCAGGTTTGGCTCACATCAAAAGTTTACTCAAAAAATTCCTAATACATTTCAAACAATAACACCTAAGGTCACTTCAAAACGAACCTTCCCCTTTGCAACCAGACAACACAATCGGGGAGAGGAAAGAAGACATTTATAAGGTGTAATGAATACCTTAAGCTCCGCACCAGATGCACCATTCATCTTCTCGGCAATCTTCTTCAAATCAATGCCACGCATTAAATTCATTCTTCTTGAATGAATTTTTAGGATATCAAGACGAGACTGCATTAAATCGTTAGACTCAACATCAGCATATTAGGTCATAGAAAGTGAGCAACGCCAGTTAAGGACACTCGATTACAACGACGATGATGATGATAAAATGTAAAATCATAACCACCATCAATTTAGGATAATGCATATTTTTGATTTCTTATAAAGCACCATAAATTAAGAAATAGTGCCTCATAAGAACTCATGGTCTCCCCTCCAAGCCTCCAACCATAAATAGATGAATTTTTATCTTTGACAAGAAAAAGTAGCAACTAATCATGTACTTTAAGTAGTTATGAAGACATAAAAATGTAACTCCAAAACTGTGTCTAGAAATGAAATAATTAAGCCACCTTCTTATCCTTCAGGTCAATATACTGCACGCGAGATGTATTTCTCCAAATAAATATATAAATAAGATCACAAATACAAACATTAAATTATGTATCATGAACAGAAAATCTAAGCATGATATATGCCGGGAATCAAACATGCACTCACTTTGAAAGTCTACCAACTTCTTAGGTGGTCAATATTTGTGGGAGTGACTAACATTTTAGGTGCTCTTAGCGAAGAATAAGATATAAGAGCAGGTTTCTTTTTTTTAGAAAAAAAAAAAATACTGAAGCAGTCGTGCTGATGTCACAAGTACCTCTTCATTAGGATTTGGAAATTCAATCTTCCTGTCAATTCGTCCTGGCCTGAGAAGAGCTTGATCGAGAATATCAATTCGATTTGTGGCCATGAGAACCTGTTTCAAAAGTGTCATTAAAGTATTTAATATCTCAATTAGAAACCCTTAATAAAGAATGTGCTATTGCTTCTCTCATAAAGGTACACATTTGCATAGAAGCCATAAGCCATACCTTAATCTTGTTTGATGCTTCAAATCCATCAAGCTGGTTGAGAAGCTCCAGCATAGTCCTCTGCACCTCACTGTCACCATTTCCACTGCCAGATTCCATTCGGGCAGATCCAATGCTGTCAATTTCGTCCATAAAAATGATAGATGGAGCATGCTCCCTGTTGAAACAAATGAAAGCAAAGATTCAACAATAAGATAAGAAATTAAAAGCAAGAGTGTAAGCACATCAGCTACATGCAATGTTACTTATCCACAAGCCCACATTACGGGAAAGCAGATTGTGGAATGATTCCATAACAACCAAAATGATTTCGTGATTTTCTCTTCATGCACAGAAGCTTCACTCTTGTTTTGTCATGCATAAAATTCAGAATAGCTACCAACTGATAACAACACTATGATCACAATAAACATAGAATCATACAATACCAAGCCCAGAGATAAACCCATTTTTACATGATTACAGTTAATTAACAAAATGAACAAACAGTACATGGCAAAAGCCCACCATCTACAATCACATAAGAGAAGAGAATGCCAAAAGAAAGGGGGAAAGAGAGAGAGAGAGTGAAATACATAATGAAAAGAATAATCCATTAACAATTCAACAGTATGATGGAAGAGAAACAAACCTTGCCATAACAAAAAGTTCTCTAACCATTCTGGAGCCTTCTCCAATGTATTTCTGGACTAATTCAGAACCAGAAACCCTGATGAAAGTACAATCAGTATGATGAGCCACGGCTCTAGCCAACAGTGTTTTCCCAGTACCAGGTGGTCCATATAGCAATACACCCTGTTGCATTATAGAGAGAGAGAGAGAGAGAGAGAGACTTAGTCAAAAACATACATCATCAATTAAAAGATGATAGAATACTTAAGAAAACAAATGTACCTTGGGTTGAGCTATTCCAAGAGACTCGAACAATTCGGGATGTTTGATAGGAAGCTCAATGACCTGTAAAGATTACAAGACGGAACCAATCAACAACCAACAATATTGATAATTAAGACAGCAAAACATAGCCAAGAACCCCAATAATAGAAAGACGATGCACAATGAACATACCTCCTTGATCTCCTTAATTTGCTGATCAAGGCCACCAATCATGTCATATGTAGAATCAGGGACCTTTTCAACCTTCATAAGGTTGACCAGGGGATCTACTTTGCTTGGCAGGATCAAATGAAGAACATAGCTGTCATTACGAAGTGCAACTCTTGTTGATGGAGTGATCTTGGTTATATCAATACTTTTATCAATATCAACAACATATTTCCCCTCAGGATGAACCTAGAAGAAAGTAAAAGTAGATATAAAAGTACCTTAGAACAACAGATGTAGTATGGAAACTACAAATCCCTAAACTATGAGTTTCAGACAATATATAACTGCACAGAGAGACTAAAATCAACACAATCGACAAGCAAGGCATGCTACTCCTTCGGAAAACTTTAACCGGGAAAAACTACCTGGTGTCTGATCTAAGTAAACTATTGGCTGTAAAAGGAAATCATGGCTCAAACAAAAACCCTTCTGTTTAGAATCCGTTTAAGATTTTCAGTTCATGCACATGATATCAACACAAATGCCCTTGCAATTTCCAGTAAACATCATAGACTCCCCTCAAAATCACATACAGATCTACTTGAGCATGATGTAAGACAAAATAACTTACAATTGATCAAAATAAACTGTAGGTACATAATTACCAAGCATTGAATTCTTGAATATTACACACTATATCCTATGAGCTAAGTGTGAAGCATCAACTTACCTTAACAAGAACCTTATTTTTTCCCATAACTTTAACAACTTCACCGACATAGGATCCAGGCTCCTGAAGAAGCTGTAATTCTTCTTTAAGCATCCGCACTGTCAAAATTTTTCCAAACTCAAACAAATCACTAACTAATTACACAATTAAGAATCACACAAATACTTCGTTAATCAAGTAACAAGAAATCGAAAAACAAAAACCTAGGGAACGTGGTATAGTTAATAAAAAAATCCAAAAAACTCGAAATTAGGGTTAGGGTTGAGATAAACAAGGGACCTCTAGAATTGAGTTCGTTACGCTGGGCCTCGAGGCGATTGAGATTGTGGGTTTTTTGACGGACTTGGAGCTGGAGTTCGTGAATGTGTTGGAGGTAGTATTGCCTCAATCCCTCTCCTTGTTTCGATGCTCCTTTCGCCGCACACACCTCCTCTGGCGCCGCCGATTCCGGCTGCTTCGTTTCGATTCCGACAGCGGCCATTGTTTCCGAGTGAATGAGTTCGATTTGTTCGAATCTAATTGTCTTTCAGATCAAGTCTCGCTCGGGTTTGGTTTGTTTTTAGTCACTGTATTGCGACCGCATCGCTATATATATACCTATACATTATAGTTTCTTTCCGTTCAAGTCAGATTTTATTTTATTTTAGTTTAGTTTAGCCTTTGAGAAATTTTTATTTCTTTTCCCCCAAAAAAAAATTATTTTTGTTCCTATTTATAAATAAATATATTTCGATCTGCAATATATTGATGAGCCCGTTTGCTCGGGCTACCATTCCCCCGCCGCAACCCGCAAGGCCAACCGTGAAATTTTAATATTTTACTTTTTAAATATGTTTGAGTCTTTTTCCAATAAGGATTCGACAAATAAATTAAAAATTAAAAAGTATAATTTAGATTATAATTAATAATATTTATATGTTTTTTATTTTTTAATTTGTCTTTTATTTAATAAATTAAAATTTTATTTTCATTGTAAAATTACACTATACATATAATAAAAATTTACACGTTTAAATGTAAAAAGCATCAAATGATAAATCTTATCTTTTTCTTTTCGGAAATACAAAACATTCACCTTAATTTGTTGAAGGATCCACCTATGTTACAACAGTTTCACCTTACCACATTTTTTGTCTCTATTTGATAAAGTTGCCGGATGCCTTATTGTTCAATCTAATAGCTGCAAACATATTTTTTTTAAATCGAACAACCACCGGTCAACGGTGCAGTTGCTTTATAATTAGGGTTCTTGCCTTGCTACTGCCATGGAGATGGGTGAATCAATGGCCATCAAGCACCAAATTCATAACCAATCAATGGCCAACAAGCACCAAATTAATGCCAAGCACACCAACAACCGCCGATTAATGGCAAGTTTAGTGTTTTGAAGTTTAGAATTTGGAGGAGCACTTGGCACTGTATCTAGGTATTAAATCATCAAAAACCAATTTGGTTTGGACTCTTTAATTTCAATTTGGCTTCTACACCAAAACCACCCAACAACAATTCAACAACCGAATCACTCGTCCTAATAACATAACAATCCAGTTGTCGGTTGCCTGCACATGAGAGACCTTGTTCTTATTCATGATATGAATTGTTGAACTAATTTTACAATTCTCTTGTACCAATTTTCAGCATATATGTTGCCTCAACAAGTGAAAATCGATGTCGGAATCACTTTCAGTTTCAATTACCAGATGTTTGCGATCTTCTTATACCAATTTCAGTTTACAATTGCCTCAAGTATCCATGTCCGTGAAATCTTATTTGTATTAAAGCAACCGCCTAAACCATTAATCAGTGGCTGTTTGGTTTTAAAAAAATATCTGCAGCAGCTGGATTGAACAATAAAGCATCCGCTCTGCCAAATAAAGATAAAAAGTGTGGTATGGTGTAACTATTATAACATAGGTGGATCCTTTGTTGAAAATCGATTTGTAAACAATTATTATAATATTTTTAATGATGGCCGCTTGCACGGCTTCGCTCTTGTCTACTGTATTGTCACTTTCGCATGCTAATTTTTTATTTTAGTTGTGTGTAAAGAATAACAATACAAATCTCAAAATTGTATCCTAAATAATATGATATGTGACGTGTTATTTATAAAGCAATTAATGATTTTTTTATTAAATTAAATTATCAGACCATTCACTTGATATGAATGTAACATCATTTGGGTTGTAATTTTGAGATAAAGTTTTGATGTGTAATACTACTCTTTAGTAAATTTTAAATCAATAATTTTTAAATATTTATTCCAAAGGTTTGAATTCGGGTGTGCATCATTGTGAATTTGATTGAAGTATATATACAAAGTAACTTTCTAATAAAAGATCCCTTATTTTATTATTAAAGGATTTAAAGATAACAAAAATATACACTTCAATATTGGCATTCTCTTGAATTCAATTAAGTACACACACACACAAACATACATATGAAACCCCTTACTTTAATTATATATACAAAAAATCCCTTACTTTAATGAAAAAATTTATACTCTAATAAAGCATATTTTATCTTGTAATATATTGAATTTATATTTTTTTTGTGCTTTAATTTAGTCATTATCATATTAGAGTAATGAATTCATCACTAAATAGTAGATAATGGCTATATATATAAAAAAAAATAAAAATGAGAAGCGATTAAGTGAGTGACACACCATGAGGACTCATATCTCGTCCAATGAGAGAATATCACATGGCACGTCACTCACTTGATCAAGCCCCACTAAAAATATATAGGAATCCCTTATTGTATAATCGCTATACACACATACAAGAGTACATTTTTAAAATTTAAATAATGCAACATTTCATGACATAAGATGACATTATAGGCAAACTCATAGTTTTATAATACACCTTAACATAACATAACAATAATAGACACACACATTTAAAAAAGAAAAAGAAAAAGAAAAATACCTTTTAAATCCAATATTGTACACTATTGTGCTAACAACCAAACAAAACTCTAGGCCTTAGTGCTTGGCTTCATCTTCATTCCTAAGTGTTGCTACTGTCACTGCTTTTTATCTTTGAGTTTGAGACTTCGAGCAACTGCTTGTCTGTCAATTTCATTGATAAGGATGGCAAAAAGACCTAATTAACCTTTGACTCGATTGACCAGCCCTAATGTTTAAGACTTCAGCCAGAATTTAAATGACCATGAGTTAGGCTAAGGCTCAAAGATTGAGGGCTTGATTACATTTGGATTAAGGTTATAGCCTTACCATAAAGCTCTAACTCGATCATTAACTCTTAAATTTTTTTTTTTCAAATAACACTCAAAAGCTAGAACACACACTCCACAAGTGATAGCAACTTACTCCACTCACAAATCTAATATAAAGACTAAAGAGAATAGAAATTAAGAAAGATCGAAAGAGAGAGGCTTGACTCTTGAGCCACATGCCGACACCAAATCGGCTACCAAAATAATTGCTGTCATGCACCTTCACAACCGCGCGACGCCACTGCCATCAACTTTGGTCAAGCTATTGTTAGTTTGGTTAATTTATTAATTTGGTTAAATTGTTACATTTTATTTCGTTTTAGCTAAACAAACAATAATTTATTAATTTTCTCACTACCAAATTCAACATAAAAATGGAACAATAATAATATAGTATATGAATAGAGAATGAAAAATGTGAGCTTATTCTAAAAAATTTATAAAAAATAAAAAAATAAAAAAATTATGGTCGGGCTCAAATAAAGCCTTAGCCCGATCCTTCGTTTGAAGAGTCAAGCCTTTTAACAACTAGGGCCCTTCATTTTAATCATAGAGTCAGGTTGGGGTTTGGCCAAACCTAAACCCTATCTAACCCATTGCTAGGCCTAATTGTCGACGACTCAACTGTGAGGTGAATGATGGTAGTCGTTAGTAACAATAATAATATGATACAGAGCAAATAAATGAATAAACACTAATTCGATTGAAATTCCTAAATTGGCAAATAATTGAATAATATATTCTGGTTTAATTTGGTTACTTATTTAGGCATAACTTATTTAAGTTATATTCCTAATTTAGGAATAAGTTTTATTAAAATAGGTTTACTAATTAAATTAGGATTAGTCTTAGGTGGCGTTTGTTTTTTAACTTAATGACTTAAAGTGACTTAACTTAATTAATTAAGTTAATTAGAAGTGTTTGTTTTTATAACTTAATGAGACTTTTTAGATAATTTTGACTTAATAAAATAAGCCAATTTTTTTGGCTTTTTACTTAATGGAGAAATCTGAATTAAGTCACTTACTTTCTAATGTCAAAAATATCCCTGCTTTATAATTTATTTTTCACGTAAATCCCAAAATTCTCCTATAGACATTTACCCCACATAATAATCTCATCATTATTTTTTTGGCCGTCATGAAATTCATTCTTATTTTGCTTCTCTCATCTAGTTCTTGAATCTCCCATTAATATATTATTTTACTTATAAATGTTAAAATATTGTGATATTTAATAAATTATTTATTTGACATTCAAATTTAATAAGGATACAAATGTAAAAGTACATATCTTCAGTTTTTTAAGTTGAAAAAAACAAACAACTTAATACTTATTTTCCGAGATTCAGATGAAAAAACAAACATATTATTCAGATTCAGACATTCAGGTCTATTCAGAATTCAAACTAATTCAGATCTATTCAGATTTCAGACAAAAAAACAAACGCCACCTTAGTTAGCATAAATAAATATCTTTTATAGCTTTTACAAACAAGCCTCGACTATTTCTTGGAACAAACTCTTGGTTTGAATTCTATTCTTGTTATGTCTATGCCTTCTGCAATTGAATGAGTTCTAACACCTTAGATTCATGAGTATTCCAGAATCAATGTGGATTTAGTTTAATTATTTATTATGGTATTCTCTAGAATCACATAAATATTCAACAAACTTTTGATGTATCAGTGTGTGTGTGTGTGTGTGTGTGTGTGTGTACACAAACATATACATATATATACATACTATAATAAGGGATCCTTTAAATTATTAAAGTAAGGGATAAGTTAAAAGATACATACTCTAGTACAATATATTTTGTCTTCGTGGTTTGTGTATGTTTTTCTTATTTTTTAGCTTATCCCTTTAACAACTTAAGCATCATTTATTAGATAATGACTATATACACTATATTAGAATGAGAAGGAGTTAAAATGAGTTAGAATCAAAACTGGGAAGTGGACTTTAATCAAAATAAATTATTCACTTAAATTGTAGGAATTAAAGTGAGAATAATCTATATTCTCATAAATGTATTTACTAAAATGCCCTTAATTGAAATTGAATATTTTAACTAATAACACAAATAAGTGAACATTTTAAAGGAAAATATATGCATATTTATTATAACATTAAATGTAATACTATAATTTTTTTTAATAAACTAGTTCGTACTCTTATTCTTATAATAGTTATAGCTATTATCAATATTATATTTAATATTATTTTCATAGTAGTAGTAGTGGTAATAATAATAATAATAATGAGAATGAGAATTTGTACTAAACCAAACTAAATCAGTAATTTTTTATTCGGTTCTAATGATTCGTATTAGCTTTTAAAAATCATGTTTCAAACCCAACCAAAGCCTATCCCTAACGACAATGACAAAAAGCAAAAGTTTTTTTAGCAATAGTAGTAGTAGCTCTATTTAAATAAGTTTTATTTGAAAAATTATATCAAAAGGAGCTTTAGTACATGCCTCATATGATTTATTTAGTGGTCATAAGTGCTTATTTAATTTCATAAACTCTTATATAACTTTTTATTTTTTATTTTTTTAGTAAAGATTTTAAAGATTAAACAATCTGTTTTTCTCTAGTAGTAGAAGTTTAGGGGCCGTTTGGTACCGTTTTCAAACCTTTATTTTCGTTTTTGTTTTATAAATACAGTTGAAAAACACATTTGGTGGGCTAAACTTAAAAATAAATTAGAAAATAAAGAATTCAAATTCCATTACACCGTTGTAAAATTAAAAACGTGTTTGAGCTGTTTTCCATTGAATTACAGTTTAAACTAAAAAATAACTTCTGAATCAAATCTCAAACATTTCCACTCTCGTTACTCTTCATCAACAGCCCCCAAAGTCCCCGATCTCAACTCTCCCCTCTCGTTCTGACTCTCTCTTCCCTGTGGCCATCACTCCTCCTTCAACCATAACGCACAGCTCCCTTTTTCTTCTTTCTATTTCTCCAGATCTGCAGCACATCTCTCTCTAACTTGGTCTACAATCATTGATCTGTCTCTTGCTGTACCCAAATCTGATTTGAGAGAATTGTCATGGGTCGGGTTTAATTGCTTACCATGAACAGAGTTGCTAGCTGCTCGGGAATGACTATCGACGTCCGGCGTGGTGACTGGCCGGCTGGACATGATCAACGGTTGAAGAAGCAGCTGGGTTTGGGTCGATTAACTGGGTTTCGCTCGAAATCGATCAGCCCACCGGCGTGGTCGTTAGATTTCGTTCACTCGGCTGGGTTTCGTTCAGTCGGCGGGTCGGCGGCAGCTGGGTTTCGTTCACTCGGCGAATAAGGTTGTGCTGAGTCCTGACAGTGGCGTGGTTGTTGGATGGGTCGCGCGTGGGTTAATGGGTTCAAGATCGATGACGGGATGAGGCTGGTTGCTGGTTCTGGTGTTTTGCTTTTGCTTGGCTGGTGCGGTGGTGCCTGGTGGTGGTTGTGTCATTTGTTTGAGTTGTGATTGTCTGATTTGAGAATTGAGTTGTGATTGTCTGATTGAGATCTGAGAATTGAGAGTGAGTGAACTGCCGTTGAGTGGTGAAATACTGTCATACCAAATTAAGTTAGTCAACCATTTTATTTTTTAATTTTTTAGTTTTTTTTGGTTTACTGTGTAGATCCGATCGGATAATTCGGATTGATCAGAATCCGATCCGATCTGAACCAAATCCGATCGGATTGCATAAATTTCATCCGATCGGATTTGAAGGTAAATCCGAATCCGATCCGATGCCCACCCCTAATGTCTTTTATGTAATTTTTTTATAATTATTTTCTTTAAATCATGTGTTGTAAAACAATGACAATGACAATGTCAAACTTTTTTTTTAAATTAATGTTAATTCTAAAACTTTATCATCATGTAATTTTTTTTATAATAAATTTGTTTATGTTATTTTGTTGTATTTGTGTATGTATTAATCAAATAATTATTTTATAAGTATAATGTAAATGCTTAGTAAAAACTGTTTTTGAAAAAAATATTACCAAACGCATATTCTCTGTTTTGATCATTTTCAACTTTATCTACCAAACGCATATTACTGTTTTCAATTTTAAAATACAGGATACAAAAAATGATACCAAACGCATATTTAAATTCGAAATACAGCAACTGCAAAATGCCATTTTCATTTTCATTTTTATTCTCGAAAAATACAAATTCGGAAACAATACCAAACATGGCCTTAAATTTTAGATTTTTGGAGGTAGATGTTGAAATTTATTAGATATTAAAATATCTAAAATATCTTATATTAAAATATTTAAAATATCTTATACTTATAAGATAATTTTATTTCATTCTTTTAGTACCATAATTTTAAAAAATTTACTTATTAAAGTAATTTTATAATTTTTAATAAAAAACTTTCATTGATAATTAAACAACTAAAATTTTTTTAAAAAACTCTACTTATAAAAGCTTTACTAATAAAAACTTTGTTTAAATAAATTTTATTCAGAAAATTAGATCTAACATAGGCTTAGAGTTAAGTCATAACTTCAGACAAGGAAACAAACGAGCTCTTAACTGAATTGAAAAAGAAAAAAGAAAAGAAAAAAGCAGGCTTTGTTATGAAATTGGAGATAATAGATATTATTATGTAAGTAATTATTTGATAATGATTTCTAAGTAAGAAATACTCAAATGGAGAATGAAGAAAACAAGCAAAATAGCTTGAGCAAGAAATTCAAAGTGTAGAGATTTTCAAAGGAAATTAATAACAAAGGAAAATAAGTTCATTTCCAAGTAAGTTCATTCATTAGCAAATGAATGCTATTTATAGGCATTACAAGGTGGAATAATTCACCATTATTAATTATAAAATTAATAATGGGAAGAGCAATAAGAGAAAATGGAGAGAGCATTAAGAGAAAATGGAGAGAGCATTAAGAGAAAATGGGGAGAGCACCATTTGGTGGAATTCATCATGATTTACAATACTCCTCCTTGGATTCACCAATTATTTACTAGATATGCTCCTCCTGATCACATCGATGTGATTTTAAACGCCTCATTAAAACCTTTGCACAAGAAACCTGGGAAAACCCGGTCAAAAGGAAAAAGAGTGTATGTATGTCCAAATTCCACTCCCATGAGTGCTCCTCCTGATGGCAACATGTATTATTCTGATAGTTTATTGAAGCGACGCATGCCAATGCCATATATTATTTTCTCAAATGATGGTGTAGAGTCAGAATAGTCACTAAATTATCATGAACGATCTGTTTGATATCAATCTTCTTGTTCTCTGGAGCTCATGAGTGTAGAAGAATTTCGTGAAATATGTTTTGCTCGTCCCCCTTTAATGTATCCTCCTCTAAGTTGAGATATACATGCGATTATCTTCATATATCATTGGGATATCTCGAACTCAAGATATTCTACACGCATTTTGAATATGATGGATTACTGATCTCAACCATATGCATTCTCGATCGGCTTCATGTAGTGCAAGAATTTGAATGGTTGGAGGATGTTGCAACGAGAGTTTGTTTTGTAGACTTCAAGAAATTGTACCATTGAAAGTAAAACATATCCCGCTTTGTGAACGAGCTTTATGGGGATCGGATAAATAACTCGCATCAAAGATAACCAATAAGACCTGGATTTTCGTTAGTTCATTGTAATAAAATAAACCTAAATCAATTGTTCAAGATAACGAAAATGTGTTTACACCATTCCAATGTCTTCTAGTTGGTTCAGAAATGAATCGAGCCAATAGACAATGAGAAAATGCAATGTCGGTCTAAGACATTGTGCTAAATACATCGAGCACCAATTGCATTTAGATATAGTACTTCATGACCAAGTATCTGTTCATCATCTTCTTTAGGACGAAATGGATCCTTTTTAGGATCAAGAGACCGAACTACCATTGGGGTACTCAATGGGTAAGCTTTATCCATGTTGAAACGTTTCAAAATTTTCTCAGTATAAGTTGACTGATGGATAAATATACCATTAGGTCTGTGCTCGGTCTGCAGCCTGAGACAATACATAGTTTTCCCTAAATCTTTCATTTCAAATTCATTTTTCAAGCATTTAGCGGTCTTTTGGAGCTCTTCATGAGTTCCTATTAAATTCAAATCGTCAACATAAACTGCGACAATAGCAATTCCAGATTTTGATTGCTTGATAAAAACACATGGACAGATAGGATCATTAACGTATCCTATTTTTATCAAGTATTCACTGAGGCGATTATACCACATGCGTCCAGATTGTTTTAATCCATATAAAGATTTTTGTAGCTTTATTGAATACAAGCCACGATGTGATGATTGACAAGATTCTGGCATTTTAAATCCTTCAGGGATTTTCATATATATATCTGTATCAAGTGACCCATATAAATAAGCTGTCACCACATCCATGAGACGCATATCAAGTTTTTCTGATACAGCCAAACCAATTAAAAATCGAAACGTAATTGCACACATGACTGGAGAGTATGTCTCATTATAATCAATACCAGGTCTCTGTGAGAAGCCTTGTGCAACAAGTCGTACTTTATATCTTACAACTTCAGCATTTTCATTACGTTTCCGTACAAATACCCATTTGTACCCAACAGGTTTGACATCCTTAGGTGTTTGGACTATAGGTCCAAATACTTCACGCTTACAAAGAAGTCAACTCGTCTGGATTGCTTCTTTCCATTTAAGCCAATCATGCCTCGCCCTACATTCATCAATAGTTTGCGGATCATGATCATTTATAATATCAGTAGCTACTGTAAACGCAAACACATCATTGATGACAATATTACAATCAGTATGGTCAACAGAAATCTCATGAGTATGATCAACATAAATCTCATGAGTATGATCAATGTAAATCTCACTATTTACGGATTCACGTGCCTTTTCAAGGCTTTGTTCTTCATGAAGAGTTTGTGTATTATCGGCCTTCTAGTCTTTTCGAGACTAATTGCTTTTCCAAGCAATTTGTTCTTTAGATTATTATCATCATTTGCAGCAGTAACATCGCTTAATCATTCTTCTTTTCTAACACTATCTCAACCAATCGTCTACCGCGCTTCAAGCGTGACACGATAATTCCTCACCGCACTTTTCATTAATTGTTCTTTAGGTACAATGACCCTACGGGTATATTTGCACCGGTATATATGATTTGGTTACTTTGCCGCATCTCAGAATGCATCCGCAATTGTTCCGCAATTTGTTGCAATGAACTATCCTTCGCACTTCATATTCACTTTGAGATGCGAGGATCTAAATGAGATAGATGGGTCACTTTCCATTGAGGATCATGCCTAACCTCATGAACATTTTTCTTTCTCCTAATGGAGGAAAATTTGTCTCATTAAAATGACAATCCGCAAATCGTATGGGTAAATACATCACCAACAATGGTTCAAGATATCTCGATAATGGATGGTGAGTCAAATCCCACATAAATTTCCAAACGCCGTGGGTCCCATTTTAGTACGTCATGGGCAATTGGCACTTGTATCAAGCAACCAAAAATGCGTAAATGGGATAAATCGTTGATGTCCCAATACCAATCAGTAATGGGAATATTTATGATAGGCGTGAGGCCTCAAGCGGATTAATGCCGTCAAAGATGCAAAATAGCATGTCCCCATGTCGAAATAGGTAATTGACTTCGTAATAATAAAGTTCGCAATTACCTCAAGACGCTTGATAAGAGATTCGCTCGCTAATCCATTCCGAGTATGTACATGTGGTACCGGTGCTCTACATCAATCCCAACCGCCATGCAAGAATCATCAAATATTTTAAGTAAACTCACCAAAGATTATCTAGACGTACGGTCTTGATTGGATAACTGGAAATTGTGAACGTAACTCGATTATCTCACAAGCAATCTTGCAAATGCAACGTTACGTGTAGATAATAAACAAACATGTGACCATCGTGCGCAGATGCATCAATCAAAACCATGAAATAACGAAACGGTCCACTGGTGGGTGAATAAAGCCCACGTATATCTCCTCAATTTTCAGAAACGATGAGATTCGTAATTAATTTTACCTGATGGTCTAACTACCAATTTTCCTTGCGAACAAAAGGCAACTATTCTCATTTGACAATAAAATTTTAAATTTTCAATGGATGTCCATGAGAATTTTCAATAATTCTACGATCATTGTTGATCCAGTGACCAAGACGGCCATGCCAAAGTATAAAAGATTTTGGATCATGTAACTTATCTTTACGACCGCAGAACTTTCCATCGATTTTATCGTCAGATAATATAAGTTTTATAAGAAAGCTGGAAGCTTTTCTAATATCTCTTCTTTCCAGACATATCGTAAGAATGTATAAATATTCTACATTATTCTCATCCTTTGTTTCTATATGAAAATTATTACGACGAATGTCTTTAAAACCAAGTAAATTTCTTTTTGATTTAGTGAATACGTAGCATTATAAATATCCAATTTCTGCACCTTTTGCTAATATGATCATTGCTCTTCCAAAGCCTTCAATAAGATCTCACGGACCGATATTGTATTCACATTTGCCTTAATTAGATTTAGATTTAAAAATACCTTGCTTTCAAGAATCGTATGTAGTTGCACTATCACCAAACATATTTCCCATCAAACATTTTATTGAAATCCATATCCTTAGACAAAAATAAAAGAAAAGGAAAATACATATTAGATAACATGAAAATAAAAATAAAAATTACATGAGAAAACATAAAGCACAAGAATTTTAAATGTGATGAACATTTCCATCACCAATCAAGGATCAATTTTTCCATCTTTATCTTCAAAGAAATCAAACATCAAGATGTGTAATATCCACCTGGATCCGAGTCATCAACATAATTTGTTTCAATATTCTTTCCTTTCGATTTTAAGGATGCTCAAATATATCCACACGATGTCCGGAGTACGACATTGTCTCCAAAATGACCACATTCCACATCTATCACAAGTGTTTTCGAGTAATATGCCGATTCTCATTTTTCCCTTTTGTGGTTCTTATATCCACCACGAGGTCGATAATAATGATTATGTCCTCGACCGATAATAGCCACCACGACCACGCCACGACTATTTTTACTACCACGATTATGCCAACGGCCACACCCATTTTCATAATTGTCTTCACGATCATGTAATTTGTTTCAAAATTGGTTTGCACCAGGGATGGGCTTGATGATTTTCATTAATAACTCATTATTCTTTTCTCGCCACAAGAAGGCATGCAATCAAGTCGTAATATTTTGTATAATCGACGAGCTCTATATTGTTGTAAAACCATGTTGAAGCATGAAATGTTGTAAATGTTTTTTCCAACATATCCTCATCAAGAATATTTTCTCCACACAATTTTAATTGTGAGGTAATTCAGATAGTGCGTAATTATATTCATGCATCGACCGAAAGTCTTGTAGCTCGAGAAAGCATTCCATTCACTACGAGCATTGTGAAGAATAATCGACCTTAAATGACCATATCTTTCATACAACCGCCCATGTAACAAATGGATCTTTTATAGTGAGATATTCCATTTTAAGTGACGGAGATGACGCCGTAGAAAAATCAGCTTTAGCTCGATCTTGAGTGGACGAGTCATTATTATTTTTATCGTGTCACTAAGCCCCATAAAGATCAAGATGAATTTCAAAGATCTCAGATCCGCGATAAATAATTATCGCCAGATATATCCAAAACATTAAACTCCAATTTTGTCGTGAGACATTATCACAAACAAATAAAAGAGATTAGTATAATAAATATTGAAAGAAAAATATAAATAATAAGTATTACTTATAGGAATTTTTTTCTTAAAATAAATGCGTAGAAAAATAAAAGATAAATGGATAGAATACTTACTCAGCGAACTTCGATAACGTTATGAAATTGGAGATAATAGATATTATTACGTAAGTAATTATTTGATAATGATTTCTAAGTAAGAAATACTCAAATGGAGAATGAAGAAAACAAGCAAAATAGCTTGAGCAAGAAATTCAAAGTGTAGAGATTTTCAAAGGAAATTAATAACAAAGGAAAATAAGTTCATTTCCAAGTAAGTTCATTCATTAGCAAATGAATGCTATTTATAGGCATTACAAGGTGGAATAATTCACCATTATTAATTATAAAATTAATAATGGGAAGAGCAATAAGAGAAAATGGAGAGAGCATTAAGAGAAAATAGAGAGAGCACCATTTGGTGGAATTCATCATGATTTACAATAGGCTTATTATTGTTATTCTTAAAATATATATATATATAATCTTATAATTTAATAATTAAAAATATAAAATAAGAGGCACCGAAGCTCTGTTCTGCAACCAATTTGTTTCTAATCTTCTTCCGCAACATAATTATTAACTCTTTTTTCTTGAATCCCCACATAGAGCCTAGGGTTAGGAGGGGTGGATTTTCGCAAAATAGCCCCATTTTAATCCCGATTAATTAGCGTTTCCCACCTGTTTTCACTACCGCCATTTCTCTTTCACTAATTATTATTGTTCCTTTCTTTTTTTCTTTTTATTCTAAATTGATTTCCTGTAAATTACTTCTTGTTTTTTAATTCCCTTGTTTCATCTCTAATTCTAATACACAGATCACGAAGACACACACTCACAAAAAAAAGGAAGTAAAATTATTGATTTTGTTAAGTAAATGGATAAGAAAAAGATTGCTGTTCCTCTTGTTTGCCACGGCCATTCAAGGCCCGTCGTGGATCTGTTTTACAGTCCGATTACTCCCGATGGATTCTTCCTCATCAGTGCCAGCAAGGGTACGCTTCCCTGCCTTTGATTCCGCAACATTATTTTATTTATATATTTGTTAATTTCATCGTAGTTTTATTATTAGAGCTGGATTAGTTCAATTGATATTTGATTATGTTTTGAGTGAGTTAGTTTATTGGGACGTTGGGCACTATTTTGCACTAAAGCTTTGATTTTTTATTGAATAGGGTAATCTGAAATTAGACCATAAATGAGATTCTGGTATTTGCATGATGTGGAGGGAAGACTGGTATCATGATTTCATAATCCTAGTCGTAGCATTTAAGTAATTTTCCTCTGCTCAATCAGGTTGTTCATCTTTGTGATTCAGATTCAAGTCCTATGCTTAGAAATGGAGAGACTGGAGATTGGATTGGCACGTTTGAGGGACACAAGGGTGCTGTGTGGAGTTGCTGCTTGGATACAAATGCTTTACGTGCTGCATCTGCATCTGCCGACTTTAGTGCGTAAGTAGTTGGCCTCTTTTCTCTGTCATCCTTCGCCTTGCATTTTCTATCCTTTGTTTTTCCCCCTCTCTCTGGTTGGTGAATTTTACAGTAAAATTTTCCATCTAAAAAAAAAATTAAATTAATATATTTCTCATAAAATTTACATTGAAACATACATGCAGGAAAGTGTGGGATGCATTAACAGGAGATGTGCTACACTCATTTGAACACAAGCACATTGTTCGAGCTTGTTCTTTTTCTGAGGTATAGTTGGTTTCTTTGTTTTCTTTTATTTTTATTTCATGATAGATCATTTTTTTCCGAGTGCTTTGAGCTGTACCTATGTTTCCAGCTCTAAGTTATGCACAATACCTTGAAGATATACATCTTCAACTGCTGCATTAAAGTCTGTTTCTGGATCTTACCTTTTGAATTCATGATTACTGAAATGCCTAAGCGTTTTGTTTGGCCCGTAGTATTTATTTGCCATGACTGATCTGTATACTTAATTCATGGTCATCTTGATTGAATCATTCTATGGAAGTGGAAGCATGGTTGTTTGTTATAAATATGCATATTCATGTATCTCCTTTGATGTTTCTCTATCCAAAACAGGATACGCACCTGCTACTCACTGGGGGAATGGAGAAAATTCTCCGAATCTTTGATTTGAATCGTCCAGATGCACCTCCAAGAGAAGTGGATAGGTCTCCTGGTTCAGTCAGAACTGTTGCATGGCTTCATAGTGATCAGACAATCTTAAGCACTTGCACTGATATGGGGGGTGTCAGGTATGGATGTCTCCTTGACACAGGCTTAAAGCTACTGTTAGGTGGTATTTATGTTGCTTGTTGGATTTTCTTTTTCGGTGGTTGTATCTTTGCTTCTTTTACTTTTATTCCTTTCAACTCTCAATATGAGAGTTTTGATTCTTTTGCAAAACTTTATGTGATAGCATGTTAGGATATTGCTGGAGGCTTTTCTCATTATATACACATGCAATTCGTCCAATGAAATATTATAGATTCTATAGTAAATAGAATAAGCTAAGGAATGGGTCTGTTGACTGATCTGTGTCGTGCTTGCAAGGAGCGTGGGCAATAAATCGTAGGATACAAATTAGTAAGAGGAGTGTTAACTTTGAGATTGCAGAGACTTTACTAACCTTCATGGAAGGGATTTTTAAGAGGAAGAGTGGAGAAGCAGAGAGAGAGAGAGAGAAGATATTTTAATGTAATATGCATATGCTTGATTACTTGTTGATGTTAGATTCAAATTGCCAGTGTTTATGAATCTTTTAATACATGTATACTCCTAAACGGAATTTTGATGTAGCTCTAGGGGAGCTTCTAATTTCGCAGCTTGCCTTAACTTTTACTAAACTTTCCAGGTTATGGGATGTTAGAAGTGGGAAGATAGTCCAGACACTAGAGACCAAGTCACCTGTGACCAGTGCTGAAGTGAGTCAGGATGGTCGTTTTATAACAACTGCTGATGGGTCTACTGTCAAATTCTGGGATGCAAATCAGTAGGTTTCAGAGCAGATTAGCCCTTTGCTTGAGCCGTATTTCAGCATTGCTTTGTCTAAAATACATTTTTTTCTTGTTTGGCCCTAGTTTTGGGTTAGTGAAGAGCTACAGCATGCCATGCACAATAGAATCAGCTTCATTGGAACCGAAGTATGGTAATAAGTTTGTTGCTGGAGGAGAAGATATGTGGGTTCGCTTTTTTGATTTCCATACTGGCAATGAGATTGGTATGTTCCTCTACATAAAACTAAATCCACTGAAAGAAAAATTTATCGGATGTATATGATTGTTTTATCTCTTTTGTTCATCGGATAGGTTTAGCTGCGAACATGATCAGCGAAATGACATTAGTGCATGTTTACTTGCATGCTTTTATTGCAGAAGCCACATAGTGACTTTCAATTACAGTTTCTAAGAATTGCTTTTCAGCTTCTATTCTTATTGCTAATTATTGATTTGTCTCTGGATGTAGCATGCAATAAGGGTCACCATGGTCCCGTACACTGTGTACGTTTCTCTCCAGGAGGGGAATCTTATGCGTCTGGTTCCGAGGATGGAACCATTAGAATATGGCAAACCGGCCCTGTGAATAATGACGATACTGAGACATTAACAGCAAATGGTACTATTGGAAAGGTGAAGGTTACAGCAGATGAGGTTTCACGCAAGATTGAAGGCTTCCACATTGCAGACGAGGGGAAGATGAAAGAGAAGGAAGAAGCAGCGAATTAGTGAAATGGGCAATCGGATTCTTATTGGGTTTTGCCTAAGCTTAATGTTTAAATGGTCTAGATAATTACGTAGAGAGAGACTAAACTTTCGTTCTTTTTTTTTTTTTTTTCCGTGTGCGCGCGAGTGTAGTTTCTAGTTAACGATGCACTGATCAGAGATAGGGATATAAAGTGGACTAATTGTTCTTTTTTCACCACTGAAGTTGGATCAATTTCTATGTTTAAATTTAAAAAGTAAAATCTGTATATATCTTGATTGGGCAGGTCAGTATCTCAAACAGTTCAACTCAAGTGATGGAATGGACAGTTGGCCTGCAAGAATCCTGAAACCACCCTGATCAGTGCTCAAAATCTTTTAACAAAAAAAAAATGTTAAAGAGAGAGAAAAATAAGTGAGAGTGTATTAAAAAAAAAAAAAAAGATTGGATAAATTTTTTTTTTTAATTTTTTCTCTTTTTTCTCTCTCCTTATTATTGCTTAAAAAAATATTATTAAAAGAGAAACAACTATTACCGGGAAAACATTTATCCAGTCGCTCATCAGAGGGGTCCACATTATCCTTTGAAGCTGCATGCTCTTTTAGTCTTTTGACTAAAGGGTTATCATAGGGATCCACTATTTTTTATTAATTACATTGAGCTCTTCATATTTTCATCCTGTAATGTATCCTGCCTCACTTGGAGGGGCGGATATTCTCCAATCTCCGTGATCCGTCCTAATATTTGGATGACAGGCTTGTCCTAGGTTTATTCGGACTATTTTGATATGTTTAGAAATAATTTTAAAAGGTTAAAAATCAATTGTGGTTTTGGATAAATTTTATAAAAATTAAAATCACTCTATTATATTTTAGAAAAAAAGAATGAATAAATTTTTAAAATCTAATTTTGAGAGTCAATTTTACACTTCATAAAATTCTACATATTATATATGCCCACATTGTGTATAAGTACAAAATTATTCTTATTCAACTAGAAATAAAATCAAGAAATTTGAAGAGATTGTTATTATTACTAATAATATATTATTCTTTTAACTAATTATTTTTCACGATTAATTATTTTTATAATCATATAGCACAACTAACTAACAATAATTATTTTAAACATTACAATATTATTGAACTAGCTCCTAATATATTTTTGTATGATCTTAAACCCTAAACCATCCTGATGATATCTTTTTGTGCGATAACTTGTCTGCATGAATATCTAATATATATTTTATTCGGAAAACTTTGGATAAACAAGTTTAAAGAGAAAAATGAAAAAAAGATAAGAATTTGGGGTGAAGTGAAACACTGTACGAGCTTCAAGGGATCAAACTGTGGTTTGGACAAAATAATAATAATACTAATAAAAAAAAAAGAATAATCATAATAATAATAACAACGATAATTCAAAACGGGGGAAGCGATAGAAATGAAATTACATAAAAGAAGGAATCCCATGACAGTAAATTAATAGAAAGACAAGGGCTATTATTTTTGAAGCATACAAATGGAAGGGTTATTTATGTCAATAGGAGGAACCTCGACAAACAAGTAACCCCCTTGGAAGCCTTGGTTGTTTGATCGATAACAAATCTGTGTGTGTCTTGAGTTTGGTGTTTTGTTCTTTGGCTTTGAAAGCTCACCTGTCTTTCATCATCTTTGCGAATCTGTCTCTGTCTCGAAATCTGTTAAGTTATTGGCGGGAAAGATGTCGGGAAAAGGCGCGAAAGGTTTGATCATGGGAAAGTCCTCGGCTGGTAACAAGGACAAGGACAAGAAGAAACCCATTTCCCGCTCTTCCCGTGCTGGCCTTCAGGTTCTTCTTCTTTTATAGATCTTTGTCTCTCTAAGTTCATAGCACTGATCTTGTCTTTTAAATTTAACCCATTTGCTGTTTGTTTTTAAATTTCGTAATTGTTTAAAGAATTCAGGAGTTTAGTTTCGAAATTATGGTCTTTTATTATATCTTACGCTTTTTCATTTGTGTAAATTTTTATCCAAGGTTTAGTATTAATTTGCCTTAGGGGAATAAACGGAAAATGAAAAAGTTGGGTGAGATTGATAGCACAAGTTATTGATGGTGTTTTAAATTTTTATGATAGATATGAATCCTCTGATATAAGCTTTAGGTGGGTAGCAGAGGTGAAGGTTGTTATTTAAAGTTATTAGATGAATAATTGAATAGATAGCTTTACGGCATAGTCGAGTTTGTGTTTCTTGTTAATGGTTATTGGTTCATTACTGGTTTTCTGTTTTCTCTTTGATGCCAGCTGTGTTTGATCTCTTGTTTCCTTACCCATATTTTTTTATGTAATGTTTACAATAGTGAGTGCCTTTTAGAAGATGATGAAACTTGATAACCACATAGGATACTCAATTTTATCTCTTTTAGAGGAATAATTCGCTTGGGTTAAAACCAAAGTCACATGAAGTCTATGGCCCTGGATTGTTCAGGGGAAAGATATAGCTGTCACGCATTTTTTTGTCTGTGACATGGGATCACCATTCTGCCAGGCACTTTATTTTAGCAGTAGTATAATGAATATCGTTTTCTCAGCTTCCTAAGTATACATCTCAAAATCCTCAGGTTGAAATTAAATAAAGTGACGGATGAGATGACCCATGTTTTAAGTGTTGATTGTTGCATTTTCCGTGGATTCCTGTAATCTAGGGTAACTGCTTCCTCATCCATTTTGGGACAGGGTTGTGACAAAATTAAATTTGGATGATAGATGAGAGGCACTATTTTGGCAATGGAATAAAATAATCCACGTCTAATGGCTTTTGTACTATGAGTTATGGTAGTTGAATCTATGTTGGTTGCTGACATTACAAGTAATGAGTGTACCTAATTTTATGATGTTTCAAGAACCTGTTGTGGCCGGCTCCTTTTTTGAGAGACACTTCCTGGTTGGGTTGGTTTTTAACTGTCACAGCACATACATTTATAAAGTTTTGAACAACATTGATGTATTCATATGCCTTTGTTGCCCCATTGATACAAAAGGCAGGACAAATTGTTTCTTCTGCTTCTTCTTTTCCTTCATTTCAATGGTATAACAGTATGATACATTTGGAATTCTGATTCCTAGTTAAGTTCTGAAAAAAGTTGCCTTAATTATCATTTTAGGTTGTTCCATGCTATGTTTACCTTCACTGGCGAATATTTTGTGTGATTTGTAACTTGCAGTTCCCGGTCGGTCGGATTCACCGTCTTTTGAAGTCGAGAACCACAGCACATGGAAGAGTAGGAGCAACTGCTGCTGTGTACTCTGCTGCCATCTTGGAATATTTGACTGCAGAGGTGTTGGAGCTGGCTGGAAATGCAAGCAAAGATCTTAAGGTGAAGCGTATAACTCCCAGGCATTTGCAGCTTGCAATCCGTGGTGATGAAGAACTTGATACCCTGATCAAAGGAACCATCGCTGGTGGCGGTGTCATCCCTCATATCCACAAATCACTAATCAACAAGTCAACCAAGGACTAGTTTCAAGTGGATTATGGTTGCCTATACTGCGGGCAGAATCCTCATCCTGTGATCAGATTTATGGATTTGTTAACCCCTGCTATTGAAGCAAGGCCATACCTTTATGTCTTCTTATTTTTATTTGTGCTTGATCTTAGGTTACTGAACTTGGTATGCCTGTTATGATATGTGGATAATGACATTAGTTGGCAATTTTAATCTCTGTATGGTATCAAAGGTTGTCATTTAGTAGGATGTCGGAATTCTATTAGTTACATTTTGGTGCTTTTTAAGTATCATCAGTGCAATTTGCCTGTAGTCGATTGTCCTGTAGAATTTTGAATGTGAAATTGTAAAAGCAATTTGTCCCGTAGAATTTTGTGCAATCCATTGCGTGTGGTGGCTACCGGTAGCAATCATGCATTAGAGACAGCAAGTTATCTGATACGTTTGAAATGGCCCAACACAACTGGGAGAGAGTGAAGTTATTGGCCTATGGTATATCATATGTGGAGATTGGTTTTGGTCCATTTCAATGTACCTGGTGCGAGATGGCATGCACATTTGAAAAAGTGCGAGTATTTGTCAGCAATGATTGGCCGTTTAGTATGTGCCTTCTCATTCTGTGATACTGTGGGTTGTGAGAAAGATTCGTTTTGAAGCAGTTCATAGTGATTTGAAGCTAATTTGATAACACTCCCTGGCAAATTGCAAACTATACATTGATTCTATCATTTTAAAACAAAGTTCCCGTCTCCACGAGGCTTATCTTGATAACCGTTTCGATAATCTCATCTCTTATGGAGTTGTGTAGACCAAAATCACGTTTTATATGGGGCGTTGGAGTACAAATGGAGTGCAAGTACATGTTGCAAGTAACATTGGGTCGCTAATGGCCTGCAAGCGAAGCCTCTTGCTTAACCCATATCATGCTCTGCTTAGAATTACGGGCTAAACGGCAAAAGTAATTTGATGCAGCTAGAGATGAAATGATGTTTAAATAGTCGTATGAAGATCTGAAAACACAATAGACAAATCTCTCATAAAACAGATCGCAATTGAAAATGCTCCAATATATTCTTTCCCACAAGAAATATACCGCGAATCAAATTAGTCAAATTGAATTGAATCACGACTTCACCAACATCACTGCACTTATCCCTACAACAATTGCATGCAAAACAGCCAGCACTCAATCAAGAAACTACTCTTGTCCTGACATGTAAGCACGAATGAATTTCAACGGTCTAATTAAAAAGAAGTGCAAATTATATCCAATCAAACAACCAGCACCCCAGTCCTGGAATTATATGGTTGAAACCTTAGGAACATCTACAGGGAAATGGTGGATCTCATCCATCCATGGGCTCTTCTCCTTTGCCGGGTTTATTGAACTTAAAGCCTTCCACACTGCACTGTTACACTTGAACCCAGAACCAAATGCTATTTGCCATGTTCTATCACCTTTCTTTATCCTGCCCTTGGCTTCTGAATAAGCCAATTCATACCAAAGTGAACTGCTTGATGTGTTGCCAAAACGATAAAGTGTCATCCTTGATGGTTCCATGTGCCAATCGGACAGCTGCAAGTTCTTCTCCAATTCATCCAAAACAGCTCTCCCTCCAGCATGAATGCAGAAATGCTCAAAAGCCAGTTTGAAATCTGGGATATAAGGCTTGATCTTCATCTTGAATAATTTCTTCCCAACTAATGTAGCAAAGAAGAGCAGCTGCTCAGACATTGGCAGAACAAGAGGCCCCAGTGTGGTGATGTTGGTCTTTAAAGCATCCCCTGCGACAGCCATCAGATTTTTTGACAAAGTAACACCAACTTTCCCTTCAGAGTCTTCTTCTTGAGTAACACAGCCAAAGCAGTTATCATCAGCACCCTTGTGCGTACGGACCGTGTGCACCAATCTGTATTTCGATCTTCTTCTGTCAGAGAATCTGTTTGAAAGCAATATTGCGGCCCCTCCCATTCGGAATAAGCAATTTGAAACAAGCTTCGACCGATCATTTCCAAAGTACCAATTCAATGTGATGTTCTCCATGCTAATAACCAATGCATAAGAGTTGGGATGAACCTGAAGAAGATTGTTTGCAAGATCAATTGAAATCAAACCTGCACTGCAGCCCATCCCTCCCAAATTGTAGCTAATTATATTCCCTCGAAGCTTGTAATGGTTGATGACCATGGCAGATAGAGATGGCGTTGGATTGAACAAGCTACAATTCACAATCAAGATACCAATGTCCTTGGGTTTCACAGAGGTTTTTGCAAAAAGCTCATCAATGGCACCAAACATCACAGCCTCAGCTTCTTTTCTAGCTTCTTTCATTGATGGGTTTGGAGGAATGTTGAGGACAGCCTCTGGAAGGTAA
This sequence comes from Citropsis articulata, assembly GCA_030449925.1. Lineage (NCBI taxonomy): Eukaryota > Viridiplantae > Streptophyta > Magnoliopsida > Sapindales > Rutaceae > Citropsis > Citropsis articulata. The sequence goes on along the minus strand of JASUUH010000121.1, from coordinate 18,438,267 downwards.
GTTGAATCACCAAGTCCAGATCGCTCTAGGATCTTCTTCTGAAACTGAAGATTCTCCTCTGTAAATGTACCAGTCATCCGGGACTGATCCATAAAAATCTTTTTAGTACATTTCCGAGATTCTTCAGGCTTGTAGCAAGAAAAGTTTACGAGGTAAACAGGCCGGGGGCGAGTGAGAAAGTAAAGTGTCAAGAGGAAAACAAGCAAAGTTGAGCATATGATAACAGAAATAAGATTGTACTGGAGATGCTCCCAAAGATCATAAAGGTCCCGAAAAGAAAACGTTGAAAGCTGCACGGCAACTATGACTACAAGAGGTGAAAGGAAGAGGTACATTCCATGAGTGATTAGGTAATGATATCCAAGTTTCACATATTTTAGCTTAACTGACTTCTTGAAATCAGGGAGATTTCGTGATGATGATGTTGGTGGGATCAAGGGCGTATTCGGTTTTGGCTCAGTCATTTTCCCTGCCACAGTTTCAATTATAAAGGTCAGCACATTTGCCAAAACAACAGCAACAATAATATCCATAACATTCAATTTAAAGCACACAAGATTGATTATCATCAGGTAACAAATAAGAAGGTGAAATAAAGTTCTAAAAAAAGTAACTTTTTGCTGCCTTTCATGGCTGAATTGGATCTAAATTGACCTTTACTGAGAGATTCTTTTTCACCTTCATCGAGATTGTCTTTCTCTTCTGGCCTAACTTGCAACTACACAATACCCTTGATACTAAAAATAAGCAAGAAACTAACTTTATGGCCACCCAGGTTCTATAATCTATGGATATCCTTCAAGATAAGCTTCATAGTTAATGCATTGAAACCGGGAGGAAGAAAAAGGTATCCTTTTCGGAAAAATGTTACCAAATTCCAAATCTTTTCTTTTTCTTCAATTTCAAAAGCTTTAAACTTCCAAAATGATTTAGAAATTAAAATTTAGATAAAAGTTCAATAAACCCACATCAGCATTCACATAAAAGAACTACATTCTGCATAATTCTACACATGCCCAAATAAAAACACAAACAAGCAAACCCTTTGATGCAACGATAGTTGGGGAAAAGATGACTGACCTTGATTGTCAAAACCCACCGGCAGATCGCTTGAATCTCGACAGAGAAACCAACGAGAAAAAAAAAAAAAAAGGGAAAATAACTCGCTGCGTAGGACAAAAAATGGCAAAAGCTATAGTTAGAATGAAAAATTTTGAACGTGAGGGGAAACGGGAATAAAATTTGTACTAAAGAGAGAAGATAATGGGAACCATCGAGGAAACTGGCTACAAATACGGGTTGAGGAAGCTTATAAAGCATAACACATACAACACATTAAGTAAGATCAAATGGGCGGCGCAGGCGCTGTATTGTTTTGAATTGAATGTTTTGACTTTGAGTTTAACGAGCCTTTCAAGTCTTTTTGTCGGATTATCATCCAACGGCTCTCCTGAACTTGGGGCTGCAACACTTGCCACTTTCATTCTGGCTGCCGCTTGCCAGTTAGGAAACAACTATAAGACCCCAGCGGCACATGCATACAAATTAGTAAGTTTTGAATCCATCCGGTCGAGTCCCTTTGCATTAATATGAGTAGAGCATATACTTAATATAATATATTTAGATTTATCAAAAATAATTTTGATAGATTTCTAATTATAAATATCAATATAATTTTAATTGAAATATATTAACGTATAAAAAAAAAAAATTCTCAAATGATCTAAAATATCTTTCTAAAAAAATGCTATTATACACAAAATGAATGTATAATTTTTTTTAAAAAAATTTAAGACAAGGTCAATCTAAATAATTTATAAATAATTCACAAACAGCAGCATGAGGCATTAATTTCATGCTGCTTGCATGAATACGAATTACCAAATACATATCATGTGAATCATCTCTGTCATATGGCTGTATGATTTATCAGGCGTTTATGGGATTCCAATTATTATTTCATAATGTCGGTAAGATTTAACCGATTTTAACGTTTAACGGAAATTTGTGAGATTTATATGAAGTAAAATAGAGAGTGGGAAATTGGGAATGATGAATAATGAGAGAGCTTATTCATTTTGTTTTGTAGCAAGATGAAGCTCCCAGCACGTAACGTTTATTCGAAATTGAATGGCATTTGAAGAATAGTATCAGAGGGCAGATGATGGTGTTGGTGGCAGAGGCAGAGAGGCACTGGCTACGTGTGAATGAGACGTGTAATGTTCTAAAAAATGAAAAGAGACAGGCCCGGTCGGCAATACACACCTGTAATCTGGCTTGTCATCGTGGTCACAAACTTCTTTCTATGGGAACAAACATTTTGCCAGCAAAGCAAGTAACGGGTGTGTTGGAAATTATGGTGCCACACATTTTAATGGTGAAATTTTGGTGAAAAAAAGGTTGTGACAAAGTCTAGAAGCTACCCAATGTTTCGTAAGACGAGCGTATGGCTTCATGTTCATGGACACGTTAGCTTGTTGATGCGAATTTTCATCGCGAAGTAACAACAGACAACAATGGGTATCAACTGTGTTCAATTTGCTCACGTTTGTCGATGGCATTGGAGGCCACTGAGGCAGCAATAGTTTTTGCACTGTTTCTGTAATCTCTTTAATTGATTGTTTCACATTCAAATCCAAACCGGATACCAGCACATGACTCAGGTTGTATAAAACCAAGAGATTCCGAACCAAAAATGGGCATAAATATCAATAAGCCAACACTTTCATCCTATTGCATGAGTATAGGCAAAATCATTCAGAAGCGTGTATTTTAGACAACAATATAGTCGCAGACAGAGGGTTTAACAATTGGAATATCAAATATGTAATAGAAAGAGACTGTCGTTTGACTATAGTAGTAAGACAAAGAAAAAATATAAACTATGCAAAATTTTCCACATATGTATACATGGTAATCAATGTCATTCTAATGCCTGCCTATAATATTTGCTATATCAGCAATTTACTGGAAAATAACCATTAGAAGAGAAGGAAGATGATGAATTGGGAGGTGGGGGCGTGCTGGTCAAAGTATCGGCGCAACTTCACTAATCCGACGCGAACTCCTCAAGCCATATGATTACTTCATTCCTCTTCAATGGAGCGAATCACAAAAGAAAAAGAGAAGGGATGATATTAATAAATAATAACACGTGTTTATCTACTAATGATAATAAAAATAGCATTTACCTATTGTAACCCAATGATAGTGCTAGTGATGACTTTTCTAAATCTGTCCATTAGCTATGGTATGTAATTGGTACTGAAGTTGGGCAAAATCTTAGACATTTCCTGATGTCTTCCTTATATAAATAAATCCATACTTCACAGTGATACAATAAGTTTTTTTTTTCCCTCTCTCTCTCTCTCACTAGCCTAATACTGAGGTTTACGCAGAGAACAGCATGTAAATCTAGAATCTTTGACTATGCCACAGTAAATTTTCTCTTTAAGAAGCCTAATAATCACGAGCTAGACATCTAAAAAGTCGAATTATAAGGGAAAGTGCAGAACAAATACTGAACTAGAAAGACAGTGGAGACAGACGTGTAATAAACGGGAAAAATATCCTTTGACAGAGTTCAATAACATACCATTATAAAGCTCCATGTTCGGCCAGGGTCATTGTATCGAGCAAGCAAACAACCTATTTTAGGTCTCAGACCATCTCTGATAAGACTAGTACGCAATTCTTTCTCTTTCTCACGAACAATATCCTCAGTAGGTTTTCCACTGAACTTCAATACTGCAGCAATGCCTCCCTCTACCTTTCTGAGGTCAAGAGTTTCTTGATTAGGATCTGGTAAGCTGGATAAAGGTTCACACTTGTTACTTGTCTGCTTATACCATGGAATGGATAAATAAATATTCATTTTCCAAATATTTTCTCTCTCCAAGGTTTTGATATTAATCAATGGAACAAACATTTCTAATAGCTTCAGATATCCATAATGTGCAACAAGTATAGTTAATGAATCTCACCTGCTCATATCTTTATCCAGTGGAAGAACAATTTGGATAGATACTTTCCTCAATTCATTATCATATGCCTGAGTGAAGACAGGGGTTGTCATAGGTATCTTCTCTGTTTTGGAGTTTTCCCCAAAAATATACCTGTACAGATAGAATCAACTATAAGAAATATCAATATAGCATCTGAATGATTCGAGAAGAAGGACAATACTGATTTTGGATTTAATTAAAATACATATACAACTTACCCAGCAACATCATTAAAGCCAGTTGACCCAGATAGCTTGTCTCCATTCGTTTCCACCACGATAAAGGGGGAGTACCTCCTAACCTGTACAATCATTCTTGTGCTGGTCACATAAATTTACGACACTAATTACATTTGTTTAACTCGTGAATATAAAGCAAAAACTACTAGAACGAGTTATCTTTCAGTGGTTCCAAAAATTTTAATTAGTGCATAAATTTTAGGAAAGCAAAACAGTAGACGTGTTGCTGAAGATTATGACCGCAATAGTATGAAACTATACAATAATGAGAGTCCACTACATTCTTTAAGTCCAGTTCAAGATAGTGATTAACCTGCAGACCAATTGGTACTAAAGGGGTATAAAACCATTCTGCACAGATCTGCAATGAGTTTTTCTTGGTATTTATATTCTGTTGCCTTCGTTTATATTTGTAAAGAATTAACTGCATATTGTACCCTGGATTTGCACAATCACACTTGATGTTTCTCAGAAGGACAGCCTCTCTTCGTTTTGTTATGCACAAAATAAAAAGTACAGCTTGCTGACTTAAAGAACAATTGAGAAAGGAAATAGCAGTAACAGTGCAGTGAATCTATTTTGTACCGTGAGAAGCACTATTTCTCATAGCCAGCTGACATTAATATTTCTGACAATCAGCTTTGTTGATAAACTAAGTTCAAGTCAGGCATCTTTCTGCTTTTTACACACTTAATGAAAATTTAGCCTCTCTGTCTTTAATGTTTAACAAACAAAATGAAGTGACCATGCATAACTAGAAAGTATGCTTGTTTTGATACTGATTCACGCACAAGAGAGAAATAAATAAAACAAGAATGGAACACAATCTATCCAAGAGAGTGCAAACAACCTCATAATTTGCAGTCCTTTTGAATATCTGATATTTTGGTGTTTCCAGATCAGGAGTCTTGTAAATTCGCAACTGCAAAGAATTAAAATATACGCATAAGAAAGAAATCTAATTTGTGTCTAGTTGTACATGCTGATCTAGGTGAATTTAAAGCAAATAAAAAGAGTCAATACCTGCTTCAACACATCCAAGAAACCCTCCAGCGAAAAATAGTCATTATTCTTGATGGAATCCCACAAATCCTACAAATTGAAGAACACAGGTTGCTGATATTCCTAGTAAACCACATAGTGTATCCATTTTAACGGAAGATATTTCAGATTGTACCACATGGCTGCAAAACTTCCCGCTCTCTGGATTAATGCCCATAACCGAGGTGCCAGTAAATACCAACTCTGGTTTCCATGGCAGAAGCATGAACTTCATTACCATAGTCCATCTTGTAGTTATCTCATACGGTCCTGTCTACAACAACTCAACCAGTCAAGAAAAAGCTGCATTGCTTAAGTGATAATCAATATTGTGACAGTTTTAGCACCAATAACTAAAATCAGTTTAAGAGCGTAAATAGATAAAGCATCTTAATTCAAAATTTGGTCATCGTTGAATATAAGAAATGTGTAATTCTCTAATACGGACGCAATAATCTAATTATCAAACACTAATAATTCCATGCAGTCGCTAATCTCAGGACTAGAAGTCACCCATTTAGACCAATACGAGATGGCATTAATTTATGAATATATGCAACTTCAAAAACCTTAAATTATTGACTCCGAAAGGCTGCAACAACAAACATAATATATAGTTTGGCTGTCAACATCATAGGCATACCAAATCATTCTAATCACTGCTTTGCATTAGAAACATAACTTCTATATACAGTTTAAATAATGCCAGAACATCGTTACATCATCATCATTATGTAAGACATTTTTACATATCTTGTATTAAAAAAGAAAAAAAAAACTTACAAGGTCAAACTAAAAGGTGTAAATGCGGTCAATACACAAGCTACTCTATTCAATTAATAAAACAAACTAATAATAAAACCAAACCTGCTTGACCCAGTGCAACTGATAGTCAGGTCTGAACAGCATCTTCAACATAGAAATGTTAAAAAGATAGCCACTTATAGTATCATGTTTGGTGATAGGGTCCCTGAACTTGACCTGCTCATCGTACGCCGTCCGGTCGATCCCCTGATCATCAAACAGATGTGGAAGATCATCATATAAAAAGCCCACTAGCCGTCCGACGTCAACCGTTGATTTTGGTGGGCTACTTTGGTCCACCAGGCTTAGCCTAACCGCCCACTTCAAATTCTGGTTAGTTTTAACGGCTATACTTCTTAACTTGAAACTTCTTGGAGGGCAATGATGTCTGGTGGGTCTTGTGGTACTCAGTTTGTGGGAACTGACACCAGAGGCCGCAATTGGCCGGAAATTTTGGTGAGTATGTGTGCTGGCCATTGTTTTTATTTTATTTTATTGTGTTTCTTTATTATCTTTTCACTAATTTTAATCGAGGAGTCCAATGGTGTGGCTTTGTCTCGGTAGGGTAGTTTGGAGAGGCAAGGAAACGATTGGCTGATATTGATTGAAGATTTCGAGAAGGCCAATAGTCAAACGACGAGTGATGTGTAGTGTCAGCTGCATCTGTCTGATGTACAATAATCTATGTATTGTCCTTGGGCCTTGGGTTGGGTACCTGAACAATCGAGAGTTCTTCGGGTCCGGTCACCAAGCCCACTAGTAAACTAGTGGCCATGACTCATGAATGCACAAATTCATCAATGCAATGATTTTCAGAAAGATGCACATTTTTTGAACAACAAAGAAAGTATTCATTGCTCTCACAAAATATTTGAGAAACACATTTTACAATGACTGACTAGTGGCACAATTCCCACTTATTATCCAGACCTTTACAATCCTCAAGTAAGATGTAAGCATCAATTAGATCATTAGATAGTTGAGTCGCTAATCTAAGCTCGTATTTGAGTGGCCACAGACATATAATTAAAATATAATGAAGTGGAGCCTCCCCTGCAGGCACATAACTAATACTAATGACACAATTCTACTTGAAATGCTAATTATTATTAGTAGTACATATCGCTAGCCACAAAAACTGAGGATTTTTCTTGTATCCTCGGATTCACATCATCACATGCTTTGCACATTTGCTTCCACTATCTCCCCAAGAAAAAGAACAAAAACAAAAATATCTTATGTGCATAGCTTTCCATATACATGTCAAATTGGCAATTGATATGTATACTGCACAGATTCTGCATTACAGAGAAATGTCTAGGATGCTGCCACCTAGGCCTTCACGTGGCCATTTTCGTCACGAGCCCTACACACTTTTGCCTCAAAGTTCCACGAGACAACCAGTAACCAGAACGAGCCCCTTCCGAGACTTCGCCTTTTCCCCTCTATTTAAGTTTAATCTCCTCTCGTATATTGAGCCAGGTCAGACGTTTGCATTCTCCTGTTATTAATTTTTTTCTTTCTCTGTTCTTTGAACAAATAAAATATGTCTCCGATCACATTCATGATGAGCTCATCATCATTAGAGGGCATCACGCATGGTAATGTGCATCATCGCGATGACGATAACATTCATGTTTATGGTTGTCCTTATTATTACCCTAATGAACCATTTGAAGGGGATGGAGATGACGACGACGATGATGACGACGGCTGTGACTTGGCTCCGGCTGCATCCATGGAAGGTGGTGGGGACGATGACGACGATGACAGTGGCTGTGATTATGCTCCGGCTGCTTAGTCAAGTGATGGCCAACATTTGTAAAACCCTAGCTAGCTACTTTTAGTTCTTAAGTTTTATTTATATATATATATGTATGTATGTATGTAGCTGTGAAACCCTAAATTCCACTCAGAGTTACTGATATAATAATAAACTTATATGCAATCCGTGTAATGAGTGGCTTTTTGGCCTTAGTGAGGAAATAATAGTCCAGTAAGACTGCTTATATAATAAGATCGATGTACCGTGATAAACATGATGTTTATAAATAATACATAAAGTTATTGATAATCGTGTTCGTATTTGTTTGATTATATATTCTTAATTATATCATCCTCTTATTTTCACATTTATTTGTTATTTCCTGAGAGTAAATAAAGAAGATTTTAAATGTTAATGATTAATTATCAGGTGATTGATGAACTTTGCAGGTTAAAAATAAAATTCCTGCATGCATAGAACTTCAGTACTCTAGCCCAGGGAGAAACATTTTAACTTCAGCTTTTCGACTTTCACAGAGAATTTACCTATATATGACTATTTTGCTACTGGTGTATATATATATGTTGGTGTCAGCTAATATGCTTTTGGATTTCCTTTTCTTTTTGTATTTGAAGTCTTTGAACTTTTGGGGTTCAAGTTGAAGAGGATACATTTTTATTTGCGGGTGGGAAGGAGTAGACAGAGTGCGAGGAAACTAAAAAATTATGGCTCAATTGAATTGGTTTCAGTTTTCCAATGGACTATTTGATTCTATTTTCAAGCAGTCATGATTAGTTTATCATTATTTATGAACGCATGCAGTTACTAGCTAGTGATCAGTTCAATGCAGCGTAGAAAATTGGAAAGCAAATAAAAGCTTGCCCTCGTTTTCATCAATATCTTGAATGTTGAATCATGAAATTAACACTTTACATCTGAAATTTGAACATAAAAAATGGTATTCCGGGAACATTGATCGGGACGACATCTGTTTGTCATCATTATGGGTATTTTGCTTTAATATTAAGATACGGCCGGCTATAAAGTATATAAATGAGTTTATTAGATTTTATATTACAAGTCTTATTTTCTAGTCTCAAAAGGCCTAGTCTTACCGCAAAACCTTCTCAGCTCAGAATCCTCTCTTAAGAAAAATATGATGTTTCGTGAAAACAAATCCTTGACTTAATGAATAAGAGAGATGGAGTTTCGTTCTTTTGGTTTAGACCAAACTTAAGGAGGATTTGCTTGTGTTTGTAAAAAGGATATAACTTTCTAAACCTGCTAGGGTTAGGGTTTCATCAGCACCTTAATACAATAAAATATGGATAAATTAATAGTATTGGAACCAAGAAAAAATTATTATCTAATTAAGTATTTATTATGTAATTAAGTGATTACTAATTAATCAAACTACAATTTAGCAAGTTGATCCTAAGTGGAATTTGGCAAAACCTATTACTTAATCGAGTAGTAATTCATCAAGATTTTACATGTTTAAAGCAGGGAATCAACAAAATAAGCAATCATAACATAAACATAAACTATCATACAAGCCCTAAACGTCATGTGCAGCCCTGAAAGGGTTAGCCTAGGCCTCAACAAACACATTACATGTGCCCTTGCTCAAAGAGAGGACCATGAAGCACATTATCTACTTCAGTCTGGGCTACTGTCCTGGAAAGTTGCGTTCTACTCGTGATACCGTGTTTCCTTGGTAATCTCCTTAGGGTTTTAAAAGCAAGAACTTAAACATATATAAAACACGATAGGAAATGACTTAAGCCCCAAATCAGAACTCCAATTAAAAACTCCTTATAATTTGACATAGATCATATCCAAAATCTTAAGTCAAAACATGTTCTTCGTCATTTGCTGGGCTAATCTGGTCCCACAATGTTGACACTATTTGTCGACTCATTCTTCACACTACGGCCAGACAATATTAAAACAATATCAAATACGGCCAGAAGCTAGGACACATCAGCACTCAATTCTCTAATCAGATTAAAAGGTAAGTTTAATGGCATGGGAAAATATATTATTGGGTAAATTGGGTGACTGGTTTCACTGCATGATGATGCAATTTCAAAATATACTACGTATATTTCCTCACCAACGTTCATTATTATCCGGGGGCAAAGAGAACATATTGATTAAGTGGAGACTTATTCAATAGTAATATGAAATTTTTTTTTTAAAGAATAATGAATATATATATAAAAGATTTATCATATTCCACCGTATGTTTACAATTATTAACGAATTTATATGAAAAAATAAATTAATGCTAATATTTATGGGTTATATTCTAATTAGCAAAGCCCAACTCTAACGCGCTTACTAAACCTAACCTGAAATCTACTCTAACCTGGAATTATTATGAACGGTAATTTGTTCCCGAACCTAATAGTGAATTTAATCAAATTCAAGTTGCTTACTTAAACTGTATGAATCTAATCTAATGAGTTCGGATTGTAACAAATTACTGGGTAAAAGCACTTAGAATGGATTATTGTCATAATTATTATTATTAACTAATATATTAATTAATTGTAAAATTTTATTAATTAATTATTATAATTATATTAACAATTATTATAAAAATATATTAACTAATAATATTAATATTAATTAATTATAATAATATATTAATTATTGTGATTATTCATTCAAAAATTATAATTAATAATAATTATTGTTAAAAATGTATTAATATATTAATTAGTAGCAATAATTATATTACTTAATTAATAATAATAATTATAATAATATATTAATTAATTAATTAAAATAACAATGTATTAATTATTATGATTATTTAATCGAGAACTATAATTATTAATATATATTATTGTTAATAATATATTATTATATTATTTAATAGTAATAATTATATTAATTAATTATAATATATATATTAATTATATTAATTATATTAATAATTATTATAATAATATATAAATTAATTAATTAAAATAATAATGTATTAATTATTGTGATTATTTAATCGAGAACTATAAATATTAATATATTATTGTTAATAATATATTATTATATTATTTAATAGTAATAATTATATTAATTAATTATAATATATGAATTAATTATAATAATTATTATAATAATATATTAATTAAATAATTAAAATAATAATGTATTAATTATTATAATAATATATTAATTAATTAATTAAAATAATAATGTATTAATTATTGTAATAATATTAATAATATATTAATTATTATGATTATTTATTCAAGAACTATCATTATTAATAATTATAGTTAATAATATATTAATTAATCATAATAATTAATTAATTATATTAATATATTAATTAATTATAACTTAGGACAAAATTGGTATTTTTTATTTTGGAGGAGGGCAAAATGGGTAGTTCAAGGAATGGGAACTTGATTCACCTCCATGAATCAAGTTCATTCCCATTCCCAAATATAGGTGGGTTCATTATTCCGATTCTTATTTTCACAAGAACGTCCAATCATTTTTTGAGATTCACGCAATCCGGTAAGAAACGCATAATGTGTAAATATATCAGGGTTTGAATGTTATCGGGGACTTGAGTATAGTTTATTGGAGATTTTAATTAAAAAAAATCAACTAAATATTAAATGATTTCTTTTTCTCAGTGGGGATTCAAGTCCCCACCTGTCACCCTATGAATGCCCCCACTACATTATCATTAATCATCATAATGATCAGATTTTTCTCCAAAAGAATATATATTTTAAAAAATGGTGGGTCTATGAGAATTTTTTTCCGCTTGATATCACCAAAGGTCTTACTTTTGTGTACACTTGCACATGTCTATATATTTTCACGGGGGCAGCATTAAATTCTAGACAAGGCAGCTCTCTACTAGGCTTAGTTGCCTCGTCAGCCAACTCAAGTCCAAACGATAATCTAACTTCTATTGAATTGTCAAAAGTAGAGTGTAGTATGTCATCAATACATCAGAGTGTTGTGCACAGAATTGAGACACGCATTTCCAGTAACAAATTACAATGTTTTACACATTTTCGGAATAAAGTAAATTACGCGGACCCGGCCATTGAATCAAGAGAAAGTGATCAATATGATGGTTATCACATGCTGCTCAATGTACATACTTTTGAAAACCCAATTGTGGAGGATAAATGGATAATTACTAATATTAGTGAACCCCACTTTCAAAAATCCGCGAAAGGCATCCACAAATCCACATAAAACTTTGAGTTTCCAAAAATCTAGCAATTTTTATATGACCCTTCAATGCGCTAAGAGGTGCTTTATGACACATCATGTCACCACTTTAACATGTGTTTGCTGAATTGGCGTTGAGAGCCCTATGTGGTTGGACCAAATGGTGCAAGCTGGCATCGGCATTTGTCCGTCACACACTTAATGCACCTCTCCACACTCCTCACGTGGTGTTCCCGAGCCTAAACGATGTACGCCACCTTCCCTGCTCCTATATAAGCAAGTCTTCCCTCGTTTCCACTTCAAACTCTACAAAAATCACCAGATAACTAAAAGCACACAAGTTTTTGTATTAGTTTGCACTCTTTCTTTGCTAGCTATCTCCATAAGCCATTCTAAAAATGTCCCTCATTTCAAAGGTCGTTATGCCCTCATCATGGTGCAAGAAGCATGGAGATGGATATGATGAGGGTGAAGATGGATATGAGTATGTCCTGGCAGCATGCGTTGAAGGTGATGGTGATGATGATGATGATGATGGGGATTACGACTATGCTCCTGCAGCATTAATGGAGGGTCACGGCGACGACGATGATGGCAGCTGCGATTATGCTCCAGCTGCATGAATAAACTCTCCATAATTTATTTAATTATTCTATATATATATATCTTTAATTTACTAGAAACAAAGCTGGCAGTCATGAGAGGTTATTTTTAGCCGAAAAATCTTGTAGGTCAAGAGTACGTACGATACGTAGACCATAAATGTAATAGTGGGCCATGCACTGATGCACCTTATGGTAGTGGGTCGTAAGTACTTGTATGTTAGCAAGATGATGATGAAGGTGTGATTTTACGTCATCTACACATTCATCATCATGCAATATTGTACGAGGCCAAGAGTGGCTTAATGTACCAATCATGATTTATAGTATATTAGTATGTATGGTTTATGATAATGGTAGCGGCATATAATGTTCAGTTATTATGTATAACATCTAATCTCTGGCATTGTATTTTCGTGTGTGTATATGTATATGTATAGTAGTCAAAGGAAATATTTAATAGGTTTAGTTGAATATGATGACTTGCATATGAGTATAATCTCTTGATGAGCAGTCTGCTGTTGAAAGAGAATGGTCTATTCTTGTCTTCAATTGTAATGGTCCCAAGCTATATATTATCAAATCACGTGCATTTGTTTTATTAAATTATCCTAAAAACGAGTATCTCTTGCACTTTTATTAATATATGTAAATTTTTATAATCTTGAATCATCTCTCTCTTACTATAATAATATAAATGGAATAAGGCCCCAGCAGTCCAAAATGAAATAAAGAAAGTAGAAGTATTATTGGGAATTTGAGAAGAATCAAAGCAAAATGAACCAAAGATATATAACAAATCACCGAGTGTCTCCATTTTTGCCAATCTCTTTCAAGGAAATAAATATCTTTGCCAATCAAATCAGATTTTGTAAATCAATAATGGTGTATTTATTAACAGCAATCCTAATTGGAATTAAGAAATGAGAATGAATGATATGTTTGTTGGGAAATTGAAGTGTGAAGCTGACACGCAGCTAAAGTAAAATTGAAAAATAATGAGATATAATAATACACGGGGACACAATAAATTACGTGGTTCAGCTTTTAGCCTACATCCACTGGCGAAGATAGAAGGAAAATATTTTACTAGTGAAAAGGAATTACAAGTATTATAATATTTTAGCTCACTATCCAAAATCCCAATACACCTAAACTCTCAAATCACTATAACAAGAGCTTATTATTTTAAGCTCTTCTCTCAAAACTATGGACTCTCTTCTCAAATTTGATACAAACTCTAAATTGAGAGCCGGTTTTATAGGCAAAACATTGCCTGGAAAGTCAATCAAGTGGCTGAAATCTTCAAGTGGTACAGCTGCAAATTTGCTATCATTTATGGGCTGTGAGTTTCATTTTCTTCAATTTGCTGGCACCAAATTCGGTGCTGACTTTCAAGGGCTTTCTTTGACAATGTTTTATTTACTTAAATAAGAGGCTAAGTTAGAAATATTAAAGGGATCCAACTTAAAATTGAGAATAATTATTAGAGTTTTCATTCTTATGAGGGGAATGGGTATGAGAATCCTATTCTCTAGAGTCTGCACTGATTATATTACCTCCACTGAATTCTTAAGATTCTCATTTTATCCTTCTTTAAACATTTGAAAAATAAAATAAAAATTTACATTTTAATGTCGTTGATGTTGCTGCTGCCATTATTGCTTGCTGTTGTTCGATCACCATTGCTGTTTGCGGCCACTGTTGTTGCCAATCACCGATGATGATGATTATTATTACTATTGTAACAATAAGTTTTTTTTTTAATAATAAAAAATTATTATAACAAATAATAATGATGATAATAACTAATCAAAGGCAATTAGTAACTTACGGCAGTCCATTTATATTATAAGATAAAGTAAACACATCAATGGTGATACAATTCATTTTAATTTTGATTTTGATTTTAATTTCTACCATTCAAGTAAACATCTTATTTTGATTCCTATTATTCATTTTGATTTTAGTTCATTCTGATTCAAATTCATTTCGATTTTAGCCTATTCTAATTACTGATTAGTAAATATAATATAAATCTCTAAGAGTATAGGAACTTTAGAATAAATCAAAATAATCAATTAATACATATATGACATATATAATTACATTCTATATGACTACTAATTATATATATTTTAAAATAAATATATACATGTTATAATATTATTTAGGACTGATTTTGTCAATGTTAAAGGACGAGAGCAAAAGACTTTAATTACATGAAGAAAGTAGAAGTAATGATAATAATATTGGGAATTCGAGAAGAATCAAAGGAATAATAACCAAAGACAAGAAATCACCACTTTAGAGTGATAACGATCCCATAAAGAGGATGCTTTAAGAGGCTGTGAAATCGGACTCCGTTTTCGGACTAACTTCGTGCGCCCGTTTCATTTTTATGGCTTATTACTAATAAAAAATTACCTTCTCGCTGTAAACCAAATTTAATAGTTCTTCCGTGTGAGCGCAAATAATACTAATTCAAAGCATTCATTTAATCTTGTACAGAAAATCTTCAGAAATTTGAAAGCAGCCATTCTAGTCCCTCATTATTCCCTTTTTTTTTTCCCTCTCTGGGTTACATTCCCTCAATAATACTCCATAGACACAGTAGTTTAAATAAACTCTACGATTTAATAGGGAACTCATCTCTATAGCATCATATTCCTCCCTTTGTTAGCGTCTATGACCATAGACATAGAGTTATTAGGCAGTCACTGCGTAGTCACCGTAACAGTGACGTACAGCCGCACAACCATTGGCATGATCATGGCGCGTCGCAGTTCCCTTCCAATACTCCCATTCTCGGCCATTGATTGCACACTCAGCATTTGAATCCATCAATGTTCGAGTTCTGAGCATTGATTGATTTAATGAGTGGGGAAGATTGGTTGACTTTGCTTTGAATGTGATTAAGACGAGGAGAGTTTGGCTGATGGTTTTGGTGGTGGAGAACAATGGGGAAGTTAGTTTATAAGAACGCTAAATACCAGGACCACCAAGCTCGGCAATCCATCGTCATGGTGCCCGCTCCTTTACCATCTAAAGTTCAAAGCAAATAAGAAATTATATCTTCTTTCTTGTTATTTCTTTGAAGATTATACATACTTACATACATACATATATACACACGCGCGCGCGTAAGGACGGCTCAATCATATTTTAAACCTTAGGTAAATTATTTTAATTAGACCTTTTAAACATTTGAGGTAAAATACATGTATTAATTTTATTAAAATTTAATTTATTTAAAATCAATTTCTCTAACTTTCTAAGATGCAAAATTACTAATTAAAATTTTATATTCTAATTTTGCTAATATATCTTTTTCAATGGATGATGTAGTTAACCTATTTAATCTTTCCTATGACATGGTTGGTTTTAAATAAGTTTTTATCAATAATTTCTTTTTGAGACTAAATTAATTTTTTCTTCTCTTTTTTTTTTGAATTTGTTGTATCCTTATGCATATTTTTTAGTAAACTTTTTTTTTTTTACCCTAGTGAAACAAGAGGAATCAAGCAAACAATTGTGTTGTATAATTAAAAGAAAACAACCTAATATTTTTAAAAAGAAACAAAAACAACTAAATAATGAAATTAATTAATAAGAGAAAGGAAAGACTAAACTTGGGAATTTGAGAACTTTAACTTTGATGGATTGACGCTTTAAGCAGCAATGATTAATGGAATGTAAAAGAATTGATTTTTTTTTCCCTTAAGCGAAAAGTAGGGTAGAGAAAGTACTTTTTTCACCAAAGTAATAAAAGTTTTGTGTATTTTTTTAATGAGTAATAATATATAGTTACAAACTTTTGTATATATATATTTTTTTGTACAAATTGATGTGGTATGATTGAATTGGTTAGATTAAATATCTTTTAGTCCACATGATTTGTGTCTATTATTTTGTATTTTTATTCAACCAATGAGTTAATGTCAAATCAATTTGTACAAAATAATTTATACAATAATTTATGGCTGTATCATCACTCTTTTTTAATTGAAAAAAGATACCAATGGATGATAATTTAAAAAAATATATGGCCTTTATAGAGTTTTAAATGAAATAAATAGAGGAAATAAATGGATTAAGATTGTTAATTATAATGTTAAAAGGCGTTTTGTAAGGATTTAGTAGTTTGTTTATGGAAAATATAATTATAAAATAATAAAAAATATAAATCAATAATCAATAAGTATAATTTATGAATAAAATTAGGGGCCTTCTTTTATATTGGGCCCTAGGCAACCGCTTAAGTTGCATAGGAGAATATATAAATATATACATATACATATACATATATATTGTGTGCATGTGTGTATACAATAAAATGGTCCTATAATTAATACATTAAAACTCCCTTATTTAGAGTACCTCTTTTTCTTATCAAATTTAGAAATTAATATTGTGAGAGAATTAGGGAGAAGATTTCTTAACATTTACTTGATTCCTTTGGGTCAAGACTTTCCATTTATCAAGATTTGCGAACTCATATGATTGATGATTAAGGGCAATGATTCTCGTAATTCATAATTTCATGTATTGTTTTTAGGGTTTGGCTATGTTGCAACTGTGGCATTGTGCCACAGTTACAACTAGCCATTAGATCCACTTAGGAGGAGAGATGTTATAGTGGATCCAATGGCTAGTTGCAACTGTGGCACAATGCCACAGTTGCAACATAGCCGAACCCTTGTTTTTTATTTTAAGAATGAATCTTTGGCAGTTAGTTTACATATACAAGCTTGAAACAGCCCTTTTAACTTTTGTTTAATTTTTTTAGTATGAGTTAAGTCAAATAAACATTAAGTATTGAATAGGACCATTAAATGTTAAATGTTAGTTGTCCGCTGTTTAAATTTTAAAATTGATGTAGAATCACTAAATATTAAGTATGTCCATTTGAAAAAATAAAAAATATGTTTGGGAGGAAGATTACTAAACTGCTACTTTTTAACTATAATCCACATCTTGTTTGAAAGCAGCATATGGACAAAAAAATAAAGTAATATGTTTTAAGTAAAAATTCAAGTTATTGGAACTCCACCTATTAAGGGTGCGAGTGTGAGATACCACTTGTTAAAAATCTAATTTATAAGAAACTAAATATTTTTTTTTCTTAAGATTTAAAATCAAATGATTAATTAAAAATATTATTTAAAAAAAAACTGAAGAACTAAACACTAATAAAACCTTCATTAAAACTCACCCAAAACAACGTCGTAATTTAGTCAGATGTTTATACATATATTTTGTTCAAAAACTGCTCTTGGACCCTTTCTTACTTATTGGTGAACTAAAAGCATATGAAAATAAATAAATAAATAAATAAATTACAGTATCCGATAAAGCGAAATTGTTAATGATATTTAAAAAAAAATGGTGGGTCTAAGAGAATATTATACGTTGTGCTTGATATAACGGAAGACATGCATCATTTAATAAAGATCTTTTTATAAACTTACACATATAATCATTAAGTCCTCTAATGTAAGCCATCTCTAGCTGCATCGTCGGTCAACTCGAGTCCAACTGGCTTACATTTCCAACAACAAGCTTATATTGGGGACCCATTTGCAGAGGATATATATAACTAGTGAATGCCACTTACAAAAAGTTTGTCCGCAAATCCACTTAAAAACTTCGCAAGTAGCCCAGACAGGCCATTACACTGCCAAAGAAATCTTGGCATATGTATGACCCCTCAGTGCACTAAAAGATGCCTCATAGTTTTACATACCATGTCACAAGGCCAACATGGTCTTTGTTTAATCAGTTTGCTGAATTGGCATTGAGAGTCCTATGTGGTTGGACCAGATGTTGCCACCCGGCGCCGGCATTGGGCCGCCACACATTTGTGCATTACTCCACACTCTTCACATACGTGTCCTCGAGCCTGAACGATGTCCGCCACCTCCCCTTCTCCTATATATAATTGGGCAATCTCCTCCCTTCCCATTCCCATTCCAAACTAAGCACAAACCAGTATCCACATCCATATACATATATACACAACTCCCTTTCTTTGCTAAGCCTTTGAGAAAATGTCTCTCGTCTCCAAGTTCGTCATGCCCTCATCATCATGGACATGGTGCAAGAAGCACGGTGATGGAGATGATGACGACGATGATGGATACGACTATGCACCGGCAGCTTGCATTGAAGGTTATGGTGGTGGTGATGATGACGACGGGGATTATGACTATGCTCCTGCTGCATCGATGGAGGGTGATGACGATGACGACGATGGAAGCTACGGTTATGCTCCGGCTGCATGAATAAACTAAAGTACTGTTCTATTTACCATCGGGTCGACTAGAAATTAAGCTGGTAGCTAGCAATTTTGTAGGCCACGAGTACCCCATAAATATATATGGACTATAGTGAGTCGGCAAGATGATGAAAGTGTAATTTAATTATGTCGTCTTTACATATATTTATCATCATGCAAGACAAGAGTGACTTAATTAATGTGCTAATCATGATCTGTATTATGATATGATTGATAATGGTAGTTTTAGTTGTCCCCCTATAATTATTATATAATAGGACTTCTCTATCATACATTCATCAGAAGATACATTACATGAACAGATACACATCGCTCGTTGAGGTCAGATCTTGAATGATATAAATTCCCTATATAATATAATTTCTGCGTCTGTGTAGGCATTGCAGTAAAAGGACGTACATATTATGATAAATAAGTTTAGTTGAATATGATGACACGTGTGTCGTCTTCAGCAGGAGCAGACTGCCGTTGAAGGAGAATGTTTTTTTTTGTTGTCTTTCACAATTAATTTATGAAGTCGTGCTAAATATCTAGAATGTAGAGAGAAGGTTGAAAAAAACTGTCATCTCATTTCTTTTGCTCTCTCAGTGTTGTAAATATTGTTTATTGTTAAAAAAAAAAAAGTGAAAGGACAAAAACTTGAAGAGTTCTGCTATTCATACAAAGGGAATACAAAAACGGCAGTGGGTGTTGCCGTTTCCGTGGGTCCCTTCGTCTGTTCCTTCAGCACTCTTTGTCCGTTGCTTTTTTTTTTAAAAGTTAAAATAATCAAAAGAAAATATTAAAATAATGAAAAGGAAATTAAAAGTAACGAAAAGGAGATCTCAATGACAAAATAAGAAAGTTGATAAAAAAGCTAAAATCGCCATTATCATTCAAATCCGACGAAGAAGCCAAACCAGACAAACTCAACTCGATTTGCATTTGTATTAACAGAAGAAAACTAAAGTAAAACCAAATGCCATTATTCGGAGATCTGTATTGGGAGATCTGAAGAAAACTGAAGTAAAACCAGCGGCCATCATCCGGAGATCTGAATTTGGTGCCAAAGACTACACCAACAACATTGATAAAATTGTAGTGGGATAACTGGTAACTTTCACTTTCCCATTACATTAAAATAAAATTTACTTTTGGTTGTGTTGTATATATTTAAATTATTAGAAAGTGAAGGATTAAGTTTGTAAAAATTCTTGGATGCATGCGTTTTATATGTTTAAATTGTTATCTATTTTTTTTAGTTTGAATTCATAAAAAGCAATGTATTAAATTTGTAAAAATTGTTAGGAAATTTTAATTTAAATTGTTAGAAAGTAATGGATTAAATTTATAACAATTTTTTGATGGGTTATATATATATAAATTGTTAGAATTTTTTTAATTTTAAATGCTGGAAATAATGGAATAAATTATATAAATTTGTAGATGTGTTTTATATATTTAAATTGTTAAGATTTTTTTAATTTAGATTGCTGGAGATAATGGAATAAATTTATTAAAATTTGTGGATTTGTTTTGTATATTTAAATTGTTAGGATTTTTGTTACTGGACAAAAATGTAATAAAAGTTTATAATTACTTATTCTTAATGCAAATGTTAATTATTTTGTAGAAATGGAGAATTTGGAAAATGAGCATGCATTTGAAGAGTTACAAGAAATAGGAGCCGACAATGCAGATGGAATTGTACAACCGAAAAAATATGAGTCAACTATTGGAATGTTATTTGACAGTCATGAAGAAATGTTTGCATTTTACAAAGTATTTGGTAAACAAGAGGGGTTTCCTGTAAAGATTCGAAGTACTAAGAAAGGGACTGATGGGATTGTCAAATATGCGACATTTGCATGTGGCCGTAACAGCAAGTTAGAAAGTAAATATGCTAATGCGTTGAAGTCGAAACCTAATTCAAAAAATAGTTGTGATGCAAAAATTGGAGGTTGTCTAAATGAAGATGAAAAATGGGTTCTTCGAATTTTAAATCTTCAACACAACCATGGATTGAGTCAAGACAAAGCTAGATATTTCCCTTGCAATCACAGAATTAGTGCAAGTGTTAAAAAGCGAATTGAAATGAATGATTGTGCGGGAATTAGAATTGCCCAAAATTTCAATTATATTGTTGTTGAAGCTGGTGGGCATGAAAATGTCTCATTCTTAGAAAAAGATTGCAGAAATTTTATTGACAAAATAAGGCGATTACAGCTTAGGGAAGAAGATGCTATGGCACTTTTAAAATACTTCCAGAAGAAACAAGCATAATGTAATAGGTTTTTTTTAGCATTGATTTGGATGAGCATGATCGATTAAAGAATGTATTTTGAGCAGATCCGAGGAGTAGAGCAGCTTGCAAATATTTTGGAGATGTCATCACATTTGACACTACATATCTAACCAACAAGTATGACATCCATTCACTCCCTTTGTCGGAGTTAATCACCATGGCCAGTCTATTTTGTTAGGATGCGGATTGATTTCACGCGAGGATACTTACACATTTACATGGTTATTTGAGGCGTGGCTATCATGCATGTTCAATTCTCCTCCTCTTGGTATCATTACAGACTAAGACAAGGCAATGCAAAAGGCAATTGAAAATGTTTTTCCTACTACAAGGCATCGGTGGTGTTTATGACATGTAATGAAAAAGGTACATGAGAAGTTAGGGGCGTTTAAAGAACGTGAAGGTATTATTTCTTCGCTACTTTCTACTGTTTATGATTCATTGAGTTCTGCTATGTTTGAGGAAGCTTGGCATGGCATGATTACAGAATATGATTTATGGGATAATGACTAGTTAAATAGTTTATACGATGAGAGGCATCATTGGGTTCCATGTTATTTAAAAGACTGTTTTTGGGCAGAAATGTCAACTACTCGGCGAAGTGAAAGTATGAATGCATTTTTTGATGGGTTTATTAATTCAAAAACAAATCTAAAGCAGTTTGTGAAGCAATATGAAAATGCATTGAGAATGAAAGCTGAATTAAAATGGCAAGCAGATGCGAAATGTTTCGGTAAAAGGACACCATGTGTATCAAGATATGAGATGGAGAAGCAATTTGAAGAGGTGTACACCATTTCTAAGTTCAGAGAATTTCAACAGGAATTAACTGCACTAATGTATTGTGATATATTGGATTCTGTGGGATCAATATATCAAATAATTGAATCATTTGGGCAAGGTAAAAGAAAAATCTTTGAGGTTGTTTTCGAAGAAGCTGAGTGTGAAGTTCATTGTATCTGTTCAAAGTTCTAATTTAGGGGGATTCTTTGCAGACATGCACTTGCAGTGTTGATACGTAACTCAGTTGAATTACTTCCAGAAAGATACATTTTATCAAGGTGGAGGAAAGATGTGAGGAGGTGCTATAGTAAGGTGAAAGTTAGTTATAATGGGCAGAATTTGTCCATCCAACAGGAAAGATATTAAAAAATGTGTAGCGCTTTTAGTGAGATTGCAGACATAGCTTCTAATGATGAAAATAATTACAAAATGGTGTTGGATTAGATTAAGAAAGCAATGAATGATCTGCCTAAGCAAATTCACTGTGAAAGTGTGGAAAAAACTATTACTGGTGGAGCAAGTTGTAGCAACAACAAGCAAATTCACAGTGAAAGTGTGGAAAAAAATGTTACTGGCGAAGTAAGTTGTAGTAGCAACAATGTTAAGCTTGTACTTAATAATCCAGTAGTGACATGTCGTAACGGCCGTCCACCTTGCTTAAAGAAAGAATCTTCAATTCGTAAGAAATCTGTTCAAAGGAACAAGGCTGCACAAAAAAATAAGGTCTAATTCATTTGGTCTTACTTTAATTGTCTGTTTAAATATAAATATATATTTTCTAATTCATTTGGTCTTACTTTAATTCTCTTTTATAATCTTGCAGGATTTATAAGAAAATGCTCCATCATCTTATCATGTGCCTAATGAAATCTCTACACAAGGGAGCAACATAGCCATGATAAGTTTTGTAAATTTTTCTTTTAAACTTATCTTTTATTTCGAGGATATGTAACTAAGTATAAGATTGAGTATATGTAGACGCTACAAGAAGAAAGCACTATTTACGAAAATCTCAACCAATACGGCAATATGGACTGTTATAATGTAAGAATTAAATTATTTAAATTTAAATTTAAGATTTTTATATAAATTTTACATATATTTTGTTATTTGATTAGGTACCTATGCACCCATCCCAATTCGGTGGGAGCAATATTTATCAACCATTTCCTTATAATTGGCACGCAGTAAGTTATTGTTTACAAGTCGTTAATGTATACTTATATTTTAATATTTCTATAATGTAATATGATGTTTATTTTTATGTATTATAGCCACCGGTCCCACCGTATACTTCGCAATTGCATTATTTTTCTCATTCGATGACCTATCAAGGATTTAAAAGTTAGAATTTTCAACAGTTACTACAGCAGCAGTGTAATGAAGATAACAATCATGATGCTTGACTTGTATTTTGGCTTTAAATTGTAGTGATGGATTAATGGTATATGATATGTTTGGCTTTGAATTTTTGAAATTGTGATGGATTCGACTTTATCGTGATGGATTTAACTTTATTGTGATGGATTAATGATATATGTTAGTTCTTATTTTAAATGTTTGAAATTATGTTAAATTCGACTTTAAATATTTTACATTGTAGTGATGGATTAATGATATATGTTAGATTTGGTGACTTGTGTATCATTGCATTATTATTGTTTCTTTTGATACACATAATATCAGGGTCCAGAAGGAAATGTCATTCTTTCTTGCGGTTAAACATTACAAAAGGTCATTCTTTCTTGCGGTTAAATACTACAATCCATACATAACAATCATTTTGTTTAAATTATTTAAATTTATACATAACACAGGGTACAATTTCATTTATGGAAAATATATATAGCAATGATTATTCCTAAAATACAACATGCAATGGTTAATATAGGTAGAATAATATAATCATTTATGCCTTTATCAGTTTGCACAGCTTTCTCGCATGTA
Organism: Citropsis articulata; assembly: GCA_030449925.1. Taxonomy (NCBI): domain Eukaryota; kingdom Viridiplantae; phylum Streptophyta; class Magnoliopsida; order Sapindales; family Rutaceae; genus Citropsis; species Citropsis articulata. The sequence goes on along the minus strand of JASUUH010000121.1, from coordinate 18,414,294 downwards.
GCCACTTCAGTTTGGACTCCTTTTTCACATGTTTCTACAATAAATCTTGTAGTTTCTAACATATTGGATGTCTCTGGCAATTTTCCATGCCTTCGTTTGTAATCATTATATGTTGTTTCGGCATCCAACAAAGATTTATAAGATTGATAAGAATTCCCTTTGAATCCGTTTACTTGCATCTGGCATTCAGGCCAAGAATTTATATATGCACGGCTTTCCTCCTTTGAAAACAACATAACAACTTTGAGTAGGCATTGGTTTCTACATTGAAAACAAAATGTAAAATTCAGATAAAATATTATATGCAAAATGCAAAACAATTAGTAAGAACTGCATTCCTTAAAATTAGTAATAAATTTAAATTTCTAACCATGCATCTTAGGATATACAACTGCTAGAGGGTAAAGTTCAGTAACTATCCTCTTAATATGTATAAAATAAATAAATTATCACTAATTATTTCTTAATAGATATAAATTGATCAATATCGGCATTTAAATTATATATTATGCAAAATGCAAAGCTAATACTCAAATCAAATATTATGCAAAAATTCGGTGCATTTCAAAGCCAAAAATTCGATGCATTTAAGAATTAACACAATATTTCCCAAATCAACTTATCACAGAAAAATTATCACAAAAAAATATCACAAATCACGTAATTAATTTTTTTTTTTACAGAATTATCACTATTCCTTTCACACAACTATCATACTCAAATAAAATATATCACAGAATTTAAATCACAGAATTATCATTATTTGACAAAAATTGATACAAAATATTGATTATGTACGATTAAGAGATAGAGACAGTTAAACGGACCTTAACGAGGAAAAAAGCAGCTGGTGGCAGGTGTTGGGGACGAGAAAAGATATTGTCTGCAGCATTGGATGATGATGAGGATGAGTGGAGAAAGGAACGCCTGAAGAATGGAGGGGACGAAGTTGAGTAATGAGAACGAGTGGCTGTGGAGGGGATGAAGTTCGTGGAGAAGGGGACGAAGTTGAGTGACGAGAACGAGTAGCTGGGGAGGAGATGAAGTTTGTGGAGAACGAGTGGCTGGGGACACAAATAAGTGGATCAGAAATCAAATATGAAGATATTTTTTGACCCGTTGTTTTTTTTATTATTTATTTTTTTATTTGCAGCCGAGCCCACAAATAAAAAAAGGGGACGAGGGAACGCGTGAAACAACAGCCCATGCCTGCCATTTCTATCGTCCCTTTGTCTTGCATTTGTTCGTTTATCATTTTCCAAACTTGAATTTGTTCACGTGTATCACTCTCTCCATGTCTCGACTTTATCCCCTTACTCTCTCCAAATTTTCGCTCTCCATCATGCTTCCCCACTCTTTTTGACCTCTTTCTAGCCCCCCATCACGTTTCCTCACTCTCTCCAACTCCCTATCATGCTTCCTCACTCTTTCCTACTACCAAACATGGAAGCACCACCGCGTTTTATATAACAGAACGCAATTGCCACTCATTTATGATCAATGATCAAAGAAAATAAATTTTTTTTTATTTTTTGTGCATTCTTAGATTAATTTGTAAATTTTGGTGGTAATTATCTGAATTTTTGGTTTGGAATTTAATTGTGTGAAGATTGTTGTGAAAATTGCTGGATTTTTGGTCTGGAATATTAATTGTGTGAAATTACTATGAAAATTGTTGGATTTTTCGTTTGCAATATTATAGCCTGGCGACATGAGAAGTGCCAGTTCACTATTAAAGTGTTTGGTAACACTTTTGGACTTTAAGAATTTTTTCCAACTTCTACTCCATAGTTGTAGTTTTTTCTCCACAACAACTGCAGCTTAAAAGTTATAGCATCTCACTTCCAAACACACCCTTAGTCGTGTGGAAATTGCCGTGAAAATTGCTCAAAGAATTTGTAGAGTTTTGGTAGCTGGATAGAGTGAGGAAGCCTGAAGCATGATGTTGGTAGTGATAGCCGTGGGGAGAAAGTGAGGATGAGCTTACTTCCTCAATGTTTAGAGAGAGAGTGATGCATGTGATCTATTCTGTCATTTTCTACATTTTTTTATTTTCAACTTTATAAAATTATTACAATGCTAATAGAGAGAGTGATGCACATGAACTGGTTCAGTTTTTTTTTGCTGTTGTCATTTTTCACTTATTTTTTAACAATAAAGAATATCTACAACATTGAGAAAGGGAGAGAGGTGAAATGTCAGCACAAGTTACCATTTCTCTCAGATTTCTTTTAGTGTTCTAGACAAAAAGAACACATTCAACCTTTTGCCATTTTTTTTTTATTTTTTTTAAAATTTTTTAATAATAAAAAATATCTACAATGCTGAGAGAAGAAAAGAGACGAAACGATAATACAAATTACTATTTCTATCAGCCTTCTCTCAGTATTGTAGATAGGGAGCATTTTCATAATTTATGCGCTAATTATTAACCGGGTATTGTTGGTGGCCTGATGGTCCCAAGATGCTTGTATATGTCAATTCAATCGCATGCATTCGTTTTGTTAAGTAATTAAGGCTGTGTTTACTTACTGGAGTGGGAGTGTGGGTGGATTCCATAAATGTTCTTTCTATTTTAGAGGGGGAGTGGTAGTGAGATTCCGTGGGACCCACCCCTTTTTGGAGTGGGGAGTGGGATTCCCACTCCCATGGAGAGAGGTGGGAGTGGGAATCCACTCCCCCTCTTCCATTTTTACCCAGTTTCAAAAAAATAAAAAAATTAAATAATATTTAATAAAATCATATTATATTTATTTAAATCATATTATTATATTATTTTATAAATCATATTAATTAAAAATAATAATTTATATTGAATCTAAGTTAAAATTACTTAAAAATAATATTATTATACTCATAGAGAATTAATAAAATTAGTATGTATTCTTTTTATTTGAAAATATAATGTTATTATATTTATTTAAAAATACTAGTATTATATTTATTTAATATTAATAATTAATAATAATCAATATTTTATTCTAAAAAATTAATTTTATATTATTAATAATAACGTTCCATTTGTGCTGTTCTTAATAATAACTTTTTATTTACATAATTAAAATTAATAAAAAATTATTTATACAATTAAGAATAATTTAATTTAATTTAATTTAATTTAATATTTAATAATATAAAATAAATAATATTATATTTATTTAAATAATATTATTATATTTGAATAATATTATTATATTTATTTTAAAAATAATAGTACTATATTTATTTAATAATAATAATTAATAATAAATAGTTTATTTTAAGAAAATATTAATTTTGTACTAAATAATATTATTATATTAATTTAAAAATATTAGTATTACATTTATTTATATTAAATAAATATAATACTAATAAATAATTTATTCTAAGAAAATATTAATTTCACACTATGTTAATAGTAAAAATATTTATATTGCCCTTATCAATAATTTTTAATTTATATAATTAAAATTAAAATTAATAAAAAATTATGATGTACATAATTAAGAATATTAATAATTATTATTAATTTACAAATATAATAAAATAAATATTTATTAATTAAATATATTTTTCATTAACTTTGTAATTAAAAACTATAATTATTTAAATAAGGATAAAATCAGTAATTTAAACTACGACTCCCAATCCAAGACAAAGTAAACACATAATTGGATTCTGATCTCCACTCCATACTTCCATTTTAATGTAAGTAAACAACCTACTCCCACTCCCATTCCACACTCCCAATCCTAGGATTCCCACTCCAATCCAAAAAGTAAACGCTACATAAGTTAAGTTATCCTTAAAACAACGACTATTTCGGGCAATCAATTTGATATTCTATAAATATCATATTCTTACTATATTGGAACGGGACCACGCGGGACCACAGCACTTTTAAGGAAAAGTGCGTAAAATAAACCTACACCGTCACTCCGTCAGTAGTAATGCAAGCACAAATCAATATATTGTCACATTTCATGCACATAACCAAAGCCAACAAAATAAAAGCTGGTACACCATCTATATTCTGTAATTCCATTGCAATTAAGATGTATAAGAAAATTTTCAATACAATGCAGGGGTAGCTCAGTTGTGCCACCAGCAAAGCAGAGCTTCTTAATCCCGAGATTTTCTCTTCCAATTTTTTTTTTGTTTTCACTAGATGTGTCTTGTTCTCAGGACTAACGCCCAAAGTAGTTACTTAGATGATCATGATTACTATATCTCAAGACAAGTTTATTTACTTAAGAGCAATAATAGTACCCACCAATTTGAGCGGTAAAGATTTTGCAACATGTCGGTTAAAAAAAAAAATAAAACTGTAAAGATTTTACGAAGTGCTAAGATGCACTTCTATATCTTCCCCTGCGGAAGATAATTAACAAACAATACAAATTGTTGACAGATGAAAATATTTCAAGTGTTTCCTACTAAACAGTAATTAACGTCGACAAATTTGAAAACGTGGGAAACATAATAAATTACCTGTCGCAACCTACGAGGACAAAAAAAATTTGCTCTTATGAGTTGTGAAGGTCGGTAAATTTTAAGTTTAAATTTCCAAATATGCACTTCACTTCCACAAAAAGTGTGGAACTGCATCTGCTAAGCTTACTGTGCCAAATTCTCTAGTCAGTAAATTGACGAGGTACATGTGTGTTTCTTCAACCGAACTTTATAGTGCTTGACATTCTCTTTCTGATAACAACTCTCAGCAAGTTTATTGAAAAGCCAATTTAACCCTCAACATCTTCACCTCAGGCTCCCAACAACCAAAGCAATGGGTTGAAATTGCTCAACCACCTTCTCTGAATTTTTTATCTAAAATATCTTGATTCTCTCGCCTAAGATCATTTGATCAAGTTCTATCCTCTGACATTGAGCAGCCTTCAAAATGCTACAAAGCTTTTCCCAAGTAAGCGAAAGCGCACTGAAGGCCCGTTGGATCACAAGAAATTTATAGCAACTAGGTTGTCTCCGTCCATTGCATTTTGTTTTGAATCAAGCAATGTTTTAGCCATTCTGTCCAACATTGAGTATATTTCTTTCATTTCTGAATGAGATGGATCACCAACAAGGAACTCATGGATGACGCCATTTATCTCAATTGAACTACACCCAGGTACCTTTCTGACACCCATTTCTTTCATTTTCTGTCTCACATTTGTTACATCTTCCCATCTGTTAGCAGAAGCATAGATGTTGGCAAGAAGTGTATGAAAACTGGAATCTTTTGACTCGATTTTCTCTAACAGTGCAGCCAGCTTCTCACCCATGTCCACATTGCCATAAATTCTGCAAGCACTGAGCAAAGCACCGTAAAGTGGAACTATAATCTCATTATTTTCATTTGGTATTTTTTGTATCAACACCTCTGCTTCATCTAAGAGCCCAGCTCGACCAAGTAGGTCAATGAGACACCCATAGTGTTCTAGCTTTGGCTGAATCTGATATACCTCTGTCATGGAATTAAAGAACCTGCGGCCTTCATCGACCAATCCTCCATGGCTACAAGCACTTAGAACACCAATAAAGGTGATATCATCAGGTTTAGCCCCAACCGTTATCATTTGTGAGAACAATTCCAGTGCCTTGTTTATCTTCCCATTCATGGCAAGCCCACATATGATTGAAGTCCAAGAGGCTGCATCCTTTTCTCTTAGCTCATAGAATATCTCTAAAGCTTTCTCAATTAACCCACATTTTGCATACATTTCAATCAGCGCTGTAGCCACAACTGCATCCACTGTAATTCTGTTCTCATCAATATAACCATGAATCCATTTTCCTTGCTCTAGTGCTCCCAACTGAGCACAACCTGTAAGGAGAGCAACCAATATGAATTTATCAGGCTTAAGCCTTATGATTTGCATCTCTCGAAATAGTGCCACTGCCTCATCAAATCGGTTAAATTGCACATACCCATTAATCATAGCTGTCCAAAGAACAATATCTCTGACTGGACTTCTGTCAAACAGGTCTCTAGCTTCCTCCAGTTGACCACAATTCACGTACCCAGACACCATACTTGTCCAACAAATTACATTCTTGTTTGGCATCTCATCAAATAGTTCCCTTGCTTCACTTAGATAACCACACTTGCAATACATGTCCAATAAAGCATTCCCCATTATAGGAGTTAACTCAAGCTCCTGACTAATATAACGGTGAATTTCCTTGCCAAGTTCCAAATTCTTCAAAGCTGTACAAGCCGATAAAGTGCTTACAACGGTACCCTCATCAGGCCTCAAATTACACTCTTGTCGCATCCGCCTAAAAACATGTACAGCGTCCTTAAATCTCATACACTTAACATGCCCTGAAATCGACACATTCCAAGAAACCACATCCTTGTCAGGCATTTCATCAAACAGCTTCTTAACATTACCAATTTTGCCCAATACAGCATACATGTCCACGATCGAATTGCACACATAAGTATCAAACTCAAGACCAGTTTTTACCACGTACCCATGAACCTTTTCACCTTCCTTAACCTCTCCTAAGCAACCAACAGCCTTAAAAACAAACGGGTAAGTAAAATTGTCAGGTGATACGCCGCGTTCTCTTAGCTGACTAAAAAGCAAGAGGGATTTTCTAAAACTACCCTTTTTCGCAAATGCTTTGATCAAGAGGTTGTATGCCAACAAACATGGATTCTGAATAGAACCGAAGATCTTCTCTGCGTAAAGCAGGTTTCCGTGAGATGGGTGTGTGCAGAAGGCCATGAGCTTGTTGAGGATCTCTTGGCTTTGTTGGAGGCCGATCTGGAAGATCTGGGCTTGAATTTGTTTGAGTTGCGTCATTGATTTGCAGTTTTTGAGAAGATAGATACATGATTTCTTGGTTAGTGTTGTGGTGTGTGAAGAATCTGATAGGGGAACGGGTTTCCATATAACTTGGCGGGACACAGGCGTGGATAACCGTTGCGCTTGTTGCGAGAGCATGCGAACTATTACGAAGAAATGTGTTCGATAATTGGCGACAGCTTGATTTGACAGCCCTCATTTTATGCTCTTAAAACCTCTTTTTGCATTAATTACTAAATTATCTTTTTTTATTATACATATATACGGACGTTTGCAATTTTTTTTTAGTGCAAACACACTTTAAAACTGTACGATTTAAAAATGTTAGTTATTAAATAAATTATAAAATTATATGATTTTAAAAAATTAAAAATTAATTTTTTTAAATTCCATAATTTTAAAATGTGTCTGCATAAAAAATAAACGAGGACGCTCACACTAGAGAATGGCTATATATATATATATAATCTTGACATATATTTTATACCATCTTTATTAAAAATTTATTAGGTATAAATCAACCATCTTAATACAAAAAATAACTATTTTACCTCTAAATAAATTAGAAGATTATTTATTTTACAAAATTTTTAAAATATAAAAATTATAATTATAAGAATATCCCTAAATTCAATCAAACAAATAAATCTCAAAATTTAAGATGATCATTTTTAAATACAATTAAAATGATAAAAAATAAAATCTTCTAATTATAATTTCATCTAATTATTATTAATAAACCTCCTTGTACAAATATAAATGAAATTATGATTAAAAAAATTAACATGATAATTTTTAAATAAAATTATATTTATGAAAAATTAACATGTTAGATTTAAGATTTATTTATTTTATTAAATTCAGGAGTATTCTTATAATTATAATTTTTATTTTCTAAGATTATATATAATAAAATAATCTTTTAATTTATTTAGTGATAAAATAGTTATTTTATATTGTCAAAATGACTGATTGATAAAACTTAAAAATAAAAATGATATAAAGTACGTGCCAAAATTTGGTGATGGTAAGATTTACATATGACAAATATATATATATATATTGTTGAGATAATTTCTCTTATTTAAATTATATAAGTTCAAAAAAAAAAAACATAAACACACCTCAACTCCTTGGTTAGAGTTCTCCTTAATCAAATCAAACGAAATTGAAAATTTGAATTTAATTCCGCTTGAATTTTAATATACAAACCATTTGGATTTAAATGTTCAAACTAGTTGAGTTTTTATTTTTTTATATCTTAATTGCGCATATAATTAATATAGGGGGTTTTGATAAATTTTTTATAGTGAATATTAAGAGATGTATAATATATTATAATTTTTTTAGAATGGAATTTATTCAAGGGAAATTATCTTTCCACCACCTTTCTTTTATCATATGTACATTGAACCACCATAAAATTTTGACATGTATTTTGCACTACCTTTGTTTATAAATTTGTATCAATCAACAACTTTAACATTAAAATATGACCATTTTATCCCTAAATGAATTAAAATACTATTTTATTCTATAAAATTTTAAAAAATAAAAAAAATATAATTATAAGGATACCCCTAAATTCAATAAAACAAATAAATCTCAAATTTTAAGATGATAATTTTTAAATGAAATTATAATTTAAAAGACATCTTGTAATTATAATTTTTTATAATTATAGTTTTATTTAATTTTTGTAATTAAATTAAGTATAAGGAAGTTTACAAAAATTAACATGAAGAAACAAATCTCCCTATAATTATTGTAAACTTCCCAATAAATAATATTAAGAAACTTCCCCATACAAATTAAATAAAATTATGATTATAAAAAATTAGTATGATAATTTTTAAATAAAATTATAATCATAAAAAATTAACATATTGATTTAAGATTTATTTCTTAAATTAAATTTAGGGTCATTTTTACAGTTATAGTTTTTTTATTTTTTAAAATTTTATATAATAAAATAGTCTTTTAATTCATTTAAGGATAAAATAGTCATCTTTTAGTGTTAAAGTGGTTGATTGATACAAATTTAAAAATAAAAATAGTATAAAGTATATGTTAAAATTTTATAATGGTTCAACATATATATATATATATTTTTTATTTTTTTCTCAAGTTTGATTTTTTCCCATGAGAGAAAATGTCAAAAATAAATGCAATAAGACTACGGGAATATTCAAACCTCAATTTTCCTGCGGACTTTTCAACTTTGGTCGGCCATCAAAAATCTCATTCAGAAAATATCTTACACGGGAAAAGAATTTAATAACACTAATAAATAGCTTGACCCGGATCCGGCCTCGGACCCGTGCCCCTTCTTCCACGCAACTTCTAAGTTCTAACGTTGTCAGTTGTCACTGTGTTCATTAATCATTTAACCGCCGGATCTCAGATCTCACAAATCTTATCAGGAATATCCATCAACACGGCACCGTTTCGGTGCCAAAGCGCAGTCGTTTTATCAGACAAACCATGATTCATTACGTGCAAATGTTGCGGTCTGTCTGTACTCTGTAGCCTGCACTAGTAAATAAAATTCTACATGCTACTGAGTCACGGACGCGCAGTTCGTAATATCAACAAAATCAACGTTCAATAACGAAGCCGCCGACTTGCACTTCCGCAATTGAGCCCATCATCCCTCTCAGTTTCGAATCGAAAGCAGGGGTTTCTTCGATCTCGCTCTGCTATCCATCGACAAGGTCATTTCATTTCCATTCGAGAATTCTCCGAACTTATTGTGTCCAATTTCTTGTCTTTAATTAGTTTTGCTCCAATGCTTTACATTGTAGATCGACTCAGTATCACACCTTAAATCAATTACCAATTGACCCAAATGGATTCTTAAATCTTTTCTCTTTTTTTTTTTTTTTTTTGGCTGATAGTATTAAGTTTATCACCTGCGTACTTCTCAATATTCAAGAAACAAGAAATGTCGTCAATTCGATTTGATTCCACTAAGCAATACTACACAACCAGCGGCCTTGTAGTTGGTTACGCTCTCTGTTCAAGCTTGCTTGCCGTCATAAACAAGTTTGCCATCACCAAATTCAACTACCCGGGTCTTTTAACTGCGTTGCAATACTTAACCTCTGCTCTGGGTGTTTGGGTTTTGGGAAAGTTTGGATTTTTACATCACGATCCCTTCACTTTAGATACGGCCAAGAAGTTCTTACCCGCTGCTTTTGTTTTCTATCTTGCAATTTTCACAAATACCAATCTTTTGCGTCATGCCAATGTGGATACTTTCATAGTGTTTAGATCGTTAACCCCCCTTTTGGTCGCTCTTGCTGACACTGCCTTTAGACGGCAACCTTTCCCGTCAAGGCTTACATTTTTGTCACTGGTGATTATTTTGGGTGGCGCTGTTGGGTATGTGGCCACTGATTCTGCTTTTACTTTGACTGCTTATTCGTGGGCATTTGCATATTTGGTGACAATCACTACTGAGATGGTTTATATTAAGCATATGGTGACAAATCTTGGATTGAACACTTGGGGTTTTGTGTTGTATAACAATTTGTTGTCTTTGATTATATCACCGTTGTTTTGGTTTTTGACTGGAGAGTACAGTGAGGCATTTGCTGCTTTAGTTGCCAGTGCTGGAAGCTGGTTTGTGCCTGATGTCTTTTTTGCTGTTGCTTTGTCGTGTGTGTTTGGGTTGCTTATCAGTTTCTTCGGGTTTGCGGCAAGGAAGGCGATCTCTGCTACTGCATTTACTGTGACTGGTGTGGTTAATAAGTTCCTTACAGTTGTGATCAATGTCTTAATTTGGGACAAGCATGCCAGTCCATTTGGCTTGATGTGCCTCCTTGTTACGATCGCTGGAGGTGTTCTTTACCAACAGTCTGTTACTGGACCTGGTGCTGCTCCTGCACAGCGTGAACTAACAGTGTCTAAGCAGAATGATACTGAGAATCCTCCTGATGATTTTGGGGAAGAAGACCAAGGGAAAAGCTTACTTGGTAAACATGCTTCTGCATGAGAATATTTATTTCATTTTTGTCATTTCTTTAGCAATTGGAATTTAACAAATTCCATCTCTAGTTAGCAATTTATGGTATAAGTTTTATTCTTGTATTGGATCTTCAAAAATGTATTCTTCGAGAATTTGAATTTTGTGCACACTTGCCATGTATGTTTGGAAATGGATAATACAATGGTACTTAGTTCTTCATGGATAATACAATAGTATTTAGTTCTTCACTGATAATTTTTTTTTTTTTCAAAACTTCTACATTGCTTTCTTAAAGTCTTAATGTTGCATTTGTTCGGCATGATGGGAATGACTTGATCTTTGATGTAACACTCTTTTTACTAACGAAAAACAACATTTTGTAAAATGTAATAAAGTTTTGTGCACAGCATATTACAATGTAACCCATTTAGCAATATACCGGAAAATGGCAGTTAATTTACTATTCTGTCTTTTATAAGGATAATTTGTTACTTGCATCTCTGAGTTGCAGGTACATCCAGTAAACTCTTGGTATTGTTATAGGATTAAATTAATTTTGTCGGGTTGAGTTTATTAATGTAATCCATTGGATGCTTGTAGCTCAGGTTCACCTGAAACACTTTGTAAATAAGCATCGGTCGCCTAATATTCCCTTTTGCTTCTATTCCTCTTGATGTCATTTCTTCCTTCCTATTTGTCTATCTACCACAGTTAAAACATTTAAGAGACCTAACTTTCTTTTGTAATTCTGCAAACCATGTTTCTTGGGTGAACAAAAAGGCATCTGGATTAGCTTTGCCATTGGACCGACACAGCTATTGCTGAAGTATGAATGTATGATACAGATTTACTCGTGGTGAACTGCTAATTCTTTTGTGGTGTAAAATATTTGGTATTCCGTAGTGTACAACCTCATTCATTAGATTTTTCCCATGTATACAACTCAACTTATCATGAAAAAGCAGATGCATGTCAGGATTCAAGAACCCAAAGGGGGTGTACACAAGACAAGAGTACCAAAAACTTTTTCATTTGTGGTACTTGGAGATTAATTATCCGAGTTTTGATCAATTTTTAGAATTAATGTAACGATTTCTACTATTCGAAGATTGACATCAACCTTGCTGCTCTCTCTATGACTTTCTGAATTGATTAGGGTGATTGAGAAATGAAACTATAAAGATAGACACATTGGTTAAATTAGTCAAAACTAGCAGAACTTATAGCTTGTCTGTAAGTGTTTACATGCAAGTTAATCAATCAAGCTTTTGACCCTTTTTTATTTTATGTAGTCCAGGAGTGAAAGCACACTTTGGTTCGTTACTGATACCATATGCTTTCCCCCTATCTTTTACCATGAAAGCATTCGCCGCGCCCAATGGAAGAAATAAAGTTAATAGTGACACCATATGCTTTCCTCCTATCCATTTACCAGGAAAGTATGCGAGAGTTTTGCTTGACAATGTCCCCATTGGAACATATAATCTCGATTGCCTAAAGAATTCCTTAGATTTTACTCCCAACTCACCTCCTTTTGATTGGCATCGTTGAAATTTCACATGCACACACCAAAATGTGCATATGCTCTAGCATGTCTATTAATTTCTTATTTGAACAAGCATTTCATGTTATTCTTCGGTTGCAGAGCCTTCTTCATTTAATATTCTTGGTCCATTTAAAAGCAAAACAATCGAGAATTAGGATTGCAGTACCATGTAGAAACCTGCCTGATTATAAAAAATCACCGGAAATCTTTGCATGAACAAGATCCATTCTTAAAATGGTGAAACCTGTTCCTATCCCTCACAATTATCTCCCTATTATAAACTTTTGATATGATCTTGGTTGCAGTGTGGCAATCATGGCATACACGAAGATTGTTTACAATGCGAATTGGAACCCCAGGGCTTGTACTAATAAGCCCAAATGCAATTGCCAGCTTCTCGCTATGGAGGCTAAGTGCAGTCCCCATATCAAACAACACTTCTGATTTGTTTGGAACAAAACCAGCTTTCTTTAATCAGTTTATGATGTCATCCATCATTTTATAAATTTCTGAGGATTGTGGGTGTGATGGATCACCCCTAACAACTTCATGAACAACACCATCAACCTCAATCAAAATGCAACCTGGGGGCCTCTTTATGTTTCTTTTTGCGATGAGTTCCCAGATTCTTTTGACCTTCTTCCACTTTCTTGACAAGCTATATACGTTCGATAGAATAACATATGAGCCACCATTATCTGGGTGAAGCTCCAATAGTTGTTGAGCTGCTCTTTCTGCGGCCTCAAGGCTGCCATGTATTCCGCTGGCACCAAGAAGTCCTCCCAGAACAAAATGATCCAGTGTCATGCCCATGTTCTTTATCAACTCCTCAGCTTCAGCTATGCGACCAGCTCGACCTAATATGTCGATTAAACAACCATAACGTTCGATGCTAGGCCGAATGCCATATTTCTCGGACATCAAATTGAGGTGAGAAATCCCCTCATCTACTAGTCCAGCATAACTACAGGCAACCAAGACACCAGCAAAGGTAATTGCATCTGGCTTCACCCCTCTAATCTGCATCTAATAGAAATACTCCAGAGCTTTATTTCCTTGCGCGCACATTGCAAGGCCAACAATCAAAGCTGTCAAAGTCGTAACATCTTTCTCTGGCCAGTTCTTTGAATACTGTTACTCCGTTTATTATGCTGCCACATTTAGCATACGTGTCCACAAGTGCCATTCTGAAGGCAACATCCACCTCAATGTTCTTCTTCATGATATAGGCATGCAGCCACATACCAACCTCAAGGGCACCCAAATGAGTGCAAGCAAGCAACAAACTCACCATGGTCACTTTATCCCCTCTAAGACCCTTGTGTTGCACCTCCCGAAAGAGTAACAAAGTTTCCTCGCGTCCACTATCCTCAACATATCCTTTAATCAATATGTTCCAGCAATTCAAGTTCTCCTCAGCATCTTTTCAAATAAATCCCTAGCATGTGAGACAAATTTACACTTGCAATAAGCATCCATTAGAGCTGTCTTGAGCACTACATGAGACCAAAAACCGCTTTCATCAACACACTTGTGCACTCATTTTAGAGTTCCTATATCTCTAGTTCTTGCACACGCAGTCAAAACGTTAACTAGAGTAACCTCATTAAACTTCACATTTTCACATTCCATTCTATCAAAAATCTTGATAGCCTCATCAGGCCGATCCCATTGCACGTAGGCATCAAACATTGTAGCCCAAGAAACTACACTTTTATTATTCATTTTAAAGAACACTCGTTCGGCTGAAACCAAACACCAGCAACTGGAATACATAGTAATCAAAGTGTTCTGTATGTAAGAATCTGATGCCAAGCCAAACTTTATAGCTTGACTTGCAACTGTTTTCCATTATACAAATCAGCATGACTTAAACAACGAAGGAAACATGAATCTATCAGGAATTGGTACTCGAACAATCAGCTCATGATAAAAAAGAAATGCCTCAGGTTGTAAGTTCTTATTTGTGTACCCATCTAATAATGGAATTACAAGCATAGATGGTTGGATTGAAGATTTGTGAGAAGACTAAACAAGCATAATAGAGACTTCTGGAGTCTTGAAGAGCAGAAAAGGCTTCGAGTTTGCTGGCAGCATAGGGGTCGAAGAAGAGGCTTGTCTTTAGCCTTTGGGCATGAATTTGCTTAAGCTCCCTCATTGTGGAACATTTTTCTAGTGGAACTGGACAAAAGTGTGCTTGATATTGAATGTTTATGTTGCTGTTATTGATGTTGTCGAGGTTTTTCAAGGGAGAATTATCTGAAGATAAGGCCGGTGTCCTTGTTTGGTGGTGGAGAGGCAGAGGAGCGGCCATACTAGTCGAAGTTTTAGATAAGCTTTCAACTGTTCATGTTGCAATTGGTGGCTGTGTGTGTTGGAAAAAGAGATCAATATATCTCTTGTGGTAACATCTAAGGTCTACATGGTCCCTAGACACACACATTTACCATATAATCTGAAAATATGCTTAGTATTTTGGAAATTTACTCACACTAATAATATTAGGAAAAAAAAAATCTACACCAACTATTAGACTACAAAACCAATGGCGTAATTGTGGTTGTTAAATTGCATTATTACAAGCTTGTTTAATTCATATGTCTACTAGGAAAAACAAATCACTTAAAGGCAAAAGATCATGCCAATCCAGTGCTGCTAGAAAAGGGAAAGGTTTGTATCAGGCCTCACTCTCATCGTTTACCATTCGGCACAAATGACTCATGCCTCTTTACTAAACTACAATACATAGTACGGGCATGCCTCGGGATCACCTAAAACAACTTTGTTAATATGCCATTAGCCAAAATCAAATACGTCAACAAAATTGAAAAATAATCAACTTTGTCCACCTTCCTCACGGTCCACTTCTCCGACCACGACAGCATGCTTTGTTGGAATCTTTGTCATTTAATCACTTAACTAAGGAAGTAAGTCTACTTAATTGTTTCAATTGTAATACTACCTCACTCACTCATTAGAAAAGCTGTAATGGCCCCCTAAATGTCCAAATAAATCAGCACTATATAATTAGCAGACGGCAATTATAAAGAACTAGATAATAGCAAAATCTTGAGAACCCAAAATATGGAGGATTATAAAAATTTGACCTCAAATGCTATTGGCTTTTACCTCCTCCCCTCAGAGCTCATTCAAAACATACTTCTTCGTCTAACTTTGCCGGAAATCATGGCTATGAAATTGGTCAACAAATCAATGGCTTGTGTTATATCTGACCAAAGTTTTGTCCGTGAATGCAATTTAAGGTCAAAGTCAACTACGTGGCTCTTCGTCTACAAGAAGCGTTGGCTTAGAGATGCAATACTTCAAGGCTTCTCTGATCAATCGACCCGCTGGTTCAAGATTGCTATTGCCGGTTTATTGAAACCACTTATCTCGCCAGGTGAGGATTTCTTTTTTCTTACAGCTTGCGGGAATATTGTCCTTTTTGTTTGCAACACTCAACAGGAAGTTATCGCGGTTAATTTGGTCAGCAAGACAGTTAAAAGAACCCCGGCAAGCCCACTTGGTCCACGTGGGACTTCGTCGTGGCGTAGATCCGGGATGAAGTTACTCGCCACCGGGTCGGATCATTTCAGGTTTTTGTTTGCCGAGTTGGTAGATGACCGGCCGATTTTGTACGAGTATAGCTCTGAGATTGACACGTGGACATCCACGGAAGCAAGAGAGAACGTTGGGATTATGCCACGTGCTAGTTGTGACAGAGAAGTTGATTACATTTACCTCAACGTAATGAATGGACCTCATGAAAGTATCGTAATGGCCATTGAATCACAAAGTAACGATGACCCGGTGATCTTACGGCCTAGATTTAATGGAGGAGAGCATGGGAGGCAGCAGACAGTCATGGCAGATCGGCTGCACGTGTACGGTGATGGGCACATGGTGATCGTGAGATCAAACAGTGTTGGCAATGTCAAAGCAAGAGTAAGAACGGTAAATGGCATTGAAATTTGGGGCTTGGGCCCAAATGCTTCCCGTTGGGAATACATTTCTGAACTTCCAAGTGACATATTGAAGAAGATTAGTGAACCTTATGGGGTCATGATGGGGTGCTTAGAGAAATCAGATGGGATAATTAAGATTGTATTAGTGTCTAATTATGGGTGTCTGTGGGAAATAATTTGGCTGTCTTATGATATGGGGAGGGATTATTGGACTTGGTTTCCACTTCCTGATTGTAAAATGGAGGGCTTGAATATGGCCGGAATTGGCTTCTCTGGCGGCCTCACCCTCTCTTGATGTCAAATAAAGTAATAATATAAATCATTGATGTTGATCCAATCCCGTTACAATCACATTTTTGTATTGGACACACCATATGGCCAATGGAATGCTACTCATTTGCACTTTTGGTTTCGGGTTTTGACAATGACATATGTACTACTTTAAAGGAGCTTTTTATATTTTTAGTTTGAGTGAGTTAATGTGGGTTAATTAGGTCAACTTTTAAACTCATTTAATAATTTTATTGGATTAATGAAAATGAACTCTCGCAATTCAACCTAACCTTTTGTTAAAACAAAAAAATAACAATAGTAATATTTGATTCTCAATTGCTAAATATTAATAGTGTGTTTACTTCATAAAAAGAGAATGAGCTGGAATGGAAATAGGCTGGGAATGAGAATAAGGAATGGAAATGAGATTTTAATATTTACTTGGCAAAAATAAATGGGAATGTGAATGTGCTGAAATGTCATTGATGTATTTACTTGGCAAAACAAATGAGAATAAAGAAAGAGAATGAGAATCAATTTATCAAAATATCTATAGTATTAAATAATATAATTTTTATTAACTAAATACATGTATAAATATTATTATAAAAATAATATTAATTAAAAAAATAAAATTAATAATAATAATAATAATAATAAATGTTAATAATGATAACAATAATTAATAATAACTAAAATAATAAAGTTAATAAAATTTAATAATAAAAAAAATAAAAATAAAAATGTAAATAATGACAATATTAATGAAAATAATAATAACAATAATTAATAATAACTAAAATAATAAAGTTAATAAAATTTAATAACAATAATAATAAATAAAAATGTTAATAATGATAATATTAATAAAAATAATTAATAATAACTAAAATAACAAAGTTAATAAAATTTAATAATAATAATAATAATAAATGTTAATAATGATAGTATTAAAAAAAATAATAATAACAATAATTAATAATAACTAAATTAATAAAGTTAATAAAATTTAATAATAATAATAATAATAATAATAATAACATTTAAAATAATAAAATTAATTGTGATTTGAACGAGGGTAATCCCGAAAACATAAAAAAATTAGAGGGATAAAAAGTAAGCATATGTTTCATTCACATTCTCTCATTTTAATTCTCAACCCCTCTATGTGAACGGAATTTCCATTTTTTATTCCCAAATTATGTGAGACCCACACAATTTATTCTCGTTTTTAAATTATATTTTATCAAGTAAACATGAGTTTCATTCTCATTCTCTAAACCCTCAAGTAAACACTCAATAAAGGTCTAAATAGTTAACTTAATTTTTAACCTCTCTTTTGCAAAAGAGACCATTTAAACTTGAAGATCATGATTTGATTCTAGCCTGGCTAGAGCTTGGAGTAAATCTCCAGGGGCCAAGTTCAAATCCAAGTGTTAGCAAGGGATTCGTTCTATACAATTTTCCCATTCATCGATTTGGTGTGTAGTCGCTAAGAATTTGAAAACTTTACTTGTGGTTGCAACGATTTTGATTGATAATTAAGGCTAGTGTTGCAAGTAAAAGCCAAAAGAAAAAAATAATTAACAAAATAAAAATCAAAGCGTTAAGCCAAACTTCATCAAAATTTTAAAAGGTTATTTGTCATTTTGTCGTTATAGAAAGACAATTAACAAAATAGAAATCAAACAATTGGGGCAACTGTGACTTTATTTCACAAAATGTAGAGCTATATTTTCATCCTATATATAAAGTTATACATCAAGTGTGCAAGGGCTAAATCACTATTTTAATACCTAATTTAATATTTTATTTGGAAACTTCAAATTTTTTAAAAGTTTGTAGGTGTCGTGGTCCCCTTGGGTCTCTATAAGTCTCTGCCCACCATTTTAATAACTATTGCTTTAGATTCCAATTTCAAAATTAAAATCACACTCTCAATTGCTAATAAAAATAAGGTATTTCTTTCATTCATTATTCATTCATTCATGCTTTATTATTATATATGTTAACATATAATACCTATTTGAATTGGTTTATTTATTTTTCATAAAACATACATGTTTCGGATATTATTTATTTTCATTACTTTTTTTTTTAAATCCATGAGATTAGATAATGGATCAAATCATCATGTTATAATGTATTTAAATTTGACTTTTAAGTTAAGTTTCATTTTAAGTAACATATAATCTTCAATTATTTTATTTACAATATTTAACTTTTGATTTTGTTTAAACTTCAATATAATTAACCTAATCAATCCAATCCTACCCAAACTCCCAATCCAATAATATAAAGGTTGTTATGAATTGGAGGGAATCGATGTTATAATTTAAAAGAATCGTATGTAAACAATTATTTAAAAATGATATCTAAGCAAATGATGCTTAAATCACAGAGAGACAAAGATTGAAGAAAGAAGAGCAAAATGCTTCTAGGGAAAAATGAATTGTGTATTGTCCTTAGCAAGGAAGAATAATATATAGGTATTAGTGGGTGAGCACTTACATTTCTTAATTATAAAAATATTAATGGAGAGAGTATTTAGGATTATTAACAATAAAGAAGATAATGGGGAGAGCACTATTTGTTGGAATCCACACCCACATTCCACCATTTACAACACTCCTCCTTGGATTCATCAATTACTCATTAGATGTGTTCAATATTGTTTCGTTAAAACCTTGCCACTATAACCATTAAGGCAAAACCTGATCAAAGGAGAAAAAGTATAGTGCACAATTATCTAACATGACTACAGTATTCTTCTCTTTAAAATGCGCTCCCCCTGATGACATTGTATGTGATTTTAATTTGCCTCATTAAAAATCTTTGCCAGTAAAAATCCAGTGGGAAAACTTTGTCAAAAGGAAAAAAATAGTACATATTCTTCTCTATTAAGATCACACTCCTCTTGTTGAGTGCTCTTCTTGATGAGTATTCCTTTTGAAGGCAACATGTATTAATTTAATAGTTTATTAAAACAACGCATGCCAATGCCATTTACAATTTAATAGTTTGTTAAAACAATGCATGCCAATGTCATTTACAATTTTCTCAGACGTAGATGCAGGTAGAGCTTTTGTAAATATGTCAGCTAAATTATCCGTGGAGCATCTGTTTGATATCAATCTTCTTGTTCTATTGGAGCTCATAAGTGTAGAAGAATTTTAGTGAAATATGTTTTGTTATGTCCCCTTTAATGTATTCTCCTCTGAGCTGTACATGCAAAATTAACTTAATGTATCACTATTGGGATATTTGAACTTGAAGATATTCTATACGTACTTTGAATATGATAGATTACAGATCTCAACTATATGCATTCTCGACTGGCTTCATATAGTGCAAGAATTTTATAATGGTTAGAAGATGTTGCAACGAGAGTCTGTTTTGTAGATTTCCAAGAAATCAATGTACCATTAAAATTGAAAACATATCCCTTTTATAAATAAGCTTAATGGGGATAAGATAAATAATCTGCATCAGTACAACAACAAGACCTGGATTTTTTTATTAATTCATTAGAATAAAATAAAATAAAATCAATTGTTCCTAAAAAATAACGAAAAATATATTTGACATCATTCCAATATCTTCTAATTGGCTCAGAGCTAAATCAACCTAATAGATTAACAAAAAATGCTACGTCTGGTCTAGTATATTGTGCTAAATACATTAGAGCACCAATTGTAATTAGATATAGTACTTCAAAATCAGGTATTTGTTCATCATCTTCTTTAGGACGGAATGAATCATTTTTAAGATCAAGAGACTAGATTACTATTGGGGTACTTAATTGATAAGTTTTATCTATGTTGAAACACTTTAAAATTTTCTCAGTATAAATTGACTGATGGATAAAGATTAAGTTTGTACTCGGTCTGCAGCTTGAGAGAATATCTAGTTTTCCTTAAATGTTTCATTTTAAATTCATTTTTCAAATATTTAGTGATCTGTTAGAGCTTTTCAAGGGTATAAATTTCAAATCATCAACATAAACTATGATTGTAACAATTCCAGATTTTAATTGCTTGATAGAAACACATGGATAGATAGAATAATTAATGTATCTTATTTTTATCAAATATTCACTGAGGCGATTATACCACATGCGTCCAAATTGTTTTAATCTATATAAAGATTTTCGTAGCTTTATTGAATACAAGCTACGATGTGATGATTGATAAGATTCTATCATTTAAAATCCTTTAGGGATTTTCACATATATCAGTGTCAAGTGACTTATATAGATAAGCTATCACGACATCCATGAGACGCATATCAAGATTTTCTGATACAGTTAAACCAATTAAAAATTGAAACATAATTACATACATTACCAGAGAATATGTCTCATTATAATCAATATCAGGCCTTTGTAAGTAGCCTTGTGCAACAAGTCATACTTTATACCTCACGACTTTATCATTTTCATTACATTTATGTACAAATACCTATTTATACCCAATAGGATTGACATCTTTATATGTTTGGATTACATGTCCGAATACCTCGCATTTGGCTAAAGAAGTCAACTCTGCCTGTATTGCTTCTTTCCATTTAAGCCAATCATGCCTCAGTCTACATTCATCAATGATTTGCGGATAATGATCATTTACAATGTTAGTAGCTACTGTAAATGCAAACACATTATTGATGATAATTTCTTTATCTCTAGCCACTTCAATGGCTTGAGTCATATCTTGGGCATATGCCTCTTCAAGAGGTCCTTCAGGATATTTGGTCTTATTAATGACCAGAAGCCTGTTTAAAATATTAACCTAAGTATAGTCAACAGAAATCTCACTATTTATGGAATCAAGTGTCTTTTCAAGGCTCTGCTCCTTATTAAGAGTTTGTATATTGTCAAGATTTTTAGTCTTTTCATATACTATTTGCTCTTCTGAAATAATTTATTCTTTTAGATTTTTATCATCGTTTGCAGCAGAATCGTATTTAATCATTTTTCTTTTTCTCATAACACTATCTTTTGAACCAATTGGTCTATCACGCTTTTAATGTGCAACAAACAATTCCTCAACTACACTTTTTATTAATTGTTCTTTAGGTACAATGACCCGACTAGGTATATTAACAATTGGTATATATAATTTGGTTACTTTTACCGTATCTGTAAATGCATCTAGCAATTGTTTTGTAATTTATTGCAAATCAACTATCTTATGCACTTCATTTTCACTCTAAGATATGTCTGGATCTAAATAAGACAGAGTGGTTGCCGTTTATTAAGGATCATGCTTAATCTCATGGATATCTTTTATTTCTCCTAATGGAAAAAGAATTTATCTCATCAAAATTACAATCTGCAAATTGTGCGGTAAATACATCACCCGTCAGTGGTTCAAGATATCTGATAATAAATGATGAGTCAAATCCCACATATATTCCCAATCGACGTTGGGGTTTTATTTTGGTGTGTTGCGAGAGTGTAATCGCCACGTGTACCGCACAACCAAATATTCATAAATGGGATATATCTGGTTGATGTCCTAATACTAGTTGCAATGGAGAATATTATGATAGGATCAATGCCGCAGCATGCAAAATAGCATGTCCCCATGTCGAAATTGGTAATTGAATTCGTAATAATAAAGTTCTGACAATTACCTATAAACATTTAATGAGAGATTCTGCTAATTCATTCTGAGTATGTACATATAGTATTAGGTGTTCCATATCAATCCCAATTGTCATGCAATAATCATTAAATGTTTTAGAAGTAAACTCACCAGCATTATCTAGACGTATGGTCTTGATTAAATAATCTAGAAATTGTGCGCGTAACTTGATTATATGTGTAAGTAATCTTACAAATGCAATATTACGTGTAAATAATAAACAAACATGTAACTACCATACAGATGTATAAATCAAAACCATAAAATAATGAAATGGACCACTTGATGGGTGAATAGGTCCACAGATACCTGCTTAAATCCTTTGTAAAAATAATAGTGATTCAAGTTAATTTTATTGGGTGATGGTCTAATTACCAATTTTCCTTATGAACAGGTAGTGCAATTATTCTCTTTTAATAGATGTCCATAAGAATTTTCAATAATTCTACGCATCGTTGTTAATCCAAGGTGACCAAGGCGGTTATGCCAAAGTATAAAAGATTTTAGATCATATAACTTATCTTTTATGACTGCATAACTTTTCATTAATTTTATCGGTGTGTAATATAAGTCATATGAGAAAGTTAGAAGTTTTCTAATATCTCTTTCTTTCCAGACATGTTAGAAGTAATGTATAGATATTCTACATTATTCTCATTCATTGTTTCTATATGAAAATTATTACAACAAATATTTTTAAAACCAAGTAAATTTCTTTTTTATTTAGGTGAATACAGAGCATTTTGAATATCCAATTTTGTACGTTTTGCTAATATAATCATTGCTCTTCCAGCACCTTTAATAAGATCTACTAGACCTGATATTGTATTCACATTGACTTTAATTAGATTTAAATTAAAAAGTTCCTCTTATTTCTAAGAATTGTATATGTAGTTATACTATCAGCCAAACATATTTCTCCATCAAATTTTTTTTGAATCATATCCTTAAATAAAAGTAAAAAAGGAAATACATATTAGATAACATGAAAAAAAAAATTACATGAACAAACATAAAGCACAAGTCGAATTTTTAAATGTGATTAACATTTCCATCATCGATCAAGTGATCAATTTTTCCATCTTTGTCTTCAAAGAAGTCTGAAATATCAAGATATGTAACATCCACTAGATCCGAGTCATCAACATAGTTTATTTCAACATTCTTTCCTTTTGATTTTAAGGATGCCTGAAACATATCTACATGATATCTGGGAGTACAACATTGTCTCAAAAAATGATCAGACATTTCACATCTACACAAGTGTTTTCTTGAATATTATGTTAAGCAAATGTTCCCCCCTTATTTTTCCCCTTTTTATGGTTCTTATACCCACCACGAGGTCGATAATAATGATTTTTATTATGTCCTAGACTTTGATAATAGCCACGACTCCGGCTGTGACTATGTCTACGACCACGTTTATGCTTACAGCCACGTCCATTTTCATAATTGTCTTCATGATTACATGAGACAACATTTTCTTCAAAAAACTAGTTTTGTACCAGTATGGATAGGCTTGATGATTTTTTTATTAACAATTCACTATTTTTCTTTGCCATAAAAAAGCATGTAATCAAGTCATAATATTTTGTATACTGATGAGCTCTATATTGTTGTTGTAAAATCATGTTGGAAGCATGAAATATTGTAAATGTTTTTTTCCAACATATCCTCATCAATAATATTTTCTCCAAATAGTTTTATCTGTGAAGTAATTCTATACAGTGCAGAATTATCTTCATATACTGACTTAAAGTCTTGTACCCTGAGGGCATTCCATTCACTACAAATATTGGAAAGAATGACTGACCCTAAATGATCATATTTTTCATACAAACTGTTCCACAAAACATATGGATCCTTTATAGTGAGATATTTCATTTTAAGTGCTTGGAGGAGATGATATTGTAAAAATATCATGGCCTTAGCTTGATTCTGAATTGATAACTCATTATTATTTTTTATCATATTACTAAGGCTCATAGCGTTAAGATGAATTTCAACATTTAGGATCCAGGATAAATAATTCTCGCCTGATGTATATAAAGCGTTAAACTCCAATTTTGTCAAGTGAGACATTATCACAAAGAAATAAATAAAGATTAGTATAATAAATATTGAAAAGAGTGTAAATAATAAGCTTTACTTATAAGAATAATTTTAATGAATGTTATAATTTAAAGGAATCATATGTAAGTAATTATTTAAAAATGATATCTGAGCAAATGACGCTTAAATCACAAAGAGAAATATTAAAGGAACAAGAGTAAAATGCTTCCAGGAAAACATGAATTGTGCATCATCATTAGCAAGTAAGAGTAATATATAGGTATTAATGGGTGGAGTACTTACATTTTTTAATTATAAAAATATTAATAGAGAGAGCACTTAAGATTATTAACAATAAAGAAGATAATTGGGAATTGATTTGGACTAATTTTTTTCCCTCAACTCAATCAATAGTGATTTAAAAACCCAATTTAACATAATCCATGTCCGCCCCTACTTTTTATTTTTCACAATTATTTTTTTTAATAATAATAAGTTGAAAGATGGCTAAAAGTATAAATAGCCCTCCAATTTTAGCTCTGTAAGTTTCTCTTTTATCTTTTCGTTTTTTGATTTCTGTTCAATATTCATTCAAGATTGTATTTTTGTGTATATCCCACTTATTACGGTCAACAACTTCGAAAAATTGAAAAAAAAAAAAAACTTATTATGGTGTACGAAGCCAAGCATGCCGATGATTATTCTTTATCATTGGACCTGCCATTTGTTGGATTATTCTTAGATCTCATATACGTTAACGTAAGTATTAACAAATGAGCCCACTAGTAAGACCGTTGTCACATACAATACGTTAAACGTAAAAGACTTGCCTTATTCTTAAGGTCTTTACCTTTCCCAAGATAATTAGTAATAAGTTTTGTGTGTTAATCGAGTTTATTAAGGTGCACGATAGATAGATAATTCGGATTTTACAATTTTGATTGAATTCTTAATTGTTATTGTTAGTTCTTTTGTTTTTTAATATTGATTAATCATCGTATTATTGTATTACACAACTATTTATAATAATTGTTATTATAACAGACATTACATATTTTGATATTTACAATCAAATATATTTATTTAAGATTTATATTATTACATTAGATTTTATTAAATACATGCTCAAATAAATAATTTCTCATATAGAAAGAATATTTTTACTTCGAGCCACTTGGCTTTTGACCGAGTGGTGAGGATTCTCCATCTACAATAGAACCCCACAAACGATGTGCAGTAATTTCTTTCTCAATTATATTGAAAAGATTTCTTTATCCATTTTTTAGACATCTCTGAATATTACAGAAAATACTTATTTAAGATCAACGTGTTATAATTAGAATGATTTATAAATATTTATAATCTATATAATATTAAATAAATAATTTCATCTAATAAAAAAAAATATCTTTACTTTATTTTTATTTTTTAAAAAAAAATTAATATTTAATCCTATTATACTTTCGTGGGGATTTAAACTGGTGCTGCACATACTGCGATAGCTGTTACTGTTAGCTCCGAGTAAGAGTAACCGGTCAAAAATTCTGAATCTCACATCGTGTAATACGCCCGTATACACAGCCTACATGTGGCACAACGTGACAGCGTCAGCTAAAATGACGGGAATGGAGTGGACACTAACCTCACTAACCTGAGCTGTCTGTCGTAAGCACAACACCACCAACATCAACATATTGCTACATGACATGCATCTTCATCTTTCCCTTTCGAGAACGCTGGTCCCAATTCCAACTTTTATTTTATTTTATTTTCTTCACTTCATCACATGCACACGTGTTTCAATCTCACTCCTCCAATCGCATTCTTTAAATTCGTGCTTTTTGGGGCTTCGCAATTCCCAAACCGTTCCCAAATTCCATGTTATCAATTGGACCACACGTAACCGGATATGTCCGTTTTCGTATAACCTATGATTTATAATATCTTATTTTAATTAAGTCTATACACTAAATGATATCTCCCATGTTAAAAATATTCATATTATTATCTGAAACTCCAATTGAAGCTTTCTCTATTGGGTCTTTTGGGGTTCCTAAAATGTTATGGACCACGACAGCTCCCGTACTTATTTATATATATACGTGAGAATATCTAAACATTTGTGTATTACCAGTATTAAAGTGATTTTTAAAATCAATTTGCCTTTTAATGGAATCTGTTTTTTAACTTCGAACACCAATAGTCGAGCAGTCTTTTTAAACTCCCAAAATCTTTGTCACAGACTCTCTCTCTCTCTCAATAATTTGCCTCTGATAGCACAAATGATGCATGAAGATGTGTGAATATAATAGCCAGAAGACACTTGTGGAAAGTGTGATGGGCTATTTTGGAGCACACGTTTTGGTTGTCACATTAAATATATCCCTGTACATTGAACAAGGAATCCTATGCAATAGAATCTCAAGAATTGCTGCTTTAATTTACCTGGGTGAAATTGCCTCCGGCAAAGCCAAAACTTCAAAACTCATCGTTTTGGCGGTGGAGTTGGGTTTTGGCTTGCCGGTCGAACGAGGTTACTAATATATATTTTTTTAAATTGCGATTATGATAAATTTTTATAACTTGTCAAATTATTTATTTAACCACCTCATCGTTTATTGGATAAATATAGAATTATCTAAGATAATATCTTTTTAAGATTTTATTTGAGAAGTGTCATACATTCTTATAAAATAGTTGCAAATATTGGTAGGGAGAGTGGGGTTCAATTCCCGCTAATTGCTAATACATGAATTTCCTTGCATTTTAATTGTTGGAATAGATTTGGGACAATCTATGCTCGTCGGTCATCCCATTACTTGCAAAACATGAATAAAAGTTAAGGGTTCGATCACATGTTAGTTCCGAGGTTTTAAATCCTTAATAATTGTGAAAGTGATACATTTTTTCACATTTTATTGGAGTATAGATTTTGGGGCTAAGCTCACCTCTACAACACATATAGTTTAATCCTATAATATATTTTTGATTGTAATGTACTTAAAAATATAATTTAGAAAAGAAAAAAAACATATCAATACATTTTTTTTTTTTTACTTTATTTGTTCAGACCTAAGTATCTTCGTAGCACAACATTGGCTTCAAGTTCTTAAAGAAACTACACAACATTCGCTTGAAGTTCTTAAAGAAACTACGATATTTTGATTGAAACGTTTTCAATATAATTCACTATCATAACAAATTACTTTTAACATATCATGACCCTACTTTTAAGTGGATTAAACATAATTAAGTGTTAGAATTGTGTCTAAGATTTTAGTTATTTAATTTAAAACTAACCTAATACGTGAACTGACTTATCCTATTGATAAATCTACATAACTCCTATCAGTTAGTTTTTTTTAAATTATTATTATATGATACTATTGTTCGAGAATACAACTCATATTATATGAGACTTTAATTAATATTTACAAATTATACTATTATTAGAATAAAAATATATTAATATCATATAAAGTCCAACCTATCAATAAGTTAATATATGATACAACTCATACAAAAAATATATATATTTTTTTAAATCAAGATCAATCATCATCAAGCATCGAGATTCGTGAAAGTATGCGAAATACAATAAAAGACTTAATAATTTTATTTGTGAAACAGTATTAGAATAAAATTAAAAAAAAAAAAAACATCTATCATTATAACAATTATTAACTTGTCAAGACCAATCCTAATCAGAACAATGAAAATAAGTATTGAAAATCCGGTAATTATCGATTCCAAATGAAAAGAAGTATATATTAATCAATTTGATAGAAAACTCAAGCCCGCACGCTCTCAACGTGATCATTGCATATGAGGCGATGGTATATTTTTTGTGTACTTCTGGTCCCAATCGTGGACTTTTAATTCATCCTGTTTTAATTTTAAAAACTACCAAAAACAAAAAAAAAAAAAAAAGAGAGAGAGAGATTTGTATATATAGTTGCAGTGTCAGTATGGGGTCAACGATGACGCTAATTGCATCAAACGGTGAGTACTGAGTAGTGCGTTGCTACAGAAGCATTAGAGTTAGCCGTGGACCTAGCCAACCTAGCTAATAATGTCTAATCGTCCAGGTACTATAGCTCTATATAGTATTTTTTTGACACATCAGACTATTAAAAATTGCTGCTCCCCACGCCGCAAGGTTTCTCATTTTTTTCATTTTTCATGCCCCGCGCGCCACTACGAGGGAAAAATTAGGCCCGCTTCTAACTTCAAAAAGTATGCTTTATTAAATTAATTAAAATTATTATGTTGATGCAGATACGGAAGGCTGGCGATCCTATTTCTAAATTGGCCACTTGCGAGTAGTACTGTAATAAAATATTAATATCTCCTCGTCTTTATTAATCTCAATTATTTTTATCAAACAAGTACTTTAAGCTGTTGTTAATGTTGCTTCGGAAAAAAATTGACACAATGTGCATGTATTTATATATCATTTTCAGCAAGAAGACGCCTGGTTGATTCCTTTCTTTGACACTTGTCTCAAGGGCGAATATTCGCCCTTTACCAAACAGGCGATTTTAATTAATGTGGTTTTAATTATGTTGCAATATTCAGTAATTCTCTAATAAGTAGCTGGAGATGCCTTGATGGGCAGTGGGCAATGACCTAGAAATTAATAAAATTAATTAGCCTTATAGGCGATTGATGAGAGCTATATTTAGCAGGCTAATCAATTAGAAGAAATCAAATAGATCTTGTTTGCTTTCCCATCCAATCTTCTTAGCGCTTTCAATTTTGTTAAAATGTCATTTTCAGGTTATATTTGAAATAATAATAATAATTTGTTCCCATCGACCGCACATCGTTACGTGCATACACGTACTTGTACCATTAGTGGATCATAGAGGCTTCATGCCGAAAATGCATGTATAAAGTAATGTAATAATTGATACAAGCTTGTCCGGCTTAATTGACTGCTAATCATATTTTTCTGTTAAAGAAGATGAAGCTGCATGGAATTATTCTATGGGTGACCCCCTCGCTCCCACCGTTGGATTAAAATAACACTTGCTTTGACGTAGACGCCCATGCGTATGCATTCGCATGGATATGCATGGATATATTTTCTAATAGTGATGTGTATATACTAACAGAATAATCAAATTTTATATAACAAGTATCAAATACAGTATACTATTAAAATAATAAGCTCCCAAGCACATTTATTCTACATCTATATCTAACCCTTAATTAATTAATTGAGGGTTAGAATTTACGTGGTAAGAAAATTTATTCTACAATTATTTTTTTTCGGGTTAGTGTGGATTGTGGAAAATCAAGCATCGATTGATTAATATGTATGGAGAAATTTTACAATACTTCTGATATATTACAACTAATTAATGCATGTATAACATGTATAATTGAATTTAATATAACCACCACTTGTATGATGATTTTTCAAAATAAATACACACATGTTATAATATCATTTATTTATTTTATTACTAATATAATACTTAATATAATCGCCGATGTGTGCAAAATTAAGTGATATAATATTAATAAGCGTTGAGGTGTGGTGGGGTAATTTGGGTAGCTCATTCTTCAAGGTGGTTTGTTAACAACATGTAGTTACAGGCTAGTTTATGGCGAACTTTGATGATCCTTTTCTCTTCTGCTCCCACAAGTGTATCTCTTTTCTTAAAACTCTATTCTGACTTTTAAAAATTCTGATAACCATTGGCGCCGACACGAAGCATTACTGCTAAGAAATAATAAGCTTTTCAATATCTCCCCTTATTGGAACCAAGGTTGATTGGCATATTTTTCCTTTCATTTTAGCGTGGACGGTTCGAATATCCTATATAAAGTATGAAAGGGGGGAAAATTAAATAAGAGAAAAATATGGGAGGTGAAAGAAAAAGGAGAAAAAAATAAGAAGGAAAAAGAGGAAAGCAAAAGGCGAAACCAACAGTGAAAAAAAAAAAAGAGGTCCTAGATATATAATGGATATTGTCATCCACTTACTGCCTCAGCTCCCTCTTTTTCAAAAACCCCATCTTCGTCTCTCTTTCACTTATCACTTTTCACGCACACTCTCTCTCTCTCTCTCTCTTTCAACACTCACACTCAAACTCGCCCTTTACAGAATCCGGGATGTCCAATGAAACCCTCCTATTAAAAACCCACTACCAGTCTACCACATATTCGAGTCTGAATACAAAAAACCTTATAACATAAAACGTTTTTTCTTTTCTTTATTTTCGAGAACAAAAAGGAGAAGAGAAAGGATGGTACTGTACGACTCTGCCACCTCAGGTGGAAGCAACAGCGGAAGCTCATCGTCGTGTTCCGGTACGAAACAACCTGTTGCTGAGATAGATGGGTTACTTGCAGGAGCCGGGTACAAAGTACGGGCTTCGGAGCTCCGTCAAGTAGCTCGACGACTTGAACGCCTCGAAACGGTCATGGTCAACTCTCCTGCTGATATTTCCCAACTCGCCTCCGATACCGTCCATTACAATCCCTCTGATCTCGCCTCTTGGGTTGACTCTCTCCTTTCCGAATTCAACCAGCCCCCACTCCCTCTACCGTCCGATCTACCCGACTTCCCCGATATCATAGCGGGCCCCTCTGTTAACCACACGGCTGTCGGTAACTATCTCACCGATAATT
The DNA here is from genome assembly GCA_030449925.1 of Citropsis articulata. Lineage (NCBI taxonomy): Eukaryota > Viridiplantae > Streptophyta > Magnoliopsida > Sapindales > Rutaceae > Citropsis > Citropsis articulata. The sequence continues at coordinate 18,383,404 of JASUUH010000121.1, read as the reverse complement.
TTACTACTACTCAGCAGCAACAACAACAGCAACAGCAGATGATGATTGTTACGGCGATGGAAGAAGATTCCGGGATAAGGCTGGTCCACATGTTGATGACATGTGCTGAGTCCGTGCAACGTGGCGAGATGGCATTGGCCGGCTCTTTGATTGAGGATATGAAAGGTTTGCTGACGCGCGTTAATCCGAGCTGCGGTATCGGTAAAGTCGCCGGTTGCTTCATCGACGCGTTGAGCTTTCGGATTATGGGAGTTGGCGGCTCCATCTGCGGATCGGTTTCTGAAAACGAGATTCTGTATCATCACTTCTACGAGGCTTGCCCTTACTTGAAATTCGCTCACTTCACGGCTAATCAGGCCATTTTAGAAGCTTTCGACGGCCACGATTGCGTCCACGTGGTTGATTTCAATTTGATGCATGGTTTGCAATGGCCGGCGTTGATACAGGCCCTGGCTCTTCGTCCGGGCGGGCCTCCGCTGCTGAGGTTGACCGGCATTGGCCCGCCGTCGCCAGACGGCCGCGACTCGCTCCGAGAAATCGGGTTGCGACTCGCCGAGTTGGCGCGCTCCGTCAACATCAGGTTCACCTTTCGTGGCGTGGCGGCTTCAAGGCTCGAGGATGTGAAGCCGTGGATGCTCCAGGTCAGCCCGAAGGAAGCCTTGGCCGTAAACTCAATCTTGCAACTGCACAAATTGCTCGGGGCAGACCCGGCCAGGAATTCGCCCATGGAAATGGTTCTGGGTTGGATTCGGAGCTTGAACCCAAAAATCATGACGGTTGTTGAGCAAGAATCGAATCACAACCAGCCAGAGTTCTTGGACCGGTTCACGACGGCTTTGTACTATTATTCAACCATGTTTGACTCGCTCGAGGCCTGTCCGCTTCAGCCGGAAAAGGCCTTAGCCGAGATTTACTTACAAAGAGAGATTTGTAACGTGGTGTGTTGTGAAGGGTCGGCACGAGTTGAAAGGCACGAGCCGCTGGCTAAATGGAGGAATCGGCTCGCCGGTGCAGGCTTTAGGCCTTTACATCTAGGGTCTAATGCGTTCAGACAAGCTAGTATGCTCTTGACTCTCTTTTCAGCTGAGGGTTACTCTGTTGAGGAAACCGAAGGGTGTTTGACTCTCGGCTGGCACAGCCGGCCTCTCATAGCGGCTTCGGCTTGGCATGCCGTGCCAGATGTAATGATGAGTCATCAAAATAGTAATTAATTATTATCTGCTGTAAAAAAAGAAGGGCAGTAGCTGGTTCTCTTTCTGGGTTCTGAATGAGATATTTCCCTTTTTAGGGAATCAGGAGTTCAATTGTGTAATGTGTGGTTACTATTCAGCGGTGGTGCTTTATTACCTGTTCATGCAACTATGTTTAACCTTGAAATTGACAGCTCATGCCCATCTGAAAAACTGTCACATTTAGAATCGATCTCATTACATTTCCCAATTATCATACTTTTCTCAAAGACTTAAATTATTATAATATGATCTTTGATTTACGGGATTTGGCTAATTTACAAGACAATGTGTCGTGAATATTCATTCCATTACAGTGCGTCATTCTGAAAATGCATGTGTGATGAATTGATCAAACTCCGAAAGATGCCGACGCAGATATGGGACACAAGGGGCTCGTCAATCGAGTCCGGTCCTTCTCACTTTATGCTGTTGAACGCTATTCATAAAGAGATGAAAGCGGGCACGTCGCACTTTCTAGTTATGGAATAGCTTGTGCGGTCTAACTTAACACTTTTTATGTCATTTCACAGCAGCGTTTGTGACCAAGCAACAGCTGCTTTCACTCAACCACTATATTATTTTCTTTTCAGCGGATTAATCAGGATGATTGTTTCATTAACACTTTTAAAGGGCCAACGACGATAGCAAGAAGACGTGCAGCGCCAGCAGTTGCAATTGCATTAGATGCGAAGAACAAGGCAATACAACTAGCAATGTATCTGCCCCGTACCGTTTTTCATTTCACGAAGCTGATGTCGATGAGATGGGAGAAATTGACAGGCATGTGAGATTTCACATTTCAGGCAGCAACAAAAATCGAAAAAGGCAATTAAGCAGCTAACGGGGACCCTCACCGTAATAATGAGGCACACACAGCTCGCTAGTTGCCCAGCCAGATGTAGAAAAGAGATTGAGGATGCTCACAATCACATGACATGAAAAATACCTGTCTGTCCCAACACTGTCACCCGCACTGTGTGCCTCACCCTGCCCCTTTTCCTTTTCTTTCCTTCTCTCTTTCCTTCTTTTTTATTTTTATTTTTATTTTTTTACTTCTTTAGCCTCTCCCTTGATTTTACTACGCTCATCAGTCATCCCATTCAATACTTAGTACAATTTAGGCTTCATATCACTATTTTTGTTAAATTTTCTCTTTTGTGTTTTTTCTTTTTAACAGTTTCAACTTTCACGTGGCTTGCATCTCTTGACAGGGGCAAAGAAAGCGGACCTTCCTCTCCAGGTCCGGGTCCTGAATTCCTGATGGAATCCCGATTAACAGAGTGGGGCCCACAAGAATGGCATGTGGGGCATCACAATGACATTCGCGTGTCAAATTTTCCTCACACGTGTCGACAGCGATGTCACCTTTGGGCTTTCGCTCTCAATTCTAATTAAGCAGCAGCTAAACCGGGTCAATTTGTGGCGAAGGTGACCTGTCTTTCACAATTAAAGATCCACCATCGTCAACATGAACCATCAACCCGCTGGGTCCCACTACCTCTTTTTTATTTTCCTTTTTTCTTCCCAATTCTAGGCCCAGTTGTGGTGCTGTTACATACCAAATATTAATCATCATTCATTTACTGAATACTGATATACTGATAGATTGATAGACTTCTTCTATACCTGTACATATTTGACTGACTTCTTAATTAAAGGTTTTTCATCTTATTAAAATTGGAGATAAAATAAAAAATTAAAAGAACATAAATTTTAAATATTATATAATAAAATATAATATATTAGGATTTATATTTTTTATTTTTTAATTTATCCTCAATTTTAATATATTGAGAAATTATTACTTGAAATATTTCATATATATATATATATTGTCAGTAATCATTGCTTGAAATAATCTTAAGAACTTAAAGTTCCGTTTAGTTTATAAAATGCATGTATGACTCGATGATAAATAATTATTAGTGTACGAGTAATTTGTTTTTGGGAGAGAAGAGAAGGTAACGAGCTTGAAAAGTAAAAGAAAAAGAAGAATCATGCATAGATCTCTTTATTGGAACTTTTGGAAAATTGGAATATTCTTTCGCTCCTTCAATACCTTTACGGGGACACTTTTTAAAGATCATGGCCATGGGCCGCCTCCTATTAACTGCTTTCACAAAGAAAATCAGAAGTCTGAGATCTCCTTGAAAGGGAGAGTTTACCAAACACGAAGATTCATGAGGCAATAGCATTACGGTTTAGACTTAGGGACATGAGACGAGCCCAATTCTAGCAACCATTTCGTTATCATCATATGATCCATTACATTGACTAATAACAGTTTGTTAGTTGCGCTTCCAAAATTTTCAACGCTCTATCTCTAATCTGTACGCACAATATTTGCATCCTCCAACACAATTCTACTCATTTTTATTAACAGTAGAAAAACATCGCATTCTTCCCTTACCTTTCATGTGCCGCCAGGGGGGACTAGTCGTGGACCATCAGTTGATGCACTAAATCAAGTGCAGCAAGTTTTCTTTTTTCTTTTCTTTTGGGAAGAGAGTGTGTACGACATAGATCAGCATTAAAGCTTTTCATTCTCATCCAAGAGAACACGATAATGAGCAGGAGTTTATTTAGTCCCCTGTCAATTTGCAAGTCATTGTAAACAAAATATTTGATATTAATAGTTGTTCATTCTCCAGTTAAAACACATTAAGCCGTCACTTTGCAAAAGCTTAAAACATCTCTTGTAACACAAATCTGCATTCCTGCATGATGACTACATATATAGATTGAAAACATTAACCCATGTTGAAAATTAGGAAATCATGACCAATAAGCTGTAAGTCAGTTACTGAGACTTAAGAAAGTTGTTGCCGATGCAGCTGAGCACAAACAAATCCTGCGTACTTAGAGTGTGTTTGAGATTGAAGTTGGATAGATGTAGTTTAGAAGTTATGTTGATATGATTTTTCACTTAGTAATTTCAAACCAGACTTGTGAAGCTACAATGTTCGCTACCACCGATTTAGATTGAGCTATAAGATTTCAAGCCATAGGATGGAATTTTCCTAATAGCAGCAGTAGATGGGCTTCACTCCTCTCCGGATGAGTTTACCTCAGCTCCAAATATTACTGTTGGAAAGTCATTAACCAAAGGAATCCTCCAACTTAAAGCATCTGAGAGTACGGCATTTCTTCCTTCCATCTAAAGAAAATGAACAAAGCAAGATTAAGAGGAATCAAATGAAGGAGTATAATACTGATTGTCATTAATATCATACCGTTATGAGATAAACCTTGACATTGATTTCCAGACGCAAATTTTGCGTCAAGACATGTTTTCTGTCAATGTTTTTGCAATACATCAAGTTTTGGTTGTGTATCAGCGCGCCACTTCTTACTTCCCTCATCCCCAATTAAAGAATGGGTAAGCATGAATATGTTAAATATTTTAATATTATTAACAGTATAAAAAGAGGTAAAAAGCCCGCAAAATTAAAGCTCAGCACTCACAGAGGGAGCAAGTGCGAATCGGGCAAAGAGTCGTTGGCATATTTTAAATTTAGGTTCGACTATGTTGAAATCGCTCTAAAGTAAAATGTGTTTTTATAACTTTATGATTAAAATTATTATTTATTATTTATTATTTATTACTTTTCATGTGTCGTTGTGATTTGTGTTTGACCTAGGAGTAGCTCCAAGATAGCCATTTCTTTTAAATTTTGATTAATTATCTGCGGATTGTGAAACAAATAATTGGGAACTAAAAGGAGTTTTCTTTTTTTTTTTAATACTTATTGGGCGTTGGGCCTTAATACACGAAAGTAGAACCCCGAATGCGGTCCAACAAGAAACAGGAGAAGTATCAACTAGCACCCAACGCAAGGCAAGATAATAAAGTAAATAAAAAATATATACAAAAATGGTCTGCAAAAAGTGGTGCGGTGTAGAGAGGGAGGCAGACTTGAAGTATCCACATTCATAGCTGTATCGATCGAGGCAAGAGTAATTTTTTATTTGATTGAAGAGGGAGTGAAAATGACGATAGATGACGAAAGCTCCGTGTATGTGGGAGGGCTGCCTTACAGTGCCAACGAGGACAGCGTTCGCAAAGTCTTCGATAAATACGGTTCAGTCATCGCCGTTAAGGTACTCGATTCTTTCTTCATTTTCCATGCGTTTTGCTTTATCTTTTTTGGCTTATGTTTGAATTAAAAAAATAAAAATTTTGTTGCCTCATTCTTTTTCGTTCATTTTATTTCCGAGTACCGTGTTCATAGATTCAATAATTGCATTCTGGAATAATTTGATCAAGTGAATTATTATGCTCCCGGAGTCACTCTATGTGATTCTACTCAGTCTAATAATAAATGAGCAACGCTCGAGCCGCAAACTGATGTGGCGTGATGGTATTGGTTGGACGGAAACACAAGATAATGAAAGTAAATCATTCTAGCCACATGGTGTTCCATTGAGCCCCAATTCTATTATTCCACTTCACTTTGTACACAAACGGTGTCTGGCTTTAGTATTTGGTATTACTGATGGTGAACGACCTTGTTAGATTTGTGTTGCACGCGGAATATTTGTTATCTAGAGGTTGAATGGCGATCAAATTCATGAATAGGATTTGGATGCAGATCGTTAATGATCGGAGTACTAGGGGGAAATGCTATGGTTTTGTTACTTTTGCGAATCCTCGATCGGCAGTTGATGCCATCAATGACATGAATGGCAGGGTATGAATTTTCTCCATTACCCTCTTTAAAACTAGCTGCAAATATTTGGTGTATAGCTTTTGGTTTTCACGGTTTGTTGGTTTATAGTATTGTTTAGATGTTGAATTTTGTGAAACTTGTGGTTTAGACTATTGATGGGCGTGTTGTGAGAGTAAGTGAAGTTGCAACTAGAGGTAAGAAATCAAATTCTGGTCGAGACCAATTTCGACATGGTCACCATCATAAAGGTCGAGATAGGGATAATAATCATCATAGGGACAGATATCAGGATCGATACAATGATAGGTCCAGAGAGCGTACTTCATCTCGGGACCGTGATAAAGGTATGGGAAGAGAATATGAGCACGTGCATGATCGTGATTGTGATCCATCTGGGGATCGTTTCTCGGATGAAGATCAAGGCAGAGATCTGGAGAATAATGACCAAGGTCACACTAGGATCCATGATCCGGAGTTGGCCAACTGGGAAAGGAAGAGTGAGATGGATATGACTCGAGACAGGGAGATTGATGGAACCGATGGCTACCATTCAATTGTTGATGAGGGCAAAGATCATTTGTCAAGGAAACGTGATGGGTAAGTTACTATCTTTCTATCTTTTCCTTTTCCGAAGTAACTGCTTCTCATGGTGGTTTAGCATGAAGGCCTATTTTACATGATTTTCTCATTGTAAGTCTGTATAGATCCCCCCTTTACTCAGCACCCAAAAAGGAACAAAATTAATTGAAAAAAACACTTTCTTAATTCTGAGTCTGTTTATATAGAATTTGGCTGGGAATTTATACAAGTAAAAACAGTTTTTCTAAGTTGGTTTCCTGTAAAATATAACCTTCTCGGAGAGCATTGTATTTGCATTTGGCCAAAAACAAAACCAGGTTTAAGTTGTATATTTCAAATTGGTTTATTATCTGAAATCTGTAAAAATTATTTGAAAAGAAATTATGCATGAAGGTGAATGAATGCCTCTTGAGATGATGTTGATAGTGGATCACTTCAGCCTTTTGCATTAGATTGGAATTTTAAATTTTTCCTTCCCTTTTCTTTGGCAGTTCTACAGTTAATGACCAGCAATTGAGGGAATTTCCGTCAAATTCAAGTGACGATAACAGCGATCAAGTAAGTTCATTGTAAGTTTGTTGAGTGATCTGCGTGTATTTTCATAACCACTTTTCCTTTATTCATTATGATCCATTATCAGGTGAAAGAACTGGACAGATCAATCCAAAAGCGTGAGGAACTAAAGAAAGAGGTCTGCCTACTCGAGTTTGAACTAAAAGAAATGGTGCATATGATATTTACCATGTCCTGATTGCTGAAATCATGCATCCAATTAGATATCTGATGATAATAAAAAAACTTCTAAGGCATTTGGCATGTAAGATGTGCTATTTGTGTGATGCCTGCTGTGCACTGGAGGCGGGATGTTAACCTCCTTAAGAGTTTCACGGACATGGAAAATTTCTCCCTGCATCCCTTTATTTTTGAAGGCCATATGTCCTCTTTTATCTTTTATTCTGTACTTTCCTGGTATTGACATGTATTGTGTTACCTTGAAATAAATTTGTTGCCTTATCAGATTTCTCATATGGAAGAGAGGGTAAATGTTAAAGAACAGGTTGTTTTGGATTTACAGAAAAGATCTAAGGTAGAAGCATGGCAGCGATTTGTTTAGGCTCATGTACTGTTCAATTATTTTTTTTGGCACAGTTCCTTTTATTTCGTACTCAGAATTTGATGATGGGTGCAGAAACTGGAGGAAGCGTTAATCAATGCAAAAAAGCTTTCTTCACACCGTCAGAAGCACTTGACCAAGGTAACTGTCATAGGCTCCTAGTCGAGAACTGGTTTAAGAAACTCGACTGGAATATTCTTTGGATAAGATAAGTGGTTTACCTTTTGATGCTGCAGCTGTATAAATGTTTTATGCAAGTAAATGAGTATGCTGAAAGACTTAAGAGCTGTGAACGGGAATTTCAGGTTAGCATCTTTAATCAATTGTCATTCTTTTTACACAACCATGTCATTATCATTGTTAGTGTGCTCTGCTGCAAGTTTTAAGTTGCACAGAATATTAAATGCATGTGCTATGGCGTGATAAGTGCAACCCTGTTGGCGATGCTGGTCATATTCACAAACAATCGTATCTCATGATCAGTATTGTTTTCTGGATGTGAGCATACCATACTAGAATTGATATTGCGGATGTGGTCATGCACTGGGCTTTTATTTTTCAAATGTACGCATGAGAACACGTTATGATTTGATTTCCTCAATTCCATACACCATCTCATGGAATTGAAATAAATAACTTGGAATATAGTTTTACTGATTGAAATTTTGAATGGTTGCACTATTGTACGCCTCATTTAAGGCCGGATCAGCTGTGCAATTCATCCCTAAAAGCTGAAATATACAAGGGTCATTTGCTTGATAATTCCTTGTCTAAGGCAACGAATTATGGTAAAAAATACATGTTTAATATACAAGAGAGATGTGTCATCTCTGATGCAAACACTCCTCTCCATCTCTTTGGTAATGCCCTGTTAATCATTGACTCATTAAGTTCCAAAAAAATAGGTTGGCGATGTAAATGACCATCATTTTTAGATCTGGTTGGTGGTGGTGTCATCTATTGATGTCTCTTGGGTTGGGCTTTAATCTTCTGAAGTAGCTTCAGAAAAGCCATTTTCACTTGGATCATGAAAGAGGGAATTGCTGTTCACGTAAAGTACTAACTCATGGACCTTTTACTTGCAGTCAATTGTTGATGAGGCAATGATAGAAAGTGACATCCCCCATGATGTTTGTGTGAAGGATGGAGGACCCCGGACAAATGGCAATCCATGATTTTTGCTGGAGTTTGTGGGCTTTTTTTGTGTGCAGAATTTAGCCGTCCTGTAATGATACGGCTGTGCACACATGTAAATATCTTTATCCGAGTGAAAGATCAGCTCCTAATTTGAATTGTTAGTATGATCAATTCTTCTTAATATCATGTTGTATTTGTTTGTACTTGTTAGTTAAATCTTTGTCGCGTAGATGATTTATTAATTGTTAATGTCAATTTGATTGTGTTTAAAAGACTTTGTGCATGCAGGAATTACCCTTGTTTAATTTTGCTTCAAAGCCATGTTATAAACATTTGAAAGTCGCATTAACAGTTTGAGTGCCTGCCTCAAGAGATGCAAAGTTCAGTCTACACCGTGGCTGGGAAGCTAGAAGGGTCATGAAGCTAGCACTCTTAACACTAAATAATTTGTCAAGGAAACACTTTCTTAGCACTTTTAACACTAGATTAGCACATAACCACTCGGCGTTTGCTAAGTGGCTAGAGCCACTCCCTTACAATTGTGAAGGTAGTTTGAACTCTCATGAAAGTATGGTGGGTTTAATTCTTTTTTCAAATTAAAAAAAATTAGGTAATGTTTTATATTAGGTTCAGTAATTATTTGACTGTGAATATCAGTTAAAATAGATTATCAAATGGTTTGAACAATAAAATGTGTACACGGATTATCACATGGTTTGAACAATAAAATGTGTAGACGGCATGAGCACATAGTTTGAACGAGAAAAATTGTGCACACATTAGCACATGGTTTGAACGAGAAAGTGTGTACACGGCTGGGTGTTTGTCAAGATCAAAGTTAAAGGGTTAATCTAAAATGAATTATTAAGGAAATAAAGGCAACAGAGAGAGGTGGACGTTTATTTATTTATTTATTCATTTATTATTATTATTATTTTTTTAAAAGCACCTGAGAAGGATTACGGTGTAAAGCGATCCGGCAAACGCTTTCGGTGCCCTCCTTAATTTTTATTTGTTTATTTTTTAAGTTCTTTGGCTATCAATTCTCAGTTGCTTAATTGACGGGGGTAAAGCCCCGCAGAGGCGAGATTAATGGTATACAACCATATATTGTGTTTAGGAAACCTTGCATGTCTTGATATCATCGCTATTAATTTCTCATTACTTCCGTAGATGCATTTGACAAAAGTTTTGTTTGTTTCAAATATACAGTTAGTTTTTTAAAAATATTTTAATATTTGAAACAAAACAGAACAAGTGCCACTTAAAAATGACAGTAATTATCATAAACTGAAGGGTGTGGCTAAATTACAACACAACCCAATACTGGTATACAATAACCCGAAGAGAGTTTGATAACCAAGTTGCATTTAGTTATTTTAGATACAAATCTTAGGTAACCAATTGGCTTTTGGCTAGAAACGCTCCCTCACAATTGTGAGTCTAGTGGTTGGAATCCCATAAAAGTATTGTGGAGATTTAATTTCTTTCTTCAAGTTTGAGTGTAGGCAATCTTTTCTCTTTCAAAATGTGAGTGGAGTTGACGTCTCTCACATGTAATATAACACACACACACACCCACACACAAATCTTAGGTTGATGTTAGTTACATATGTCACTTAGTAAAGTCCTAGAGAGAATCAAAGACATAAGTCTTATTCTTACAAAAGCATTTTTAATTTGGTTGCCAGTTATTATGTCGAATTTGGGATAATTAAATACATTGAATTCTATTTGTGGAACATACTTATCTCACCATCTGTGCATGTGCACTCAATCAAATGTAATATCATAATGTTGGAATCCAAAGTTTGTATCTGAATTGATGAAATACTAATATAAATTTATCATTTTAATGGGAAATGATAAAACTTAATAATTAATTATCTCTCAGTTGAGCTTGTAGTTGAATGGTGGGTGGGTACTAATTCGAGTCCCCATGAGAGCTCTATCCCCATTCTATGAAAATTTTACATATGATATGGCGGTAGATTTCTCCCTAAATATTGTTAAGGGAAGTAAATTTCCAACTATCCTTATATTCCAATTTTGTGAATCTATCAATCTGTCGTTACTGAAATAATTTTTTTTGATATTAGTTAAATTTAATTAGTAGCACATTTATAATAAAAATTAATTGCGTGACATAATTTTATTAAATAACCAAACTGAAACGGTGCTTAATCGTTCCAATAGAAGTGGATAAGTGGCGAAATATTCTTATTTAGGGGCAAAGCCACAATTGTCTACAACGTGAACAGCAGATATGTGCAAATAAAGAAAAAGAAAAAACAAAATGAATTAGAAAACGCCAAGAATCATATAGTCCAATTTTAAATCTTTTTCGATTTAGGACACGAAATCACTTTTTCATTATGTCCTTTTTACCCTCTCCGGATATTTAACATAAGAATTTAGAATAACAATAACTAAACGATGAAGGATAAAGAACTAAAAACCCTAACCCTAAACCCTAATCCGAGAAGTCATTAGAACTTGAGAGTAATCTCACTTCCGTTACTTTCTTCGCCATCTTCTCTCAAAGCAGCCAATCCTTTTCTCTCTGCAACACCATTATCACCACTCTCACCTTTCCAGCTGCTGCTCTCTGACTTGCCATCTTCTATGCTCTCTGACCGGTCTCCAACGACCCTGATGTCAGATTCCGGTGAGCTGTGGCCCTGTGACGTGGCCTTGTACACGTGGATTTGGTTATGGAGGTGCAACTGGTGGTGGGCTGGCGACAGAGGTGGCAATGGTGGTGGCGGTTGTGGTGCTGCCGGCGCTGCTGTAGTGTAAAAGTCTTGTGGCACTGGGGATGCAGCACAGAAGTGGGGGGGTGGGTGGGGAGATGGGTGGTGATAGAGAGCAGGGGTCCCACTGTGGGCTGCAGCTGCTGCGGTGGCGTATTCTGAGGGGACCCAGATACCACCCAAGACCACCAGCTGCGGTGCCGGAGCTCCGGCTTGTTGGGGACTCGGACTTGGTCGCCTTGTGTGAAGCCTGTATTTCTGCGTGCACCCAAAAAAGCGAGGGTAAAAAAAAAACATGAGTGACTTTTACCAATATTTGACTGAACATGTAGTATCTGGGTACTTTGGTACTTGGTACGTTGTCAGTTTTTAGAAACAGGACAGAATCAGTTTCATGTCTCAGTTGAGAGAATAGAAAGTGAGAGTTAGTTAGTTACCTGCAAATGGCTCTTAACTTCATCATTGGTCAAACCGTCAACCTTCATCAGTTCTCTGATTTGTTTTGGTGTGGCTACTGTATCCATGCATGGCCCCATAAAATCAGCGAAATATGTGACAGATAATCATTATGACAATCATAGTTTGACTATCGTTATCATGGTGAAGAACTTGATAACGGGAAACTAATTGCCAAAAAATAAAAAATAAAAACAAAAAACAAAAAAGTTCGGTATGTTATTATTATTACCTTGAGAACCACCAAGCATCTGAAGAGCATTGACAAATCGGCGGTGCAAGTCCGGTGACCAACACCTTCTTGCTTTCCTGTGAGTATTATTATTGTTGTTGTTGTTGTTGTTTGTAGGGTTGTTGGAATTTGTTTGTCCTTCCGTTGAATTACCAGCAACACCTTTCACTTGTTCATGAAGCACAGCTCCCCCATTGCAATTACTAATCTTATTATTATTATTATTATGATTGCCCAGATTCTCTCTCCTTCCATTTTCATTTTCAGAGCACCTGTTATCTTGGTGATCCATTTCTTTATCAGGAGAGCCAAGAGCCAGATCTGGGAGAGCCCGTAAAGTTGGACTTGGACAGGAGTTCCGTTCTTTTGAGAATGGGAGAAAAGCTCCTCCATTTCTCTGTTTGGTATCCAAGGCCAGCTTGGGACTAATCACATTGAACCCTACAATATCAGTGGTAGTTTCCTTAGGGGATGCTGCTATTGTGTTTTGTGGTTTTGTTTCATTGTTGCCTGTTTGGCTCCACAGTTGAGCAGTGGTCATCCAGTTTGCCTTGTCAGAGATATTTTGAGACTTGGTTTCTGAGATTTCGGGGCTTGAATTTTTCAGAGGTATGAATTCTTCAAGAACTGGCCTTGGCCCTTGATTTGTTGCTCTGTAGGCTTGTAGTTGCTGCCTTGAAACCTCCACAGCTGACGAATTAAAAAATGGAGTATGGTCATTATTGCGTAAGGTTTTCTTTTGGAAGTTATTTTCATGCTTGTAGCTTTAGTTCTTTTGAATTTAAAGAGATGGGACTAACAGAAAGCAATCACTCTCTTCTACAAAAATGGGAGAGAGAAAAAAAAGGAGGATAAAATTAAAGAAAAAGATTAGAGGCTAAACGTCATAGAATAGAACATGAAAATCCACCAATAGGGTAAAAACAATTTCTTTATATGATCCAAGATTCTAGCTTGAATAATTCATCAAAAGAAATGATTATTGATATAATGAGAAAGCAAATTTTTAATTTTAAGAACAACTGAAAAATACAAAAAACAATACCATTGGTGAGAAGTTGCATGCAAAGGGGCAGCTCGCGCTTCAGACCATCGATCTTGAACCGTTCTTCCTCAAGACGAGCAAGGACCTCTTCAAGCTTTTGTGTATGATCAGCAGCCTGGTCACCGAAAGCTTTTAAGAGCATAGAATAGCTATGCGGTTTGCAATCTAAACTTAGTTCTGAAGGGGATGCCATGGCTAGTTATAATCTAGATATAATAATGAATAGCAACTAAAACAGAACTCTTATCTTTCTCAACAAGAACTGTTGTCTTTAACGCTCATGCCCAGACAAGAATACGGTATGTGGAAACAAACGAGAGCAAAAGAGTTTGTGCGGCCTCTCTATAGCTTTCTAGGTTTGAGGAGTACTTCAGAGAGAGAGAGAGAGAAAGGGAGAAGATGTTGGTTTGTGAACACGAGGAGGATCGAGGGGAGGATCATCTTCTTTTTAGGGGTGAGTTCGAGAGAATAAAGTGGAGGGGATGAAAAGAAAAAGATGGGGGGATAAAGAAGGATGGTAACTTCTTGCAAACAACAAAGCCAGAAAAAATAAAGCTATAAATTAGAGAGTAGTGAAAGAAAGAAGGGAATCAAGGCTTCTGACACTTGAAAGGGTCATGTGCTTAAGGTCTGGTTTTAGTATAATCTTTGTACGAATTCAAATTACTAAAACAAAAGATGATTCTTCTCCTTACTTACTGTTGTTCTTTTTCTTTCTTTCTTTCTTTTTTTTTTTGGCCCCCTTCTCTTCCCTTCTTCTATCCTTTTCCCTTTTGATAATTTACATGAGCCCTAGCTTAAGCTAGCCCTATTCGATGCTCCTTCCACTTTTAAATTGAAACTATCTTAACAGTGTGTCTACTTTCATATAAAGTTTAATGGGCATCTAGCAAAATTTATAAGGCATTGAGATTTATGTATGCATCTTACTATATATTGTGATCAATTAGAGAAGAAAAATGATGATAAATAATTCGTCAGGTGTTTTTGTTACGACAGATAAGGAGGTAAAAATGATTTGACTGATTCTATGGTTAGGATCAACTAATCATTCAAGTTTAACGAACAAATTATGGTAGATGTTGGACACGTGTACGGCAACTAGTACTTGATATAGATGGTGTCCTAACCAAAGTATTCGATATAGTTTTATAATAAGAATTAATGATTCTACTATGATTAATTAATCGAAAAAAAAAAGTGTGGAAAGCTCGAAAGGAGCATATACGAGGCAATGTTGTTATTATTATTATTATTTGCCACTATATTGGAGAGAGAGAAAGGACATATTCAGATGGGTGCTTAGTATCAATCCGCAATGCATGCCGGAATCTAATCCTAATCGGAATGACGCGTTACTTAAAAAATAAGAGAATCGAATCGGAATGACCCACCTATATTTGGGAATGGGAATGGAACTTGATTCCCATGGGGAGGTGAATCAAGTTCCCATTCCTCGAACTACCCATTTGCCTCCCCAAAATAAAAATACCCATTTTGTCCTAAGTTATAATTAATTAATATATTATTATAATTAATTAATTATTATGATTAATTAATATATTATTAACTATAATTATTAATAATTATAGTTCTTGAATAAATAATCATAATAATTAATATATTATTAATATTATTACAATAATTAATACATTATTTTAATTAATTAATTAATATATTATTATAATAATTATTATAATTAATTCATATATTATAATTAATTAATATAATTATTACTAATAATATAATAATATATTATTAACAATAATATATTAATAATTATAGTTCTCGATTAAATAATCACAATAATTAATACATTATTATTTTAAGTAATTTATTTATATATTATTATAATAATTATTAATATAATTATTATAATTAATATATATATTATAATTAATTAATATAATTATTACTATTAAATAATATAATAATATATTATTAACAATAATATATTAATAATTATAGTTCTCGATTAAATAATCACAATAATTAATACATTATTATTTTAAGTAATTTATTTATATATTATTATAATAATTATTAATATAATTATTATAATTAATATATATTATAATTAATTAATATACTATTAAATAATATATTAATACATTTTAACAATAATTATTAATAATTATAGTTCTATTAAATAATCACAATAATTAATATATTATTATAATTAATTAATTAATATTAATATTATTAGTTAATATATTTTATAATAATTAATATAATTATAATAATTAATTAATAAAATTTTACAATTAATTAATATATTAGTTAATAATAATAATTATGACAATAATCCACTTTTTAATCCAAATGATTCCGATTAATTAATCGAGCTTTGGAAGTAACAACTTAATTTGATTATTCCACTGAGAGAAAGGACATATTCAGATGGGTGCTTAGTATCAATCCGCAATGCATGCAAACTTTAATTCTTTTAGTGTTTCAAAAGTTGCATAATTGTTCTAAATTTGAGTGCATTCAGAGAGAGAAAAAAAGAAGACGAGAATATCTAATCTACAGAAAAACATTCACCATAAAGAATATAATATTTGCCTCTAAGGAAGGAATATCTTAGTTCCAATTCTACGACTCAAAATTAAGGGAACACAACCTTCAAAGCTTAAAGCTAAAATACATCCCAAAAAGAACAATAAAGGAGCCTAAGCGCCGGGAATCTTCTTCTGCTACCAACTTTAATGAAGTGGGTCGGAAGGTAAGCAGATTCTCTCTTAATATACAATCAATTTTTTATTTTTTTTTGGTGGGCTTTTATCAACTTTTTTAACAGTTTGGATGCGTTTCAAAATTCATAACCATGTTTAATTTTAATTAATATTTGTGAGTTTGGCCTATGGGACACCGTGTATGAAGATCCATGTCCATGAAATGTGTGTCGGTGAACGTTCATGCTACCTTGATACTCATAATTAATAGCTCAATTCTCTGTGTCAAAAAAAAAGGGAACATAAAATTGTATTATTGTCTTTTGGAAGAAGCATCATGATTGAAGCTAAACATGAATTCATTGGAGATCGATCAAGCTCCCCAGAGTCATATATACAATGTCTACACGATATCTACAAATCAGAAATTTATTAACACCTCTTGAATCAGCTTATGGCCAAAAATCTCCAATGGCAGCAGCAATCGCACGCTTATAAGTAGTGGAAACTAGATATGAGTCAAGCGAAAGAGAAAGTTATACCGACTCTTTAAAAGAAAATCATTCTTATAGATGCAAGATTGGCAACCCACTAGATAGAACTCTATGATAACCTTCTTTTTATTATCAGTTCTGTGATGAAGCAATTATTGACGGCAGATATTTCAAAGAAAATAACACTTATTAATACATGTCAGGGAGTTGTGCTATTTCCCACACGAAGTAATTTACCCTTACAATCTCTTAATGATAATTTTGATGTATTAAGAAGAATCTTAGCCAGCTCATCTCGAAATAATGGATATCCGACACTACAATCTTATACATAGGATACCCGAACGAAAAGGAAGTTCATTTTACTGCATGGGCAGGGCCGGGCTGATTCGAGCCAAAAAAATATGAACCCGCACACCCATCACTGCAGCCATTGATGCATGCCAAAACAGTGGGCAAATACAAACTTTTCATGAAAGTTAAAGCTAAGTTTTGGAAACTGCATCGAATTCCCTTATCTATGTAGCTGTGAGTGACAGTGTGACACAGACACAGACATAGAGAGAGAGAGAGAGGTTGCAAATTTGCAATAAGGATGGTTGGTCACTTTCTATAATCAGTCTTCTCGTACAAGACTCCAACCCTTGCCTTTTCTTCAGATTCTCTCCCTCTCTCCCTCATAAAACAAACTACAAAGCAAAAGTAAAAAAATGTAATAAATATGAAAGTTAAGAGATTCGCCTCGTGACATGTGTCCTTTATATTCTTCTATATCTTCCCTCTGAATATCCCTTTTGTCTGGTGCATGTAATTGTATTTATTGTTTATGTAGCAACGAATATTCCTCCTCTCTGTCCTTTTTTTTTTTTTTTCCTTCTCTTATTTATTTTAAGATTAAAATTGTTGAAAATCGACACCGAGGTGTGCTCTTTAGAAGATGGATAAAATAAATAGCTCAAGTTAATTGGTGGGGTTGTGCTACCGTGAGCCATGAAAATTCTTACCCTTAATCTACGCCAACCAACTAGATTATTTCATCAACTTAATTGGAAAAGCTAGCTAGGGGTATCTTGCTTGATGGTCATCCATGGTGCATGGTCTACACTTTACATGCTGAATTTGTATATTCTCTAAATGAAGTGATTTGTATATTCTCTAAATTAAGTATACTTGGATTTTTCTTCCTTCTAATATCATATTTACAAGCCCACAACAAGTGTATAATATATATCTAGACCTGCTGCATCAGTCTCGGTATGACGCAGCCTGAATATATATTTAAACTTATTATAAATGCCAGATTTTCTTTTGGATAAGTGGTGGGGGAGGAACACTTTTCAACACTAACGCACACGAGCACAAACTCATTCCATATGTGTGGAAAAGATGGTGGTTTAACCGAATTGAATCAAATTCCAATAAACAAATTGAGCATTATCTAAACAAAGGCAGCAGCTAAGTTAAACAAAATAAGTTCTTGATGTGAATGGTTCAAGGTCAATATAGATGGTCTCTGAAAAGAAAATTCTACTCCTTCTACATGTGGGTCTGTTTTTTGGATTAGGATTCTTTCTTCATCAGATATTTTATCTGAATAAATACGCTCACATGATTAGTA
This sequence comes from Citropsis articulata, assembly GCA_030449925.1. Lineage (NCBI taxonomy): Eukaryota > Viridiplantae > Streptophyta > Magnoliopsida > Sapindales > Rutaceae > Citropsis > Citropsis articulata. Next base: position 18,365,399 of record JASUUH010000121.1, on the reverse strand, counting down.
GTTAATAAATGAAAATATAATAAATAAACAAAACTTGACTGTACATAAATAAAAATGCATATATATTAAAAGATCATTCAAAGTTCACATATAATCATATCATGAGAGGATAACTTTCCTTATTTTTCGTGGTCATGATGGCTCCTGTCTTAGCGGCTTTGGCCAATCTTTGGGGCATCAAACTGCCTTTTATGTAGAGATTATTGCAGTTGATCATGCTTTCGGAAATGGTAGGATGAATCTGTGGCTGGAATGGGATTCACTATTGGTCACTCTACTGCTTTCTAATCCGTTTTGGAACCCCCCTTGGATGCTTGGGAACTATGGTTTAATTGTCATCACCTTCTTTGCTTTTCCCATACTTTTCGTGAAAACAATGCTGTGGTGGATAAGCTAGCTAACCACGGTGTGTGTTGTCATTGGTTTACTTGGTGGAGTTAGCCGCAGGTGATATTGGGCAAACTTCTCTCCAAAAGCTGCTAATGGTCTCTCTAGTTATAGGTTTCATTAATGCCTGTAAGCTCTGTACGTTGGCTTTCTCATGCATTTTTATTTGCTTTAATTGTAACGCTTCCGCACCTTTTTGTATTAACTTTATGCATTGCATGAGAGATAAGACTAATTATGTCTTCCCAAATGAGGTGTCATAATTCTATTTTAATTAATAAAACTTTCTTTCGAGGTTTACTTGAAAAAAGAAAACAACAAAATAACTTCTTAGATTGTGAAAGAAATGATATTTTATATACACATCTATCATTAGTTGATAGTTAGCTTGAAAATTTGATGAGATTGGAGATTTTTCCCATCAATGTACAAGGGAATTTCTATTTTCTGCTTAGTTGTTAAATCGAATTAGTAAAATATAAACATTTACAGTGATCATATAAATATTTAATTACCGCAGTTGGTTGGAGGTTCGGATTGAAGATGGGGCAAAAGTGGCACCTTAGCAAACAGCCTATCTACAACTTTTACCCGCCTATCACAAGTACTTTTGTTTCTTAAAATTCCAAATCTGGACCACTCACATTTCCTTAAAGGCTGAATTATTCCCTTTCATATTTGCAAAATTGGTTGCTTTTTAGCTTATTATCAAAATATATTACTAAAATTCCTTTAAGGCAACCCATTCTGTATTGTATTTGTATACGATCGTTGGTTGAATTCATATGCATTGCTTCATCTTTCTTCAGCCATCTCCAAAGAGGAAGCCACTCGGGATTTATTAAAGAAAAGTAGATAATAATGCAACTTATAGAAAGATTTAGATTGTTGTATATGAAAAATAATAGCCAATAAAAACTTTCTATAAAAAGATAATAAAAAAAAAAACAGAAGATTCTGTTGTTTTGGATTCAATTATTTGCGCAAAATCTCTCACATATATAGGAAATTATCAAAAGGATCAATGAAGAGAATCCGTTCAACTTAGCTAACTTCAATCAAAGAACGACTTTAACATGCCAATATGTAGCATTTTATGAAATATTCTTTAAGCTTTGCGGAAAGCCAATGATGGTCACATTTGTGGGTGTAAGGTTTCTCAAGAGAATAATCAATTGGTATTTTTGATTGATTAGAAACTGATTGTTCTACTAAATTCCCTATTTCATTTAGGATAGATTCCACAAAATAAGCATCCGAACATTATTTTTTCACCCATTGTTGCTAGCTGTTTTCTTTTAGTTTGCTTGAAGTCATTGGATGCTTCAATGCTTATCTCTATAATAATGTGAAAAAGACGCTGGTTAATTGATTCGCTTGTCATTGACTTTGAAAAAAATTCTATAACCCATACAAAAAAATAAAATTCGGTACATGTCATGTAATATATATATATATACTTGCATCCTCATCCAACATAATTCTAATTCATATTGGGCCACAAAATCCATGCACAAAATTTTGTTAATTGAAATGCTTAGGAGTAATCAAACTTAACAAAACCATATGTACACAATCTATCGATATTATAATGAAAAGTTCGTCTGGATCTTACTGAAATAGTTTATTTATGGCTAAGCTCATAATATATATATATATATAGAGAGTTTCAGAAGGTACTTGAATTTCATTCATAATTCTATTGGGTTAAAATTTTCGACGGAATCGTCACTCTTTTCAATTAGTTAAAGGAATTTTGACTAGAGAGATAAGAATAGGTAGTGCACATAGCATCTTGAACCACGAAAGTGGAGAATGGAATTGGAATCACTTTGGTCGGCCTCTCAAAAAAGAAAAGATCGCCATGACTTGCGAAAAAGGCTATATTTGGAGTGTTGGTGAAGACTGGAATTTTCCGGAAAAAAATTTGTTTTACAAAGCGATGCGTTGTTGACCTGTTGTTCTCTTAAGTGTCAACATTGAGTACATACATCCACTGTGGAAGCAAATTCTGCATCCAAATGTGTCACGATGTGATTGATTGAATACAAGGTATTTGTGGACTTGTTCTTTATTGGTGAATTTATCCATCTTCGTATTTGTTTCAATTGGATTTTTTTTTTCATTCAGCTTCTCGATCCTGGTCCGGTGGATATTTGTCGGTGAACCTGGCTTGCTTATGACCAAAGATACATTCATTCTTGGACTATCAAATCAATGCCTTCGGCTTGCAAGGCAAGATAAAGGCCGATTTTTCTCGGATTTGGCATGGGCTGGGTTGCTCTGGTCCTGTAAAAGAAAGCCCTGGTCTGGACAAAGTGGACCTTAACCAAGAAGCCCATCCTTCAAGCTTGCAGTACCCTAGCCACCTTCTAAGCACAGTCACATTTTTTTCCCCAAGAAAAGCGAAAACATAACTTCCGTAAATTGTGGTGTCGAAAAGTAACAGTATTGCATTAAATTTTTAAAAAATAATAAAAATATATCAGATGTTGTCGAAAATCCAGGGCATTTCCTTGAAACCAATTCAATTTAGGTAACGTTTATGCAAGAATTGTGGAGACTACATAACGTAACTAAGATGTGAATGATTAAGTGAAGCCGTTTTTTTTAAAAAAAAATTATAAAGAGAATAGGTATCATTCGAATATAAAAAATGATTAAAATTTAGATAATATTATATAAATTTAATCTAAAATCAATCTCAATATTTATTTAACTATAAATATATAAATATTAATTTCATGTAATTTGAATTATAATATACGTAGTTAAAAGAAAAGGCGTGAATAAAAAAGAGAAAAAGAAGGATCATCTGTACCGTTCGTACTGTCTTACAACGGAAAATAAGTGTTGCATGCATCATACTATTCCTAAACTGAAAATAAATAAATAAACAAACCAAAAAATATGATTCGTGGGTGTACTAAGAAGTATCGCGGCACATGCTCGAGTGCAACTCCCAAAACCGTTGCCCGTTTGTCGCATAAGTCAAAGTCAACCTCAAAGCCTGCTACACAGCTTGATGCATTGGCTTGTCCGTCTCTGTTCAGTTCTGTGTCATTGTTTCTTTCTCTTGTAGCAACTCAACTGGAATTTGGAAAAGGCAAAGGCTTACGGCAACCTTCTTCAGTTTCAGAGGTTAGTCTTCTAGAAATTGTACACTTCAATACTTTTCGCAGATGGTTAAGAAACCACCATTTAAATTCCATTACAACTCGTCCTGAACATACTCTAGAGTCCTGTCATTGTCTTTTTTATGTAATAAAAACTCTTACTTGTTCTAATTTTTGCATCCGGGTCGTTTTGATTTTTGAATTGCGGTTGGCGGTCGTTGATTTTTCTACAGGAAAGATGCCCTCTCTGCTTTCGGCTCTTTGGACTATTGTTGTAGGCTTGTGTTTGTTCTTGAACTTCGGTGCCTCATTTGAGGACAATTATGATGCTTTTGCCGATGATCCTTCAGTACTCTACACATACAATCGTTTTGCTGAGATTGAAAAGCAATGCCAGCCTTTTCTATCTTCAGCTTCTGATTTGAAACCTGATGATACTAGAGGTCTTAGACTTAAGAAGGAACTTTATTTCCATAATGGAGACTGGGAACAGCAGATTGTCCGGTCCCTGTTGATGCCATTTGATGATAGTGACACGCCAGGGGACAATTTTTCCATTAATGGTCCTTTGAAATTAGTCAACTTTGAAGTAACAGATATAAATCCTGTCCGTAAGTGGAACAAGTCTCATTGGGGTGCTTTCTTTCGGCATAACTAGAAACATTTCATTTGGTTTTGATCTAAGGCAAAAATTCTTCAAGATGCCAGGATGGTCTGTTCTGTCAATTCTATTTGAAGGGGTTTATGTTGAGAGCAATGAGAATGGAGGAGAACGATTGTTGTGTATGCTGGGAAATTCAACTTTGCCCTATAATAAATGGACTGATGATCCTTTGAATTTGGCTAAGGGCTATTTGTGTAATTATGACAACAAGCCAGTTCTTCTCCAGGATGATCAGATTTTGCTTGTTCTTCGGTTCCCTCAAAATTTTAATTTGACTAGAAGGGTGATCCTAGGAGAAATGAGAAGTTTACATGCCCAGGAAAGCTTGAAGTATTTTGATAAAGTTTGCGTAACTTCTCAGTTAAGTCACTATTTAAAGTGTGAATTTAATTCTGAACTACTCAACTCAATAACTTGCAGTCCATATGTATATCAGGAAGAATTGATGGAAGATGAAGCCATCAGCGGGTTCAATGGCTTGGACGTTTGTTATAACCTTAGATCGATTTCACACAACCTTCTTAGTGTTCTGCCACATTGGAAGTTCAAGGGCATAAATCTGTACCCTGGGAAGTTAGGATCTTTTCAGCTGGAAAAAGAAATGAAAGTTGCAAACTGGACGTACAACAATGTTATGCTCATGGTGGAGCATTTATAGTGTGAGAAGGGAACTAATGAAGATGGTGTTGGTGTTGTTAAGATGTCTGCAGTACTAAGAGCAATTCCTGCGACAGTGGATTATCATAGGCCACCAACAAGGACTGGTCTTTCAGGCATGACTTTATCTGCTGAGGGTATATGGAATCCATCAAGTGGACAGCTCTGCATGCATGGGTGCCTTGGAGTGGTTGATTCAGGACTTGAAGGATGTAATTCTCTAATTTCATTGTACTTTCCTCAAGCATATTCCATCAAGCAGAGAAGCAAGATCTATGGAAGCGTATCCAGTGAAAAAGATGAAAAAGACTCATTCTTGCCCATAATATTTGATGCAGTGGTAAGACCTGATTTGCTGGAACTTAACTACATTAAATATCTTGCCTCTTATCTGTCATACAATTACTCTAAGATTGACCTGGCTTGTGCATTAAGGAAGAGGAAGCAGCCATCTAAATTCCGTACCATCGTCAAACAATCACTCCTGAAATATCCAACAGTTGCGGATGGAGAAGACTTATTTGACAGATTATATTTTCTTTCTCATGACTTTGAAATTGACACCTTTGCAGTACCTGACACAATATCTGCTGGCCATAATTCAAAGATCTTCATTTTCATAGATGTGCTTTCACTGGGTTCTTTTCTTGGTCAGTATTCACCCTGGTTGGAAAAATCTAATCCTCCAGCTGGTGCACCAGCTAGTCCCCGCAAGAGCAAGCTCCTAAATGTGTCAATGCATCTTTCATTCACCAAAGCACGGTTTTTCCCCAGCATATCCTACAAAAATCTATCTGACCTGTACTTGGAAGGAGTTTATGACCCGCTAGTCGGCCATATGTATCTAATTGGCTGCAGAAAAGTCATGATTGAGAGTGATAGCCTTGAATGAGGCCTAGATTGTTTGATTGAAGTAAATATTGAATACCCTTCTACAACTACAGCATGGTTGATAAATCCAACCGCCAAGATCGGTATCGCAAGCCAGAGGAGAGAAGATGATCCCCTCCATTTTAGCCTGATAAGCCTTAGGACATTACCTCTTCGATATGAAAATCATTATGCTGTAACTTTCCGAAAAGCTTTTGAGGAGATTCTTTGAAATTTGATGCTTTTCATGTCAATAATCTTTATAGTAAGCCAATTTCTTCACATGAAGGATAATGGATATTCTATTCCAAATGTATCTTTGGTCTTGCTTGGTCTTCAGGGTCTTGGCTATGTCCTCCCATTGATCACTGATGCTGAGATTTTGTTCAAGTGGAAGGAGTCTGAATATTTCAAAGCTCATCCTCGGGGTCTTGAACAGCTTCATATATCTGTCGAAGTCCTCAACTACACTGCAAAAATCCTTCTATCGGCTGCGTTTCTGCTTACAGCAAAGCTTTTCCGGAAAGTCGCAGCATCTCATAAAAGATCACATGCTCGTGGACCAACAGAGAGGTGTGTTCCAAGTGAGAAGCTGGTTCTCGTGGTCACATTGATTTTCCAAAGTTTTGTGTTTCTGCTTTTGCTTTCCGTCGACAGCATGCTGATTCATCCTGGAAAAGATACTAAATCTATCAAATATGCTCCTATCCTGCGAATTTGGATGATGAAACTAGAGGAGGGTATAGGTCTTGTTCAAGATTTCTTTTTGCTTCCTCAAATTATTGGCAACTTCTTATGGCATAACCACGTGGAATCTCTTAGCAGACTGTATTATATTGGTTTCACATTAGTGAGGCTTCTTCTTCGACTCTATGACTGCATCAGAGATCCTGTGATAGATGCTGTCTTTGAGGATGTTGATTTTTGGTGCAATGAAAGTAGCCTTCTTTACCAAGATTTATGACATTGCAGCTGTTGTAGCAATGATCGTCCTTGCCATTATAGTCCATGTGCAGCAGAGTTGGAAGCACAGAAAAGTAGGTGCCCTCTGAAATCAAGGGCATTCAAGATTATGCATTTTAGAGTCAAATTGTTCTCATTGTGTCACTTGACGCCTGGGGCAGGAGTATCACAACATTTGGTTTTTCCATTTGAAATTAAATTTCTAAATTCGAATTTAATTTCCACTTTTATCTTTAATCTACCACTATTAACAATACTTTGAATAACTCAAGTGCTACTCAACACACGTCATATTTTTCAAAATAGTTACTTGCTTCTTGTTAGTTTCTCTTCTCCTTCATGGCGAAGGTTCAATTTCTTGCGGCAAAAGGCCATGACCATTTCCCTTCTAAGTTGACTCAGTTGCTTCGGCATTATTTTTCGCATTAACAAAATTAAAACTAGGATAGCATAAGTTTTCACTCTAAAGCAACATTGGATAACAAGCTAGATTTTAAATGAGACAAAACAGAAAGCTCTCTCTCATCAAAACAAACGAAACGACGCAACAACATGAGGCAAACGAAATGAAATGAAAGTGGCATCATTAATTTTGTTTATCCTCTCGCTGATTTGCGATGTCGCAATTCATCTGGCCAGTTGCAGCGTCGTCGCCATTGATATGGTCATTTGAACGGTGGCGTCGATCCACCATTTCATTAACATCGAATGCGCAACTACCGCCAAGAGATGCGGCGCCAATGGGAAGAGCCCCGAACTTTTTCTTGCAGGAAAAGGCCATGACCACTCCCCTTCTGAGTTGACTTAACTGGTTCGTCATTATTTTTAACATAAACTACTTGTAAATTACCAATTTTAAATTAATCCTACAGCTATGTTATACACCTACTAGATGAATATAAAACTTTTTAGTTGACTTCATAATCATGTTGCTATTTTTTAGTTCGATGACAAGAGCCAGCCTTGCAACTTCAGCCGGTGATTGAATTCTCTTTTTTCTAAAAAAAAAAATTTAATTTCTGTTTTTCTTTGTCAGGAAAAAAAAATCTTGAATACTCAAAAGTTATATACACATTATTTAATTCCTGTTCTTCTTCTTCTCCTTTAACCAACACATTAGTGGAATGTGATTATGGTTAAAAGTCAACCACAGTTGTTGAGTTGGAACTCGGAAGCCAATTGAATCGGCTGGCTTTATATCGATTCCGAGCTTCGTTCTAGAGGAAACTAGAGGAAAACAAGCGCAGAAAAGTGCATACAGGTCAGTGTCATTAGACATTTAATTCCTTGTAATTTAGCATAGTTGTTTAGTCATAATTCACTTGAATAGTAAAGTTTCCTTGAAGTTGCTATATTCATTTTTCTCGACAATACATATTCCAGCCTCACTTTGTTTTCCCTCGGTTTTGCTCCTTCAAATTTTGATTATTCTATCTCAGAGTCACAGTTACTATATCTATATTCTGTTGTAATTTGTAAAGCTCTGAAAAACCGTTTTCATTTTGGGACTTACCGTGCAGCAAAAAAAGGTGTCTGGGAAGGATAGTCCCTAAAGCCCAGCAATGGGGAACTTTGCCTCTTATGCTTCATTTGAGGTCTTTATCTATGGTATGGTTGCTGGTATTCTTCAGCTTTGCTACTTCATTTACAGATTTTAAAAATTGGGATGATGATCTTCCCTACGTAGTCTACAATTACAACAGATTTGCTGAGATTCAAGAGAAGTGTGGCAGTGTTCTGTCATCAGCACCCGAATTAAAACCTGATGACGACAGAAGCAGCAAAATCAAAAAGGAACTTTCTTTTGTGAATGGCGATTGGAAACAAGAGTCTGGGGGAGCACCATTGATGCCATTTGATGACAAAGAGATACATAGGAGCCCTGCAGGCCCTGGCTCTTTCTTAAAATTGGCATCTTTCTGGGTGGTTGATGTTGATCCAGTTCGCCGAGCCAGAAACATGATTAGTCTCAGTGGGATCATGGAAATAGGCATAACTGCAAGTCAGCCCTTCAGTTACAGGCCTAGTTGGTCTCCAAAGTTTCGCAAGGAGCCAGGGCTTTCTTCCATGACAATTCTTTTTGAAGGGGGTTTATATAGAATCAGAGGAGAATGGAGGCGAGCGGCTGATTTGTTTACTAGGTACTTCGATGGTGCCAAGAACTAACCAGTTTCTCCCTTCAGAGGAACTTGCAGACATGTATGGATATAAATTTGGAGAGCAGCACCAGCCTCCTTTCATTCAGGATGATCAAATTATGCTTGTTCTGCGGTACAACCAGACCTTCAGTTTGACAACTGGGAATATCACCGGTGAAATGAAAAGCTTGCATGAAAAATCAGATTTTAAGCACTTTGATGGAGTCCATTTATCTTCTCATTTGGGTCTCTGCTCAAAGTATCAGTTTGGGGCTGAAGAACTTCTATCAAAAGCTTGCAGCCCATATCCATATCAAGACAGCCTGGTAGATGAGGAGGTTACTTTGTTTAAAGGTGACAATATTTGTGATACTCTTCACCGTTACGCGTCACGAGAAATGTTTGATATTATGCCAAGTTGGAAATCTGTTGGCTCAAATGACGATGCCAATAAGTTGGGCCCTTTTATTCTCAATGGAACGGCCAAGGACGTGGATGCCAGATCTAACTACTTCAGGCTTAACGTTCAGAACTTGCGCTGTAGTCAAGGAATTGATGAAAACAACTGTAATTATGCAAGAGTTTTTGCCTTATTCAGAGTAATTCAATCATGGGAAGATGAATACACATCAGCAGATCGAACAGGTCTCTCTGGCCCCACTCTTTCAGCAGAAGGAACATGGAGATCTTCAGAAGGGCGGCTCTGCATGGTCGGCTGTCTTGGAGTTGTTGAAACAACTTCACAGAGATGCAATTCACGGATTTGCTTGCACTTCCCTCACACTTTCTCCATTATCCAGGGAACTGCAGTATTTGGGACCATAACTAGCATCAGGGACACAGATTCACAAACTCCTCTATGGTTTGAAAAGAAAACACCTCCTGACGATATAACATCACCCAAGGATTTGAAGGACCTGGGGAAGAAATGGTCATACAAGTACTCAAAGATTATGCAAGCAAAGGGTTTTCAAACAGGAAGCAAATCATCAGTCCTGGGAACCTTGTTGAGAAAATTTCTTTCGTATCCATCCCCGTATGATGGTAGCATTTCCAGTCTTTCCTTTCTTGCAGATGAGCTCTCTCACAGTGGCTGTGTTGTTCCTCATGCTACTCCCATGGCCCACATGCAAAGTACATGCGTGACAATGAGATTACACGTACTTTCTTTAGGATCAATTTTCGGACGCCACTGGCCTCGAAGTAGTGGGAGTTATCAAGAGGTTGAGCATCGAAGTGGTGGGAGTTATCAAGAGGTTGAGCAATCATCAGATTTTAATGCTGAAACGATTGAGGCTTCAGGGCATCTCAACATTTTTGGTGAGCATTTCAACAACATCTCGTTGTCTTTTGAGGGTATATACGACTTAACCGTTGGCAAGATGTATCTGGTTGGCTGCAGAGATGTTCGACTCATTCAAAAGAAGATTAAAGAGGAAATGAATCTTGAACGTGGAATGGATTGCCAGTTCCACGTCAAGATAGAGTACTCTCCCAGAAATGCACGATGGCTGAAAAATTCAGAGGTTAGAGTCTCCGTAAGTAGCAAAAGGAGCAAGGAAGATACTCTCTATTTTAGTCCTGTCAGTCTCAAGGCTAATCAAATTCATTACGATAAGCAATTAACAGACATGATTCTTCAAAAAACTTTAAAGAAGATACTTAGGGTGCTCTTGCTGATGATGGCAATTGTTTGCACTAGAAGCCAGTTGCAATATATCAACAATTTTGTTGATCCCATTTCTTATATATCTCTGGTTATGATTTACATCCCTGCTGTTGATTATATCTGTCCAATGATCAGCAATGGAGAAATATTTTTCAGATGGGAGTCGCTTCAAGCCCATAGCTACCAAACATATGAGACGATGAATTATGAACGATTCCGTGTCCTTGGCTATGTCGTTAAGGTTCTTTCTTTTTTTGCACTTTGGCTGACTTCCAATCTTGGTAAAAAAGTATCTGCAGCTCGTGTTGGACAAATGGGTCATGGTCTCAAACAACAGAGCCGATTGCCAAATGAGAAGAAAATTTTCTTCATAACTTTTGCTGTTCTTATCATTGGATTTCTTGTTACACACATTATTCGTGAAATGAACGCAGTTGAAACGGTGCCTGCGCCCGACAAGTTCGTAAACGAAAGAAGTAAGTTGCTCGAGTGGCTGAAAGAGGTAGATGCTTATCATCTTCTGGTTCCAGATTTCTTTTTCCTTCCTCAGATTGTTGGTAACGTTCTCTGGGGGAATAAAGGTAAACCTCTGAGGAAATTTTACTACATGGGCTTTACATGTTTGAGGGTCCTATTGCATATTTATGACTACGTAAGAGATCCAGTGCAGCTTGAAAACTACTATGGTGGCTTTGACTGTCAGAAAAAAAGCTTAGAATTAAATTGCAAGTTTGGTAACATTGCCGTGGCAGTTATTGCGATTCTACTTGCTATGACAGTATACAAGCAGCAGAAAAGTAACCCCCAGGAAGGCACGGCAGAAGAGCACAACGATGATGCCCTCAAGCCTGAACTGTATCAGAGTTTGCTTGCTTAATTAATTGTATTCTTGCTTTTGGACCATTGTGCTGCAAATTTCTCTACTAATAATTAGAGATGCTTGGCTTTCTAGCTCTTTCACAAATTCGGGATTTGTATGGAATGCCTCTTTTATGTTTATGAATAAATAACACTTTCCCTCATATTGGTCTGTCATGATGTAATTAATCTATTTCAATCATTTTCATCTACTTAATTCGTTGGTAGAAATAAAAATATTGCCACCAGTTAACTAGTGCTCTTCTCAGCTGCCTCGCATACTGGGATTTGTAAACCCCGAAACGGTCAAACTACGTCAGATCCAGCTAACCTAATTAGTTAGCGACGTCAGCATCTCTAACCAACTTTCCCGCCCAAATAAAAACTATTTCCCGGACTAAAGTAAATACCCTCCTGAGATTTAGCAGATTGATTATTTACACTGTTAAACATTTGAACCGTACTCAAACAGTGAGCTTTGATTTTATAAATTACATTTTTGTTTATAATTTATTATTAATAAATCATCAATGCCGCCTTAAAAGTGTTCAAGAATAGCCAACCAAGCCACAAGTCTCACAGACCCCGAAAACTTCAATTCTTGGTTGATGTTTGTTTAATTCGAATTTGTGATTTGATTTTTTAACTTTTTTTTATTACTATGTTACTTTATTAAAGTGTTTAATTTGATCTATATATATATTCTTATTCTGTCAAAATAATTTTTTTAAAATTGAGTCCTGTTTTGATAAATGCATTGTGTTAGTATAATTCGATGGTAGTATTTCATTGCGTCGTCTTAGTGATGGCTTAGTGAGACTTGACCGTCGTCTTAGTGTCTTTTCAGTTAGGCTTTTGACTGTGTGAACCCACTCTTACTGGTATAATCATGAATTTTTTATTTTTCTCCAAGTAAGTCACATATATCTGTGTCTTAAAAATTAGCGTCTTGGCGTCTTTTATTTAAGCCGTCTTTGTGTCTTTTAGATCCATTATTATTAAATATAATAATAATAATAATAAATTCATAATCATACTAATTTTTATTAAAAGAGCAATTAATATTTTATTATCAGTTTATCATAATTTCACAATTATATATTTAAATTTAAAATAACCAATTATTCATAACACAACAATACATAAATTTAATTAAATTTAATTTCATAGATCATAAATTCATAATAATGATTAATTAAAAGTAAAAATACAATCCTCAAATAATAATTACAATAAGTCATAACTCATAACTCATAACTACGAGATATCATTTTTAATTTATCATAAATATATTTCGTTCATAATAATTTTTTTGTATAAATATGAAAAATATTTCATTCACAAATTAAACAAATCTCTATTAAATATTAACTAAGTTATGATTTAATATTAATATGAAAAATATTTCATATGAATACTTTTTTATTATTAAAGTTGTAAATTTTATGATATTTATAATTTTATTTATTAAAATCATGATATTTATTATTTATTTAATACATTATAAACATAAAAAATTAATTAAATAAAAATCATAAGTAAAATTAAATATTATAAATAAAATTATTTATTTAATAAATATCATAAATAAAATTATGATTTTATTTATTAAAATAATGATATTTACTTATTCATTTAATAAATTATAAACATAAAAAATTAGAATATTTATTTAAACTAAGATTTAAATTCATGTTTAAAAGTCTATGCTAAAAAATATATTAAAAATTTAATTTCAAAATATTTTACTTTAATTTCATAACATTTTATATTTCAAGATATTTTTTACTAAATGTAACAAAGGTCATTGTCATGCTACTGCTTTACCATCTCTAATCAAAGGTCACAAGATTCTTTAAAACCACCTAATTCAAGGCAGAAGCACCGGTTTCCCAGACGTACACCGAAACGCGTGCATGTCAGGTCGCTGTGATCTCTAAACACCAAGCCATGCCCGTACATTACGCCGCTTCCTACCTACTCATTTCCCATCGCGTCACCGGCCCATTGGCCATCTCTAACGCATAACCAGTTGCGTTAAGGTAAACACTGTTAAATAAAATTAATTAAAAAGAAGTGACTTGTTGATAGCTCCTGTTAAGTGTCTTTTAAATAATGATAAGAGTTTATGCAAATTGATTTATAATTTTTTACACAAATTTATACAAAAAATAACTCCAATATTCAAGTCATAGCTCCCACGATTGAGATTTGACGAGAAAAAAATAATAATAAAATCAGAGGCATTTGATAATAACAGCACCAATTTTAATCAGAATTTTAAATTTAAAACCTAATAGCAATAGACAGAGTTCAATAGAGCCTCTATAAATTAATATTGTGGGCACCATATAAAATCTATTATTTAAAGAAGATATTAAATAATCAATAAAATAATTTATCAGTTTATAGAGTTATTTATGATTCAATTACCATACATTTAATAACTAAACATTCACTGTATTTTGCCAACACTGAATATGAATTAAACTATATATTCAATTATTCAAAATAATAAATACATTGTACATGTCTACTTAACTAAATAAAATTCATGTTACATTAAAATTTAAGAAAAAAACAAGTATCAATAAAATCATTATTAATTTATGATTCGAATGGAACCACAAAATTATATAAGATTTTTTCAAAAAAGTATTATCTAATTATTTTATCTAAATTATTAACTTAGTCCATTAGCTTAAGTCGGAACTATAAAAATATATTATATAATTAAAATTATTAATTTATCCAGTATTAATTTATAGAGATCATCTGTAAGAAGGTATTAAATTCTGTGGTGGTCACGATTCAACAGTGTCTTGCAGCAAAAGTCTATAACTGGAATAACCCTCCAAGTTGACTTAATTGCTCCAGCTATATAGTCTTGATAAACTACTTGTAAATTACCAAATTTAAAATTACTCAACGGCCATGCGTGGTGTACACCTAGCTACCGGATGAATACAATACTCTTTCGTTGACTTCACAATCACGCTGCCACCATTTGGTTCGGCGACAGAGTCAACCTTGTAACATCAGCCATTTGATTGAATTTCTTTGATCGTGCTCTTGATGCTCAATGTCGAAAAGGCTCTTGATTGCGCAGAAAAGTTTTTACAGGCCCATCTTAAACTTTGAATCTTTCTGCATAGCCGTTTATCCGTTGTGAACTAAAACAATAAATTCCTGCATCATATTTGTTTTTAACTTGCTTTTGCTACTTCAATTTTCAACATTTCTCTGTCATACTTGCTTCAATTTTCAATGGGAACTTTGCCTCTTATGCTTCCTTTGAGGTCATCATGCATGGTATGGTTGCTGGTCTTCTTCAGCCTCGCTACTTCATTTAAAGCTTTTGCTAAGTGGGGTGATCCCTCCGTAGTCTACACTTACCACCGCTTTGCTGAGATTCAAGAGAAGTGTGGACCTGTCCTGTCATCAGCATCCGAATTAAAACCTGATGATGATCGAAGCAGCAGAATTAAAAAGGAACTTTCTTTTGTGAATGGCGATTGGGAACAGGAGCCTGGGGGAGCACCATTGATGCTATTTGTTGACAAAGAGAAGCACAGGAGCCCTGCAGGCCCTGGCTCTTTCTTAAAATTGGCGTCTTTCTGGGTTGTTGATGTTGATCCAGTTCGCCGAGCCAGAAACATGGTTAGTGTCAGTGGGATAATAAAAATGGGCATAACTGAACGCCAGCCCTTCAGTTACAGGCCTGGCTGGGCACCAAAGTTCCGCAAGGATCCAGGGTTCTCTTCCATGACAATTCTTTTTGAAGGGTTTTATATAGAATCAGAGGAGAATGGAGGCGAGCGGCTGATTTGCTTGTTAGGTACTTCAATGATGCCTACAACTACAACTAATCAGTTTAATGCTTCACATGAGCGAGTAGCTGCAGATGTATATGGAGATAAACATGAAGACCGGCACCAGCCTCCTCTTGTTCAAGATGATCAAATTATGCTTGTTTTGAGGTACAGCAAAACCTTCAGTTTGATGACTGGAAATATCAGTGGAGAAATGAAAAGCTTGCATGAAAGATCAGACTTCAGGTATTTTGATAGAGTCCATTTATCTTCTCACTTGGATCTCCACTCAAAGTATCAGTTTGGGGCTGAAGAACTTGTGCCGAAAGCTTGCAGCCCATATCCGCATCAAGACAGCCTGGTGGACGAGAAAGTTGTTTTGTTTAAAGATGATAGTATCTGTAAAACTCTTCAGCGTTTGGTGTCCAATGGGATGTTTGATATTGTACACAGCTGGACATCTGTTGGCTCAAATGATGATGCAAATAGGTTTGGCCCTTTTGTTCTCAGCGGAATGTCCAAGGACAACAGCGGTGGATCTAACAACTTCAGACTTTATGTTCAGAACTTGCACTGTGATCCAGGAATTGATGAAAGCAACATCGAAACTGCAAGAGTTTTTGCCTTGTTCAGACTAATTCATTCCTGGGAAGATGGATACACATCAGCGAGTCGAACAGGTCTTTCTGGTCTTACTCTTTCTGCAGAAGGGATGTGGAGATCTTCGGAAGGACAGCTCTGTATGATCGGCTGTCTTGGAGTTGTTGGTACAACTTCAGAGAGATGTAATTCACGGATCTGCTTGTACTTCCCTCTCACTTTCACCATTACTCAGAGAACTGCGGTCTTTGGGACCATCACCAGCCTTAATGATAAAGATTCACGCACTCGTTTGTGGCTTGAGAAGGTAAAACGTCCTGACCTTATAATAGAAGGCGGTTATAAGTGGAACCCGGAGTTAAAATGGTCTTACTAGTACTCGAAGATTACGCAAGCAAAGGCTTTTCAAGCAAGAAGTAAACCATCCGTCCTGGCAAAGTTATTTCTTCAGTATCCATACCCATATGATGGTAGCATTTCCAGTCTTTCTTTTCTGGCAGATGAGCTCACTCTCTTTACATCTGCTGTCCCATGTGCTTTTCCCAAGGCCCAAGGGCAAAGGAGTAGTGTGACATTACGGGTACTCTCTTCAGGCCCACTTTTAGGACGCTACAGTCTTCGAAGAAGTGCTAGCTACCAGGTGATTGAGCAATCATCTGATTTTAGTGCTGAAATGATTGAAACCTCGGGGCATCTTAGCATTACAGGCGAACACTTCAACAACATTTCACTGTCCTTTGAGGGTATATATGATTCAACTGTTGGCAAGATGTATCTGGTTGCCTGTAGAGATGTTCGAAATATTCAAAAGAACTTCGAAGAAGAAGCGAACCTTGAACGTGGAATGGATTGCCAGTTTGAAGTCAAGGTAGAGTACCCTCCCAAGGATACACGGTGGCTGAAAAATCCAGATATTAGAATCTCTGTCTGCAGCAAAAGGAGCAAGGATGATCCCCTCTATTTTGAACCAGTCAACCTCAAGAGTGATCCAATTTATTACAATCAGCAGCACGCAGATGTGATTTTGAGGAAAACTTTTGAGGACATACTTAAGCTGCTTATGCTGGCAATGGCTTCTGTGTGCACTCGAAGCCAATTGCATTATATCAACAATGCTGTTGATCCTATTGCTTATATATC
This sequence comes from Citropsis articulata, assembly GCA_030449925.1. NCBI lineage: Eukaryota > Viridiplantae > Streptophyta > Magnoliopsida > Sapindales > Rutaceae > Citropsis > Citropsis articulata. The sequence continues at coordinate 18,348,525 of JASUUH010000121.1, read as the reverse complement.
TCGAGCTATGATTTACATCCCGGCTTTAGATTACATCAGTCCGCTGATCGGCACAGGAGAAATTTTCTTCAAATGGAAGGTCTTTGAATCTAATGGCTCAAAATATGATTTCCGAGGATATGAGAGGTTCCAGGTACTCGCCTACATAATCAAGGTTCTTTCCCTGTATACACTTCTGCTTACGTTCAGTCTTGGTAAGAAAGTTTCCGAATCTCATACCAGAGAAATAGCCCAGGGTCAAAAACAACAGAGGCGATTACCAAATGAGAAGAGAGTTATTCTTATTACTTCTGCAATTCTCGTCATTGGATTTCTCGTTACACAAGTTATCCGTGGAATGATCGCTGTTGAAACGATGTCGCTGCCTGACGAGTTTGTACATGAAAGAAATAGGATACTCGAATGGCTGAAAGAGATAGATGGTTATCTCCTTGTGGTTCCAGATTTATTTTTACTTCCTCAGGTTGTTGCTAACACCTTCTGGCGGAATAAAGGCACGCCTCTAAGGAAATTTTACTACATGGGCTTGACAAGTTTGAGGGTCTTATTGCATGTTTATGACTACATCAGAGATCCAGTGCCTGATTACAGCTTTGGTGTCTATTTGCATTATCCATACTCAAACTTGGATTTGTATTCCAAGCTTGGTAACATTGTCGTAGCAGTTATTGTAATTATACTTGCCTTGATTGTGTACAAGCAGCAGAAAAGCAACCATCGTGAATTAAACCGGGACGTAAGGGTAGAAGGAGCACAAGCACAAGGAAGCTGCCATCAAGCCTGAAGTGTACGAGAGTTTGCTATCTTAAATATATTTTCACCTTTGAACGAACCCTTGTCCATGTTTGTTTGAATTTTTTAAAAAAAACTGTCAGTTGACACTTCTGTGATTGCATCATGATGTAACATATAATTTTTCAAAAATGATTACAAATTGTATGCGTTTGCCGGGAGTCGAACCCGGGTCTATTGCTTGGAAGGCAATTATCCTAACCGTTGGACTACAAACGCTGGTGATTTGTTTCGGAGAATTTATAGGATATATTCCGTCATCATCTTTGCCCCCAGACCACATCCTCATCGATGGAGCTATGGAGGCAATGACCGACCATGAATCCACTCACGGTCATTGCCGATTTTCCGTAAGACCCCATCAAGAAACTGCTGCCTTATTTGAGTTAGAATTTGCAGAGAATTTCTCTTGGTGGAGGTGGTATGCTTTCATATACCCTATTTTATGGAGCTCGTATGGAAATGGCAGTATAGCATGTTGATAAAACTTTAGAAAGCAATTTTTTTTTTTAAACCTACTAGGGACATGTCCACGCGCTAACACCAACTTTAGTGGACGGCTCAGATGCATTTGGTAAAAATCAAATCCCGGTTGGCCGGTGGCGGTTGTACAAATCATTTAAAATGATTTTACTTGTTAACCGTTGATGTTACCGCCAAGAGAGGAAAAGGGCAAATTCCGTTAAAATTAAATGACGAAAATAACCTTTCTGCTTTATGCGGCTAATTTTGCCTGGCTATTCTATCTTGCTCTCGTCTGGTTTGCTCCTGAACAGCATCCATGGCTTCTATTACTTTTACCACCACACCTAACCCAAAACTCTCTCATACGAAACCCCAAAAGCCTCTCAAACTATCGCAAACCCATTTCACAAAACTCCGTGAAAGTGACAACAATTATGAATCTTTGTACAAATCTTATTTTCACCAAATATCCTCTCTATCTAAAGAAAAACAAATTCGAGAAGCCGTTGATTTGCTCACCGAAATGAAGTGTCGAAATTTCCAAATTGGACCCGAAATCTACGGTGAACTCCTCCAGGGGTGTGTATACAAGCGGGATATATACACCGGTCAGCAAATTCATGCTAGAATTCTCAAAAATGGTGATTTCTTTGCAAGAAATGAGTACGTTGAGACTAAATTGGTTGTTTTCTATGCAAAATGTGATGCTTTGGATGTTGCTAGTCGTCTGTTTTGCAGATTAAGAGTAAAGAATGTGTTCTCATGGGCTGCTATTATTGGATTAAATTGTAGGATAGGACTTAGTGAAAAGGCTTTGATTGGTTTTGTTGAAATGCAAGAAGATGGGGTTTCACCTGATAATTTTGTTTTGCCTAATGTGTTAAAGGCTTGTGGTGCTTTGGGGTGGATTGGATTTGGGAGAGTGGTTCATGGGTATGTGTTGAAAGTGGGTTTTGATGGGTGTGTGTTCGTTGCAAGTAGTTTGATAGATATGTATGGCAAATGTGGGGTTTTGGAAGAGGCAAGGAAGGTTTTTGAAGGTATGATTGCGAGGAATGTGGTTGCTTGGAATTCAATGATTGTGGGTTATGTCCAAAATGGGTTGAATGAGGAAGCAATCAGGATGTTTTACGATATGACAATGGAAGGTGTTGAGCCTACTCGAGTTTCTGTAACAAGTCTTTTATCGGCTTCAGCCAATTTAGATGCACTTGACGAGGGTAAGCAGGCGCATGCTGTTGCAGTTATAAATGGTATGGAATTAGATAACGTTTTAGGTAGTTCTATCATAAACTTTTATTCCAAAGTTGGTTTGCTCGAGGATGCTGAGGTAGTTTTTAGTAGAATGAATGAGAGAGATATAGTGACATGGAATCTGCTCATTGCTAGTTATGTGCAAAGAGGACAGGTTGAGAAGGCACTCAATACATGTCGTCTGATGAGATCTGAATATCTGAGATTCGACTGTGTGACTTTAGCATCCATATTGGCAGCAGCAGCTGATACAAGAAATATAAAACTAGGTAAAGAGGGGCACGGTTATTGTATTAGAAACAACTTTCAGTCTGATGTGGTTGTTGCAAGTAGCATTGTAGATATGTACGCCAAGTGTGAGAGAATTGACAATGCAAAACAGATTTTTAACTCCATCATACTCAGAGATGTAGTATTGTGGAATACGCTATTGGCAGCTTATGCAGACTTGGGGCTTAGTGGTGAGGCCTTGAGATTGTTCTGTCAGATGCAGTTAGAGGGCATATCACCAAATATAATATCATGGAATTCTGTGATTTTGGGATTCCTTAGAAATGGCCAGATGAATGAGGCTAAGGATATGTTCTTGCAAATGCAGTCTCTTGGCGTCCAACCAAACCTAATCACTTGGACAACTCTTATTTCTGGGCTGGCTCAGAACAGCTGTGGAAATGAGGCAATTCTGTTTTTCCAGGAAATGCTAGAAACTGGGATTAAACCCAGTGCCACTACCATCACTTGCGCACTCTCAGCTTGCACCAATGTAGCATCTTTACAGAATGGAAAGGCCATTCATGGGTATCTCATTAGGCATGATCTTTGCTTGCTGACTCCAATTGTTACTTCTCTAGTGGACATGTATGCTAAATGTGGAAACATACATCAAGCAAAGAGGGTGTTTGATATTAGCCCAAGTAAGAAATTGCCTGTTTATAATGCAATGATATCTGGTTATGCAATGCATGGTCTAGCTGCAGAAGCTCTGGCATTATTTAAGAATTTGCAGCAGAAAGGTATGGATCCAGATAGCATAACCTTTACTAATAGCTTGAACGCATGCAGCCATGCTGGGCTGGTAAACGAAGGTTTGGAGCTTTTTGTTGGCATGGTCTCTGATCACCAGGTCAAGCCAAGTATGGAGCATTTTGGATGTGTGGTTAATCTTCTTTCTTGGTGTGGTAACCTTGATGAAGCATTAAGGGTCATTCTCACAATGCCATGTGATCCAGATGCACATATAATAGGATCACTGCTTAGCACTTGTGTTAAAAACAATGAGACTGAGCTAGCAGAATACTTATCTGAACATCTATTACAATTGGAACCAGATAATCCAGGAAACTATGTGGCTCTGTCAAATGCATATGCAGCTTCTGGAAGGTGGAGTGAGGCTTCAAAAGTGAGAGACATAATGAAAGAAAAGGGCTTGAGGAAGAATCCTGGATGCAGCTGGATTCAAATTGGAGAAGAACTTCATGTATTTGTTGCCTGCGATAGATCACATCCAAAAACGGAGAAAATTTATGCAACATTGGCTTTATTGGAAATGCATGGACGTTTGGTTTCTGAAGTTTTCTGCTCTTGAGCACGAAATTTTTCATATGCACTGATGTGAAGAATTTTTAAGAGCTCCAACAGATGGGCATGCTGTCTTTGTAAAAAGACTACAGAGTGCAGACAACTCAAGGGAACTGCACCATAAAGGATTAACATTTTGTTTGTCATATTGACTACCTGAATATGAAACCAAGCTCTGATAAGAAGGAAAAATCAAATTTAAGATAGATTTGGAAGGATAAGAGGAGAAAGTTAAAAGCTAACTATTGTGAGATCATCTTGCAATCTTCTGGCATTACTCATGACTGTAACCTTCATTTGAGAAGCTGGAAGCAAAGACTGTAATAGTTGGATCAAATGGCAGGATCTCTCCCACTGTATCCAGACTGTGCTTTCCCTGAGTTGGAATTAAACAACGGCCATCAGTCTTCCTTGCTGCGACATTCCCAGACACTATTTTGTTGTCAGTGATCCACAAAAGCATAACTATTAACCACGAGCAAATATGTTGTCCTCGAAGTATGCATTCAAAATGATACTCAATGCTACAATCGTACATAACTGAAAATAGTGCTCCAGAAATTTTGAATATATCAAAGCACTCTTTGCTGCCGCTGCGCTTTGTTTCCATTATGTTATGCTGCTGGTGCTGGCTGCTCGTTTTCTAGTTTGTTCTCCCCCCCTTTTGTAACGGATAAAATTGCCCATTCATCCAAAGACAGATAACACAAGTTTCAAGGCTTTTTCCTAGCCTATAGACGACTAATTTGACATGCTAAAATATCTCATCGTTTAAATTGGATTCCTTTGCCTACTGAACTGAATGCACTTTTGATGGTTATTTACTTAACTAATAATCTACAGATTAGTTCATAAATATCATCAGAACTTTCAATCAACTTTAGAGAATGTAATACCAGGGTATACAATAGCTGTCCAATCTATATGGATTTGCCTTGCTGTTAACAAAATGCTTTGTTTCAAATGCAGGATACCTCTCCAAGTTCTTACTGACAAACAAGAAGAAGAAGTAATATGAAGGAAACATTCGGTTCTCAGAAGTTGGAGCCCGAAAATTCAGTTTTATTTTTAATCAAATGATTACAGAACCGATCACATTATCATAATATTCAGGTATCCAACTGAAGTTCTGTTCTCCTATTTCAATTTAGTTCGTAGAATTTTACTTTTTTGGATATGGGAAAAGTGTAGATAATGTGAATAATAATTTATGGGGACCATATCAATTTGTTATTGTGGTTGTGGTTGTTGTTACAAGAGAATAGTTGGAGATCTACAAGTCATGAAATAAACCATCTTTTCTGCCACATCCACTGGCAATGAATGTGATCAGTTCAATCATATCTGTCAACTGTGCTTAGAAATTCATTTTAAAGCTATAACTTGCTGGAACAAGAAAATAAAAAGGCTCAATAAAATCAGGACGATGACATTTAGGGAACAAAACTAACTTTTATCCTGTTTTGTGGAAATTATCCGATATAGGACAACCAAAGGTACCCAATTTTATGGAGAAAATAATTATTTAAGACAAGTATAGTAATATTGTTGATGCGAATTTATTAACAACAGATCTCCTCCTCGCGATCAACCAAATTCTACTTCTGCCTCTTCGTTAGATTCTCTATCTCGGCGGCGAAATGTCCCTTCTTCTTTCTGCTGTAGTCTGGGTCAGTCTGTGGGGCGGTTTCCGTAAACCCTCCGACGCTCAAGTCCGATTTGGGTTTGAAACCGTTCTACCTCCAATGGTTTTGAATCAAATAAACGAATGCTCAAAAAGATAAGAATCTCCTTAGATCTTTTGTATTTTGTTGTCCATTTTACCTTTGATTCTTATTTATAGCACGCGGATTCGATTTGACTCTTCACGTTTTCCACTTTCCGCTTAGCGCCATGGGTGTAGCGGTTGGTGGCAGACGCGATTTAGAGGTTCGTGCACAGGTTCGGTGGGGGTCGTGTGACAGCCTCGCGGCTGGATCTTACCGATATCGTTACGTAGTTGTTGTGGAGTGAATCTGCTCGCTCCCGAAATGACCGTTCGATCTTGAGTAGGAGATCTCGCCAGGCATCCCGGTGAAGAATCTTTGATGGGAAGACGGATATCTCGTGGAGAATAGTCGGCGAGAACTTTGAGGCGGTGCCCGGATCTTCAGTAGGCGAGGAATTTCGTGGGGCGGCGGTCGTTACTCATCCACACTGGGTCCCCGGTTTACGGTATTTGTGTAGACTAATACTAGAAACTTGTACTTCTCGCCCGGATGCAATCTGCTTGTCGAGATGGCGTGTGGCGGCCCCGATATAATCTATCTGTGAGATAGCGTGTAGCCCTTCTTGATGGCCGATCATCTCCTCAAGAGTTGTGCCACAATTAAATCTTTGGTGAGTGGCACTAATCTATCCATTCGTTTGAATTTTAAAGCGGATTCTGAGTCCCTGGACGTCGTCTGTTATAAAGAGTGCCACTCGTTTGGGAGCCGTGATTACCCTAAATTGAACTTCTCTTTTTTTTGGAATTTTTTCGCCCAACTCTTGTCGAATACATGTGATCTTCTGCGCTCGCAGTGCTCATTTTCCCTCTTTCGACGATTCTGTTTGTCTTCTTCTTCGTTTCGTTTTCCTTGGGCGGCGTTGTGAGTAGAGTGTTTGAGATGTCGAGGGGAAAGAAAAATAATTGAGATTGATGATGGTCCATTCACGAGATGTTTGTGCGTCTTCTCCCATTTCCGGGTTCCTTTAGGATTATGACGACCACGTGGTAGTAGTAGTAGTCTTAGGTAACTTCCTCCTTGTGGTGGTAGTAATGGGAATCTTCGTGTTCGGATACTCTTGGTGAGGAGTCGAGTGAGAGTGCGGTGGCGTCCTCGCCGGGAGAGAGACCAGAGAAAAAGAGATTAGGTAGTAGAAACCCGGTGACGGTATGCTATAGACAATATGGTTAGCTCGACCACAGTAGAAGACCTCGAGGAGCTTGGTTGATGCAGTATTCCCAGGATACCTCCGATTCGGAAAAAGGACACCTGGCGACCTCCCGGGAGGGTACGTTATTATTAGTTAGTTTTAAGCTCGGAATGTGACTTCGGTTGGAGCCATATTTTGTTCTACCGGTGGATTAAGCTCTGGTCGAACAATCCCAATGGATGGAGATTGCTTTCGGTTTGTTTGTCTTGTGGAAAAATGTGGTCAAAGCGAGCCTATCGATGAGGTTAAGTATCATACCTTGAAGTCGAGGATTGGTATTATTTCGTCTCGGCTGAAACCTTTAAAGGACCTTCCGGCGGTGGTGGGAAATGGAAAGACAAATTCTTTCTTGAGCCCTTGGGGTCAGTGGCGAGATTGATGGGAGGAGGTTTATGTTCCTTCGTTTCGTAGTCCCAGTTCCCTTTGTTTTGGATGTTTTGTATCTCGCTCATCCTTCTTCTTCTCTCTTTTTTTTTTATATATCTCGTTTGTGACACGATTCTTTGTTGATGCGGGTTGGGGTGAGTTACAATATCGGCCGTACTCGTCCGGGGGTGTTAATTAAATCCTGCGTCTGTGACACTTATCCCTCATAACCGTCCAGCCTCTCCATGTGGTGAGGTCATGGAAGATGATGTGATTGGGCATATGAATAAGCGTCGTCGTGTGGCTCGGTAAGGAGGTCAAAGTGCCCCATAAACGAATCAATGTAGTGGAGAAGGCGCTCCCACAATATTGCCTTCTCGACCTTGGTGTGAGGCGTAGCCGATGGTGGACCTCTCTCGAGAAGGACTGTGAGCACCATGACCGACGAGTTGGCCTTATATGAGTGAACTCGCCAGTGGTAGCCAAAAAGGATTTGGAGAAGTTTGAAGGAACATTGGCGGTGTCACAGTTTGTCTTTCCATTTGGGTTTTGACCACTTCTATAAGGCCAAAGTCGGTCGTTATGGTAAAATGAAAGATGATATTCGGGAGAAGCGTCTTGATGAAGGCGGGAAGCCGGCGTCTTAATGTTGAGAATTTGAAGGCGGGTGGAACAATCTTCTTTCTCGAGCGGTATTACCGCGAAGATGAGGTGAAGGGCGAAAGATGACTTGGAGACTGGAACATTCACGAGGCTCGGTCGCTCGTCCGCTCACGAGGACAAGGAAGGCGACATTCGGTATGGCGGGGCTGCGGTATTCTTATCGATCATGGCATTTAGAAAGCAACATCCGGACTCAAAATGGATCACTGGTGTTGCCAAACACAGAGCAAGCGAAAGTCTTGAAGGGCGGGCGGGCGAGCCGGGGCGAGGGCCGAATGCGTGAAGCGATTTCTCTCCTCATTACACCAAAGTGTGAGGTCAACACTCTCCCAGGGGCTCTGGCGAGACCCCGCGCTCCACCAACAAAACCAGTGAGAACGCTGCTAATCTTTCATCTTAGATATATCCTAGGTTTCTCAGGATTTGTAATGTCTTGCATTGTGTCGCTAGCACTTTTCGTAATTTCAGTTTTGTTTGACGTTTGTGTTTCCTTCAAACAAATACTTTTATAAATATTTTTGATTTTTCGAGAATTTTCATACGATCGAGCACGTCGCAATCGATTTGTTGTCTTATCAAATAATAGGCTTTGGGACATTGAACCTCATTCTTTAAGAATATTTAGGTGAACTCGGAGTTTGCTCTTTAAGTGGTCAGATCCCGAGACACTTCTGTCTCATCGCGATTTGAGACATTAGTCTCATGCAGAATAATTTGAAATTTGGATTCCGCCGCCTTTTCCGGTTGAAGATCATGGCACGCCGTGTCTACTTGACGACTTTGAGACATCGAGCCTTGCGTACCTTAGAATATCTTGGGAGACTTTGTCTGCTCGCCTTTGTGGTCGGCCATCCGCAGCTTGGCCGTGTCTCATCATCGCTTTGAGACCTTCCTTTAGAATATTTGGGTGAACTAGTCTGCCTTTGTGGTCAAAGATCACAGCACGCTTCGTGTCTCTCCATCGAGCAGGATTTGAGACATTGAGTCTCGTGCATGCCTTAGAATAATTTTGGGAAATTTGGATTCTGCTCGCCTTTTCCTGGTTGAGCAGATCCCACGCCTGTGTCGCCATCGAGCTTTGAGGCATTGAGCCTTGTCATGCAGAACTTTAGTAAGCTTCGCGCCATCTCGGATCTTGGCAAGCTTGGGCATCCGCCTGAGAACTTTGACATTGAGCCTTCTCTGCCTTAGAATAATTTTCATAAACTTGGATCTCTGGTGGCGGTCACTGCAACCGTGCCTCGCCGTAGAGCGGGCTTTAAGGCGTTAAGCCTTGCTTTTAGAACTTTCGTGCTTGGAGTCTGCCGTCTCCGGTCGGATCTTGTAACAGCGTCTCGCCATACAGGCTTTGAGACATTGCCTTCCTTGCCTTAGAATAATTTTCATAAACTTGGATCTCTCGCCTTAAATAATGGCGGTCTGTGACTTGGCCGTGCCTCGCCATGAAGCGGGCTTTAAGACGTTAAGCCTTGTGCCTTAGAACTTTCATGACATCATTCATAACTCATCACAACTTTCATTAATTATCTAGCTTGTCTTTATCGATTAATATAAGCGGAAAAATGTGATTAGACATAGATTGACTTGACTCACTATTGCATTTATTGGAAATATTTCTTGAGGTGGGCTCGTCCATGGTCGCTTCATTTCAAATCCATACACGAGCGAGTTTATAAGCCCCGGTTTCTCTCGGATATCCTGAGGTGATTTCATCGTCTCTGGCGGCGTAGAATAGCGACTCGATTCTGGTTTCCTCATCACTAACTATTCCATTCACCCGATACTTGGGCCAAGTAATGGGTAGAATATCTTGCTTGATCTCGAAGGCGGAAAATCACTTGATAAGGGCTCTCGCTCAACAACAACGAAATCCATCATAGTTTTCTGACGGACCCGAGCCGATTGTGAAGGGTAGTACGACCACCATAGGGTTCGACCTCCTCCAAACCCCTTTGAAGTGTTGGTGTGTTCTATCTTGATTGCTATTCCCATTTCCTCCAACGTGGATTTAAAGAGGACATCAACCGAGCTCCCGTGTGAGATTCTATCGAACCTCTTACTAGTGATGGTGGCGATAACAATGCATCCTCGTGAGGATACAATCCCTTCCCGTCTTCGTCAGTCCATTATCGGCTTGCACGGTTCGCCCGCTTTGCCACGGGTATTAAAGAATACCTCGGCGGTCATCGACATCTGGCATAATTCTTCCGGATGCTTTGAATCTCCAAAAGTTGGCCTCCAATAACCCTCACGATAGGCTATTCATTTCCCATACTTATGTCCCTACGCGTGATTTCGGTGATGCAGTGCTCATCTATAAATTCGTCCGGATACCGATTCACTAAATCCTCCACGATTCGCAAGTCTCGACATTTACGCGTTGTATGTGCGTGAAATTCAAAATCGTCCCCTCTCTCTCTGGGTAATTTGGTCATTGGTGTAGGAATCTGAGACCACGGTCACGATCGCCGATCACTTCATCCAACGAGCGCGTCTGCCTAACTGGTCTGGTCGATCATCTGCGCTTCTTTCTCTCTGGTTGTTTTGACCGGGAGGTGGGGCGCAGTCTGCTCGTTCTACCAAGCTGCGCTTATCGGTTGATGGGTACATTTGTATACTGCTCCGTCCTTCTCCAAGAATCTCCGGGTGGATGGTGAGGAGACCGCATCCTGCTGTACTGGGACTAGGGCGGCCTCTAGTGGGGCTGGTATGAATCGACGTGGTTACTCGCTCTTCCCCCCGGAGCCTGGTGCTCCCTCCGTCTAATTGGCCCGCCTCATAAGGCTTTCTTCCTTCTACCGGCCCTTCGATGCTTTCGTTTTTATTTTCTGCCTTTTCCTCCAATCTCCATATCTCTCTTTGCCCTCGTATCCTGCGAGTATGAGTATTTGCGGGTTCGGGTTATACCACAAACGCCCTCTTGTCTCTAAATATGATTCACAAATAAATTTGTAGAAAGGAAGCAATGGTCAGAACTATGTATTTAATCTCAAGTTTAAAATAAAATTAATTTTCCAAGAAAATCGATTTTCAAGATTACACCGGATAACCGGTTTCTTAACAGAACCGTTTATTCTTTGAAAATATGCGTTAGCAATCGGATCGAGATCAGAGGCGTTCGATTTCATGCTTTTGATTCGGATAACGGATATGAACCGATGGCGATTGTGGTTTGTCTCGACTTTTGTCGGCTTAATGGAACGGCAAGTCGATTACAACTTGTGACGGAATCTATTCATCTATTCGAGCCAAGGCGGATGAGGTTTGTATCGGTTGAAAGAAACGGATGGCGGATGTGAACCGGAAGACCTATGACTTGTGATTCGGATTGACTCGGATGAGGAAAGCGGATGAATGTGGCAGTAATTCCTCGGATAACGGTTAAGGCAATCCGGATTGCGACTTCTCCCCATTCGAACGATCGGCTATCCGGATGTGAAAATCCGATGGCCGTTTGCGGTCTTCTCTCGGTTTGATTCGGTTGGCGGATGTTGTGCAATCCGTTGTCCGGTTTTGGGGTTTTCAAATTGTTTTCTTTCCGAAATTAAAATAAATAAAATAAAATAAGACTTTAAAATTAAACAAGGAAATTAATCTTCAACATCCATCCAAGGTGTAAATTCCATCCAATCAATTTGATCATAGGCCAAAAATATAAATTACTCAATCAAGAACTTGTCTTAATCAATCCGGAGTAATTATTCTCTAATAAATAGACTCAAACAATCTTAAATCCAAACTTATCCAATTTGCATCATCGTTCCATATCAAATTAAGTGATGCATTAAGAATAGTGAGAATGACTAACAAGATTAATTAATTGATTACTCAATTCATCAATTTGTATTTTATTTCCTCGCCTCATGCAATTTCCGAATTGTGGCTCATCACACACACGATCTCGCTCTCAATTCATCGTTCACAATTACGGATCATAAACTCGCTAGCGATAGAAAAATAAATATTGAATTAAGCCAATCAATATAAATAATTCATAGAAAATAAAAAGCAAATAAAAATTACTTGGATGAAGAAATTCTTGTTAAGTTCAGTATAAAACTGTTTGATGGAATTAAAAGCTTATGGTAAAAAACATAAGTTGTTTAAAGAAGGAAAAGTTCAGCCGCTTGCTTTCTCTCCTCTCACGCTTGTGCACTTTGTTTTTTGGTGTCTTGACTTTTGTTGCTCACAAATTGGCTTTTTATATTGTTTATTTTTCTTGGTAGCTTTCCTTTTCTTTTGGTTTCTCTCGCATGCTAGGAAGGAAAGGTCGGTGTTCTCAAAAGCTCTTTATCCACTTTATCATGTCCATGTTTCATCTCCTCAATTCAAACACATTTAATTAGCCGATCAATCAAAATATGAGGATTTAACTAAATATAGCATGGTATTTATGACTGTCTATCTTCACTCCACTTTTCAATCCCGAGAGCTTGAGGATGATTAAAAGCTCAGGTCGAGCCGCATCGGTGATACTCTTAATAAACTCCCAGGTCTCCTCCTCCCCTTTATGCTCATCAACTCCATCGTCATCTTCGGTCATCGCGCAAAATGTTCAAGAACTGGCTCATAGTCGAATGTTTTATACTCCGGCAATCGTCGATACCTGTCGCCTCCAATGTTAGTGACACTGACATCTCCGAGCATGAGAGTCGCACCCTTATATCATTAAAGCTCTATGTGCACCATCCGATCTCGAGGTCGAGGCGGAAGTCTGATGATGGCCATAATTTCCGCAGAGGGTGACTTCATTGTCCTCCTCAACTCGGCGTTTCTGGAACCCTCATGTCGTCTATTATCCGCCCTTCCGCACTCTCCTCCATCAGATAGCTCGAGATCACGTCGCCACGTCTCGTTAGCTCAACATCATGCAGATGTTGTCGAAATTCTTTCCTCCGTTCTCCGCCCGACCATTGTTACCCATCTACTGTCGGTGTCCCTCGACTTCCTCCACTGGGATCATTGGCCCTGACTGCTTCCTGATCCTCCCGCCTCTGCGTAACCTCTCATCAAGATTCCTTCATGGCGGTCCATCCTACACGCTTCTCGCTTTGCTTACTTTCTTCGCAAGAATGGTTGCCGATTCCATCTCGCCTTCGTTCATCATCACGTCCGTTCGGTGCCTCATTGGCTATTTCTCGGTCGATTCGTTTAACCTGTGTCTCCTCCAGTACTTCCGCCATTCATGATTTTCTCGCTTCTTTCTACTTTCGGTCCTGAGCTTTTGCTAGCTCCCCACGCAAAATGTTGACGAATTTGTCCGCTCAGGAACAATTATCTCCTCTGATCAATGCTCTTCTGTCAGCCTCTTCGTTAGATTCCTCTCTATCTCGGTGATATGTCTTTTTCCTGCGTACACAAATTCTGCAGGTAGTCTGACGGTTTTCCCAGTAAACCCTCCGACGCTCAGTCGGTGATTTGGGTTTGAACCGCTTACAATCCAGTGGTTTTAATCAAATAACGAATGCTCAAAAGAATCTCAGATCTTTTGTATTTTTTATTTTCACACACCCTTTGATTCTTGCTATTTATGAGCGGATTCGGTGACTCTTCACGTTTTCTTTCACTTAGCGTGCCAATAGCGGTTGGTGGTGACGTGGCGATTTAGAGGTTGTGCAGGGTTCCGGAGGTGGGGGTCGTGAGCCTCTGGATCTTCTGTGATATCAAACGGTAGTTGTTGTGGTCTGTGCGCTCCGAAATGAATTCATCTTGAGTGGAGATCTGCTATTCGCGTGAAGAATCTTTGATGGGACGGCGGATATCTCGTGGATCGGCCTTACAGGAACTTTTAGATCCATTCGAAGGCGGTTAGTCATTCTTCGTATTATTTATATGCAATGCCGATAATTAATATAATTGCTTTTGCAGGATAAGCAACCTCCCATGGAGGTGGGGTGGCATGTGGAAAAGGCCTTTGCTCAGAGAACACAACTTAGTGGAGCGCTTTTGTGTTGTCGAAGCAAAGAAAAAGAAAGATTGTGAGTATTCATTTTAAGAGAAGTTGCACCTGCTCCTCGAAATTATTTATGAAATCTTATGAACTTTATGGATAATTAGTAAATTGGTGCTAAGGAAGACTAATACCAACTTACACATTAATTATCTTTAGTATATATCAGTACACTGCCGTTGATGTGATTTCTAGAAGGTACATTGAATACGGTTTTTGATAGCTTAAAAAGGTTTCTTTCGTCCAACTAACATGGGATAGATAAGAGTCTTGGAAGTTAATTTCAATAAGAAACATGATTATGAATGGGAATTTCATAAGGCCAATTCAAAATGCTTTATCCTTTGGCTCTGACTTTCCTTTCGAACTCTAAAACCATACGCATGTCCAACTACACTAAAGAGCTTATGTTCATGGCTATGCTTTCAAGAATAATCTTAGAAGGCAAGAAACTCTCTGTCTTCAGTCACACTCAAAAGTTTATGATTCAAAATATACATTATCAGGTCGTATCTCATTTATCTATACCTCATCTTTTTCTCTGTTTGTTTGATTTGCATCGAAGACCACTGTACAATTGCTTGGGGATCACTCTTCAACTGAGGGGTTTGCCCCAATAAACACAATAACAATATGACTGCATTATCTTTCAAACCCAACAAAGACTAAATATGAGGATTTGATGATTCAAGATGTGAATAAAACTAGAAGTTGAAAAAATTTCTAATGTTTTGTTCAGCTGACAGAACCGAGATGGATGAAAATGCGTCTCAATCAAGGAAAAAGCAGAGAAAAGCCCTTCATTTTCTTTTCTAGCGGTAAAACCTATTAACGGTACAAATTTTGATGGCCAAAATTTAGGTAAGCCGCATGTGGAAAAAGGGTTGAACTCGACTGCGTATGACAAGATTTATTTTTCCACTCATCAAAGCATTGAGTGTTAAATTAGGTGACCTGTAACTGTTAGCGGGCAGGACCATGCAAGAACTTACCGATATGCTTGCAAGGAAGCATTGATTGAAGCATCCAATGCCATTCTGCTGCCTTTAATTAATCAGTTAAAAGTTAAAGAGATTATATGCTTTTGTGGCCAAAAAGAATAATATTTAGATAAGTTGCCACTGAGTAAGGAAAGCAAAGGTGCTTCAGCTGCTTCCTCACGATGCTTGTGAGTTGTGTATAATCCTCTCAACTTTTTCAGTGTCAACAAGACAAACAATCATGCTCTGAACCTTTTACTTTGGTGTCACCTCACCCTCATTCTATTTCTTGTATGTGATACTCATGACATACTCCCATGTTTCCGTTTTCTCTCCCTTGCATCAGAAGTCTTGATTAAGACCATCAGCCGTAATTATGATGTAGTTCCGTGGCCTTGGATCATGGTTTATAATTAATTTGATGGTATTCACAAATTGAGCTTGAGAAAGTAGCTAGTTATATTATTAAGTGCTTGAACCAAAGCAGGTTGTTAAGTACTTATGTTTGTCTATATCTATAAAATCTTCCACCTTGAAAGTGATTAAGGTGCAAGTAAGTAATCAAGAATTCAAGTCAAAGAATTATGAGGAGCCGATAAAATTGCAGGAAAAACAAACCAAATCAAACCAAACTAAGATTTCGATATTTTCTGCTCCGACCAAAAGCGTAGCTAGTGTCCGCTTTCGGTGCACCAAAGCACGAAGATGTGATTAGTCCAGTGAGGCACGTGCGTCCATTGACTGTGAGAGTGACCACGTGGCAGAATTACAATGTGCACAAGGCTCTTAACTTATTGGGGGTGAGGAGGCGCATGTTAGCGAAGCTGGCAAGCGAAAGGACATGGACAACGATGAGTGGGCCAATTTCTACTTGGAACTGTCTGGGTCTTCGGTCCCTGGCATTTTTATTCGCGTGGACTATGTTCCCAACGCGACTCTACAGCGCGTGATCAACACAGTCAAAAAGTTGTGCGCAAGTTCGGCTCGCTTGCCATAAGCTATTTATTTAGATCATCGAAGATGAGACGGGGCTCGATGCAGTGATTGGATGAGGAGGATACTTTGCATGCGTAGAAATGAAATCACGAAGGGGGCCCCAGTTATATATTTTATTAATTGGAGATGAAAGGGGATGCAGAGATAAAGTACGGTCACGAGTCGCGTGAATCAACGGCTGACAGCATACGTGGGTCAAAAGACACTACTCTCTATAATGTCAGTCAGACAGAAAACAGAGCGAAGCCGGCCAGCCTGTTCCCCACCCTGCTCCTTCCACGGGCTCCGTAAACGGACAAACCTTTTAAAGCGAAATCCCGAATCTACCCTTCAATGATCATACGTGATATATTTGTTCTGTACCCCACGTGTCAAGCTTCTAATTAGTCAACCGTACTCCGGTTGGCCCCACTGCCATGACCAACCGCTTACCGATGATTTCGGTTCGGCATAAATGAGCATAATGTGATGGGACCGACCGGGTTGTTAAGAAATCATAAACTAGTTTAAACTAGTTTGTAACATGAACAAGCAACTGTACAGTAGATTGGGTCATAAGATCATACATTAGTCCCATGCGGACACGATAGATGAATGAACCGAGCAACTTGGAGCGATTTCAACACTCTGGCCGGACCTTAAAAACTAGAATCAAAAAACCATTATTAACGGATGAGTAATAAGAACAAAACAATAATGTTTTGGCACTATACAAGAAGAAAACAAGTAGTTGGAATTTTTAGATGATTATTTCTTCAATGAGCAGTAGGCTGCATTGCAATAAAGGATGAACAACTAATAAAATTTTACATCAAAAGAAGAAAAGCCATGTGTTAACGGACACACTACACGGAGCAATTGTTAGCCAACAGACTAATTAAAAAAGAAAGAATTATAAATAAAACTCCAACTAATTCCATCAATGGTCACTTCCAATCAGTTCATGGAACTCCCAACTTTCACCCTCATAAACAATTCAAAATCCCCCCCACCTGTAAAAATCATGGCAAAAAATTGAAAAAAAAAATGAAAACAGAAAACACAATTAAATGGCCACCTTTAATTCCCCAGTCACCTGCGCACTTCCAACACTAATACTTACGCAATTAGTGCACAATTTAAGGACACTCCCAGCTCGTTGTTCCTTGCAACACTTTTGGATTCTTTTTTTGTTTTTATTTTTTTGTCCTTCCGTCTAAAACTCACACAAGAACGTAATTTTAAGGTGTGAGAGCTGTGGGTGGAGTCCGTGATTCAGGGGGAGGCGTATAGCCGTCTGATCCTTTCGAGGGATCATCAGAGGATTGCCGTAATCCATCATCAGTCTCACCCCTATTCATATCCTCAATCATGCGCACCACCTCTTGCATAGCCGGTCTTTGGTCGGGAACAGTAGATACACAACCCATTGCAATTTGCAACAATTGAACCATTTCCTCTTCAATGTTGTGATATCGCATCAGCTCCACATCAAAAACCTCAGCCGTCCACTCTTCACGTACCACGGACTGGACCCACCTAGGTAAATCAATACCTTCCTCACCCAGGGAGGCCTGATTAGGTGCTTTGCCCGTTAATAGCTCTAATAACAATACACCGAAACTGTACACGTCGGATTTGAATGTGACCTTGCGGGTCTCAACCACTTCTGGGGCACGATACCCTGCCACGCGGGTGGGCGGAGTCGTGTTACCGAATAGCGGGTTCAATCCGAAATCGGAAACGCAAGCATCGTGGTCAGGTCGGAGCAGGATGTTGGAGGCTTTTATGTTCCCATGGACTATTTTTCCTGACGCGTGGAGGTGGGCCAAGCCCCGTGCCGCACTTATTGCTATTTTCATCCGGTTGTCCCAGTCTAGTGGGGTACGGCCCGAACCTCTACTGCCTGTAAAACGATTTACCGCAAGCTCAGACTATAAAAACATAATTTAAGGGACATGCAGTACAAAATTAAACAAAAAAAGAATACAAAGCATCGATGAAGTAAGACTTGAGAAAGGTTTATTAAAATGACGATGTCGGTGGCGCCGTGTTTGATGGTCATTGGAGGGTGTTGCAGTGTTGGTGGGAATACAGTAAGTAAATCAGACCAAAACGACAACTAACTGGTGCGTGCTGCGTGTGCGTTACTCACACTCTAAGAATGTTTGCACAGAAGCAGGAACCGAGCAGAGGAATCTGCTCCTCCTCCTGGTGCTGGCTATAAAATTATGAACTCTCCGTTTTTTTTTTTTTTCAATTTCTTAAATGTTAAAGGTAAAGAATTTCCCATTAAAATATGCCCACAAAACTCAAAATAATCTAAAACCTAGCAGCATATTACATATTCTATAATCACAACATTTACTTCCTAAATAAATTTATTAAATTTAAAAAAAAAAAACCACAAAAATTTTCCAAGACCCAAAACAGCTGGAAATCCACTACAGTCAAAGCACACAAAAAAAGAAAACAACAAAGATAATACAGCATTTTCAGGTGGTGAGGTCAGCACATTTTGAAAACAATGATAAAATCTGCAACGAAAAAAACAAAAAGCAAAAACAAAAAACGTAAGATTACGAAAGGCAATTAGCGGACAGGAGGGGGCATTACCGTGGAGGAGAGCAGATAAGCTACCGGCAGGCATGTAGTCATAAACAAGCAACTTTTCATCTTTAGAATAGTAAAAAGCCCTCAAAGGAACTACATTATCGTGCTTAATCTTGCCCAAAACCTCCATTTGCATCTCGAACTCTCGTTTACCAACGGCCACTTCTTTAAGCCTCTTTACGACAACAGTGGTTCCCTCTTCAAGCACGGCTTTGTAACTCGTCCCAACGCTTCCTTTACCCAAAACCTCGGCTGAAGCCCTCAACAAATCCTCCAAATCGAAGCTATAAACCCCACCTTCGAAGAACACAAGCTTGTTCCTATCAGCCTCTGCTGCCCCGCCAGTGATATCATCTTTCGACGACGAAGTCCCCGCCTCCATCGCCACCGCCCGCGTCGTTGCTGCCGCAGGGGGTTTCGGGGCCTTACCTGGCCGCTGACGACGTCGTTTTGTAACACAAAATAGCAGCAATAACAGTAATAGCGCAATAAAGACTGCACCTCCAACCGCAATGCCGACAATGGCGGCCGTTGAGAGTTTATTAGACTTTTTATGGACTGGAGCTGCTGGTGGTGGTAACGATGGCGAAGGAGCTGGTGAAGGGAAAAACGGGTTACACGGTGGCAATGGGCCACCACATAGATCTAAGTTTCCGGTGAATGCTGATCGAGGGAATTTTGAAAGCGTTGCAGGGATTGACCCGTTGAGATTGTTGTTTGAGACATTGAAGTCTCTCAGATTAGCTGGGTTGATGCTCGGAAGGTTGCCTGAGAACTTATTGTTCTCCAAGAACAGACCCGTTAAGTGTGTCAAATTGTTGACATCGAACGGGATTTTGCCGGAGAAATTGTTGGCGGAGAGGTCGAGCCGAGTTAAGCGATTCATTCGAGTCACACTCGCGGGGAACCCACCGGAGAGCTGGTTGCTTTGCAAGTAGAGGCTACGGAGGAGTGTGAGGTTGGAGAAATCGGAGGGGATCTCACCGGAGAGCCGATTTGAGCGGAGGCTGAGAACTCTGAGTTGACTCAGCTTTCCCAGTGTGTTGGGCGGGATGGGACCCACGAGGCCGACGCCCGGGAGGCGAAGGCTATAGACGAATGAGCGGTTGGCGTCGCACTGGACGCCGACCCAGCTACAGGCGGAGTCGGAGGCGTTCCATTGCACGCGATTCGCGTGTGGGGTTTGTGAAAGAAAAGCAAGGAGAGCTTGCTTGTCTTGAGTCGGCTCCGAGTTCACATACCCTATCCCACCACCACAGCTCAGTAACAGAAAACAAATTAACCGCAATAACGCTCCCCCCATTGTGATGATATCAGTCACCGAACCAAAACACACAAGAATTAAAAATAAAACAAAAAAAGAATGCAGTTGTTTATATGCTTAGCCTCTAATTTATACGGCGGTTTTGATTGGTGGTTTGAGAAAGCTATTGTGCAAAAAATCCAAAAAAGCGGTTTTCCGATGAGACTCCATGTGAGTGGGAGAGAGAGAAAGCAGATTTTATTGTGAGAGACAAGGGCTAGTGAGAGGGTTTTGTATTGTGTATTAGGTACCCGAGGGTAAGGCGCCCCAAAGGTGAAAGATAAAGCTCTGCGAAAAACAGAACCAGTCGACCGGGCAACAGTGAAAACGTTTTTTCGTTTTTCTTAATTTTTTATCATGTTGTTTTAGAAAATAATTTCATTCTTTTTTTTTTTTTTCTATTCCGTTCTCTGAACCCGCCCTTCAAGCGCGTGTCACTTTGTTGATTTGATGTACGGCTGCCCGCATGCTTGGTCACTGCCACTTATGTTAGAGGTGCGTGGGATTGGCGATTGGCGATTGGCGATTGTTAGATTGCTTTTGTGGAAGCGAAACGGCCAAAGCCAAGCCAAGCTCCGAAAGGCAAGTGTGATGTATGTAAAGATCACACGGTCTAAATTTTCCTGATCTATGTAGTGTTTCGCTCTCAGGTAGTTGATGGATGTAAAATTTGGGAATGGACGCAGATTAATTACAGTTGCAAATTTACGGGTTTGACTGGTAAAAGTAAAAGTTTTAGTTAAGCAAATTTAGGGGTGCTGTTGATGAGAGAGTGATGACACATGGCAAATAGTAGAATGCTGGCGCTGCCAGAGCTTAGCTGGAGAATGTGTCACTGAACCAGATTGGCAAGCCAAGTGGAGCCTCGGAGGGACAAACATTAGTGTTATAGAATGATTGGCCCTTGTTGTTTTTTAATTATGCAATAGTTGTTGTTTCTTTTTTTAATTGTTTTAGTAATTTTGTATTATATTATCTACTTTATGCTTAATTCTATTATATGATAAGCAAAGTTTTATTTTGGGCTTAACATGAAAACTACATTTAATTATTGACAAAAAAATTGGTCGGCATCTAGCATATCGGACTCAGTCTAAGCTGAGTTAATATTTATCACTAATAGTATCTCATGCTCTTTCTATGATAATGCTTCCTAGAAATTATTTTTATAAATAAGAAAAAAAAAATTCATGTTATTGATAAACTTTTGCAATTGGAGATTATACAAGTGAAGATGATATGTTTTATTAGAAACCCTTCAAAGCGAAGCTCTAGTAAAGCACAAAATAATCAACTTTAACCACCCGAACTAGTCCCCACGCAATGATTCATCAGACACAAGTTTAACAAGAAAACCTTGTGATTATGCTTGTCCATTAACAACCACATTACCACCAGATTGTGTGTTTGCTTCTTTATGATTTGGAATCAATCAATATACTGCACATTGCATTAGGATTTTACTTCAGAAGAGAGTTACTTTACAACCAAAACCCATTTTAAGTTTTTCTCCATTGCTAGAATGAATGATTGAATGGCTTTAAAATCTCTTTAGTAAAAATTGGGCTATTTCAGAAAATATGGAAAAGGAATTCAGTTGACTCATGAGTCATGAGCTGACTGCCCACACGTTCATACTTTGGGTTGATGCCAGTCATTAGTAGTTGGATTAAGCTTTTGCAAATAACTGAACAGTGTTCAAAATTACTGCTATTATGTACGACAGCAACGACAAAAAAAATAGTTGAATTCTAGGTACTCACATTTATAATCTTAATTCTTTCCAGTACATCAAAAAAGATGTGCAAATAGGAACATGATCTCCACTCCACACTATGAATCCAGATGAAGAGAGAGACAACAATAACAGTTCTGAGCGAACAAATAGAAACCTTCCCTCACTCCATTTAACATTAAAAACACTAGGTCACAATTATTATGCAAGTTTGCTTTGATGAAAGGTGGTCCATATGGACCAATTATGATGAACACATCTAAAAAAATCCAATAGCTTATAAAGCATTGACGCATATGGTCCCGAATTGAGTCCCCGGTGCTCATCAATTTCTACCTTTTAATGTGCATAAGATAAAAGCATCACTGTATCTGCCATAGGCAGCAAGACTCACTTTCACTTGCGGACCAAACTTTTCGTGCGAGGTGTAGGCACTAGCCAGAGATGGAGATCTGCTGCTTTCATTTTGTTGGGTCAATCAATTAACTGAGTCCACAACTCAAGATGCGTTTATAGCTTAATCTTGAGAATTTGGGCCTAAATCTTTTCCAAACCATCTTACCGTTAGAAGCCGCTGAAAAAACACCCACCATTTTCGATTGGAAAAAAGGGCAATGCATGAATAAAATATGGTAGTGGCTACGGTGGAGCTATTTCACCGTAGAGCATTGATGATAACCGTTAGATTATAACAGTAAGTACAAATTTAATATTTATATTTATAATCATATGATTATTATCACTACTTCATGGCAGAACAATTGAATGAACCCATAAAATAAAATATTACTAAAAGAGTCTAAAACTAAAGAAGGCCTACAATTAGAAAGAAGATCAAATTAATTAACTATTGACTTGAGTTGCCGCAGGTCCCAGTAAGGTTTCAAATAGTTTGAAGGCGCCGATTAAGTTTCCAACGAAAGTGGGCATGGTGGCTACTGCTTTCTTCTTGCCACTCTTAATAGACAAGCTACAAACAAACCTCGTACAACTTGTCAATTCCAATTTCCAAAATTCTCGACACAATCCATCGGCTGTAAATGCCAACCACCTGCATCCAAAGTGAAGATTGTAACAAATAACAAAATTGCTTCATTGGCCTTGTACTCCAACGGTGGGCTGCTGTCCTCAACTCTCTTTTTTTCCCCCACAAATTTTTGAGTAAGAATAGAATATTTCTTCATAGATATTATTAGTTAAGATAGATTTTCGACTTATACTTAGTGCACTGGGGCTCCATTGTATTTGTGTGAATGTGATACATTTAGATTTACAAAAAATAAAAATAAAAATCTAAAACTGGAGTCCCTTAAGTGAGGCCCTTACTATCATCAACCACAGAAATAAAGCCCTACAACTTTGCCTTATCCAGCAGGAGGCTTAGAACAAAAGTGGTGCAATACTTTTTAATATCTATGGGGTCAAGACTCAAGGGAGCCAAATTTCACTTGAAATATTAAATTAAAGCAAAAGGGTTACCAAAAGAGCACCATTTTGAGTCCTCTTGGTGACTCACTAACATCCTCTTTTTATTAAATAATTTAGTAAAGGTGAACATCTCTATCCTACATAATTTATAGGTAGAACGAATATTCTTTTGATATTTATAAGAATAAAAATTTAGATGGTATTATATTAACTATAATTTAGGTGGTATAATTATAAATAAAAAGAAAATTTGCTAAATTTTTATTGTTTTTATTTTAACCTCTGGAAAGAAATAAAATTTTGAACTGATGAAAGGGAACTTCAATGTAAACGATCAAGTGAAGGAATCAAGGAAAGAGACAGCACGCTGTATTAAAAGAAGAGAGGCAGTAGAGCTTTTTTTTAAAAAGCTGATCATATTCATATTCATGGGTTCACCTATGTTACAACGGTTGTAACATACCCCAGTTTTTGTCTTTTGTGATTTAACAAATGCCAAATTTCATTGAGCTTTTTACAATCCTTTTTATTTATAAAATACTAAGAAATAATATGGTACTTTCTAGTTACATACACCACTAAAATTTCAATTAACTCCTTACACTCTTTATATTTATTATTTTTATAAGTATTGAAGTATTTATTTGGATTACATCCAAGACATATTAATTCACGTAAAACACTAATATCAACAAAAAGACAACAATACCCTTAAATTTATAAATTAAAAATAAAATTTAAGATTTTTTTCTCTCATTTCCTCTCGCCTTCATCTCCATCATCATCACTCCTCACATTCATCTTCTTCCATCATCATGGTCTTTCTCTCCATCTCCATCTTCATCTTCATCTTCACATATTTAGGAATATTAATGAAATGACATTTTTGCCCATAAATGTTCTAAAAATTTCATGGCAATCACTTCAATTCTAAACTCAAATCAGCTGCTTCTGTCAAAGGAAATGGTAAATTATTTTGATGGGGATCTTCTTCGTTAAAATGTCTTCGAATCCCTTAGTTTCAGACCCAATATTCCAAATCCTGATCCCAAACTTATTAGCCTTCAAGCTAAAACTTTTATTATGAACCTGAACTAATTTTAACTCTGAAAGGATAATTCAAGATTCTCTTGATCTCAATCTCAAAGTCACAATCTGTATGGTGATGGGTTATTCGTTTATTAATAAGAATAATCATTTGCAACTTTCAGTTGCTGCTACTCTCTTTTTTATTGTGGTGGGGTTGTTCTTCTTGTTGTTGTTTAGTGGAAAAATGATTGGTCTCCAGCAAAAGTTTTTGGATCTTAATCATTTACTAATGGAAACAAAATCGTTATTATTGGACATGACACTCAATATTAACTCGATTATTCACTTGTGACAATAATGGCATTGAGGTGGTGGCTAAAGTGAGCCATAAGCTGCTTGGGGAGATATTGTCTTTGTTGCTTGCGGTTTTAAGCAATTCGAGCATGATGGTGGGTCACGAAGGTTGAATGGTTGATGGAGATGAGACTTAACAATGGCGTGCTTTTATTCTGGCTGTCTTGGTTAACTCCATTTTCTTCACCTTTGTCAAGAAGGATAATTTTATCATTTATACTCAATGTAAATGAAAAGACGTGTAAAGGTCCTGTAAATTGTGATAATTAAATCATAAAACAATTGAAATAATTTGTAAGTGGCGGCTATTCATACTCATACGAAAAACGTTCGCCTGCTTTGCTGGAGATTAAAATTTGAAACAATCAAATAATTTGGCACAATAAAAAAAGGCCAATGTTGGTTAATGACTTCTGATTTTATGGCCAAGAGCACACCCTCTACATTTCTTATATAAATTCTCCTTAATTTTTTAAATTGTCGAAATACATAAAATAAAATTAATTCTTTTATTTTGAATGAAAATTTAATTAAGCGCTTAAATAAATTATTCTTTTAATAATTTTTTTTTAACACCTACCTAATTTCATAGTTTACATTTATGTTATAAATTTCAATTACATTTTTTTTTGTTGAGAAAATTGAATGAATTTAAAATTATAGACATAGAAATGATGTAATGATGAATTTAATATAATTCAAGATTTTACAATTTATTATATTTTATAAATAAATTTCTAAAATAAATATTATTTTTTGATGAAATTTATTAACAAAATAATTGATTTTAATTTATAGATTAGTATTTTATAAATTAAACTGGAATGTTTTTGAGAATAAAATCCAAGAGCAGTGTTTTAAGAATTTTTTAGGATTTTTAAAAGCGCCACTCTAAGACCAAGTGTTTTGGTGGTGACACCTGTTCTGTTCTGTTGGTTCATTTAGCATCAAGCCCTCATCCCGCTGTTTAGCCCGTCTACTCATACGGATTCTGCTGTTGCTCCAAAGCAAGAAAGGCCTTTGTCCGGTCTACTCATACGGATTCTGCACTTCTTTTGCTTACAAGCCCATAAGAGATTTATTCTTTTTTTTTTTTTTTTTTGATAAGACATAAGAGATTTATTATTTCTACCTATGATTAGTTTTTTTTTTAAGTTTTGGGGGAAAAAAAGAAAAAAGAAAAAAAAAAGAGAGCTTGATAAGTTAGAGGATGAAGTCATTATGATTGAAATTTTTAATAAATTATTATTTTGTTGATCCTCTGTAATTGATGAATATTCAAAATTTTACTTTAAATGGATGATAATTTGTGTCAAAGTTTGAAGTAAATTATTCAAGTTAAACTAGCTTTAATTAGAGACTTTTAGAGTAATGCTAATCATCTCAAGAGTTTAATGAAAATAAATAAATAAATAAGTGCATCTCGTATAATGTTGATAATTGGACTTCCGAATAAGGAAGACTTCTTGCTAGCATCTATTAATGTTAAAATTTGTCTCCATTGTTAGGCTTGTACTTATGAACTAAAACTTTGGGCCGAACAATTTTTCTACTAAACTAGGACCACATGTTTAAGCTTACGTGCTCACTTTGTGCCGATTAAAATTATCTTGTCGTTGGATTTTACTTGGGACCAGTTGGGATTGCGGAGGTTGATAAAATAAATTATTTGTACTGTGTAGATAAAATAAGTTGCTAATTAAAAAAGTAGCTTGATGTTTGGTAAACTATATTATTACCGTTATTGTGAGTTTAAAAAGTAGTGTATATACGTTTGGTAAATTATATTACGAAAGTGTTGTTTTATTATATAATAACCAAAATACACATAAGTTTTAATTACTTTTTATTTTTACAGCATGTTTAATAAATTGTTTAAACATATCTTTTTTCCTTAAATATGTAAAATTACATGAAAAAACTCAATTAAAAAAAAAATCTAAAGGACTACATAATCTGACAAAAAAATGCCACGGATTTTTCTTTTGAAAATAGTTTGCCAACGGATTTGAAATAATTAATTAATAAAAATATAAATATATCTATATATTAAGCTTTAAAAGGCATAGTTATGAAATTAAAATATGAACTTACTGGATCAAAACTAGAGAGAGCGTACGTGGTTATGGTAGTAACTAAATTATAGCGGTAATATGATATCTAATGATTTATATGTTAGGATTTATGGATAAATAAGATAAAATTGTATTTTTATTAAAATATAGAGTTATAATAGGAATTTTAAAAAAGAGTGGTAACTTATTGGAAAGATGTTTATGAAAGCAACCTCCTACTTGCTTTTAAAAACTTCAAACAAAATGAAAAAAAAATTATTAAATAATCTATTTTTACAAAATTTACCAAACGTTATTTTCATAAAAAAATTATAAAATAAGCAACTTATCAAATTGCAACAGTAATCCCAAACTGACCCTTAGTTTGAGTAATTTGATGTATAAGTGAATTATTTTGAGTACTTAAATGAGAGAAATAGTCATAGAGACGGATAACAAGAAGCAGTCAAAGAAGATCTTTACCCATTTCTTGGTGCCGATTTGATGATTTTGAAAGGTTTAGCTTGGGAGGTGTGTTACATGAAAGAGAACAAGTGTTTTTTTTTTTTTAATTACTTGAGACTAATGTCAAATTACAACTCATATTATATGAGATTTACAACTGATATTTACAATCAGACAATTATTGGGATCAGTTTACATTAATTCCTATATATCGCTGCACAAATTTTATCCTATCAAATATTCGAAGGATATCTACTCCATTTACATTTCGAAAGGGAGAAGTTGCCTTCATTTAATTATATATCATGATTAAGGAATAAAATAAGTTCCTACATGCGTCACGGGAGCTCAAACCGCTGCCCTCACATTTGTAAGGAGAAAAAGTGTTTCATTTGAAAGCTAAAGGATTGCTTCTGGTGCTCATTTTGATGACGAGCCTATTAATCAACAATGCATACAACAAGTAGAAAGGTGTTGGGAGAAAGTAGGGGTGGGCAATAGTAGGTTCGGTTCTTAAGAATATGAACTGAATCCGAACCGAATTTAAAAACTGAACCGAATAGAATTTAAATTTCGGTTCGATTCTTAAATTTGGTTCGATTCAAAAATTTATTAAATATTTATTAAATTTGTTAAATTTGATTCGGTTTTGTTTGGTTCTTAAAAATTTAGGGTTAGGAATTTGAGAGATAAATTTATTTTTTTGGTTAATATATTTTCAATTAAATATATTGTAATAAAGTTAAATCGAACTGATTAATTTTTCGCTTCAGTTATATTTTAAACTAAACTGAATAAAAATCAATCAGTTCGCTAATTTTAAAACTATTTAATTTTTACTTATTGAACCGAATCACGGTTCAATTCAATTTAATAAAAACCGAACCGTTTGCCACCCTAAGAGAAAGGTATAGCCTCGATGCTCAAAAGAGTCAAGCCAGTTCGTCTATCAAGACTCTCCTGTGTTATTAACTAAGATTTCGCTTTAACTCGATCTTTTAGACTTGATTGAATGATAAAAACTAAAAGCAGAACAAAAAAAAGGTCTTTAATGAAATAGATTAAGAAATTAAAAGTGAAAACGTAATGACATTTTGCGTTTTCAGTTTGGTTGTAGGACGAGGACCCTAGGCCCTACGGTTCTAGTCGCTTTATCAATAAAAAAAAAAAAAGGAAAATAAATGTCTCTTTGGGGAATTTTCCTCCATATTGTTAAATTTTTTAATGTTTTATTTGATTTTATTTGATTTTTTTTTTTATTGCTTGGATGTCAAAGTTACGGAACATCACTATTTATAAGGTTATAAGCATGAGAAAAATGCTAAAATTACCCAAAAAAAAAAATTCATAACGAAAATCCTAAATAAAATGAAAAGTTATTACAATTGTGAAAAGAGAAATACTAATTCTAACCCAAATCCTTTTTGCTGGCAAATTCTAATCTTAATTCTAATTCTAATTGTAATTGAGTTTTATATTTGCAAAGAGATTTTTTTTATGGGTAAAATTTTAATTTATCTCTACTTAAAATGACAATCATTAATTTACTCCCTAAAGTGTGAAAACACTTATAATTCATTTATCCCCTTTATTGTTAAGAAAAGGATATGTCCACAATTATCCCTTACAAATTGATTGTTTTCAAATTACTCTTCTTATTTTAAAAGCATCAGGTTACTCAATTAAAAAAAAAAATGAAATAAATAGATGTGAACAATGGCTTAATGAATTTTTTTTATCTTTCTTAATAAAAATGGCAATAAATTGGGGGGGTTTTTTAATGTGAGAAAGATGATTTAAAGATAGTTAATTCTAATCCGTAATTAATTTAAGAAACAAGCAAAAAACTATCAATACATGCATCCTATGTGACTCGCATATTTTAAATGAAAATAAAAATAAATTGAAGTTTTAACACGTCTCAAGATAAGTTGAACAATTTTCTTTTCATCTTGAAGGTGAAATAAAATTTATCAATTTTTATTAATTCACGCACCAATTATAAAATCAGGATAAAAATGAAGATGGGTAGGTGAAATTTAACAAATTATTTTTTTTTTAGTGCGAAAATATGGAAATTAGAAAATCAACTATTATAAAAATCAATTAATAAATTATACGCGAACTTTGACTGGGGGGCTTGATGGGATCACGACTCATGATCATTTTAACGGTGGACACTTTGTTAGTCATCACATCCTCGATATCGTTTTCTGTTTGACAGTCGCTTGCGTCTCAGAAGACATGGGAGCTCACTCGCTTAAAGCACAAACGACAAAACAACAGTGGACTGGTGATAGTCGCTGTGAATGAAATAGCCATATCCGTTACTTGGGTGGATGAGCCTTACGTTGGTTTGTGTGGCTCATCGGTTTCCACGACCCACAAAACATCCACGCAAAAATCACAAACCCTGTCATCTTGGAGCCAACTTGTTACATCTTCAATATCTTCTTCTTCATTTTTGTCCCATATTTCCCATTTTCGGCCTAGTGAATCGTTCTACTTACAATCGTTCTTAATGGCGTCCACGACTTCCAAATTTGTTGCTAAATATTGTACCAAGTTTCATGCTTCTGAGGCTAGTGTTAGACCAACAGGTTCTTCGATTTTGGTCAGAAGGGCGCAAGCTCATCTGGGTATGTTTGATTTCTGCTTGTTTCCGTTTTCGGCTTTCTGGGGTAGTTTTTGTTTGCTCATTCCTTCATGGATTATTGTTCTTGTTTTTGTTTGTTTGTTCGTTTCTTTTTTCCCCTCATTCTTTGCCTCGTTGCTAAGCTGTATCTTGACTCTTGAGTGTACACTTTTAAGTTTACGTCAGTTTTAACTTCTATTTTCTGTTCATTTCAATGCTCAGATCTAAGAGGTGGATTATCAGCAGTTGATAATGGAAAAAGTTTGGCAATCGAAAACAAACCCCAAAATCACATTGTTGCGCTTGCAGCGCCTTATTCAATCATTCAAAATTCAAGGTATCTCTTTTAGACCAAGTGATTTTATTATAGTATTTGTTAGTTTAAAAATGAATATTTGTTTATTGAAGTCACATGCCTGATCAATGTGATCATGTCAAGTGGCAACAGCGAACTCTAGTTGATGATCATTAAGAAATTATAGTCCATTTGAGCAAAAGCTATAACTTGCATGTTGTTATCTTTCAGTGCTGTAGGAGAGTAAAAGAAAGCCTTCATCCTATAACTCTACCCTTAGTTAAATAAGGGGTAGATCCCTTCTCTCTCTCTCTCTCTTTTTTTTTAAATATGGTTTCTATCCAGATAACCAGTTTGTTTGGCTGTCAGGTAAAGTAGCTTAGTCATAGTCTAACCATTTTGTATCCCTCTGGTGTGAAGTACATGACAGTGATGCTACTAGACCTCAATTTAAATCAAATATTAATTTTTGGGTTCCGATTTTCAGGCATTGTTATTTTTATTTGTACTCTTAAAATTCATTGTCTTTTGCTGTATAATCATGCATCTGTGCTCCAGTACATATGACAATAATGATGTAATTTCTTTGTTTAGGTGCTCCCAAGTTGTGTGCAAGGCAGCAGCAAATGTATCTGGAGATGTTCCAAGTAAAACTCCTGGTGGAATGAGCCAGTACGAGCAAATAATTGAAATTTTGACAACACTTTTTCCTGTGTGGGTATGTCTTTCATTTTGTTAGTAGTGCTTGACGGATTTCCAGCTCATAGTCCAATTGAAACATTAGTTTTCGCATAATCACTGTTACCTTTTTATGGACAGGTCATACTGGGCACCATTATTGGCATCTTCAAGCCAAGTGCGGTAAATTGATTATCTCTTTGTTGTTTCTTTGGTTAGTTACGAATAAACCACTGCTTAACAAGCTGGTTATTGAGTTTTTCCTACAGGTAACATGGTTGGAGACAGACCTTTTCACTATTGGCCTGGGTTTTCTTATGCTTTCAATGGGATTGACTCTGACCTTTGAAGATTTCAGAAGATGTTTGCGGAATCCATGGACTGTAAGGGGCAATCTGTTTGAATAGTAATTACTAGCCTTTTTCTAAAATCGAGAGCTAGACAGTGTCAGTTTATTTGTTTCATAATTAATACTGCCTAGAATTATTTTTGCAGGTCGGTGTTGGATTTCTTGCTCAATATTTGATCAAACCTATGTTAGGCTTTGTAATTGCAATGGTATGTTTGCTTCAATGTCCTTAGCATGAATGTCTCATTTCATGTTCATTGATTTCTTCTTATTCTAATGATACATTGTAATTCTTGTTGAAATCATAGTCACTAACATATATCTCTTTCATTTTCAGACACTAAAACTTTCCGCACCCCTTGCTACTGGTCTTATTTTGGTCTCATGCTGTCCTGGTGGTCAGGCTTCAAATGTTGCTACCTATATATCAAAGGGCAATGTAGCGCTTTCTGTTCTTATGACAACGTATGCTTCAGTTACATTCATGCTTTAAAATCCTTTTTTTGGGTTGATAGTCTCTGGATGATTTTTCTGCAGTTCAATGTTAAGTGCTTTGGTGTCATTTGATAGTTCAGAGCCACTTGTTGTATCTTTTAGGCATTAATCAGGTGGAAAATCTTAATTGGTACATTTAACCCTTCTAGTTTTTATCTTTCCCCGCAAAAGACAAGCAAAAAGCCACTTTTGACATGTAAATTGCAAGCGTGTATCTGCACATAAAAACTGATATATTTGCCAAGCCTTGATGTGCATTGATCAGCCATAATGTTTGAGGAAAATGGGAAAATGTCATTTTTTAAAAATCTCTAAATCCATTGAGTTTGTAGTTTTCTCTTGATTTATATTTAAAACTAAGCTTTAGTTGTGCAATTATTTGTGCATCCGGCAATTCTTTGAAGTATTGGTGATGAGGAAATTCATATGTGTTTGTGCATTCATTCACGGGCAATGAGAGAGTGACAAGAGGATATTCATTTGGATGAATTTCAGGTGTTGGAGTTTGGATAGAACCTGATTTTGTGGATTTAAAGACAAGTAAACTCGGGGCATAACAGTTGTCCTGACATCCGATGGGTACATTGGGAAATCTAGCATGTGCCATTTGTGTGCAGCAAAGTAGCCAAGTAATCACATCACTTTTGTTTCCAAAATTATGACTTTATCAACTTTAACAAGGAAAAGAAATTCTTTTCTTTTTGCTTTTGAAGATGAAATTGAAATTCAAGGTTGAGAAGGAGTTTCTCTCTATTGTCTTTATTAAAATGCAAAGGATGCAGAATCTGAACTGCTAGTAAATTCGGGATCTGGTTGTGAGATTTCCATATTTTGGTCCAACTTGAGCCCAAAACTATGGTCATCTGACTTTCATTGATTTGTTTACCTGGTAAAATTGGTTATAGCTTCTCTGAAAGTTTCCTAGTGGGCATATACATCGTTTTCATTCTTAGCTCCAGTGGTGTTTTGTAGATTATTGAGAGTTTATAAATCTGAAGTTTCATGAATCTTTTGCTTAATATCTGTAGGTGTTCGACTATTGGAGCTATAGTCATGACTCCACTTCTAACTAAGCTTCTAGCTGGTCAGCTTGTTCCTGTAGATGCTGCAGTAAGTAGGATAACGCCTCTAATTTCTTTAATATATAACCCCCAACTTTTGTGTAGCATTAAATTGATGATCAGGAAGGAACCAATGTATTTAATCCAATTATTCTGACACCTTTTGTTTCGTCTTCACAGGGGCTGGCTATCAGCACTTTTCAAGTCGTGTTAGTACCAACAGTTGTTGGGGGTAATTAGTTTAGTTGTACTGTCAAATCATATATCTGCCCAGAGATTTTGACATTTTTGTAAACCTGATACTATTACTAGCTAATGCCAATCTATAGCTCATCTGGTTATAAATAATTTGACCGTGAACTTCTTCTTTATGTGCCAGTGTTGGCGAATGAATTCTTCCCAAAATTCACTTTAAAGATCATCTCCGTGACACCCTTAATTGGTGTTATTCTTACCACCTTGCTTTGTGCAAGTCCTGTAAGTTCTCAAAACTTATAGAGAGAAACATAGTGATGAATTCAGAATTTCTTTATGTATTTAGTGATAGTTTCATTAGCTGGAAAGTACTGATTTTAAATTGTTATTTTCAAGATTGGTCAAGTTTCAGCTGTCCTGAAAACTCAAGGAGCACAACTCATTTTTCCTGTGGCCCTACTTCATGCTGCTGCTTTTGCTCTTGGTTATTGGTTATCAAAGATATCTTTTGGTGAATCCACTTCGCGTACCATATCGATTGAATGTGGGATGCAGGTTTGTATCTGTTTTGTTAGTATTTTTGTAAACTTATGATGTGAGATTTTTCGTCAAGCTAAATGGTGTGTAAGAAACATATATTTATGTTGCTTAAAAAATACTGAAGGAACCATTTGACTATTTTCAATACTTGCGTGCTGTTATTACAATTAAGATTAGTTTTAGACTGGAGATGGTAGAAGTTTCATTTAGAAAGGTGGACATTCTTAATGTGCACTTCATGGATTAACTTGACTAACCTTAAATCAGCTCAGCTTCTATGCCTTCCTGTAAATTACAATTGACACTAAAAAGAGCACCCTTTGAATGGCCTGTTTATAACAGTAATGAGACATAGGTGTTTGTGAACAATATGCATGCAAGATTGCGGTCTGGCAGTGGTCATTGCTTGAACCATAGTGCTTCGATGCCAACTGTTCTGGACCATTCGTAGAATTCACCTCTTGTGCCCATGAGTTCATATACCCATTAAGATTTACGTTTGTAGTTCATTATCTGAGATGTCGGTCGTAACATTTTACTGTGATTCATTCATGACTTTGCTTCTATTATTTGTCATCCAGAGCTCTGCACTTGGATTTTTGCTTGCCCAGAAACATTTCACAAATCCCCTTGTTGCTGTCCCTTCTGCTGTTAGTGTTGTCTGCATGGCAGTATGGCCCTTTTACTCATAGTTTTTAAATTTTTGTTGGTATGTTTTATATTAACTGCATTATCTCGCTTTACAGCTTGGTGGGAGTGCCCTTGCCGTGTTTTGGAGGAACCGGCCTATTCCTGCAGATGACAAGGATGACTTCAAAGAATGAAACTCTTGAACCTTTTTCTATTTTTCTCCACAGCTTTCTAGTCCTAGAAAAATTATGCTTCTTTTAGTTTAGGACCTATGTTTGCCTCCACCGTGAAAACTTCATTTGATTTAGTTTTAGGGAAAAGTTATGGATTCGTCCCACATTTCTTTTGGTCATAAGGTATAAACCCTGAGAAGCGGAAACTGGAATTGGAAGAAATAATCAAATAATAGAAAATTAAAGATGGCGAGGGCCCCATCTCGTAGTAAAAATAATCTGGACATGGAAGTGTATTTTATTCTAGTCCTTTTTTTTTGGGGGGGGGGGGGGGGTGTGCGAAGCTAGACTTGTATTTGTATATGTTTAAAACCAAAAACGATTATTCTTGTTCGGTTCAGCAGAGAAAATAGTGCCAAACATGAGAAGTCGGGGGGTCAATTATTTTGCAGAAAAGTACATATAATCTTCTCTTCATCTATTTCTGACGATAGCGTTAGTTGATGGAACGGATACAGCCAGTGCTTGCTTGTGTGACAAGTTAAATTTCCATTCTTATTCTTTCTCAAAAGCTTGATCATAAACGGCCACCTGTCTGCATGCCATTTTAGTGTTGGCCAACTGTTGCACCGAGGAATGAGGACTGCGTTGCAGGTGGGATTAAAAATGGAAAAGAGAATTTCAAAATTTGTCTCATCAGCTGACGTGGCACTAAAATAAGAAACTACAAGTGAGTCCCACTCTGAATTCATCGCACTGAAGATTGACGGGGCACAAACAAGGTGTCGAAGGTCGCATTCTCCCTTTCATTGATTTCCTTCTCTGCTCTGCTTTTGCAGCAGCTGAGCCGTATGGTTTCCCCAAGCAGCTATGCTCCACTACAGCAACTGCTCTTCAGTTTCTCTCGTTGCCTCATTGGAAAAGTGGGAAAATAATAGTTCATCAATTAATTGAACTTTCCCCATTAACGGGATCCTTGGATTGTTGCCGTGGTCAGTTAACATAATAAAAGACAGAGCAATATCAATTAACTGTGTTGTCTTGGAGACACTGATCCATTTCAGACAAACTCAAATCAAAGTGTTTGTATTCATATTCTCTTGCTCGCGTTTGTGTTGAGGATCTAGAGCCTCCCAGAGAAAGAAGAAATGAAGGTGGTGGCAGCATATCTGTTGGCTGTTTTGGGAGGAAACACCAGCCCTTCCGTCGATGATATTAAGGGAATCCTTGGCTCTGTTGGAGCTGATTGCGAGGACGATAGGCTTGAGCTCCTTCCATCAGAAGTTAAAGGCAAAGACATAACCGAGCTTATTGCATCTGGGCGGGAGAAATTGGCCTCAGTGCCTTCTGGTGGTAGAGTTGCAGTTGCTGCTGCTCCATCTGCCGGAGGTGCAGGCGCTGCCCCAGCTGCTGCTGAGGCCAAGAAAGAGGAGAAAGGAAGAATCTGATGTATATCATGTGCTTTGAGTCCATATAATCGTAACCGTCAGATCAAATTTATTTGATCGCACGGCTCATGTCAGTTGGTGCTGTGTTGGAGCCGATCCAACGTAGCTTAACCCTAAAATAACACTCTACCGAGGCGATAATAAACAAACAACGAAAATCTCTTCAATCAATCTAATAATATGATTATGTTTATGTTGGAACTTATTTATGGTAGAGTACGAATCTTATTCATATTTACATAGTGATAAATAGTAAAAAATTTATTATAATTTTTATTGTGTGGTTACAAAAAAATGTTCTAACTTAGAACGATTCTAAGATAGTCAGACCCTAATAATATACATATAAATGTGATGAGCCGTGATATTCTAAGAGTAAGAAAAATATTCTTAGTTAATAATATGCAATCAAATAGGACCCTTAGGGCCTTGGACTTGACCTAACGATTTTTTAACGATTTTCTTTAATTAAAAAATAGGTTAAAACATTAATTTGAGCTTTACCTATATTGCATTTCACATATTTACATTCTTTTATCATATCTTATCTTGTTATATCTGAACTGTTTTGATTGATCTTATCATGATTCACGAACATTAAGCAAATGGTACCATCAATTTATGAACACAAGAAAATCGCCATCTTGGCTTTTGCTTCGCTCGTGGGCGTTTCACTGTGATCAACAAAAAGAAAGGGGCCAGAAAAAAAATGAATAAGTTCTTTAATCTTGATAATAAAGCAGGTACTTTAGTAGCCGTCAGTCACCAAACTTCGTATCTTCAAAGCTCAAAAGCCGCCACTCTCTCCTACTTTTAATATTTGCTTTCAGACTTTTTGCACCATTCCCAATCAGCCAATACCATACCATCGTCGTTTGAAATCATTTTCATGATCAACGTGCCAAATTTATACCCCATGCTTACCAAAAGAATTTAACAAGTCGGTGCTTGTGTCTGAAAGAAAGATATGTACTGATTCAGGCTCAACGATTTACACTTCTATGACTCTTTGGAGGTTAAGTGAACAAATATTTATGATCTACACGACACGCAGATACTTTTTTTTTTTTTTTTAATGTATGTATTACAATTAGAATTCTACAGATATCTTACAATTAGATATTAGTCGGAGTTCTATATTATTACTCTATTATAGCACAACTTTGAGAACCTACCCTATCCAAATGTAGGGAGCCAATTACTTTTCCTATTAAGAGAAAATGCGAATTTAATAATGTTGTGGCTCAAATTCATGCGCCCAAAGTAATTGAATACATGAATTATCAATGGGCCACGAGTCCATTGACCACACAGACAATTATTAAGAAACATTAATCAACAAAAGATATAAAATAGAATTCGATGGACTCATAAATCTAAATCTATTATGATATCTAGGTGTCAATACATTTTCTCATCTCGCATGATAATTAAAAATCATGTGACTTACAAATATTGCTTTGGTACCAAGGCTTAATATTGATGAGACTAAGCTAACCAATTTAAAGTCTCCACAATTTTTAGGCAAAATTCGTTTTCACCAGTCAAAACAATTTCCAAAATCAATTGGCAACAAGGGCACTTAATGAAGAAAACAGTTGATTATTAGAAAAATCTGAATATTATTTCTTTCAAAGAAAGCGGTTTTAATTTTTTTTAAAAAATTTCCCATTAAATGGAAACTTAACTTTGACCATAAAAGTTAAAAACTTAATGCCAGCTACCCTGTTATTAAAAGCTGACAAAAAAGCAGAGCTCGAAGCAAAACAATTTTGCAGCTCTGGTTGCGTGAGCTCTGGCACTACGGAGAAGAAAATAGAAAAAATTATTTTTTAAAAAAGGAAGAGAGCCACTGGAAAAATTAATATAAAACACAAGTCATTGTTTCGTGTGGAAGTTCTTTAAAAAAAAAAAAGCTAGAATGTTTTATTCTTATTGTTAAAGCTAATATCCGCAAAACTGTAGAGCATGTTTTAAGATTCTAACTGAAGAAGAATTTTCAGCCGACATTCTCAACACTCACAGCTTTAAACATTTTCTCTTTGTCTTTCTTAAGCTCGTACAAGAATCATGTCGCAGAACAACTGGGAAGCTGATAAAATGTAAGTGTTTTCAAACAACTGAAAGATTTTGTTTTATTTTGCTGTTTTTTGTCATTAAATTTTTCTGGGTTTTTGTTTTTGTTTGTTATTTTTTAGTGGGTTTAATATTATCTTGTTCTATGGATTGGGTATGTTTCTTTTTTCTTTTCTTTCTTTTTTTTTTTTGTATTTTTGTGTGGGTTTGTGCTTTGTGTTCATTTCTTGACATTCAACTCTGTTTTTCTTGTTTGCTATTGTCAAAGTTTCGAACTTGTAGCAAATGGATGCTTGTTTTGGGCTCTGGTGTTGTTTATTAGTTTCGTAGATATTGGTTTGTGTAAAAATTTGGCTTTTTAAGCTCAGTTTTTGGCTTTGATTTGTTATGGATGTTATTACTTATGTTTTTTTTTTTAGGATATGTCTTTGCTTTGTATCCCGTTGTGGTTTCTATTCTTTGCTTATTTCATATTTGATTTTGTTGTGCTTGTTTTTTTTGGACAAGGATGGAATTGTCATATGATGATGCTAGGGCATTTTGTTTGTTCTTTTTTGGGGTGACATTGAATTGTATCTTGTTTACTGCCTCTTCGATGATGCTTTCGCAAAGTCTTTTTCACTTTTGCTCCATTTAGTATTTGCTTTTCCTCAAATTTACTGGTGATTTTTTTTTTTAATTTCATTTCTTTGCTCAATAGGTTGGATGTATACATATATGATTACCTTATGAAGAGAAAATTGCATGCTTCTGCCAAGGCGTTTCAAACTGAAGGGAAAGTATCTACTGATCCAGTAGGTATGATTATTAAAAGAGAATTGCCAAAGAAGACAGTTTTTATATATTGGCATTTCATTGATATTTTTGCTACTTTATGTAATGATTCTTTTTGTGTTTGAATGAGCTCCAGCTATAGATGCGCCCGGTGGTTTTTTATTCGAATGGTGGTCTGTGTTCTGGGATATATTTATAGCAAGGACAAATGAGAAGCACTCTGAGTCTGCAGCATCCTACATTGAGGTGGGTCAGTGGGACTTCAGTTTGCAGTTCATCTTCCCCTATTTGATGCATAATTAATTATGAAAGTTATAGATTATTTGGAAAGAGAAACTTGATTCTATTTCTAAATATATGCTGGATTGAGAGTGTGCTGAAAATCATTTACGTAAAGTCATTACATTGTTTTGTGCTGCTATATGATCTTGCAATTTAATTATTAAGGTTTTTGATGAAACTGCAGAGTCAGGTGATTAAGGCTCGGGAACAGCAACAACAGCAGCAACAGCATCAAAAGCCTCAGCAGCATCAGCAGATGCAGGTGCAGCAGCTCTTACTGCAGAGGCATGCTCAGCAGCAGCAACAGCAGCAGAGAAGAGACAGTACTCAGCATCTAAATGACACTGGTGAAGATCTGAGACCTGGCTTTGCAAAAGCCTTTGCAACAAAAGTGTATGAGGATCGATTAAAAAAGCTTCCGTTTCAGAGGGATTCCTTGGATGATGCTACCATGAAGGTACCGATTGTGTGATAAGTTTATAAATTGGTTTATCTTTACTTGCTGTCTTTGACATAACCCAATAATTTCAGCCAAGATTAAGTGACAATATGACCCAGCTTTTGGATCCCAATCATGCCACTTTGTTGAAAGCAGCTGCAATAGGCGGCCAGCCTTCAGGGTATTTCTTCTCATGATGCTATCATGAATTCCATGGTTAAGTTTGTCGGTTATCTATGGACCTGCTACTTGCTTTGGCCAGTCCCTAATTTGTAATTTGATAAAGGCCGAGCTCCTTGTTTGCAGGCAAACGCTGCATGGCACACATGGAGTTAGTCAGCAAGTTCAAAGTCGGAGTCAGCAACCTCCACTGTCAGCACAAGTAAAAATATTTTTTTACCCTACCCTAGCTTTATCCTTGTAATTCTATCTTTCATATCTTATTCTGCCCATGTCTTGTTTGTTGAGACAGGAAGTGAAAACTGAGATGAACCCTACGATGAATCCTAGAGCAGCAGGTTCAGAGGGATCATTGATTGGAGTTCATGGTATTAATGGAGTTTTCTTTCTTTGTTAGTTACCTTTTTTTTTTTTTGTGGGCTACTTCTAAGACTATGTTCCAGATTGTTACAATCGTGGTTTTCCAATTATTGTTTCTAAGAGTAATCATTTGGTGGTAATTATCCTACTCTGTGGAAGATAAACATGTTCCGTGATTATTTATATTTTCAAGTACAATTGTTGGTATCAGTAATTGGGCCCTAAAGTTTCAGTAAGTGAACCCTTAGGATGGTTATTGTAATTTGTGGCGTATAATTGTGAGTTGTTTGGAGCTATATATTATCACCCTCCTTTGGATCTTGCTTTGGTAGGATCAGTATTTGGTAATGGTCGTCTATATAGGTCTTAAATAGAAATGGTCTTCATATCCTAGTCTTTGGCATCTGAAATGCTTACATCACTGGTCGCCGATGTGAATTCTTATCTGAAATGGTTACATCACTGGTAATTTAATTTTAGTGGGGATTCATGGTTTAAGGTTTCAATCCTAGTCTTTGGCATCTGAACCCATAACCAAATTGGTTGTGTAAGATTTTGCTTCAAATTTTAAGCTTTTGAGATTGTCATTTTGGCTTAACAGTTTTTCTCGTGTTCTTTAAGGGTCAAATCAAGGTGCTGGCAATGTGACTTTGAAAGGCTGGCCTTTGACTGTAAGTACTTGGCTTAATGTGATATGATTTTATTATCACCATCTTACATAGGTTATTCAACTGTGAAACACTAACAGTGCTACAATGCTTAATGAGAGATAAAATTTTTAATTTTGTTTGAAATTTCTTAATGATGCTTAAAGTACACTTCACCATAAATCTGTGTTCGTTGACAAGTTAATGATGGCAGCACTTTCTTAAAAGTAAAATTCGGTTAAAAAATATTCAAATTAGAAAGCAGTATGCTTGGCTTGTGAAATTTGAATTGTTAAGGTTGATTTCTGTTCTGTTCCATGACAGTTAATTAGACTAACTAAAACTCTGGAGCATGGATGACTTTGATTGGTCTTCTTGTTCTATGATTAAGATTTCACAAGCATTGTCAACAGCATTTAATAAATTAGAATCTTTTGCCTTTGTTTTTGTGATTTATTGGTTCAGTTATAATACTGAATATCATTAGGTGTGCACAGTGGAAGTTCCTTTTCTGACAGCATCCCATGTGTATTAGGGCCTGGATCAGTTTCGATCTGGGCTTTTGCAGCAACAGAAATCTTTGACTCAGCCCTACAATCAACTTCAGTTGCAACAACTTATGCTTCAGGCACAGCAGAATTTGGCATCTCCGTCCGCCAACGAGTTGGAATCCAGAAAACTGAGGATGCTTCATAACAGTCGTAATATGGGTCTTCCAAGGGATGGCTCATCAAATTCTGCTGGTGATCTTGTGTCTACTGTTGGATCAGCTATGCAAATTATTTCCCCTGGTTTGCCTCGTGGAGATAATGATCTGCTGATAAAGGTATCATATTCTCTTTTGTACTTGTAGAGGATTTAATATTTCAGTATTTAATTTTCCTAATATAGTCTTATGGAGGCCTCATGGCTTTCTGATGTAAACTCGTAAAGTTGACTACTACTCAGATACAGCAGCAGCAGCAGCTGCAGCACTATTCCCACCATCCACTTTCAAGCCAGCAGTCTCAAAATTCAAATCCTCTTCTTCAGCAGCAAGATAAAATTCTTGCTGGTGGCAGCATGACCATGGATGGTAGCATGTCTAACACTTTTCAAGGAAATGATCAGGTTTGCTGCTACTGCTTCTGGGCTCGTAAATTATATGAGCTGCATTGCTTTCTAGTTGTCAATCCTTTCCTTATTCAACCATTGTATCAGCTTTTTGTACACTTAAAACTATATCAAAATGTTGAGAATGGTTATTTAAGTTAATACAATCTGAAATTAATTATAACATATTTATAAACTCTAGTTCTCTCTGAATTCTGGAAGTTTATGCCTCTTCTATGCGCATTGCATTTCCTTATCTCAGTTCTGCTTAGGTATTATTATTACTCTTGTTTTTTCTTTTATTCTCAAGTCCTAATATACCCTGAATTAGACAATGGATTTGACTGGCGTGTGAAGTTGACAGTCTGGTTAGTGATTCAAATATATTTGCTTTGTTTGTTTTAAGGCGTCAAAAAATCAAATTGGGCGGAAGAGAAAGCAGGCAGTGTCATCTTCTGGTCCTGCTAATAGCT
Organism: Citropsis articulata; assembly: GCA_030449925.1. NCBI lineage: Eukaryota > Viridiplantae > Streptophyta > Magnoliopsida > Sapindales > Rutaceae > Citropsis > Citropsis articulata. The sequence continues at coordinate 18,306,741 of JASUUH010000121.1, read as the reverse complement.
CTGGAACTGCAAACACTCCTGGACCAGCCCCAAGTTCTCCCTCATCACCTTCTACTCACACACCAGGAGACGTAATCTCAAGGCCAACTTTGCAGCATAATGGTGCCTCCTCTAAATCTCTGATGATGTTTGGTTCTGATGGTATGGGATCACTTACGTCGGCACCAAATCAGTTGGTAAGCAACCTTTTATTTCTATATGTATTTTTTTATCCTCTGTTACCTTTGGAATCATTTGATTAGAGAAGTCATCTGCCTCCTAATTTGTAACATTTAAAATTTAAATGTAGCAGCTTTACTTGGATGAGTAAAAAACTTATGAAGGGAAAGCAAATTCAATGAGTAAAATTGAGGGATATGAAGGATTTCTGGAGTCGCTGTCATTAAATAAGTTTCATATCGGCTCAAATTGATAGCATTTGTCAATTTTATCCTCCACGGTAAATCTGGGTTATAGATTACAAAGTACAGATGATTAATAATGGATTATTGACTACAAAGTCAAATCAAATAATGACCCGTTTAAAAAATCTGGTCTTATTATTCGGTACTTATTTTTTTCCACGTAGAAGCAAAAGTAAGCATGTAGAGGTCATGGAACTCATTCTTACTCATATTTGATGTTTTTCTTGTAATTATTAGATTTCTCGGATGGAATTGTAATTAGAACTCTATTTAATAGCGGTGTTCATTGCAGACTGACATGGACCGCTTTGTTGATGATGGATCCCTGGATGATAATGTAGAATCATTCTTATCACCTGATGATGCAGATCCTAGAGATCGGGTTGGTAGGAGCGCAGAAGTCGGCAAAGGTATTATTTATGCTGACTTCTTACACTGACATGTGCTTCAGAAAATTAGCATTTTGGATAAATTATGTTTCATAATTATGCAAAATGATTCCTACGGTTTGACCATTTTGCTGTTACATTAGGCTTCACATTTACGGAATTTCAGCTTATTCCTGCAAGTACAAGTAAAGTTGAGAGTTGTCACTTCTCGCCAGATGGAAAACTTCTTGCCACTGGTGGACATGATAAAAAGGTTAGATGGGGTTATTGCAATTGTTAATGAGTTGTTCTTTGAAAGTTTTAATGATGTTTTTTCTGAGCAATGCAAGATAGTTCTGTGTTTCCAGAATGACAATGTCAAATTCATTTGCTTAATGATTTTTGGTGCAGGCTGTGTTATGGTGCACGGAGTCTTTTACAGTAAAGTCTACACTTGAGGAACATACTCAATGGATAACTGATGTCCGTTTCAGTCCAAGCCTATCAAGGCTGGCTACATCTTCAGCTGATAGAACTGTCAGGGTTTGGGATACTGAAAATGTTCGTAAGCTTACTTTCATTTGTTGTTACAAGTGCATCTTTGTTTCTACTGCTATCGGTTCACACTTCTTCACAACAACATGATTGCTATGTATTAGTTAGATTTCCTTGAATGTGCGTTGGTTATAATAAATATTAACATGTTTTTGGTTTGCATCTCTCTGAATAGTGACATGTTCAAGTAAATGCCTTTTGCTAGTGCAGTGACTTTTTCTTCTGCATTTCTCAACTTTTTCCATGATATTATTACAACTTGCTGCCTTTACACCTTACAGTAGGTTCATTTTTGTTGCCCTTCGCCCCCCTTCTTTTAAGTCATATGAATGGAAACAACTGCAAAAGAGAATCCAGCAACTGCATATAACATCCATGCAAGTGCAAAAGATGTTTAATTGAGAAGTAAAACTTTGGCCATGATTTGTAGGTAGGTAACTCATTCTTGATATTCTTGATGTCTCAGCAGCGATGAAAATCTGCTTATTGGGTTTAACTTTTGAACTTATGATAAAAATGTTTCCTTATGGTTGTATTATTAAGATAGAAATGTTTCCTTATGGTTGTATTATTAAGATATAAGTCAACCAAACTGCCTCTTTCATATTGCTGGATGATGGTAGATGATTTTGCTTTGCAGCCTGACTATTCACTTCGTACTTTTACCGGTCATTCTACAACTGTTATGTCTTTGGATTTCCATCCTAGTAAAGAAGACCTTCTCTGTTCTTGTGATAATAATAGTGAGATACGATACTGGAGTATCAACAATGGTAGCTGTGCTGGAGTTTTTAAGGTATGCAATTTGATGCTAATCATCTTGAAAGGATGCTATATACTGAATTCTATTTTTAATTGTTATCTTCTGTTACAAAGATTTTTTTTTTTTAATCTTTTGTCAGTGTCAGAGTGGTGCAACCCAGATGAGATTTCAACCTCGTCTTGGAAGGATTCTTGCTGCAGCCGTAGAGAACTATATCTCTATACTTGATGTAGAGGCCCAAGTTTGCAGACTTAAATTACAGGTCAGCTATAGCTAAATTACATGGAAAATTGGTAATGATGGAAGTCATCGCAATTCCTTCTCTGTGTTTGATAGGACTCCTACTTGCAAAATTGCCTCACTTGCCTGATCGGCAATAATACATGATAATAAATGGATGTTATATGCTTTGGACCCCTTCAAAAAGTATGTTGAGACACTTGCACCTGTATTGGTCTATTTATTTTGTTTTGCGTGGAACTGTTATAGGGTCATAAAAATCAAGTTCATTCTGTGTGCTGGAACACTTCGGGTGAGTATCTGGCATCAGTGAGTGACGAATTAGTCAGGGTGTGGAGCAGCAAAGGGGAATGCATTCATGAGTTAAGCTGTACTGGCAACAAATTCCATAGCTGTCTTTTCCATCCCACATTCCCCTCACTATTGGTCATCGGCTGTTATGAGGCAAGTCATACCTCTACTGCTTTTCCTTGCAGTTTAATTCTTTGTTGTAGCTACCAAGCATCTAGTTAAGTAAATCGAGTCCTGCATTCATATGTGTGGAACTATATGTGTATGTGTGTGTTTTTCTGCCCGCAGGACAGTCATACGTGGGCTAAAATGCAAGTTTTACAACTTGGGTGTCTTTCCGGCATAAAGTATTTTAAGAATATATATGCTAAGAGAGAGAGGTCATTTATTTGGGATTACTGGTCTCTTTTAACATTGGACTAGAGCCGAATTAGCATTATGTAGCTCAAGTTGCTGATGTGCAGTTTTCCTTTCAATGTGTTTTTTAATTTGTTTATATTTTTTAATTTTTATTTGTTTCTTTTATATTTTGCTGCTTCTAGACTTTGGAGCTCTGGAACATGACTGAAAACACAACACTGACTCTGAGGGCACACGACAAGCTTGTATCGTCTTTGGCAGCATCAACTGTTAACGGGATGGTAAGCCGCTAGTCATGACAAGTGTGTCAAGATCTGGAAGTGACGTTGCTCCTTTTTCTTTTTGATTTAATGACATCATAGCCAACCTTATCGTCTACGTGTATGTATCCAATGTTAGATTTCTCAGCTTCTAGCAGTTACTTTTGTGGTTGTCCATATTAGTTAATGTAGATGTTGGAAAATTGGGGCTTTTTGATTTTATTAACATTCCCCCACAGTGAAAAAGGTTTTTGTTTCAAAGCCACTTGTGTTCTGGCAGAACAAACTTGATTCGAATGTTTGGGGTGATGGATGGTAGTGATACCAGTGCCGCAGATATTGCGAGTCTGAATACATAACAGCTTTTGTACAAATTTTTGTTGATCAGGAAAATACAATATATATATCCTGTTATTGTGACGGTGGTGTGAGTATACGAGTCTTATTATGCACTGGTACGATTGTGGATCAATTGTTTGGAAAACAAGACATTGCTATTGTCCTCTTTACAAGTTTACATGTACGCATCTCCATCAGCAGCTTGATGCATCATACCTAATCCACTCAAGCGCCTTATTGAAATGGGTTGCCTTAGCATCAAGATACTCCTTCCACGTCACCGGGCGATACAGAATGGGATGATCATGATCAGTCAGCTTGACTGACCGTAGAGAACTATATCTCTATACTTGATGTAGAGGCCCAAGTTTGCAGACTTAAATTACAGGTCAGCTATAGCTAAATTACATGGAAAATTGGTAATGATGGAAGTCATCGCAATTCCTTCTCTGTGTTTGATAGGACTCCTACTTGCAAAATTGCCTCACTTGCCTGATCGGCAATAATACATGATAATAAATGGATGTTATATGCTTTGGACCCCTTCAAAAAGTATGTTGAGACACTTGCACCTGTATTGGTCTATTTATTTTGTTTTGCGTGGAACTGTTATAGGGTCATAAAAATCAAGTTCATTCTGTGTGCTGGAACACTTCGGGTGAGTATCTGGCATCAGTGAGTGACGAATTAGTCAGGGTGTGGAGCAGCAAAGGGGAATGCATTCATGAGTTAAGCTGTACTGGCAACAAATTCCATAGCTGTCTTTTCCATCCCACATTCCCCTCACTATTGGTCATCGGCTGTTATGAGGCAAGTCATACCTCTACTGCTTTTCCTTGCAGTTTAATTCTTTGTTGTAGCTACCAAGCATCTAGTTAAGTAAATCGAGTCCTGCATTCATATGTGTGGAACTATATGTGTATGTGTGTGTTTTTCTGCCCGCAGGACAGTCATACGTGGGCTAAAATGCAAGTTTTACAACTTGGGTGTCTTTCCGGCATAAAGTATTTTAAGAATATATATGCTAAGAGAGAGAGGTCATTTATTTGGGATTACTGGTCTCTTTTAACATTGGACTAGAGCCGAATTAGCATTATGTAGCTCAAGTTGCTGATGTGCAGTTTTCCTTTCAATGTGTTTTTTAATTTGTTTATATTTTTTAATTTTTATTTGTTTCTTTTATATTTTGCTGCTTCTAGACTTTGGAGCTCTGGAACATGACTGAAAACACAACACTGACTCTGAGGGCACACGACAAGCTTGTATCGTCTTTGGCAGCATCAACTGTTAACGGTATGGTAGCTTCGGCTAGTCATGACAAGTGTGTCAAGATCTGGAAGTGACGTTGCTCCTTTTTTCTTTTTTGATTTAATGACATCATAGCCAACCTTATCGTCTACGTGTATGTATCCAATGTTAGATTTCTCAGCTTCTAGCAGTTACTTTTGTGGTTGTCCATATTAGTTAATGTAGATGTTGGAAAATTGGGGCTTTTTGATTTTATTAACATTCCCCCACAGTGAAAAAGGTTTTTGTTTCAAAGCCACTTGTGTTCTGGCAGAACAAACTTGATTCGAATGTTTGGGGTGATGGATGGTAGTGATACCAGTGCCGCAGATATTGCGAGTCTGAATACATAACAGCTTTTGTACAAATTTTTGTTGATCAGGAAAATACAATATATATATCCTGTTATTGTGACGGTGGTGTGAGTATACGAGTCTTATTATGCACTGTTACGATTGTGGATCAATTGTTTGGAAAACAAGACATTGCTATTGTCCTCTTTACAAGTTTACATGTACGCATCTCCATCAGCAGCTTGATGCATCATACCTAATCCACTCAAGCGCCTTATTGAAATGGGTTGCCTTAGCATCAAGATACTCCTTCCACGTCACCGGGCGATACAGAATGGGATGATCATGATCAGTCAGCTTGACTGACGGCGATATCTTGACATCTTGAGGTGGGCCATAGAAGTATGCTGTTGATATGCGATGACGTGTGTTATTCACAAGCGCACGGTGGAGAACACTCTTGAACAGACCATTGCACATTATCTGCATCAAATCACCAATAATAACCACAAGTGCTCCGGATACTGGGTGCACTGGCACCCACCCAACATTTTCTCTATAGACTTGTAGGCCACTGGTGTTTCCTTGGTACAAGGATGTGAGCAGTGATGAATCAGTATGCGGGGCTAAGCCAATGGCCCGGTTCGGGTCGGGACAGACCGGGTACGAATTCAGCTGAAGAACGCCCTGTGGGCTTTTGCCGCCGCAGCTGGGCCTGAACCATGCAATGTCTTCTTGGGTTAAGCCCAGTGACCTGAACATGAGGCCTACTAGTTTTTCAGCTAGTCCCTTAAGTTCCTTTTGGTACTCCACCATTACTTGGCTGCAGGCAAATCGAAGAAATTACAACCAACGATTAGAGCCAGCAGCAAGTAGTCCTTGATATAATTTTTGAGGCTCTCAATTGCATAACTATAATTTTTCAATCAATCAGCTAGAGGTGCAATGTGTCACGCACGATACATGCCTATGTCTTGGATATATTTAGCAAAAGGACAATAAATACACAAATCCCATACTACAATAAAACCCATTTTGTTAATTAAGCAGCGGCAGGCATTGCAATTCCATGCATGCGGTGAACGGACGCTAGCTAAAGCTAGACTTTAGGGCTAAGAACAGCTTCCAAAAGACTCCTTAAATAAGATTTTATTACTTATTTGAAGAGCCATAACAACATTTAACCCTCCAAAAGACACTCCAATTAAAATTTTTCAAATAAGAAATGAACCTCTCTCTTCAAATTTGAAAAGTTGTTTTCTCACTCTTCAATTTATATTTTATTACTTTTTGTTGGAGAAAAAGAGAGAGGTGCTTTAATTAATATTGATTTTTTCTTTAAAAAAGTAGTTATTTAATTAAAATAATATTAACATAGTTCTATTTGAAGAGTTTTTTTGGAGAGTAATATATTTTTTCACTCTTCTAATTGCCACATAGGTAAGCAAATAAATATTTGAAGAGTAAAATTTATAGAACTTTTTGGAGATGCTCGGAATGGTTATTAAATTACTAAAGCTTTTATGCCATAGTAATTGTAGAAAATAAAATATAAGTATGAAATAAAAGTTGATAGTGTATATTAAATATAATTTTTAAATAAAAATTTGACAAAAATAGTGAAGATGTAGATTTTTTTTATCATATAAGTGTAAGATCAAATTAACTTAACTCTCAAGTCACAGCAGCTAACATTTATCAGATACTTTTAGTCTAATTTTAATACCAAATAAGGCTTAAGTACTTAAATTTGGGAACAAATTGAGGGTCAAATGAGGACAATTTCATTAAAAGAAAGAGTCCTGTTTGCAATTTTTTTTTTTTTATTATCTAAAAAGGTAAGAAGTAGGTAAAGTCCAAATTAATTTTTCGACCCTTTATCTATGCAGAATTTGAACTCAGTGGTCAAGTAAATAAACCAATTAGAGACGTCCTTGAGGCATTCAGTGTCCAAGTATGTGAATAATAATAAATTGAAGAAATAATGACCAATATCCAGTGGGATGAAAAGCAAAGTGTAAAAAGATTAAATGCTAGAAAAAGAACTGCAAAAATAACATCAAATTGGCCTCATTTATTGTGTTTATAGTCAAGTAAAACAGGCCTGCTGTGATATTATTTTTGTCTGAATGAGATGAAAAGGCTGGTCGGTTGAAGGACTCGAAAATGAATAGCCCCTATGCATCGCAAATTTTTTATCTCAAATAATATGATATTTATCTATTGTTTTAATTTATTTAATTTTTATAAAAAATTATTAATTACTTAATAAATAATACATCATTTAGAATTAAAAAAAAAATATATAGGATGACTATTATTGTGCCTACAAATTTATTAATGCGGTGGCAATTAAGACAAAAGATAAATGGATAAATCCAGACGTCCATATTCCAGAATAACCTATAGTTTGCTGGGGGATATGATTTAGGCTACATGTATATATAATAATCTATATGATATGATCCTTTTGCTGAGTTGGTGAGCTGTGTGTGCTGCACGCAACTAACTAATAATACAATGGTATATCAATCCAAGCTTGAGTTCGGGAGAATGCTGGTTAACACATAAGAAGCATCTTGAATTCTTGATGATGGAAGTAAGAACCCTAGTCTTTGAACTAACTACGTGAAAGAGAATGAAACTGCATGGCGCATGCATTCACTTCTTTATAGTTGTTTGTCACCTATCACTTTTACACGATTAATGCTCCCTTTTGAGCACGTACACGTAGTTCTATCCTAGTTCCCTTCTAAACCAGTCACCTTCTACAATTCTACCAAGTCATTCCTTAGATAGTAGCGAAAGGTTTTTTAATCACTAAAATGCCCCCAGAGATTTTAATAAAAATGACACAGATCTCCTTGACATGACACGATTAATGCTCTTTTTTTAATACATTTTCTCTCGTCTTTCTCTCATTCTTCCCTCTCTTTAGCATTTTTCAAAATAAATAAACAAAACAAGGACTGAAGAACTCGGACATACTACAGGACTTCGGAGCTAGCCATGGCAGCTAATTCATTGTCCAGCTTGGTCACGAACTTGGCACTTCGTGACCAAGCCATGTGTCGCCATCGACCTCGTCCATCCACTTGTCCCATTCTTCAAGTACTAAAACTAATCTTTCTACAAATCAATGTTAGTCTTTATTGTTTAATCTTTGCGCTTTGGGGCAACGACCGTTGAGGTTCTAACGGAGGCGCATCTATTATTGCTAGTTGAAAATCATTGATTTATAATAAAATCCATGTCATGTAAATGTAAATACTGATTGGTTTAATCGGTAAACTATCTTACATGGAAAATGAGGTTCGGAATGAGTTCAAATTCAACTTACATGAAAGAGGAGAAATAGGACATGTTTAATGTTGAGGTTGGACGGCTATAATTTTTAAGTTTCAGCACTAAAATATTTGGTGAAAATTAACTGCTAAGATTTAGAAGTGAAAATTAACTGCTAAGATTTAGAAGTTGAATTGATTAGATCTATCATTTTCTATAGGATGATAAATATGTAATTTCTTTAGTAATTTCTGTTAAAATTTTTATTTAAAAATATGCTTACTATAAACAATTAAAAGTTTATAATTATATTTTTTTCCTAATAACTATAATTTAAAAGTTACAATTCTTTAATAACATACAGTGCCTTGGTGACTTAGTTTCCAATGAAGCTATTGTTAAAGAAAAATAAATAAACAACCTCACTAAAATGATGAGGGACTGTGAAAACTGATATAAAAAATATAGCGAGTGCCATGTTTTGTGATTAAAGATGATAAGATGTTACAGTGGAGTGTCTCAAAACAGGAGTTGGAATAAGGCATAACGGGGCATGCAAATGTATAGGAAGTTTTCTTTTTACTAAAATTAATATATATCATTTATGTTATTATTAATTTTAAATAAAAATTAATAGAAAGTTTAAGTAATAAAAATAAGAAATATATGTTTTGGTGTGTATAAAAAAATTAATAACAAAAATTTGTTATTAATTTTTTATATTTTTTTAAAAGATATATTATTAATTGAGTGACCTATTTATTTCTCTTTTCCTTTAAATTTTTTGTGCCAAGAGATTTCTTAATATTATAAAAACAATACGTGATAAGTGGTGTATATTAATATCAGTTGGGTGAAAAATAACAATTTCTATATATATATATATATTAATATTATATGCACCATGTGTATATGTTTAGGCACGTACCAGAAGTTGATGTGGTCATGCTCATGTGGCCAAAGTTGGCGAGCATGATCAAGAGGAGACCCCAAAATTGTGAACCCTTCAGTCCACATGAGCTTTGAGAAGAAGGTGGAGATGCGAGGCAGGCCGTAGCCTGTGAAATCCTCCGGCGACCGGCCAGCTAGCAGCTTTTGATTGACGGGCAGTGCAAATAGCCTCCTAGTTTGGAACTCGACCTGATTAAGAAGTTTGATGGGAATGCCGTGGCTGGTGACCTGAAACGCACCCCATTTCTCACATGCCTGTCGTATGAGTGTTGCAGCCTGCGGGCTGCCAAGGTCAATGACCGGCACAGCTGCGTGTGTTAACGGGTCGGCCATCGGGTGATCAGCGAGGGTCCAAGCGTGGGAGTCGGGTAATTTGAGGGCAGTCTTGAAGTCCAAAGGAATGATGTGTTTGAGATGAAGAGGGTTGTTTTTGTAGGATTCGAGCACTGAATTCATATTTTGGGAATGGAGATTGCTAATGCAGGAGAGACTTGGTTGTGGTTTCTAGCTGGCTAGCCAGCTTAGGCCTCAGTGAGTTGTGTGTTGTATTGTAATTAAGATCAGAGGTAAAGAGAGAGAAAGGAGAGGTCTTTTCTTGAACGTCGTCTCTTGGTGGAATGGGAGGCAGAGCTCTCGACTCTTGTCTTGTTCATAACTGGTAGTAAAGTATATCAGAATCCTTTTCTTGATTCTTGTCTCCATTGTCACTGTACATGTCAGATACGTGCAACAACTGTAACAAGGAATTGAATGTTAATTTTGTCTTCTCTTTCTCTTTTGTATCAACTCTTTAACTAGCCAGTTTCTACCTCCCACCGAATTTTTATAGTTTGCACTTGTCTTGAATCGATGTCATTATTCACCCTTTACTTGTTAGCTTATCTAAGATTTTAGGCCAAACAATTTTGTCGAACATAACTAATCTCTGTCTTATACCAGTTCCATTGCTGTCATTTTTGTGCAAATTTTATTTCAGTGTCTGGGCTCACGTGCTGTCCTTTTGATTTCCAGTTGTGGCTCTCGTTAATACTATTTTTGGGCTTATGCTTATGGTGGTAGTTACAAATGGTGGCAATATGTGGAGCCCGCCCCCCACGGCCCCCCCCCCCCCCCCCAACCCAACCCAAAACACAACATTTGTGTAAAGAAATATTATTTCTTTCTAATTTTAAATAAAGAAAAAGTTTGGACAATCAATGGGTTACATTTTGTACCTATTTTATTTATTTCAATATAAGTTTTTTTTTTTATACCATGTTTCATATTAACCTAAATTTTAACCGTTTTAAAGTGAAAAATACTAAAATGTCAACAAAATTATTTTCGCTTCAGCATTTTTTTTCTTATTTCATATAAAATTTTAACGTTTCAAAATGATTTACAGGTGCTACTTTAATTTATTATGATTATTTATATTCAATTAAATTAACAAAATGTCTTTGCAACATGATGACCACCAAAATTTTTCAATTTACATGTTGGGGTACTAAGAAAATTCTTTTGGTTTCATTTTTAAACATTACATTATATAGGTCATAAATTGAATAACTAAATTATATTCTCCATATTGTTTAAGAAAGACGTGAGTAATGAACTTAAAGTAATTTTATTGATCAAGAGTCTTAACATTAAAAAAAAGAAGATAGATTTAATTGATTAATTATCTAATTTCTCTCAACTATTGTGAAAGGATGAAGTCAGGATTTTTATTTTTATTTTTTTTGGCTGGGCTGAAATTATTGTTAGTCAAAGTATTATTTATGAGAATTTACTTTAAAAAAAAAAAACCCCTCAATCATACAATTGCAAGAAATCTCTGCTATAACAAGAAGCAAGAAATTTATACTCTAAAGCTCGTGTCCCATACAAAAGCTAAAGAAGAACAAGCATTTAAACTAGAGGTTCGATATAGTAGTCAAATGGCATATTGAAATTTGAAATTGTGTTAAAAAAATTTATAACGTGCATTTTATTGAAACGTTTATCAAAGGATAATATAAGAGTAAGAGAGTGCATGAGATTCAAGAAATATAAATGAAAACTGATTTTGGCTCGGAATTCGAATAAATTATTGAATTGATTGAAAGAAAGAATTACGAAAGGAAAATAAAAAGAACAATTTTTTTTTTCATGAATGGAGGTATTAAACTAAATTATACTATTCTATAAAAAATTGAACATGAGATGATTAATTAAAATATTGTAATTTCAAGAGTAAACTAATAAAATTCAAGTACTTAATATTGTGTTTTATTTTTTATTTTTATTTTTCATCAAATTAGTGTATATAAACCGTGAGAGTCTTAGACAGAGCAAAAGGACACAAGGTCTAGAGTCCAGACTTAAGATGGACAAATTAAGAAATATAAATAAATAAATACCTTGGGGCCGATAAATGCATGCATGTTAAATGTATGTTAATTGACTAAGCAAGCACAAGCATTGCACAGGATTCCATTAACTATGGTGCCTCGTGATAAATTATTAAGCCACATGAGCAATCATTAATCGGAAAGACAAACGAGATATTATATTTGACAATGATTGTATATGAAGATGCAGAGATTCGGCAGATGCATGCATTGGCCCCCGACAATAATCTCTTTGTTTGAAATCCTGCAATCATATGAATAGAAGGAAAAAAGAAATCTCATAATTAAGCCAATTATGGGAATGTGATTTTACAAAATTACGACTTTATTGAATATCTATATATATACTGAAATTACACTGCTGAATCAAATCCCGCCTGTTACACATTATTGTTTCTGTTGGGCACTTGAATAAATGTTTTTTCACAGAATTCAAGGTACGCTCGGGAATATACTATGTTGCTGCTATACAAACTTCAACTTTCTCTTTAACTTCATTTCCACGATGAAACTCATGAACTTGCCACTTTGTTCTAATACATATTAAGCCACCTTTACCTTGTCATCTCTTTTGGAACTTGAAGGCTTTTATTGCATAAGCAAATATCATTGCAAAAATGGTGGCGAAAGCAACCACCATAGCACCGGCTACTACCAAGAAATCATGCCTAAACCCAAATTCATCCTTCAGTAACTGTTTCACAGGAACCGAGCGAGTTCCATCTAAAAGCTTCACAAGTTTATCATCGTCACCAAATTGTGAAATCTGGAGGCCGTACAGACTCCATGCTATTGGGTTTGCCCAGTAATACCATCTCCAGTAAATGGGAATTCTCTGCAAAACAAGAGCACATTACTCTACTTTATAGGTGTATGTGAGAATGAAAGGCAACCCACGGGAAGTAGATTCCACGATTGCGTATTTGGATGAAGATCATTTTTCTGGAGATCATTTTATCGTCAACACAGTTGACTACAAAGCCTATGGTCCATGTACATACTGCTCTACAAGTTTAGGCTACTGGAACTTTCAACATGATGCTATCAGGTTATATCAATCAAATAAAATGAAATACACAAGCTGTTCTACCAAAATATGATACCACATTAAAAATAAAAATGGTAACTTAGGTACCTTGTGGGCAATCATAAAGCCGCTGAAAAGGTTCCAAAGCATATAACATGGAGCAGCAATAATGGCAGCCACATTATGATTTGGTGTGATAGCAGTCGTCATCATGCCATAAAAGGTGAAATATAGCATGGTAAAGTACATAAAAAATATGTAAGAAATAAACTTCACAGCAGTCCACTCAAATGAGGCCATAGAGTAGAAAATGGAGGAGTAAATAAGTGCCTGTCCAAACACATAAGGGAATTCAATAACAACCTGCGTATATAAAGAAAGAAAAACATTAGTGAAGTTTTGAGTATGGAATCATTGCGCTAATAAAGAAGTGGGGAAAGGGAAGAACACAGAAGCAGACCTGTGCAAAAGCAAAAGGTAGAGCTGAATACATTCCAGCTGCTCTCTCTCTATATGAAACATATCTTTCAACAGAAACGACAGGTTGAACAGCTGAGGCATTGGTAATTCCGATGAATAGGACGGCTACATACATGGATCCCATGGCGTTAAATAAATCTTGTTGGTTCTCCCTGTATGAGTAAGCATTCAAATGTGGAAGAGAATTTAGTGATACAGACTTCTGCCCACAGCAAAGAAGACCATGTCTAATGAGAGACTAGGGAAGCGAAGCAAATAGAAAAATGAAACTGATATAATGGCAACTATCAAACTCTTGACGTCCTCAGTTCATGGATGAGAGACCATGTCTAATGAGAGACTAGGGAAGCGAAGCAAATAGAAAAATGAAACTGATATAATGGCAACTATCAAACTCTTGACGTCCTCAGTTCATGGATGAATATATGCACCAAGGGAACCAAATAAAAAGTGAGAGATTGTAGCTGTCTATTACCTACCTTATTTACAAGCTTTTGACCTCATAGTAATTCATGTGTAATTATGTGTGCTAAAGAGTTCTGATAGAATATCTAGGAGATTACAGCTTGAAAGGAAAACTTTAATTGCAAACCTTTTTGCACCAAATTTCCAACATATTGATCCAAGCATTAATGAGATCACAACAGTGTAGAAGAAGCGAACTGCTGTATATTGTGGGTTCCGCCAATAAGATAGGTTTTGCTTTCGAAGACAAGCTAAAAACTGGTTAGCAAAAGACTGAGAATACTTGGTTGAAAAGTTCAATTTTTTGGAGCTAGGACTTGGCTTGCTTAGACTCTCAACCAATTCCCTGTTACGTCTGAAACATAGCAAGATAGAATTGTTAGACAAGGGAAAAAGAAAAAGAAAAGTTCTGAATGTAATAGTGAAACCAAACAGCAGGAAATTCCCCTAGGACATGCACATACTGAAACAGGTTTGATCGTCGATAAATTTCCGCAAAATCAACACCAAGACGACTTTCTTCAACTGTTGAAGTAACTTCAAGCATCCAAGCAGCAGGATTATATCCGGACTTGATCTTTGGCACACCTTCAACAGCCTGTAGATGCAAAGATATGCAGATTGATAAGATGAATGTGAACAACATCATGATGGATTTAACCAAAAAGTATCTAACAATAAAATATTCTTGGAGATTTAAACATGAATGATTCAACCTCAAAATATTTGATGAGTTCACAAGACTTAGAACCAAGTGGACCAGCATATATGAGCTCTCCTCCGCGCTTCATAAACAAAAGCTACAGAGATAAAATATTATAACTTCAGGAGAGTATCAATGAGATCAAAACATTTCAGAAGTATCAAGTATAATGATAAATTATCTCAAAATTTTCCATCCACGTAACTGAATAACAAGCCTATCAACTAACAATCAGACAAAAGTATTGGGTAGCTACAACAAAAACAGGGACATAAGCTCGTCAGATTTCTGACGTTTGACATGTCAGGAGAGAAAACCTTATTAATAAAGATCTCTCCAATTCTAAGAGAAAATACCTCATCAAACGATTCAAAAATGTCGATGCTGGGCTGATGGATTGTGCACACAATTGTTCTCCCAGTATTTACAATGTTCCTAACAGTTCTCATCACTATTGCTGCAGCCCTTGCATCCAACCCTGATGTAGGCTCATCCATGAACACTATAGAAGGGTTGGCAACTAGTTCAACAGCAATTGTCAATCTTTTACGTTGCTCCGTGGACAAGCCGTTAATTCCTGGTAGACCAACCAATGCTCCACTCAAAGATGTCAGCTCCACAAGTTCCATCACTTCCTCAACAAATGCCTGAAAATTTCAATCAATGAGTTAATCTTAGCCAAGACACAAAAAATAGAAAAGAGATGTATTTAATATTGCCTGGCCAAGATACAAAAAATAGAAAAGAGATGTATTTAATATTACCCTTTGTGTCTCCAATTCAATCTCTGATGGTAGCCGCAGCCAAGCAGAGAACAGAAGTGATTCCAGAACAGTCAAGCCAGGAGAGTGAATGTCATTCTGCTCACAATAACCTGAAATTCTAGCAAAAGTTTCTTGCCTTTTGGGATAACCAGATATATATATGTCCCCTTCTATGATCCCGCCAGTTTTTCGGCCTGCTAAAACATCCATGAGTGTGGTTTTACCTGCACCACTAATTCCTACCAATGCCGTAAGCACACCAGGTCTGAATGCTCCAGTGACATTAACCAATAGCTGCAATCTATCCTCTAATACGCCTTCTTGTTTCAATTCCTGAGGAGATACTTGGATCAGATGAATAATATTTAAATATTTAAAGTAGCAAGTTGGAGTAGAACATTGTACACACCACAGGGACATCTACAAAGTAATTGATATTGCCGAAGGCCATAGAAAGTGGTTGAAATGGCAGAACCATGCCTTTTTGCTTGAAATATTTTCCTATCCAGAAGTCAAGATAAATGTAAACTTTTCAGCATCAAATCTTGATGTATAAAAAGGAATAGAAAATTGAAACTCGATGTGTATTGCATTTTACAAACCATTTAGCGAAGATGAATGCTGCAAGTACTCTCTCAGTTCGATAACAACATTTTCACCTTTCCTCCTCCTGTCTCTCTCCTGTAGCTCTTTCTTGGAGACAACAGCTTGTTGCTTTCCCAAAGCTGTGAAACAGTAAAAGCATAACTTAATGCAGAGTATCTTTCTACTAACTTTCTTTATTAGCAGACACAATAAAGGAGCACTGTTTACAGAATGAGATCACTCACGGTTAAGGTAGCTTAAGAAGAAAGTGAAGAGAGCATTAAATAAAAGTGTATATCCAAGCATGGCTCCAACACCGATCCAGTACCAGTAGTTTTCTGGAAACAAACTGCGTTGTCTCAATATTGCCTCTCCTAACGAAATGTTGGAGTTCCCGGCTTTCTACATATAAGGAAACATACAACAAGAGTTTCAACATACATTCAAGAAAACAATGGGTTGAACTTTACTTAATTAGCAAAATATTAGCACTTATGTGTAAATTTTGCCTATTTCCTTAGATCACTAAATTGAAATAAATATTTACTTTAGTTTTTCATCTGATTACCCTTTAGGCACGACCTGAAGCAGGCCGTAAAGAAAGACAGAATGCTTAAAACCACCAAGATTCTGCTGCAAATGATAATAGACTAAAGAAAAGTGATGCAGAACATACAGTTATAGCCAAATTTTCTTTAGCCTCTTCTCAAAGTGAAAGCCAAAAGAAACATCTCAGGATGCACTTCCACAAGCTCTAGGCTTTAAAGCCATCAGAACTATGTTTCCTAGCAAAATATTTCATCCCATGTTGGACAGACCCGACCCAAAATGTGCATTCTTGAAAATCATAATTTAGATATTGGGACATTCACAGATGGGGTGAAAGGAAGGAGAAAATTACTTGACTTGTGTGGTAACGAGAAATCAGACAATTCCAACTTTGAGTTAATATGGTCTCAAGATGATCACAAGGTTTTCAGTAGAAGACTCCCAAAAGCTATCAACAATTCGACTGGGACACGGCATAGTGTTTGACAAGGATACACTGTGAGTCTCATCTAATGGCTTTATCAAATTGTTTAATTCTAAAAGTCAAAACAGCATATACAAATTGTGAGCAAGTGTAATTGATAATTTGACATACCAATCATAAGTGTTATACATGTCATGTCTTTCCATTTTGTATGTGTAATAGATCGCAAAACTGAGCTACTTAGTACTTACATTATAATTTTAAAAATTGGTTTTAATTTTATTTTTCTTGTATCATATCATTTATTGGACAATATGTTGATGTATTGTACATCATATTTATAAGATCTTAATAGGATACAACGTGCACTCAAGGTCCGGGGGTGAAGAAGGAAACGCATTTAACAATACTAATTAATTGAAACAAAAGTAGTAGCATTAATGCTCTCAGAGGTATTCAAGCCCCATAAGCAGACATTTAATGATTATGCTACTCATTTCAACTACCTGGTCATGCATCATTACTGTAAACCATATTGATAGATGAAAATTTGAAATTTCAAAGGCACCCCAAAGCTTTGAAGCAAGATGCAAAGATGCTTATATGATATGCTAAGTAAAAGATTATACTATCTTACCTTATCCCAAGAATGCCCAAGAAATTCATTCACTGAAGCTGCATTTTGGGCATACATCAAAGGAGAAACCCAGAAACCCCAGATCCACCATTTTGGTATACTATCTGCCACAGAGATTTAAAAAAATGAATAAACTTACAAAGACATCAGCAACTAACCATGTAGATATTGCAAAATGGCAAGTTTTACCTCTTGAAATGATGAATCCTCCAAGAGCCATGACCACCAGCATTGCGAAAGATCCAAAGGTATTGGCAACAATCATATTTCTGCCCAACGATCCAATTACACGGAAAAGACCTATAGACATCTGGTGCAGAAAGAAATATAACAAGAGTTGCCGGGAAAATCTGCAATAAAAAATTCAAATCATAAATCCTTTTCATTTCAGTCATCATCGATTGCTGAATTCAATAGAAGCATAATATGTACCTAACAACATTAGGATCATATCCAATCACATAGTATGTAACAGCCACCCAAAAACCAGACTCTATGAGCGATGTTGGAATGCTCAAAGCCCAAGAAGGAATTGTATAAACCCAACTAGGATAAAAGTGCAAGTCTCTATGCTTGTAAAGTACTGGGAGCTTCGCCACCAACATTGAAACCTCAGTAAAGCCATTAAAGAGAATAATGACCATGGAAAAGTAAAGTGCTCCAAGGTACAAGCCACCATCATCGATTGTCTTATGGTGCATAGTTGTCCGAACAAAAACAGTCATTGTGATTAAGGCAACAATAAGAAGCTGCAGAACATAACACATTAGTGAAAAGCGAGTATTAGCATTGTCAATATAACAGCGATAAAAATGGTCTCATAGGCCTTGTTTACCAAATACAAACACTAATCCACTCACCAAATTAAGGGATTTAATAAAATTACCTGAATAAATTTGAAAACGTAAATAAATGAATTCCGTTTCATCAGTAGCAATTGCCAGTTAAAGCTGGTTTTGAGAAGTTCACTCCTCTTTTCACCATATTTAGAAGTTGACAACGCTGCTGGATGATTATAACGTCTGTCAAAAGGAACAGCCAGTTCCTCTGACAAATTCTTTCCAGTGTGATATGAACGAAAAGCTTCAGCAAACTTTCCTGGAGATATATATCGGTATGGAAGGTAACGGTTGGACCAGTATTGCTCTTGGTCCTTCTTTGACGTGACCTGTATTCAGAATTTTTTTAGCAAACTTATTTATAAAAAAAAAGGAGTATGATGCATATGAATTTACATACATCCTTGACCACTTACTTCCTGCAAGAAGTCTGCCACATTCTTTCTCTTTGGACAACTAAATCCCATAGATGCAAAGAAATCAAGAACAGAAACTCGGGGTCCCTGGTATACAATCTGGCCTTCAGACAAAAGTATAACATCATCAAATAACTCATAAGCCTCAGGAGCAGGTTGAAGCAGAGAAATGACAGTGGTCCCATCAAGTGCATGGGTAGAATGCTTAAGATATTTGATGATTTGATAAGTAGTTGAACTATCAAGGCCATTTGATATTTCATCCATGAATAGTACTCTGGCCGGACCAACTAATAATTCACCTGAAATCAAATAATTGCTAAATCAAATCAGCACGAATAAAAGCCAAAAGAATTTTACCATCAGTAGAAGGTAATATACATTGCTTCCACCTGTTGTCAGCCGCTTCTTCTGGCCTCCAGAGATGCCTTTAAGCATCTCATCCCCTACCAATGTGTCAGCACAAGTGTCCAAACCTAGAATCTTTGTCAGAAAAACATTATAGTTACTATTAAGGGACGTTTAAGGCCACAGTCACAAAAGGAGTTCCAAATGTATCCAAGAGCAACCAACATATAGAGTGTACCTTCATGATGTACTCCACCACAAGACTAGTCTTCTGTCCCCCCAGTGCAAATGACTGAAAGCAAAAAGTGTAACATTGAGAAACTCTCAACAGAAGTACATATTTTCAGAAAAAGAATTAGTCGTCCTACAAGTACCTTCATAAATATATCAAGATCTTCATCAGGTTTTATCCCAGCCATTTTTTCTCTTCTTGCAAGTTCCGTAATCATATCTTTTGCCAGAATTCATAGTCAGCAACTAGGAGAGCATTGCTCTTACAGATACAAATTACTTTCTGGGGCTTACCATATTTGGATCCAACACCTTGACACTGTCCTGCAAAATCCAGAGTTTCCCGTACTGTCACCTCTGCCACTTGCCAATCCTGTTGACTGACATAAGCGGACGTCCTTGGAGGAACAAACTCTTTAAACCCATGTCCATTGTATGTAATTTTCCCTGACACCTTTTAAAAAAACAAAGTGCAAGTATATTACAAGCGATGAACAATCAGACAAGGAAATGTTGGCAACCAGGTGTCATATTTTAAAACATGTTTAGCATCATTCAAGAAAAGCAAAATCTTTGCACCTGTAAATGATGTCCGAGGCGTCCAGCAAGAGCTAGCAATAGTGTAGTCTTTCCTGAGCTCGGAGGACCCAGTAACAGGGTCAATCTACAAATAATAGTTGTACCTTATAAACAGATACAAACGTGACCAATAGTTTTACGGACTTGATCATGTCTGAAATTACCTCGAAGGTCTAATAATCCCACTTAAGTCATCCAAAATTGTCAATTTGCTCCTGTTTCCCCGATATATCCGCAATTGCCTCAAAAGAGCCTGAACAACAGTCAAACGGGTAAATTTAAAAAAAAAAAATCGATTTATAGCAACAAAACAAAACAGTTAATTGCGATTAATTTACCTCAGTCATGTTAAAAATAAAATTGGGAATGGTTGGTAGCGCTCTACTTCCAAGGTGAACAAAAGATGCAACTGTCAGATTCTGAAATCGAACCTCAATCTTTGGAAACTCCAAATCAACTCTGTAATATTCTTTCTTCTTCAGTCAGTTCTCATCGACCAAACAAAGTCTCAATTAGATTATTTAGAGCTAAAAATTTCCAAATGTAACTCATCGAGGAAGTGAAGCTAGTGCAGAACTAGAAATGAAAATTAACATGCACTTGACTTGCAAACAAACAAACCAAAAAAAAAAAGTATTTTGGTTCCACAACTATTTTATTTATTAAAATGGAAAATAAGTAGTTTACAAATAGTGTTCGTTGAAATAAGTTTTAAGATTTTATAAGTGTAAATTGAAAAACAAAAAAGAAAAAAAAAAAAGCCAAATTCTTAACGTCGAAAACACAAATTCAGCTTCTCGTTTTTCAAAAGCTCAATGGACTATCAATAAACAAAAAACGAAACGATTCATTACGCTTCGCATCTCTTTCTCATGCGATCAAAGAAGCGCTCCGGATCATCTTCAACAGCATTCACCAACCGGTCCAACACAAGCCTCTGTTCCTGAACCGCCAGCTCACTCACATCGACCTCCTTAACGTCACCGACCACGTTCTTGAAAATGCCACGGCGAGCTCGAGCGTAAGTCGGCAGCCGCTCAAGCGCCGCCCACCTCAACGCCTCCTCGTCCTCTACCTCCTCCCTAAACGACGACGTTCTCGAAAACACATTCTCCGCCGAGTTCCACATCCGATCTAATTACTTATCACAAAACAAAGCCACAGAAAAAAAAGAGAGAGAAAGAAGCAAGTTGTAATGATGTTATTAAAAAGTAAGATCACATGTAATGCGAGCTACTAGTGCTGCTACTGCTGCTGCCAGTGCAATATCTATTTGTATTCAAGCCCGGTAGTTGGGCTCTTCATTAATGGTGCCTCATTCTCTCTCTCTCTCTCTCTCTCTTTCTACAAGTCTTTGGTTGTTTATCAAATTAATTTACATATATTTCTTTCTAATCCTTTTTGGAAAAAGTATGTCTTATTAGCTTTCTTTCATTTCATGTTACCCGCAGTTTGTTTCTCTTTTTCTCTCGATGAAATTTCTCTATTTCTTGTTCCGTGAAAGTTCGTCGTTGTTATGGTACTTCGCAGAGAAGCCTCATTAATGGCCGCGGGAAAGACAAAATCCGGAGGTTTCAATCATACACGCGCTGGACATAGAGGTGATGACACATGCCGCTATTATTGGACACGTTAGGGTGATGTACACGTGTTAGGAAGCATAAGGGTCGTAGCGAGTGGGATAGGTTTTATATGGAGTTTTTTTTTTTTTGTTTTCTGAGTAGTGGGAGGATTTGAATTAAAACGGTTGGGAAAATTACCAAAACCAAAACGAGGTGGATTTATATTTTGTTGGCCTTTTTTTTTGTTACTGTTTTATTATTAAATAATCACAGGGCGATTGGGAGTTAGAAAACGGCGGATGATGACTGAAGAGTGGTGAGAAGGGAAGAGTCATAGACTCGTTGGTAATCGTGGCACGTCAATGTGTCGGTCACGACGTCCTGGGTGGCGAGAGTCCAATTGTTATTTCTATTGTCACCGAACTCATAACTTTTTTCTTTTTTTCAGAAAAAAGCTTGATACATTCTAAATATTTATAGAAAGGAAAATAAAATTTTTTAATCTATATATATATATATAAAGCTGAGAATATAAGAAATGATGCTATATATAAAATTTATAGCATTGTTATCTCTCATCTTCTTATATTATTTATTATTTAATATATTAGTTGAGATTAAAAAAATAATTAAATATTAAAATATTAAAAATAAAAAATAATTATTATATTACAAAAGAGTACATATCTCTTACTCTTTTTATTTGAATTCAGCAATATGTTACTATTAATAATAATTAATTATAAATCTTGAAATATTTATTTATTTTATTATACCAACAACTAAACTTTAGTAGTTTAAAATACATTAATTAATTAATATAGGAAAAAAAGTTCATTCATCTTCCCTCAACAATACTAGTAGGGCTAATTTTAATACTATAATCTCATATTTAATTATATAACATTTTATTTAGTACCTTTTGCCTTCTTCAAACTGTATAAACATTAAGTATTTAAGATTTGTGCTATCATTATTTTTCATCTTTTTATATTCTCTATTATCTAATATATTGGTTAAGATTAAAAAATAATTACATCACAAAATATTAAAAATAGAAAATAATTATTTGATTACAAAAGATTACATGCATCTTCCTCTTTCTATTTAAATTTAATAATATGTAACCATTAATAATAATAATTAATTATAAGTCTTGAAACATTCATTTATTTTATTAAGCCAATAATTAAACTTTGCTGGCTTAAAATACATCAACTAATTAATATAGGAAGGAAGGTTCATTTATCTTCCCTCATCAATACCACTAGAATCTAATTTTAATGTCATAATCTAATATCTGATTATGCAACTTTTTGTTTAGTGTCTTTTGGTTTCTTCAAACTATATAAACATTAAGTATTTAAGATCTGTTATGTTTGATTTTTTTTAATTATTTAGCCAACATCCTCTTTAAAAATATTCTTGTGTTGTTATTTTTTTAATTTTTTGACTTATTTGAATTTTTAGCATTGTGTGCTTCATAGAGTACTATTTTCTTCATGAGTTGAACAATGATAAAAATAGTCGGATGATAATGGTTAGACTTTTAGGATGTGGAAGTCTGCTAATACCAAGAAAAATAGAAAATTGATTAGTGTGAACATTATTTTTATTAATGAAAAGATTGTATAAAAAATCCCTTTTCCCATTATTTTCTTTAAATTTTTTTTGTAATTGTTTTATACTTAATGTAGCATTTCTTTTTTATAGGAAAATCTAATACATGCAATAATTAGGAAAATTTTAGTGACAATATTTAGGCACATGTTGAGTGAGAGTTCCTTATACAGTGTCAAGAATTTGAAAGTTGTTTCAATTACAGACGAGTACAGGCCACTTTCAAATCAGTATAAGATTATTTTCCTGGTTATAACTTTACTTAAGAGATTAGAAGAAGTAACTATTAAGATTCCGATCAATGGATTCCAATTCATATCTCCAAATTTGATTGATATACGTGTGAATGATAACACAATTCTCTCATATATTTTTTTAATTATTAATGTTTATTAATATTTAAGTGTATATTAGAAATTGTTGATCCTTATGTTTTAATATGTTTATGTTATTTTTCTATAATATTACAGATGTTGTCGGAAGTTTATGTGGTATGGGTGATATTAAGATTAGTGGAGCTGATTGAAAAAAAAAAACGATATAAAAATTCTAATAGATTAATAAGTTGAATGTAATTTGAAACTTATCAACAACTACAAAAGGTATAAGATCTACACACTTACACTGTGCACATTAATAAATATTTTTAAAGTTAACAAAAAAAATTAACTTTCATAAATAACATTAGTTTTATAAGGCTGCCTCATCTTAAAAAAAAATCAATTCATATTTTTTATTAGTTTCATCAAGTACAAAGTAAAAAAAATATGATAATACTAAATTATTTTTTAAAAGTCATGCGAAAAGCAGTTCTATTTCCTAGTACTTAAAAAAAAAATTCAAGTATCTCAATTTGTCAATAGATGCAGTTAATTTTAATAGAAAATTTATTTTTAATTTATAATTATTATTATCTATCTTCCTCTAACATACAAGTCAATATATAGACTTACTCATTTTACCCATAAATTATTAATAAAATTATGAACACACTCTTATTTGTAAGGGTTGGAATCTTACTGTAGAAATTCAATTTAATATCTTATTTTTTCTAATTGCTCATCTTGATAGTCTAAAAGCAGGCCATATTTTGTATCATCCGAATTATAGTTAGGAAAGAATTTCATCTCCTTCTTCACTATCTTCACAAATTACAATTTACTTCTTCACCAACTTCAATGTCTCTAGTGGCAGATCTAGAAAATAATTTATCGGAGGGCTAGATTACATAATAGTAAATTTTTAAAACTAAAATTTTGAATGTACAAAATATTTGTTAATACATTTATGATTGTTCTTGACATATTTTTAAGATTAGAAAAATATTTGTGGTGATGACCTATCATTATTTTTAATTATAGTATAGGCTTTTATAATTCTAAAAGTTAAAGTTTAAATTTTGTGAGTTTATAAATTTATATGAACTATTTTAACGGATTTAATGGGGGCTAATTAGAAATCTTATATATATATTTCTTTTTTTCTTATAATTTTTTTTTAGCCAACTGGAGCTACAGTCCCCACTGGTCACATACTACAACTGTCCCTGAATGTCTCCAACTTTCACTCTATCTTCATCCCAATTTGATCCACTTTCATTGTCAACAAGTGTTATGTCTTCATTGTCATCATCAAACATTTTGGTAGATTCTAGAACGACCAACAGCTAGGCACAAGCAGCGTTTGAGCACGAGTAGTTGGATCTGCATGCAACAGGTTAGGGAATTTTATTAAGGGTTTGTGATTTTTTTTAATGGAGGAGGAAGGTTTCTAGTTAGTGATCAAATGAATTTTACTGTTTTAGGTTTGTGAATTTTGGAGGAAGGTTTTTGGCCAATGCATATAAGCTTGGGCTTTCTTAATGTGGCTCATTTGAACACTCAATATACGGATGTCATGAGTCTTCTATAGGCATAGAGTATGGAATCTTTTCCACGTAAGCTGGTTTGTATAAAGTTTGTTTGTCTATACAGGTAGTGTGTTTGGGGATCTTTTGTTTGCTTCAGAAGGTAGCCAGAGACGGCCAATTTTTCATTAAACAAGCATGATAGTCTTCAACTATAGAAAAGTATTGAGGAGAACTAGTAAGAATGGTGCCTACCATCCAATTCGTGATATGGATGGGCGCCAAATCCATTGCTGACTTTAACACGATTGATTAGGTGAAACGATTCTGCAAAGTTTGTTTATTCGTACGGGTAGCGCAGTTATAGTAGTAAGAATTGTGTGTCAACCATACAATTCGTACTGCATGACGACATTACTCTACTATTCTATAAATGGAGGCTCGATAAGTGTCTTCACTTCATCAAACAAATTTAAACCAAAGAAATTGAGTACTCACACGCATGGGTATGCTTTTTTTTCAATTGCTGCTTAAATGGGGCGATTGCAAAATGAAATTCAAGAGCACCGTAGAGTGCTAAACTGCCTTTTGAAAACTTCTTGCGTGTCTGTGGTGGACCTGTCTCTTCCCCGAATAGCATTCCTACTTTGGGTTGCCCCTTTATAGTGTTTCCTTACAAGTTATTAATAAGAAAATGTACCATATTAGCCTTTTAAATATTTAAACAAACTAAATTCATTGACAAATTGTGATTTAAATGTCTTTCTTAGTAAATTTTAATGCAATCCACTTTTTTTAAAAAAATTAAATGAGACTAATACTCATATTACAATTCATATTATATGAGATATTTATAACTACTGAGACCTGTTTACATCAATCCTGATATGGCACCGCTCAGATTTTAAACCCTCTCAAATATTCGAGGGACGTCAAACTCCCATATTGGGAGAAAGACTGCCTTCACTCGAGCTCTGAGGCTCCAAGGAAGGAAATATAAATTAAACCCCTGCAATGCGTCTGCGGGGGCTCGAACCACTTCTCTCACACTTGTGAAGGAGTGACTCTAGCCACTTGGGCTTGGTTATGCAATCCACTTACATACACGTACAAGAGGGAAAGTGCGTCAGATATTTCATTCTTTACATCGAAAACTCAAATACATGCTTTTAAAAAGTTGATTTTTGTAATTATACATAAGTATGACTCGAAGCTCACTGAAAATACAAAAATATTTTCATTTAAAATTAAATATTTTCTTGACTACCAATTAGTACTTGACTTATGTAACGGACCCACTACTCTACTATGCCCTGCTCAGACCCACTCTTACACGCTTAACTTCTCGACTCAAGACTTATTCTTACACACCCAACTTACCCGATGATTTACCACTGAATTTTGTAATGAAAATCTAAAACGGAGTTGACTTTTGGCGCGTAAAATGACAATATTCACCCCAAGAATAATGGCCACCTCCATATACCAATTATCAAACAGTGATGTATAGCATATTTAGCGACAACATGCGAGGGCACCGTGTATTTTGATATTTTCAAGCCTGGCCTGGAGATAGTTTTTCTCTTTGCATTTCTTGTTTGTACGAATAACAGCTTGGACGTTGCCAGATTCAGAACATGCCCCTTTTTGCATGTTGCCTGAAACATAATAAACTTTTTTCCTGTCTAAGGCCATTTCTAACACAATTTAGGTGTAACACCAATACTAAAAATATACATTTTTCATACTAAATTATTATTTCATCTCCAATTTATTTACACTAAATTTTACACTAAAAAGAATATTCTTCTTTTTATTCTTTTAATCCTCAAGAATTAATTCAATTAACACAATAAATATTACTATTAATATAGATAATTAAGCAATAAGTAATTTTATATCGATTAACAAAAAAATATAAAAAATTATTACATTTGCATTTAATTAACTAAATTAGTACATTATGAAAATTAAACATTACATTAATATAGAAAAATACAATAACAATAATAATACTCTAGTTATTCGAATTACTAAATTCATAATAATATTGGCCAATATTATTATGATATTGGAGAATCTAATAATGATCTCCAAGATTATTAAATAATTGTTTTAATTTATGCTAGTAGTAGTAGCTTTTTTAATTTGTGTTAATTTAATTTCGTATTTTTAATTTTATAATATGTAATCTAGTAATTAATGTTATTGGTATTTTATTATTATTATTATTAATTTTTGTGTTGAATATTTTTTTATTTAAATTATTAGTATAATATTAAAAAAATACAAATACAAATACAAATAATAACAAAATAATAATAATAACTTAAAATATTATATAAAATATGACATATATGTAAATAAGAAAAAGTAATAAGGATATTTAAGACTTTTTTCTCCTAGCACCAAATGAATAGTGTTGCACCATATTTGGTGCAATACTATTTATAACACCATTTTGATGTTCCATTGTGTTACGAATGTAGAAGGAAAAAGGAGAAGGCCAAGGTAAGAAACAGAGTAACGTGATAACAAAGACAATGAAGTTAGTTAAAGTTTGTTACATGCACACTGTGCATTGTAAATTAGTTAGCTCAATAATTATCAGCCTTTAGATTTGTTGATGATGTAATCATGAGTAACAATTAGTATAAATAGCTGCTATACTGATTATATATGTAACGAGATTAAGAAATAAAAGTTGCTTAGAATTTCCAGAACTTTCAGTTTTACTTTCTCGGAAACCAAACAAGCTTCATTTCATTTTTCTTATTTGGTATCAGAGCCGATCTAATGGCTAGTTCCAGTAGCACAACATCAAACTCAAATCAAATGAATACAAATCAATCATCACAGATCTCATTTTCATGTAGCACTCCAGTTAAACTGGATCAATCAAACTTCATGATTTGGCGAAAGCAAGTTCTCACTTCAATTAAGGGAAATCGTCAAGATTTTATTTCTGGAGATCAAACTATACCAAAGCAATATATTTCTACTATAGCAGTAGATGGATCAGTACAGAAAATTGATAATCCAGCTTTCATCAACTGGCAAGCTCAGGATCAAACCTTGTTTGGCTGGATCTTATCATCCATAAGTGAAGGTATCTTAAATTCTGTTCTTAATTGTGAAAATTCATTTGAAGCTTGGAGATCGATTGAAAAACAGTTTGGAATACAATCCGAAGCTAGAATTATGCTCCGAAGCTATAATTATGCAATTGAGATACGAAATGAATGTTCTTAGAAAAGAAAATATGTCTGTTGAAGAGTATTATTTAAAGGTTAAAGCTGGTGCTGATAAATTGGCTTGTGCTGGAAGCCCTGTCTCTGAGAAAGATCTGTTAATGCAGATCTTAAATGGCTTAGGGCCTGGTTATCTAGATCTTGCTTCAATAATCACTGCTAATAAAATGACATACGATGATGCTTATGCATTACTTTTAACACATGAAGCAAGATTAGAACAAAATCAGAGTGCAAAGATCATGTTCAATGCAAACTATGAAATGGCAAATGCTAACTACTCTCAAGCTAGAGGTAATAATAGAAGAGGTAATAATAAAATAGGTGGTTATAGTGGATACCAGGGACAATTTAATGCTGGTAACAGAAATCCAAATAGAGGTAGAGGAATGTTCTTCAATACATACTCTAGAGGTTTTTCAGCTGGTGGTTATATTGGAAATGCTGGTGGCAGAGGACAACAGATACATGCATATACTTATAGACCGGTATTTCACAATAGGCATAATCTCAATATGACTCATGGTTCATCTTCAAAGCCTAATGGAAATGGATCTGATGACAATATGCCTATCTGTCAAATTTTTCATAAAGCTGGACATACAGCTGATGCATGTTGGCATAGATACATTGATAACTATGTTCCTCAATCTCGACAATATGGAAGGGACAGAGGACATAGATCTGCTTATATGGCCAATTTTGAACCACAAATTGGATATGTTTCCCAATTTGAAGACTCATTTGCTACAGATTATCTTGGTTATTCTGGTTATCCTGGTTATGCTGGTTATGCCGGTCACCAGCAATCTGAGATGAACACTTCAATGAGCTCACCAGATGCTTTCTCTACTCCCGAGCAAAGATATATTACAAATTTCAAGGACTCAAGGGTCGGTACGTGGATAGTGGAGCTACACATCACATCACTAATAACATTTTTAATATGCATGTCAGAGATCAATTCACTGGATCAGATTAGCTCATTATTGAAAATAGACAAGGTTTGTCTATAACACATGTTGGTGATGCATTCTTTCACTTTAAAAGTTCAAATTCTAAACACAAACACTCACCTATAGCACTTAAAGATATTCTGTTGGTTCCTTCTATTACCAAAAATTTACTGAGCATCTCAAAACTCACCACTGATAACAATCTGTCTGTTGAATTTCTTGGTAATATGTGCTTTGTGAAGGATTCTCTAAGGGGACAAATACTCCTGCAGGGCCTTGCTGAGAAAGGATTATACAGGCTATTGTTGAAATCATCATCATCTTCTCAGTCATCGCATTCATCCTTTTTGTCTCATATAAATCTCAATAAACCTTTGTCTATGCTGTCATGTTGTTGTTTCAATTCTGTTATTCCTTCTGCTACTGTTTTAAAATCCTGTAATCAAACTGATGATTCAGCTTGTAAAACATCTGTTAATAAAGCCATTTTACTTCATAGAAGATTTGGTCATCCTAATCATCAAGTGTTAACTCATATACTCAAAATCACAAATAATACTCATCTCCCTGCATATCAAATACAGCAAATGCATCAGCATATCTGTGAAGCCTGTCAAATGGGCAAAATTCACAAACTTCACTTCTCATCTACTGAAACCAAAACCTCAAAGGTTCTTGAACTCATACATACAGATTTGTGGGGTCCATCTTCTGTTGTTTCCAGAGAGGGTTATCAGTATTATATAAGTTTTGTGAATGATTTTAGCAGATATACATGGATATATCCTTTGAAATTAAAGTCAGAAGCATTAGAAGTCTTTAAGCTTTTTAAAATGCAGGTTGAAAATCAGTTTAGCACAACCATTAAGATGATGCAATCTGATTGGGGGGGAGAGTATAGGCCATTCACTGATTTCTTAAATCACTCAGGCATCATTTTCAGACATCCTTGCCCTTACACTCATCATCAAAATGGATTAGTTGAGAGGAAGCACATGCATATTGTTGAATTGGGTCTAACTCTCTTAGCTCAAGCTCAACTTCCCTTTAGTTTTTGGTGGGATGCATTTCACACTGCTGTGTACCACATCAATAGATTACCATCTCATGTTTTAAAGCTTATAACCTCATATGAGAAAATATACAAACACAAACCTGATTATAACTTCCTCAAATGCTTCGGCTGTGCTTGTTATCCTTACTTAAGAGACTATAACAAGCATAAGTTTGCTTATTATTCTAGTAAGTGTATATTCAATGGTTATAGTCCTTCACATAAGGGTTATAAATGCTTACACTCTTCAGGTCGAATCTATGTGGTAAGACATGTCATTTTTTGATGAGTCAAGTTTTCCTTATTTCAGTGAGACTAGTTTTCAAAATCTCACAAAATCTGTTCATCAGTCTCCAAATTCACATACTCCACATCAAATCTATCATTTCTCATCTTTACCTTTCAAGTCAGGATTCTCAAACAACAGCGCTGATAATCTGCACTCTGCAAGACCTGAAAGTAGCAGTATAAGTCACTCAGATCATCCAGAACAGACAGAAACAATCAGCATTCACAACAAGCTGTTCCAAACAATATGTCAACCCCACATACATATGAACCTCCAAACCACATCTCACCTATACAAAATCCTTCACCACCACAAACCCATCTTGACAATATTTCTTCTCATTCACATCTACAACTGAATACACATCAGATGATAACCAGAAGTAAAGCAGGAATCTTTAAGCCAAAAATTTATACTGCTACACTTGTTCACAAGGAACCAGACACGGTACAAGAGGCATTAACTAATTCTAAGTGGCTGCAAGCCATGAAAGAAGAGTATGATGCCTTAATTAAGAATAATACTTGGACATTGGTCCCTAGGCAAGCTAATCAACACGTAGTAGGGAACAAATGGGTATATAAAGTGAAGTATAATACTGATGGGAGTATAGCTAAGTATAAAGCTAGACTTGTTGCAAAGGGCTTTCAACAAGTGGCAGGGGTTAACTATTTCGAGACATTTAGTCCAGTTGTGAAGTCAGCAACAGTTAGAGTAATACTTAGCTTGGCAGTATTGAATCAGTGGAAAATAAGGCAAGTGGATGTTAATAATGCTTTCTTGAATGAGGAATTAACAGAAGAGATATTCATGTCTCAACCTGATGGTTTCATTGATGCTCAGAAGCCTGATTTTGTATGCAAGCTGAATAAATCTCTGTATGGGCTCAAACAGGCCCCCAGGGCCTGGTATGATAAGCTTAAGAGCTGTCTAATGTGCTGGGGATTCGTTAATACTAGTTCAGATACATCATTATTTGTCAGAAGAAGTAAAGCTTCTATGATCATGGTTCTTATATATGTTGATGACATACTGATTACGGGTCCAAACACTACAGAACTTGAAAGTTTCATAACTAAGTTTAGCAGAACTTTTGCTTTGAAAGATCTGGGAGTGTTATCTTACTTTCTGGGAATTAAGGTATTATATGATGCAGATGGTGTGTACCTATCACAGAGAAAATATATCAGAGATTTACTATCAAAGGTTGAAATGGCTGAATGTAAAAGCATTGATACTCCCATGAGTACTGACACTAAATTGCAAAAGATAGGTCAAGGAGAACTTGGATACTATCTTGAAAATCCAACTCATTATAGAAGCATAGTTGGGGGAATGCAGTACTTGATATTAACCAGACCTGAGATTGCTTTTGCCGTAAACAAGCTCAGTCAATATGTAGCTGCACCTACATTGCAACATTTAATGGCATGCAAGAGAGTCCTAAAATATCTGAAAGCCACTCAAGATTATGGCTTGAAATTTTTCAGAGAAGGTAGCTTAACACTCACTGGATTCACTGATGCAGATTGGGCATGTGACTTAGATGATAGAAAATCAGTGGGTGCATATTACATTTATTTAGGCAACAATTTGATATCCTGGTCATCTAAGAAACAATTAGTGATCACTAGATCAAGTGCAGAGAGTGAGTATAGAGCCTTGGCATCAGCAAGTGCAGAGTTGACATGGTTACAGTCCTTGTTTTCTGAATTAGAAATCTGTTGCAAAGAAACGCCAACTATATGGTGTGATAATGTTAGTGCCACTGAATTGGCAAAGAACCCTGTGTATCATTCAAGAACAAAGCATATCGAAATTGATATGCACTTCATCAGAAACAAGGTTCTTGCTGGTGAATTAAAGATACACTATATACCAAGTGAAGAACAGATTGCAGACATAATGACTAAGCCTCTATCATTTGTAAAGTTTAATTACTTGAGATCCAAACTCAATGTCCATGTAGAGTAGCTTATTATCTGAGCGAGAAGAAGGAGAAGGCCAAGGTGAAGAAGAAGCAGAATCTGATAATAAGATGCAAGCTCACCGACAACTCAGCAAGTTAGTTAAAGTTTGTTACATGCACACTGTGCATTGTAAATTAGTTAGCTCAATAATGATCAGCCTTTAGATTTGATGATGATGTAATCATGAGTAACAATTAGTATAAATAGCTGCTAGATATATGTAACGAGATTAAGAAATAAAAGTTGCTTAGAATTTCCAGAACTTTCAGTTTTATTTTCTCGGAAACCAAACAAGCTTCATTTCATTTTTCTTATTCATTGAAGGTGTATTTTATACAAAAAATAATATAAAAGGTGATTTGATGTAATTTTTGGTATCCCATTAGAGATGCCCTAAGCTTTTTTATTTCTAGTCGTTCTCACAAAATAATAACAACACGCACACACCTGCTATCTGATTTTGGTTTTGCCTGAAATTAATACAAGAAAATTCATACATGAAACTACGCCGTTTTCATATCCCAAAATTAAATGTTTGGCCGCGCACATCGCTTTCCAGGTTTATTAAGCCACCTCGCGGTCCACCCCTGGCAGCTTGAAAACGAGAACACATAATTTAATTATCATTTTTTTGGATAAATTATTTCTTTATTATTTTATTTTTGTCGAAATTTCATGTAACAACAAGAAGTTTTAATAATCGACCACCTAACAGGGGTAGATCCGCACAACGCCCAGTGTGGGTAATTGACGCCACTCAACACAAAATTTCCCTTATTTTTCTATTAATTTTTTAAAATTTCTGTGTGAGTGGAAGCAAATTCTTAAACAGATTTTGATATTGGGTTCCATTTTATAAATTTTTAGTTTTTACTATAATTTTGCCTCAAATGAATTAAATTTTTTTACCTTTCATCATTCTGAAAGTTGAAATCTTAAAAAAAAAAAAAAATCTATGGTGAAAGGCTAATTTTTTTCGTTGGGTCAGTAAATACCTAAAATAATGTATTTTTAAAAAGTTAAAATGACAAAATAAGTAAATTACGCAATTGCCTTCGGATTAAAAAGTGTAAACGCCAACCATGCTCAAGAAAGTAGTTGTTGAAATAATGACAAGAAAGATTACTTTTGGTGCAGTTAAAACAGCGCAATCACCAAAACAATCTCCACAATTGAATTTCTCTAATCTTTTTCGAAGTGGTTGGTTAATGGGATGAACCAAAAGTTCGGTGGTTCAAAGACCTTGCAAAATTCTTTGGTTGGTTAAATGAAGTTCCGAAGAAATTGAGACAAGTGTGAATGTTACTTCTCGTAAATCAAATTAACTCGAAGTTACGAAAGTGATAAAATTACTCATGTGGCATCAGCAAATGGTCAACACGTAAAATTATTCAGTGTAACAATAAGAGAATTTTTTCAAGAAGTCATCTATTTTAATATTACTCACTGTGAAGCACGTTTACTTGTAGAGTTCTTATAGCATCCATACATAATAATGATATAGTCATAAATTTATCTTGTACAAATTGATGTGGCATGATAAAGTTGGTTGAATTAAATATCTCTTGGCCCACATGATTTATTTTCATTCAACCAATGAATTAATACCACATCAATTTGTACAAAATAAATTTACACAACAGTTTGTGACCATATCATCAATCTAATTTATATTACTATCGATAAATTTAATATAAACAGGTCAAATTTTCAACAAAATTATTTGAGGTTCATTCGGTGAATTAACAATTAAATTTTATTTATTTCCAATTTTTTATGTCAAATAATTTATTTTTTAAGAAACAATACTGTATAACAAGCAAATTATTTTCGTTTTTGTTTATGAAATTTCCACATTCAACAGCGAGTTTCGTTGGTGATGGTGAGGTTATTAATTGTGACATTATCGTAGAGACCCCACACCATCTTTCTGTAGTTCGCAGACTGCACATAGCGAAGCAAGGTTCACAAGAGGAATTAATGAAGGCCATCTTGGATTTAATTGGAATAATTGTATATATACGAATTATGGGCCTGAAATTTTAGGTAATGCATTTCAGCCATAAAAAGCCGACACGTCATAAATTTAAAATATCATTGGGCTGTGTATCATCGAACTGTTGCGGCTAGTAAATTTGCGGACATGATATATATATATATATTTTTTAAAGTTTTAGTTCCATAATAACATCGGGGAGATTCTTTGGGGAGGATATCCTAACCAATTCAATTAAGGAATTATCGGCGACATATTTTTTATAGCTTTAAAAATGTGAAAAAAAATACATAATTTTCTTTTTCTTCCTTGGCAATCGATGCCATCTTCTTTTTTTTTTTAATTAGCCAAGATTATACAAGTTATTATTGCCTAAAAATTTAAATTACTCTTAGTCTTGTCCATAAATTTTTTGTAGATTGCAAAAGTTGATTTGACTTTACTGGTTTGAGCTTTTTGTGTATTTTGAATTATGGATGGCAATGGAGAGGGGAGGGGATGAGACCAAACGACCCGTATCTATCCTCAATATT
This sequence comes from Citropsis articulata, assembly GCA_030449925.1. Taxonomy (NCBI): domain Eukaryota; kingdom Viridiplantae; phylum Streptophyta; class Magnoliopsida; order Sapindales; family Rutaceae; genus Citropsis; species Citropsis articulata. The sequence continues at coordinate 18,271,849 of JASUUH010000121.1, read as the reverse complement.
TTATGTGTGTCCTCGTCTCTGTTAGAATTACTTGAGAGAATTTTTATCCATTCACCGAATAATAATAGAGTATCCCCAAAGGTCCTCGATCTCCGAATAACTAATATATTTTTTTATTTTTGATTTTGAGTTAATTATATTAAAATAAAAAATTCAAATAAAAGTAAAGTTTGAAATATATCTTATATTAACATTGATCCATTATAAAAATAAAAAATAATTAAAATAATTATCTTTACCAATCTTCATAGTCCTACAAAAAAAAAAGGAATTTACTTTTATATTGACAATAAAGTAAATGAAATAAACATAGATACTTAATCAATATTTTTAATAAAACAAAATTAAAATTAAACAAAATTTTTGGGCTAATAGAATATGCCCTTTTTAATGTCCTAAATAAAAAATTTAATACTTTAATTAGTTAATTAGGCCTAAAAGTTTAATAATATAAATATTTTGATATTTGTTATTTAATTATATTATAGAAATTAATATATAAAAATTTAATATAACTAATAAAAATATTTATATATGAATAAATTTAAATAATATTAATTTAAAATAAATGTTATGTTGTCGATTATAAGGCTATGAGCTTCAATCTTTATGGAAAGATTATTTTTTTAATATTTATACAAAAAAATAATGTTAAATTTTTAAAATTTAAGACTTCTATATTTTGTATTTTTTTAGGTACTAATAAACATTATTTTCTAAATATATAATTTAAGTTAATCACAAAAAAATTAATATAGTACATTATAGCACTAAATATTACATAATATTATTGTAATAAAATGCTAATGGAATACAACATAATATGATACATCAATATTAAAATAATATAATTTCTGTGCGTTTTGACAAAACTCATGCAATATTCTAAACGCTCTCCTCATAAACGCGAAGAGATACATCCCTCCCTGGATGATCATTCATCCTGTACGTCATCATAAACGAAAATGTAATAATATAAGTTTGAAATATCCGATCAGTAAATATCAACAGATTGATCTCAGAATAAAGAAGCTTATAAGTATATGTAATAAAAGAAAGGTTTACTTCTTATAAAAAAAAAAAAGAAAAAAAAAGAAGAAAACTACCTAATCTGTGAGAGTGGAGAGCAAAGCCTAAAAGGCTAAAACCAAGGTACAATAAGCTGAAGTTGTAGGTCAAACCTAAGCACTTCACCCTGTACCCCACTTTTAGGCTTTTCTTGGGCCAACCTCATGAAGTCATGCATTTTGCCAACCTTAGCCACAATTGGTTCTTAAGGCCAAGGTTAAACCTAATCGTTCAAAAACTAACTAGGGGACCATATCAATTTTAATCACATTGATCAAGTTTTATCTAAACCATTTAATCATATTGATTAAGTTTCTGAATGGTGCTATTTGCACCACCCCTCCTCCCCTCTCCCCCTCTAATTTTGTCTCAACAACCCCCACTTTTTAATTTATTTCACTTATTTCTAAATTTGCCCTCATTAGAAATTTAAAAAAAAAGCATTTATTTTTCAAACTTTTTTTTTCTTTTTCTCTCATCTGCACGATTTCGCTCTGTCTTTCAACAATTACTATTATACCCATTTTCACAACAACCAAATCCATCATAGATATTGAACGACATTTATGAGAACACTGATTTGAATGGAACACAAAACAAGAACTCAGTGCCGAATTCTAAATCAACCTTCCATGCCACTAAAATCTCTATTTTGTTTTTTTATTGTGAATCAATGTAACGAAAGTTTTACACGTCCGCACTACGAGCATAGCCATAGCTTGAACTGGTTGATGAACCAAACTTTGCTTTTGTTTTGAATGCAATTAAAAAATGAATCATAGGGTGTCATTATGCTCCTCCGATGGTTGGAAACACCTAGACAATGGCTGATCGTCCAAGCTTTGCTAAAAGAGTGGTGACTGACTTGTTATTGACTGAGAAAAAATAATCTCAATACATAATTGAAATTTCTCAATTGCGATTTGGCTGTGTTCTCTCTGTTTGTTCTTGGGCATGGTTGATTTGAGGATTTGTTATTTTTTTTTTTGTTCAGTAAACCATTTGTTCATCTTGGTGCGATGGTGTCAAAGATTTAGCAAGCAAACCTGAATCTTGAACTCAACTTGCTTGTGAATGCATCAGTGAACGTCGAAGATTCAAATGGATTAATCAACTTCTTTTTATTTTAATTTTTATTTTATATATTTTCATTCTATATATTTTCATTCTAATCTTCTCTGTTTGTCAATTTAAGCAGTTAGCACTCATGAAAATGCGCCGACAGGAAGTGAAAGTTGATTAAAACAGAGACTTATGAGACTCGTAGCTATCAAACGACGGGTGTTGCCATGCTGGTGAAGTGGACGTGCAAAGCCAACAGCCCCAGTAGCCTGATTCCACGTGTGCGAAGCGGTTGATATCATAGAAAAAGCAAGCTGATCATCTCTCGTCATCTCACTCCCCACCCGCAAGAGAATGACATGAACATATGAGACGGACAATTTGGGTTAACCCGTGTTACCCGAACCACCACCCCCCTCCCCCCCCCCCCCCCCCAACGCACACACACCCCTCACTTTTTACGCCCACACATGAGACAAGCCTCAGGTGTAGGAGCTTCATTTTATTAACGGACAATAATTAAAATGTGATATTTTCAACTATATGTTGGAAACATGCGATGAACAAAACAGAAAAAAAAAAAAAAAAAAAAAAGGGGCAAAAGCACACCCTACCCCAATGTGGGAGGAGGGATAGGTCCAAGAATGGGCCAAATTCTTGGTTTTTGTAGATTTCAATCATTAAAGCAATTGCCGAGCCATTGGCCCCATAATTTAAATAGGTTATTAGCTTTTTTTTAAAATTTTTGAAAACTACTTAAAATTTGTTTCACGTAAGTAATTATGTAAAATATACTTCAATAGAACTTTAGTAATGATAAAGGGTCTAAAAGGTGAAAAGTGTAGGCTATTTAGAAAGTCTCACATGAATTTTACGTCTGATTCTTGCCTAATAAAAAAATAATAGCTCAAGCCCATGCTAAAACTCAAGCTGGACTCTGCACTGGCCCAAGTTCGTAAAAGCTCTAACGCCCACTACAACTCTTGTAACAAACCTTTTCAATATTATTTCTTAAAATACGGTCAATTTAATTTGTAAAATCGAAATTCATATATTAAAATTAACTATCTTTCTATAAAATTTTACCTATAAAAAAAAAAAGATATGTTCCTTTTTAAGTCACATCTAAATCCTAAAATATTAAATTTAGTTTAAATGTTTTATTCTTATTATAATACTTTTATTTTTATTATTCTAATTAAAATTTGAGATATAAATATAAATTATAAAATAGAACGAATATAAAAAAATTCTTAAAAATAATTTATTTAATTATTTAATTAAATTTTTATTTAAATACGAAATAAACTATTTTACGCTATGTTATTGAAGTAATTTTAATTAAAAAGGGCGGTCTGACGAGGAATTTTGAGGGCGTTTTCAAATGGCCTGCTCAAAGTATAAATAGAGCAAAATCAAACGCACGCAAAGTCACAATCAGGCGCTAAAATGGAGAGTTCGGGTACATCAACAGAGGCTGTCATCGAAGCCCTAAGAGCTAGAGGCTGGTGTTTCGGTAACATCCAGGAAGTTTCAGCCATAATAGCGATAAACTCCGCTTTGGTCGATGATAAAGACCCGCGTAAGGTGGCCGATTCTACTGAATCCGAGCTGCTTAATACGGACCTTAAATCCTTCGGAGGCAAGTCCTTGCCCGACCCGACCCGAAAGTTCTCGCATATTCAAGGCCCCATCGTTCTCCAGGCAATCTCTCCTTCGCTCTTGAACTTTGCTTATAGCTTTCTGTTTGGCTTCCAATGCTTGTTTCTTTTGGGAAAACAAATTAAGCTTTATATTTTATTCATATTGGCTGGACTGTTTTGGATTTCATTTGAATCCTTTTTATTACATTAATCAGGTAGATTCAGTGAGGGACATATCCAGGAGCAGTATCGAAGAATTTTCTGGAAATCCAGGTAGCGATCGCCTGCTGAAATTGGTTCTCACTGATGGGCATATTGAAATAACTGCGATTGAGTACTCTCATATACCTTCTATTCCTTATGACGTAGTTCCTGGTACCAAGGTATTCTTATTTTCTTAAAGCTTGCTTTTGTTAATGGTATAATGATTTGTTTTCGGTCATTTAGTTTGTGGAATATGTTCATATGTTTGTGATTTCTGAAAGCAGCACTTAAGTTGCAACCTAGGTCTACTTTATAGTGATTGTTACTTTTATTTATATAGCTGGATCATGGTTGACAGGTCCGTTTGGAAAATAAAGTTCCGGTACATAGTGGTATAGTATGTTTGAATCCAAATGTGGTTACTGTACTAGGAGGTGTTGTTGCCTCACTTCATGAAGAATGGCAGATGAATAGAAAATACTCGGTATTTTCCCGTTCGTCTTTAAGGGCATCGCAGGAAAGTGGTGGTGGTGGTCCTCCTCCATTTGAGAAGTTCCAGATTGGGGCGCCTTCACATCAGTTAGCTCAGCGTGGCAGATTCTATCACGGTAACCTGTGCTTTCCGCAACGTTTTATTTTGTGTGTTTGCTAAATAGGTCTGCATTTCACAAAGTTGAATTTCTGCACTAGGGTAAAATGTTTGTTGCTTGATAGAGCACCAGATCAACCAACATTTCTCCAGATCAAATATCTGGCATCAATGATGGCGATCAGTTTTATATAATTGTCGTTTGCATTTTTTGTTGCCCATAACATGGCATGTGTGATGAACAAAAGGCGGTCATTCGCAGATGGTTCTGAGTCTACAGCAAAGACCAGTGAGCCTATTGCTGTGGAAACCACTGGAAATACCAAAGTTATGGTAAGCAATTCACAGCAGGCCAGTGGTTTAGAAAAAAATAACTCAGTTACTAGTCTGAAAGTAACGTGCGTCGAAGAAAGAACTGAAGAAGGCCCAAGCAGCTCACAAGCAAGACCAAAAGAAGGTAACTTACTATTATTTCAATTGAAATTTTCTTTTCTCTCTTCGGAAGGTGTTATGTTGCCTCCTGAATTCGTGTAATTTTATAGCTATGGCATTAAGCAATAGTCCGGAAATGCGGATTCATGGAGGGAACACAGGAAATCATTATGGTGCCTATTTGTTTGTTTATTTTTCCATTGATCGTATATCATTTACAAACAAGAAAGGGTCATTTCTAATATTTGTAAGGATGGAGACGGACCAAATTTCTTTGCATCTCTTATTGTATTGATATGAATTTCGTGATTACTTAGTTTTTGGATATAGGAATCTACTTGTAAGGGTAAATCGAGCACATAAATTTATTGACAGTCTTGGATCAAGACAAAATGGATGGATTATTTTTGTTTGCTATTAGAAGTTAATTTTTAAATTTGTATTTCTGGGCAGTTGTTGAATCCTTCCCTGTTCAAAATCAAGCGGCTTCTCAAAAACTCCTTCAGAAGATGAGTACCCCTAATCAAGACAATCGACATTCAAGAGGTCGAAGATATAGGGGGAAGGGAAAAGAAGAAGAGCCAGCTGTTTTCACACTAGAAGAGTGGGAAAAGAGAAAAGCTGGGGCAAAACCTTTTGTTAACCATAAGCTTCCAGATACGAGTAACGATGAAGATCTTGCATGGCAGCTTCAAAACCAACTTGATTTGGAAGATTCTCATGTTAATATCCTTTCGTCTTTGACTGTTGTTATTATTTCTAGTTTCCAATGTTTGATTTTGATGTTTTCCTCTTTGTTCAGGAGCAAAGGGGAATGCATGACTCACAGGCAGAGAATATCAGAATGAGCATGTTTAGTTATGAAAGAGATGATAGGGTTCACGGGACAGAAAATAGAGGCAGAGGAAGAGGAAGTGGCAGAAGAAAGGGAAGGGGGTGGGGGCGGGGAAGGGGGAGAGGATGAGGGAGGTTTGATTAACCAGTTGGCTCTCCTCCCCGTGGCTATATATCTGTATGTTTTGTTCTTTTATCAGGTGCCTTCCCCATTCCCACTTTCTCAAGTGTTACATAGTCATGTTGAAGTTTTGGAGTTGCGTGCATGTATTGGCTTAGCTGCGATAACTACCACTGAAGCAGAGACCTTTTTACAGAGCTATCTATTATTAAAATGTTTCATTTTGCTTCAGTTTCAGATCACAATGTGACCTTTACAATTAGACCTATGAAACGCCATGATGTTTCCTTTTGATATAATCTCACAGATAATTAAAATTTTCAAGGTCTCATTTTCTTACCTAAATGAGTGTCTAGTTGAAATTTTTTCCTGGAGTACATTCTTGTAATTTCGTTTTCTAATATTTTTGTTGCATGGCATTCAAGGCAAATCTGGTAGTTTATGCCTATAAAGAGTGAGACGTGAACTGAAAACAGTTGAGATGTATTAACAACAGGCGTGCTACTCAGCAAATCTTTAATGCAACAAAAGCATACTGGAATGGTAGCGTCTCCATTGGAGGCTGAGAATTTATTGTCCCGAAATCTTAGTTGGAACTCCCTTGTGTGACCGGTAGTCGGTAGACCTAATCTCTGTAGGCACAGGATGAAGAAATCTGTCCTAAATAAGTAATCTGCTCTGATCGGCATTTGGTGGCTAGCTATTTTGAATAGGAGTTTCAAACCGGGCTTGGCTAAGCCCATTTTCCATAAAAGGGCCTGGGCCCTCTGTAGGGGTGTCCAAGTTTGGAGGGACTGGGCTGGACCCATCACTAGCCTGGACAGGACTTTTTTTTTTTTTTTTTTTTGAATTAGCCTGGACAGGACTTGAGCTCCCATATTTAAAAAAAGAATAATTTAACAAAATAAAACAAAAGACAAAAAGTAAAAACCTAATCTACAACCAAATCTACGGTAAATGTAATTTTAATTAAACAAAATAAAACAAAACCTAAAATCTAAACTCACAAGACCTAATCCACAACAGTGCCACCCTTTGTTGTTTGAGGAAATACCTTTTCTAATTTTGTGAAAAATAATGTTTAAAAATCATATTTACTGAACTACAAACATAATGAATTTTTGTTTCATTGTTAGAGTTTTTCCTTTACTCGACACCACAATCCTAATCATATCCTTAAATTATCACCAAAAAGCTATCAAAATAATATTGATTCGATATTCTACACCTTATGGCTCAATTTTTTGAAAAAATTACGAGTCAGCATTGATTTACTTGAGTGAGAGAAAACGTTCCTGAATTATTAGAATCTTCAGTTACCATGATATACACAAAAGGAAAGGATAGGAATCCTCTCCCCCCTTTTTTAATTTAAAAAAAAAAAAAAGTTTTGCGTCGGATGCACGGTGTAGCATAGCTAAAGAAAAAACATATAACAATTACCGATTTTTTAATCACCGACATCTATGGCACAACTAAAAATCTAATCATATTTACGTGAAACATCTATTAAAACCGGCTAAATTAAGTAAATCAACACAATCTAAATTTATACCTTCGAGATATCTATTTGTGCATATTTTAAGCACAAAGCAAGGAACGAATGTACATTCTTCTCCCAATTTTTAACTGGGAGAAAAATAAAAAGAGCCCCAAAGGGACTCGAATGTGAGGGCGTGCAATAATAATCACGGGTTGATGTTACATAATTACATGTGTATCTCACTGTATAACTCTTAACACTATCGTTCGTTTGGTGAATGACATGTTAGTCACGTGCTCCTATGAATTCCTGTAATAAGTTATTGTTTGTTAAGTACTCGAACAACGGAGTGGTGCAACGAGAATTAAGCATTTTCAGGGACACTTTACTTTGCAAAATGATTGCAATAATACGATTTGCATTTGTCTACCAAATAACATTTGATGTAATGTTAATACAATGATTAATTACAATGTACATAAAATTTAGAGGAAAAAAACGACAGCACAGGGAAGTGCTGGTATAATGAACAGCTAATTTGTCATAAATCACAATTATTTGTTATTTGTTTTTTACTAAGCAGTGGAGCGAACAAAATATAAATTAATTTTACATCTCTATAGTAATTGAAAAAGAAAAATCTTGGTCACAATTTGGGCCAGGATTCGTTCATTCGATTCGATTCGAAGCAAATTAAATGGGTTTGGGTTTGAAAAAATTGATTCGTTTGATAAATGGGTGAATTCGATTCGATTCGTTTCGTTAATTAAACCAATCAAATCCGGGTTTGAAGATATTGATTCGTTTATTCATTTATTCGTTTATGATTTGTTTAATAAATGAGTTATAAACGAATCAAATACAATCTATTCATTTAAATTTTATTTATTATTCGTTTAATTAAATTACTTGTTTATTCTTAAATATTAAATGAATCGAACCGTATATTCATTTAATAAATTAATCGAATATGAATCCTCATATTTCAATTTATTTAATAAACAAATCGAATTCAAATCAATAAAATTTTAACTCAATTCATTTAAAATTTGATTCGCACTCGATTCAATTGTTCATTTTGACACCCCTAAACTAATTAGTATAGTATAGATTTTTTTTTCAAAAAAAAAAAAAAAAGCTTATCACTTATTCCGTTATTCGCTTGCACCACAACTGTAGTACTACAACACTATTGTAGGCGTGGTGGAAATTGAGAATTTTCAGAGGGACCCACAGTATTTTGAGTTTGAGAGTACCAAAACTTTTTCAATATTGAAAGGCCAATAAAAAAAGGACAAATCCCCACCGCCAGCATAGTCGATTTCTCGATTAGTCATCATATTTCCCTTCCGAAAACATCTCCTGCGCTTCACAGTCCCTGCTTCGAATCCTTTCCGCGGCAGGGACAAAAATGGAAAATTCTCCAAACCAAACGTCAATCGCCGTCTTAGTCTCTTCTTTAATCGCGATTAGATCCTACAGAAGAAAATCCCTCAACTTCTCCGGCGCGGTCTCCGGCTTCATTGTAATGACTGTCCACATCGCCGCTGGAAGCAGGCTCGTTTCCTTTCTTTTTGATTCCTTCTCATGTTTTTTTTTAATTTCCAAATTTTCTTTCTTTAGTTATCAAAGTCTTTATCGGTTAGTGGATTTTAGGATTAAAACTAATCAACACGTGCCTGTGATTGATCTGAAGATTCGGAGCTTTATTACTTGTCTTCTTCTTCACTTCATCGAAGCTTACCATGGTCGGAGAGGAGAAGAAGCGACGTGTCGACGCTGACTTTAAGCAGGGTGGTCAAAGAAATTGGTAACTGCCTTTTCACTTTTCGCCTTGCTTTCTTTCTTTTTTTCGTCTTGCGGCTTTCAAATTTAGAATTTTAAATTGTTTAATGTGCATTTCTTTGTAGTAAGTAAAAGGACTTAGGCCCCCGCCCCGTTTGGCATTGTTGATTAATGGCTTTTAATCTACAGCTATTAAGGCAGGTGTTATCTCTTTTAAACTACGACTGCTGCCGTGGAAAAAGTTTGTAATTATGAAATAAAAGTTAATAGTATATAGTAAATATGACTTTTAGATGATAATTCTGACAAAAAAATGGTTAAGGTATTATAGGTTTTTTATCATACAAGTAGTGGATCAATCAACTTAACTTTTAAACTTCACTTATTAGTGTTTACTAAACACTTCAGTGTGGTAATTTTTAAGCTACAACAGTCCAACCTCAATACCAAACAATGTCTTTAAGTGTTTAGGTTTGTTCTCTAATGGGGAATTTGTGATTTGTTATTTTCAGGATACAAGTGCTATCCAATAGTGGTATTGCAGCAGTCCTAGTTGTGATTGTTTGGAAGTTGACTGGACAGCAGGACAAGTGTTTGGACTCGAAAGAGTTCCCTCTTGTGACGTCTCTCATTGGTGGTATTTTAGGTCACTACTGCTGCTGCAATGGGGACACTTGGTCTTCCGAGCTTGGGGTACTTAGTGATGAGCAGCCTCGGTTAATCACAACTTTTAAGGTTGATATTCTCTTACTTTTTGAAGTACTTGTTCAACTCACTAATAGTTTGCATTACATTCATATGACACATTCGTTGCATTCTTCCATTTCCTTTCACCATGCTGAAAGTTGAAGAGCAGTAGTTTATTAATGTTTCTGTGTCTTCTTGTTGCATGAGGAAGCTTGACGCTATGTTATTCTTCTTGTTAGAGGGGATCTGTATGTACCCCTCTCTTAATTTTAAAAGTTCCATTCTAAAATTTCTTTTGTCATCTGTATGATGCTATTATGCTAATGATTAAACATGGGGTTTTTGCTGCGCTGTATGCCAGATCATAACTTTAGCTGACTTGCATGTGGGGCTGGATGATCTGTGAATCCTTGTTGCTTATTATCAATTTCTGCTCCTTGTGTTCTTTCAAGGCCTAATCTTTCTTAATAATAAATCATTATTCACCATTTCTCTTATTTATCAAGAGTATATCCGTCCTGAGTCAATATTTTCAATATTTTCTGTGATATATTGGAAATTTGGAATTTGATTTTCGAGATTCGTAGGTCTTCGATCAGTAATCATGACAAAAAATACTTGATGTGCTCTAGTTAAATTTCAGAAGTTGTGAATATAAATCTCATCTGTTTCCTACATGGTTTTCAGCCCGTTCGGAGGGGCACAAATGGTGGTGTAACAAAAGCAGGACTCCTGGCAGCTGCGGCAGCTGGCAGTGTCATTGGACTGACATTTGTTTTCTTTGGATTTTTCACTGCAACATGCACTCGCGATATAGCTCTTAAGCAGTTATTGGTGATACCTATCTCTGCAATAGCAGGATTATTCGGAAGTCTCATAGATTCTCTGTTAGGAGCAACACTGCAATTCAGTGGATTCTGCAGTGTCCGCAACAAGGTAAATGTCTTGTAAAGTCTAGATTAGCATGAGCTTTCTGTGAATGGCATACATCATTATAACTTGTGCATACTGCTACATTAGCATTGGGGCCAATTTGGAAATGCTATAGCTTTTAAAATAGTTGTTAGCTGTGCTGATAATTAGTTGTGGAGAGTATCAATTAAAAGTTTGGTAAAATTTATTTTTAAAGTATTGTAAGTTTTAAAAGCAGTCTCATATGTTTGTAAATCTTACTGTTAAATTGTTGTAAGAATGTAAATGCCTAGTTGATATAATGTTGAATAAAATTATTTATAGATTTATAAACATGTATATAAAATATTTTTTATTGTGTGTGTATAATAATTGATAACTAAAATAAATATTTTATAATATTAATTTTTTTATTTTTGTTATCTCAACAAATAATTGGTGATAATAGTAGATAATGGTAATCTCTGTAAATTTAATGATTTTATTTACTAAATAATAAGGATAATTTTAGAATTTTATAACATATATTTGGATATGTATGAAATTTTATTATGAAAAGTTGCTTGTTCCTTATATTTTAAAATCTGCAGTACCAAAAAATAGTTTCTAGGAAAATCTACTAAACACTAAAATTAATTTTAAACTTTTCAAAGACACATTTGATTCTTCCAAAAACAATCCTAGACTGGCCTTAGTGTCTTTGCAAATTCTAAGCTAAGCTTGAGCATCTCTAATCGCCGATGCAGGTTGTCGGGAAGCCTGGACCTACAGTGAAGAAGATTTCTGGTCTTACAATTCTAGACAACAATGCTGTGAATCTAGTATCAATTTTGCTGACAAGTTTGCTGACTTCTATTGCCTGCAAGTACATTTTTTGAAGCCATAACGGGAACTGAAGTAGCCGGAATATGGGACGGAACCGAAACAGCTCAGATTCTGCGTTGCAGTAATATACTGTAAATTCTGTACCTTTTTATGTATGAATCCAAAATCATTGGATCTGACCTAATAAAATAGGGGTCCGTCTGGCTTTTTCAGAATATCAATAAGAGGAATAACACTGCGGTTATGAATCACTCACATGGCATGAAGGCTGTTAATGCCTAGGATGTTTTACTCATTAAGCAAGTGAAAGCAAGATCTGCGCACTTGAATTATTTTGGCTGGTAAAACCACCGACGCAGCAAATCAAATAGGGACAATTCAGAATCAGTGCAGACTCTTTATTACAGAACAATTTTATTTACTCATGGAAAGTCATACTCTTTCCGACAAAAGAGAAACAACAGACTGATTATCTCAGCAAGTGACGGAGTCTACTATGTGTATATTACATATTCATCTACCATCAGACGATCCATAGATGATGCTTTGATTCAAGGGCAGCAACAGCACAGAATTTCTAAGCAACACTCGCAAGTCTCAAAACAGCAGAAACAGCAGCACAACGCGAACACACTGCAGTTGATAATAATACCAAAATAATAATAGTGATAACAATAAAGTTCCTGTATATTGCCTAATAGCTACTATTGAAAATTTTTTTAAAAAATAGTAATTAAATAAATTAAGCATTAAAATAGTGAAATGAGATGACACAGTACCACAATCATACGATTCATATTTTCTGTCAAATATTAAACATAAAAGGGGAAAAAGAAACAAAGGCTACGTGTAATAATTAAAGCGAGAAGTAAATTAAAAAAAAAAAAAAAGGAATAAAGAATGAGACAAACCAAGAGTAAAGGCAGCCTCTTTCTTCATGGCGCCTGCGAACGTGATCATAGTATGTGGATGGGTATGTCATTTCTTGATAGCCCGATGGTGGTGGTGGTGCGTACATTATGATTGTGGGTATGATCTCTCTCTGTCTCTCTGTCCCCTAAAATCACAAGGATTGAGCAGATAATTAAGCAAAAGATAATATTCTCTTCATTTATAAAAGAGCATGACATGATAGTGTGATGGCTCAAAGTAAAGAGAAAAAGTGTGGGATAGTTTTCACTAGGTGCCAGGTGGTGCTTTCCTATTTCTTTAAAAAAATAATTAATTGGATTTTGTTAGGTCAATTCGTCTTTTTTTTTAGGTCAATTCCTTAATGTTTAAGATTCCATGTAAGTTTCCACAGAAAGCGAAACACTCTCATATCACGTGCCAAAGGTAAAGCTTCGGCCGGACAGTTGTCTGACGAGTTGACATCATTTGTGATTAAGAATCCATTTCCAAGTGCCTAATGCCAAAGTGGGCCAAATGAACGAACCAAGCAAGCTCTAAGCTCCGGAAGTTTTGTAATCCAAGCCTGAACCAAGCACTCTGGAAATGCCTAAAGGCAATTTTGACAGTGAACGAATATTCTCATTGTATTAGGATCGGAAATCGCCAGTAGTAGTAACATCTACATATTCAACCTCTTCCAAGGGATAGAAAAGTAAGCAAATCAAACAGAGCTTTAGATAAATGAAACGACATCAATACACATGTCCCATCAGTGGAATACAAACCTATATCATTATAGCACCGCACCACAAGGCATCTACTCTTAACACAACATCTAGGCGTAGATACAGAAACCCTATTGGATTGGCATCCTAGATCTGGCCAAATTCAACAACCAACTTCAGTTCCTACAATAACCAGAATCTCCAGACTTATGGTTGGTTCATTTCCCATATGTGATGCTCAATAAGCAATTAGCAAGCAACAGAGCATGCTGCCGGTTTTACTGGAGCTATGATATAATCAGCAGAGGGATGGAAACCAGCTGCAGTTTCCAGGCGTTCCCATGTCAGTTTTCGCCTCTCCGCAGCCACACTTAATGTGGAATTTTCCTCCTCTAATTTCCTTTTGCAGGCTTGCACTAGCTCTTCATCCATTTCGCATAATATTTTCCTTACATTTTGTGTCAGGTTAAGTACCGCTTGGTTCCAGTGATTCTGGGTGTTCCGTTCAAGAGCTGGGAAGACAAGAGGAATAATCACCTGTCGGTTATGGGTTACAAGATTAAGAATGTGCTCGTTGTTCCATAGCAAGTGAGCTCGTTCAGCCACCTGAAAATAATAGAGAAGGAAAATATTTCAGTTCTCACTTATTCTTCACCCATAACCATCCATCATATCACCATTTTATGTTGATTCATTATCTGAGATTTATATTAAGTCCGACTCTTCAACTTTACACAAGCAATCAAAATTTGCCTTTCGGTACAATGAGGAAATATCTTCTATTGGAAACTGTTTGATTACAAACAAAAGAATGAAATTATGACCAGAAACAACAGTTGAAGATATTAATCCCATAGTTTCAAGTTCTTGATCAACAAATGACCACAATTTTAATCAAAGGGAACCCCAAAAAAAAAAAAAAAACTATGAACTACAGATGTTGACCACCTCTTTATTAATAAGCATGCATATGATAAAGAGGAAGTATACCTGGTAATGGAAGCTGTTAAGGCAGCATCCTATGCGCCGAAAAAGTGGCACCATTATCTTTGGGAACTCAGCCATACTAGTCATTTCCAAAACCTCTTCTAACTCACTTATAAACATCAACTCTTTCTGGCTATTTGTCACCGGCCAATACTTCAACAGTCCCTTAATCACATTTGTAGCCAACTTTGGGTCCTTATCTATAAACTGTACAACACAATATGTTAATTGTTGATGATAAATACCCACTGATTTGGGCTTGTGGAGAGGAATCAGAGCCCTGCATAGAAAGATCTTGTGCTCTTCTTTCAATGGCAATGCAAACCCACTAATAATACTCCCAAAAATCTCCAACAGCTCTGCAATTCCATTATGTCTTTCAGTTTCAAAAACAAAACGATAGATGATATTGCAAACTGCTTGTCGAATAAATTGCCTGTGTACCATGAATTTCCCATATATCCTGTGCAAAACTGTTTTTAAGCAGTCTCTTTCTCTTGGATCCTCCGAATCAAAAAGGTCAAGTAATCTCACAACAAATAAATGATCTACGTACTTCTTTGCCACCTTTACATCAAGAGAACCATAACTGACAAACCGAAGTAGTAGATCATATACAATCTGCAAATGTGACCAAGCAGGATCAAACATTGGTTCTTCATCTTCAGTTTCACCTCCAGTACCATTAGCGCGACATTTAGGTGGAAAAACTCTAAAAAGGTTAAGTGAACACATTTTACACATTGCAGAAATAGCTGGTTCAGTGAACTTTGCAGATCCGGAAGAAACAAAATCAGCGAGCTCTATCAATGTTTGACGTTTAAGATCTTGTTCAGCAGTAACCTTATCTGAATCACTGAAATCGGAAACCTCACAGCAAAGGTTCAACTTACTGACAAATAGATTCTGCTTTTGAGTATTTGAAACATCTTTGAAAGACAGATGAGGCTCTACGGCCTCCACTCCAGCCATGATGCTGGAAGGAAAAACAGCTGAAGAGACCCGTTTGACGACACTCAGGCGACTTGAAAGACTGTTCCCACCATTTGTACATTGGGTTCCATTGCTGAAGTTGGAATTATTGCTGCCAGAATTAATCTCAGCTGAATCCAGTTGGTCAGATTTTGGTGACTTCCTAGGAAGTTTACTAAGAATTTGCTTGAGCATTGTGGGAAACTGGGAATGCAGCAATCTTAAGCAGAGAAAATGCCTGGATCACAGATAACAGTGATGAATGAAACACACAAAGAATTAAACAACGGGGTGGGTACGATTGCTGATTTGCTGCAGCAATACACTAGTAACAAAAACAGATACAATCTAGAATTTGTATATTGGTCAATAGCAGTTAAACAATAAACAAGAAGAATCCACATCAACTAATTCAACAATATGGCTGAATCCCACAGAAAGGGATTCATGCTGAAAGTCTTCAAAAGCAAAACAGTTCTGCCTGAGACTTTTGAGGACACCATATCTGCATATATGAGAATTCAGTGCATATGACATGCCTCAAACCAAAGCAATTCTAACGAAGTGGGTGCATTGTGAATCGACCAAATGGTTCAAAACTCAAGTAAAACTCAGAAAATTGAGTGCGGCAACGGAAGACATAAAGAAAACCTAATACCAATAAAAAGAATAAAGAACTAAAACCAGACTCAGTTCAATGTTAAGAAACTGTATATATATATAATTTATTGGCCTTATTTGTGTCAAAAGTAAGTTTGAACGCTTATATATTTAGCTGCAGTGGAAATCTAACAATCACAAGAATAAGCAACCCCATCTATCAGCATTACCGCATTACTTTACTTGAAATAGTTTTCCAGCCAGATACACTGAACCCAAAAGTAGAAACACTTAAAAGCAATTGAATATAGCTAGAAGAGACAATCCAGATCACCAAAAATACAAAGGAATTCAGCTACTATGATCATAATCTGGAAAAGGAACCAGAAGCTTAGTATAAAAAATGATCTAAACACATTGAAATCAATCACTAAATTTTGCCATCGCACAAAGAATTGGTGAACTCAAATCGTAGATCTGGGAGTGTAATGAGACCAAGATAGTAAATTTACAAAGGATCTAACCCAAATTACAGAACTTGAGACAAATGGACACAACCAAGATCTTAAATATCATCAACACACACTTCAACAAAACAGCCTATGCCACTCATATGTATATACTATGGTAACGTCACAGAATTCTACATGCAAATATAAACAAAATTTTTGCAGTGAACCAAAACTACAGATTAAATGAGAGAGTAAAAACCTGTTCTTTCTTCAAAACTGTGAAGGATAAGACTACTATGGAAGTAAGAAAGAAAGAGAGAGAGATATTTAGCCAAAAAAAGATGGGACAAAAAGAAACTCACAGTTAAAGACAGAAAAATTTAGAACGAAGAGGGCATTTTAGTAATGGCAATATGGAGGTGGATCTCCATGAAAGAAGAAGAAAGGTCTCTCGATTGAAGAGAATAAGAGGTGTGGCATTTTCTGAGAATTGCAGGTACAGAGAGAAAGAGAGAGTCACCAACAGGAGAGAAGTTTTTTTTAAAAAAAAAATAATGAGAAGAAGAAGAAGAAAAAGAGAAAGAAAAGAAGAGAAATTGAAAAAGTTGTTTAATAATTACAGAGTTTTGGGTCCCTGTGTTTGTAATGTCCAAAAATGTTCAGATTCTCTTTGGTTTGGTTGAAATAGATCTGCTCTGGATTTTCTCTTCCCATTTTCTCCTACCAAAAACTTGGCATATGGCAACTCTTTGTAATCGGTTTTCAACTGAGTCACTTCTCATTCAGTAGGCTTATGGACTATCAATTTGGCTCACTCATTAAAACCAGCAACAAGATCAACAACGAATGCACAGACAGTAAATAAGCGCAGTAAATAGTCAATTTTTTAAAGGTATTAAACAATAAAATAAAATGAAATGTATGCTTGTATGTATTTTTATGGGATTCCGTGCATGATATGCTAGAACCCAAATGATCATGTATATTATTAGGTAATTTTGAATTCACATTGACCTTGTAGCAGGTCACTGAGAGGTCAATCAAGAGAGCAGAACTGAAGAGAATAGCAAACGCTTCACAAAACGCGCCAGCCGTCTTTGGTAGGCGAGCTGACTCACAAACGTATTACGCGAAATTTAAATGTTATAATTTCCCCATAAAAAATGTGAGTGGAGTAGGGTGTCCTCCTCTGTGGCGTTTTGTCCGTGTCTTTATAAATTCAATGTAATAATATAAGTAGAATATATACGATTGTAAATATCAAGATTATAGTGTCGCTTTAATAGCATTTGTAGAATCAGTAATCTGATCTACGGTGAACAGGTCTCAAAAAAAAAAAAAAAAAAAAAGAGCAACTGAGAGGCTAGTTTCCCAACTCAGAGATCCGAGAAGCTTTTTTAAATAATATTTATTACTAAAGCCTTTACCTTAAGACCAATGAAAAACCTTTTCTCTAATGGTGCGTTTACTTATGGGAATGAGCTGGAATAGGAATGGGTTAGGAATAAGAATGGGTTGGAATGTGAA
This sequence comes from Citropsis articulata, assembly GCA_030449925.1. Taxonomy (NCBI): domain Eukaryota; kingdom Viridiplantae; phylum Streptophyta; class Magnoliopsida; order Sapindales; family Rutaceae; genus Citropsis; species Citropsis articulata. Next base: position 18,254,050 of record JASUUH010000121.1, on the reverse strand, counting down.
TAAGGAATGGGAATGGGCTGGGAATGGGAATGGGAATGGGATGGAATGAGAATAAGGAATGAGAATGGGAATAAGGAATGAGAATGAGATTCTAATGTTTACTTGTAAAAAATAAACAGGAATGGGAATGTGCTGGAATGCTATTGATGTGTTTACTTGGTAAAATAAATAGGAACGAGAAATGTGAATGAGAATTAATTTATCAAAATACCCACAGTATTAAATAATATAATTTTCATTAACTAGATACATGTATAAATATTATTATAAAAATGATATTAATTAAAATAATAATAATAATAATAATAAATGTTAATAATTATTATAAATATTATTATTATTAATAAAATTTATTAACTTTATTATTTTAGTTACTATTAATTATTATTATTATTATTATTAACTTTATTATTTTAGTTATTATTAATTATTGTTATTATTATTTTTATTAATATTATCATTATTAACATTTATTATTATTTTTATTAACTTTATTATTTTATTTATTATTTATTATTGTTAATATTATTTTCATTAATATTATCATTATTAACATTTATTATTATTATTATTATTATTATTATTATTATTATTATTAAATTTTATTAACTTTATTGTTTTAGTTATTATTAATTAATGTTATTATCATTTTTATTAATATTATCATCATTAACATTTATTATTATTATTATTATTAAAAAAATTTATTAACTTTATTATTTTATTATTATTAATTATCGTTAATATTATTTTCACTATTTTTATCATTATTAATATTTATTATTATTATTATTATTATTAAATTTTATTAACTTTATTATTTTAGTTATTATTAATTATTGTTATTATTATTTTTCTTAATATTATCATTATTAACATTTATTATTATTATTAAATTTTATTAACTTTATTATTTTAATTATTATTGATTATTATAACTATAATAATAATTATTATTTTTATTGTTAATAATAATATTATTAATAAATTAATAATTGTAAGACAAAAAGAACCATCTTCATCTCATCTCACATTTTCATTCCTACCATGACGCGATATCCATTTCATTTTGAATCAGTGACCACACAATTAAAGATTGTGTGGGATCGCGCGATTCAATAAGTCCCAATTTAATTTTACTTGATGCTTGGCTGGGGTCCACCGTTCCTCACGTTAAGTTTCATGATAGTTCTTACTGCAAAATGCATGGCTTACCAGTTCAGTAATAACAATTTTAGAATAATGTTAGTCATTCCGACATTTAAGTATCAATTAGAGTTTCAATTAATGTGACATTCATCCATCAAATATTGATTAAGTAATTTTATAAGTTCTCAAATTTAAAACTTATTAAATTAATATTTATGACTAAAGCCTTTACTTAAAACCAATAAAAACCTTTCTCCAAGTTCATGGCAATGACAATTTTAGAACAATGCTAGCCATTCCAACATTTTAGTATCAATTTGAGCTTTAATTGATGTAATATTTATTCATCGAATATTGATTAAGTAATTTTATAAATTATGAAATTTATCATTTGATAAAGTTTTTTTTCGGTTTTCAAAATACACAATTTTTTTTTTTTCTGGAATCCACAGAAGTTACATTTCTTTTCACTTTTCCACTCTCGTTATAACCGTTAGAACTTTGCTAACATCACAAGGGTAAAATTGTCATTTCACAACGACACAGTGGTGGATAGGTGCAAAATAATGTAACTTCAAGTGGAATTCAGCAAAAAAAAATTAAGAATTGTGTATTTTTGAAAAAATATGAAAAAAAACAGGTGGTCGGTGGATAATTTATCATTTACATTTAAGGGTAAAAAAGTCATTTAAACAAAATTCCGTTAATTTTCTTAACGGTCTCCAAACGGAAGTGGAAAAGTGAAAAGAAATGTAACTTCAGATGGATTCCAGCAAAAAAAAAAAAGAATTGTGTATTTTTGAAAAAGTTGAAAAAAATAGGTGGACGGTGGATAATTTCCCTTTGATAAATAAATAACATTTAAGTTGGGAATCGAATATTAAAACTCCTAACATTATTAGCCTTTGTTTTATTATAATATTATGGGCCGACTTTTATAGATTGGGCCAACCGTCGGCAGCTTCTACAAAATAATGCCATTTTTAGCAAATAGTAAGATGAAATTAATAATTGCTCATTCTCCACACGGCAGAGGATTGAACTTACAGTAATTATTTCAATAATAATGATAAATAAATAGTACCAGTAACATTTTGATCATTGGATTTTGCTGTCATCAAGTGGGAGCATAAAAAACAACAAAAGAGAAAACAGAGTGATTCATAGGAGCACGCATTTTATGATTATGAGACAAATGATGATTACAGACAGTACAATTTTCACTTTCACCAAACCAAGGAATTTTGGAGGGGAAAAAAAAAAAGACAAAATTTCTAATTAAAGCAAAAAGAAAAATACAAGTAGCTCCGATACGTGTTTCCCTAGCTCGGGGTGGGGGGGGGGGGTTGTGTCGATCTCTGTCCTGTACATGCTATGTGTGTTGTCACTTTCATTCATGGCTTCTCTTCTCAACTTGTGCTTGAGCAATTTGTTAGTGTTCTTGCTCCTGCTGCAATATTAACATTAACGTTTACCAGATCAATATACAAAATGACAGAAAATGGAGAAAAATTAATTGATTCCAATCAATTTAAGCTGTAAGGACTTCAATCAAGTAGCTAGCTAGGAGAATTTATATTTACCTAATCCCACAGCCTCTGAGCTCTTCATTAATCGGATTCGCTTGCATGATTCAACGAACATTCTGAGCATGCATATTGCATGTAAATAATATTATCATAAACCAGAACAGATATACATATATCCATATACAGCTTAATTTTGCAGTGTATATGAAAAATGAGCACCAAGTTTACACTTGTGATCGATGCCCATTAGAAATTGCTTTACTTTCAGGTTAGTAAGCAAGTCATGAAAATCAAACTCTTCAAAATCGGATTAGGGATATATATTTTGAAAATATAAATTTATTAGAAAATAGGGTAATACATATGTGTGTGCATATATGAAAATTTTTCAGTTTAAGATTTTAAAGTACGAGAAAGTCCAAAAAAACTTAAAACTGTGCAATTTTAAAATTTTATTTCATAATACAACTAATCCAATCATCGTCCTTGTCTTCGTACGTTGGCACATATTCCATCCCATTCAATGCGCCCGTTAGCTTCCTCTCTTCCATATTATAATCACCTAAAATTAAACAAATTATTCAATCTATGCTTTCAAACTTTCATGACTGCAACAGACTCCAGAAAATGACTCACAAAATGTTACATTTTTTGAACTGTGGATTCGAACTACATGCTATAACAACTAACAATGATTAAATTTCAAAATATAGATAAAACTGCGATTACTATTAATTTAAATTTTATATCTTAAAAAAGTACAGACATAGGCATCTGAGGATTTTCATTTATCTTTATATATAATAATTACCACGATCTTCTTATGTCCTTGGGCGAAAGCAGGCGCCGGTGCCGGTGAACGGCTCTCCCCAGGCAATCCCAAAGTCAGTTCTGTGTCAAAACTCATGAGGCTAGTGACGTCGCAACTTTCCGGCGAGTCTGCGGTCGTGTCCTGTGACATTTGCAACTGTTTGACTGATTCTATTGTAGCTGGCTACAACGTTACGTTCGTTGTATTCTGCTTGTGGATGAATGAATGAGTGGACGTCAAGGCTTTTGTATGTACAAAAAAGTTACGGTCCAGTGGAGAGTCGCCACGTGAGGAGTCGAACCGGTGCCTGTAGAAAGCATGCCGTCAGAAAAGTAGCACGAGAGTTTGTGCCACTCGTCGATCCATATTTTTCACAACCAATGCGTTTCACTCTTCATTCAAATTTCAATAATTCCACAACATTTCGTTCACATTTTTCCCAAAACCGACAGAGTAATATAATTTTCAACGAGAACGAATAACGAAGTGACATTTTTATCCTCGACCGAAGCTCACAATTCGCTCATAAGTGCTTGAGATTTACTGCCTTTCTAGTTAGTTTGGCCGAGGGTAAATATGTCCGGAAGGAATGAAATATTGTATCGGGGACAGAAACAAAAGATGTTGCCAGGTTCCGGGTCAAATTGAAGAAGCGAACTCATTTGAGAGCCGGCCCCGACAAGTAGGGGTGGGTAAAAAAAGTTGATTAATCAAAAATTGAACCGAACAGTTCGGAACGGTTCGGTTTTTTTACGGTTTTTTTACCTCAAAAAAATCGAATTATTAATATAGTAAAAGTAATAAAATTAACCGGTTCGGTTTTTGATTTTTTTAAAAAAACTGAAAAACCGAACCGATAATCAAAGAAACCGAATGCCTAAAATAACCAAACGTCCAAACCCTAAAATCTAAATCTAAATCTAAAGTCTAAACTTCACAATTCACATTGCAGTATACTATTTCACGCTTCTTTTCTTTTTGAGTTCTTGATTCTTGATTCTTGATGGTGAAGTTCAGCCGACGGCAGACCTTTCTTGACTTGTGACCTTCCGCTTGATGTGACCTTCCTTCAAGCTTAGCGACTTTCCTTGACTTGCACAGCGCCGTCGGTAGTATGTTCCCAGGTTCCGCCGTCGGGTTAACCGCAATCCGTCGCCATCGCTGCAGATCCGCAATCTAAATGCGTCGCCCGTCACGCACTTTCGGTCTTGAGGAATCGGTTTGCATTCGCCGCCGAATTCATTGTCAAAGCAGTTCAGTAGTGCATCGAGAAGAAGAGAACCCGGACCGGCACGAACGAACTTTATTCGATTTGCTGCACCTGCTGTGGGAAGAGATTGGTATTTGGTTTTTGGAAGTTTATCAATTCACCATTAGACTTTAATTTTTTGGCTTCAATTCGATTGGAAGTTTATTATTTGGCTTCAATTTAATTTGACTTTGGTTGGAGATGGGACCGTGGAGTAAATTAGACTTTAATTTTTTGGATTGTTTGTATCATAACAAACGCTTGGCTGCTTCCTGCTGTTAATTTTTTGGATTGTTTAATTTTTGGATTGTTTACAAATTCAGTTAACCTGTTTCATATTAGCTTTAATAGATTTAATTTAAACCAACTTTATTGTTTAGGTTGTCCAGTGGCTATTCTAATTACAAATTTAATTTTATTGTTTGCCAACTTTAATTTAAACCAATTTAAATTGTGACTTTCTCGATGCTATTAGCCTATTCTTATTACAAATTTAATGTACATGTTAAAAGATTTAAAATTTTATTAATTTATTAATTGTTATAATCTAAAAGAAAGTTAATTATTTTAGGTCGATCTGAGTTGATACAGGGCATCTGTAGAAGCATTTTAATTTTTTTTAATTGTTAATTTAAGGTTTTAAATTTAAAAAGGCCCAAAATAGACTCAATAGGCCCATAATCGAAATAATCGAACCGAATTATTTCAATTAATCGAGTATTTGATTATTTCGGTAATTTGATTAATCGCGATTATGATTTTAAAATAATCGTAATTGAACGATTATGAAAAATTTAGTAAAAAACCGAACCGAACCGAACCGCGCCCACCCGTACCGACAAGCATGTGACAGGTGCCGGAGTGTCCCTCGCAGATTCATCGAATCAAAACTGACTTTTAATCTTTTGTCAAAAATAAATAAATGAAGATCCAAGAGTCAAGATTCATGAGTTGTTAAGAGTTACTTTTGACGAACGATGACTTCCTCTCTAGCAAAGCAAAACTCGCTGCGGCACAGCACACGGCTTTCGGCACCGACCAAATAATCAGATGTGATCGCCCCTACACGTGAGGGTTCGAATGGACATGTCATGGATGGAGATTGATCTCCATGTGGCATGGTATGATTAAATCTTAAAATTATTTTGGAAAACTGAACAATAGAAAAAAAAAAAAAAAATCTCCCGAATAGATTGGCATTCACGTCCTTAACTAGTTAATTTAATTGCAGCCATAGCGAGATTTGATGTCTAGATGCAGCCTGCAGCCGTTCATATACACATATGGCCTGATATGGAATACAAAAAAAAGGGTTATAAATTTAGAACATGACTGTAAGTTTAGCGAATCTTGTGATTAGTTCATTTTCATATTAATAATATATGAGATTGACAAGAAAGAGTACAATGTACCATCATCCGCTTTGCATATAAATATATAAGGGAGGTGCTACATTACAATTAATGTAAGGTACATGCATTCACAAATTGTTTTGGGTCAAGTGGGATCCACAATCAATTTGTGAATGCATGTACCTTACATTAATTGTAAGGTAGGGAAATTCAATATATAAGGGATATTATCATTTTTCCACTAAAATTTTTTTGACACATCATGTCAGTACCACAGTTTGATAAAAATATTATTTTACCACTAAACGTTTAAACTGTTAGCATTTTCCCACTATTCCGTTAACTGAATAAATATTTTGCTGACGTCATAAGGACATTTTGAACACTCACGTGAAGGCAAGCAATTAGTCACGGCAAATTTTATAATTAAATCATCTTTTGTTGTTTCTTCCTTCTTAAATGATAAAATCATATTTTATGCTACAAGGGTAAAATTAACTTTTTATGCATTTTCCGTTAAATATTAATTGAGTTTTAACGGAATGATGAGACAATACTAACAGTTTAAATGTTTGGTGGTAAAATGATGTTTTTACTAAATCGTGGTACTGACATGATGTGTCAGAAAAATTTTGGTGGAAAAATAATAATATTCTAATATTAACCCGTTTGGGAGTGTGGTGAGTGAGAATGGACCGCCAAAGCAATTTATTAAAGTGTTTAGAACACTCAGAATGGACTTTAATGTTAACAAATTTTTTTTCCTAACTTTTATTCCACAGCTATAGCTTTTTTTCCACAACAACTGTAACTTAAAAGTTACAGCAGCTCACTCCTAAACACACCCTATATAATATAATGCGGAATCAGTGGCAATTACTTACTAGACTTTCATACGCACGCACCGGAGCCAGATGATGCTGCCTGCACTTTTGGGCTCTTCTAAGAGGCCCATTGTCGACCCATATGTATATTCCATTTTTGAGAAGATTTCAACAACGGCCTTCTTAATATCTTCCCAAGCATTCAGTTCAGCTTGTTCATATTCTTCAATCCTAGCCTTGTACTCTATTTTATGTATGTAGGTATAATTTATACTCTATTTTAAAGTTGCTCTATAGTAACCATTGTCTTTTTTTAATTATTTGAGGGATTATTTAAATAAGCAGTTTTAATGAGTACTTTTCAGAGGTGCCAACAGCTCCAGTCTCCTTGAAACGCCCCGTATCAATATTTGAACTTCGAATATTTGTGCCACTAACGAAGAGATAACATGGACCTCGAAAGCCCATCGTTGCCTCATTGCTCCTGCAAATAATAATACAAAATCTTGGGAATGTATTCGAAATCTTTCTGATCTTGAACTAAGGCTTTTTATTCTCAACCTTTTTGCATGGCCCTTGTTTTGTAATTCTCTCGTTCCAATGACTCAATGAGTTTAACACGAAATCTTCTGGCTTGGAAGCCTTGAGGTGGAATGCTTTCTTAGCTTTGTTTCCACTCATCAAACCAATCTTTAGGTTTATAAACAAAAATTAAAGACGGGTGACCCACAACAGCACATAAAAATCAAGATCACCTGTCAAGAGGCTGGCAATGTAGGCATACAAGCTGGCTGATGAAAAAAATAATAATTATTGCCAAAGTCGAAACACGAATTCAGTTGCCTAACTCTCCTCGATTCTAACTAGAACATTAAAACCAAACCAAAAAAATATACACGTCCTGTCCATCTAAAGATCAAGGTAACATGAGGGTACCACCACCAACCGAAAATGTTAGGCAAAGCATAAGTGAATCTTGTCCCTCTATACAACTCAGTCATCCTCAGCAGCTAGCTAATTGATTCGGCAATGCAGGGAGCGAGAAACACAGTGCAGCAAACGCTAATTACAATGAAACTTACAACCCTTTTTTTCTTTTTAAAAGAAAGAAGATGAATAAGGAAGATATGTGTATATAGAGATATATATATTTTTAAATATATAAGCGAACATATATAGATCCAAGAGCACACAGCATTCTACACGAGCAATGTGACACACGGCAGCATGACCATCACATCTCCGAGAAACTTGGGTTTTAAGTGCTTTCTGCAGGGATTGGACCAACATTCCCAAAGTTGTGGGCAACCTTTGGCCTCCATTCAGTCCTTGCTCTCAAAACTTCAGCACCTTCCTCTAGTCGGAGCAAGTGCTGGCACTCCACACTGCCCAACTCCACCAAATTGCCAATGTCCTTGTCTGAGACAGCAGTCAGGGACTGCAACACACTGTCCCTTCCGCACTCCCTCCTATACTCCAGGGTCACAGATGCCAGCTGATGACTCTCCAAGATCTGCTGAGGAGCACTCTGCAACAAGCACAAAGTAACTTTCAGACGGAAAAAAAAAACAAGGGAGGAAAAACATAATGGAACAAAAAAGTCTGATATAGCATAATTCATTCTGCGGGATAAGAAATAGTCTAAAATTTAGGCTTCAGCTCTGAAATGCATTATGCTTGATTTATCAAGTCAATTGTCAAGCATAACATATGAACACTACCAAGGCTTGTGAAGATTTAAACTTAACAGTGCCAGTCAGAGAGACATGCCATTTGATGATTAATGGTGTCCTTGGCCTCTATTCCTATTGATTGAAAAAATTGAAACTTATTCAATCAAATCAGGGAAAAAGACTGCTTGTGATGCCCTGACTTACAGAAGATAGGGTTTCCACAGAGAGAAGAGAGCAGGTTTTATTTCGTCCTAGTTGTATGCACACTAGGGCTTTTGGAATAAGGGATTTTTAGAAAACTGAGTATAAACTGAATAGAAAATCTACCTCAAGGATCCAGCCAATGTACTTCACATTATTGACATGCTGGTTGACATCTAAATCACTCCACCTAGGCTGCAAAGTTTTGAAAAAGAACAAGATATATCACAATAAAGCAACAAATACTAAACAATTATTCTAGATTAAAATTACTATTACCATTTAAAAAAAAAAAATCTCACTTACAGTTAAACCTCTATGAACATAATCTGCAGTACTGTCATCAAGTTTTGGTAATTTCCTGCTATCCTCATCGACAACAGGGTCAGAATTCAGAAAATAGGGTTCAATTTCCTGACGAACTTCATCGGGCATTTTGGACAACCTCCTAGTCAGTTTATTCATCATTACCCACAGACTGCAGAAATCAAACATAAAAACTATAAATTACAATCATCAAATCCAACAAAAATAAAAAATAAATCACAACTTCCCGTTACAATGAAAATATTTCCATTAACATATGCAGCAGCTAACAAAACTTGCAAGAAAAGCAAATTTTTAAACAAAAATACTATTAAAGACATTTCTGGTACTTGTCTCGAGAGATTAATAATACAAACAACCCAAATTATTCATGCTACCCCCATAAACTATATAAAATACATAAAATAATGATTTCAGTAACCAGCAACCTACTAATAAAGAGGATATCAGAAAAAGGAACACAAAACACTAGAAATAAAACTTAACCAAAAAATTCCCCACCTGGTTGCTCTTGTTAATGTTTCACCTGTCTTAGCATTGCGAATGAGCCAATCACGCCGCATACCATTTTTTCCAGATGCACTAACCCAAGTTTCTACATTTACAACATCATTCCTGCAAGACAGACATAAATCAGTCACAAAATCATTCCTGCAAGACAGACATAAATCAGTCATTTAGTCTTCAATTATCTTCTTCTTTCTTTTCTTCTTCATTTAAGTGATATCATCATTCAAATGCACAACAACGAAGAACCGTCCAGCAGAAGTAATATACCAAAGAACACCAACACAAATAAAAATTAAAAAAAAAAATCAATAACCCAAAATCCAAAGATCCCAATATTCCCGAATGGGGACAGAAAACTTGGGCTTGGATGAGGAAAAAATAGAATTACAAGATTAAGCCTTTCTAGCCTCATCCCAATATCATGAAGCTCCACAAAACTAAGACATGCAGTTATCATAAACAGACCTTTTTTAACCTCATCTAATATAGACTATTACAATAGAACTACTAAGCATTGAGCAACTCGTCTTCAACTTCCAAATACATAGTCCAAAAGTAAAAGGCTTAAAAAAAAAAAAATTCCCTGAAAATTCTTAAGATGTAGCACTTGATCATTGTATAGTAGCAACCTTCAAAACTACTTATTCCATGGTAGGAAATACATAATTGCAATAACAGCTAACTTATAGACATAGGCCTCTGGACACATCCATGGCCCAACTTCTGCAATATTGTACAAAAAAATTGCAGATGCAACTTAATAACCAAGTCAAGTCTTTGCACCAAGGTAAGTCTCATCAATTTCACACAATAAGAACCACCATTCCAACCATATCATTATAGCCAAATGCAAACCAGTAAATCACACGATTAAATGATGAGGTTGTCGGTTCTCAATGAATTGTTCCAAGAATTTTAACATATTAGGGTTAAATTGAGGCTTACCAAGTGGGATAGCGGTCTACAACAACCTGCATTCGAGTAACCACCCATATCAGGTTCTTTTTAGCCATAGCTGGGGTTGCACCAAAGCCAGCATCTAGAAGACCAGCAGTCATAACATGATTAAGCGCTGTTTCCTGTCGCAGATGTAAATACAAAAAGAATTATGCAACTGGAAAGACCACAGTATGTACAAAAAAATTAGCTGTTTCACATCATGCCAAAATAACAGACTATCATCTACCTGTAAATGATTCATTAATGTCTCTATAGATGCCGTACCATCTGCACCTATCTCATATGATCTAATTGAGAAATTTTGCCGGAAAATGAAACCATCCTGAACTATTTTCCCGATCCCAAATGGGTCCATAAGCATGTCAGGTCGCCTTGGTTTCCAATCAAGCATCATCCACTGCTTCTCTGCTGCCAAGAAGATTGTTGTTATAGCAGCAAGAAGCATGCTCCAGTCAGGTAACTGGTTAATAAAAGTCCTAGGAGGAGGTGATGATGTGGAGATATCACCATTCTTCAAACTTTCTGCTGGTGTTGTCAAACCAACTGAAGTACCATTTATCTTCGAAGGTGCTTGTGCATTAGCCTTAACCTGCAAACTCCCCGAAGAGGATTTTGACTTAATACCTCCCAGATTAGCAGATCCAAGATTTTTGGTCTTTGCAACAGAATCCCCAGATGGTGAAGAAACAGGGAAGAACGCAGAAGCTGCGGCAGTAGCAACCATCTTGAACCGTAGAGCAAACCACAGATCAGGGCCCTAGTAATCCTGTGCACCACATAGAGAAAAATTATTAGAACACAAGGCATACAAACATGTCACACCGATAATATATATTGATAAATAATCATACATCAAATATTAGAAACATTAAGAGAAGACCGTGAGCACATTCACCGCAAAACTAAGTACTAATTTCCTTCATGAATTCTTTTTATGATTTTAACATTGCACAGACGAAAATTTCACCATAAAGAAATAATGATGGAAATTCCAAAATTTCATTTACAAATTATTTTAAAAACGATTTCATTCCTTAATAATAAAATTTAGAAAAAAAAATCCATTCCTCAATTCAGCTAGAGAAAAAGAATTGCAGCAAAGTAGTTAAAATTCCCTCATCACGAAAACACAGTAACAAACAATGAGCAACCTTCCTAGAGACGTTAATTAACCTCGCGCAAAATGATGCGAAATAAAACGATGAAATCAACAATTACCAATATATCTATAACAAACAATTAAAACTCAGAAAAAAAAAAACTAATCAAAACAGATCTAACTGAGAAATCGCAAACACTAGCGATCCTCTTAAAGAAGTCCACCGCCTACACAATTACAATAAACAAATAAACAAAAAAATATAAATTAAGAAAGAATTTAGAGCTGCATTATGCTGTTATGATAACGCAACGGACGTTTCCAGATCTCTAAAAGCTTTTAGAAGCAAAGACACAAACAACCAAGTAGAAAGCGACCTCGTTTCCCGGAAAACAAACAAAGCCAATCAAAACAGATAGATCAGAGCAGAAGATGGAACCAGATGTTCAGCTCCGTACCTTAATCTTACGATTAAAAAAAATAACGAAGAAAATCTGGCCACCAAAAATTACACAAAACTGTGAAAAAAGAATAAACAAAGACGATAAAAGCTCATTTGCTGCTTCATTTTGGATCTGCGAGCGAATGCAAATGCGGATGCTTCTCACTAACTTCTAGGGTTTACGATCTCTCTCTCGCTACCTTTTTCGTTTGAGTAGAACTTTCATCTCTTTTTTTTAAACATTATTTTGTTAAGTTTCGTTTTGAAAAAACCGAATTAAGAGAAAAACAAAAATGTAGAGAGAGAGAGAGAGATAAAAACTGAGACAAAGTTTCTAGGGGAGAGAAAGAGAAAAGATTTGGGGCCAGCGGTTTAGTGGGTGACTGGCTTCCAGAGAGGCAGAGACTCCTTTATATAGCAGCCACCTGTCCCTCCCGCCTCCCGTTTAAATTTCCATTTCCCGAACGTTTCTCCTCTTATTTACGTAGTTGCCCTTCCTGTTATTTTGTTATCCTTTTTGGTTGCCTTTTGACTTTTTGCGCCTTACCCCCACCATTATTGTTGCTACAAAAATTGTTAGTAGTTATTAGCTGAATAAAATAGACCCGTGTGGTAAAATTTTGAGTGATTTTCACTTACCTCCCCTTAACTATCTCTAATCCACACATAGATAGATTTTATGTCTAAATTTATACCGACCTCCCCCGGACCAAATGTTTGGTTTGTTTGACTGTTACGATCAAGAATAATTTTGTAACTTAATAAAATTACGTCAAATTTCTTGAAATTGGCTTGAACATATGGATAAGTGCACTTGCTTTCAAATGACCTTTAGTTTGAAGCAATTATGAAAACTTATTTCACGAAATGTAAGTTCTTATAAATAACTCTACACTTGATGCAAATTTTAAAAGTTTACTTCAATATTTGATTAAACGTAGGCGCTTTTAAATGGATTTAAGTCTAAAAAATATAGAAAATTAGTTCAATTTTTGTTGAAATAGAGGTAGTGTCAAATGGCTTTAATCTTGAAGTATAAATTTACTTCAATATTTGATTAATAGAAATGTTATCATATTGTTTTCTTCTCCAACTTTTTCTTGTAATTTTTTTCTTTTTTTGTCTACTATTATGTAAACTTATTAAAAACATCATGTAATTAAATTAAAAATTCAATTTGTCAAAAAAATGAAATATAAAAAATAAATTCTTCAATAGTAAATGGCGTACATCATTAAGTAAAAATTTTCTTTTTGACTCTATTTATATTGTCTCATTTTTTATTTGCACGTGCTATAAAATAGTCGCTCACACAAACATCATTTTTACGCACTATAGGTACTAAATTTTGACAATTTTTTAAAATTTCTTTTAGGATTATTCACTAAAATATATCCGTTGTTGTGAATATTTTGGTGAATTCCAAATGGATCGACTCACAAGTACAATTATTTTAGTGGAATGATTGCATTATGTAATTGAAAGTGGAAGTATACCAATAATGTTAGTAGAGAATCTATTTGTTAAAGTTAGTAGAAGGTCGTTTAAGTAAGTGAGACTCTTCGTCTATAATTCTCATCAACTCAATATATTCATTATAAATCTCCTTTTTTCCCCCTTTTTGACTCTTTTTCTTCTCATTTTTATTTTTGTTCAAATTTAAGCTGTAATCTACATGGTTTCTTCTTCAAGAAATTGTGCTAATTGATTTTGTCGAAATATCAAAATCGGTTATTTTCATATTTATAACATCAGCGTACTTTTCCATTATTGCTGTCACACTTAATGGCCAAATGCTTGGATCAGGGTAGGTCAGTATTAATTTGGACATTAAGTCCATCTGTTTGTGGGTTGGACGTTGTTGAGGGGGGTCACTGAAAGTTACGTAAATTAACGTACCTACAATTTTTTCCTGTCAATTTGTTTAGTAAAAGAAATAATAATCTTTGTAAAGTGCTTCTCTTAAGTAATTGAGTGATCCAATTTTTTTTTTTTATTATTATGGCGAAAAAATAAAGTACATCTTTTAAGTGTAATTAATTATGTATCTTGGTAAAAGTAATGGTTGGTACCGCCTCAGCGTCATGAAATTTAAATGTTTATAATTTCTCTCCTCACATGAGATGTGAGTGGAAAGAGTAGTGTCCTCATCTGTGGTCGTTTGTCTGATATCTTGTAATTCAAATGTAATAATATAAGTCCCGAATATATATATGATCAAATATCAAGATACCGCTTTAATATAAATCTGTGAAATCTGAAATCTCTACAGAGCAACCAAAAAAAAAAAATTATGTATCTGGGATGTTCTAGAACAAACATGGCCTCTGAGAAAGAGGATTGGTTGTCTAACGTAAAGATCTACAGTGTATAGGTCTCAAAAAAAAAAAAAATGTATACTGGGATGTTCTAGAACAAACATGGCCTACAGACGGAAAGAGGATTGGTTGTCCATTGCTGCAGTGCTAGACTAAAAAATAGTCTATCAAATTATATACGAAAGCATAATAATGGGGAATTTCTAAAGTATATTTTTTTTCTTTTTTTATGATAGTTGATTGAATCTGGGGGCTCCCTTAGTATTATTTTATTTTTTAAGATACGGTGGTTACACAAAGTTCAAACTAATTTTTTACTTTCTATCTTCCTCCAAGATTTGAATCCAAATAACCATCCATAAAAACTTAATTGAAAAATAATGAATTAGATTTTAGTATTGATTCAATTTTATATTGATATGAAATTTGAAAACGGGCGAAAAATAGTTACTTAAATTTTCTGACTCAAATAATCAGTCAAGCCTTTGAGGACCACTAGTATTAACTTTCAAGCTTATAAATTCTGATTTGGTGTCATAATCCCATGCTACTCGGGCTATGTTTCAATAAATAAAAGGTTGGATTAGACTAACTTAAAAGAATAAAAAAAATAGTCCATTTTAGGTTATGTTTAATTTGAAATAAATTCCCAAAAAATTATAAGAGTCTCCCGATAGCGGTGGACACCGCTTGGAAGCGCTCTCGGTAGCCCAAGGAACGTCGCAAGGGAGAAAAAACAAGATTGTCTCTGATGAAAAACCTAACTTCTCCCCTTGTACCCTAAAGCTAGAAGCCTAAACATACCGATTTTGGCCTTTCTTCATTGGGCTCTCTGGGTTGCTTTGGAATTTTGATTGGGTATTTTGCATGCGCCTTCCCATGGGCAACACAATGCCGCCAAAAAAAAAAAAAAAAAAAAGAAAGAAAGAGGGAGCCCTTTTGGTGCCTTGGAGTAGCTTTGGCAGAATTTTTTTTCCAAAATTCAAAGAATAAATGGTTTTTTCAGTTTACTTTTGAAATAAATTTCTAAAAAACTATCAGAGTCTCCCGACGGCGGTGGGGCACCATTTGGGAGCACTCATGCAGCCCCAAGGAATGTGGAGAAAAATCAGGTTACTTTTGGGGAATTACTCTAAATTTTAATCAAACATTAATTATTATTTCATACGTATTCAAATAGGACTAAATATTTTAGACTATTACTAAAAAGACTCTTATAATTTAACTCTTTAAATACTTTTTTTGCTTACCTCTATGATAAATAGAATAGTAAAAAAATAAATAAATAAATAATCTCCCAAAACACTCATCAAATAAAAATAAATAAATATTGTTAATTATTTTAATCAAAATTTTTTCCTCTACAAAAGTAATAGCAATTATAATATTTCTGTCTTTTAATGAATTATGGGATAAAAAATAATATAATATTAAACTAAAGGCTCCAAAAGACTTTCCAACTAAGATTGTTTAAATAAAATAATATTTTTTTTCTAAAAAAACTCTCAAATATTGAAGAAAGAGAAGCACAATCTTATTTGAAAAAATTCAGAGTCTTTTGAAACTCTTTTTTATTAATGTGACTTTTCAAATAAATAGTAAAATCTCAATTAAAAAATCTTGTGGCAATGCCCTTAATTCTTTTAATATGAATTTGCTACAAATATCAAAATTTTACTCAACAATTTGTTTTTAACTTGTTTTAAATTTAAGATTAAATGACAAAATCTTAATCCTTATTTATTTTAACTCAAACGTAATTAAACATGAAAAATTATTCAATTTTTTAGTTATAATAATATTGAACGTTAAATATTAAATTTAACAATTGATTATCTGATTTTAAAAAATAATATTAAATTTCACATTTTGCTCACACATTTTCTTATTTGTCTCAACCTCTAAATAATGAAGTTAATTGAGAGAAATTAATTGAGAAAGTGGAGCACAAGCATGTTAGAAGAATATGGAACAATGACTCCATACCATATTTGCGGAAATGGTTAATATAAAAAACTAAATTTTCGAATACCGATCTTATAGTATTGAAGTGTAATGTTCCAATAAGGGATAAAAGACAAAAAATATTAATTATAAATTATAATTTTTTAATGAGGAAGCTTTTATTTTATTAAAATAAAAAATAAGCTAAAAGACAAGAATGTTAATATTAAAATGTAATTTTTTAATAAGGGATTATTTATTTTATTAAAACAAAAGATCAGATAACAATTGTAGTATACTAAAATTTATATTTTTCTGTCTTTTAACTTATATCTAACTATATTAAAGCAAGGAACTCCTACTTAATAATGAATCTGGTATTAAAAATATATATAAAACTAAAGCACTAATGATAAAAGCCACCACAAACTTTTGAGATTTACAAAAATATGCACTTAGATTTCTTTTGGTTTCAAAATAGTAACATTCATGTTACCCCTGGGAGTTATCTAAAGATAAATTTGTGTGATTTTTTCTAAAACCAATACGGTCTATGTGTTCATTTTAAATAAAAATAATATATAAAATAAAAAATATACTAGAATTAATTTAAGTAAATTTTATTTGATACAATCTAAATTTTACCCCTTCAATATAGAGGCCGTTTTGAATAGCTGCATTGTCTCTTTATTTTAGGAGAATCTCCCTATACCCCAAACCGATCCGTAATTGACAAAATATATATATATCTTTTGTCAATTACGGAAGAGAAATCATAGTCACTGCCATTCATTCCCTCAATTTTTGCACTGAAAGCACATTTACACAGTGCGAAATTCTAACCAACCACGTGAAAAAAGAACCATATATAAATTACATAACGAAAGTTCTTTTTTGATTCAGCTTTTAACTTTTTATTACGCGTTTTAGTTGTCAAATTCACAATGCTGATTAAATAAATTGACTTCATGTACATTTAAGATTTAACACCTCATAAAAGTGACAAGCAACCGTAGCCGTGGTGCTAGAATTTCTTCCATCTTCTTCGCGAAGCGTATACCATTAAATCAAAATTGGACTTTTCTTCTTTGTGCGGGAAGGAGATGCAAAGAAACTGCCTCGATTTCAAAATTTGACGAAGAAATTATTATTAGATGGTCAAAAAGATTAAATTCCCAAACAGAAGGAACAAGAAGTAGCTCAACTATATATACATTATGTCTTTTCATCAATAAAAACATTATACGTAGGTCGTGTTGTTGTGTACGTATCATACACATAAATATTATCCCTCACATTGTGCATCTCCTAATATTTTTGTTTAATCTTGCACGACTTTGAATCTTTGATATGCCAGTCAATTTAGCCAAACTTGGCCAGCAAAATTTGGATCTAATTAAAAAATATGGATCACAAATTCTGACTTGGGCATATTTTATTTTATTTTCCATTAATTAAATTTAATGTAGTCTTCACGTTGTATGTGGATTAGAAAAACAAAAACAAAAAAAAAAAAATCTTCATGTTTTAATGAGCGGATCTTGCAAGATTTAATTTAGATGTTAATATTCTATTCTTGGAATGTGGCGTTTCATGTTAATTGAGTCATGTCAAAAAAAAAACAAAAAAAAAAAGGAAAAACACACACATTTGATTCGGTTAAGCTTCGACTTTAAGCTTAAATACAATTCTAGAAGAACAAGAAGCTAAAATATAAATAAATTGATGTAGAAATAAAGCTCAATATTCTTATTCTAATATGCACTTTTAACATGTGTTGATATATGAAATTAACTTGGATTTCGTAGCCTTTGGCTATTAAATATATGATTATTCAAAAGAAAAGGCTAAAATACATCTGATTAACTCAATACATTTCAAATTATTCAATCAATAATATTTATTAAAGAAACTAAAATATAGATTTTTAGATTAAAATCCAAAAATACAACCCGTGGCAAAAGAGTGAAGAGAAAAAGTTGATTATAATTACTAAATATTATTAGGAATGATGGTGGGTGATCTAAATTCTCGTCTTTGCTGGCGATTGACCCGTTGACAAATCCCCATCGTGTACGTTTAATTAACTCGAAAAAAAAAATATTAAGCTCAGTGGCATTCTTGTTATTTCTCAGTTTGGTAGGGATGATTTTGTAAAGTGAATACTGATTGGCGAGCAAGGCTCTTCAATGCTCCGCCGCGGTCGCCTTTTGGGTCCCACGGGGCTCGTTTACAGCCTTGCTTGCCAGTTGCCCCCGCTCATCGTCGCCCAACCTGTAAATAAAATGCGAACTAATTAATTTTGAAAATTAATAATTCAAAAAACTACTTTTGGATTATTTAATAAAAAGCTCAATGGCATTCATGGTGCTCAACTATCATTATCACCATAGAATAGAAATTTTATGTATGTATGTATGCATTGTTGCAGGATCGGTTGGGGTTGTCGTTATATATATTGTTGGGGTTGTCATTATATCTATATATATATATACTTACGCCTAGTATTGTAATTTAGCATTTGTTATATATTGTTATTTGCAGTTAATAGATTAAAAAGATTGTTTATTATAGTTAGTTTTGAATTGTCGTGGCTGATAAAATAAGTTGCAAGACAGAATTATGTGGCTTCTTATAATTAGTGTTAAAGTTGTGGATTAATCAGACAATGCTACGTGGCACTAACACTCATAATAATATAAGCATTATCACTCACTATATCATCATTTTATTAATTTAAATTTTTTAGTATTCGAGTGTATATATATTATTTTATCTGATTTTTGTTATCCTTAATAAATTACTTCTCTTTTTTTGATGTATCGCGATGTATTAGGAAAATTTCCGATTGTGAGAGCAGCTAAGCGCTGTCTGCGTGATCAGGAGTAGAAGTCATTATTTCGAGCCAAGGTATAAATTATAAATAATCTGACTTTTCTTGTTCGAGCCGGAAATAGTAGGTCAATAAACAGGGGACTCCATTACCTCTAAGTTAGGATTTTATAGTTGAAGCAAGAGTTTAAATCTAAAGAAATACGTTTAATTTGAGATGGATATTATAATTTATTTGTACATATATCTTTCAACTAATTATATAAGGAAAAAAATGATGGAGGAAGGACTGAGGAGTGTTAAAAAAAAAAAATGAATAAAAGAAAAGCACATAAATCAGGCATTTCACTGATAAAAACCGATGGCAATCTAGCATTGCTGCTATATATGGGCGCTTCCGATTTCCTAAAATCCTGTTGAGCCGCTTGTTTTCAGTTCACTAACGTAATGTGCTTGTGTTCTGTCCAATTGACGACGCCCAAAAACGAAGAAGCAAGTGCAGGTTAAGCACTTGGGCATTTACCTTCTAACACCTTCCACTCATTGCTTCTGCCGAGAGAGAAGGGAAGGAAAAAACAAACAACATGGATCTATACGTGTTCGCTAAAACGCATGTGTCGGTATTCAGCTCTCCGTCTTTTTCTTACATTATTTATTTTTTCAGTGTATTTTCCAACATACAAACACCTAATGACCACCACATTGCAAACAGAAATAACACAATTGGCAATTCTAAAAACGTAATTTGGAATTTATTGCACACTAAAAATACAGGTTTGTGTGTGGATAAGAAAATTAATAATAAAATAATTTTTTTGTACTTTTTATTACTTTTTATACAATTTCTTTCTTAAAATAAATCTATATTTTAAATTCATATAATCAAATTTCAAACAAACGACTCATTTATCTTTCTTTTCCTTTAAATTTTTTAGTGTTAGGGGATTATTAAGTAATGTGAAAAAAAAATATAGGGATAATTGATAGATAATAATTTTCATAGGGAAAAATGACAGTCTCAGCTTTATTCTATGGTATTAATTTGGTCACGTCTCAATCACTTGTCTGTCTCAAGTAAGAGTAGTGCTAGGGATTTCATAACTATTATTCTACTATCTAACATATGAATATCATTTTAGTTGAAATTTAAATTGTGACACAAATGTTAAAATTCTTAATAATATTGTTCAAATAAGTAGAAAAATCATTTAAGATAGAACCTAATTTCTTCCCACTTAACTATATGGCTGGGTTTGAACTACAGATCTTTTATTTTAAATCAAATAGATTTTATCAAAGGAATGAGCTAACACCCACGTTTAGATCCAACTGCATATATTTTTCATTTTTATGAATAAAATGATTTCCTTTCCTTTAATAGCTTGTTAAAAATATATTCATTTCCTTTGTCATGATATAAATACTATGTGTACAGTGTACTGTCCAAGATGTTGTGGTTTGAGAGCTTTTACAGTTGGGATGGTTTAAATTAAATACCAATGTGGCAGTGGATGTCCAAAATTGTAAAGTCAGTTATGGAGCTGTTATAAAAAATCGCGAGGGATTGGTTATGTTGACCGGAACCGATTTTGGGAATTATTGTGAGGATGTGGCTATTGCTGAGCAAGAGATTATTCGCTTTGGTATTTGACTTGCTAAGGAGACACGTATAATTAAATAATAATTAAATTTAGTATGTTAAATTTAATAACTTAGTATGTTATTAAATTAATAATTAAATTTAATAACTTAGTATGTTATTTAAATAATTTAATAACTTAGTATGACATTAATAATTAAATAACTTAGTATGTTAAATTTAATGTATAGATATTGTTAAGAGAGACACGTATAATTTCAAAAAACTAACATATGTTTTTGTGTAAAATTCAGATAATTATTATTACGTATGGGCAAGTTCCTAACCATGAAATTTAAAAAAATTATAACTTATTATAAGATAAATTTTATTTTTATTTATAACTAGTTTAATTAATAATATAATTTTTTATGACTATTTAAAATTTACTCGTATATAGATTATCATTATAAAGAAGTTTTACCGTACAAGACTTATCTACGACATGATTACACGTTTAAGTAAGGAAAAATAAAATAAAATAAAAGATTTAACAAGTAAGACCTTATATATCCATAATAAAGAATGACCAACAACCAGCCACAAACCAACGCGGATAAAGAATGAAAGAAAATTCATCAATCAATTCATAAACAAGATTCCATGATTCAAAGAGAAAACAAAGTACCTTTTCGAAAAAAAATTATAATAATATGAAGTACGTAACTTTCACTATCATATGGGTTAGGTAATAATTTACAATAGAGTAGTACAAAACTTAGAGCGGGTTGCATTAAACCAAGCAGCTAAAAATTGGGTGTTTGCTAATTTAGATGGATCACGTGATGCGTACGTGTCATTACTCTTATCTTCCAACTAACATTGTGTGATGCAGCAGGCGAAACCGACGTGGCAGCAGGCGAAACCGACGTGGCAGCATGATGAATTGATCAATAAGGATACTTTCAATCGGTAAAAATTGGATTAATTTTAAGAATAATCGGAATAAAATATGCACGTGAGAATACCGAAAATGAAAATACATAATTGGAAATCAAATCAATCCCGTGTAAGGAGGGCAAAGTTAGGTGAGTTTGTTGAACCAATAATCAAATAACCATGAGCCCTGCAAATACGGCTACAGCTCTTTATTCCAGCTTTGTGGCGTGGGTGGCTGTTGTTAATTTGTTAGTGTGGTCCATTTTGTGGATCAGTATTAGCTTTATTGCCGACAATTAACAAAGCTGTGACTGACTTAAAATTGCCTGGGCATTACGCTGACTTGTGATCAGCAATTTCTTAAACTACTTTGGCAAAAACTGCCAATTTTTACAAAGGAATAAGTTAATCAATAAATAAAACCCATATCAATTTTTGCAATTCGTATTTTCTTCCAAAAAAAAAAAAATATATTATAAGATAAAATATATATTTCTTTCATCTTTTAATTTGTCCCTTACTTTAATGAAGTGAGAGATTATTAATTTCCTATCATTTTTTACAAATTTACCCTTTAAACTAGAAGCTTTTATTATTTGATCCCAATAATTTTAATACTTCAACACTTTGACTCAATAATTAATTTTTTTTAAGTTAAACCCTAAAAATTCTTTTAAAAAATTCTGCCCTCCTAAATTTAAGTCTTGGCTCGGCCCCTAGTATTTCCATGCACTATAGGTATAATTAAGCTAAGTTCAAAGTTCAAGTCTCACTAAGGGAAAAGACCCATTTAAGTGGGATAAATTCTCTAAAGACCGATGCATGGCCAAACACAGACAGGGCCTAATTGAAAATCACGTGTCTAGAGTTTTAAATTCCATATTTTTTTGTCACATTTATTCTTATTCACAACAACCAAAATTATCTTGTTGGTCTATGTAAAACTTAAAAAAAGAAAAAACATTAATCTTGAATATTCTCAATGGAACATGCTTCACTCACTAAATAGAGAGATGCACGTGACAAAAATTTTATATTAAATGTGCAGCTCACTAAGTTGGCAATTCTTTTTTTGTCTGATAGATGAATAGATTTGAATTGGTTTAAATTTTGAATATAACTAAATGTCTGAATTTAAATAATATGTTTGGTTTTTTTTTTATGAATTTTTTATAATAAGCATTAAGTTATTCATTTTTTATTAGCTTAAAGAGTTTGAAAAACCAATAATTTTATATTTATGCCTTTATAAATTTTAAATGTTAAATAAAAAATAAACATATTCAATAAATTAATTTAATATAAATCATGTTTAATATAAATCATGTTCAAGTGAATACAACCCTCCAATATTCTAAATTATAACAAGTTAATCAAATTTATTATAATTTATAATATACTATATTGAAAATATTCATAAAAGTTTGTAAAGGTAAATATTGCTAATTAGTGAGTTTTATTTAAATAAGGGTGAAAATAAATTAATTTGATAAAGATATTTGGGAGAATATCCGTTGATAATGTCATTCATACCCTTTTGATTAAGAACAAAGCTAACAAAGATTAATTTAATAACTTATAACTTAATAACTAAAAATTTTCATTAAGTTGAAAAAAATAAATAAATTAAAAAAATTTAATGATTGAAATTAAATAAATTAAATTATACAAAAATGCCTCCAGTGTATAAACTCTTTTTTTTTTTTTCTCCCCATAGAACATTACACATTGGCAAGCCGCATGAGTGCAACTAGCTAAGCACGTAAGAATAAGTCTTTAAATGGTAAAAATGTTGATTTAGTCCAGTTAAACTTTTGTATTATAAAAAATTATGCAAAACATTCATCTGGTTGCTTTTGTAACTGTTGTATCTAACTTTTTTAAAGGTAAAATGTTATCTCTTAATTTATATAACTTAAAATTTAAATAAATTTTGACATGCAATAAATACAAATATAGACAGTAATTACATAAACTTTGATAGAAAAAAGTAATATAATAAGAAACTTTTGAATAATTTTTTAAAATACTCAAAATTAGTAGAGTAATTAATTCAAAATGTACTCTGAAAATGGCATTTACCCGCCTTTTAATTGCGTGGAGCCAGAAGAATAAAGTTGTGCAATGTTATCAGTTCATTAAAAGATTAGAGACCATCAACTTAATGAGGGATGCAGCCCAGGCCCCCAGCTCCCAACGTCAATGTAACTACCGCATTGGTTTCCGTTAAGTACAATAATAAATTGAATAATATTCATCATAAATAGTCTTCATGAGCCTCTTAAATACGAACATAAAATTTGCCAAACACGTGGACCTACCTTCTTTTGAAAATTGAAATAGCAATTCACTCGGCAAGAGCCGAAGTTTTCGGTCAATTTGAAGGGACGGCTGTGTGTTAACTGATTAAATTTGACAATCACTTATCACCTAATTAAATTAAAATCTAGATTAATTTTTTGCACCATTGCGTGGCGTTAAGAAGATATCTCGCTGCCTCCTGAAGCTTCAGCACAATTTAATGTAATAATAATCTATAAAATAGCCAATTCTGGGAGTACATAACTTGCAAGGTAAAAGGGAAAGTAAATCATTAAGTGGTTGTTCCTTTTATTGATCAAACATTAAAAACACTTTAAGAATTCGCCTGCCATTCATCGACCATGCGCTAATAATCTTGCATTTAATGAATACGTGACGTGACCAGATTCCTCCTCATCAGTGGAGCAGACCGATTTCATATCCCAAGAGGGTAAAGCTCTCGCGCCACAGCTTATAAATGTAGCATTGAATGAAGAATTCACCAATATCCTGATCAGGTAGCGATATCGCAAAAATTTTATCAGAATATATAAAATATATATATATATATATATATATATATATATATATATATATATATATATATAGATTTTTTGGAGCGTTTAATTAATTAATTAATTAGATATGTTACTTTGAGGTCACAGAAGATTATACTAGTATTATCTTACTCCTAACATAACCAATATTATTGTGTTACATAAGTTTGTATGAAGAATTTTTGGCTCTATTATTATATTTTAAATGAGTAATCACAAACACTTTACCTAGCCAATATTGTTATAATTATCGGTGTTCATCTACGTAAATTTGCGCCAGTCTTTTTATAAAGTTGTGTCTATATAGTTATATACACACACATACGTATTAAAAAAAATTAATACTTTTGTAAATGTATATATTCACTATATGTTTAAAAAATTAACACAGTTTAGATCAGCACTATACAATAAATGACAGTACATTTAATCTGCCGTTAATTATAAGATGATACAATTTTTTTATTTTTTAAATTTATAGAAAAATTATATATATTTTTTAATGTAAGATGATGGTATTGCATGATTCCCTCATTGCCTTTGTGACTGAGGTTCAAATTCATATTACACTATTGAAAACAATCTTAAGCTATTAAGCCAGTTACCATGCAACCGCCCGTGTTAAAAAAAGAAAGAAAAAAAAAAAGACACTAGGTTACACGTGTATTGTATATAAAAGAATATTATATTCTAATCATATAATGTATAGCATTTGTTGGGCATAAAAATAGGTCAAATCAATTCATCAGTCCAAATCTTGCCTTAATTGCAACAAGTACTTTGATTAGATTATCTTGTTGTCTTGTTAATATGTGCATAAAAAGTTGCACACGTTACATGATTAATCACGCAATTAGTTAAAAAACAAAAAAAAAGGGTTAGATTGTGAATCGTTATAAAGAATGGAGGAAAGAGGTTGAAGCATTTATGGTAACCAAATTTGAGTGGCCACGTTTGTCTCACAGCATGTTCCCATTAGCGAGGGGTGATTAACACATGTCATCATCTGCAAATTCGGCATCATTAATATTTGATCAACAGCAGCAGTTATACTTATACAGATCATGGGAGCCGACAATTGTGTTTTTGGATATTGAAATGTTAAAAAAAAAACACAACAATCAACGTCAGAAAAATGATTCCATAAGGGCTGAGGCTGATGTTTTTGAAAGCTATTCGTGTAGCCGAGACCGCCCGGAGTCCAGATGATATCTGGAAAATGTTAACGATGAATGAAGGCCCAAATGGCCCTCAATCTGCCAATTTATCGGATCAAGATGGCTTAAATGGGCCTGTTTACTTGTTATTATTTTTTTTTTTTTGAAGCTTGTTTACTTGTTATTTTATTTGCACAGCTACTGCCGCTTACTTGTTATTTTTCCCTGGGAAAGAGATCATTTTTTTAAAAAATAAAAGTCCACGGCTGAGCAAAATTTATTAATAAACAATAAAAAGGAGGCCAGGAAAATCCTACTTATACTTCGTCACATGACTAAAAAGTATTGATTAATTCTAAGTATAAGAATCTCTAGTTATAATATAACTCAATAAGTTTAGGGTGGGATCACAAGGAATCTAAAAGTGTAATAGTCAGTTATTAAATAAAATTAATAGTAGAAAAAATTTTATTCGTTTAAAAAAGTGATAAAGTCACTGGATTCATTCTTGGTATTCAAATTATGGTCATAATACTCTATTATATTATATTTTATATTTATGTTACTAATTTAATTATTATATGATTTAACTATTAACTAACCACTTATGAATAAATATAGAGATTTTCGATGAATGATTGCAATGTATTTCCAATAGTTTTTCTTAAAGATGGGACATAAGGTGGGTAATCTTGAGAATTTTGAAAATTCCGACGTGCAGAATGTGGTTGTGAAGGTTGTCATGATTGTCATTTTTCCAACTAAAATTTGGGTAATTTTTCCAACTAGAGTTGTAGGTCTGTGAATATGCATTGGGATTTGGCCTTTTGAAATTGTCTATGACATTCGCTTGTTCATGCAAACTTTCTTTTAGAGCTAGTAAGGTCGGATAGTTTTGCGTAAAATGGTCAATGGAATTACAAATATGACACAAAATATCTTGAACATATTTAATATAAGGGAGCCTCTAAGTTACATTCAATGTAACTTATAGTCCTCATGTGAACCACACAAATTGTAAATCCCACAATTTTATATGATTTACATGAGGACACATGAAAATTGTAAGTTACAATGAATGTAACTTAGCAAAATCCTTAATATAATCACTCTTTTTCAACTTTAATACTTCGACTTTTCCAACTAAAGATGCAAATTTAGCTTGAAGGTCATAGTCTTCCCTAAGATTGTACATGACTCCACCATATAGAGGTGACTAAGGTTTACTTGATGACTCATAAGAACCAATTGCGTCCTAGTGTTTTGCATTCTTTGCTATATGGTCAGAATAATGTAATGTAGCTTTACGACCTTTGTCTTTAAACTCACTATTACACATTATTTTAATAACTTGTCTACTTCCTATAAATAAGACACTAACCTCGATGTTTCAAAATCATGGTGTGGGCGAATGTTAAGTAACTTTTTGTACTTATCACAACATTGATAAAGAGTCTCTCTTGGCTTTTGAATGAAAGTGGTGACTTGTCTTTTAAAATAACTTGTTTTGTGGGTGGAAAGAAATTTAAAAAAAAAAATGTTCTTCATTTCATCCCAAGTTCTAATGAATCTTGACCTAAGATTTTGTAGCCAAGTTTTAGCTTTTTCCTTTAGTGAGAAATGACAAAATTTAAGTCTGATTATAGTTATGCTATAATTTTGATCAGTACAAGTGTTATAGACTTTTTCAAATTCTCTTAAATGGAAGAAGGGATTTTCATACTCAAAACTATGATAAGTAGGTAGGAGAATGATACTGGTTTGAAATTAAAACGTGATGCTTTAGGAGAAAAAACTATGCATGATGTTGCTTTTGTTATAGTAGGATGCATAAAATCTCTAAGTGTCATAGGCTGGTCATGAAGATTTTGTAAGGCTTGGTTTTCCTTTTTCTTTGAAAAGTTATCAGATTTTTTATCAGTCATGTTTAAGGATGGTGAAGATAATATTCTAATTAATCTACAACTATTTGTACAAGATCAATGTTTCGTACAATACTGATAATGAGTGTGTTTTAAATTAAGTTAAGAAAATAATGCACAAACAAATGAGTAATGCATGGAATACTAAATAGCATTGTACAAGTTAAAATAACAAAAACAAACTGAAAATTATGCACAAAAACACAAAAATAAAAATAAACAAACTGAAAATTAATTAATTAAAATAAAAATAATTTAATAGGCAGTTAAACCAACTATCAAAATAAAATAATAACTTGCTAACAAAATATTAACCATATAGACGGTATTACAGAACCAGCCATATAAATGTAAAATAAAAAAAAATTTAAAAGAAAGAAAAAATAGTTACCTCAAGATGTGGACATCTTTTTTAACAACTTTTAAAAAGTTACAATCAAATTAAGTAATTAATTTAAATTTTAAGCCTCATTTTTTTCAAAGTCCAAAGTCCAAGTTTCTTTAGTCTACAAAGTTCAACAATAGGTCATAATTCATAGATTCAATTTCCAAATCGGTTTACGAACTGATTTGCAAGATTTTTTGGGGTCGAGATGTATCTTTTTCTTTTTCACAAGCTTATGGAAGATGTTGTATTTTTAAGAAAAGAAGGGTGCTCACTAAATTTTACAAAGAAAATTTGAAAAAATGATGAAATCATGAAGGAAAAAAGTATAATATTTAAAAAATAGAAATGAGATAAAATACAATAAAATTGACACCAAATTTAGAAAATTTTCCCGCAACGGCATTAAAAATTTGACACAACTTAAAAGTATTGATTGCTCTCAAGTATAAGAGTAGTTAATTATAATATAATCCAATAAGTTCGTGGTTAAACCATAAGAAATCTAAAAATTTAGTAGTCAATTATTAAATAAAATCATTTTAAAAAAAGATATTATTCATTTAAAAAAGTTCTAAAGTTACAGGAACTAGGACATCCTTTCTAAAGGAAAGTCAAGTATGCCAGAACTCGTAGCTTGTAGATGTTAATAGTCGAGATTCCATTAGTGTTCAGTGAACTCAGGTTCATTATCTCAAATCAAGCTACATGGATTCACTCTTCTTATTCAAATTATGGTTATAATACTCTCTTATATTATATTATATATTTATTTTACCAATTTAATTATTACATGACTTAATTATTAACTAACCACATAGATAAACATGAGGATAAAGTATATAATATGCCACAACCATATTAGTGTATCGACATTATATCAAAATACCACATAGATCTAAAATGGATCTAGATTTATAGATTAAAATGAATTAAAAAAATAGCAAAAATATAACTTGTGAATATATAATTAAAATAATAAACTATAAATTTACTTGAGAGAATAATTAATTTCATAATTTAAATCTTTAAGTTTCACCTTTCACATTAGCTTACAAAATTAGCTACTAATGTTAATAAACAAAACACTCATTTTACTTAATGAACTTATGAAATATCTTATAAGAAAATTAAATACAGAAGAAAATAGAAGAAATTGTTTCCACAGCTTCCATCTTTTGTTCCTTTCTCTGATTCTTTTCTTCCCTCTCGGCTGCTGAATTCTCCTCCAATTTATAGGTAGCTAGCATCTTCATCTTATCTTATTTCATTGTATTTTTATTATTTATTTTTAACTAAAAAAGAGGTAGGGGTGTTCGTGGATTGAATTTTACGGATTGGACCTCAATTCATATTCGATCCACGATTTTTCGGATTATAAATTTTCAATTCAATTCCATCCACGGATTGGTGAAAATCAATCCAAACCTAATCCATACATCTACAGATCGGATGCGAATTTGACGCAATTCATATCCAATCCACCATTTTACAGATTGGATTGCGGACTGAAAATTTTTAATTATGTCCAATCCATGAACTAACTAAATAAAAAATTTAATATAAAAATAATTTTACTACCAATTAAATTTAAAATTAAATAAGATTTAAATAAATTAATTATTTAAATAAAGCTAAAAAATACATTTAAAGTTTTAAAATATAACACACCAAAACGAAAACTCTCATTTATTTTAGATCAGTACATAAAAATTAACTATTTAGAAAGCTATATTTATTTATTTAATTATTTTTTATTTTATGTTATTATCAGATAAGATATAATATAGTATTAATGTAACTATATTTTAAATTATTTATTTACTAGTAAGTACTAATGCCATGTCTACAAGTTTTATTTTTTAATTAAATAAATATTTTTATTTTTTTGCGAATTCGCAGATTTAGAGAAGTAGATCCATATCCAATCCACCGATTGCGGATTATCAAAATTTCAATTTAATCCAATCCACCAATTCACAGATCAGATTTCTACGAATTAGACTAATGGAGTAGATTGGATTAGATTCTGAACACCCATAGAAAAAAAGAAGCGCTCTATCAAGGGCCGCTCAAATTTGCCACCAACGGAGGCTAATTCCATGCGTACGTGTATGTTTACCAAAAGTTCGCCTCGAACAGGAGTGTGCTTAGAAGCAGGATGCGCTTATAGGCTTAGAAATGGGCTGCCAATATAACTAGGCAGCCGTGGTGCACTTAGCGACATCCAAACCCGGCCTGAATTATAGAATTCCCTACAATTATACATAAGCTAGAACTTTCTAGGTTTCTTCACTTAGACCCTTAGGATATTTTTACAAATTGCATGGAACTCTCTAGACCTAGCACTCTAACACCTATAAATAGGGGTGATCCCTTCATTTGCCTACCAACCACATTACACACATAAACTCTCTTGGTTTCTTGTATATTATTTTTAATGTGTAATAAAATCTATTTTTGCCACATTGCTCTACTTCTCTCTAGTATTTTCCAAAAGCATTCTTGCTTCTCTAGGTTGAGAAGTGTTCTAGGCTTACTTAGTGGCTTATGTGCTAGAAGTTGCCTAAGTACCGCATGGGATGCTGCGCAATAAAACTCATCCCGTGACAAGTGGTATCAGAGCTAAGGTTTGCACCCATGCAAGCTAGCTCAACGAGCCATCGCCAACCTTTCTAGCACAACACAAGAGGGCGTAGTTGGTGTGGAGGTACCGAAGCAAGTCTTTGGCTCGAGGAGGGATGCACACAAGCTAAATCCCACGGCAAGTCTAGGGTTGCTTTCGTAGATGCCTTGGAGCCTCGCATGGATACCCTCTAGACTTCAATGTCCGCTATCCAGGACATATGCGATACTTTGAAAGTTAGGGTTGACAGTCATGGGGGTGAGTATAGTGAGTTCACGGTAGCCACCAAGGCTTTCATGTAAGACTAAGTTGGCTCACTTCGAGGGGAGTCTTGAGCATTCTATGATGAGCTGCAAATATTGCATAGTTTCGTGCAAAACAAACTACAAGTGATCCTTGTGGAAGTCGACGAAGTCTGCTCGGATTGAACTTGGCACAAGCATACACTTTTCCCTAGTTTGGCTTCTGCAAGTACGAATGATGCACGATGCATCGATGTGCCAAAGCCCGACACCTGCGATGGTGCACACAATGCTACCATCATCGATGACTTTCTATTTAGGCTAGAGCAATACTTTAATATTATAGGCGTTTGCGATGAGGCATCAAAGATAGGCACCATGCCTACATTCCTACGAGGCACCGCACAACTATGACGACGGTGGAAGCATGGCGACATGGGCAAAGGCATTTATGACATCAATACATGGACTGAGTTCCAATTCGAACTTCGCAAGCACTTTGCCCCGAGCAATGCATAGAAGGAAGCTCGAGTGAGCCTACGTCAGCCCAAGCAAACGGGTAGCGTCCACAATTATATCAACGACTTCACTACCTTTATGGTTGAGATTTCCAACATGTCTGATAAGGACTCTTTCTTTTACTTCCAAAATGGCCTCAAGGATTAGGGTAAGGTGGAACTTGATAGACGTGGTGTACAAACTCTTGATGACACCATCTCTATTGCGGAGTCACTTGTCGATTACTCTGCCCAACTTAAGGATAAGAGGCTTGGCTACGACAAAGGTAAGAGAGAATGCCATAAGAACAACAGCCACAACCGGAAGGAGTGAGGGCAGAAAAAGCCTCTAAGCCGCAAGAGCGAGCAAAATAAATCCGAGAGTGCCTAAGCCTCGAAGCCCATACTTCATTTGTAATGGCTCTCATTGGGTACGCGACTGTCTGGAGAAAAAATCGTTTAATGCCCTCGTGGCACAACTCAAGAAACAACACATACCGATTGCAGAGGAACCCTAACATAGCATGGGTTCACTCCAACGCCTTAGCACACTCGTGAGCCAATCACCAGCACCTACAAGGAAATAGCTTGTGTATATGAGTGTGCTCATTAATGGCCATGCCGTTCGTGTACCTCTTGACACAAAAGCAATGCACAACTTCATCTTCAAAGAGGAGGCCAAATGTCTAGGCTTCAAGGCAACCAAGTATAGATGCACCATCAAAGCGGTAAACTCACCAGCCAAGCCATTTATAGAATCGCACAAAGTATACACGTTACGCTTGGGACATAGAATGGAAAGTTTAATTTTTTGATAGTGCCGATGGGTGACTTTACAATGATCCTTGGCGTGGAATTCTTCGACAAAGTCCATGCTTTCCCACTTCCAGTTACAAACTCTCTAAGCATCTTCGACTGGAGTAAAACATGCGTTGTACTAGTCAAGCACGACCAACTTGAGAAAAAAGGATCTCGATCATGTAATGTATACGGGGATTCGAAAAGGATCGCGGCCACTTAGTCTCCAGCCGGCAACCCAACAAAGAAGATGATTCTAAAAACCCTCCAAGCCAAGTCCCGCAACAAGCATGAGACATCCATGGACAACAAGTACGAGACGGCAATGATAACGGTAAGGACACTATACCTCTGAAGTTTCCGAGGAAGCACCCACTGAGATGAGTGGTGGAACAACGCGTGAAGCCATCAACCATGACGCCCCATCACATAGAGCAATCCGAGCATGAGGAGTTGTGGAAGCACAACAAGGGGACGTCGCAGCACTAAACAAGGGAAGGAAACAACCGCACGCGATACAAATGGCGGAACTTCCCGAATACGAAGCCACATAGGAATTCAAGGAAGACCTATGGCAAATCGGGAAACAAGTCCAAAAAAGTAAAGACACAATCGTGAAGAGGACGGAGCGATATAGGTGGGGGAGGATTGTCACAGACCGCTCAAATTTGCCACCAACAGAGGCTAATTTTGCGAGCACAGGTATGTTTAGCAAAGTTAGCGCGAGCAGTGCGACTTAAGCGGTGATCATGCACAAAGGCAAGATGCACTTAGAAGTGGGATCTGAAATTGGGGTACGTAACTAATGCCGGCCAGTGGTGGTCTTAGCGACATCAGTCCGTGTGGTCTAGAATTCTCCATGGTGTATTGTACATAAAACCAGGTTTCTTCACTTAGACCCTTAGGATATTTGTGCAAGTTACATGGAACTCTCTAGACCTAACACTCCAGTGCCTATAAATATGAGTGAGCCCCTTCATTTGCCCACCAACTACACCACACACACAAACGCTCAAACACAAACATAAGTTCTCTAGCTGTCTTGTATATTATTTTTAGTGTGTAATAAAATCTATTTTGGTGACATTGCTCTACCTCTCTTTAGTATTTTCTGCAAGCAATCTTGCTTCACTAGGTTGAGAAGTGTTTTAGACTTACTTAGTGACTTATGTGTTAGAAGTCGTCTAAGTGCCGCACGGGTTGCTGTGCAATAAAAATCATCTCGTAACAACTTGCTTTATTATTTGTTATTATAAATATATGTATAATTAATTCCAAATGACTCCACTTCCTTTATAATGTAATCCATCCCATCGTTTTTGTGTCTTCTTTCACTTATAATTTCCTCTTTATTCCTAAAATATGTCTACAATATAAAAATTAAGATAAACTATACATACTAAAATATAATTTAAATAAAATTATAAGAGGAGTATTAAGATAATTTATAAGGTATGAGCACATTAATTGATGCTGTAAGTGAAAAAAATAATGATTTTATCATTTATTGAACATAAATTTTCTAGTGTTAAACAACTTGAATAAAAAGTTTGGTAATTAGCTGAGATGCCTCTCGAACCAAGTAATATTAGGAACGCAAACTCAAGTTAGCCAATGAATCTACAGCTTGATTGTTTTCTTGGTAGATACAAATAGGGATGGCATATTAACTCGAACTCGGATAAACTTGGATAATTAGATCCGGGTTTAACTCGTACCGAAAGTTAATATAATGCGGAGTTAAGGGGCGATATTTTAAACCCAGATATATTCTCGGTTCGGTTCTAGGTTTACCTGAACCTATATATTCGATACCTGAGCCTGAGTATTTTAAGTATAAAAGAAGGGGGGAAAAACCCCTAATGCCTAAACCTACCGTAACAGTTTTCTATCTTCTCTATTTTCTCTTTCATTAAACAGACTGCAACCACTTTTTTTCTTCTTTATTTTCTCTTTCATTCATTCAAATGAATTGAAAAATCTTTGCATTGAAAGAAAGAGAAAGAGAAATGTGCCCATTAAGACTGATCTCATTTTTCTGCCACTCTCGTCAATTTTTTCGTCATCAGAAACTTAAATATCCACAACAACAATTTGTCGACGCTATTTTCCTTAACGCCGACAGAAAAACCGATACAAAAAAAAATGCGACAACTTAGCAATCCTCTTTCTTCATTCATTTAGCCTTGGAATAAGGATTTTGGACATTTGTTGAAAGGCTAGACACATTTGAGCCTTAATCTATGATGGCGAAGTGCGATCCTCGCCATGGCAAGTACATGACTTGTTGCTTGATTTATAGAGGTGACATCATTCTTGTTGGGATTATATGCTATTTAAAGCATATTGATTTATTTATTTTCTGATTAACAAAATATTTGAGATATTTTTTATATCTTAGTTGCATAAATATTTGGAATAAGGGTCGTTTAATCATATTATATGTATTTTGTGTGATTATCATATGGATTCAAATATGACATAAATATAAGTTATCTTATGATTAAATAAATTAAGTTTGCTATTGATAAATAAAGTTGAGCGCTCTATTTCTTGATCATGGATGAATTTACTGATATAGTTTGGCTATATTGAACTGGATTACGTATGAGATTTAATTAATCTTGAAATAATTTTCAGACTTATTAAATGTCATAGGCATTGATTTTATTGTAATCTCAATCTTTATTTAATTATAGCTTTATGTTTGTGATTGTTATTTTATTTGAGTTACCAATGAGCGCGGCATACATTTATAGTTTAGATTACCCAGTATCTTGGTGGAAGCAATTATAAACAGTGAGATTATAGATTAGTAATATAGGATTTGTATAACACATTTCGTTACGGGTTTTCGGTACTTGATCATAGAACTCTCTAGCCAGAGTGAGTTAACATAATTGGTATGTTGAAAATAATTATTAGAAAAAACCAATGAGTGTCAAGGAACAAGATATAATTAAATTGATTGGACAGTTGAGATATCGATTTAATTAATAATGTGATACGAATGATTGTTTAGTAAAGAAATCAATGTGGCATGGGTTGAATTATTATTCGAGAATACTATCGTAGATAACATACAATTATGGTGTTAGTTCTAATCTTTTAGTGGTGTAGATTTAGAATTAAATAATCGGGCTAGTTTAATTACAAACTTAATTATTGTAGCCATTATTATATGTACCCATATGATTTCCGAGTTAACTTATTTAATTGATTGCACCACTATTGGATTGATAAGCAAGATAACTAACTATTTGGATTAAAAACTTAAATATGGTATTTGATAGGGGGCTCCATTGAATATGATTGTATATAAGGGGTTTTGTGTTATTTTACAAGTTGGGCCTCTATAAGAAGAATAAGTAATGCCACTTTTGGTTTTTTTTTTTAAAATTTAAATCAAATTTAATTTAATAGAATTAAAAAAAGAAGATAAATAAGAAAGCTAAAGTTTCCACCAAATATAGATATAAAAGGACTTGTTTTCTCTATAAAAAAAACATACAGGAGCCACAATATATAAATCACAGAAAAAAGAGTTTTCTCTTTAACTTTGAGTTGAAAGTTTTCTCTTTCTAGTTGCTTTTTATAATGATAAAGGTACCCATATGTCAAGTGCAGATCAAACTTGAGTCATAACCTAGAAAATCGTTGGTGAAGGATCATGATCTAATAATGTTGGTGATGACAAATTGTGATTTGGGAACCTAAATTACTTCTATAAAAAAGTAAAGGTGCGATTTTTAGATTATAGTAATGGTATATATTATATAAGAATTACGATCTAAATATTCTGTTGCGAAACTATTTTTAAACCAACAGTTCCCTAGGTGTGAATGCTGTTGTTACAAATGTCAAGACCAAGCGTACCATTCAAAATCTATTGCTTGGTGCCCAACTAGATTCAAGTGTTGATTGCTTTTACTTTTTTAGGTGAAATAGCTATGCAACTTGTATGTTATTTCCATT
Source organism: Citropsis articulata (assembly GCA_030449925.1). Lineage (NCBI taxonomy): Eukaryota > Viridiplantae > Streptophyta > Magnoliopsida > Sapindales > Rutaceae > Citropsis > Citropsis articulata. The sequence goes on along the minus strand of JASUUH010000121.1, from coordinate 18,217,852 downwards.
GTATCCATCTTTATAATATCATCGTGTCCTATTGGAGAAGTAAAAGAAAATTATATAGATTTTCGAGTTTGAAACCCGCAATCCATGAACTGAATTTTTTTAGGTTAAATTTGGATCGGAACCAAAATTAGAATATATGAATTTATGTCCAAATTCGGTATACAAAATTGTCATCGGAGTCTGGAACCGAAATGGCGGAACTTGGATCCATACCCAGATTTTGTTATCCCTAAATAGAAAAATGAAAAAAATATCTTGAAATTTTAGTTCAACAATTTAATCACTGATTCTTGATTCACAGAAGAGACTTCAAAGAGAAGTTGAGCAAACAATAAATAGCAGCTGTGGAATCACTTTCCAACCAAATGCAATTCCAACCATGACTAAAAGCTTTAGAAGCATCATGAATAATCGTCATGATTTCAGCCAAAAAAGAACTATTATCACCCAAACTCATAGGTAAAACCTTCTATTGTTTGTTAAATATATAATTTCACTTCGTGTGTATTAAAAGGGGAAAAACCCTTTTCACCTATAGAGTTTGATTTAATAGTTCATTTTTTTTATCTTTGTCATTCAAATAATAACTTATTTCATTTCTACTTTTTAAATAATAACCAAAACACTCTTTCATTAATTTATCACTATTTTGCTATATAATTCATTGAGGATAAAATATGAATTTCAATTAAGGACATACAAACTATTTTAAAATAGGGAAATATAACTAAATAATATCTAACTTTCTGCATAAATTTAGAATTTAAGACGACTTAATGAATAAACAATAATAACACACACACACACACACACACTATAGAACAAAATTTTAAAAAAAATAAAGATTTCATAGGCACAAAAGTGAGTTTTTTTTTTTTTTACTTTAACTTGCCCCTGACTTTAATATGGTCAAGATAAATGGTCAAAAAGTAATGTTATTTCATCAAAAGTAAATACAAACTCCTTTATTTACTTAAAAAAATTCACACTAAAGACATAAAAAACAAATATTTAAAATATCACAAAATAAAATACGTTGTATTAGAGTATGGATTTTTTAATCTTTTAACTTATCCTGACTTTAACATGGACAATGATCTTTGATTGGGAAATAATAATAATAATAATAATAATAGGCTATTGTTTAACTATAAATTCACGGAATGATATTTTTAGCTATTGATTGAAAAGTAAAGATGGAAAAAATTATTAATTTTCAACTTTTTTCCTCATATCTTTTACCATTGTATCCCTGATGTGGTCGACCCACCATTGATCAACTAAAATAGTAAAGGAAATAATAAATTTTTTTAAGAGATAAAATGATTGCAAACATGAGTGGGAGGATGATATTTCAACAAATAATTTTTCTTTTTCTTATTCTAAAATTCTGTATCATATTTTTGTCTTTTTTTTTGGCATGATATTAGTAAAATTCTTACCATATATATTTCATTTTAAAATTGGCTAATCAGAATTTCAAGAACACACATACACATATAGAGTTTTTTTTTTTAAAAAAAAAAAATTCACCTCACATACAATCACTTTTACAATGGAAATAACAGAACCGTTTAATCAAAGAGTTCTTTGACTATGCCGGCATTTGGTTACTTAAAATGGATCTATGCTTATTGTAGCTTTTGCTTAAATTCTAAGAATTTTGTGGTATGTGATTGGTTATTTGTTTTGGATTTTTATTATTTTTATTTTTAGTTTCATCGTGTTCAATTTTATGAATCAACTACCATCTACATTTATGTATTTAGCTAAGGAGAAAATTAAGATGAGTGCAAAATCCGGGTCGTTGTTTATGAACTGAAAAGAGAAAAGTTTTCAATAATTCCAGCGAAGATGATGATATTTTGATTATTACATTTGTTATTATGTGTTGTAGAAAAAATAAAGTAGTCAATAAAAGCACAAAGTATTACCCCTAGGAAGTATGCTCCCCCAAGAATAGGGAGCAGGGGTTCAACCCCCAGGAATTGGGAGTAGGGGTTCAACCCCAAAGAATGGGGCTCCACAAAGTATGCTCCCCCAAGAATGAGGAGTAAGAGTTCAACCCCCAAGAATGGAGCCTAGAAGTATGCTCCCCCAAGAATGTGGAGCAGGGGTCCAACCCCCAGGAATGGGGCCCCAGAAAGTATGCTCCTCCAAAACTGGGGAGCAGTGGTTTCAAACCCAGGAATATGGCTCCAGAAGTATGCCCCCCAAGAATGGTGAGTAGGGATTCAACCCTAGGAATGAGCCACAAAAAGTATGCTCTCCCAAAAATGGGAAACATGATTCAACCCCAAGAATGAGCTCCAGAGAGTATGGTCCCCCAAGAATGGGGAGCATGGATTCAACCCCAAGGAATAAGACTCCAGAAGTATGTTCCTGGAGCAGGGATTCAACCCCCAAGAGTGAGGCCCAAGAAAGTATGTCCCCCAAGAACGGGGCTCCGGACATACTTGACCCAGAAGCAAAGTAAATAAGAGTTTGACAAAGATACAACCTTTAAAAAAAAAAGAATATTTTGTAATTAAAATCCTAAATGACAGAGGAGAGTTAGATAGAGTTCAAGTTAGAAAAAAAACTGTATCTATAAAGGCTATAAAATGAGAGGTCTCTCAGAGTGGAAGGGATTGAAAAAAAAAAATAACAAAAAGAGAGAGAATCAAGTTGTAAGTGCGATTTTAATAAAATATTTTCATTCTCTGCCCTAAAGGCCGAACCACGTTAATCTTCTGTGTCTTTTTTATTATATTGCCTCCGCATAAATTAATTTTCTAAATTGACCAGAAATCTGTATCAACATTATGAATTCCAGAAACGACATAATTTTTAACCCTCTAATTTTCTCTCCGTGCTGATCAGTCGTATGTCGGCAGCAAACTACCAGATACTAGCATGCAGCTCACATGAAGATAACTAATGCATACGAAGCAATCATCATCAAGAGAATTGCTGTCCCAAATGACACCGTTTTGGCTCCATTACTGCTGCTTGTGGTTGCCTTATTATTAGTAGTATCTGATTTTGAATTCGAGTCAGGAGAAGATGAAGAAGAAGATGGTGTTGTTGTGATCCTGCTGAAGTTGGTGAAGTAGTGTCTGTTGTTGAGGCTGTGCTGGAATCTCCTCCTGCTTCTTTAAAAATCTTTGCATCTGGGGAATCTGGCGCGAGGTTGAATAGCTCTTGAAACATCATAAAACCAAATTAAGCCACTAAGTAAGAGTACAACATTAAAGGCAAATTATTTAATAGGCCAAGAACAAAATTGAGCCAAAAAATTGAAAAAAAAAATTTGTAATAGAGCTTGTATGTTGGCTATGATATTATATTAGTGAAACTGCCTGCTTGACCTAAAAATTTAAATTGATAGATACGGCTCATATGGGTACTAAGATAATATTAAAAAGAAGTCTTAAAAAATCGATCGTGGGTTGGTTATCACTTGAATATATAGTACTTACTGGGGCAACCGGAGACACTCCCATCGATATTGCATGCGGCAGGCATTTGAAGTGCCAAAGTGGTATTGATAGGAAGGCCCATAGAGGGATCGGTGCTCTCGTTGATGAGAACACACAAGCACTTGGGCTTGCTGGCCTTCAGTTTTGGGGATCTTGGCAGCACTCAGACGTTGGCTTCTTTGCCGTGCCACTCACAAAAGGAATGCAAGATGCAAGATTTGTGAGCTGCTCAGTACATTCTTGTTCATCGTCTTCAATAGTTTCCATTGATGCCATTGCCAATGAAGCCATAACAATGCAAAATATTATCATCATTTTGTCCCTCCCCATTTCAGTGATGTTATTAGTGGCGCGTCTGGATTATGGTTATTACAATTGAGGAGTTGTTTTTCTGTTTGTTTTTGGACCGGGGGTTTGAATGGGTATATATATATATAGAGAGAGAGAGGTAGTTAAGTTAGGTATTTATGAATTTCCCGCCCTTATCGTTTTCTGTTCATATGAATTAATTGTCAAACTTCTCTCCATGATTACAATGAAACTTTGGTGTTGTTTAATCGAGAGCTGAGATGGATTGTTTAAAGGGTCTAAATCAGATTATCAACAAAATTTGGCCAAGAAATTAAAAAAAAAAAAATGAAAAAAGAGGTTTTGATTTGACATTGAATGCAAAACAGATAAGGAGGAGAAGTTGAATAGAATGAAAGCCTTGAGAAATGCTGTTCCAATTTCCGAAGGAAGCATGCGGCAAGTAAATTCAATTTATTGATCAGCTTGCTTTTCCCAATGACAGGATTCCGTTTCTCAACCTTCAACCACCACAAACTTAGAGACTAGACTCCCCGATAACAAATTCAACTAAACTTGTTGGTTTTAGAATTTTAATATCTGAATAATTGCTGCTTCATCTCATGAATTCTACCACTCTCATTACGAAACTTCCAAGGTGCTTTTATTAAATTCGTTACAACACCTTGCATGTAGATTTGACAAGTGGCAAAACATGAATCATAAATAAAAATACCGAGCCATAGAAATTCACTCCTAAGGCAATGATATCACATTAATATATACGCGGTATTACTGGTCCATTAAAATTTAATTTTTCTAGACGGTTAGTTAATATATCTAATTCTTTATCTAAATTATCTAAACTGTTACTAAGTTCTAGGTGAGATACGGATTCTTTATTTTTTTAAAAAGTTTGAAAACTATCTTCTAGTCTACCAAGTCAATGTTACTAGTTTCGAAGAATTTGTCCGGTCCTAATACTAACTCTTTTAGCCTTTCTAAGTTGACTTCTAAGTTTTGTCCTAAATTAATTAATAAATTTACTATGAAATTTTGTTGACTATTACTATAGATTATATTAAAGAATTATTAACAGAATTTAATAGTCAAATTAAACGATTCCCTAGCAAGAAAGAAATTATAGACTTAATCCAGTTATTAGACATTAAAACACCTAAGCCAGTAGAATTAGAAAATAAACAAATTTTAGAAAATTTAAAACTAGAATATCTCGGAGAAGCAACAAGATGCTGAAAATTTCGGGAAGGAAAATTCACACAAAACAAATTCAGCTATTTATAACAGATTGGGAAACCGACAAAATTTACAAATGCTTGGAGTATCAATTTACATTAAAAAGAAAAAAAAATGATTTCTTCCTTTTCTCTCAAGAAAATTGCACAGGTCGTCTTATCCCCATGGAGGCAAAGCGGGGGAGAGCCAGTAAAGAAAATTTTGAATAAAAATGGGTAATTAACTGTACAGAAGACTATACAGATGTGTAATGTATATAACACTTCTATTTGACCATTTATGAAATATTTTCTGTACTATGAAAGCTGATTGTGTATTCCATTTGAATCAAACGCAGTTGATGGAGGTCTCGGATGAGAAGATTGTGGTGGAGCAGTAAGAGCATAAGGTAGTCGAGATGAGGAACTTTCAATCAGACCAGCAACTCCAGCTGCCGCAGACTGAGCATTTGAAGGGAGGAAAAGATCATGCTTCTGGTCTTTATAAGCACTCCAAACCTGCAAATACCAATAACGAAACCAGCAAACAGGTTAAACCTATTATCTAAGTCATGCAAATAATAGCCAAGTTGAAATCAAACCACAAGATTAAAGATTTGAAAACTTTTGGCGATGCTTAAAATTGGCATCTGTGCATTTAAGCAGACCGATAGCCTACATCCTATGTAAGCAGCTAAGTACTAGTACTAGAACAACAGGAGAAGAAAGAATTGGAGATTCATATCTCTTGCTTAGTTGAGGCAACATTTTACATTTCAAGAATTTTAGGAATTTTAGGAATTTAAGGATTTATTACTTGTTTAAGCTAAATTTGGTTTTCCCAAATTATCTTATTTTGGTAGCATTTATATTACTTGAGCAAAACTAGACTTATTTCTTATTAGAAGTAGACTTATTTCCTGAAAACTTTAGGATTGGCCTCTATAAATAGGACATCACCTCATCAATATTTTTCTTTTCTTGGTCAAACTTATGATTGACACTCTATTTTTGTCTCCATTCTTCTTCTCTATTCTGCCTCACATCACGACTTTTTAAACTGGATGCTCCAAGTTAATTCAAGTTCTCAACCTCCATCATCTTAAGCTAATTAGGGTAAAAGACTAGAAGAAATTTTCCAGACATGCAGCTTCTGAGAAAGATGGTGCATGCAGCTTAATTTAAGCAGGGAACAATCTTAAGTCGAGGGAAAAATAGAAATAAGTTTTGAGACTTACATCTGAGGCACTCAATATGTCACGTACTTTGGAACAATGAGCTCCTTCTGCTGCAAACGCATGCAAAACCTGGACCGACATGATCAAACCATATGACTTTAACTTCATAATCAGAACTACTGTGGAAAGTTGCTTCACATGCATAAATCATACTATTTTTTGGTCAAAACCACACTAGAGTAAACAGTTATTTGGAAAGTAACAGAAGAAAAGACTAGTGATTCAATAAATAACTATCAGAACTGAAAATCTTAGAAAATATCATTCGGAAGTAAAAGATTCATAACTACTATTGAATAGCGAGATGAACTTTAAAAGTATGACAGGTTAACCCAGTTAGCGAAAAGTATTTTGCTCCCTCAAAAAGGAGGTCTCAAATGACACAAACAGAAAGAAAGCAGAGAAGAAAGCAGAGTAACCCAGAGAAAGCTTGAAAAGAGTTAGAAAGCAAGAAAAACTATGTAAAAAATAATCTGTTCAGGCATTTAACATGTATAAAGTTCGAAAGGTATCGGACAAATCAAGAAAACATGACGGCAACCACCCCATGCAATGCAATCAATGGAATTGAAAGGTCTGCTGAATTTAAATTATATCACTTAAAACAGTTACGAAAAGGCAAAATCTTCTTTAGTAAGGGCATTAAGCGAGAAAGCCACCATGATGTTCATCATTCTAACCTCAATAGCAAGCACTCTGCCAATAGAAGCTTCAGATTCATTCCACTTCATCTGAGAGCAAAGCCCATTCCTTCCCCCAGCTCTCCAGTCAAGAAGGCCAAGAAGAACTTCAACAAGCCCAACCCTACATTTAACAAAACATTTTCTATATCATAGAGTATTGAGGGTAATGGAATACAAAGTCTGAGCACATCCAACAGCAAATATTAAGTCTATATAAAGATCACTATAAGTCGTTTCTGAGTGCATTGATCATGCATATTAGATGCAGCATCGGCACATGGAGGAGCATCATTCCTATGGAAAAAAGATTCTATTACATTAAAATGAAATATGAGGTGCTTTTCCTTTCCCCATATACACCAGGTAAGAAGTTTCATTAGTTTACAACATTTTCAATTATTGCTTTTGTAGGATTTACAATTTACAAAGCCAGTGGTTGGATATCATGTAGTTGCAATACCGATCACATTAGCATTAATCTTTAACACAGGCACAAACAAGCTGATTAGTTGCCAACAAAAGTTACTCACTTAAGGCCTTGGGCTACAAGTGCGTCCCTAGCTCGATTTCCAGCAACAACAACACGTTTCAATGTCTCAAGAGCTAAAATGCTTCCACCTTGCCAGCCTATAGCTTTCATTAGAAGTGGAACAACCTGAAAGAAAATTATCAAGAACGAAACAATGAACAAGATCATGTGACAACGGCAGAAGAAACGAAATAACCCATAACTGAGATCAAAGCCTAGACATACCTAGAACCAAGAAAATATTTAAAATGAATAAAAAACACTATTAACTACAATTAATACGTTCCTGATTCTCAAAATTGTCCAATGCATTAAAACTAAACAATAAAAGAAATGCGGCAAAACAATTTCAAGACGTGCCAAGCAAGGCTTAAGCTGCAAAACTTGAGAGATGCGGAGTGGGGCAGTGAGATATTCGAAGACAAACCTGAGGTGTTCCTGTGCTCGTTGCAGCCATAGCTTCCGCACAGGTAGTACTAGCAGCAAGTTGATGCAAGACCCGCAAACAACTAAGGCGGACACGTTCTTGAGGAGTTTGTACAGGCTGTGCAGATCCATCATCCGATTCATATGTTCTATCTGCTTCAGAGTTACCATTTTTCACCTCCTCCGTTGACATGGTTTCTCGTCTTCCCTCATAAGCCACAGCAGCAACAAGTTTGGGAACATAACCAAGATATCCGACGTGGTCTGCGAGAGCAGGGTGTACTCGCAATAATGAAACCAAAGCAGCAGAGAGAAGCAAAGGAAGCTCTGGGTCAATAGCTTGGGCGTCATAATGTGTGGCAGCAATTGACGACAAATACTGATCCAGCAGTCCTTCCAAGAATCTCTTTGGATTTCTCAAAGGAAATTTGGGATCTTTTAGAAACAGCCGGACATAAATTCCGCCAACCTACATGACCCTAAATCTGTGAGATAAAGAACATGAAAAAATAGTTCTAAAATCATGAAAGAGCATGAACAAGTGAACCTGTGGCTCATCTCTCATTTCTTGCTGCGAAGATGCCTGCTCAGGTACATCCCAATCAACAACACGTCCTTTCATTTGTTCGCGATATAGGTCAGATGCCATTGTTGAAATCTGTGCAGATAGAGAAGCTGCCATCGCTGGTGTCCATACAAGTTCTGGGGTTTCCGTAGTCTGTTCAAGTGCTGATACAACAGCTTCGCCAGGACCATCTCTTATAACTGATACCAGACCATCTGGGAGAAACCTTGCTAGTGTTATAGCAACTCTAGGCCCATGCATTGGTTGCCCAACAAGCTTCCCCAATAAAGAGGCTGCTGCAGCTCTTTGCTGCAACGGAATTTCTTCTGCACATCACAAATTATATTAACAAATAAATTGCTTTTCAAAAGATAAGATTGGGAAAAAAATAAGGCACAAGAATAAATTCATTACGTTGTGAAGGCAGGAGAAGTTCAAGAATGTAAACCACTCCACCATGCTTGGCAGCTGCCCAAGCAAGTTCTGGCGTGCTTGCCAAAGCATAAAGAACATGAAGAACACCCTCACGACAAGCTGGTGCATAATGAAGCATCTGTAATAAAAGGAGAAGACTAGATCCATCTGCTACCATAGCCTCCAAGCAGGAAGCACATGTTGTCAAGAGAGACAGCACATTCAGGCAAAGCTGAGGAATGCTGCTGTCTGGTGCAACCGGCACAGAAAAGCATTCAAAAAGAGGCAATAGCTTTTCTTTAGTAGAAAATATGGATGCCAAATTTGGATTGCTTGTCAATATGTTCTGCGAATTGGAAATGCAAAAAAAAATTAATAATAATAAGGGAAAAAAAAGAAACAAAATCATATACAATGAATTGTTAACAGCTTAAATGCGCAAAACACAACTGTACCTGAAGTGAGGTCAAACCAAACTGAAGATTTTTAATCATCACAGAATCTTCCTTGCCAGTCACTTTTCTGTCAGATACGGCCAAAGACTCATCATTAACTTTCCATTCATTCATTGATGAATCAGTAGCATCACTTGGAAGCTCAAGCGTCTTTGAGGATGAGGGATCATCAAGACTAAGTTTAGCCTGAACAATCTTCGAGGATAAGCCATCAAGACTTTCTTCACCCTGGACATCTGACTTTGCAGATTGATTGTGCACAAGATATGATATAAAATCAATCAAAGCAACACAGAAGGCTTCTGGTTCAGTGATCTCAAAATCAGGCTGATCATTATAGACCCTCAAGTAAACATTGCCAACATAAAGTTCCTTTGATAATGCCTCGTATAAAAAGCCATTTGAATCCTTCAGATCATATGAACCATCAGGACTCTGGCTTGCACGTTGCTGATCAACAAATTTCAGCAATTCTGCTCGAGTTGATGAGTTCCAAATAATCTACAACCATAAGCAGTTATATGTTATACTAAAGCATACATGTAGAAGTTCACACTTATAATAAATACCACAAACTGTGCAGAGAGTGATTGGCAGATTATGATTTTTGCAGGAATATACTAGTGAATCATAAACTGAAAACTGAAGTAGCTGAGTACAAAATTAGATATGAGCCTGCAGCAATTAAAGACATCAGGAGTCATAAATATAAATCATCTCGTGGAACTCCAAATTTAATTATGGAAGACCTGAGGAGGTAACCTTGCATGATGTCTGAAAACAACTATCAGGAGCATGAAAACACACAGATACTTTTTCTCAAAAATAAAAGAGCACTTAACATTTAGAAGCTTTCAGAAGTTTTAAACCGTAAATTGACAAGCCTGATATAGATCACACAAACAAGTGCGCTGAAAACAGCGCAAATACATCACAGACAATGGATTTTAGATTAACAATAATCAATGGGACACCTAGATAATGCAATTGACAATTGAGTCAGAATTTTTCTGCTAATTTACTAATTTAAATGCAGATTATGCGGTTGAACTCATTAAAGCCCATATGAATAACCATTCAGAAAATGGACAAACTAAAAACTCTCTTTTCTAAATGTAGAGAATTGTTTTGAAGGAAAGAGGAACATCAAAAGCTTGCAAGACAATGATTGAATATGCAGTACCACATAATCTATATAGAAGTCATTGTATGCTCCTATAATCTTTAATAATCAATCCAATTTACTAACAAAAGCCACAGGCGTAGGGCTGTTAATTCAGTTTTTCCACATTGACATAAGAAAACCTTTGAATTCATCAAGGGATTTATTTGACATTAGAGTTCTCATACTTCAGAGTCATAGCCCCAAAGCAAATAGAAGAGAAACTACTAAAACCTTTCAATTGGATATAAGAATATATACAGTTATCTAACAGGATTTGCGCTTGAAAATCTCAAATAAATTGGCATATAAAGGTGTTGTCTCATCACATAGGCACCTAATAAAGAAGAACATCAATAAACACCTAATATAGAAGAACATCAATTCTCAATAGACATTTCTTGAACAGAAAAATACTCATTTACCTCTGGAGACTCCAAGTTGGTGTTTAATTTGGAAAGCAGGTCTTTGGGTATCTGATCTTTCAATAAACTTGCAAGCTTAGGAGTCAACAATGCTCTGAGAGCACTGGCTGCAGCCTCATTATAAGGTATTGAAATCCCATTAGAGCATAAACCACTAAGCCTAGAAAGGGCCTGGGCTGCTCTTACAGCATGCATATTTTTTGCAATTTGAACACTGGCACCAACACCATGTGACTCGTTCGTATCTGATTCTTCGGCAGTTGAGTCATATTGAAGCAATAACGGTAAAAGGAACCTAAAATAAACCAAGTAAACATAATAAGAAGAGAATTAGATATGGTAATGTAAAATTTAGGGCATTAATGCGTAACATAAGAACAACAAAAAACCGATGGGTATCCATTTCAAGCCAACAACAAAAAAACTGAAAGACGAATGGCTTCAGTGACACACACAGCATAAAAAACGACAACAATTGAGACCCATATTCTTTTGCATTCAAATAGGACAGACCTCACTTGATGTGGGAAGAGCTGTGAATTGGCAAGTGTGATGAGAACTGGGAGCACCGAAATTCTCAGTCACCCATGACGCACATTTTAAAGTCTAAAATTGGCCCCGATCGACTCTGCCAGCTACATAGATATGGCATGCATTGATCAAGCAAATGTTCATTATCATTATGTGTTACCGTTACATCATCCCTAAAATCAAGATCTACAGACAACAGTCTCCTCCTAGATCCTTCTTTTTTTTAATATCCTTTCAGATAGATCTTGAAAACTATATTCACTATGAGGACAAGTCACAGAAAAAGAGAGGGACCAGAAAAATGCTGAAGGCAATTGTGCAAGTCAAATGTGCAGCACAATGAATAAAGCAAATCCAGATAATTTAACAGAAGCATTTACAGTACATTCTACAGGTGACCAAATCTGAAAATATATTTTTTGACACACCTGATACTATGTTAAAATAAATTATCTGAACTGGAACTCAAATACAATTAGCAAATAGAATTAAAGAACTAAGACGTGAGACCATGTAATTGAAAGAGTAGAAGAAGCGTTTTCCACCAAGACCACATCAGCAGAACATCAGTTACTTGTCAGTCTGAAGGGATCAACCAAAAAAAGGGAAAAAAAAGGGCTGCTTTGTTCAAGGGTTGACATGATTAGCAGAATGTCAGTTACTTGTCAGTCTGAAGGCAGCAACTGAAAAAAGAACAAAAGGTTGCTTTGTTCAAAGGTTGAAATGATTAAAACGAACTCAAAATACAAGCATTTTATATTTTAAAAAAGCTAATCGACTGGCATTTAAGACTTCAAATGCAAAAGGCCCAGTCAATATCAATCAGTCTATTGAGAATCAAGGATTGAGAAGAACTTAATTTCACATGTCGATACATTTAAGACCACCTTAATTAAAAAAAGGAAAAAAAGTTGCGAACAGAATTAGTGCAAGGGACTTAAATATACTTAAATTATACGGCCATTGGCAAGTGGGACTAGGAGGCATAGACACCCAAAACAAAGAGAGAAAGAAACACTGAAAATAAGCTCACTAACCATAGCGCACCAGCCTTCAGCAACACATCCTGAAGCTCGGATGACACAGATACATGAGCAATAGTTTGAAGTGCAGCATCCACAGCTCCAGGAACAAGCTCAAGTTCAGTGCAGTGTACAATGTCTTGAACTAATCCAGAAAATTGAAGCACCTCAGTCCTGGCACTCTCAAACTGACTCAAAACAGAAAACGTTCGCATCACATTTGTGACAATGACGGCTGAAGGTTCCGTAGCAGGAGTAGTTTTCTGAACCACACACATGCAGCGGGAAAGAAGAGTTGAAAGAAGTTGAATCCCACCATCTCTCACAAGCTCCTCACCATTCAGCGAAGAAGATGCACACCTAAACAACGTAATGGTCAACAGTTAACTTTCATTATATCCTGCTATCCAAATTCTATAAGTTAAACCAACAAGAAAGATAAGGTAAAAGGGGCACTTACGTCAGCCAAAGAAGCTCAGAAGCTGCAACGAGAAGAGGAGCTCTATCTGAGGAAAGGAAATTGTTATCATCCTCATCCACAGTAACTGCATTGAGCAACATCGGATAGCCAGCATATTTAAATGGTTCCAGTACATCTCCATATCGTCTGTATAAGATGCATTGTCCTTTCAATAAAAGCAATAATCTCCAAGGCTGTGGACCTTGCAAGCCTTGCATGGTGGCCTGTAAAAAATCATACAGGGTAAAGGTTTTGTCAAAACAAAATTAGTCAAATAAACACAAAAAAATGTTCAAAGAAATTTAAAATAAAGCAGAATTTGATAGCTGTATACAATTTATAAGGTATCTTCAACAAAGCAGAACCATTACCAGATTAAATTCTTTTATCGGATATGCTTACTTTTACAATGTTGCCACACGTATTTCAGAAGTGCAAAAGCTAAATAGATCAACAATAGCATATAAACAAAGACAAAATCCTTTATTTTACAGATATCAGAAGGCTTTAGGATGCATCAAGTGAAACTTACTTAAATATAGGAAATAATACTTTATAACGTCCCCCTAACCATAAATCATGAACTTCAATACAAAAGACAGCTCCTCTATGGATCCAAACTCACAGTTAAAGATCTCATGACATTTATAATTTCAAGCAAGTTAGTATATACAAATTTCAAATCTACCTGAAGGCGCTCATAAGCTTTCTGTACTGCAAGAAACTTCTCCCTTCCTTCAGGATTTTTGTCAGGATGGTATTTCATTGCAAGTTTCCTATATTGGCGTTTGAGCTTCTCCTCATCAATGTTCTCAATCTTCTTGGATATATTAGATATCTCCTCAGAAGAATAGCTCTTATGGGAATCATCACTGGATACATCATCCAGGGATATCTCTAATATTTTACAAGCTTCTTCTTCTGAGAGATCCATAGGTCTACGTGTCAACTCTTCACGCCACATCACAAGTAATGACTGTAGAAACTCCACATGTTCAACAATTGGCCAATTTGGAAACCGAATCTCATCACATAAGTTCCGAAGATAATAACGGTGACACCACATTTCATCTTTGAGCTCAGGGTATGTCACTGGTGGCATTGGAGCATACTCATATAAAGAATGGCAGTGCTGCGACAATTTCTGGGGAAAATCACCAAGATGCTGCAAAACCTGGTGGGGAAGAAAGAAGTGCAGACAAGCAGTTTATATGTGTATGATTGATCAAGCAAAACGCCTTAAACTAAAGACAATTCAGAAAGCAAACAAACAACATAAGTAGGTCATTTGAAGATTTGAGATACCTGACGAATCAGATTTTCTGCTCGCATTTTGTGCGTCCATATGATCTCAGGAGTGTCAGAATCTGATACCATTGCTGCTGCAAATGCAGCTGGACCACTACGCTCCAACACATACAACAAGGACTCTGGGAGAAGCCCTCCCAATACACTACGTTTTGCCAGAGGCAGTGAAGACGAAACTGCAGCTTCTTCCCCACCATGAAATGCTTGATGCACGTGAGTCACATAAAAGAGTTGAGCAATTGAATAGAGATTTGATCCAGGGTATGCTAGAGCAAAATAGAAGGCGCCAGTGCTGTATAGACGTATCATGGCCTTGGGATTTCTTGTGACAACAGCCTTCAGCAAAGCCGCAGCAGCCTCCACGATACTTGGTTCCCCAGAAAGCATAGCCTTTTTTTGACAAATAAAATTGACAATAAGTATTGCAACATAAACAACAGATTTTCCTCTGATAAGAAACTGAAAAGTGTAAAAATGATGAAAAATCAACAAATATATATCGTAGACCAGCTTCCACAAAGGATGCCAAAGATAAATATATAAAAAGAAAGAAAAAACCAAAAGATATGGTTTCAAATTAGAAAAAAAAATATTTTGAAACAGTCTAAGATTGATGGAAAGTACTAGCTCACCCATGTACAAGACAGAATGGATAAGTAGATAAGTATTAACATTTCAAGAAAGCCTAAACAAAAAGATGTATCATTAAAACCCAAATATCACCTCTCTTAGAAAGGAGGTTGTCAGTCTACCACCATATTTTTATGTAAGCTTCAAAACTAAACAGCTGCAACAGTCACCTGGGCAATATGCGGAAGGCAGCGTGGGCTTGATAAGATCCACTTTACCCTCGGAGTTGGAGTAACTATTTCTCCAGCATCATCCAAATCTGAATGTGCAGATACCATGTTATGCAATATGGATAATGCTGCCTCCCCTACCTGTGTAGGATAAAGAATCTATTATAGTAAAGGGTTTCGAGAAAGCAATATGAGATGACGCACGTGTTAGAGATAGGCAATGTATCATTATTGCCAACAGACAAAAACATCAACTTGTATCTGAAGCAATTTATACTAATTTGGCATGTATAAAAGGATCTGCATTGCTAGTGTTGAACTGTCTAAATAGGATTTATATTTTAGCAAGTTTGAAAAACAGAGACATCTGCAGAGTAAAAGAAGGGTGGTAAGAATAATATTGTTAACAGTATAGGATCAGGCTATAAGTTTGTGGCAAACACACCAGATTTTGATCTTGCAACCTATGAGTTCTAGGTTCCCCCATCATGTTTTAGTAAAGACAATAGACCGTATTTTAGACATTTCAAAACTACTTATGCTCGCACATCTCAATTGTTTTTAAAAAATGTTGAAGAGGGTTCAAAGAAATATTGAGAAACATAGATATATAGAAGTATCCGTTTCTCTGGCTCTCCTTTTACATGGTGCTTTAACTGTGAGTTAAGGATGATGCCTGGACCACATTTCACAACAAGTGACTACATTTCCCCATCTAATAACACTAATCTACAAAGAGCAAATCCTTAGAAAAACTAATTGGTCACCCATTATTCAATAAAGAGCATAAGGATTCTTTTAATTGGAAGCAATAACAATACCTGAGTTGCTGTGAGAACAGGAACCCGAACAGCAAGTGCCCAACGAAGTTCACGGATATCACGTAACTTTTTCCAATCTAACATCCCAGAAGCCCAACACCTAGTTGTCCAATCAATAGCTTTCTTTGACCAAAATCTTCTAATGGCATCCTTCTCCAGGGGTCCTACTTGTGCTCCATCCTTGTCAATAAACATCCATTCCTTAAGTGGTTCCATGAATGCAGTAGCCGCTAGTAAATTCGACTGTAAAGGAATAGCAGTTCGCTCTGAAGCTTCATGCACCACTGTTAGCAGATCAACAGCTAATACACACCCTCCAACCAAAACACAAGCCTCGACATTTGCTAAAACCTTCATTAAAACCTACACACGCAGCAGAAGAAAGAAGATAAAGAGTAATTATTATTTTAATTCATGGCATTAAATGTTGGTGTTAATTTATACTTTTTCAAAACATCCCACAGTACGGTCCATTCCATTGACCAGTCTGTTCACAAACACAAAGCAAACAAACAAGTATGGATCATAGATACTATAGTGGGTGCCAAAATTTTCTAAAATTTTCTAAGCCTGGCCAGTCGTCTAAAAGGCCATAAACTTGTATCTCAGGGCCATCAATATACGCCAGGACGAGTTCAATATCAATGTTCTGTTCCCCGTATCTTCCAGCTCCAACTCATGCAAACAAGCATGTAAAAACAAAAACAAAGATGTAGTGTCACATTGTCATAGCAAGTGGTGACCATATACAGAAAAAATACAGCCAACGAAAGTCATACACAAAGTAAAACATAATCAACCCAAGCAACAAACTAAGAAAAGAAAGGATAAGATGGAAAAAGGTAGGAACCTCAACTCCAACATACCTTCAGAAGGAGAAGAAGACGATGTCTCAAAGCTCTATCGTCCGTCCTATCTAAAAGAACTGTAATATGTGCAGTACCTTCAAAAGGTCCAATTGTATTATAATGCTGTTCATATACAATTGCCATTGCCCTAGCACAAAGCTCCCTAACTGAAGAACCTCCGCCACCTCCAAAACCATCCAATCTTCCCATATCACACCAATCATCAGATGCACCCAACTCATCAGGTATTGCACCATCTACTGTGAGGCCTATGTCTGCATCACATAAGAATCGATGATAGAGTGCTCTAAAAAAGGCAACAGGATCACGCAATGGAAAATCCTGTGCCCTGCCACTACTGCCACTCTCAAGCAACAATCGTAAATAATATTGACCCACACAAACTTCTTTGGACAAGCTAGGATAACTAACAGAAAACTCAGGATAATTCCAAGAAATCTGTGGCACACTATCTTGCCCAGTCATAGTCTCAAGGGTAGCACCTCCAGGAACTATATCCTCAGTACGCTCTTTCTCGACATCTAGCTTATGAACTTCAGCCTGCAAAGCCTCCCTCAGCTCTTGCCTAGTACGCTCATTCCATATTAAATCCGCACGATTGTGATCAAGGCTAAAAGCTCGCCAAAATTCAGGCCAATTAAGAAGTAGCCGACCAGAACCTACAGGTGTGCTCTCTACAACAACCTGAGCAGGAGCTGGAATGTCTGTGTTCTGGAAACCAACAGCATGAGCATCAGAATCAACTGAACTTGAAGCTTTTGGATCTAGTGATTCATGTACACCCCTTAATGGAGAATCAGCTGTGGCAACAACAGCTGGATGATCATTTTGAGAAAAGCCCATAGACGGTATATCGCTGTTCAAAGTTTCACCAGAACGAGCAGCCGGAGATTGAAAGGCGGAAGCCTGTCCGGAAGTCGGATCTAGATTAGATGTTTGATGGTTACCTGGCACCCTAAAAGTACTGGTTTTCTGCCTTGTTGGGTCATTTGCTTCAACATTATTAACAGAAGGCACAGAATGCTCTTGAGATGCAATTCCTCTCCCAGGACGGCCTTTCCTCTGTTGGAGCAAGCGTCTCTGTCTCCTACTGGTCAATGATCCTTCTAAATTTGCATCTTCAGACAAAACTCCTTCAGAACGTGTGTGCAAATAAGCAACAAGCCCAGGAGGTAGCACTCTAGACAATAAATCTAGAGCTGGTTGATAAGAATCTGCCCAAAGAGCTACAAGTTGTCGACTCACCTCACGTCGCTCACCAGCAGGAAGGAAAAACGCATGCAACAAATGTCTCAGCAAAGCACCATCACGCAAAGCAGCGTCGCGCATCGACTCTGCAGCAATTGCATCTTCTTCTGCAATAGTACGCATGATAACAGCAACTGTTTCCCTTACACTTTCAGCGGGATGTCCAAAAAGTGCAAATAAACGACGCCGCAAACCAGCAACTTGGCGCAACAATTCAACAAAAACAGTGTTTTGGGTAGTTTCACTATGTGGCTCACATATCATTGTCTCAAGAACTTCAACAACAGCCATTGACAGCAAAGGGGATACTGACATAGGCCTCAGTCGGTTGACCAGGACAATAAGATAGCCCTGTTGAGAGAATAATACAGACTTTGTGTGCATGATTGTGGCATGCTGCTCTCCTTTAGAATCAGTTAACATATTTGTATCACCAGAACCACCGCCAATAAGTATGGCAATCAGCCCTGCAGCTTCAGCAGCCACACCCTCAGATCCATTTCTCAGCAAACCCATTATTCTTCCAACAGCAGCAGGAAAAGACATCACATGTGAAGCTGCAGTTCTTGAAGTAAGTAGTCTACGCAAACATGCAACAAACCCCATCACGGTTGCAGCAGCTTTAGGTGAAGGAGGTGGTAAAGGAGGGGACTCTGGAGGAAGATTTGGGGTAGATGGAAGCATTGTAATCAATGCCATCAAAGTTACCTCAGGCACTTCAACACTAGGGGGCACTCCACTGTATGGAATACAAGCATTGAACTCCCGTATTCTACGCCATAGCTTAGCTCTTGAACCAGAAACTTGGCCACTTTCAGCAACAGCATCTTTGGCAACTGCTGCCAAGTGTTTCAAATGCATGGATGTACTTTCCATATCAGCAACAGGACGCTGCTTTCTGACTTGCATGTGAACAACTCCACAGGGTGGATCAATCCGATGACCAGGCATTGTCAATCTTGGTAAAACTGGTACAGGGTACTGACCCTGCTCAAGTAAAAACCCAATGGTTTACCACTTTATCACCAAATTCATCATCTCACAAATTAAAACTATATACCGGCTTAAAAGATCAAGGAATACAAGGGTTTCAGAATATTATGTTTTAATCTATTTTTAGAGGCAACTGGGTCTAAACTGCACATTTCAAACTTTACCATCTAATTCATCCACCCATTAATAATTCATAGATCCACATTTACAAGCGTGAAGCTATTTATATTGAACAGGAAGCACTAACTACTTACTTCTGTTTGCAAAACATCCCGAACTGCTGCAAGTAAGCTGTCACGCGATGTGCTTGCGTATACCTATAATGCATGGCATATACATCAGATAGTTTTACCTTTAAATATTTCAAAATTTTAATGAAATTTATCAATGCTTACATGGATGGGGCATCCATCATTGAATTCAATAGCAAACATCTGGGGCTCCTCTGCAAATCGAACGAGCGAGCTTACAGCAGATAAAGGGCGAACAATAACAGCCTGCACACATCTAATGAGATTCTCAGGAATTGATATAACTCTGCAGCATGCACATCATCTTATAGATTATTAAATGTACAAGTGCTTTTTATATTTTACACTCTCATAAAGTCCTCAACACAGTAATAAAATGCACACAATTGCAGATCTGGGAGTGTGCTTGTATATTCTCATAATGCCTTTTCAAATTTTACCCCTCTTCCATCTCAAACACAATTGTGGTTTTCTTGTAACGTAGTCACAGCAATTACATACAGCTTTACAGGAGAAAATTACGTATTTGTCATAGTGTATCTATGGACGCAGAGACAAGAAGCAGACACAATAAAATATACTTTAAGGCAAAATTTCTGAATTTGCATATTGGGCTTATAAAGAGGCATGCACACAGAAACACATATTCTTTAAAACATAAATACATGAGTTCAGTTGACATATTGATCGATCCTAAGATGTAAACCAAAGGTACAAAATTTATACAATTCATCAGCTTACTTCATAGTTATCTGGGCGTCTTTCAACAAGTGAGACCCTTGTAAGGATGAGTTGACGTGAAACAGCATCACCATGCTCCCCAAGGCCTCCTTTAGGGCCAATTCCCAAACTCAGTCCAGAAACATTTAACGTGCCATGAGCAGCAGAGCGCAACCTCGTCACCGACCAACCTCCACAAGGGGTTTCATCTGGCCCAACTGCTTCTTTGGCTGTATTTTACAAATTATTGGCATAAAAAGAACAGCATATAAAATGAAAATATTATTAGTTCCACAGAGAGATATAACTGCAAATATTAAATGAAAAAAATCTACCTCGTCTCTTTATGTACTCTGCCACAGAGAGGGGCTGGGAACTGTCCACAGATAGTGACAACCCAACCATCGATTTGGCAGTTTTAGTCTGCATAAATTTGTTCAACAGTACAGTTATTCAGTGCAAAACATCTACTAGAGTATAAGCATGATCCAATTGGCATTATTTTAAATTCCAGTTCTCCAGGGAACAGGCATTTTGCTTCCAAGAGGAAAACTTGAACAATTGCCAGTGAAAAGGACCTAATTGAGATTATTATGAAATAATAAATTAATCACTAAAGTTCCCATCCTTACCAAACTTGAAACAATAGCAGAATTGGTGGTCCCTGGAGCAGCCAGGAAAGCTTTAGATTTTCTCCCATATAAAGGACAAAGAACAAAACCTCCTGTTTCACTTCTCTTCCCATAGGCATCACTTAATAGAATGATGGCAGGTGAATCCATGTCTCTAAAGTCCAAGCACCACCTCAGGTCTCCCGATCGTAAATCAGTAAGTTCAACTCCAACATGAGTAACTTTCAATTTCTGCAGCATTAAACAGTGTCAGTGCAAAAATTTAGTAGTTCCCGAAGCAAATCGAGGTATCCACTTATATAGTACAATAGTAAACACATTAAGATGATATGAAAACTATGGCTATCCTGATTTAAATAGAGCTCAATCCTTTCTGCAAGGGAAGGGAAATGATTATATTAAAGAGAAGAAATTTAAGACAGCGCTCAATTGAATAAAAACTATAACTCAATTTTGCGCATTTCCACCACATTCTAGAAAAAGCCCAAAGAAGGCAGTGTACAATAAGATCAAAGATTCAGTTTTGCTCAAGAGCAGCATTCTTAAAAAAAAAAAAAATGCATGAAGGGTATGGTGATGGGGTCTGCTGCAGCGTGAAAACAGTAGAGCTTAAGTATAAGTTGACGGATGATTCATCGGCACTAAGCTTCTAAGTGGATATTGCAAGTTCCAATTTACAAAAGCAACGACATAGAAGCAACCGCATTTTATTTGAAAATGCCATAACCTATCAATCAATAAAATGAAGTAATTGCTTTCCAAACATTTCCTCTAAACAAGATACATTTGTCAATTAAGAATCAACAAATTCACCCTCTTTCCAGTACCTGATGTCCATAAAATCAGACACTACTCACTAGCCCATAAACCACTCAGTACACAAACAGTACACAACACTGAATCATATAAGACAAAGACTGAACAAAATCCAACGATGAACAACTAAATTAGATAATATTAGAAGCACTTACAAAAGGAACCCATTCAGAGTTCCGTCTCCGAAGATGAAGCACTGGAAATTCCGCGACAGCATTGAGTCTAACCCACCTAATTCTATGCAACTCGGTCAAGATACTCGCCCTAAACCTTGATGAAAACTTAAACGCCTTAAATTTGCCACGCCCATCAGTCCTAACGCTTATATTAAACTCATTCGCATTATCATCGCGGCCGATGATCGGCGTGGCACCTTCGAAATCGGACGCCACTTCATACGAATTGGTAACGGCAAGCGTGTTGGGGTCCAACGTGATGATGGTAGCGTTAGAGATACAAAGAATCCTCTTGTAACGGCCGCGCCACGAGTGTTTAACAACCAAGTAACGGGCGAGGTACTCGGGCTCTTCCAGCGGCGGATGCGGGGCAGAATTGGAAGGAGTATTAGCGGGGTCCATTTTTTGTGACGCCTGGGGGCGGGGGTTTGGCGAGACGCGGTTCACAGAGTCAATGTGCGGGAGGTAATGCAGGGTGTGGTGACGTGGCGCATGCTGCTGGCGGAGAAAGAACCAGAAGTTCACTCCGGCATGGTTGTTTGGTCGGGCGGCCGCAGCCGGGTTGCGGTGGGACTGATGAGACTGATTCGCCCCCAGTTTTCAAACGTAATTACGGATTTGCCACTCTTGGATTTACTTGATCGATCGGTAACCAACCCTAAATTTTCATCCAAATTAAAAAAAAAAAAAAGAACTGAAATCTGAGTGTTTATTGAAATTGTACAATTTGAAAGAGCGGTCGATTGAGGAATTTAGCTGGAATATATTAGAATTTAGAGAGAGAGAGTCGACAGCCAGGCAAAAGGGGTCGTGTTTTGTTTTGTATGACCTTCACCACACCGTCGAAGGCTTTTTCTGATGGGAGAGAAAATGTTACCTAATGTGACACTTATGTAACGACGTCGCGTGATGTCTTACGAGTAAATTATTCAGTAGCAGTTCTTGTAAATAATAATAATAATAATAATAAAACGACTACGGCCAATTGGCCACGGGCTAATTTACGATGGAAAATACTTGGGAGCGAGATTGACGAGAGAAGCACGAGAGAAACGGGCGCTTTGGCTGCCGTTTTGTTTCTCTCATTTCTCGCTCAAAGAAAACAAAAGAAAGAAGCAAAAGTCACGCGCTTCTCGGTAAAAAAAAATTTGAGAGAAATCCAAAAAGATAAAAATGTCAGACGAAATCTTATCTTTTTGCTCTTTCCCTCGCACCAGCAACCGTTCCTCCTTCTCAAGCAAAATCTCTCACTCAATATCACCGGCAACGTCTACTCTCTCACTCAATCCCCCCTCGCACCAGCAACCGTGGCTCATTCTAGGCATCACCAGCATCACTGTTTTCCCACGCACCAACAACCGTTCCTCATCCCAGCCATCACCGCAGCGGCAACGGTTCCTCTTCCAACGGTCAAGGTCTCTCAAGCTTCTTCTCTTCTGTCATGCACGCACCAAAGAAACTGCTCCTCATTCCACCATCATAGATTGCCCGATTCCTCTTCCACCGGCCACGGCCTCTCACGCTCTCTTCTCACGCACGCAGTCTGCTCCTCATCCCAACATTACCGGTAGCCACGTTCCTCTTCCACCGGTGACGACAACATGTAATTAACTCCTCCTCACGGTAAATTATCTGAAGCTCTGCAATATTTCAATTTATGTTTGGTTAAGTGTTTATGATGAGAATATTATGTGTACAGTGAAATCCCGTTTTGATTTTCAAATTACATTTTCTTTTGGGAAATTCTGTTCGTGATTGACCAAAAATTTGTCTTTTACGATTTTTTTCCCCATGATATTAAAGAATTTAATAAATGATCGGTTTATTTTAAAAATTTTATTATTAGCATGTGATCTGCGAAATTAATTTAAGTTCTGCATTGTGATGCAACGATATTCAATTATTGACTGTAAGTATTCATAATTTTTCAAATTACTTATTTAATTATTTTATCAGTCATTAAATGGATATTATATCACTTTTCAGTCTAAAGATCTTTTCTATTTGCAAATCGACAAAATCCCGCGGGTGATTTTTCTGTCTCCAAGGAAAACCGCTTAAAATGTGACTATCAATATTGATTTGAAAATGAAGATAAGAGTTAAACTGCATCATAGGGTGAGACGACGATATATGTCGTGACCATTCCCTGGGATTTTTAGGTTTACTTATCTTGTTTATTTTTGCTTGCTTACTATTTATTCTGTAAAGCATGTTGTTCGATTAGTTTTAACTTGTAAAAACTGCCTTAGGCTCTTCTTGTTATATATTCAGGTCCCATAGCATGCACATTCAACTCAATCAACTCAATTATATTGATAATCATCAAGCTTGTGTGTGTTAATACTTTGTTTTATTTATATTTTGGCAGTTTAAGTTGTTTATTAGTGACAATGTCATCTAGTTCAAATGAAACCCGAAATTCATTGCAAATATGTAATGAATGCGGTGAACAAATGGAGTTGTTAACGTCACGTACTACAAAGAATCCAAATCGTAAATTTTGGAAGTGTAGAGGATGTAAGAACTTTCAATGGGCAGAAGACCAGAACTGAAGAAGAAAAATTTGATTTGTTAGTGGAGGAAGTTAGAAAGTTGACATTGGAGATTGAATGCTTATCTGTTAAGATTCAATTATGTGAAGCGCAGAGAGGATTGTTTAATTATGATTTCATTAGAATACTTGTGATAATTTTACTATGTTGTATATTTAAGAATTTCTTTTAAGTTCTTTTAGTTTGTAATGTGTACTGAAAAAATTGTGAATTAAGTGAAAATTTTATTATTGTAGTTATTATTATTGTTGTTCTTTATTATTATTGTGCTTATCATTATCAAGCAATCTACGTACTACCACCTTCAACAATGGGTAAACTATTTACGCCAGTCACGTAACCACTCATTCACTTCATGCAAATAAATCACATCCTCTTCTACGAAAGATGAAGTTTATTCCAGGTTTCCTTCAACAATAAATCAAAAATTAAAACAAGACAACATATGCAGTATCATGATAATAAACTTTACTTCTTAATGGAACATCATTTCTTTAAAGTGAAGGTAATTGAAATAAACTGAAGTCAAACACCAAATTTGAGTCTGAAGCCAAATGCAACGAGAATGATAGTCAAACACCAAATTATAGCCTTTTTCCCAGAAAATGGATCGTTAATCTTAGCCGTCATACCGTCAAAGTTGCATGGATTTCAAATAAACGGTTGACCGTTAGTCGTTACCTTTTCGCCGTTAAAATCCAGAGACCTGCACAACCAAATACATCTATCCGTTTGCTAAACGGTTATGATTAGCAAATGATAACATATCGAAATTATCTAGCCGTTTGCTTACCCGTTAATCTGCTCACGGTAAATTCCAGAAGCATGCACAACACATTTCAACTAACCTTTAACACTAAACGGTTAAGGATTAGCAAATGATAACATTCTGAAAATTATCGGTTAGCCGTTTACCCGTTAACGGTTCGCCGGTAAATTCCAGAAGCATGCACGGTTAGTCGTTTACCAGTTAACGGTTCGCCGGTAAATGCCAGAAGCATGCACAACACATTTGGCTTTTAAAAAACTTGTAAATACTCAAAGAAAAATGATGGCTTTTAAGAAATTATCTGTTATTATTAAAACTCCAACATATTTGTCAAAAGGTTTGTTATCATCAAAATCAATTAAAATTATAACATTTACATGTTAACAAAAATAATCGAAACAAATGCAAATCAAACATCAATTGCGGCGATTGTTGTCTTCATTGCGGCGATTGTTGTCTTCGTTACATTGTTGATGTAACAATTGTTGAAAATTTACACTTCTGGATCCTTCATACATCATCGAAGGAGAAGAATAATGCGACTGTACAGCATATGGTGGGACTGGTTGCTATAATACATAAGAAATTAAAATATCATTATACATTTAAAAAATTTGACAAAAGTTAACATTATGAAATTTAAAAAAATGTCAGGACATTGTCAAATAAAACTAATAAAATATCAAATTCACAACCTATTTTGAAATATTTATACAATCTGATAAATATGTAAATTTATATCAAAATCTAAATTTATACAATATGCATTATGAAATGTAAAAATATAAGTATATTTACTGTATGGCAGTTATAAGGAAATGACTGATAAATATTATTTGCACCAGCTTGAACTGGATACATAGGTACCTAAAAAAATAATTATGTTAATTCATATTAAATTTCTATAATTAAAATATACTTGTGAATTTATTTCTTACATTATAATAGCCTAAACTCCCGTACTGATTAATATTTGGATTAACAAGATTCTTCCCTAAACGCTCACATATACTCAACAACATAATTAGTTACGATGTTTAAAATAGTTGAACTAACATTAATAATAAAACTCAAAAATTATACCATGGCAATGTTGTTCACTGAGAGATTTCAGTAGGCATTTCAACAGATGCTGAAATATTTTCTTGCAAATCCTGCAAAATTATAATGTACAATAAAATTAAGATAAAATTAAGGTAAAATGAAATTAGAAAACATATATATGCATATAAACAAACCTTATTTTTTTCGGCAGTCTTGTTCTTTTGAGCAGGTTTTTTTCTGAGTGATGACTGTTTCCTTAAATATGGAGGGCGACCTTTACGACGTGCTGCTATTGGATCATTAATTACATGTTCAATATTATTACTGCTACAACTCCCTTCACCAAGAGTGATTGTTTCAGCTGCACACGAATTTGCTTGGCGTATCCTTCATTGTTTTATTAATCCAAATTAAAACAAATTTGTAATCGCCTCATCATCGCAGTTACGCTTGCAACCTCGTGAAATCAAGACACATTTTGTCATATCTCTCCCGAATGGATAAATTCGCACACCATAACTAACTTTCACCTTACTATAACATCTCCTTACATCTTTCCTCCACCTTGATAAAATATACATCTCCTAAGTACTTCAACACTGTCGTATTAGCACCGAAGGCATGTCGACAAAGAATTCTCAATTGAAACTTTGAGCAAATACAACTAACTTCACATTCGCTTTTATCAAAACAACCTCAAAGCTTTTTTTTTTTCCTTGCCCGTCACGATTCATCGATTTCATATATTGACCCAATGTAAATCCTTGTATCACAATACATCATTGTTAATTCTTGCCGAATTCTTTGAACTTAGAAATAGTATACATCTTCTCAACTTGCTTCTCCATTTCATATCTTGTTATACATGGAGTATTTTTACTGAAACACTTGGCATCTGCTTGCCATTCCAATTCAGCTTTCCTTCGCAATGCATTTTCATATTGCTTCACAAACTGCTTTAAATTTATTTTTGAGTTAACAAACCCATCAAAAAATGCATTCATACTTTCACTTCGCTGAGTTGTTGACATTCCCGCCCAAAAAGTGTCTTTCAAATAGCATGGAACCCAACGAAACCTCTCATCATATAACCCATTTAACCAATCATTATCCCATAAATCATATGTTCTAATCATGTCATGCCAATCTTTCTCAAATGCAGTAGGACTCAACGAATCATAAACAATAGAAAGTAAGGAAGAAATAATACCTTCACGTTCTTTAAAAGCCCCTAACTTCTCAGGCACCTTCTTCATTATATGCCACAAACACCATCGATGCCTAGTCGTAGGAAAAACATGCTCAATTGCCTTCTGCATTGCTTTATCTTGGTCTGTAATAATACCAATGGGAGAGGAACCAGACATGCATGATAGTCATGCCTCAAATAGCCATGTAAATGTCTTCGTATCCTCGTGAGAAATCAATCCACATCCTACCAAAATCGACTGCCTATGATGATTAACTCCAACAAAAGGGGCAAACGGCATATCATATTTATTCGTAAGATATGTGGTATCAAATGTGACAACATCTCCAAAATATTTAATCTGCCTAAAATACATTCTTCAATCGATCATGCTCATCCAAGTCAATGCTAAAAATCCATTGCATTCTCGCTTGTTTTTCTCAAAGTACTTTAAAATTGCCATAGCATCTCCTTCTCCAAGTCAGAATCGCCTTGATTTATCAACAAAATTTATACAATCTTTTTCTAAAATGACACATTTTCATGCCCACCACCGACAACAATAGAATTAAAATTTTGAGCAATGTTAATTCTCGTAATCATTCATTTCAATACGCTTTTACACTTGCACTAATTCTACTACATAAGGAAAATATCGCTTTTATCCGGACTCAACCCATGATTATCAGAGGTTTAAAACCCTGAGAATCCATTTTCCTCTTCATTTACACAACCTCCGATTTTAGCCTTCCTTCACAACCAAATATGAATCGGTTTCCCGCCTTCCCAACATATTAGTAGATCTACTATCTGCTTTGCCACTTCAACCACATGCAAAGGTCGCATATTTTACAGTCCCGTCGCTCCCTTTCTTACTAGTTAGTTTCTTAACGGGAAACCTTTCCTGCTTACCATATGCCTTGTAAAACTCAAACATCTCCTCATGACTGTCGAACAACATACCAAGAGTTGGCTCATATTTTTCCGGTTGAACATCTTCAATTGCATGCTCATTTTCATAAATTTCCATTTCTACAAAATAAATAATTAACATTTGTATTCAGTTTCAACAAATCTGCCCACGTGACAAAATAATTTTAAACCAAATAAAATTCAAATAAAACTAAATTCATTATCATTTATCAATAACCAAACAGAATTTAAATTAAGTGAAAATTTTATGCTTTTAATGTCACAACATAAACCACAATAGCTCAATTAAACTACTTTTAAATTCTGTATAAAAATTACATTTTTTACAGAAACGTGAAAACATCAATTCATACATCAACCAATAATTTTTCAATTTGTTTCAAACCTGCAAAAGAAATGTAAAAAAAATAAAATCCAGAAACTAATTACACAAAATCACATAAACTTAACATTTATTGCCTTGAATAAATTTCATTTATTTATTGTTTGCCGAAAAAATACAAGAAAATTAACAGAAAATTTACAAGTTCAAAGCACCATTTTCCTTACTTAAACAAAAGCGATCGATGATCGTGAGACCGAACGAGCGACGAATTGTTCTGCCGCGGCCGACCGAGTCGGCGAAGAGAGACCGATTATCACGACCTGCCGCCGCCGACCGGTGGAAGAGTTTCGCCGATCGTGATCTTTGCCGCCGCGCCGCTTGCCGGAGGCGCTCGATCGTGACCGGTCCGGAAGATTTTCGATCGCGACCGGTTCCTTGCCGCCGACCGCTACCGGAGGCGTTCAGATCGTGACTGGTTGCTGGAAGATTTTCGATCGCGATCGCCTGCCGCCGCGACCGCCACGGAGGCGCTCGATCGCGACCGGCCGGAAGATTTTCGATCACGCCGCCGCCGCTTGCTGGAGGCGTTCAGATCGTGACTGGTTGCTGGAAGATTTTCAGATCGTGACCGGTTCGCCGCCGACCGCCGAGGCGTCGATCGTGACCGGCTGGAAGATTTTCGATCATGACCCTCACGCTGCGTGACCGTGACTTTTCCTAGTGATTTGTGCGTGAGACAAGAGTGGAAGAGAATGGTCACGTGTCAAGCCCGATTTTTTTGTTTTCTTTGTTTCGATTTTGATTGTCACGACGATTTGCGAGGTGAGAGAAATCGAGAGAATGAGAAAGAGCAAAAGCGTGATTTTGTTTCGTGAGAGAAATGAGCAAAGCCTGCTTTGTTAACGTGATTGCTGTCACGATTTGTGCGAGGAGAGAAATTGAGAGAAATGAGAAAGAGCATAGCAAAGCGTGATTTTGTTTCTGGTGAGAGAAATGAGCAAAGCCTGATTTTGTTAACGCGCCATTTTTTTTCATTTCTTTATGTCAATCTACCCACGTGACTTTTTACTTTTTTTTGTTTTCTTTGCGAGAGAAACGAGAGAAGCAAAACGGCAGCCAAAGCGCCCATTTCTCTCGTGCTTCTCTCGTCAATCTCGCTCCCTAGCACAACCCATGAGCATGAATTACACTCGCACACATAAAATAATAAATAATAAATAATTTATTATAATTTTAATTATATAGTTATGAATGGATGTTTTATTTTATAACAGTTTTAATATAGTCAGACTTTAATAAAATTTATGTATTAAGCAGTGATTACTATTAATTTTTATTAGTTAGCTGTGATTGAAGCTTAGATAGGAATATTAATTATGTATGAAACTTAATTAAAAAAAAATGATGTATGAAACTAACGATAACTATATGATTATAAAAATAAATATTGAATCTATACTTATTGTTATGATCTGACAGTGATTATTATTACTCCACCATAGAGTAGTTTTACTGTAGCCACTACCTTACCTATTTATGATTCACTAGTAGTTTAAGTTCAACTACTAACCTTATTGTAAATTACCAACATTAGTTATCCTTTTGTCTTTTTACAAAAGAAATTTAATGATAATTATTATTAAAATTCTTTTTAAATAAAAGGATTCTAATGTTTTAAATTAATTGAAACAATCTTAGACAGCATTTGTTTTTTTGGTCTAAAATTTAAATAAGTTTGAATTCTTTTGAAGCATAAATAGATTTAAAAACAAATATCTAAATCACATTTTTTTTTTTACTTTTTAACATTTAAATTTTTTATAAGTAAAAAAATCATGATTGTTGACATATGTATCATCGTAGATCAAAACAAGAAATAAAACTAAGTTTTATAGTTCAAAAAATAAATATATATAATAGTGATATTTTTACAATATAATATTTACTTTTGATTTAAATTTTTTTCATTTAGATAAAAGTCATAAAAGTTTATTTTTCTTCTGCAGATGTAAATATTTGAAAATTAGACATAAATTATAAAAAATTAATAAGAAAAAATTTTAAAAGATCTAAAATTAATAAAATTTCAGACTTCAGATATTTAGCAAATAAACCTTACATTTATATATTCTCAATAAGAAGATCAAATAGAATGATTTCGAGTAAAATCTCATCATCGATGAATATAAAAATCAAATCAATTATATAACAAAACTCATTTATATGGGCTTGTTTGTTAAATTTATGAAATCTAAAATTAAAAATTTTGACCTTTTTTTAAATTTGCTTCTTTTTTAGTAACTTATATCTGATTTTTCAGTCATTTATATCCAAATAGAAATGGTAAATTTGTGATTTTTATTTAAACGAAAAAATTTTAAATGAAAATTAAATATTATATCCTAAAAATATCTCTATTAAATATACTTATTTCTAAACATTAAAACCTAATCGCTTATTCGTTTTGATTTATATGGATATAAATATCAAATAAGTATGTTTAAATTATTTTATATTTATGAAAACAAACAAATAGCTATTTATGTTTAGATATTAAAAAAGAAACAAATATGTTTTTCAGACATTTATATTAAAACTAATTAAACTTTTTCTAAATTCAAACAAAAAGAAACACACTATATATATATATATATACACTATCTATCTATTATCTAATTCAAACAAAAAAGCATTTTTAATGTATTGAGATATTTGTTTTTTATATTTTACACTTTTAGTGGCATCCTTACTTCATTAAAGTGAGGAATTTTTATTAGAGAATAACAACACATACGCACACCTCCACCAACATACACATACATACACATATATACATTAAGAGCTTCTCAGGCGCAAATGCTAGTATATTGATTTCATGGAGATGTAGCTAAAAGACATAAAGACACAGAGTCCTTGACACCAAAAGACAAAAATAATGCATTGAAATATGTATTTTTGGTGTCTTTAATTATCAATATGCCTTAAACAAAGTTCACTAATGAAAAAATGATCAAGAAGATCCTATTGTATAGAATGAACAAAAATGTCATTGTGATGCTTAAATATAATTTCAAGAAAGAAAAGATCAATTTATAGTCCAAGATATCACTCTAAACTTCAATAATTACATGAACAAAGATCCCAATTATGGCTCTTGACTATGGCTTATAAAATTAACTACAATGGTAAAACAAAAAAAAAATAATAATGGTAAAAGAATTTATATTTGATTGCGAATTTGGAGTCGAGAAATTAGTTTTATTAATTTTTTATATCCTTAGATGAAGAAAATAACAATATTCATAAATAAAAAAAGCCTGAGCTAGGCTCAAGCCAGGCCTAGGCTTTGCCATTAAATATGAAATAATTTTTTAATAAAGTAAAAAAATTAAATTAAAGATAATTATTGAATACATAATAGAATAATAGTCCAATACACAAAATATTAGTAATACAATATAATAAATAACAAATACTAATATAAAAAATATATTAATTTAATATTTTGAGCTTTTTTATTTAAATTTAATTTATTTTTTATTTATAAATTAAAAAGCGTAAGCTTTTTTCTTGAGCCCATATCTGGACCCAATCTATGCAGGTTTTGAAATTTAAATTTTTTGGATTATATCCAGACACAACCTATGTGAGCCGGCTTTAAGCTAGCGGGCTTGGACTTGTGCCAGCCCTACTTTTTTGTCAATCCTAATTTGAACAAGGAATCTTCAATAACAAGAAAACTAAAAGGATTGAGGGTGAATAAAAATATAAAATCTTGAATTTACTTTCAGCTTAATAAATTTTTGACAAATTTTAAAAAAATTCATTTGATTCTCTGAAAGTTTCCATTCTTTTCTCTATAGCCAAACGAAGAGTTAGAAACAAACCAAGATAAACATATAATGAAGTACATACTTCAAATAAAGACTTTAGTATGGTAGTAAGGAATAGGGCAAGAAAAAAAAAAAAAGATGCAAAATCTTGATTTTGCTGCTTTAGTAAAATTTTCTTGCCAACTGGATAGAATTATGAAAAAGAGAAAGCTACCTCTTAAAAACGAGATAATTTAGCGAGCTTGGTGATGAGAATCGTAGTTTGTTGGAGAAATGATGAGGTAATAAGGAAATAATCCAGTAAGGAAATATTTAGCAAACATGATTAGATGACATATCCGTCAAATACCTAACTTCATCAAAATTTCATAAATGAATGCTATTGTATAAGATAAAAGAAAACTCCAAGTTACAACCTTTTTCAAACTTTGATGTCTAAACTATAGCAGAAACGCAGAAGAAAATGCAGATTGAAAAGAAAAACTAATTCGTTATAGATCCATCGTACCTTTAATCTTTATTCACTAAACATCTTGAATGGAAACAATAACATATTAATGAAGGTATGATTCAAACTAATTATATATTTTCTCTACATCTGCTACAAGAAGACCCTTCCTTAAATACCTAAAAATTATTTTTCACCTCGTTTTTCATCATTTGATTTCATAAAGATACATTGATTTCCTCAATTGCTTGAAATATCTCATAATTATTCTAAATTTAAGATTGGCAAGTTAATAAAATCGGTCAGTTATTTTTTTATTGAAACTAAAAAGAACAATAGACTCGGTAGACGTTAAAAGTCTTGAATAAATTTCAATAAGTCATTATAAGAAAAATATTCAAACGATCTTCAAAGATTAAATTAACATTAATGTCACTGTATATAATAGCTTAAAAAATTCATGAAGAAGCATGTTAATTAAGATTTAAACTTCAAAGAATAAATAAATAAATGTTACATCTATCTATGAATAAAATGTAAAAATTTCATTCTTTATTGTATTGCATTAAAGCACTATTGTTATACCACTTATATTTGGCTGCAAGTTTTAATTGCATTACACTATGTTAAAAAGGTGGCTGATGCAATGAACCGAGTTTAAAGCAAACTCATAGGAGAATAGGATTTAGGTTGTATTGCATTAAAATATTATTTTTATTTAAAATTTATTAATTTTACTTGTATTATTCAATAATTTATAATAAATTTAAATTTATTAAACATTAACTTATATATTAAAATAAATTTAATTTACATAGTAATATAAAATATTTAATATATAATTGATAATTCATTATTTACTTTTATTAACAAAATCATTTTTGTTATTTTACTTTGACTATGTAAAATAAATTTTAGTTATTTAATCATTTATTATAATACTAAATTTAAAATAAATTTATATTAAACAATGTTATTCGACATTAATAAATAAAAACTAATTTGTAATTAAATCAAAAATTTAATATTATATTATATTTATAGTTTAGTTATATCGTACTATTTGACAATAACATATGTTATCAAATTATTTTTATGTTAGAAAAATAAATATATAAAAATAATTAATTTAAAAAATTAATAATATAACACTAAAATATTATGAAATTTCAGTAAAACCAATTTAATTTTAATATTAATATAAAATAATTATAAAATAATATCATATATAATTCAATCCATAGTACACCAAACATTGTATTACATTAAGTTGCAATGCAATACACCCTAGTACAATACATTATAATACAATATAGTGTGTCAAACGCACTTATATATACTACATGATAAATAATTGAAGGAAAATTCTATGATGTGGTGATCAAAATTAAGATATCAATGCCGTGATAAACATTAATTTTGTAAATTACGCATAAGACCAGTATATGAAAAGTAAAATAAGTAAACTAATATAAAAGTAGTAAATTAGTGTTTTAAAATTGCAAACAAAATAAACACTTGTAAAAACAACATAAAACTTGTTAATCAATATTTAAACTTTAACTTTTAAAAAAAAAGTTATTTGATTTATTTAAGTAAAAAAAATTACTCATCAATTAAATAATAAAAAAGTTGCATTAAAAACAATTGGAATAAGTTTTATTAAATTGATTTAACCATAAATTCTATATTCACGCTAGGATATTTATAAACTTTTTTTCAATTTCTAGTATAGTATTTGTTTATTATATAAGTTAATTAAGGAAAATTATATTTCTTGATGTGAATCAAACAAAATAAATAAATAAATAAAAAGACATTCTTGCATTACTAGACATAGATGAAAATATGAAATATCAATAAAATTGAATATAGTTTTTAGATTTATATATATTTTATGTAGTTTCAAACTTTTCTTCTTATTTATACTAAAAGATCATTTGGGATTGTTATCAAGGAGATTAGAAGGATGCAAAATTATTTATCTTAGAAATAATTTTTTTAAATTCAATTTTGGTAATAAGTTATATATCATCACATGTATTATTCATTGCTAAATTTAGAAATAAAAGCAGTAAATATATAAAGTAGTAATTATTATTATGACTTTTTATTTTTGCATTTGCAAGTTTTTATTTTTTTTAATTACTCTTATAATATTTACTTATTTTACATTTCATTTACAAGTCTTCTATTTTATTTACTTAATTTATATTTTACACTTAATGTTGATTTACAAGTTTTATATTATATTTGTGAGTTTGTGTTGTTTACCAATAATATATTATTTTACCACTCTCATGTTAATTTACTTTTTTACCTTCTATTTACTTAATTTATTTATATTTTATTTTACACTTAATATTGATTTACAAGATTTATGTTATATTGATAAGTTTTTGTTTTATTTACCAATTATATATTAATTTACCACTCCTATGTTAATTTACTTATTTTACATTTCATTTACAAGTCCTCTATTTCATTCACTTAATTTATATGTTATCTTACACTTCATATTGATTTACAAATTTTATGTTAGATTTGTAAGTTTATATTTTGTTTACCAATAATATATCTACCACTCCCGTGTTAATCTACTTTTTTTTTTATCTTTTATTCACAATAATATTAATTTACAAGTTTATGTTACATATGTAATTTTATGTTTGTTTATCAATGGTACATTATTTTACAATCAACTTTTTTTGTTATATATACATCTAACCATCTTTTTTTTTAATCATATATACATCTAACCACCACAGAATTTTGACATATACTTTGTTGTATCAATCAACCACTTTGACACTAAAAAAAAATCATTTTTATCCCTAAATGAATTAAAAGACCATTTTATTTTACAAAATTTTAAAAAATAAAAAAACTATAATTATAAGAACATCCTTGAGTTTAATAAAAAAATAAATCTTCCTCTAGTTCTCCTAAAGGACACGTACTAGTACCATCACTAGTGGTAGAAGTGATAACCTCATTTGGATTTTCTAATTCATAAAATTGAAAATCCTTATCAACTTCTCAAATGGTAGGAAATCCATTTTCCAGAAAATCGACATCCTGTTATTTCAGTTCAGTTACAGTTTCACTTGCATGTTCACCAATAAACACATATCCTTTGGAGTATTCTATCTGAGTATTTAATAAAGATCCACTTTTTACTCCTAGTTCCCAATTTCCTAAACTTATGAATGGGGTTATGAACATAAGCCACATATGAGATATGTCAGATTTCCTATTTGTCCATAACTCATATGAAGTGAAACTAATTGATTTTGAAAAAACTCAATTAAGTACATAGACAATAGTTAACAAGGTAGTTGCCTAATAAGATGTTGGAAGATTTGATTGCGTCATTATTGACCTAATAATTTCCAACAAAGTTCTATTCCTTCTTTCCGCTACATTATTTTGTTACGAAGTTCTAGAAGCAATCAGTTGTCTATTTATTCATTTCTCATTACACAGTTCCTTAAACTGTTACCAAAGATATTCCCATCCTCGATCAATCCTCAAAACTTTAACATTGTTGTCTATTGATTCTCCCCTCATGACAGTGTTGGGGAAAATTCAGTTTTTTAAATAAAAAAATTTTAGGACCGATCTCATAAAATATATATGAATTCGTAATCTAGAAATCGTACCTTAATAATCCGAGAAGATGAACAATGAAAATTATTCTGGGTCCTAGATCACGATCCGTCACTATCACACTCGTTAGATCAGGATCCGTCACCAAATGATCTTCCGGATTATGACTCAGGATTGATCAGCACTTGACGTGTGGACGTCTTTATCACCACTATAAGCAAACTAGTAGGAGAAAATTTTTCTCTGGAAAAATTGTAGAGAAAAAATATTTTTCTCTGATATATATATAGTGACTTTTTCTATCCTATTTAGGAGAGAATAAGCCATTTTATATCTCTCTCATAGTGGAAAACCTTAGGCTCCAAGAATTGAAACTAACGTTACTTGCTTTACTTGTCATAGGGGCCCACCTTATAAAATAACACAAGACCCCTTAAACATAAGCATATTAAATGGAGTCTCCCACTAAAAAATATAATTATGTTTTTGACCCAAATGGCTAGTTACCTTACTTATTAATCCAGTAGTGGTGCACTCAATTAAATGAGCTAACCTGGGGATCATTTGGGAACATACAATACTGGCTACAACAATTAAACTTGTAATTAAACAAGTTTAATCATTTAATTCCAACTCTACTCTACTATAAGATTGGAACTGACCTCCATAATTGTATGTTCGAATAATAATTCGTCCCAAGCCACATTGATTTCTTTACTGCTCAATCATTTGTACCACATCATTTATTAAATTGATATCTCAACTGTCCAATCGATTTAATCACATCTTGTTCTTTGATACTTACTGATTTTCTCTAATGATCATTTTCAACATACTAAATATGTTGACACACTCTGGCTAGAGAATTTTATGATCAAGTGCCGAAAACCCATCAAGAGACGTGTCATACAAATTCTATATTGTTAAACTATAACTCCAATACTTATAATTGCTCCCACCAAAATAACGGGTAATCTTGACCACAAGTGTGTGTCGTGCCCATTGGTAATTTAAATGGAATAACAATTACAATCATGAAATCATAATTAACTCAAGATTAAGATTACAGTAAAATCAATGCCTATGAGATTTAATAAGTCTGACAGTCATTTCAAGGTTAATTAAATCTCATATGTGATCCAGCTCAATGTAGTCAAATTACATAAGTAAATTCATACATGATTAAGACAAATTATTCAATGAATTTACAACAGTCTAAACCTAAATAAAGTGCCCAACTTTATTTATCAACTGCGAACTTAATTTATTTAATCATAAGATAACTTGTATTTATGTCTTCTGTGAATCCACATGGTGATCACATAAATACATATAATATGATTAAATGGACTTTACTCAAAAAATTATGCAATTAAGATATTTGAATAAAATACCTCATTTATTTTATTAATAAAAAAACTATTTATTACAATTAAATAAAACACATATGCTTTAAAGAGCATATTTTCCCAACAGACAGCACTACCGTTTAGATTCCCCATGTACCATGGATGTCAGAGTCAGAAACATCATTTTAAATATACTTATCAGTCCCAAAACAACCAATAGTAGGAGAAAAATGTATAGTAGTCTCACTACGGCTCTTGAAAGAATCTTCTATTAACGCTGAGATTTTTTTGTTCTTAATTGCTCCTTGTTTGTATAGTGGTATGTGCATTAGGATTCAAAGATGACTTTCCTTGCTCCATCCTCCAATTTGTACAAGAACCGGAACCTGTTTTGAAGGCATTTTAACATACAGAAATTAGGCATAAAAAATAGCAAAACATAGGAAAAGTACATGTCATAAGCTTCCAGGTCTAGTTCCCTCATGGGAAAATAAACAACAGACCTTACTAAAATGAACTGAGAGATCTCATTACAATTTCAAGAAGTACAAAACAAAATTTTCAATCCAAAGTATCACTCAAACTTCAAGAATTATATTAACCAAAGATCTAGAGCTTTATGACAAGCTTCTAAATTGTTGCTTATCTAACTATATTGGTTAGCAATCAATAAAGATGCTAGAATCAACCGCCATTTCTCATCTCTTTTGGTAAAATAAAGCAATTAGAATTCACATCAAAGTAAAAGCAAGGAACCCTGAACTATAAGAAGACCCAAAAGACTGAGCCAAAATTAAAATAGTAGTAGAAAATCAGAATTTTGAATCTAATTTAAGTAGGGATGACAAAACTAATAAATGAATTATATTATAATCGAATAGTAAATGAATTGGATTAAAATTTCACTGATTTGGATTTGATTTGTTTATTAAACGAATTGAAATTTCTGGATTTGGATTCGATTCATTTATTAAACGAATATTCAGTTTGATTTATTTAATTCATTTAGTAGAATTAGTAAACGAATCAAATTGAATCTAGATTCATTTACAATTTACTTATCCTATAAGGAATCGAATTGAATATGAATTCGTTTACAAAAAATATAATTAATAAATAAAATTAAACAAAATAAAATATAAACAAAACACAAATTTAACATCCTACAAAATACAAACTTATTATCATTTATAATTACTATATTAGCCTTCAAACTTAAAATTTTTCATACATATTTAACTATAAATAAGTAATTTAATTAAATGAGTTTTAAGCAAATGGATTATATTTGATTTGTTTATGACTCATTTATTAAATAAATTCTGAACGAATAAATGGATGGATCAATGTCCTCAAACTCAGACACGGTTCATTTAATTAGCAAAACGAATCGAATTCACCTATTTATTAAACAAATCAATTTTTTCGAAACCAAACTCATTTAATTTACATTGGATTGAATCGAATAAACGAATCATGACCCAAATCGCCACCTCTGAATTTAAGCAATATAATGTAAGGAGAAACTTAGGAAAACCAGCTACAGAGAAAATCTTTTGATTTTTTTCTCTCTCAGTTTCCAACATTTTCTCAGTGGCCAAGCATGATGTAACGAAGAAAAGATAACATCAAATTGACTCCAGCACAAAACATTGTAATTTACGGCGATTAAAAACTAAAAGTAAGAAAAGAAAAGACAATGATGTTAAGGAATTTGACCTCGCAGCTTTATTATTTTCTCGGCAACCAAACAGGAGCAAGAGAAAGAAAAAAAAATAAAGCAGAGAAAGAAGAAGAAGAAGAAATTATCTCTTAGACTGAGATTGTGTTTGGAATTGAGATTAAACATATGTAGCTTTAAGTTTTACAGTAATAAAGTGTTTGGTAAATACTATTTATTATAACTTGAAGTTAAATTAATTTGATCTTATAATTGTATGATAAAATTATTATATCTTTAATAATTTTTCAAAATTACTATTTAAAACTTATATAACGATTAACTTTTATTTCATAATTATAATTTTTTTCACAATAGTTATAATTTAAAAATTACAATACCTCAATTTC
The DNA here is from genome assembly GCA_030449925.1 of Citropsis articulata. NCBI lineage: Eukaryota > Viridiplantae > Streptophyta > Magnoliopsida > Sapindales > Rutaceae > Citropsis > Citropsis articulata. Next base: position 18,178,200 of record JASUUH010000121.1, on the reverse strand, counting down.
AAACAAAGTTTAAATAAAAAAAAGTGAGTTCAGCGGGCATAATTTCGGTGGAGTAATGTATTTGAAGTTGAGAGAAATGATGAGGAATAAAATTGACGGAGTGACGGTTATCGAAGTAAAACAAGTTGCTAATGAATGACTTCGAAATTAAACGAGCACGACGTTAGGCGTTGTGAATTAGAATTTTTCCCCACAGCGCCCCTTAAGTTTTTTTAATTTTAATTTTCGGTGTTTTTTATTTTTTGTCATGCACTCAAGTCCACCTCATGATCATACGTTTTCATTATTTCGAAACTATATATAGACACTAGGAGAGCAATTAAATTGCTCAAGTTAAAATTGTTTGACTACATTTTGATACCAGTCAACAGTCGTTCATGTCTATACAAGCAATCAAATATATCGAACCTAAGAATCAAATATCCATCTACATATGCGTTGTGCTTTATTTTCATCTCATCATGATCACTTCAATATTTGCAGCAAAGTAATCATCTGTTATCCTCACTGCTCTCAACTTTCATTGCCTCAATTCTTCAGACATAAAAACGCAATAAATTTTTCAGTAGCAGATTCGGGCAAGCAAATGCAAACGACCATGTTTCCATTAGGATCGGCCTCTCCTTCCGGCAATAATACACAAACCTGTGGCGTTGGTGTCAAGTCAATTGGACCAGCATAGATTGGCTTGCCCCATCCAAAATCTGCAGACTCATAAATTGAAAATCTTGTCCATTGAGTTATGGTCAATTTTCCTCCAAATTCAAGCCTTCTGGGTCTCTCAACCTCAACAAAATCAACTGTAGATCTTAAGTAATCTTCTGAAACACCAAGCCTTGCTTCGCGAACCAAACGGGTTGTGTACTTGAGCTGCCCATTAACAAGCTCATTCACAGAGCTCATAGCACATGCCACACACACTACATTGCCATAAAACCCATCTTTCAAGGGTGGGTTCTTCAGTTTCTGCCGCGCATTGACAGAAAATGTAAGCCTAAGCTTGTAGTTTGGTGGCTGCACATCAATTGCTCTTACCCATGATCTCCAAATATGAGCAGCCATTGCGTCAAAACTAGTACATGGGAAGTTGTCCTCCGGTTGAGCTAAAATTTTCAAATGAGCCTGAAACTCCCGGCTGATTCTATAACACTTTTGAATAGGCTTCGCTTGCCACAGAGTCATTGTTAGACTTGAACCTTCATCAATTCTCATGTACTCAATATGAGGATGCTTTATTATCGGAGGGTGTCGCGGCCGAAAAAATTCTCTCTCCCAACAGGGCTCAGGATTTACAACCAATCTTCCAGCTTTAGCAGTTGCAGCCCATGCATTGAGAAACTGCATGGCACCAAAGCCGTCACAAATGCAATGACACAGTCTCAGGCCAAGGCTAAACCCACCACAACGAAAAACTGTCACCTGGGCAATAACTAATGGCATGTCAAGAATTTTGTAAGGCTCTTCATTGGGGAACTTGTATATCAACGGAGCCCAAGCTGGGTTCGGAACAGCAAGGTCTCCAAGCTCGGCCAACACCACCTCAGAGCGAGCCTCGACCATGAGAGCACCTTGATCAGGGCCAAAAAACACCTCCAGCTTCCCGTTATGAGTCTCTCTGAGCTTTGCAGATAAAGGATAGTAAGGAACCAAGATATCGGCAAGTGCTTGGCGCAGTGTTTCAAAAACAAGTCGATTATTATTATTAGATTTAGAGTCATCTTCCGATGATCGATAAAAATAAATTGTTGGAGTAAATACTCGGGCGCCGATAATGTCATCGAGGTTTGAGAGGTAAAGGGTATCGCCAGGAGCGGCAGGGATAGCAGCAGCAGGCATGACTCTAACAAGTTGATGAACAGCTAAAGGGATTTCAAGTTGTGGGAACTGCAGCTCTTGAACCCATGAGCATGAAGCCATTTGTAAATTGATCATGAGGATGAGGGAGTCATTGAGTCATGCTGAAGCATAAAAGGTGCAATTTGTAGGAGACTGACCGAATTTTATTGAACATATGAAGATGCTTTGGCTCTCCGTACATAAAAATGGGCTAGCGATTCGGACGATTTATTGGTTTGAAGCAGTTGATGCTGATACTTGACATGATCAGCCCCCAAGACCTAGCTAGATTGTATCTGTAACCCATTTTCTTCTCCCAAGTAAAAGAATATTTTTGGTTGTATTTGGGTTCTAATTTGTGAGTCCAAAACAACTTTGTTCTCGATATTTTCGATGTTTTCAACCGGTAAACAGTTTCCAGCCAAACTAATCTTGTCAAAAACTTATTTCAAAATGATAATTTCTGAATTTCTAATGCTTCAATTGAAATTTTCCATTTACATGAATGGTATAATACCATATATACGCATACGTAACAAAACAAATTATTGCCTCGATATGCGGGATTATTAGAAAATGAAAAATAATCATTTTGTAAAACAATGAGAAAATCAGATGAAAAGTTGAAAACAATGCGCACAAAATAAACACCTGTAGCCCAATCTGCTTCAAATAAGCCCTGTCATTTGGATAACAGACCCATCGGCAGTGTCATTAAAAGTCTGACAAGTGTAATTGATATTTTGATACCCAGATGAATAACAAAAATTTCCCAGTGGTAAGCTGACCTTGCAATAACAGACACATTATATCGAATGAGAGTTGAAATTGAATGATAAGTGGGTCCAGCTACTTTGCGTCAGGGGTTTGGTACCCCAGTCATTTGTCTTATAGCCGAATAAGCCTTTAGATTGCTAACAAAGATACTTGACGGCTGAGATTTAACTATAAAAAAATGGGTAACCGGCTAAAAGAATACCACTAGTGAAAGAAAACAAAAACGATGAGGATCATCTTTCTCCCCACGGTTGAAGCATGCAGTCGAGGGTTGTGGATGTTATAGTCTTCATATTGTTTTAAAGTGAATGAAGTATTGAATCTTCTTACGTTGGGGTTTTGATTTAAAAAAAAAGGATTCAATTAGAGGGTTAGTGGGTACAAAGCATATTAGGGTTACTCTCGCCAAAATTGGGGATTTATTTGATGAATAAGTTACGCCGTTAGGTTAGTAGTTGTCATCATTTGCTGTCGTTTAGGTTACAATACAACCATTTGAGTCGTGCTGGAGTGCAGTGAGCAGAGATAAACTTTAGCGAATTTTGTGAAGAGTTATATTTGGGGGTCATATATACTCACAATTTCGTATCAATCAATTGTCTGCGGAAGCCTTACTGCGGCATTGAGGTATGTGTTGACAGTGAATATTCATATTTGGCTGTTAATTTGTGTCGATGTATATAAATATTTGATGGTAGTTGACTGGGTAGGCAAGAACAAGTAAAAATGGGCATAGGATATTAGGTTTGGTTGCAAAATAGAAATTGGGAATATGTTATGTTATGAAATTTGAAATGTTAGTAATTCATCAACTGATAAAGGGAAATCTTCGTCAAGTGATTTAGATTTTGATTGAGAATATTGTGTGACTTAGTAGACATCGGATTAATATTCAATGTATGGGCATGGAAAGGCAGGATTTTTGAGAACCTATTCTGGAAACACTGTACTTTGCTGCTTCCTGTACAAGCATTGTAAATGATGTAGACAATATATAATGGCCCAAAGTAATGTAGATTTTGCTTGGCTTCCATGTATATGTATGCATTTAAGTTGATTTTAGTTCGTGAATGGAATAGGGATGGTTTATTCGTTTGTGGAATCTAAGGGCCTGTTCGGTACCGTTTTCAAGGCTTTGTTTTCATTTTTGTTTTCAGAGTACAAACATAATACATGTTCGGTGAGATGAATCCAAAAATAAATTATAAAACCAAAAATTCGTATTCACCTTTACAGTTATAAAATTGAGAACGTCTTAAACACGTTCTCAAACAAATTACAAATTAAATTAAAAAATAAACTCCAAAACAAAATCTAAAAGTTATCTTCTTCATCTCCCAAAATCTTATCCCCTCCTGCTCGTCATCTCTTTCTCCCTTCTTCGTGGCTGATACTTCTCCTTCAACCACAACCGACCTAAACTGTGCACAGATCTCTCTCTCCTCCATCTTCATCCAAGTCTACTTCATAGCTCTCTCACTCTTGGTGGCTGTTACTCGTTCGTCACCTGCAATCCACCGTTACCACTCTCTCTCTCCGTGCCCAAAATCTACTGCTGCTCCATCTCCGCTACTATTGTTGCTCCGTCTCTGTTGTTGTTGCTCCGTCTCTGCTCAATCTAGACTACTGCTCCTGTTGCTTTTTGCTTCGTCTCTGCTACCATCTCTGCTCGCTGGTACTAGTCTTCAATTTTTCGATTTGAGTAAATTGTGATGTGGTTCTTTTTGTTTATTTTAGATTCGAATCATATTCATTTAATTTTTTAGACAAATAGGATGGTCGTTTCTTGAGCTCTGCATTTGTATCTTATTTAAGGAATGTTAGAGAAAGGAATGATTTGCTATTTGCTCGATTTGTATCTTATTTAAGGAATGTATCTTCAGGTCCTTTATTTATTTATTTCTTCTTGCAACAGATCTTTTTCTTCTGTTTTATCAATTTTTTTTCCATTGAGCAGAAAATTAAAATGAAGAATTTAAGTTTCTTTTATAATATTTGGAATTTTTGGTTAATATTGAACTTTATTCTTGCTATTTATTATTACATTGTGTTGAAAAAATAATTTATGTTACTGGTTATTATGATATTATTTGGAATTTGCTGTTGGGAGCTGAGAAAATGACAATTTGCAGTTAACTTAATAATGCAACTGAAGGTTAAATTTTCCAGCGACATTATGAAGAACAAGGTTAATATCTTGAAAGTGATGTTTGATAAATTTTCCAGGATTTGATAGTGTGGGTGTATGAATAATTAAATTAAGTGGACTGGCTTCTCAAAAAAAAAAAAAATGAAGTGGACTGGATGAATTTATTAAATGATAAAGCTTTTCTTGGTCGACAATTTTTTTAGGTGTGCAGTATGCTTAATTGATTATTGTGTTTGGTTGTTCATTTCCTTTGTGATGAGCAGGGTTGGCAGTGCTCTGCTGGGAAGGAAGTTGCTTGGAACCTCCTGTCATTATTTACAGTGGCTGCAATGCTGTATTTAGAAATCAGTTTAATCGCTTTTCTGCTCCAGGAAAGTTATGCTAGTGGGTTGGAGACTTTAGCACGTACATTCATAATCTCAGGGATAATTGTTGGTGTTGATATGCTTCTTAAGGTAATATTGATGTCTGCCTGAATGAGACTTGTACACCGCTGTGCATTTGTCCTTTTGTTAATCGCATGGTTAACCTTCAGAAATGGGGTGGCTCTCTCCTCCCTAAAGCTCCTTTTAAGTTGTGACTAGTTTCCCACATATAAATCTTGGACCTAGCACACCTAATTGCATTATGCTAATTCGATACCATTAGAGATCAAAGACCTTGGTGCATGTTGTTCTAGATGCACATCATATCATTTTTGTGGTGTTGTTGCTACTTAAAACTTGATTGTGATTATGCTTGATTAATCGGCAGTATATTTGAATGGTCCGATATGTGGTTACTTATGTCCTTATAAACAAGGTCGTTGTTTGTTGTCCATGCTGCTTTTTAACTTGGCAATGATACACGCCAATTGTTTTCTATCCCGATCTCCCACTGCTCCGAACTGCGCAACATCATCGCGCCTTATCTTCAGTAAAAAAATCTGCATATGCATTTTTTAATGATAGAAAACTGAATTGCATTCAATATGTACATCTGTCCTGGTTAGTAATAGAAATTATTAAGAAGATGATTCATGTTCGCAGGGAGCACATTCAACCTTCAAGATATACTAAGGAGTTCAAGCTGAGGAAGAAGAATGACAAACTCAAGGCTGAAGCTAAAGTAAGAGGCGAAGTCATTGGTATAAAGAGTCAGCCACTTGGCTTTATGGTGGAAGGTGCAACATTGGAAACTATCACTCTCATTCCTTAAGATGTCGTGATCTTAATTTTTAAGGGTGGTTACTATTGTCTTACACTACTTCATTTTTTTGTGACTTTGTTATAATATATTCAAACCTTGAATGACAATTCAAAATATGTATCATGTAATTTTTTATAATTATTTTGTTTAAATCATGTGTTGTAATAAATATTTTAATTATAGTGTAAAAATAATGACAATGTAAAATTTTTTTTAATTAATGTTAATTCTAAAAATTTATCATCATGTAATTTTTTATAATAATTTTATTTAAATTATTATGTTGTATTTGTATATATATTAGCTAAATAATTATTTTCTAACCATAGTAATTATTTTTTCATTTGTAACTGCTTGATCGGCTACTCTTAATTCAAATACAAGTGTGCAACCCAAGAGGGGGGGTGAATTGGTATTTTAAAATTTATCATAATCAAACCATACAACAATCTAATCTAATGTCTTAATAAATTCGAAAACAATAAATTCAATGAAAGCACAATAATAAATAAGAATGTATTGATAATCGATCAATAGCGACGAATGAGTTTATTTAGTTTATTTGGAAAACTAACTGAACTTCAACCGAAATTATTCGCGTTAGCAGACCCGCTAACTAATCTCAACCGTTGGGCAAATTTCAAATAACAACTGTCACCGTTAGTCACTAACCTTTCACCGTTAAATTCCAGAGACCTGCAAAATAAACTTGGCTTAACTGTTCTAACTAAACGGTTCAAGGTTAGCAAACTAGAAATAATCGGTTCACCATTTTCCGTAAACGGTTTACCGTTTTCCGTAAACGGTTTACCGTTTTCCGTAAACGGTTTATCGTTAATTTCCAGAGACCTGCAAACAAATTTGGCTTAACCGTTCTAACTAAACGGTTCAAGGTTAGCAAACTGAAAATAATCGGTTCACCGTTTTTCGTAAACGGTTTACCGTTAATTTCCATAAACATCATTTTAACAAAGCTTTGTAGAACATACTTTCTGGACATTATCGGTTAGCCGTTTGCTACAGTGAACTGTTTTTGAAAAAAGTATTACCAAATGCATATTCTATGTTTTTATCATTTTCAATTTATCTACCAAACGCATATTACTGTTTTTAATTTTAAAATACAGAATACAAAAAATGATACCAAACGCATATTTAAATTCGAAATATAGTAACTGCAAAACACCATTTTCATTTTCATTTTTACTCTCAAAAAATACAAATCCAAAAACAATACCAAACGGGCCCTAAGGTTGCTTTATTTCCAATACACTTTGTAAAATGTAATAGACATAGCTATTGTAAATAATTTGTTACATATTTAAATGACGTGCAAGATTTGAATAATTACATTTCAGCTGACAGTAAAAGGAAATCATGTTTATTTCATAACAAAAAACAATGTAGTTGATAGATTATTGTTCGAATAGGTTGCATGAATAGATCGAGTGCCCGGTCGGAAGCGAAAGGAATGGAATTGCAGCATATGCAATGAATGTGTAGAAGATGACAATACTGAGGGAAATGAAGATGCTCATTGCAACTATGGATTCGTAACATTTTTTGTAAGTATTGGGATTTAATATAATTCGAATTGAAAAAAAAAGTACATGACATCCAAAGATGATGGCATTTATGTGAACCGCAGTGAATAATGAGTTTTGCTTTAGTTATTGCAATTAATTAGTGGGGAAGTTGTACGGGGAACGCTATTTTTGTATTTTATATTAGCGGTTGAGAAAAACACAGCATTCCAATCAAATTTTCGTCACTACGAGCCATGATTAATAACACTCTGCACTGAGCTAAGAGCTCTTCGATTCGTCCCTGAAACAGCGTCATGTTGGAGCTATGAAAATGGTAGGGAAAGCTGTTATGTAAGCGGTTCAGTATGATAATTGTGGTGGAGGAGTTGCTAGTTTGAAGGTTGTTCATTTGTAGTTTTTAATCATCTAACTAGTACTAATTATTACTTGCTTTCAATATATTCTTGATTATTTAAGCATGTTTGGCAAAATTTTTGTGGTTGTTGAATTTTGATAATCTTTTGTATATTTAATATAAAACACAAAAATGCAAGAAGATTTTGCAGCTGAAGGTGCTGGCATGCCCTACGCTGGTCTCTCTGCTCACTAGGCCCTCACTTAGTCCCTTGGTGTCAAGCTAGATGGAAGTAGCCAGCAGAAAAACATGCTGATGATCACTGCTACCTCAGGGGGTGTGGGTCTCTATGCCGTTCAATTGACAAAGCTTGGAAACACACGTGTGACTGCTACTTGTGGTGCTTACAACATTGAACTTTTTAGGAGTTTAGGGGCTAATGAGGTTCTTGATTACAAGACCCCTAATGGGGCAGCTCTAAATAGTCCATCTAGTCGGAAATATGATGCAAAGGATGAACTGTAATGTGTATTTCGGTCTACTTTGAGCCGAATCTAGGCACAACCGAGAAGGTGATAGAGCTTATTCTCGCCTCCGCCGACTTTTGCTCGAAGAAACTTAGGTCTGCTCGGTGCTTTTTTACCCATTGATTTCATTTTTGTTTTCATAATACAAACGTAATATCTGTTCGGTAGGATAAACTCAAAAAACAAATCACAAAACAATAAATTCAGATTCAATACTATAACTAAAAACCGGAAAACGTGTTTAACATGTTTCCTAAATATTACAAACTAAACTCAAAAATAAATTAAGAAACAAAACCCGCAGCAACCCTCTCCCCCTTCGATCTGGTCTCTCCCCCCTCTCATCGTTTTGGATATGGCCTCTCCCCGTCTCATCGTTTTGATCTGGTGTTCTCGATCTCGTCTCTCCCACTCTCATCGTTCTCGATCTGGTCACCTCCCCCGCCATCGTTGTCGATCCGGGTCACGCATCGCTCAGTGATCCGCCGCAACTTCGCCTCTACCGCTACCGCTCATTTGGTGTGCAGTTCTCTCTCTTTCGTGGCCATTGTTGCTCTGTTTCAGAAACAACACGAATTCAAGAGATGAAACATTCTATTTAATTTATTTATTAATTCATGCATTCATGCGTGAGAGTGAATTGCAGAGGCAAATAGTCTTGTGACCTCACAATCGTCACAACTTGTGTGTGATATAATCCATCTAACTCGTCAGGCAGTGCAGGAGCCAAGAGGGCGTTTCTGTGTTTCCCGGTTGGGTCTTCGCGGCAAAGATGATAATTATGTGAAACTACCAAAACAGCCCCTTGCAGCTGGCTAATTTACGCCTGATGACCACTTCTCCTCCCGTGAACCTTCCCTCTGTCACCACCTTCTATCCCACACACAGCAAGCCACTTCCAATTTTCACTCTCAAAATTCCACATTTCAGAACCAAGCACCAATTTCAAATTATTTCCAATAATAAAATATTCAAATTTTTCATTTCCAATTACAAATTCAAAGATTCACCGACGGTGAGTTCGAATAATGAAAGCAATGACAATATCATTAACTTTTTCGATTATTTTCAAGTTTTGGCTTTATACGGCAGGTTTGTCCTGTGGGTAGCTTGTGGAATTTGAGCGACGGTCGAAGTGAAAATCCAACAATGAAGCCAATCATGTGGATAGCTCTTCAGTAGAACGTGGAATTTAATTGGTCGAGATAAATGGATTGTCCTTGTATTGCTGTTTATTGATCGTTGTCGGTTTGTTTGCTTTTGCTTTTTTTTTAAATTTAATTATTTTATCTCCTTTTATTTATTACTACGAGAATGATTGTATAACACTAATCGAATCATCTTGCCGTTTGTTTGAATCATAATTGAAATGTCGAGTAATTCGATAAAATTTTTTATGTCCGTGAACTGAAATTATCGGTTAGCTTTAAATAAATGGTTACCGCTGTCACTGGAATGCTTTTGAAAAAAGTATTACCAAACGATATTCTCTGCTTTTATCATTTTCAATTTTATCTACTAAACGCATATTATCAAGTTAGCTTTTAAAATACAGGATACAAAAAACGATACCAAACGCATATTTACACTCGAAATACAGCAACTACAAAACATCATTTTCATTTTTATTTTTATTCTCAGAAAATACAAATCCAGAAACAATACCAAACGGGCCCTTACCTTCTCCAAAAAGCAGCCGGTACCATTCTCCGTGAGTCCTAAAGGTGAGAACCTAGATTTTCTTGTCAAGTTGGTGAAGGGAAGCTTAACATGTACAATTCATCCCCCTCTCAAAACTCAAATTAACATGTACGAATTTTGGCAATTTTTAATTGAATATATATTAAATAAATGCTTGGGTTGTAATTTACATGTCATTATCATGTCTATATTTAGTTTCTTCGATTAATTGGTTTTTACATGTAAATTTCAATTCGTGTATAATTACTTTAGCCTCATGGCATACATAAGAGCCACATATTATTTAGAAAATTATGTTCTTATTTATTCATTCAATTTGAAACAAATAATTTGTGCCATATTTTTGCTATTACTTTATTTTAAAATTGTCAACAATGAATAATAACCTATATTAATAGATTATGGGGGAATATTCCATTAAAAAAATTCATATTAACTCGTTTTTATGGCTTCTAATCTAACCTTTTTATCTTCTATTATTAACATAAGACGATAAATTACTCTAAAATATTTATCTAGGGGTCTTCTTTCGATAAAAAACATCATTTTTACCTTATAATTTCGTATACCCAAACTGTATTATTTTTACTTTACTTATCCCTCCATACCAAACACTATATTGGACTTAAATTTTACCAATTTAAGCCAATTCCATCATCTTTAACTGCATTCACTAACTCGTAATTTTTTCGATCTTCTTATGTAAAGTAAGCTACAAGCCTACAAATCCTTTCACATAACAGTGGTTACTAAAAAATGCATTAATACAATAACTTTCTTTTACGCTAGTGCTAGCTTTATTTATATTAATTTTTTCTTTTTTTTGCTTACGAAAATTCGCTAACCTATGTGCCAAGAAGATTGATGTGTGGAGGGACATTTCGCATGCTATACGTTATAATTTTCATATTGATGTCGACTTTTGTTCCAGGGTATTGTTTATCACTTCTTGAGGGGCAGCTGTTACTAGACAACATAAGGAGGGTTTCATTCTTGTCATTGATCGCCACTATCATTGATCTTTGTTATTAATCGAATGTACTTGTTCATTTAATGGATATGTCGGTCCATGTCCCCCTCCACATTTGGTTATCTTTTACTTATCTATATTACCGGTGGGAGGTCCATGTCCATCCCCCACCTATTTGGTCCGGGTGGTTTAAAATTGGGAGAGTAAAAAAAAAGGAAATTGTGGCAATACGGCTCTCCATCTGTTACTATATTAGAAGAATTATATGCTTTATACTTAATTAATTAAGAGTTACAATATAACACATTGACTAAAAGGGATGCATATATATAACATAATTTTTTTCATACACTAAAACTATTGTTTTTTATTTAACACGTCAGATAATTTTATTAATTTTTTAATTATTACAATTTAATTGGGCCTTATTCTGTAACAAATTATAAAAAAAATTTCATACACTAAAACTATTTTTTTAATTATTACAAATTAAACTTTATTACTATTTATTATTATTATTATTATTATTATGACATGCCCTACCATTTAAACAACAAGGATAAAATTATAATTATTTATTTCTTCATTCCTCAGGGTTTGCGAATTTCCTCTTTTTCCCCCACCAATTACTTTCCTACAGTCGCAATGCATTGCCTCAGCGCTTCCAAAATTTGTATTCCATCTCACCTCACCCTAGAGTTGCACACTTCCACCAAGTTGTTTTCAACCAATAGTTGCATCCATTTGCTGTTTCTTTCAATACACGCCAATAATCTCTTTCGTTGGACCCACTTTCATTTTCTAGTTTCAATATCACGTTACCGGCCCAAACCTTTTTGTCCGGTTACCTCCATTCTTCTTGGTGTCGGTTCTCCAGCCGTGGGATGATATCCGATGGTTCATTCGCTATCAGACAAGAGACTGGGGTACCAAACCCCTGATGCAAAGTAGCTACGCCCATGATAAGTAACAATAAGTTTTTTCAAAGTAGGGAATGAACTATGGTGGTACGTACATAATTGATTAGTGAATTGCAAAATGGGAAATAAATTATAATATTATCGCAAAATTAGTAATTAAAGTAATTTACTTAAAATATAATGAATAAATAGTATGGTTGACTATCAATATTTTTACCAACTTGTGATGATTATCATATGCATTGTTTAAATAATTTGAGCAATACCTCTAACGAATCTCCAATATAGCAACTTTTTTTATTTTATTAATACAGTCTTTGCAGTTTGTGTTAATAAACTAGTATAGTCAACGTACTAGTTTAGTTTAATGTAGTAAACAAGAAAATTTGTCCAAAAAATTAAACACGAAAAAATGCTGTAAAAAATATTAAGTGAGAAAAGTAGGTAGAAAGTAGGAAGAAAAAAAGGTCCCAAAAAAATAAGGTTAATGAAAATCCATTACGATAGTTAAAAAGTCTATTTCAAAAGAAAAAGATAGAGTGTTGATTTTTTTTCAAACTTTTTTAAATAATAAAAATATTTTTAACCGTCTCAACCTCATTAAAAAAATTCTTTTTTGTTTATTTATTGACATAAATACTTTAACCGATTATAAGACTATGCATACACACATAATAATAATAATTTATTATGTGCGTAATTCCAGCCGTCCGATATCCTCTTATTGTTATTATTATTATTGTTATTCTTATACGGTGCAGGCTGCAGATTCTACACTCTAGGTGGATCCTTTGACTGAATATAGCTGGCATTTATATTTTTAGATTTGAGTGAGAATTCTGAGTAGTGAGAATCTTGAGATTGAGAGTGCGGGATGAGAATGGGAGTAAGTTATTTACTTATACTCAATCAGAATCAGAATCTAATTTATGTGTTTACTTTATTTTATATTAGGAGTAGATAGTTTTAAATTATAATTTTACCCTTATTTAAAGAATTGTAGTTTTTAATTATAAAATTAATAAAAAAAATATATTTAAAAATAAAACATATTTTATTATATTTTTAAATTAATAATAATTATTAATATTCTTAATTATGTAGATCGTAATTTTTTATTAATTTTAATTTTAATTACTTAAATTAAAAATTATTAATAAGATCAACACAAATGAAACATTATTATTAATAATATAGTACAACATGAATATTTTCTCCAAATAAGCTATTTATTATTATTAAGTATTAATATTAAATAAATATAACGCTATTATTTTTTAAAAATAATAATATATTTTCATATAATAATAGTATATGGTGATATTATTAATTCTTTATGAATATAATAATATTTTTTAAAGTAATTTAAATTTAGTAAATTACTATTTTTAACTAAATATATTAATGCTATATTTAAATAAGTTTAGTGTTATTATTTTTAATAAATGTAATTTATGAAATAATAGAGTAATATTATTTAAATAAATATGATATTACATTTAATAAAATAAGGATAAAAAGAAAGAAATGGGAGCGGATTCCCACTCCCTACTCCAAAAATGGGTGAGGCCTACGCACTTCTTCCTAAAAATATGTAAGTAATTATTGGAGTGGGAGGAATCCACACTTTTCACTTTTACTCCAATAAGGTTGCGTTTACTTTCTGGAGTGGGAGTGAGGAGTGTGGATAGGGGTGGGCAAAAATAGTTGATTAATCAAAAATCGAACCGAACCGTTCGGTTCGGTTCGATTTTTATGCGGTTTTTTTATCTTCAAAAAACCGAATTACTAATATAGTAATAATAGTAAAATTAATCGGTTCGGTTTTTGATTTTTAAAAAAAAATCGAAAAACCGAACCGAGTGTAAAATAAACAAACAATGAAACAAAGGTTAACTGGTTAAGGCAAGCAGCAGAATGCAGACGGCAAACCCTTAGCGAAGTAAAATTACTTCTACTGTTCTTCTTCTTCAACCCAAAATCCTTAACTTCTACTGCTCTTCTTCTTCAGCAGAAAACCGAGCCCTTAAACGGCAGCACGCCGAGCCCTTCAGCCGCAGCACGCCGAGCCCTTCACCAAAGACGCCAAAGACTTTCACCACAAAGACGCCAAGAATCCTGCAAAGACTCAAAGACGTCAGATCTGGAGATCAGTAAGTAGATCTGGAGATCAGCCGCAGCACGCCAGCAACTTTGGTTTCAACTGTTGCCGTTGCAGCATCTTCAAATTATTGACTTGCTGACATCGCGCCAGCTGCCGACGAAGACAGTGAGTTACTGAGTTTAGCCTTCATTTTTTTACTTGAGTTAAATTAGTCAAATTAATTTTTTATTGATTTTTTGCTTGAGTTAATTAATTAGCCTTCATGTTTATATATGATATATTTGGGAAAGTGAAAAGGAGGTGTTTAATAATGCCAAAATCGGAGAGTTTGATGGTGATTCTAATAATGGATTTTGCTTCTTCATTACTTCTATATATGGATTATTATTTTGCCGATATTGGAGAACTTTTTAATTTGTTACCTTATTAGTCTCACCCTTGTAATTATGAAACTTTAAGCTTTTAGTTGTCAACAATTAATCTTTCTTGAATTTGCTTCTAAAAATATTAATTTCATGTTGTGCTAGTTTATTTAGCTTATAATACTATTGAGTATGCTCTTTTAATCATGGTGCCTTACTGCCTTTTGTGTATTCTTAGTCAATTTAGACTTAGGTCTTGAATTCAAGTATTATAGTGCGCATGTGTGTTTAATTAGTAAAAATTAAAAAAAATACAACCACTTAGTGGTAATTTGATGTGTGTTATTATCTTTTTGTAAAATAGTTTTATTTAATTGTTATATGAATGGCATAGTACCTCCAATGTATTTTGGGTATTAGAAAAGAAATATGCAATCTATATATATGGTGTATGAATTAATGACCACCTAAATATATTAGTTGTGCTTACTGATTTTTTTTTTTAATAATGGCTTGACATCTTAAATTTTTTATGGTGATTTTTACTGGTGATTTTTGATTTGTTACTGTTGTGGTGTTGATTTTTATTTGATTTGCATGTGTTTGCGTAGAATGGAAAATTATAATGAGGAGGATTTTTATATGGTGTATGAGTTAATCGATGTTTATTGCTTTTGGGAGTTAAGATTTTTTTGCCTAATTATTTTGATTTCGACTTATTATTTGACCGTGTTATGTGTTATTGAACATACTTTTAGACATATTTTCATTTTTTATTTGTTAACTTTTTATGTTTGTGGTAGATTTATTAATTTAAGGTTTTAAATTTAAAAAGGCTCAAAATAGGCCCAATAGGCCTATAATCGAAATAATCGAACCGAATTATTTCAATTAATCGAGTATTTGATTATTTCGGTAATTTGATTAATCGCGATTATAATTTTAAAATAATCGTAATCGAACGATTATAAAAAATTTGATAAAAAACCGAACCGAACCGAACCGCGCCCACCCCTAAGTGTGGATTCCTTCCACTCCAATGTTTACTTCAACAAATTAGCTCCAAATTGGGAATCCCACTCCATGGGCCCCACCCATTTTTGGAGTGGGGAGTGGGAGTGGAACTCCCATTCCCACTCCCAAGTCCCACCTCTCTCTTTTCTACCCTTTTAAATTTAATTTAATTTAATATTTAATAAAATAAAATAAATAATATTATATTTATTTGAATAATAATATTATATTTATTTGAATAATATTATTATATTTATTTTAAAAATAATAGTACTATGTTTATTTAATATTAATAATTAATAATAATAAATAGCTTATTATAAGAAAATATTAATTTTGTACTAAATAATATTATTAAATTAATTTAAAAATATTAGTATTATATTTATTTAATATTAATAATTAATACTAATAAATAGTTTATTCTAAGAAAATATTAATTTCATACTATGTTAATAGTATAAATATTTCATTTATATTGCCCTTATCAATAATTTTTAATTTATATAATTAAAATTAAAATTAATAAAAAATTGTGATGTTCATAATTAAGAATATTAATAATTATTATAAATTTACAAATATAATAAAATAAATGTTTATTCATTAAATATATTTTTTTAATTAATTTATTCATTAAATATATTTTTTATTAACTTTGTAATTAAAAACTATAATTCTTTAAATAAGGATAAAATTGTAATTTGAAACTATTTACTCCCAATCCAAGACTAATTAAACGCATAAATTGAATTCTGATCTCTACTCCATACTTCAATTTCAGTGTAAGTAAACAACCTACTCCCACTCTTAGGATTCCCACTTCTCAGGATTCCTACTCCTCAGGATTCTTACTTCAATCCAAAAAGTAAACGCTACCTAAGTAAATATAACAATAGTGACATACATTTGAAAATTAGTTGAAGGAGAGACTAGAGAACCGAAATAGGCTGAAGCCAACTTAGGAAGGAAAGCAAAGAATAAAAAATAATTCAAAATTTAATGTTGTAAATATAGATTATAACAAAAAGTAAGAGATCCACTAATATCACAAAAAAAAAGCATAATTTTTTTTTCCAGAAAAAAAAAAAGAAATCAACAGACACCGTTGTCCATATATGATAACTAGAGCAAGGAATATTAATGTAATTTTAATAAATAAAAAAAGGGTTGTTCTGTAGTGCTAATAAAAGAAATATTGTTTAATAGTAGGAAAAAATGAACTGTTGGATGAGATCGAAGGTTTCACTATAATTAATTAAGATTAAATTAAATTTTAAAGTTGGAGTTTTTCCACGTGGTAATAATTAAGATAAAGAGTCCAAAATTAAAAATCTATTTTTGCTACGCGGTAGTAAGCTACCAAATCACAACTCTTTCAATTGAACTCAATAATGAAAAATATAAATACAGTATAACCTCTATAAATTAATAATGTCAGGACCATAGGAATTTATTAATTTAGAAATATATTAATTAATCGATAAATTTATAATTTATTAATTTATAGAGTGTGTTCACAGTATAAAGAACTAACATTTAATTGATTGAAAATTCATTGTATTTTATAAATATAATCAATAGAATTTAAATAAATTCATTAAATAAATAATGTATACTTGATTAAACAAATTCATGAAGAAATTGTTGCTAACATCACTGAAGATCATACTAAAAATGAAGTTGAGGATGACGCAGTACTTTTAGAGCCTATTTCGCGCACTGAAGCACTCAAGTCATCAACAACACTTTATAATTTTTTATTGCAATACGAGAATTCAACCCTAGAACTTTTAGATGCAATAAGAAAAATTAGAGATGAGATTTAACTATATTTAAACTTCAAGAAAAAAAACAAGTTACAATAGACTCATATTTTAATAAATTGACATAGTCAGTTACATTTGTAATTTCACAATATTTGTAATTCCTACAATTATTAATTTATGATATAAATGGGACTACAAAGTTATATAGGAGTTCTCAGAAAAATTATTATCTTATTAATTTATCGAAATTATTAATTTGGCTTCAGGGCCCAAGTCCGGACCACAAAAAATTATTATATTATAGAACTTATTAATTTATGGAATATTAATTTATACAGGTTATATAATGCTTATAAAAGAGCACATATCTATCGACCACATAGTGTTTTGCACTTTATCAAAATTATATTAAAACTTTTTTTTTTTTTGTAGCCATCTACTTGTATTACTTTTCCACTTTTCCTTAACGTCATTAGAGAATTTAACATAATATTGTTAAAGTAACTATTTTTTTCCCTGAACATTTAAAAAAACATATAATCATAGCTAAATTATGAAAAAAAAAATTCAATTTTGTAGCTGTTGAGACTAATAACGGGTATAGAATTAACTATATAAATAAACTCATCAAATTGCTAGTTTAAACATATAAAATCACCAAATTAAGCATCCTACCTAATTTGTATCTCATTTACAACATAAATTAAGAATTCTTACCCATATAAATCATCTTGAAGGGCATATCTTCAACAATAATAATAACTCTTCACCAACAATATATCACCACCACATTTAATAATAGTCTTTCAAAATACTTTCCAAATAACTATAAAACTAGTTATGACAAACTTTGAACACTATAGTCTGTTCCTTCAATAAAATATAATAATATAAAATCAGTTATGGGGAACTTAAATTTTAAAGTTTCAATCCAAAATAACAACTAATACATAGTCTTTTTATATTCAAATGCAAAATAATTATTTTGTCCATGTTATCTTAAATCTTCTAACGATGTTATTGAAAAAGTGAAAAAAATGAAACATTCTATAATCTTCAAGCGAAAATCTAGAAAAGAAAAAAAATTATGAAATATTTTTAACAAAGTGCAAAACATTAGTTGTCTCTTAATAGTTACCTTGTAAGAATAAATCTATTTAACTATATTTTGTATCATAAAATTATATATCAATTCGAGAAGATATATTGATTCTTATACACAGCATTGCATTAGTCCATACAAAATTATGATGTTATAACAAGTTTAAAAATCACTATGTTGCAACTAGATTAAGTGACATTTTAGTAATACTGTATCTTTTAAAATAACTACTTTTAACTATATTATAGAAATAATTAAATGTGAAGAATATTAGTTAAACGTTTGGTAAAATTTATTTTTAAAATTCTTAAAAGCGGTCTTATGTATGCGGTAAATTTTACTGTTAAATTACTATAAAAATATAAATGATAAAATTAAACATAATATTAAATAAAATATATTTAAATATTTATAAACATATACATAAAATATTTTCTTATTGCGGGCATAAAATAATTGATATCTAAAATAAATATTTTATATTATTAATTTTATTTTTATTTTTTATCTCAATATAATGATAATAATAATAATCTCTTTAAAAGTAATTATCATTTTTCCTAACTAATAAGGATAATTTTAAATTTTTATTATATATAAAAATATTTATGAATTGTATTAAATATAAAAGTGATATTCAATATCATATTTTGAAAAACTATTCTTTTTTTACTTTTTATAATTTATTGGAGGATAAATTGATTTTATCAAAAGTGATTTCCAAAAAAATTTACTAAAATTAACTTTTAATTTTTCAAAATTATTCTTGAGCCTTCCAAAAGCAATTCAAAACAGTCCCCAACATTAATTTTAATAAATTTCTTATTTCCCCATCCATGATTTATTCTTCATTCAGTTTTTAAATAATACAAAAACATAAAACAAAGTCTCCATGCATTTTTTTCAATGGAAAAAAGTCTATTGTTGATTAAATTTGGCGTTAACAATTAAAAAAATTGTACATGTAACAAAAAATTGTAGAACACTTCACTTAGAACTTAATTTTTTTTTTAAATTTAGTTTATAAACAATATCTTTATTTTTTATAAAAATCCTACATTTTAGTTTATAAACATCTTCATTAGACTTTTTATTTCTAATTTTTTATTTCCTTAATAAGCTTAAAAATAATTGCTGCAGTTAATTAAAGAAATAACTCAAAAAAAAAAGAAGAAAGAAGTTACCTATCACCTAGGTAATTTTTTTTTTAACCAACCTGATTAGATTATATATTCATAAGAAATTAGGGTGGATTCTTCACCCATTAATCCAATGGACAATAAAAATACTCATTAAAAATTCATAAAAGTTTCATTAAAAAATCAAAAACTTTAAAAGTCGCAAAAGTGGAGGCCGAAGCTCAGCAAGACTGGCCTGTGCTGGGCCACCGATTGGTCATGTTGGACCGATCTTTAATAGTCAAACATGACGCGATCTCAACACCAAGCACAGACAACCCTAAACTAACGTGTGATTTACAGCTCCACACAACATAAATCAAATGCGCAATACCATCCAGCAGAAAGAAGAAATGGTATAAGACCCAAGTAAGAAACAACTTTTTCCCTCTGATAATCTGTTGAATAAGTCACCTCCACAAAACCAAAACTCTGATGTTTATTTTTCATTTTGATAAGATGAACAAAGGAAGGCACATGTTAACGCAAAAAGAAAGCTACAGCAAAGAAGGTTGCCAGTTTACCGCACTGGCTGCTGATTGTAGTGATTTTTCTCTTTCTTCTTTGCAGCAGCAAGCCTTGCATTCCTGGCAGCAGCCTCACTTGCAGCAGCCCGGGCAGCAGCATCCATCTCTTTAGTTGACTTCTTCTTCTTAGAAGCCATTTTCTTAAGCCGCTCTTTCACATCAACAGATGTACCTGCTGCGGTTTCATCTGTCACATCTCCAGCATTGGTGCTGTCAGGCTGGTTGTGAGATGGTTCTTTTGCCTCCTTTGATAGTTTATCCTTCTTTTTCTTCTTTTTTGTGCTTTTGCTCTCCCCAGAGACATTCTCCTTCTTTTCAAAAACCCCATTATCTTCTCCTTCCTTCTCTTGCACAACACCTGAAAATTGGAAACAGCATTCCTAGTTAGTGAAGCTACTACGTGACAAATGGATAGAAACAGCAACTGACCTGAAAAATTACACACTGGTGTTTAATTTTTGAAACAGCCAAATAAGGAAACACTACCCTTTCCCCTCATAATCTATTGACATATTTACCTAATTTTGCTTCATGTGTGAAAATTGACTCATATGTTCAAGGATAAAGGTCACTCTACACCCAGCAATTGACAATCTATAATAAAAGAATTTGCCCCTCGGAAAGAGGCATATTACAAAGATTTAAGATTGAACAGAGCTCCCAAATAAACTTTATCAGATACAAATAACAAATAAACTGAAAGTAATAACACTGAAGGATGAGGACTTTGACACACACATACATATTTAATACAGAAACATGCACAGACACACACACACATCAATTATTAAACATCAGAGGCTAATGATTGATTTGAAATTACCATGTGATCCATCTTGGCCACTCTCCTGATTCAATCCCATCTCAGCAAGAAGGGCATCAAGTTCTTCAAGCCCCTTTTTCTTCAATTCCTTCTTTGAAAGCTGCCTTTCTGAATCTTTTTGTACTGAAGGAGCTTCAGGAGGCTTTTTAACCATTGGCTGCTCCACTTCTACTGGTTTTTCAGGTTCATTGTCATGTTCTTCCTCAACATCCTCATCAAATTCATCAAGACCTTCTTCCTCAGTGTCACTTTCCTAGAATCCGAATGGAATAAATATAAGACCATCTAATATTACCAGATAACCCAAACTACAATGCACTTTTGAAATTTAGAACAGCCATATAAACACAATAGTACCATTAGATACCCCAGCATTTTTCATTCCAAAGTAAAAAAAACGAAGCATTTTCCTAGAAAATATTCCAATATCGCAGATATAGCAACATTTTGAACATCATGATCCACCCGGATATTGGGTTGAATAAAATATGAGAATATTTAATTCCACTTTAATTGTGTACTTATTACATTCTCTTGTTGCCATATTATTTGACAATATTTCCAACCAAGTTAATCACTATCTTCAGCAAAGATGCTTAAACATAACCATAAATGCACTTAGACATAAAGATGAGTCGACAAAAACATTCAGGTTTTTTGGAAACCACAGTATCTTAATCGTAGCCCATCATGTACCCTATGCAATGGTCAACAATATGAATGAAGTGCAGCTAATGCCCGAGTAACTAGAGGCTACCATCTGCCCTATGAAATGCTTCCATAGGAGAATTTTTAATTTGCATGTACAACTAATGCAATGACGGATTATCAAGCTGCATCAAAGCAAATGTTTAAGCTCTGCAGATCCACTATCCACTAACCACTATCACAAAGGCAATCCATACTTTATGTTGATGCAGAAACAATTGCCTAATCGTGGAGCAGCAAAACAGTAGACGTGGATCCTAGGTTTGGTTAAAACCAAATCAGTCAGCCACATCTCCTCTTTTCACAACCTCTGTCCAAGCTTGTTACATTGACACATACTAGAGATGATATGTTAAATCTAAGAAACTAAATAACAACATCCTAAATATCATTTAATTTATTGTAACAAAAAAAAACAGAAATAATTTTAATAGAAAAGTATAAAGCAAAGACAAATACATAACTCGAAATACCAGGTTAACTAGCAGAAAAATAAAGAAAATAACATCAATGCATGATTTAACACATGTAAGCCAAAATAAGTAGTTTGTGATATTTAACATAGAACTCAATTACATGCATAAACTTCAAAGGATCAAATTATATTTTCATATAACTAAATAATTAAACAGAAACAAAAACATACAAAAATTTAAAAAAAAAAAATTGAATCCTAATGATTCCAAAAAACTGTTCAAATTCCAAAACTGTCGGCAAATGGATATAATATAACACATTCAATAAGAAGAGCTTTTTCTTCTGAAAAATGTTAAAAAACACAACCAATGTACATTACTCATATTCCGAATATCTATGCCCCACATAGTCTCTACAAGATATCCTCAGCTTCGTTGGGCAAACATCTACATATCTACATCCCGCATAATCATTCAGTCATTAAGAAAAACAAATTCTCAGAATTAAATATATTGAAACACTAATTATATCATATTCATTCATGTAAGATTGTTTTCTTCACTGGAATATCCACACAAGTCACTCAATCAACATCTTGTCCACTACATTACCATTAACGAAAGTAACAAACTATGCATCAAATAAAAACTAATTTGAAAAAAGAAACATGAATTAAAATAAGGAATAAAGTAAAGAATTGGAACCTCAACAGCAGGCTCCAGTTCCTGGGTCTCTTTCTTGTCGTCGGATTCCGCAGCGGCCCAAACGGATTGAGGCGGCGCGGTAGTAGCATAGTAATCGTCATCGTCCTCGTCATCCACGTCAGCCCATGATTTAACGGTGAGCGGCGTCGGGGCCCAGAAAACCTCCTTCTGTTTCTCCTTCTCGTCAGTTTTGGCTTTGCTCTTCGATGAACCTGACTCTTTCTGCGTCGATTTCTTCTTCTTCTTGAAACTCCCTAGCGCCGCAAATACGTTCGTGCTGTTTATCACCAAAGATTCGTCCTTTCTGCCTCCCACCATTATCGAAACTTTCTATAGAGGGGGCAAGACTGGAAATTTAAATCCTCTGAGAGAGATTTTTTACAAATAAACAGAAACAGACGATAAAGTTAATAAGACAAAAACAAACGATCTGATTATTGAAATTATTCTTTTCAATGAACAAATATACAAAACGACGTCTGATGAATGCTTTTCTATTCGATTGAAGAAAATGAAAAGATTTAAAACTTAATACAGATTGAATGTGTATTGCAGGTATGTTTCTTGTTATTTCTTGTCTCTCGTTTTATCTAAGAGAGTCAGTGGCGATGGCTAGTGGGGCTTTGGGGCAACGCACGTTGGCACCCCAAAGACTTTAATTTGGCTTTCGGTTTAGTATTTGTTTCTCTCTCTCTCTCTCTCTCTCTTTTTTTTTTTTCCCCTTTTTTATCTATTAGCAGAGAACGTAAGCGGAAGACGACGATGGTGCTTTTTAATTTTTAGGGCATTCCACAAAGCAGAGAGGGTGATATGCGACGGTGTGCTGCTGAGGAAGTGAAGGTGAGCCGTTGGATTTTTTGATGAGGAGGTTTTATTTTTGGTGGTCCCCATCTTAGGTGTGATGTTTCCTGGTGAGTCTGTGTGTGGATAGGTACAAATATGTAAGGTGGATAAGTTCAGCGATCAAAAGACACGTGGCTGGCATGCAGGTGTTTCGGGTCCACTGATTTTATACTAGTGCGTGATACATGGCGAGTTGGCATTGATTCTTAATGGGCAACATGGGTCTGTTGTTGGGCTATTTAACATCGGAGGTTTTAGCCCATCCCTCCTTTTCATCAAAGAAATAATAATAATAATTAAATAAATAGCTTGAATTATATTTTCATGATTTATTGCTTTTAGACCTATACCAATATCATATTAGAAAAAAAAAACTATATTTAAAATTTTAAGACTTAGGCCCTAAAAATGCCCGTTTAAAAGTTTTAGATCTTCTTATATGCGATATTAGCACCTTTTTTTAAATATTTTTGAATGAATAAACAAATAATATAAAACATGTGATGTTGATAGAATAAATGATATATGTATCAAAAAAATAAAATCTAGCACAAAAGGAATAAAAGATTAAAAAAAATCTTATTTTATAGTAATTTTTTTTTATTCTGCAGTTAATTTTTTTTTATCTTTTAGTGATAATTTACTATTTTGTGTGCCCATATCATTATTGTACAATAATATAATTTTGACACATTAGTTTGAATGGGTTTGATATAAGAGCTTGTGTAAATAATGCCCATTAACTTTACACTATTTTTTTGTTTAATGTTTTGTTTTTAAAAATGCTTTGAATATATTCTTTTACAAATTTAGAAATTTAGGATATGTCAACTTTCTAAATAGTCATGTAGCTCTGAATACTAATTAAAAGAATTAAATGCCCACGAAAAGTTATTGACAATGAAAACACAAAGTGCTACCATTGCTTAATATAAAAATGTCAAATTAGACTACCACTTCTTAATATAAAAACACAAGTGCTACCATTTCTTAATATAAAATATGTAACCGTTGAATTGATACAATATGCACATGCTTTATGAATCTTGTCTTTGGTGTGTACAAAATATAGATAGTTTAGTACAGTATGCAATGTGAAATGTTGATTGGAATCTCAATTAGGCTAATAATTCAGCATAAAGGTCAATCGAACGATATAATTTAGGTCTAAAGGATAAAAAAAAAAAAAAAAAAATAGAGCACACAAATGATTGGCTTTGTTAAATGCGAAAGATGAGCGAATTGAAATGGCTAAACGTGATCTTATGCAATTGAAAACTAATAAATAGTACAAGCATAATGTTTCATATCATTAAATAGAGCACACTGATGATAACCATTAGATCATAACAATAAATACATATTTAATTTTTATTTTTATAATCAGATAGTTATTATCAGTGCTCCACCTGGATTAGTTCCTAACATAACTGGCTGCTTAAATAATAATGCCATATTTGACTTCAACTTTAGTACTTTTGTTTTTTTTCCCCTTCTTCTTCTTGTTTTTTTAACTTCTTTTCATCATGGGCCTGTTGTTAAAGAGAAACCCACGATATTGGACAGGCTCTTATTTAGCTGTCCTGCTTGCTGTCGTTTGCGTGAAAGCCATTGAGCTTGGCCCAAGATGCACAGAAATGAATCCTTACACCAAATTAGAAGAGGCACTACTTTTCCATCAAATAACAAATCTTGAATAATCACAAAACATTTCAAGTGATTTCTGTTTTCTGAAAACAATTATTAGATTATGAATATCGAATCACACTGAAACCAGGAAGAAGAGTAAACTTACAAGAGCTTGAAACTTCTTATCATAGCCACTAAACTAAATTGGAAGACACATTTATAACAATTTACCGATTAGTTGAGCAAAGTATTGAAGTGGTGATGAGGATCATTTGCATATTCAAAGAGGCAGTGAACTTTCAACGGATACGTAACAGGTAATCAAGATGAAGCAACAGGCGCAGCGTTGTCGTAAGTAGTTCCCACATGCTGTATAACAAAACCATAAATTTTTCTCTTCAACTGTTCAACCTTTGCTACCCGTGGCTCATCTCTGCTTGAAACTTCGTGGTCCAACCAATCATTCACTCGCTTCAGTTGGGATAAAACTGCTGAAATGGAGCCACAGTCCAGAGGTAAAGTGAAACTGCCGTTGCCAGCGGACTCACCAAAAACTCTGAAGCCAGCATCCAGCAACTCCTCCACAAACTTCACAAACCACATTTGCATTTCAGACTGCAAATTCACAGCAAGCTGCACCGTCTCTTTCATTCCATGACCCCTTCTCCATGTCTCAACATTAGAACTGGATGCTGGCGATGCACTAGTTTTTAATTGGTTTTTGGCGGATGGGGCACTAAGAGATTGCCGTTTGGACAAACTTTTCTGCAAAGTTGATGGAGGCTCATCGCTCTGGCTGGTTAGAAGAGAGACAATCTCTAGATCAGTAGCCAATGCGGCTTCAACCCAAAGAGAAACGGATTTAGACTGCTCTGTGGAAATATTATCACTAGGTACGTCGGAATTGTGATTTGTCGCAACAGATTCAGCAATTTCTGTATATTTCGTAACTTCTTCGTAGATTGAGAAAAATCTATCAATGGTTGGTAAAGGATTCCCAACCTTGGATGTCAAAGAGAGCTCTGAAAACTTGCTGAAATAATTGAACAATGTAAAATTATTTTTCATGTCTCAACTAAAATGTTCGAGTGACCCAACAAATTGATCCACAAATTAACTAAAAATCAAATCAATTATGCTTAGATAGAGGATATAGTGAAATGGGCACTGAGATTAGGGAAAACCCTTACCTTAAACTCCTTACAATGGACTCAGTAGCAATGGCCTCCTCTAATGCTTCAGCTGCAGCTGTAGCAGCAACAACTCTCCTTTGCATAGCCTCCTGCAATATTCGTTCAGTCAACAGATATAACTAACTATTTCAGGTATTTGTTCACTCAAACAATCAATTTGATTCTGATCCTAAACTATAAAATTGATTAGCCAGCTTGTTCAACATCTTTACCTTGCCAAGCTTTGCCAGGTCAGTGGAGACAGCATCCAGTGGAACGCTGCCATCAGTCCATTTCTTTTCATGAACACTAATTCCCAGAGCTCCATAATTTTGCTTCTCCGGGGCCAAACTGCTTTCAGGTGAACTAGGTTTTGATACCTTCTTGCTTGAGGAAGAAGAATCATCGCTGACACTTTTTCGACCACTCACATCGCTTAGACGTCTTGCAATAGCAGCCTGTATCACCCGGTGAAAGTCAGAAATTTTACAAATACATATTGAACAAACAACTTCTTAACGTCTAATCGATGGGATACATTTTAGCTTAATAAAAAATAAAAATGACCTGAGTTCGCAAAATGGCTTGCAGATCTGGCTTGTTGCTCTTGACGCCAGCCTTTTCCTTCAGCTCCCCTGAACCCATGGCATTGGGCGATTCATCCCAGCTCTTTCTTCCACTCTTTCCCTCCGAATGCTTCGAAAACCCCGCAGCCATCTTCTTCTTGCCAGATGAATCCGCCACCATCGGCGACAGCTTCACTCCAGACAATCTCCTTCCAGGCGAAAGCGAAGCCCTCCGCGGATTCGGGGACGCCTGTCTCCTCGCGTTCGGCGATGGCTGCCTGTACCTCGACGGTACTATAATCGCTGGCTCCCTCGCTGGTTTCCTGTTCTCCTCTTTAGCCGCCGCCAGGCTCGGCACCACGCATTTTGATGGCACCGGAGACGCCGACCTCTTCGCTTTCCCTGCCGGCGACGGGTCTCGTTCGACGACCGCCATGTTCTTCTTGCTAGCGGATGCAGACCGTTTGGCCCCCGCCGGAGATGAGAATCTCTGCGGTGGCTTATCCAAAACCGCCTTGGATTCATCCGAATTTGAGATATTACTCACATTATCTCTAGGCGCAAGAGCTTGTCTTGTTTTAGTTTTTTCAATTTTAACATCAATTTTCGAAAAATCAGTATTTTCTTTTTTAAGAATGTCTTCTGATTTCTTGTTGGACAAATAAACGGCGATTGGATCGACGGAATACTCCGAGTCAGACACCGGCTGAATAACAAATTCTCGTTTCGAAGCTGAGATGCGGGCTATGAGCGGCTCGGGGGTCCCACAGAAAGCGTGGCGACCAGCGATTGGGCGGATGCCGCATACACGAGGGACGGGTGAGTCAAACTCGAAGCGGTCAACGTAAACGAGCTGGCCGAGCTGAAGGCGGTTGGTAAGGATGAGTTCGGTGTCGCGCTCCGATAAGGACACGTAAGTGGAGTTGAGGGAGTCGGAGAGTTGGACGTAGAAGCCGTGGTTGGGCCAGAGATCAGAGCCGGCAAGTCCGGGGACTATGCCGATGACTTGGAGGAGAGCAGAGCGGTGGTCGCCGGTGACGCGCGTCGTGGAGTTCATAGATTGGAGGAGTTTTAGAAGGATCCCTTGAGTGGGCGAAGCCATTGTGTGTTTGTGTTTGTGAAAGTGAGAGAGGCGAATGACGGAGAGTGTTGAGGCAGAGGGTAAAGAAGAATTCGAGCCTTGGTTAATTTGGCCGTTATTAGATTTCAAATTCAAATGCCCGCTTATTTTTCTTTTGTTTGAATTCACGTGGGCCCCTATGAATGTAACGACTGGCAGTCTAGGATCCAGGACCAAATGACTCGGATTTGATTACTTGAACGGCACCGTTACGTTTCAAGTGATTGCAGAGGAGCTAAAGTCACTGGGGGGATGGGCAACGATTTTGAAAGTCCGTTCATATCACAGCACGTGTCCCATTTAATTTCTTCTAATTAGAGGTGTTTGCGGATCCGATTTTACGGATTGGACATAAAGTCATATCTGATCCACAATTTTACAGATTATAAATTTTTAATCCAATCCAATTTACGATTAGTGAAATTCAATCCATACATTTACAGATCGGATGCAGATTTGATACAATCAATCATTTTGCGGATTGGTTTGCAGACAAATTTTTTTTAATTCTATCCAATCCACGAACTAACTAAATAAAAAAATTTAATATAAAAATAATTTTACTACCGATCAAATTTAAAATTAAATAAGATTTAAATGAATTAATTGTTTAAATAAAGTTAAAAAAATACATTTAAAGTTTCAAAATATAACACACCAGAATGAAAAAAATCTCATTCGTTTAGATTAGTACATGAAAATTTACTATTTAAGAAGCTATATTTGTTTATTTAATTATTTTTTATTTTATATTATTATCGGATAAGATATAATATATAGCTAATGTTAATTTATTTATTTACTAGTAAGTACTAATGTCATATTTACATGTTTTATTTTTTAATTAAATAAATACTTTATATTTTTTTGTGGATTCACATATTTTTACGGATTTAAAGAAATAGATCCATATCTATGTCCAATCCACCAATTGCAGATTATCAAATTTTCAATCCAATCTAATCCACTAATCTGTAGAGTGGATTTCTATAGATTAGACGGATTGAACAGATCGGATTTGATTCGGAACACCCCTACTTTCAATTTGGTCGCGGTGTATATAGAGTTAATCGTGGGTTGGATTGGGTTGGGTTCAGTTGGATTGGTTTAGGTCTCTATCTTAATGAATTATTGTTATTATTTTTCATTCTAATTTGTGTATCAAATTATTTAGATCATATTCGAGTGGAGGGGCCCTCGAATCTTTGCAGATACCTCATAATTTAAAGAAAAAAAATTCAGATAGTCTAATAAGAATTTTAAGTTTGAAATACAAGTATACAATCCAAGAGGGGGGTGAATTGGTATTTTAAAAATTATCCTAACAAAACCACACAACAATCCAATCTAAATTATCCTAACAAAACCACACAACAATCCAATCTAACGCCTTAATAAATTTGAAAGCAATAAGTTCAATAATAGCTCAATAATAAATGAGTAAGAGAAAAGAGAAACAAACACACAAAATTTTACGTGGTTCGGCAATCTCCGCCTCCAAGCGATCCAAGCTTGATGTTTTCACTATCCAAGCATTCCAAGGCTTAAAATACTTACAATTGACTTCAAGGTGTCAATAAACTTTTACAACAAAGAGATTATCTCTCGATCTCTTCACTCAAATGTCTCACACACTCAAACACTCACAATTGAGATGAGGAAATAAAAATTACAACAAAAATTCTCTTAAAGAATAGATAAATAAATTTAAGAACAAAGATGATTCAAAGAATTATGATTTGCGAATTAAGAGCTCAAGATATGTTGTGTGCCTTTTGTTTATGATTCAAAGAATTATGATTTGCGAATTAAGAGCTCAAGATATGTTGTGTGCCTTTTGTTTGTGCTTGCTGGAGAGCTTAAAAATGAGTTGGATTTGAGTTTTTATAGTTGGAGCTCAAAACTAGTTGTTATGAGCTTTTTGGTGATAACCGGCTTACCATTTATGGAATCCAGTTAGCCGCTTGTATATTACCGTTAGGGAAAAATTTTGAATTTCAGAACATCCACCATGCCGCTTACGATATTCGAATAGCTGTTTATACTCCAGAAGCTCATTGCCTAACATCCAGATAGCCGCTTACGAAATCTGGATAGCCGTTTTCCATTCGAAGAGTTTTACGCCCAATCCCCAAATATTTGTCATATCTATCTAGTTACTGCTAGCTCTTTAAAATTATAGTTTTACCTCTAAACTTTATATAACTGTATTATGACCCAAAATGTTATGAAATTTTACAAATAGGTCAAATTTTAGAATTTCTAAATAATACTAGTTTATCCCACAACTTTATGAAATTATGATAGAGCCCAATCTTATAGAAATTATAGTATGGCCCAAAATGATTTAAATATTTATAAATTGATCAAAATCTAGAATTCAAAATAATTTTTATTAAAAACAATCTTTTTCATTTTAGTACATATCTTGAAAAATAACTAATTTTACAAAATCATGTTTTTGTTATAAAAGCATAATGTGTAAATATTTATTTATCCAAAATATGTGATTTGTTATCATCAAAATCAATATTTATAGTCATATAGGCTAATAAAGTTCATAATCCAAAATTTAATATAAGTTAGGATGAGTCGAAGACTCGAAGATCTCCATCCTATTTATTGATGTTTTCCTTAATTTCAACCTCATTATTGATTATTTAGATCATATTCAAGTTCAGGAGTCTTTGAATCTCTGCAAATATCTAATTTAAGGTTGGATAACTAATGACATCATCACTACGTGCAGGATTTACTAAAATTGTATTAGATAGTACCAGCACTTACAAGAGGAGAACACATCAAATCCGTTCATTATAGGGACAAAAGCAAATCATTTTTTTTAAAGGAAACAAAGAACTTATTTAATGTTATAAAATTTGCTTTGCAGACCGTCCCAAATTCATTAAAATCACTATTAGAATTATCTTCTACCAACTAAGAAAAGTATAACCTGAGTAAAAGAACCTTTTCATTTATAATGTGTGAGGATAATGGTTGAAGCATTGATAAAAATTGGATAGTGCTTGTATATCAGTATTAACAAAAAAAATTCCAGAGTCTCTTGTCGTCTTTACTCTCAGCAAAGGAGAAAGAATCCATCAAAGCTACAAGCGACGTATACTCTTGAAATCTGTATCATTCAAATTTCTCACTCAAATTAAAATTCCAATTCCATTCTAAGGAACAGGGATCTTTGACCATTCCAGATTTAATAGACACATTTTTATAATGGATTAATCTATACAAATGAGGAAATTCTTATAAATGTAGTTAGTGACACTTATTCATCCAAAAGTCATCCCCACCCACCCTCACTAGTCAGCCATTCTTTATCCATTCTTTTCTGCTGTTGATTGATGGAAACCATCCTCATAACCCTATGATAACATTGCCCTTCAATCTGCAAATGCATATGTTACCCACCCCATTACTTCCATTTATGTTTTGACAGAAAAAATTACTTTTTCATTATGTAATAGTTTTAGATCGAAAGAGTGCCCAATCTATCTACAAGCCCTTGTTGCATCACTTTCCATTCATTATAGATAATATACCTCCTGCAAACTACAGCTCCATTCGATTTCCCAAACTCAACACAATGATAGTAGGATTCATATTTTGTCCTTCTACTGTATTTCTCCTTAAGCTCCTCTCATTTTCTATCTTCATTGGATCTCCAATTATCTGCACCCAACCAAAATACCATTTTCATCAAAGCCTCTGCCATTTTTCACCACCGTTCGAACTTCAAACTCTAAGCCTCTGCCTTAAGGAAAGATAATTTTCTATAATCCTTTTACACCACCATTTCTGGAAATACTAATGGACGTCCCTCTTTTGTTTTCGCATTTATATCCATACCTGATAACAATGACCCCAGTAGATTCTGGAAAAGAAGTTTATGGAATCCCCACCCCATGGACAGCCTCTAATAATTTTTTACCCAACCAAGCTGCAGAGGATACGTCAACCAGAAAGGAGAAACTTCTGAATCTATTCCTTTATGTGATTTTAATGATACTCTGGTATAGTTTACTGCTAAAGCTCAGCAAATGGTACCAATGACAGAGCACTATTCGAGCGAGTGATAGCTCCAGAAAAAAAGAATTAGGCAAAGGTCAGAAAGAGAGAAGAAACGTTTTCATTCATCAACGTCCTTTACATAATATTCCTTTTTGGATATATATATCTCGTGACTTCTCTAGAGCATTCCAAAAAAAAAACAAACATGAGCTGGCAATTGTAAAATATCTAAACTATAATAACATAATTCAAATAATAGCTATGAAGAATTATCCACGCATCCCTGCTGTCATCGTTCACGTGATATAGTCCTTCATCCAGCCTGGCTGTTTCTTGGCTCTCTCAGGTCTAGAGTTGAGCTGCTGCTTTGCTTCTGCAGAATCATTACTGGGCTCCTTGTCCACGGCCTTAGTTCCTCCTTCCTCTCTTGGCAAAATGGTCAGTGGATCCAATTTGATTAGCAGGCTCGTATCATCCCCCCATTCTTGGAAGCTAACTTTGCCTAAGGTTGAAAGCAGGGTATTGTTGACAAAAAAACTCTAAAATTTTCCCAAGTGGCGTTTTCAGGGGAGCTATTTGTCCATTGCACCAAGACTTGTGGGACCAATTTTCCTTGTTGTAACACTGTGTGAGAAGCACAAATCGCTGCTGGCAAAAACAAGGGATGATTGGCAATGCTGTACTCTGGCAGTGGAGAAATCTCGAGATGAGTGGAGCCATGAAATGGTTTAAGTAAGGAAATATGAAAAATAGGATGAATTTTCGATGTCGGGGGTAACTCAAGCTTATAAGCAACAGGACCTATGCGAGCAATGACTGCAAAAGGCCCATAATAGTGCTTGGCTAACTTATGACATGAATGTGAAGCTGCTGTGCTCTGGCGGTACGGTTGAAGCTTGACCAGCACCTGATCTCCGACAGAAAACTGAACTTCTCGGTGGTGAGTATTAGCTTTTTGGGCCATCCGATGTTGAGCTTGACACAAGTTATCTTTTAAAAATTTCAGTAGTTCATCACGCTCGAGAAGAAGTTCATCCAAAGCTTGGATTGAAGTAGAGCTCTTCACATAAGGAGGGATTGTGGGCGGAAGTCTACCAAACAATGCCTGATATGGAGTCATTTTCAAGCGGCTATGGTAGCTGGAATTGTAACAGAATTCTGCCCAACTGAGAAGTAAAACCCAAGTCTTCGGTTTGTCTTGTGTAAAGGCACGAAGATATTGCTCAAGACTGTGATTAATAACCTTCGTCTGGCCATCCGTTTGCGGATGATAGGCCGTGCTGTAGTGTAGAGAGGTGCCACTAAGAGTCAACAACCGATCCCAAAACTAACTCAAGAACTAGGGTTGGCAATTTAATGGCTTCGGGTCATTGCCAAGCCAGTTATCAAATGCCCATCCATTGACAACGATGTCAAATGGGTTTCAAAGCAACTAAACAAATTTTAAATTTTAAATAATTTTTTTAATAAAATTATAAATTTTAAAAACATAATTATTCAATATATAATACTACAATAGGCTAAAAAACTTATAAAGAATTTTTCAATACATGATTAGACAACACAAAAATATATGAAAATACTAATATCACAAGTACATAACATAAAAACAACCGCTAATAGAAAAAATAAACTAATCCAATATTTGTGGTCCATCTTCGTCCTCATCCTTCAATTCCTCGCCAGTAAAAATTACTTCTTCAGGAACTCCACTTAGTAAAAAAAAGTGTTAAAATAAATAATAAAGTAAAAAATAATTAGTAATTAATTTTATAAAGAATATTTTTATACCTCGACCGCTAGTAGCCCATAACCAATGCTGAGAGCACATGATTGCTTCTAACCGTTGTTTCAATTAGAGCCAAAAAAAAAAAAAGATTTTTAAGTCTAAATCGGGAAACCGATTGTGAGAACCGGAAAACCGGTTGCTCAATTGTGCTTCACTGCCCTTAACCGGACATGTAGGTTCGTTTATCCGAAAACCAATTCAATATTCGTGCTTCGCCAAGAACCGGATAACGTAGTAAATCCGAAAGCCAATTCAAGAGAGTCATTCATAGTTCTGCCCAAAACCGGAGAACCGGTTATGAAACCGTGATAAGAATGCATGTTTTGGTTCTTTGTCAAAAACCGGTTAACCGGTTATCAAACTGGTAAGCCGAATTCACAAATGCTAGCTACTGCCTTCAACCGGTTAGCCGGTTAGCTCCAGCCGGATGACCGAATTCGTGAAAGATAAATGTTGTTCATCTTCTTTTTCTTTCGGGCTTTCGGCAAACCGGTTCTGCTCTTCCTCTCTTCAAACTGTTTCCTCCCTTTCTTGATTTCACTTCAAAAATCCATCATTTTCATCCTTTCTTTTCGTATCAAATCGATTGATTAGGGTTTAAAACTTTAAATCGTATCAAATCGATTTTCATCTATATGAATCACACCTCTTAATTGATTAGGGTTTAATGAAAATTTGATTAGGGTTCTATAAAACTATGTTGAATATAAAGATGGGTTTAAATAGTAAAAATTTTAGTATTTTTTTTAATAATATTCTAGTGTCCATAATTGTAATTTAATTTAAGGGTATTTTAATAATAAAAAATTATTTTTAAAAGTGTGTTTATTGAGTAAATTGGTGGGTTCAAATAGCCCCACCCAATGTAAATATGTAATTAACTAATTTTATATTCTATTACGATTTTTCATTAACAAAAAATATATATATATTATTTATTGAGAAATTTTGGGGCAAGTATGTTCTCGCACTTTCAAATCAATAGCTTATGCTCTGCCTCAGCCCTACTTGCCCGTGCGAGTTAAAGGTCTTTATCCAAAGTAGTTGAAAGCCGCAGTGGGCACAAACCGGCGGTGTCAGGCAGGCCTAGCCCGGCTTTTGCCAATCCGTCAAGAACATTGTGGATCGCGATCCGAAATAATAGAGCTAGGGAAGCCATGAATTTTAACCACAATATCAACAAATAGCTCGGCAGTTTTATGGGCCGTGAAGTTACCTGGTAATGGGCCGAAATGAGCTGATTTTGTCAGCCTATCTACCACAACCAAAATAGTAAAATAACCGCGAGATAGAGGCAATCCTGTGATGAAATCTATAGTGATTTCGTCCCAAACCAAAATTGGAATAGGTAATGGTTGAAGGAGACCAGCAGGGGCTTGAGTTGAATATTTTGTTTGTTGACAGATTAAGCATTCTGTGACAAATTTTGCAACATCAGGCCGTATGTGAACCCAAAAGAAATTGACTGACAGTCTAATGTAAGTTCTGTTGATGCCAACGTGCTCTGCCAATGGAGTTGAATAAAATTCCTTTAATAAGGTTATTTTCAAAGAAGATTCAGCACTGATATAATATTTCTCTTTGTAGAGAAGTATCCCATTATGGATGGAATAGTCAGCTGTGAGTTGTCCTAAAGAAACTTGGTGATGAAGATAGAGAAGATCAGGACAAATTGAATTTTCCCGTAATAATTCCTTAAGGAAATTGAAGGAAGGGCTACTGTGGAGAAATAAACAAAAAGAGCACGCATACTTGTTTTCAATCGGCTCTATCTCTTAGGAGGCTTCATGGACTCGGGATAAGGCATCAGCCGCTCGGTTTGCCAACCCCGGTTTATATTCAATCCGAAATTGAAAACCCAGCAATTTCCGTAGAAAGACCTGCTGATCAGGAGTTTGGATTACTTGCTGTAGTAGTTCCTTAATGCTTCGATGGTCTATGTGGATTATAAAGAACCTGCCCAAGAGGTATTGCCGCCACTTGGATACTGCTTCCACGATAGCATGTAATTCTGCTAGGTAAGTAGATGAAGCTCTTAGTTTGGGCCCAATTTTTTTTGTTGAAATAAGCTACTGGATGGCCCTATTGCATAAGGACTGCTCCAATTTCCACGTTACTGGCATCTGTTTCAATCACAAAATCAGAATCAAAATCGGGTAATTTGAGCACCGGAGCTTGCACCATTGTTTGCTTAAGGAATGCAAATGCGGTTGTGGCTTCAGGACTCCATTGAAATACATCTTTACATAACAAATCGGTTAAAGGAGCGGCCCAGGAAGCGTAGCTGCGAATGAACCGCCGGTAATAGCCCGTAAGGCCAAGGAAACCTCTCAACTGCTTGGTACTTTTCAGCAGTGGCCACTCGAGCATGGCAGTCACCTTTTGGGGGTCGGTTTGCACTCCCATAGTCGAAATAATATGGCCAAGATATTCGATGCTTGATTTACAAAAGAGACATTTGCTCAATTTAACAAAAAATTTATGAATTTGCAAACGTAACAGTACCTGTTCAAGGTGAATTAAATGGTCAGCCATTGTAGTACTATAAACCAAGATGTCGTCGAAGAAGACGAGCATAAATTTCTGAAGATAGGCAGCAAATATCTGGTTCATAGTGGCTTGGAACGTCGATGGTGTATTCGTCAAACCAAACGGCCTTCATGTGTCCGAAATGCCGTTTTGTAAATGTCTCAAGAGTGAACCCGAATCTGATGGTATCCAGCTTGCAAATCTAATTTACTGAAGACCGTAGCCTTGCCAAGTTCATCAAAGAGTTCGTCAATAATAGGAATAAAAAATTTATCTGGGATTGTAACTGCATTTAGAGCACGATAATCCACACAAAAGCGATACGTGCCATCTTTCTTTTTCACTAAAAGCACTGAAGAAGAGAAAGGGCTTTGGCTGGGTTGGATGATTCCCTGGTCAGACATCTCTTTAATTAGTTTCTCTATTTCATTTTTCTGAAAGTGTGGATATCGGTAGGGGCGCACATTGATAGGGGAAGTGTTTGGGATCATGTGTATTTTGTGGTCTATAATTCTGTGTGGTGGAAGGGTTGTGAGTGATAAAAATAGATGGTGATATAATTGGAGAAGGTTACGGAATTGGGGTGGTAAATTAGTTGGGAAATCTAAGTGGGATGGAGGTGTTTGTCTCAGAGAGGACTCTATGGGCAGTGAAGATAAAGGCTGAAGAGCACAAAAACTGAAGATCGCGGCGCTATGTACCAATGCTTGAAATTGATTATAAGTGACTAAAGTTGGAGATGTAGACACGTCGCCTTGAAGAATAATTGATTTTCCATTAAAAGAAAATTCCATGGAAAGCGCCGAATAATCATGCGATACCTTCCCCAATTGTTGCAACCACTGTATACCAAGAACAATATCAGCTCCTTCGATTGGTAAGACGAAAAGGTCCATTGGAAAATCCATGCCTTGCAGTGTTAAATGAACTTGCTGACAAAATTGATTGCACAACAAAAAATCACCATTTCCTATGTAGACACGGAACGATGTTGTTGGTTGAATCGTGATGCCGGCACATTCCGCCACTGATGGTTTGATAAAGTTATGTGTGCTACCACTGTCGATTAATACTTGGAAGGTGTGGGATCCGATCCTGCCCTGTAGACGAAGGGAACGAGGATTTGCTTGTCCAGCGAGAGCATTTAGATTGGAGATATCGCCAATGACAGCGGACTCTTCCTCGCCTGGTGGTTCCCCTTCATTGGCTGGGTCTAAATTATCATCATCGGTTCTGATTAGTAACAAGAACCGGTGGCTACAACGGTGATTACGACTATACTTCTGGTCACAAGAGTAACAGAGACCTTTCTCGCGTCTCTTGTGTAGCTCAGCAGGAGATAAACGACGGATAGGCAAATGTGGAGTGTGGAAAAGTGCAGGTAAAGTGTTTGGTTTATTATTAATGTGGGGGGCTGGAGGTTTTGATGATGGTGGGTAAGCACCACTGGTAGAGGAAACTGGAGGGGAAGGTAAGGGTAAAGGAACGGTTTTGGGTTGTGTGTTTGTAATGGGAAGAAATGTTGATTGTGGTTACCATTTAGACCAGGAGTGAGTGAGTGTGTTATTTGGTGTCATTAAATTTGGCTTCGAGCGCGCGAACCATAGCAAAGGTTTCCATGAGTGTTGCTAGCCGATTAAAGAGAAGCTCTCACCTGATGTCCTGCTGCAGGCCGGTTACGAAAAAACTGATGAGAAGTTGCTCAGAGACGCCATTGACTCTGTTCATGAGTGCTTCAAAAGCTGATTGAAATTCAGCAATAGTGGTGGTTTGGGTGAGTTTAGAGAGTTCACCTTGTGGATCATTATAAAGGGTAGTTGCAAAACGATACTTCAGATTAATCAAAAATTCTTTCCAAGTTGTGAGTAAATTGTTGGATTTCATCCATTGATACCAACCTGCTGCTCGACCTTCCATGTGAAAGGAAACGATACGGAGGCGGTGATGTTTGGGAGTACCATGAAACTCGAAACACCCAGCCATGTGGATCAGAACCATAAAAACGTGGAACTTCCATCTTCATGGATTTGACCATAGGAGGGATATCACGCCCATCGGATGGAATAGATGAAAGTGGTGGCACTGCTGATAGTGGTTGGGAAGAATGAGTCAGGTTTGTTGGAGAATCAGGTATTTTAGATCGAAATTCATCAAAATGGGCATCTACTGCAGTCATAAATTGCTGCATTATCTGGTGAAAGGATAAGGCTTGTTTGTCAATTTTCTCACTAAGTTCCTTTAATGTGACGTTCTCATTAGAATCGGCCATGGGAAGAGTCAATGAAAGCACCAATGGTACGCTTTACTGTTAAAGCTCAGCAAATGGTACCAATGACAGAGCACTCTTCGAGTGAGTGACAGCTCCAGAAAAAAAGAATTAGGCAGAGGTCAGAAAGAGAGAAGAAACTTTTTCATTCATCAATGTCCTTTACATAATATTCCTTTTTGGATATATATATCTCGTGACTTCTCTAGAGCATTAAAAAAAAAAACAAACATGAGCTGGCAATTGTAAAATATCTAAACTATAATAACAGAATTCAAATAATAGCTATGAAGAATTATCCACGCATCCTTGCTGTCATGGTTCACGTGATGTAGTCCTTCATCCAGCCTGGCTGTTTCTTGGCTCTCTCAGGTCTAGAGTTGAGCTGCTGCTTTGCTTCTGCAGAATCATTACTGGGCTCCTTGTCCACGGCCTTAGTTCCTCCTTCCTCTCTTGGCAAAATGGTCAGTGGATCCAATTTGATTGACAGGCTCGTATCATACTCCCAAATGATCTCTCCTCAAACTTGATTATTGAATAACTTATTCTTCATCCTAAAATCTTGAGCTAGGGCCAAATCAATTTTTCAGTCTCATATCCCTACTAGCATTATGTGATTAGCTAAAAAAAATAGCGGTAATATTTAATCGTCTTATCTCATTTGCCTTCACTTTTCAGTTAATGTTATTTATTTCGGAATTGTCATTACTAAAAAATCTCTCGTGCTCTCAATATATTATTTCCCACATCTCTCTCATTTTTTTTAATTGATTCACAATTTAAGTTGAATATTAATTTTTAATTAAATCATAATTAATATTAAATAAAATCAAAACTAATATCATCAATAATGATAAAACTCACCAGTTATTCATAAAATTTAACAAAAACCCAATGTTAAAACTCATTACATATTGGTCGAGGTGACGGTTGACGGTGAAGAAGATAGGAAGTGGCGGTAATGATGAACTTGTTGTTGATGAAGATAAATGGTGCGGGTGATGGTGATGCTAGAGAGAAGGAACTGAGAATGAAATAAAAAAAAAAAATTTTTTAATAAAGAAAATTTTGTAAAGTAATAAGATAAATTGAAAAGTGAGAGTTGATGAAATAATTTAAGAGAATTAGATATCATTATTTCTAAATAAAACTATTTAAACATAACTCAGTTGTGCCTTGAGCTTGTTATACATTTTCTTTAATGATGATTGTGGCAAATAATCATGCTATGCTGCCTACGCATATCTCATTTTTTTCATTATTTTTTAAAATATTCTCAAATGATGTCAGGCAATAAGAAATATATGTTATTTATGGGTAACAATTTTTCATTTTTTCAATGTCATTTTTTTGTAAGTTTCAATCCTCAGTTAGGAAATCCCGAAAGACAACTCGCTCCCTTATTGCTTAATGCGCACACTTGGAGCGTAGGCCATTCAAAGCAGCTGGAGTGTGTATTTCTTCAAGTATACGAAATCCGTGCGCTATAGAGGTTAGGTGCTAACTGGCTACAACGCTGTTTCGCAAATTTCCTGACTAATTAGTTAACGGAAGTGGCATTAAGTCTGACACAATAATAAGAACGTTAATCCAGCAAGCATGTATATTAGCAGTTTGTTGCCGGCAATGACACAAATCACAATGACGATACATTTGTTTTAAGCGGACGGAGCAAAAGTGGTTGGTAGTGCCCAATCGGAATTAGAGAATACAAAAATGTCTATCATTACTATCTCTGAAACGATCATCTTACCTGAGTCTTGAGTCACTTAAGCATGAAACTAAGCGATGACAATCTAGGATGACAATTGTAGTCTGCCAAATCCTTAGTTTTGATCGATTATAAGCACAATCTTAAGCCACAGACCATGAGGGTTGGTAAAACCCCGGGTCGGGTCCGAGTATCGCAATGCTCAGATGCAATTTTTAGATGTCTGGATCAGATTTTAATTTGGATACCGGATTTTATATTTTTTAATATTATATGTGTATATATTTTTTAGTAATTTTATACGTTTTAAATTTATTTTAATAAAATTTGACATGAAAATAAAAACTTTAAGTCTTTAAAACTTTATATATGTGTAATTTATAATTACAAAATACTAAAATATCCTTCATTTACTATTATCATAATTATTATTTTATATTTTAATCATTATGATTAATAATTATTATTATTACTAATACTATTATATTTACAACTTTATTATTATTTTCTATTTCAGGAAAAAATCACAATCATCATCATTAACAACAACGATCACATCTATTTTGAATTAGTTGTGATGGCATTTAACTGGGAGCGACAGAATTTAGGCGTTTAGGGATTTGCTTTTTTTTTTAAAAAAAAAATTCTATTTATATTTTTTAATTCAAATAAGGACAATTTTGGAACATTATAATTTTAATGGGGGCAAAATGGTTTGTCTAAGGAATGAAAGAATGATTCCCACCCCTAGAAGGCTGGAACCAAACTCTCATTCACCATGATTCCCATTTCAATTCCTCTGTCTATTTTGTAAAAGTGGTTAATAATTCCAACTCCTAATTCCAATTCCTCAATCCGAAAAGTAAACAAATTTCAATTCCTCAATCCGAAAAAGTAAACAAACCATAATTGCAGTCATTCATGAGTTGGGATCCAAAGACGATGAGCTTTCATTTTTTTTTTCTCCCCGTAGTCTATATAAAGGAGGGATGGGGTAGGACCAAAAAAAAAAAGGAGAAAAGACAGGGCTCTGTTATTTTCTTTATTTTGTATATTCTTTTATACATTTACGCCACAAAAAATAAGAAAATCATGAGGAAAACAACCAGCACAAAAAAAATTTTTAACATCAGCCAACGGTTGGATGATATACTGTTAAGATACCTGACCAATTGACTTTGTGCTCCTTCCACGTTTGCCAGTGTATCGTCCATATTCTCATCAATCCTGCCAGAAACAGCAGTGACCATCAATGGCTGTAGAAAATGATAAATAGGCGATTATATATATAAGACAACTTCATCCTTCCCAAAAATCAAATTTTCCGCCATTCTAATACTATTAACGTGTTTTCTAGCACACACAGGATTTAGTTGCTCTCCAGAATGTCCATCTTGTCCAGCATGCAGATTCTACTCACTGGTAACATCATCAGTGTCTTTATAAAGTGGAATAGTGACAACCTCAGGTGATGTGGAAATTCTTTCCATTTAGGAAGAGATCAAATATGCATCCCTAGGGTTTATTTAATGACTCTTTGACCAAAAAGCACTGTAATAGGACCACCCTCGATGCACCCTTGTCATTGATATTGTACTCCCATCCATCATTTAATCACAAGTGCAAGCAAATAATAATGAACAAACCTAATTGCAATCTCTCCTTGCTGTGAAACCATGGTTGCTAGTTGAGTAAAGATGTTGCCAAGCTCATGAATAGTTGACTCCACGTTATGAAGGGCTTCAGCTCTACTCTGCATATAACTGTCTTGCAAAGGAACCATCTGCTGTTGCTGTTGACCTTGCTGCTGCTGCAACAATGGCTGGCATTCCCCATCTGCTTGCTTGCTGCGAAAGACATATGCCACAGCACATTATTGGTAGGGATACGGGAACAATAGCCATTTACAAATACCCGAGTTCTTAAGCAGCGGCAAAAACCAAAACATACTTCAGGTATTTTCTTATTCAGAATGTTTTATGCGCGAAAGGGCAATATCGAAACACTAAATTTTAAAAAATAATTAAATAATAACCCTCAGGGATTCAAGTATTTGTATGCTAAATGTGTGATACGTGCAAATTATGCATGCATGCAATATGTTTGTGGGTGGCAAAAGCGGCGTTAACAATGAAGCAGAGGACGTCATATTTGTTGAGATGGTCAAGTCTGTAGACTTAGTCAACTTAGGTAGGTAGTTGCATGAATAATCTGCTTAACTTAAGCATAGTGGTAGCATGGTAGCATGTTTGTTTCCTATTATTTTGCCTTGTTGTTGCAGTTGTTTTATTATCTGTCACGTTTGCAAGGCTATAAATAGCCAAAAGCATCTGGATAATAAAGGACAGATTTTCAGCAAAAAGAACTCTTCCTTTCTTTCTTAACTTCTTCGACTTCTACTTCTTCTTATCTAAGTTCATTCTTATCAATGTGCAGTAAGATTGTCCTTAAAAATAACAACAAACAAATTTTAAATAAAAATCAGAGCATTCATAATATGTTTGAGAAAGAAGTTTCCAACAGATTTTGAGTCTTTGAAGCGTATTTTCGCATCAGACCTAAAGTACGAATGTGTTCTAGTCAGAAAACAGCTGAACAAGTTATGATTTTTACCTAGGAAATAATCGAGATGACGATGCAGAACCATTAGCCCATGGAGGAGGAGAAGCTGTTGATGCACCACCATTTAATCTGGTTGCCAGAGGACGTTGACGAACAAAAGGATTTGTCGACTCTTTTGATGCATTTGAAGAAAAAAGCTGCCTTCTATTCTCATGAACCTTCAAGTTCTGTGTACACACCCACACAAAAAGAAAAAAGTCAGAATTCTACATACATAAACATGACAAATTAAAAAAGCCAAATAGCCCTGTCAAGCAAGCAGAGAATAGCAACAGCCAAACACCTCAGTCCGCATGGTGAGGACCTCTTTGAACTCTTTTGTTGTGCCCATCAAACGATTCTTTAAGTTATCTACAACTGTAGTTGAATGGCTTGTGGTGTCACTCGAAATATTTCCACTTTCATTCTGGGAATTGCAGAGGAGTTGGAGATCCACTACAGCT
Source organism: Citropsis articulata (assembly GCA_030449925.1). Lineage (NCBI taxonomy): Eukaryota > Viridiplantae > Streptophyta > Magnoliopsida > Sapindales > Rutaceae > Citropsis > Citropsis articulata. The sequence continues at coordinate 18,134,827 of JASUUH010000121.1, read as the reverse complement.
GAATTAAGTGCAGTGATATCTTGTTTTATCACTGCCGTAAGCTCCTGAATCTCCAAAGTTGGGTCATCAAACACTGATGTTCGCTTTGCCACTGGTGGACAGCACAGCAAACATGTTAACATATTTTCCAACAAAAACCAGCAAATTTGAACATCAAGTATAATTACAAAACCAATTCCAGCTGCACGTAATGACAAAGATTTTCCAAGACGTCAATGTTATGCATTGAATGCCCATTCCTAGTGTTCTCATTTGATCTTGACTTATATCCCCCACGGAACAAGCAATTAAACCTCTCAATAAATCAAAGTAGTACATCTTTCTATTAAGTAGTGAGTATACCAATAAAACCATACCAATAAAACCAAGCTAACTCTAGTACTCATCAAACAACAAGACAGGCTCAACTTAAAGCCCTTTTTTTTCCCCCCAATTAGAACTGCATGAGTGGAAACCATACCCCCTCCCCTCCCCACCATGTTCGCCAGCTGAACCAACTAGCTCCGACAATTTAAAACATTTGCAGTTACAAAATAGACGCATAAATGTAAGCAAACACTAACTATTACTTTGTTTTCCATACTTAAACTAATGATGCTTTTATATTAAGAATCAAATAGACAGTATGCCTCATAATTATTCATGCAAGTGTATATTATCCTCCTGTAATCACACAGCAATGACAACCATCTAAGCCATCACACGAGCACCTTGGGAAACCACTGCCATGGCAGTATGGCACCGACATCCTACCCTCATCTTCACTGCCATAACCACAAGATCACAACACAGACAACTCCATTACCGTTAATCAAAATCCCAACCCTATCTATTGCCACAAATACATTATCCTATCTCCATCAAATTGCATCTTTAAACGCTGAATTTCCCTATTAATTCAAGTGCAATGTTTCACATACACGAATGCGGAATTTTGAATAATAATTACATCAATGCATTTATATTAAAAAAAAAAAGAAAAAAGAAAGAAAGAAAATAATGATAAGAATCAAATAGTTATATGACTTACATTTGGCAAGCTTAGCCAGCTTCTGAGATGTCTGGTGGATCCCATAGCCGATCTTCGAGGCTCTCTTGTTGAACTCCGATTGAATGGCCACCGCAAATTTGCGATCCTCTGGCTTCGTTACGGCGCTACTACTATTACTACTGCCACTTGACGATGGCGCATTGTTAGCCGATGCGACCGACTTCTTTAGTCTCTCCACTACGCTTAAAAACTCTTGGGTTCGATCTCGGTATGACGATGGTCCCAATTTCATCATCATTTCTCTTAATCGGTAATTATAATTTTGTCCAAAGGAAAAAAAAAAAACAATTTTACATTACAAATTTGCTAATATATGCACAACTCTGATGGAATTAGGGAAGGATCCAGCAGAATTGGGCGGGATCTGAAACCCTATCTTTGTATTTATATTTGGGTAATGAAACGTTGGCGTTTGGATTGTAAGAGGTCAGTTGACACCAAATGGGGTGAAAAAAACGTAAGTTCAAGTTGAAACAAGGTCAATGATGATGGATTTGCGGAGAGCTGTGAGCTCTGAGCAATTCTACCTTCGGTTAAAATTTGTCTATACTTTAGACGGAGGAGGAAATCCTAACCAATAAGCAATACGCCACCGTTTGACAGAAAGGAAATGGTGGTGTACAATTATTAGTAACCGCTACGTCTTTTTTTTTTCCTTGTAAAAAAAAAAAAGAAAATAATTTAATAAATTATTAAAAATTCCTTCAATGCTTAGACAATAAATGTGTCACTAAATTAATTTGTTGTACATTTTTCAATCTGAATCTACTTTTTTTGAGTTCTCTTTTCTATTTCAAGGACGCGTTGTGGACTCTCTTTCAATAATGGTAATGAACGGAAGCAAAGAAGCAAATGCACATGCATAATATATGCTTCAAATCTCACCGACATTCTACGGAGATTCTGATGATCCTCAAAGAAAACAAGTCAAAAGAATTTCTACATGTGACCAAAAAGGAAACAAGGTAAGGGTAATTTATGATTCCTGTAGAAACAAGGGTCTTAACATAAGAGAAGGGCAAAAACTATACATCCACTAACAATTGCCAGCAGTGTATCCGAAATTCCTCCTCTCAGCCGCAATGAAGAACCATAAGCAATCATGACAGGGAACTGGCAATGATCATCAGATGGATCCTCGTCTGTAACCGTGGCCAAACCAGAGAAATCACAGTTCCAAGATTCTTGGCTATTCATTTGATAGTACATGTTGAAAGCATAAGAAGCATTTCCCTCAACAGTTAGATGATTGCAAGAAGAGCCATAGCCCAATGCAGTGCAATCCGAGAGACTACAAGCATAGTCTATGCTATCTGGTAATTCCTCAAAGCCATCTGCACGTGGGTTTAGAACACACCATCTTCTGGGCATGTATGCCACACCTTCCACTGGAGCCAGGCCTTTGTTTTTCATCTTGCCAGATAAATCCAATTCGTATTTTGGCTTCCCATCGTACTCGAAAATCCCCCAGTGTCTCTCGAAGCTCCCAGGAGCAATGCTCTTCGCATTCTCATCCAGCAGGCTGAATAAGTAAACGTCGATAGTGCCTTTTCTTGCTGGGGTTCCAGCTCCACTTAGAACATGTTTAAGTAATCCCTGGTTGAATTTCTTTGCATTTTCGATGTTGGCATTTTTATCACCATCAGTAGGCCAACCAACTTCTCCAACTATGATGTGCATGTCAGGGTATCCGGCTTTATCCAATGACCAAACAAGGGTGTCGAAATTTGCATCAAACACATTGGTGTAGAGCAAACTGCCATCCCTAATGGGCTTGTTTGTTCCTTCAAAGAATGCAAAGTCCACGGGGAAGTAAGCGTTGCCATAGAGACTCAGGAAAGGATAGATATTGACGGTAAAAGGCGCATTATTTAAATAAAGAAATTGGATTATGTCTATTGTAAGATCTTTAACTTCAGCTCGGAAATCACCAGCAGATGGAACAGGGTTTGATTCGGGGGAGTTATAGATATCGGCATTAAAGGGAACTGTGACTTTGATCTTGGAACCGAGCCCAGCATCATTGAGAGCTTGCTGGATATTTTTGAGGGCTGGAAGCGTGATGTGGCTATAAGTGTCGTTGTATGTTCGGAGGAAGGGTTCATTACCTACAGCTATATACCTGCAAAATCATTTGTGAAGATGAGTTACAAAGACAGTGTATGAGAAAAACGACCAACCTTTTGCTACCTTAAGTGCTTTTACTTGATTAGTTTCCTTAAAACCTTAAAACAATCTATTAGGAAACGAATGAGACATGGTCCCTAAATAAACGTGGGGTTTCCAAGATATCTGCAGATACCATAAATAAAAGCCTGAGGCCAAAAAGCTAGCAGATTCAAAGAGCCTTTTTCATCACAAGGTTAGGTAAACTTTTCACATCTGATAAATTTAAGGACAGGACCACTAATTTAACAATCCATTGAAAGGGCTAAGAATCTAATCAACGTACCAATTTACCAAGACTCAAAAGAGGAAAAGATGCAAGAAAAGGACTTAAAAAGGAAAAAGAAATGGAAATAAGAACAATAAAAAGGAAACACCCCGAAAATTTGCAAACCCTTGAAAGGAAATTGAGCCGCTCAATTTTAACACAGAAAATTTGCAAACCCTTAAATGCTTTTCAGTTTGAGCAACCAAACTGAAAAGCATTACACAGAAAGCCAGAAACACAAATTATAACACATTTTAAGGCAAACGCAGAATGAGGACGAAAAGTTTGAGTTTGAACAAACAAAAAAGCGAAGAAACGATTTTGAGCTCGAAAATGAATGGAACAGAAACCAATATAAAGCAAAAGTCAAGAAACTATGTTACTCAACTTGATATTGACACCACCAGTATAGAAGTAATTAGACACATTGGCATAAACCCAAGAAGCGGCAGCCTCAGCATCTTCACTCATTTCTACCAACATGTAATTGGGTATTGCCAGCATCACTTCAATATCGGACCCAATGAGAGCATCTAGGATTTTCTTATCGGCCTCGAATAGCTTCAACTTATTAAATCTATTTTCTCTCAGCATTTGAACAACATTGTCTGCTGGCAGATGGCGTGTTGACATGGTGCCCCAATTCACTCCAACACCATCGCCACTTGAAACCTCAAACATTACAAAGACAAGAAAAAGAACCAAGAAATAGTCATATTCTAGTGCTCTTGTTTTTGCCATTTTCTTTTAGTGAAAGAATCTTTCAAAATGTTTCTTGGAATCTTTCTTGAATCTAGAAAGAATCAAGAATCTAGAAATAATCAAGAAAGATGAGAGAACAAGAATGATTGAAGATTCACTGGAAGCAAAAGGGAGGGAAGAGGGGGAAGGTCTTGGCCCTCTCTTGCAGTTTATAAAGGAGTAGAAAGTGAAACGAAAGTTCTCAAAGACTTCAGATGATTGGCTTTTGAGAAGCTTCAAAGGCAAGGCGAGAAATTTAGTGGATGGTTTTGTGTAGTATTGAAAGCAAAAATAAAAGGCATGAAAAGAAGATTCTTTTCTTAATTCTGTTATTCAGTTAAGGAGCCAGCCATGATAATTTGCTCTTAATATGGTCAAGCACTTGAAAGTGTACGCTCCATTTTGCTACTTGGCTACTGGCCCCTCAATTTAATCACTCACATTTTGCCTGACAAGAATCAGACGGCCCTAAGGCATGAACCACTTGGCTTTCAAGGACACAATTAGTTGATACACATACAGTCATGCAAATTGCATAGCAACTTTTAATCATAAACAATATAATTACCTTCTGTATCCATGAGCTGATATGCACGAAACCTTTTCGTATAAAATATAATCTAATAAAAGTTGTCTCGCATTATGTTGTTTCTAAAGTGAAATAAGTGGATGATTAAATCTCTTTTCTATCTTCTTAAAATACATGTTGATTTGGCGGATGGCTAAAAAATTTGTCTGAAGAACTCTTTCGCAATTCTGAAAGTTCATTGAGAAGATCTCGTGAAATTCCTTGAAAACTTTTCCGAAATTTGTTCATCAATATAGAGGCGTAAAAGAGATCATAATAAAAAATTGAAGTTGTAGATCGAACTTTCCTTCGAGTCAATTTCGAGGAAGAACTACTACCTTTAGCTGCTGGGTGAAAATGCCATTACCGAACGCCCATTTAGTTGAGTCTCGAAGGCAGCAATGTGAACACAAGACCATCTTAATACAGTTGTTAAAGACAAAGCAGTAGATTTACATCTTTAGTTGACACACCATTGACTGCCTTTTGAAAGGGGACTGAAGAGAAATGCTAACTTTCCAACCAGATCCTACGTGTTCGGGTATCATTCAGTCTCGCTTTTACTTGTGAAAGCTGATCTTTTTATTGTCCACAGAAAGGACAGTCGATATCTTAATAGCCATGCTGCATTCCAAAGAAAAAGGATTCCTGATGGATTGGTTAGCTTCAAAGGTGGAATTTCGCGCTTTCCAAGAGCCAGTAGAGATAGACTGCCAATAAAAATCTTAAACGCAAAAAGACGGCTGTTGGACTCGACCCTTGAGCAGTTCTCGAGTGCTGGGTTACCAGAACCCAAATGGTCTGGAATTTGTAGAAATAAGCAGAACAGCAACATGCCCACGTCTAAGAACAGAGAATTATGTGTCATCTAGATTCTGCCATCTTGCACATGACATCCAAAATTAACAACGTCAACAGTCAACAAAAGCACGTTTTGAGAAAATCTAAACCTAAAGCAAATCAAAGCAAATGCTTTAAGTACTCCCAAGGCCGAAGCCACCAATATCTTATACAAAACTTGCACTGGACATAGTTATACATGGGATTAATGGAAAGTAAAGTTGAGTAACAAAGAGTACAGGAGATAAATGTACAAACTTTAAGTTGAATTAAAAGGGTATCAGATTCATATAACTTTCGAATCAATACTTAGCTTTCCGCATAATCAAATTCGTTAAAGCTTCTGTTCTGTGTGGTTAACGTAATCGGAAACACCTCTGTCTGAGTTAAGGTTGGGTATTGGTTGAATTATCAGCTACCATGTAGATGCAAGTTACCTACAATCTGACTACAGGATGGAATTCATGTCGAACTCATTCCTTCACCAGCCAATTGGACACTCTGAGTGATCTTTGCACTGAAGCATGCTTCCGGCAGCCTAAAGCTTAAGCAAAACATTGCCTGAACCAGAAAGGAAAGCTCAAGGATCATACATTTGCGTCGATTCCAAACTTGCAAACAGACATGGACCCAAAACGTTCAATAATCAATTCTTGAGAAAACAAAGTCTTGAAGATAACCAAAAGATTTCAATCCTGAATCCAGGTAGCAGTGTGTACCTTGTTTGGAGCAACATTCCTGACCTTGTGAAATATAGGGTCCTGTATGCAGGCATTTAAGGCAGACTCTGCCTCCTGAAAATGAAAGAAAAGCAGATTATTCAGAAAATGATGACAAAAGTTAGTAGAAAATTATCCTGCACTGATTGTGACGCTAACAAAATACAGTTTATTGATATGATAGGAGAGCTGGATAAAGAGAGGATAGGGCTAGCCATTGACAATATGACTTTTTTAAATCATATGAAAAAAATAAACATATAAAACAAAACAAGCTAAAAGAATTATTCATGATAACTGTAGCCAGAGATAAAGGATACAAAAAACAAAAATAAGAGCAAATTTCCATAGACTTACTGAGATTATCAATTCTTCAGTTTCATTTGCCCGTATGAAGCAATAGCAATGAATCCAAGGTAAAGAACCTTTCCAATATTGCCTTTGGATAAGGCCCCTAAATGCATCTGGTAGACCCCAAAAAAGAAAAAAAAGGGTTTCAGTTTTCCAAATAGGGGGGCAAATGTACAGATATGAAATAAACAGGCGCCGCGTACATGCAAAAAGGGGTATTTAGCTAGCTTCAGTGAAGACTCACACTGAGGCATTTGTTTCACGGGATAACTAATCAAAAGGTCAATATCCCTCAAAGCAAAAATGAAAGACTAAAAACATCCTTTCTAAGAGAGGGAACTGGAGCGGGAATGGAGTACTGACAACATTGATGATCACAACTTTTAGAGTTGGATTCATGGACAAGAAAATCATTCAACAAAAACTACCATCCAAGAAAGAATGAAGTAGCCTAAAAGTTAAAAACTTTGGCAACCAACAAAAGATGAAGTTCAAACGAGTTCCCAGTTTTCTCAAAGGTAGATACTTCAGAAGAAAAACAACAGAGAGAAAGGGAAAATAAAGCAGTGGGTGGTTGTATAGATGATAGTTCACTTAAGTATATACGCTCAAGAATATGCCAAGAACTAAACAAAAACAGATAAATCACCCTAGGGAATACAAAATCATATATTCTGCAAGCCATATATGCAAAAACATTCTCTCAACAACACAACAGTTCTGAATGAGCGTGCACGCACATGTGTTAGAAAGACAGAGAGCAACAAAGCATACCTAGAAACTTTAGGGCAGAAGCTGGAAGGTTCATTATTACATGATCAACATGCTCCCAGGTCTTAGCATTGGGCAACTCAGAGCCTTTCATCCTCTTACTTGTCTTTCCCTTCCTCCCACTAGCACCATTAGTAGTTCCATTTTCTGCAGAGCATACTGAAATGACTCAGTTTCAAATATCACAGCATCCACTCAAGTTATAAGTTCATGCCTGATGGTGTAGCTTATTGCACCTTCCAAGCAATGATATGAAGGCCTCTTAGTTGCAGTTACAGATGCATCTGCATTTCTACAATAATTTTGTAAACCCTCCGAGTTGCTAGTAATATTACCAGCAGCTTCTTTATCCTCGACTGCAGAAAACGATAAAAAGATAAAATATATGACACAATTTAAAGAAGCATGATGTACAGATCAAAACAAGCATGTTACCATCAAGCCCAGCATTTTCTATCCCTGTTTTTTTGTTGGCCTCTGTACCTGAGTTTCCACAAGCTTTTAGATTGGAAACATCAGATTCGGAGTTAATTTCACCAGCTGGTGCTGTCATCAATTGACGAATAAATTCCCTGGCATCCATATTATAGGCACGAACACAATTATCAACCTTGTTGACTTTTGCATTAATCTTCAAATAATGAACACTATCTGGATTTAAATCATTAGCAAACACGATGCACCCTTTCTGAGCCGCAGGAATAGCAAAGGGGCCAATACCAGCAAACATGTCACAAATGGTCTCCCCAGGCCGAAACTGGGATATAATTCTCAGGTGTTCATGTTCCAATCTTGAATTCCAATAGACCAAACTGTAATCTAGTTTGAATGTTGCCCCATACTGCTTCACTTCCGTAACCATATTATCCTCACCAGCTAAAATTTCAAACTCCGGAACTCGGAACTCATTTGTAATTGTTCCAACTTTATTAACTACAGTTTTGATTCTTGGATAATTTTTCTGCAAACACAAATTAGCAAATGAGTCGTATCTTTGGTACACGGGTAGGAGAAAAGAGACACACTCAATTTGAGATCACAGATCATATTCAACACAAAGAGACTGCATGCCCAGAAAGACAACATGTAAAAGTACTCCTTGGCCTGTCTGGGAGCAATGGTCAACATAAAACCAGGGGGGAACCAAAAAAAAAAAAAAAAAACTTATCTACTAGCACTGATAACCAATTAAAAGCATCATAACATTTATAAGCTGATAACCTGAAAGAAGGCACTCTAACTTAAATGACGGGAAAAATAGAAACATGAAAGCATAAATGATATATTAACATTCATAACAGAGAAGCAAGCTCGGTATAAAGCCAGAAGCAAATGATTACTTACATCATAAATGACCTTTGCAATAACATCCTTGAAAGGAAGTAGTTCATCGTGTATGTTAATATGAGCAATATGACCTGCAAAAATCAGATAAAATGTTAATCCACTAGTCAGTGGCAATGACCCTTATATTGATAACTGAAGATGTAATCAGCAGCAGCTCATAAATAATTTTCTATGTCAAATAGAAAACAGGCATGCAGTAACAAATTATGCAAATAAGATAGAGAGATCGAGTATAAAAGAAATATCAAAATGAACCATGACATAGTTTAAATACTTAACTATGGTTTCAAAAGATGTAGGTACCTCCACACCAGGTGGCAGAATCTGCTTCAGTACGTAATCTACAATCAAGATGACTAGTCAGAAAATTATCCCAAAAAAATAAAATTAAACAAAATAGAAACACAAGTGAAATATCATAAAAAAAAGTATGAATACGATACATAGATAGTCCTAAAAATATACACCATATCTTAAAACTACCATAAATGAGCATGAACAAAGAAACAAAGAGCCTATTCTGACACAAGAAAGGACATCTGAAATGGCAGTTCCCTGAATAAAAGTCATGTGGATGGAGATGCCTGTAGGAGGCAATCTTTTATAGCAAATATGGCATCGCTAAAAATCTTTGTCATCAATAAATTGCAAGGTAATAGATGGAATGCAAAAGAGAAAAAAAATTTAGGCACAAAATTTTAGATTTCTACGTCTAACTCCTGCGTTCAGACAACAATGTAGCTTTCGAAAAGATAAAATAGACAGAGATAACAAATTATAATGTATAATAGAAGAATATTGATTGCAACTGACCGGCATCCCAATAGGAATATCCAAGCGTCATCGGATAGGAAACTACTTCAATCTTGCATAATTTATTCAGCTCATCAAGTTTTTGCTGGGGAATATCTGATAAGTCTTTTCTAAAGCAACAAATTCCCATTGGTGAAAGGATTCAAGTGCAAGCCAAAATATCACATAACTGTGTAAGCAACTAAGCATTGCTTACCAGAGTTCTGAACCCTTTCGGATAAAATTACATAACGGTTTTCTTCACATGTGGGGTCCTCAGTGATCGGTTTAACACGGGCTCTGTTAATCAAATATCTGCAAATAATGTAGTAATGTACCAACAACACAAATGAGGAACTATAGTTTTCCAAAGGTAACAAGAAAAAAAAAAGTGAAAATGGAAAATTTAGCTCTACCCGTTTAGTATCTTCGATGCAACCTTACAGTGTTCGCGCGGAATTCTGAGAGCCCATAATTTCAGGTGCACATCAAACTTGCTTTCGTCCAACATTTTAAAGGATTAAAGTTCACCGCCCACAAAATAATTAAATAATTAAGACTCAAATTCCAGTAAAACAAAATGAGACATAAAAAAAAAAACAAATGTAAATTTACGAGTGAAAGGAGACTTTGAAGAAGCCGGAGGGATAGGGAAAGCGGCGAGCGGTACTAGGGTTTAAGCAGTGAGAATCTGGGGTTCTTTTTGCGAAAATAGTATACGTTAAAACTAAGAAGTGTTATTCCGCGAGCGAAAATTCATAGAGGTTAGGTTTTCAAAGTGCGGCGTCGTTTAGACTGAAATAAGGGCCGGATTTAGGCTGGTTTTGGGTTTGATTTTAATTAACTAAACTACATCCCAAATTCATAAGGGTGATCCATCCATTAATTAATTAATTATTTTTAGTATTAAGTTTAAATAAGAAAACTTATTTAACGTTTCGGGTGTGAGCATTTAGCAATATTAAAATAGGTGGCCTCTAAAGACAACTAAAAAATTGGAGAAAATTTTATATGGAACGGTGCTGATAATTATATGCCATTTGTTTCAAATAAGTTTTTTTTTTCCTCTCTCTCTATTATAATAAGTTAATTCCAAAGAAAGTTGTGATAGAATGCGACCCTCTTATGTAAATTTATTTTCTATAAATAAAATATTTATATTGGATATATTCTATAATTGACAATAACTTTGATTATTAATCATGGGAATAATTAATGTAGATCCAACTATATTGCAATGGTGGTATGATATCATACTATTTTATTATTTTGTGACTCCATCTGTAGATTGCACTTTACATAATCTAATGGCTGAAATTAGGAAGGATAGACGGAATTAACCGATGGCTACTACATTATTCAATCAGTTAGGGTGCGTTTAGCATACTGTATTGTATTATTTTAATACTGGTGTATTGTATTATACTGTATTGTATTAACACTGTATTATAATAATGTTGTACAATGTTTGGTGCTACACTGTACTGTATTAATTTTTTTGTAATTAATTTAAATTATATATTTTATTATATTAATATTTTATATTAATATTTATATTATTATTAATTTTAAATTAATATTATTTAAATTTATTCATATCTAAATATTTATTATTAGTGATAATAAATCATAAATTTATTAATAAATTATAATGTAAAAATAAAAATATAATATTATAATATTGAATAATGAATTATATATTTATTAATTTATATTAATAATTATAATGTAAAAATAAAAAATAAAAAAATTATATAATGTTATATTAAATTAAAAGTTATATTTATTTATTATTATTATTATAATAAAACGAAAGTCAAAAAGTAAAAGTAAAAAAGCGGAAACAAAAGTCAGCAGCTGCAAAAGCAAAAAGCACGAGGAGAAAAAAAAAAAAAATAAGCGGCACATGCCGCATTAACTTGGGCCAATAATGTGGGGTTATTATGATTTTTGGTTTGCCAAACATGGGTTTGTATAAAATTAATACAATGAGGGGCTTTAATATAGTATAATGCGGCATGCCAAACATGGCCTTAATGATTAGAGTAAAAATGAAAATATTCTTTTGTTATTGACTTCTCTTCTCTCTCAAACAAAAAAAAAAAAGAAGGTTTTTACAATTCATTATTTTTAAATTAATTTTTTCAAATATTTTCCAACATTCCACTGCTTATCTGATAATTATTTTTAATTTTTCTCTATTTTTAATATTCTTTCTTATACAAAATCAATTAAATAAATGTAAAAACTATTTACAACCTGTAAGAGTACCGGTTGTCCAAGTTGCCTCTTCACCGTTGAGCTAGTTGTGTGTCATACACTACTGTGTTCTAGGATGACTCCTTGTCAAAATGATTGACCTCTTAGAAAAATCCATGTAGCACACGTGTACAAAAGTTGTTTAGTAATTATTCTGTATGAAATTGCGAAATTGAAATGCTCATTGGTTATCAACCACGTGATTCATACCCTATCCACGTTTCATTCCTTAGGTTGATATGAAACAAGAACAATGGGGTTAACCTAGTGCTGAGTATCTAAAATAAATAAAAATAAATTATTTTCATAGTGTCATTTAAAATGATTTATTGCATTATTTTATAACCACGCAGCGATAAGCACCACTTTGGATGAATCTTTTGATTAATGTGACGCTTCTAATGTAGCGTTTACTTTTTGGATTGGAGTGGGAATCCTAAGGAGTGGGAATCTTAGGATTGAGAGTGTGGAATGGGAGTGGGAGTAGGTTGTTTACTTACATTAAAATGGAAGTATGGAGTGGAGATCAGAATCCAATTATGTGTTTACTTAGTCTTGGATTGAGATCATGGTTTAATTACAATTTTATCCTTATTTAAATAATTATAGTTTTTAATTACAAAGTTAATGAAAAATATATTTAATTAATAAATATTTATTTTATTATATTTGTAAATTAATAATAATTATTAATATTCTTAATTATGTACATCATAAATTTTTATTAATTTTAATTTTAATTATATAAAATAAAAATTATTGATAAGGGCAATATAAATGAAATATTTTTACTATTAACATAGTGTGAAATTAATATTTTCTTAGAATAAATTATTTATTAGTATTATATTTATTTAATATAAATAAATATAATACTAATATTTTTAAATTAATATAATAATATTATTTAGTACAAAATTAATATTTTCTTAAAATAAACTATTTATTATTAATTATTATTATTAAATAAATATAGTACTATTATTTTTAAAATAAATATAATAATATTATTCAAATATAATAATATTATTTAAATAAATATAATATTATTAAATATTAAATTAAATTAAAAAGGGTAAAAAATGGAGAGGTGGGAGTGGATTCCCACTCACACCTCTCCCCGTCAAGTCCTCACTCACACTCCAAAAGTGGGTGGGATCATGGTGGGACTCGTCCAAAGCCAAATTAGTAAATGTTGGGTGGGAGGAATCACTCACTCTCCAGTAAAGTAAATTCAGTGAGCGCATAAAGATTGCGGCAAAGTTACTTATTTCACTGCCAAAGCACCCAATTGCAACCATTCTGGATCTTGCAGCTGGAAATTCGCTGTTACATCCATTCATCCAATCAAAACACAAATTAAGAAGAAATAAGAGTTAATTTTGTATCCTTCTATTGGATTCAATATTTTACATATTTATAATACATTTTGCATAGACCAAATAATGTTGTACGCACCACTACAAAAATTTCAGAGAGAAAAACTGGATTACCAAGTAATCAATAATTCTTCTCTCGAGAAAATTAAGAGCCACCATTTTCCCCAATCCATGAGGATTGAAGAAAGCGGCATGCAAGGTAATAATGATTGGCCTGCAAATCCAGAAAGATTTTGTCTTTTTGGTTTAATAACACTACCGATGAATCAATCTCACTGGATAAAATCACCCAAAATTGTTAAAATATACTCCCATTGTATCAAATCTATATTTACATGATCAGAAAAACTTTCACGCGTCCCTTCCGTTCCCTGTCCCTCCCCTCTTGATGTTAAGAAACTAATTTTCATGGAGAGCTCTGATTCCGCCACGTGTTATTTACACCCCCGTCCGTCACGCACTCTCTTTGATGATCAGAAGAGCAATAATTAATCAGACATATCGTGATCGTGCCAGCAGAGGAGCATAGATATGCAGCGTCCGAGGATGTAGAATCGGGTCTTCTGTTGCTTCACCATACGCGCACAGCGCTTTCGAATCTCAGTTTTCTTGCTGTGGCTTTTATGACGGCGGGATTCGGAGGTCAGGTAAATGTAAGGAACGGACATGCTGCTGCTGGCGGTGGTGGAAGATGTTGTCGTGGGCAAATTAGATTAGTGAGAGCTTCTTCCTTCACGCGGCCGCTGCTGCTTTTTCGTTTGCGGTAGTTATATAGATGGGACGCCTGATGAGGGAGGCTACGGACAGCGTGGTCCCACGTTTGAAGTTTAATGTCAATTGCATGGAAACTTACACTTTCACGATTTGACATTACTATCCCCATTTAAAATACCTTCATTTCCTATTTTTCACCCTCCAATTTTCTTGTGGTTGAGAATTTAATTACTATCTTTTTGCTCCTGTCTAAAATTAAGATATCTTAAATATGAGCCTCCAAATTTTGATTTCGGAAAGGTTAAAAACTAATTACAATGTAATTTTTTATTTAATTTAAATAGTTTTTTTGGATAAAACTTTAATGAATATAGTAATTTTTTTAAACAATGGTATATGTAAATAAATTTTGTCATATAAAATCCACATGTCATCATTAAATTATTTCATATCATATATCTTTATATGCTCGCCCATTGCCACTTTGAAGTTACAATAACATATGTATTATATGGGATTCTATACACGTGATATTGTTGATTGTAATTTTTAACTGCCCATTTTTATTATAAACTAATCAAATTTAGAAGCTTCTTGAAAAAAAAAAAAAAGAGGAAGATTTGTCCGCAAAATAAATTCCGGGTTATTTTGGTCATTAAAAAAAATAAATTTATGTCGGTCAAAGCTTTGTGGGGCTCGTTCAAAAGGCAAAAGACCTGAAGGACGAAAAGGATCAAATGTATAGTCTAGCCCACACCACTTTCACATCAAGCTTCGCATGTATGACAAGGCACACTTGTCGTTATTTAACCACGTTTTACCTTTTGGCAAAAGCTTCTAGGTTGGCTGCCCGACTGCTCAAATTCGACTTATCTTCCTCTCGTTGTTTGTCTCACTCACAAAATTAAAAAAATAAAAAGAATTGCTAACACTGTATACTTGCACTGAGTGGCGAACATTAAAATGGCCAAGTTGACACGTTTTTGTAATTACGTAGAGATTCTTACTTCTTAATAAAGTTTTTAAATCATTCTTATCCGTTCGCAGTTCGCGAGAAAGATTACGTTCAGAGCCGACATTCTAGTAGCTAATGGTATGCATATGCGAGCGAGACTTGGTACCAATGAATAGCGTCGATAATATATTAGAATATAATAAATATACAAGTAAAAAGTTCAAAAATGTCAATTTTTTTTTTTTTTTTGGAAAAGAACAATTTCAACTTGTACAATAGGATTAGGTCTTACCCCGCTATTCAGCTACAGATAAACCGCTAAGTGAGTTTTGCCTAACCGTTATAAGAAATATTTATTTACCATTGTTACCTATTATTACCCCCCGTTTTTATTCAGAAATCGCATGCTGTTTACGTTTTAAGGTGGTAATATTTGTCAAGTAGCTTCTCCGTATATTCTCCAAATGTAAGAGCACCATTTGATGGTATCACCTGAAACGAGTCATAAGAATTTGGTTAGTTAAATTACAACCACACTCGCCTAACATATTCATACTACATTGATAGTCATTGAGGTCTTGACCTACTGGTGGGCTTATTTTCTCAACAAAGTTGAGGTTATAGAGACTCAAAATATTTTTCTTCTTACACGTGATTAGCAGTAGATATCTCTCTAAATATTAGTACGGGTAGATGTAGATCTCTAAGCTATAATACAACTCATATGGTAATATATCTAAATACAAATGTGAATAGTAGTAGATATCTTTCTAAATATTAGTAGGAGTAGATGAAGACCTCCAAGCCATAATAGATTCATATGGTAATATATCTAAATTGGTTATATTATTGTAGATCATAACCAATCGAAAAAATATATCTACATTCATAGGTCTTATTATCAAAAATGAAGCTAGCTACGCCATTTTCTTTTAAATGAATAGGGACGACTCAATAATGGAGAAAGAAAGAGGGGGTGGGGGTGGGGTGGGGGGAAGGCACAGATGAACTACTTCTATCACCTCAGTATATTTCTATAGTGTTTTCAGATAGCAAAGACGGGCCAAACATTCTCAGACTGTTATAAAGGTGTAAGGTTTTGACACATACCTCTTTATGAATATGTGCATCCTCGGGAAAATTAAGCTTTTCATCCCTGTAAAACAAAAGTCTTAAGAACGAAAATTTTTAAAGAAAATACAATCTAGAATGCAGTTTTCTCCCATAAAAATTATACTGGCTTAAGTGAGGCTAAACAATATGTATTATACAAATCAACTTTGTGAATAAACCTACCAGTCAGGTTGCATAAATAAAGCAAATGTTGATCGGTCAATACCAGAGGCCTCCTCTCCTCTTGGCGCCTACCAGAGAGCAAGATATATTATCGCAGAATATGGCAATGGAAACTGGATCTAAAATTTAGAACATAAGAAATTTATAGGTGTATCATGATTTTGCCTATAGAAGTTAAACCATTGGCAAAACTTAGATTATGCCTACACAATCTGTAATGAACTTAACTTTGTTGAAGCTATCATTTTGGAAAACATAGTTAAACATAGTTAAACCTGAGACTATGCAACCTCCCTAAACAGTAAATCAAGTCTGTCTTAAGTCAAAGCACCAGGCCACTGAAAAGAATCAAAGTTCAATACCTTAGAGATAGACTGGTTTATACTTCGATGTATCAATTCAAGTAAGAAAGGACTCCATGAAACATCTTACATATTATTGGCCCTCTAAATATAAAAATTTTGACATGACAAATATCACATCTACATCAAGAGTGGATTTGAGGACAAAATAAGACCTTACAAGACAAACCAAATTTACATTGTTTGAGTCAGTTTTATGACAGTATATGCATGGTATGTTGAAAATTTTCCAATATCTTCCCGAAACAAAAAAAATGAATTATAAAAAGTACCCGGACACAGTGAGGTGTTGCACAAAGATAACTTCTTGACAGTATTTCAGTGGTTTCCCCAATTTGGTATGCTATCTCATCTTCACCAAAGACAACCTTACAGGCAAACAGAACACAAGTTACAATGAAATAGCAAATATATACTTCTAAAGCATATAGCAATAAATTATTTGAGTTCAATAACTGATAAGAAGATTGCAATCAACTTATTACAGAGCATCATTCATTTGCTATGAAGAAAACTATGAAACAAGCTGAAGGCAATGTCGATTATCATTAATCCTTTTTATGCATTATTCGAATATCATGATCAAGAATGTATACTTTGACAATTTGATCAGTCCGAGTTCTTATATATAGGCCAGCAGCACTATCAGGGCAAGGTATTACTGTACCATCTTTCGTAAACATGCCACAGGTCAGACCTGCATATTGAATTGGAAAGATAGATACAAATTGTAAGAAAAGGCAATTTTAAAATTGATGTTTCAATACAAAATGAAATTTAAAATCTAAAGGCTAGACAAAATCAACGAACTGATTTCTGTGATGGAGTGGGGAAAGCAATACTTTGAGAAATTGCACATTCCTAACTACACATCAATATTGACACAAATTTTGCCAAGATAAATTGCTGGGAGAAATATTAAGTGACATGTAAAGGACATGTTTTAAGTGACATTATTATGTTTATGCAATGGAAACCAGTAAATACAGCATCATCATCAAAACCATGAACATTGTAACTTTTGCAAGTACGCAGGGGGCCAGGAAGTTAGAATTCCACAAAAAAATTATCATCGAGCTTGCCCGTCCACTGAGGCAAGAAAGAATGATTACCGGACCAGAAAAATTCATTACCTGTCAGTGAACCATGGTCTGTGTGCCATCCACACCAAGAGGACATCGAGTCACCATCTCGCATACAATTGCTGCAAGTCACAGAACTTGTTATAATCATCTGTGGATGCCTTAAAAAATTGATTAAATATTGAGAAAAAAATACAAAAATACTTTGCTATGTACACTTGCTTTTTCTTTTTTTTTGGCAGCTAATAACAAAAAGTATCTTTTATCCTAAACAATAAGTCTAGGTCATAGTTATGACGAAAATAAAGGGCCAGAATTCACATGACTCATGCTTAATTACCATGGCTGCTAACTAGGCCAAAATTGTCATGACAAGATCAACAGAAAGATAAACATAGAAGAACCGTCAGATGCGCAATGTTATATGTGTCATTCCATATACCTGAAAGATGATTGCTTATTCATCAAAAATTGTCCAAATAGAAAATGCAAAAATTGAAGAATCCTAACCTAATCTGGTATTAGCCATTGTGCCCACCAATTAGACTTACATCTGAATGATGCTCAGATTTATCACTATAAATACCAAAGCTTATAGTATCTTGAATGCTTAAGTGATAACTAGTAGGCCTTTTTTTTTTTTAAAAGACTTTTTAATAAGAATTACTATATGTTTGCTTTATATATTGCTTTGGGATGATAATGTCCATCAACAAATTGATATCCAGTTCCATCCATATGGACATGTAGATCTTCTTACTCTGTACCAGAATATCTGTGGAAAGTAAGTAGAATAAATTCAAGACCCAAAGTTTTACTCTCTAGGCTCTGGTTTGGCTAAGTCATATAATTTTCGGAGAATACCATATGTACCAAAAGTAACCTGTCCAGTAAACTCCTCTATTTACAATTCAATTAAACCACGTAATTGATCTATACAGGGAAAACTGATAGAATTACCTCTGCTGTGCAGGAAAATAATAAAGAAGACGGCCTTTGTGACACCGGGAGCGAAGAAGTATTTGTTCAAGGCCCTCATTCTCTTTCATTTTCATTCCTTTAGATACTGCTCAAGTGCTCATAAAAAAATATTGTAAGGGTCTTATTCAGCCACATATACATAAATAATTCTAGACGGTGAAAAAGTTGAAAGTATTTACTTTTAAGGAATGAAGCATGCATCAACAATATAGTTAGTTGCGACTCATGAATCCTCATTCTAAATCCAGTGAGGAACATCTCCCAAAACTAAGAAAATTATTTTTCTACTTCCAAGAAATCCTTTGAATACTTCTACAGAATGATAAGTATTTTTCAGGGCAAAAAGACTTGTACCCATAGTCAGCTGTTAGTCTAACATATCTAAAATAGAGCCTAGAAATCACAATAATCATTTCCAATGTATGTAAAAGCACAGTGTCATGCCTAGGGAATTTACCATATTGGTCGCAGTGATATGCCAACATCAACCCAACATCTACAATCAGCTTTCCAAGGGATTTGAAAGCTAGACACCAACAATTAACCTTCAGTAAATGTAGAAAACAATTGAAAAGTGAATTTGAAAAATAAATAAATGAATAAAAAATCCATCATAGATGAAAACTGTGAAAGGAACACAAGAAGATGAGAGCGGAAGACAAGTGTAGCACCAAGAATTAACTCCCACTTATAGCTTCACTTCCAAAAAAATTGGCAGAGACTCATACCAAAAGATTAGATTACTCTGAAAATATGCTCATATAAAGGAAAAATAATGAAAACCAATATCTGCTTCAAAAATCAGCTGAAACTACTGTCAGTTTAAAACAACTATTCCGATATAGAATAGAAGTTGACAATGTTGAAAAAGTGTAGACTGCATACAAAGAAGTTACTTCCCTGCAGTACACACAAAGACACAAAAATAGAGTAGCATAAATTTGTATAACTGTTTAAATACAAGCTCTCAGATCATGAATCCAAGAAATCACATAACTATGATAAACAAACCTCTCAAGAGACAATTTCCAGCAAGCAGAATAAGTCTCTCTTAAAAGCCAATAAAGGAATATAGTAATATTTTGTGAGCATACCCACTTCAAGTTCTGGCAGTGCACTATGAGGCCATATATTCGAACCACAATATGATGGATACCTAAAAGACAGAGAACGGGAAATAAATAAAGCAACTAACTACATCCAGATTTTGCATATCTAATCTAAATACGCGCAAATGAACATAAGATGTACATAACACATATCTTTCAAAAGTAAAAAAATCATCCCACCAAATATATTATAGTCTTCCAAAGAATGTCATATGAAGATAGATATAACACAAATTTTTGTTATCCACTTTATCTGTGAAAGTCAAACCAAGCTTTTTGACAAAAAAAAGCTTTATGATAAAAGCTTGACAAAATTGGCCAAAACGTGTTGAAAGTTGGCACCAAAGCTTGGAAATTTTAATAAACACGTAGCTGCAGAATAAATTCATTTAATTGTTGTTAAGATTTCATGCAAGTGCTGATTAACGTTGAATTTCCCCGTTTTACAAATTTTTTTTTGGTTGAACTAGTCTTGCTTTTCTTCAATTTCAAACTTGCTGAATTTTTCTTTCTCTTTAACAATTTTTTTTTTTTTCGTTTTTTAGCTTTGTCAACAAAAGTTTTCCGGCAGATTACCAACGGCGATAATAGCATCCAACTCATCCCCCCTATTATAAACCCAGACTATCTCACCATCAATGATTCTCTCAGTTCTCTTTGTATTTGATTCGAATTTCCAAGTCAATTGCGAAATCACCTAATAAAATCACCGTCAATATCTTTTATGGATCTTTTTTAATAACACATCACCACCCTCGATAATCTTTCTCACATAATGATATTTCACATCTATGTGTTTTGTCCGAACGTGATATGTTTGATTCTTCACAAGGAATATTGCACTTTGATTATCACAGAAGATTGCAATGTTCTCCTGGATTACTTCTAAATCTCCTAACAAGCCTTTCAACCAGATAGTTTTCTTTACAGGTTCAGTTGCTGCCATATACTCTGCTTCCGTAGTGGACAAAGCAATTGTCGATTGTAGGATTGACCTCCAGCTAACCGGACCTCCACCCAATGTAAATTCGTAGCCCGTTATCGATCTTTGTTTATCTACGTCTCTAACAAAATTAAAATCACAATACCCAACACATTGTTGACCACAATCTTTTTTTAACAATAACCCAACATCAACTGTCCCATACAGATATCGAAGAATCTATTTCACCGCAAGCCAATAGCTTTTACCCAGATTATGCATATATCAACTAAACCAGTATGTACTCCTCTGACTCCTCACTTCAAATTAAACTCTTCTTCATGTCCTTCTTCTCAAGAGGAATACAACTACATGACTCGTGTTCCATATGCTAGTGCTGTGGGCAGTCTTATTTATGCTATGGTGTGCACAAATATTGTACTCTACTTATTGTTAGTTTAATAATAATAATCTCTTGCTCCAGTGGACGTAGGCACTTTGCCGAACCACGTAAAATTCCGTATCCTTTATTTTTCTGTGATTATTTGGTGCACTTGATTCCGCATTCCGCGCACAACATTATCCACACACTAACAATCAATTTTGCCAGCCATAAAATCTCCAGGAACAAGGGAAAGACAGTCAACACTACAAGCACTCGAAATGCTTTTAATATCTTTTACCTTTGGATCAAATAGGTCTCTGTTGTCGGCACATCTAACAATGGATTTGCATAGAAGGAGCCCTTCAACATATCTGCACAAGATTAGAATTAAAGAGGTTAAGACGCTACTTGTGGGCATAAACTAACATCATGACAGATATAAAAAATAATCATAGTAAGGCATAGAACACCAACACTTCCTAATAATATGTATCAACATGAACCACATCCAAAGGTAAACAAAGACGATGTGTCATTATAACTGCAATCACGCCTAGCTGCCAATGTTCAATCCATTTTATGTTTCAAAATTCCTCAAAACTTCAAATGACCCTATCATTCCATGTCCAAACCTAGGAACTCCACTCTATTCAATCATTTACATAAATATGATGGGAACATGAATCCTGAAAAATATACAGACTGCTCATATTATGCTGTATTTTACTGATTGCAATAATCATGCATCACAACAGGTGAAATATCTCAAGATTGCAATCAGCTTGGCCTGTGTTAGAACAAGATGACCAAACTCAAGAACCTGCATTCAAAAATTTCCATTAGAAATAATAGGGTCTTTTTTCTAACATGAAACCATACCACGCTTCCCGGATTCAAGCTTCTCTTTACCATGACTCCATCCAAAGTTGTACCTACAAACAGAGAGTGAACAGAAGAAACAAAGAGTTAAAGCACCTCATATACCGTGAGATTATGAACTTGGAAATATATTTCAATTCCAATGCAAGAATATCCTGCCTTCCACAAACAAAATCACCAGAAAAAAGGTTCTAGTTATTGATGATAAACACAGCACTTCCATGGGCAGCAGGCCATGCTAAGTATTGCTGTTAACAGCTTTAGGTAGGATTTAAGGAAAATATACTGTTTACTTTTTTCATCAAATAGAAAATACGGGACATGAGCAAAATAAATAAAATGAGGAAAGAGATACTTGGGTAAGACCATGCTAATCATCTATGCCATCAAAAGACCTAATGATCACAGAGGACAAATAGCTAAACTCCATCACCGGAGTTAAGTAGCATATGATGCACTCATGAGGACATAACCATGTGAAGACAACATTATTCTACTGGTATGGCTATCAAGGTTAGTGAGTAGAACTCTGAATGGCATTATCATATGTGTCAGGACCTTCTGGAATCAATGAAGAGTTCAACTGACATAATACCTTTCGAGTAAGAAATGAAATCGTTAAGTACTGATAAGGTGAAAGTTTATCTTTTCAAAACAAGACTAAGGAACCCAATCTGTATAAAGGGGATATAGGTATAATAAGATCCTTCCCACATAAGCCTAGAGCTATCCAGAGCAATTTAACAAACCTCTATGCTAAGTGGAGGCCAAATACACATCCAAAGCAACCAAAATAAGCCATCAAAGGGAATAAAGTACATAAAAGAAGATGAACAGTGAAATCAAACAACAATACAGGAGTTAATGGAAAGTAGAATCAGACCTACTGTGATGATCTTCAAGATCCTTTTTCACATCTGCAGGAAGGTTAGCTAATCTGATAAAACAGAATCTCGTGAACAACTTATGTAAGAGTTACTTGTCCTAAATAATATCTACCTGCAAGCTCAACCTGAGCACTAAATATCTAGTTTGAATCTTATACCTAGGTGCAAGATGCAGGAGATTTTGACGCAGTGAAGAAAATCCAGGAACCTAAAACGAAAACGGGTCAACTTCAAACAGGTAATACAAGCATATCGAAAGCAAAATGACTGACTAATTGCTGAGCAAAGACACTAGTTGTCCAAATTTCAAATGTAAAGACACATACGAAATACATAAATATAGAGGGGGGAAAACAAGAGTTTCAAAAATGGGAATGGGACTTCATCAAACTTGCTGCTTCATTTTGTGTCACACATTGCCACAGTTTTCATCATATTCAAAAGTTCTACTCGTTATACCATACTTGGCAATGAAACTATACAAAGCCAACGGGCATCTCAGTTCCAATTATGTACTTAAAGTTCACATGTCCACAAAAACTTGGGCATTGTGGATGGTTGTTCGCCAATCATAGCTTTTGAAGGTGGGTAAAGACAAATCGGTAAGAGTAATCTGAATTTTTCATCAAACAGCTGTAGGTTAAAATCAACTTAGCTTTCAAAAGTCGAAACAAAATTGAAATGTTTACAAGACACTAAAGCAACTTTGCTTTGAAAGCACAACTGCTAAACGACAATACCAAATGGAGCCTTAAATGACCTATTAATCTTCCAACATTCCTTTACAAGTTAACACAGAGTGACAGTAATTCTCAGGATATATCAAATTCAGATACCCCTATAATGATATCTCCTAAAATTTCAGTATCACTTATTTGTCAGCCAAACAGAACATCGAAAGACTAAAATATGATCAAGCACATACATATGTGCAAGTGCAACAAAATGGACCTATATATATATAGAAAATTTTATTGCAAAATTTATTTCATACGTCTGTAACAGATAGAATTCCGAGACCGTTGGGTCCAAACCCTTGTTCAATCTTCATAGACAAGTCAGCATTCTTGTCCTGTTTCAATCAATTCAAACAACAGCCAATAACTTTCAAACACGTGTGTTTCACACTAGCATACGCAGCGAGTCTTTGAGAACTAACGTCCGAAGGTGAGCAAGGGACACAGAGACTTTACCTTGAGCTCCGAGTACGAAACTGTGACGGTTCTGAGAGTGGGGGACACGGCTGCGGACGAGCAAGTCATCTTCTGACACGTAATCCAGTGGGAAGCACTGCGATTGGAGGGCGGGTTAAGGATGAATTGAGTACCGAAATGAGTTTTATAGACAAGCGACCCCGAGAGAATCGGATTCATGCGCGAAGTGAATATGATGGTCAATTCAAATGAGAAGGGAAAAAAAAAAACGGAAACCCAGAAGCAAAAGGAATAAAATAGCAAGCGGTGTGGTTTCGGCTCTTCGCGTTTGTCCTTTAAATTGATTATCGGCCGGCCCAAACCTTTTACGTGAGTTGCGTGAGTCGTTCCTATTTGCCGTCGTTCCCGCTAAACATTACAAATTTATAATTCCCCGCAATTAAAAATAAAAAACAAAATCACAAAAAGACAAGAAAAAAGTGATTTATACAGTTTAAAGTTATTATTTTAATATAAAAATTATCATTTAATTCCCTAACTTTTCTTCTTTTAGTGTAATACCAAAAAATAAATAAATAAATTTCGGATTATCCTTGATTATCTTTTAAGTTATCTTTTATTATATTGGGTCTAGCTACGTTGCCTTTGGGGTTTGATGCCCCATTTTTTGTCTTTTTCAAATTCACCATTGGATGCAACGCAAGACTTTCATAATGGCTTAGATGTGTTTTTAGGTTATTAACATTAAAGACCCCTCTTGTTCATGCAAAATAAGAAAAATCAAAAGTTTTATAATTATAACATAAATATATATATATATATATATTTTACACTATTGAACTAGATTTCTAATTAAATGACTTATTCTTACATGTATTAATATTTATTTAAATTAATAAATTTACTTATTAATTAACAAATTAATTGGTTTGTTATCTGATTAAACCATATATTATTTACGAACCATAATTAATGATAAATATAAATATAATTTTTTTTTAATTTAACATAACGGCAACCAATTTCCTCTCACCCATGTGACCAAGGTTCAAACCCCATAATCTTTTTTATTCCAACACAAGAGATTTTACTATCTCAAGTAAATGTAATGTACAAAATATGACAATAAATTTAATTTGATATTCTATGTAGTTAATTTTTTTTTGGTAACATAAGATTTATTTAACATATTATCAATTATTTAATTATGTAGTAAAAATATGTTAATATACTAATAATAATAAAGTGTTAGTTTATGAATTTGTAAAATAATTTTACAAAGAGTTTATGATAAAGTGTTAATTTACTAATATGTTAATTTACTAATAATAATAAAGTGTTAGTTTATGAATTTGTAAAATAATTTTACAAAGAGTTTATGATAAAGTGTTAATTTACTAATATGTTAATTTACTAATAATAATAAAGTGTTAGTTTATGAATTTGTAAAATAATTTTACAAAGAGTTTATGATAAAGTTTAATTTACTAATATGTTAATTTACTAATAATAATAAAGTGTTAGTTTATGAATTTGTAAAATAATTTTACAAAGAGTTTATGATAAAGTTTAATTTACTAATATGTTAATTTACTAATAATAATAAAGTGTTAGTTTATGAATTTGTAAAATAATTTTACAAAGAGTTTATGATAAAGTTTAATTTACTAATATGTTAATTTACTAATAATAATAAAGTGTTATTTATGAATTTGTAAAATAATTTTACAAAGAGTTTATGAAAAAGTTTAATTTACTAATATGTTAATTTACTAATAATAATAAAGTGTTAGTTTATGAATTTGTAAAATAATTTTACAAAGAGTTTATGATAAAGTGTTAATTTACTAATATGTTAATTTACTAATAATAATAAAGTGTTAGTTTATGAATTTGTAAAATAATTTTACAAAGAGTTTATGATAAAGTTTAATTTACTAATATGTTAATTTACTAATAATAATAAAGTGTTAGTTTATGAATTTGTAAAATAATTTTACAAAGAGTTTATGATAAAGTTTAATTTACTAATATGTTAATTTACTAATAATAATAAAGTGTTAGTTTATGAATTTGTAAAATAATTTTACAAAGAGTTTATGATAAAGTGTTAATTTACTAATATGTTAATTTACTAATAATAATAAAGTGTTAGTTTATGAATTTGTAAAATAATTTTACAAAGAGTTTATGATAAAGTTTAATTTACTAATATGTTAATTTACTAATAATAATAAAGTGTTAGTTTATGAATTTGTAAAATAATTTTACAAAGAGTTTATGATAAAGTGTTAATTTACTAATATGTTAATTTACTAATAATAATAAAGTGTTAGTTTATGAATTTGTAAAATAATTTTACAAAGAGTTTATGATAAAGTTTAATTTACTAATATGTTAATTTACTAATAATAATAAAGTGTTAGTTTATGAATTTGTAAAATAATTTTACAAAGAGTTTATGATAAAGTTTAATTTACTAATATATTAATTTACTAATAATAATAAAATGTTAGTTTATGAATTTGTAAAATAATTTTTGTTTGTTTGAACAATGAGTTTGTATTTTTAGTTGAGTTTTTGTCCTTAAATAAAAAGAATAAATTTAATTGCATACTTAAATAAATTAATATTTGTTACTCCACCCGAACAGTTTAAATGGGTATTAACACACCATATGATTGAGATGTTTTATTAACTTAACTAAAAGAAGGGTAAAAATTCTAAACAATTACTCTATTTGAAAATAATTTAAATATTTCCCTAGTTTTTTTTAATTGAAATAATTAAAATAATTTAAAAAAAAACTTTTCTTTTAATTTACTAGTGTTTGTGTGTATAAAGAGAATAAGTGCTTGAATTCTAAACAAATCATGGCTTATAGAAGCATTAATATAATTGAAAATCATTAGGTGCTGGACTAATGTGTAAAAATTTAAAAAATTTTAGTTCTTTTGTTTTTATAATCAATAACAGGACTTTATTATAATTGACCTTAAAAAAGACAAAAGAAAGGGGTACCAAACCCCGTTGCAACGTAGTTTTACCCTATTATTAAAAGCTTTAAATTATTTTACTTTTTATTTTAAAAATGAAGGGTAAAAATTGTATATGGATAAAAATTATTTTATCTTCTTAACAAAAAGTATGTCATATTTAGATTTAAAAAGTAAATAAGTGATTTAAAAATAGCCAATTTCAATATAATAATTCTTTTATTCATTATAAGAGAGAAACTTCAGCTTGATTCTTTTGTGTCTATTGTACTAATTTACGATCTTTACTACTTGAACTAATTAGTAGATTGGCAATGCGTGTCACGATATAAAAATGAAATAAATTTTTTTATGATTGAATTGATATAATTTGACTTATTAATAAGAGCAAAACTATTAATACTAAATCTCAATGACATCAAGGAAGAAAAATGATGGGATGTGATTATATGAACAGTTGAACATGTTCGTAATTCACCTGAGCTATGTAATTCATTGATATTTTATTTTTTTAATATAATATACTACAAATGTGGACACTTGAAAAGTGGAAGTGATGGTTATCTTATATTTTATTATTAAAAAAATAATTAATTCACTCAACGTTTAAATAAAGGAACAAAATTTTTTTTAATATTTAAAAAAAACAGATATCCCCAATTCGATAACAATCGTTTCGTTAAATAAATAAAAGGTTAATTCCGTAATTATATATTAATAACAAATGAATTAACCAAAAAAACCCATGAATCACACAAACTGAACACACGCATGCACACTTAACACAGACTAACAAAACACACACACACACACACCCTTAGCACAGACGAACAAAACACACACAGTGTTCTCAGATCTTGACAATCGTTGACACACACACTCACACGGTTGTCAGAAGTCGGACCTACTCGCCGGAAGGCGATGGATTCGCTCGGTATCACCAGCGCTTTCGCGACCTCGCGATGTCGGAAGATTCTTTGGGCGCTCCCGCCGGTAGTTGCTGGAACTGCTCGCGGCGGTAGCTATTGGAACTGCTCGCGATCGAGGAAGCCCGGTCGCCGCCGTGCGTCGCTCTGCTGCTCTTGTGGGTGGTCGGCTGCGTGCGTGGCTCTCTCGTCGTCGCTTGCGCTCTTGCGTGGTCGGCGCGCGTTACTCGCTGGTGCGTCGCTTGCGCTTTCTGCTGGTGCGTCTGCTTGCTGCTCTTGCTGGTGGCCGGTGCTCGTGCGTTGCTACTGCTGGTGCTTCTGCTTGCTGCTCTTGTGGGTGGCCGCTGCTCGTGCATCTTCAAGCCACGGTTCAATTCCCTTAAATTAGTTTTTTTGTCTTTAATTTTTATTTTTTATTTTTTAATTTTTTTTACTAAATCAACTTTATTTAGTTATTTCATCTAAGTTAAACATGTGTGCTCTGAGTTAATTTGATGCATATATGATGAATAGAGTTCTTAACTTGTCTGGGTTATTGGGGATTTATTGCTAAATATGTGATGCATATTTGACCACGTATGCAAATAGCATACATCCACTTCCAGATCAAAGTACATGGGCTGTTGTTGAAGGTCTAAAAATCTTACCTCCATATGTCAAAGCAAGAGTTGGTAGGCCTAAAATAGTGAGGAGAAGAGAGCCAGGGAAAGAACAAGGGAAAAGAAAGACCAAGCAGAAATGTAGCAATTGCTCCATTTTTTGGCATAATAAAAGATCATGTAAAAATGTGCCAGTTGATTCCACTCAACACTCCTCAGATAAGCTTAATTTATTTCTTTTTCTGTAGGTTGTTATATAAAAATAAAGCTTATATACTAATATTTATACTCTAATCATGCAGCAACAACCATACAAGCTATGAGAGGAAGCTCACAAGCTAGTAGCCAGAGTTGTCGTACAAATTTGCGATCTTATTATTTTTTTTTTAAATTATGGTTATTGTTGTAATGCCAATACTAATTTGATACAATATTATGATATAAAGAACTTTTATTATGTTTACTGGAGTGGTGGTTTTTATATTTATTGGATATGTTATTTAATACAATTAAGATAAGATTTTTGTAATTATTATTGTAATCAATTTTTTTTATTTTGTTGATTGTACAGGTTTTAATAATTGGCATGTAGAAAATTATTATTCTTATGGCATTAATAATTCAGTTTATTTATTTTTATTCTTGACTAATAGATTAAATTTATTTGGTTTAAAAAGATAATTTAATAAAAATTTAAATAAAAGAATTGAATAATGAAGATATATTTGTAAGTTTATTAATAATGTAGGAGTAAATTAAATAATTAATAATTATTTTTTATATATTAAAAGAATATAATAATAATTGTATATTAAAATTAAAATTTTTGTTAAATTTAATAATTTTTATTAACGGATTGGGATATATGTCTTTTTTTTAAATATTAAAATTTTTTTATCTCTTTACCTAAATGTTGATCTAAATGTTGGGGTGAGTTAGTCTTTTATCTCTTTATTATTTCAACGTGTAGTTTTCAATAATTTATTTGAATTGAAAAGTAATTTTATTTCGAAACGGTTTTCAGTTTTGTTCTAAATTCACACCCCTCTCTCTTTCTGCTCTCCCTCTCTGTTGCTGAACTCTCAATGGCGTGCAACGTTCAGCACCTCACCCAAACAATCCGACTCTCTTTCCCATCTCTTCACAATTTCAAAGCTTCTGATGCTTTTACGAATAAGAGTTTAACTACCACATTTCCAGTACGTTTCTCTTTTCACAGCTCAGCAAAATTAACTACTTCTATTCGCTCTTTACCAGTCGCTACCGCTAGCATTAGCTACAGAAGCAGCTGTACCTTCACTTGGGACGACGTTGTTCGAGTTTCTCACCCAGAATATTCCCCCGACGATTCTTCCGATCTTCATGGCTACTTCGAGAAAATCAAAATCTGCAATCGTGGCTCAGTTATTATTTCAAATTTCTCATCAAACAAATAAATTTTGCAACCTTTATTTTGCTGCACTTAATTCATTTTCTTATCTTTTAATTATTATTATTATTATTTTTTAAGGAAATGCAATCCGAGTTTTTTCCTTTTATCATCGAGGACCAAGTTGTTGGTTACACACATAATCGGTACAATTTCTCTATCCTCATAATAGAAAATAGATTGTGTCTATGTATTCCTGTTAGGGATTTTAATTCTGAGCAATTCTTTTTTTTCTTTTTTGATTCATTTTTGAATCTGAGCAGTTTCGCTAGCCACCTAAGGAAATACGACGACGTATTCATATACTCTGAGAACAACGGAGGTCGATTTGGCAGTCACGTGAAGTTAAATTCAAAGCTGAAAACAGCCGATGAGAGGACGAGAGTTGTTGGAGAAGTAATTAAATGCTTGGGCGAAGAAGAATTGATTCCAGGTATACGAAATGAGGTACTGCTAGCTTTACTTTTGATCCTTATGTAGGAACTGAATCGATTCTCTTTCACTTTTGAATATATGCTTCGTGCTTGTGACTATGTCCATATGATGTGTAATTTGTAATTGATAATTGATTTTTTTGAGATTGATTCATTTTGGATTTCATTGGTTTATAATCAGCTCTATCCTGTAACATCAACCTTTGGTTCTCCGATCTTTTTCTCGCTGGAACGTGCTGCTGCTCCTTACTTTGGAATAAAGGTGAGTTCATGACTTTTGCTTTGCATCAAGGATACTTGTGCATAAAGTTAGAGATACAATAAGTTAGTGATCATGAGATGTTTATTGCAGATATGATCACATGAAACAGTTTTTTTATAAAGTGTCTATGTTTGGATCTAGTCACCGTTGAACTTTTGTCTATTTTATTACTTTACATATTACTTTGCTTTCTGGTAATAGACTGAATGATAATTTACTGGGCTATATTGCTGTTCCTTTCTTCCTGAATTTGAAAATAGGCTTATGGAGTTCACATGAATGGTTATGTTGAAAAAGACGGGCAAAAATTTCTATGGATTGGAAAACGAAGTCAAGTCAAACCTACTTATCCAGGAATGCTTGATCATCTAGTTGCTGGAGGATTGGTATGTAATAATAACCTTTCATTGCTTTTCTTTGGTTTATAGTATTGGATTCTTCTTTTGAATTGTATTGAGTTTACTTTTGTTTCAAAAAACACTAAAGTCGTCAGCTGATTCTCCTAAGTCCTTTTTGTGATCGGAAAAAAGTTCCAAACATGTATTGCATGAGTAGGGTACAGCTGGATCCTCATATACTTGAAATTCACTGATGACCTTCATTTGAAATTGGAATAGGTTGCTTACTAAGAAATAGATTAATAAGGTTTTTCTTCGGGAGAGGACTTCAATATGACTGCAATTGATTATTGTAACTAGATTGACTTCTGAAGTGCTACTAAGGCTTAAGAATCAATTAGTCCTTAGAAATTCTCAAAATAGTAGGAAGAAGGCACAACATTATCCAATGGCTGTTTGTCATTCTGATGTAGCATAAAAGAATAAGAGGGAAGAGGCAAAAGCTCATTCTGAAAAATGCCATTTCTATGGTGCCATTTATAAAACATGCAAGCAAAAATGTAGGGGGGCAAGAGAAACTTGGCGGACAATTGTTTCTCTGTTATTTTTCGGTTGGACTGATTTATCTCGTTACTAGCTATATATGTTTTAAAGTTTAAATTGAGTGGCTTGGGCAGCTGGCAAATATTTGTCCATGTTAGTCTGTAATGAGAAAATGATCTTGAAAAGCCTTTAGTGAACCATGGAAACTTGAGCTCAGAACAAATATCACGTGGGCAACAAACCCTGTGCAATTGGAAAACATTAGGTGTTCTTCCTTGTTGCAATACTTGGAGATTCCAGTTCCGTTACTGCAATTGGAGAAAGAACTTATAATAATGAAAACTATGGATTCATTTCATTTAAAAATGTGTTCTCTAATCTTTATGCTCAATTCTCTGAACCAACTCTTCATCTATATACTTGTGATGGTGATTGCAGCCCCATGGTATTGCTTGTGGGGAGAATATTATCAAGGAATGTGAAGAGGAAGCGGGAATACCTAGATCCATATCCAATAGGTAAGCTGTCCCCATGCCACATTGATTCTAAATTTGAGTACTAATTGTATTTAACTATATTATATTGGCTAAAAATATGAGCGTCGCTAAAGTTCCACTCCACATGTCAACATTCTGATTAAACCATGCTTCTTTTGTGGATGGTTGTACTAATGGGTCCAGATATACATATTTCGCAGAGCTAGACCAGTGGGAGCTGTTTC
Organism: Citropsis articulata; assembly: GCA_030449925.1. Lineage (NCBI taxonomy): Eukaryota > Viridiplantae > Streptophyta > Magnoliopsida > Sapindales > Rutaceae > Citropsis > Citropsis articulata. The sequence goes on along the minus strand of JASUUH010000121.1, from coordinate 18,102,601 downwards.
CTATATGGACATTAATGGGTTTAGTTACAAAAGAGATGTTCTATTTTGTTACGATTTGAAGCTACCTGAAGATTTTGTTCCTAAGAATCAAGGTAATGTATTAAAGCTTGATCACATTGACGCCCATTTTCTTCCTTAGTGAGAATAAGGTATAAAAGCAATGCTTCTTGATCTGCAAACTAGTATTAGCATTCCTACTATTAAATATTTGTACATGTCAATCTATAACATACAGGTGCTGCAGTTTTAGAAGAGAATTATATCTATTCATTGTAATAGCTTTACTAAACATGTTGCAGACGGAGAGGTAGAAAGCTTCCAGTTGATCCCTGTGGCACATGTTGCAAATGTCATACGGAGGACAGAGTTCTTCAAGCCAAATTGTTCCCTAGTCATCATTGATTTTTTGTTTCGACATGGGTATTAGCACTTTTCTTGATTGCTTCTTGTATCTCTCTCAGTTTGAGACTTTCGGTAATCAGTTAAAAAGATTAAAATAAATAAATAAATAAAACTAGCATATGTGATAGCCATATGAAAAATAAATAAATAAATAGAAAGCATAATCAGTTCTTTCTTTCTTTTTTATTAACTGTCAATATGTGGCAATGGTTGCTGCTTTTCTCATGATAGTGGACTTCTGCCCTGTAGAAATGATAAAAGCAATGGTGTGTAATTGTAATGAACCTTCAATGTTTGCTCTCCACTACTGATATTCCCATGTGCTTCTCTTTAGTTTTAGAAACCTTTTGGATGTCTTTGGGTTTTCTTTTTCATGATTTCATACATTTATCATTTATGCTGATTAAAATTGTTACATATTAGGCTTGGCAAATTGCTCCAGGATTTTTTTTCTGACACTCAAATGCACTTCCAACAATTTCAATGAATCTTGAGATATGTCTTTGATTTTTCTTGTAATGTCCATACATTGATGCTGGTTGATATTAGATAGATTTGAAGGGATTCATGCTCAAAGGCCTTGTTGTAGTTCCTGCTTTAATATTATGAAAAACTCAGCTGTAGCATAACAATCCATCCCACTTTGATTCTAATCTTTTTACCAAAATGCTGCAACTTGCAGGTACATTTGTCCGGAATATTTTAGATACCTGGATCTACTACAGAGTTTGAGAAGTGGAGACTGCTCCTAATTATTCATCTTCGTGCCTATCTTCTTTTTCTATATATTTTGAGATACCTGGATCTACTACAGAGTTTGAGAAGTGGAGACTGCTCCTAATTATTCGTCTTCGTGCCTATCTTCTTTTTCTATATATTTTTTTAATCCTCCAAATAAATTGGATTGTCTGAATGACGACTGGTGTTAATTAAAAGCTTTGTTTTCCTGTCGCAATACAGGTTCGTGCGCAAAAATTGAGATATGGTGAAATCACATTTTTTAAAATGAGACTTCTGAATGAAACTAAACATATAATATGCAATATAGGGTTAACAACACTAAGGGCAGGCCGGCCCCGCCCAGCGCATTTGCCGGACCTGTAGCTATTGAGAGAAACGAAAATCGGTTATCAAGAACAAAAGGCGACGCAATTAACTGGTGATATTTTACTTTTACCCAATATTCTTCTGCACTTCAAAACGCATAGAGAAAGAATTAGACGAAAACAGTAAGATGTCTTCACTGTGCCAAATAGAAAAGCATATGTCTAAATTCTAATGCATAATTATTATATTTCTTGAAGATGTCACTTTTTTTTCAGTGATAGATATCTAGGATCCACTTGCTTAAGATGTAAATATTGATCGATAGATATCTATGTTCCAGGAGCGTAACTAGGACGGCCGTGTATTAAAGCCTCACACTTTCAATTCTTCAACTCCTGTGCCCAGTGGTTCAAATAAAGCTTCAACTTCACTTTGGTTGACTTCCTCCAAGCTTGCTGGGTTCCACTTAGGATTCTGCCAAAAACATGATAATCCGCTCAGAAAACTACATGCGCAGTACCATTATGGGCCTCAATAAGTTTATCCGCTGCTATGCATTACCATTACAGGCCTCCATAAATTTATGGGCTACTATGTGTTTATGTAATTTAGTCAACACCTATTTCATGATATTTGGAACTTGTTAAGCTTTGGAACGGGAGAAGCATTCTATAAAGGGAAAGATTATTTGCACCATTAACTAGTATCCTCCTAATTTCATCGATGGAAAGGGATGCAGAATCAGCTTAAAATATTTATTCAAGTTTTAATTGACGAAAGAGAACCTGATCCTTGTCCACCAAGACTGCTCGAACACCTTCAGCAAAATCACTTCGCAAAGAAGATCTTAAGGCAACTCGATATTCATATTTCATTACCCCACTTAGCTGAATGGGAACCAAGTGCAGAAGGAAATACATGTTACTTTTGACTGTTTCACCTTTATAGGAGGAAATCACGAAGTAGTAAAAACCAAAAAGATGAAAAGTAGAATTCCCACTTACCTTTGATAATTCATTGTCAGTTTTTCCATGTGCTGATGCAACTTTAGAGAAGTACATTTGTGTTAAGCAAAGAGAAAATGGAGCACCTTTCTCCATTCCTTGAAGGGCCTCATCAGCCCATTGTGCCACTGAAGGAAGACAAATGGAATCAGAACCATGGTGAACATCAGTACAAACCTAACCAACCCAGTATAATCAATGCCACTCTAACATCGACCAAAAAATTTCTGAGAGGACACCAATGTCACATATTACGTCGTTCTCATTTCCATAGATAAAACGGCTAAATAGCTTACCTGAAGTCTCAGTACTTGATTGATGTTTCTTTAGCTCTTCAATTATCTGCCTAACTGGCTTTTCTGAACTGAAGCATGAAGTAATTTGAGGTAAAAGAAGCTTCAGTTGGGCTTCACCCTCAGGGTCACTGCTATATTTTGCCAAAACTGCTAAAATATCCTGATGCGGATCCTCGGAACTGTTAACACCAATAATCAGTTTGACCTTTTAGTGGCAGACGGAAATCTAAAAATTGCAGCAATACGCAGATGTTTTGATAAAAAAAACATGAATATATCCCAGATCCAGAAAGTAAATACATTACAAAATTCACTTTGATAGAACAATTTAGCTTTATACAATAGAGAAACAATGTTCTAGACCTACCATGAGAACACTTAGCAAGGGCAATACAAAACTAAAAACTTCAGAGTAATGGATCTCTTATTATCTCACCATTGCTAAAATAAAGGATATCAATAACTGGAATTTGTTTTAATTTAAGCAATCCAAGCAGTGAATGTGGATTCATTTCCATTGAAACAAAAGATGGAATATAAGATAGAAAGATAATTGAAGACATACAAAGTAACCGCCAAAAGGGCCTCCTTCAGTGAACCTAAATTCCCCGATGGCACATAATGCGTTCCAAGTCCAGCAAAGAGTGCATCAGAAGGTGTGGAAATTCTCTTTCCCGTCATACCAAGATAAGCACCTGCAATATTTTAGGATTTCAAGTGACTGAACATTCAACAACAGAGCATCAACTAGAGTCACTAGACAATCAGTTTACTGGAAGAAAGACAAGATAGAGAAATCCAGCATGAACGGAAAGGTCCAAATAAATCCACAAAGGCCAAGGTCTCACCCAAAGAAGCCAAAATCCCACCCCATTTTTTAGAGCAATTTTTTAAAAAAGGGGGAAAAGCTAATTAAAACAACTCGCTCACTAGCTAGATATTGTCCACTTCAGGCCTCACGCACTTGTCCTTCACCCTCATATTTTTGTTCCTGGTATGGGTCCAATCCCACCCGAAAGACCGCTTTCTAATCTAGGGAAGGTCAGTCCTTCTAAGCTCATTACTCAGATCCTTCCCAAGAATGTGGGATGAAACAGTTTTGTCAAATAAATAATTAAGGCAACAAACATAGAAGTTTGAAATATTTAGATGTCATGGTCAGATAACAGGTTGGAAGGTAGGAATACATTTAACGTGATCAACATTGATTCTCACACGCAGAAAGAATTAGGGGGTTCAAGGAAATTAGAATAGAGTAAATATCTGTGTTAGTCCCCAACCCCAAAAAAAAAAGACAATTTACGACTAATAGAGAAAAAAAAAATCACATTGTTAGGAGATAGAAATCTTAGTGAAGAAAGATTCAAAAGTAGCTTGCCTATGATCCCACATCCAATCTAAATGACTAAGAAACCGTACAATACAAGCAAATTCAATACCAGGCAACAAAAGAAATCAACATGTGCCGTTCAGATAAGAAAAACCGTACCAACAGATCCTCCTCCTGGACCTTTTGCTGCTATGTATGAAAATCCAACATCTGGGAACAAGCCAATTCCATTTTCTGGCATGGCTAGAAGAGTTTTCTGAGAAGTATTTATTGACCAAAAAAAAAAAAGAGCCATGAAAAACTAGTACAGCTTTTAAAACATGAAATTAACACCACTGTTGACACGTCAACACCATTCATACCTCCGTTACAATTCTGTAGCGACCATGACCAGATAGGCCGATTCCAAAACCCATTGTTACACCATCCATTAAGCTTATGTATGGTTTCTTGTACTCAGAAATTTTGCATATTAGAGAATACTCTGCAGTGAACACCTGAGAGAAAATGCACCACAATGAGCATATTAAGTTAATTTAATGGAACATATTAAAAAAAGGCGGTTAGCATAACATAACAAACTAATTAAGGTGACAGAATAGCGTGCAAGCACAAACCTAAAAAGTCAATTTATGCAAAACCACACACAATGTAAAATGAAACTTGATAAACAATGAGATTGAATCCACGTAATATGAACAAAATGCATGCATCAAAAATATAAGTCTACTAAACTGGTAGACACAAACTGCCTGAAACAGGTGAATGATCCAAATATAACATTTATGCATACGCATGTCAAATTTCAAACACTAAATCTCATTTAAGAAGAAAAAAATACATTAATTCAATGTAAAACTTTAAATCAACAAAAAACATAAAAACACATTTTGATCCCCTCCAAATTCTATGGATAAAAACCCAATATTCATCCAAGAGCCTAGAAGCATGTTACACCAATCTTATGTTATACATAAATGAAAAAAAGCATTTTTTTTTTCAGCTGCTCAAAATTCGAATACAATTATGTCAGGTATCATCAAATAAATATCTCTTAAAAGAATTTCCATGTCTTATTTTAGGAATACACCTAGGGATAGGACATTAAGAGCTGAAAATGACTGATTGCAACTGTAAGTGGTTCACGGGAGATTGATTGCAGATAACATTGTTATTTGGAAAAGACGAGATATTGGAATCGAAGCAAATATGATAGGAAAAATAGTTATTTTGAACTTGACCATATTTTTAACAAAGCAAAAATGTGTTAATGGTTTGATGATTTATGGTTAGGACACTAGAAGACCTCAATCATTTCTGACAGTTGATTTTGGGTTGTGGACTGGTTCAAGGGAGATTGACCACAGATAACAGCGTTATTTGGAAAAGACGAGATATCGGAATCGAAGCAAATATGATAGGAAAAATAGTTATTTTGAACTTGACCATATTTTTAACAAAGCAAAAATGTGTTAATGGTTTGATGATTTATAGTTAGAAAGACGCTAGAAGACCTCAATCATTTCTGACAGTTGATTTTGGGTTGTGATCTCCTTCACATCACCACCTGCAGATAAACTAAGATCTAGGTTATGAACTAGACAGGTATTGAATGTGTCAAGTTATAACAGTAGCATAATAAAAAGAACAGGAAAGCAACATTAAAAAAGAATGAAAGGAAAAAAAAAATGGTGAGCAACAGTTCATTTAAACAACTGTATCTAGCAAGCAAGGGATATTCATAACAAAAGACATGCATCATAAGGGACCTTTGGTACAAGAGGTGTGTTCCTATCTTTTTGAATTTCAGCAACAACCCCCTTGATGTCCATTCCTGCATTTGCCATTAATGGTTACCTTCAAAACTTGCCGTAGCTCTGAATAGCAGATAGCCCAGAAAAACGTATATGTACACATGTGGGCCAATTCACATGCATTCGTAGAATATCATCAAGCTAAATGAAGCTTACAAAAGTCCTTTAATAGAAATGATTAAATAAATGACTGAAAGAAGCTGTCAAAAAGGAAACTTATTTTTGTTAATTACCAGCACAGAAGGCACGGGCTGCACTGCCCTCAATGAGCACACACTTTACCCTTGGATCTGATTCCCATTCGTCAAGAAAACTTTTGTATTTTATGTCCATGTCTGCATCACCAAAAGCCTACAAGTTAGAGTAAACAACTGAGAAAAGCATCAAAGAATACAAGCTAATAGTACATAATTAAACAAAAAAGAGTTACGAAGTAATAACAGTTCTGGCTAATAAACAACAACTGCCTTTAATAAATTAGCATACAGTCTGAAATATTTCTGAAATCCAAAAGACCTTGTCCTTCTCGCAAGAAGCTTTAATTTTCTACAGAAGATTTTGCATAAATATCATAAAGTTGTTCAAAACCTCACATCAAAAATTGGTCTCATCCAAAGTCCAACTCAAATAATAAAAAAAGTTAGGAAATTCAACCAAAACTCTTCAACTGAAAATTACCAGCCCTACTAAAAAGTAACAAAAATACTGTCAGTCTTATCATTCTTCTAATGATCTACGTTATTCACACTTTTCATTTCAGAACCGAATGACCAGTATTACCCAAGGAGCAAAAGAGGGAGGGGGGAAGACTCTCACTCCAGTTAACACTTGCATTTGAATAAATCACCGGTTGAAAAAACGAATCATATTTCATTTTTGGGAACGCATCATTCTTTTCACCCGGTAAATAAGAACCAGCACCAGTCAGCATAGTAGAGTAGCAACAGAAAGTTAAAAAAGAAAATTAAAAAAAAAATCTCACCACACTTAACACATGCATTGGAATAAATCATTGGTTGAAAAAATGAATCATACTTTCATTTTTGGAAACACATCATTCATTTCACTCAATAAATACGAACTGGCACCAGTCAACATAGTAGACTTAAACTTTTTTCCTGCGGCACTTTTAAGAATCAATTCATTCTTGAAATTATTCATTTATTTTACTCAGTAAATATATTATCAAGTAACAAATACATATAGTATATCACACAATTTTTCACTAGTCACATTTGTAGTCAAGTTTAAATTCTGGTGTTAAAAAGCTAGAATTTTGCCACATGGAAAAATCTCTCTTATTTTCTGTTCAACATTCTTCAGCATGTACCTTAATTATGCACTAATGGAAATTATTAATTTAGCCTATTATTCTAAGTCGGACCTAAAAAAGTTATCTTATAGAGCATTAATTTATATAGGTTATATTGTACAGATAAACAAATAATACTCTAATTTCAAAAAATTTTAAAAGCTTAAGTTAAAGTTACTGCAGAGTGTTGATCGACCTTAACATACTAAGAAAATAAGTAATTACAATTAATTACAATATTGATGATTGATTACACACGGCATGGCCAAGTAACGCACGCCATTTTACGAATCAAAAAAAAAAAAACGACAAAGTAAAAATGACCACTGAGCAATCTTATAAAAGGAAAAAAAAAAGATTGACCTAGATTCATGGCGTTGAGAGCTTTGGGACGATCGAGAGTGATGACAGCGACGCCGTTTGGGTGAACATTTCCTTTGACGAACTCTTCGGCGCCGGCTGCAGACATGGTCGCAAACGTTCTGGAATTACCAGAGGTTTGTGGATTGAAAAGAGATAATCTGATGAAATGACAAGTTGATTGGTGTCGTTGACAGCGAGTGATTGTCGTTTGGTTAAAGAGTAGAGTTGATGATTTGGTAAAGATTTGGGAAACTGAGAGTGAGAGCGAGAGTGATAAGCTTCGCATGCTAAATTTTGTGCAACTGTTACTCCCTGAGTAAATGATAATTTCGGTTGCCGTTGAGTGTTGATTGCCCGTCAGATTCTTTTTCCTGTTAAAAATCGTATAAAATCCTTATTTATTCAAGGGTGAGCGGCTATTTATTCATTATAATATTTTTAAATTCTATTACTCAATAAATTCATCAACAAAAATTTAAGATTTATCGTTTACTGAATAAAGCATCTCTATGCTAATGGTCATTTTATAATGCCGTAACTAAATTTACGGTATTGACGCAATAATAAACGTAGACCGTTAGATTTAAAAATAATTTTTATTATTAATTTTAAATAAATAAGTAATTTGTTACTTAAGGAGCAGGTAATTATTTTTTTTTGTTCAAATTTCAGATTACATTTACTAACCTTATGTGTGATTTACAAGTTTTATGTAACCTTTACAAGTTTTATGCAACATTTATAAATTTTTGTTTTGTTTACAAGTTCTTCTTGTAATTTACAACTCCAATATAAATTTACCTATTTTTCCATTAGTTTACTAGTTTTATGTGTGATTTACAAATTATTTGTTTCATTTTACAATTAATGTCAATTTACAAGTTTTATGTTATTTTTCTAATCTTATGTGTAATTTACAAGTTTTATGTAACATGTACAAATTAATGTTGATTTACATGTACAAATTAATGTTGATTTACAAGTTTTATGCGACATTTACAAGTTTTTGTTTTGTTTACACATTCTTCTTGCAATTTACAACTCCAACATTAATTTACTTATTTTTCCTTTAATTTACTAGTTTTATATGTGGTTTACAAATATTTTGTTTCATTTTACGCTTAATGTCAATTTACAAATTCTATGTCATTTTTCTTTGTTTTTGTTTTGTTTACATTTTTTTCTTGCAATTTACAACTCCAACATTAATTTACTCTATTTTCCATCAATTTACTAGTTTTATGTGTGGTTTACAAATTTATGAGTTTTATGTCATGTTTCTAGTCCTATGTATGGTTTACAATTTTTTAGTTTCATTTCATAATTAATGTGAATTTACTAGCTTTATGTCATGTTTTATTTCATATCATACTTAATGTGAATTTACGAGCTTTATGTTGTTTTGTTTAAGTTTTTGTATTTCTTCTAATTCTGAAGACCAATTTTCAACTCCAACATTAATTTACTTATTTTTCTATCAAGCTATCCTATGAGTGGATTATAGTTTTTTTTGTTTAATTTACAATTAATGTTAATTTACAACTCCAACATTAATTCGCTTCTTCGTCCAGTCCTTGCAACTGTGATAATAATGATAATAGTCAGCATAAATTTGCATTTATTGGTGTAATACAGGTGAAATGCAAGCTTCACTTACAATTGCTCTAACAATTTTCTCTCGATGTGAATGCGAACTATGACTAGGTAAAGAGTCCTGAATTTCTACAGTTTGCATTTAACAATCAACACCGCTAGATACCAATGTGAATAGCTATCATTTATAGGGACATAGATCTACATAGAAAATGCATAATTTTTAATAATTACCATTAAATGTCTTAAACAATGCCACGATTTATTATAATTTCGCATTTAATTTCTTACCTTTTCACATACTGCAAGTTCTGACATGTATTTATCTCGAATGTTATGATTTTTGACAAAGTCTTTGATACTTATTTTTTTTGCAGGTCATGTTTGACACTATTTTTTGCTGCAAAACTCATAAAATAAATACAAAAGTAGTATATTATCAACATATAGAGTCAACTGTCAATAAAAGAATTCATTGTATAACATTTACAACTTACCGAAAATATAGTGGGCAAATACCAATTATGCATTTCTAGGCTCGTTTTTGCATGTTCTTTTATATATGCTTGAAAAGTGAAAATCCATTGTTGACTCTTGTTTTTTGTTAACTAGAAAATTATATAAATAGGATGATATAAATGATAAAAATACAAAAAATTTATGTGATTCAGACTTGACCTTCGCTTGTGGGATTCAAAAGAGCAATTTTTACTATTAAATAATAATTGCAATGAGATTTTTTTTAGCTATTTGCCTATGAATTTTTGCTTGCCCATTATGCATCAAGGACTTCCTATTTATAATACATTTTTTCAATATTCTAAGTTGTTGATATCTCTTTATTTTGATTTGCTTTCACCAATTAGTTAGAATTTAATTTGGAGTCTATATTTATCTCATTCTCAAAGTTGGTCTTTGAAGCTCTGGATTTGTTTTCCTTTTTTTTATTCACCGTCACTTTATCTTGTGCGCGCATACTCTATTTTAATTAATTATTTAAGTTTTCATTCTCTATACTCCATGCTCCATGCTTTATTTAGTTTTAATTAATTATTTTACTTTCATACTCTATACTCTGTGTTTTATTCTTACTTTGCATGGCCCACTTTCACTTTCCATGCTTTTTGTTCATGCTCCATGTTCCATATTCTTTAATTAATTATTTTAATTTTTAATTTTTCATACTTTATACTCCATGCTCCACTTTTGAGCACGGTTTTGCATGCTTCACTTTTCCTTTCATGCTTCCTTTTTGTGCATGACTTTGTATACTTCACTCTTATGCATGATTTTATGTGCTTCACTCTTGTGCATGGCTCTGCATGTTTTACTTTTGTGCATGGCTTTGTATACTTTATTTTTCCTGATAACAGGTGCCTCAAGCTCCTTTCAAAACTTCAAAGAGCTATCTCCTCACCTACATATGTTGGTTGCTGCCTCTTATGTCCATAACCAAGCTAATTCTCACTTATATAAATTGATAGTTTTCTCTCACATTCAACAACCAGCTTTTTTCCATCTCTTCTCAAGTTTAGATTACCTAAATTTTTGGTGAGTTTTTGCTGTTTTTTTTTTCTTAGTCACTATATTAGTAATTTCTTTAAACTCTTGAGATTTCTCTGATTCTGAGCTCTGTGAACATTATATATAAGGGGATGAGTATTGACCTGTAGCTAACAACCACTCATTGTAAATTTTGCCCTTACTTCTTTCTTCCTTCCTCCTATTTCTACTGGATGGAGCATAGATGAAGAGGTTAATTGTATGGATGAAATATCACTCGAATCTGTTTGGATCTCTTATAGTATACCTCATTCCATTTCTCTGGAAAAGGCTGGAGAAAACGAAAAACCTAGTCATCCTCCAGGAGTTGTTACCATGCATCCTGACTTTTTTACTCATGGTGTTAGACTTCTTTTCTACCTTTTTTTTAGGTATATGCTTAGTAATTTTAAATGTGCTCCTACTCAACTGAGCTTGATTATCTGGGATGCCATGATAGACATGTAAATTCTTTGGAAACAAATAAACCTTACTGGCCCCCCCATTCCAATAATTTCAATTGCTTTACTAACTGATGGCTATTGCTAATCCTAATAGAGGCCTTCTTATTAAGGGTTGGTATTACGTGCGCATTAGCCTAAACTTCCTCCTTTGATTGTTCAAAAGAAATCTTCTAGCGGGTCTTGGAAAGACTCATGCTTTTTACTGGTGGACATTGAGAATTTGGAGAATTTAGTGACATAAACCTTAAATACTGGGTTGAAACTCATTTTTTTACCTTATGTAATTGTCTGGGTAATGCTTCAATGGCATCATTCTGCGATTTCATTAACTTTATTTCTCTTTTCTCTTTTTTTTTTTTTGGCGGCAACGTGAAACACACTTCTTCATTCTACCGTTATTTCTAATAATGAAAGAGGATTGTTGCTAAGTGTCCTCAATATTCCATCAAAATAAAGATCTTGGGCATATCTCTCCCAGTTAGGTTTTTTATCAATATTCAGTCTTATTTGCCATGCTTATCTTTTAGATCTTCCTAAAGGTGAATTTTTACTCTTTTTCTAATATTGTCAATAAAATGGCTGTGACATAGTAATGCACGTCTCCCTTCCTTTTTTCTCCCCCTAATAACATACATTTTATGTCTACTTTTCATGACTATTGTCAATAAAATGGTTAGAGGTGAGTTTTTACTCTTTTTATAGGAATGATAGTGCTCGTAAAAGAAGAAGATTGAAAAACATCCTCTTACCAGGATCAGTAGAAAGCTGAGGGATAAGCCTACTTTTTATGCCTACTTTTCATGATTATTTAACTGTTATCGGGAAAAATGAAGCATACATAGCCATGCATAAAAGTGAAAATGGCCCTCGATATGAAAAATAGGCTTATCCCTCAGTTTCCTACTGATCTTAGCAAAAGGACGCTTTTAAATCTTTTTCTTTTACGAGCATTGTCATTCCCAAAAGACATGGCTAAAAAAAGAAAAAGAAGAAGAGAGACATATGTGTTATTATGTGACATAGCCATTTTATTGTCAATATTGGAAAAAGAGCAAAAAATTACCTTTATGAGGATTTAAAAAATGAGCAGAAGAGATAAAATCAAATATTGATAAGAAACTCATATAAGAGCAATATACCCAAGATCTATATTGTAATGGAATATTGAGTACACTTAGTAGCATTTCTCTTTCATTGTCAGAGATAATGGTAGAAGGAGGAGGTGTGTTCCACCTTGTTGAAAAAGAATTTATAAAAAAAACAAGAAAAGAGAAATAAAGTTAGTGAAGTCGCAGAATAATACATTAAAGCATTACCCAGAAAATTACCTGAGATACAAAAATGAGTTTGAACCTAGCATTCGGGGTTTTTATCACTAAATTCCCTAAATTCCCAATCTCGATTGGCAAAAAACCAAGGGGTGGGCACAGTTTGATTCGGTACGGTTCGGTTCAGATCGAAATTAAATAGAACCGATTAAAATCAATTATTTTTTTAAAGGAACCAAATAAGAACCAAATAAAATAAAGAACCAAACATGAACCGAACCGATCAGTTCGGTTCGGTTTTTCAGTTTTGGGCCTATTTTTTAATTTTTAATTTTTTTAATTTTTTTAATGGAATAATTTTCATTAGAGTTTCACTATAGCAATCAATTCATCACAGCAATCAATTCATCAGTTTCATTATAAATACAATTACAACATAAAATTAAAAAAAAATTATAGACAAAAATCAACAACATTTCTTCCATCTTTATTAGTACCAGCATCAGCTTTAGGCATTTTCTAGCTCAATACTTGAAGCTATAACAAAATTTAAGATAACAATAAATAATTAATAAGCAAACTACATAAACAAGACACTAGTTTTTTATATTTAAATTTTAACAAAAAAAAACACTAACAGCTTATCGATCGAGAATAATACGCTCCTCACAACTACTTGTTCTTGTTGAGGTATCATTAGCCTAAAGAATTCTTCAAGAAATTAAAATAATTGATTCTAATATACAAAAGTTACAAGTGAGATAATAAAAAAAAACATATTAAATAACAATATTACATGTTTCAACTAATTCATAAAATTCAGCTTCCTTCTGACTTGGTTGTATTATATGCTCTTCTAACAGAGCTGAGCAAAGCCAATTTTGAGTGCAGATCAATGACTTAACTGTTTTATGAGTTGAAGAATTCCTAAAAGGATCAAGGATGCGCCCTTCTGTGCTAAATGTTGATTCAGAAGCCAAAGTTGACACTGGAATTGCCAAAACATCTTTGGTACACTGAGACAAAATCGGATACCTAGGCCCATTTAACTTCTACCAAGTCAAAATATTAAAATTGAGATTACTGGTATTCTCGCAAGTCTTTAACAAGTATTTTTTAACATCATTTTTTCATTAATGTCATCATTTGAACTTTCTTTCATCTTTCTAAACTGTGTAAAAGGATTAAATGACACATTACTACTACTGGCACCATCGTACACAACACTATTCCTCTCACCTCTATTTGGATTACTCTCACCTCCATAGCTTTAAAAAAGCTTCAACAGCAACTGTTTCATGTTAGCTCTCAATTCATCAACCTTTCTAGTTTCATACAGGCTACTAAAATGCTATGTAACGAAATCAAGTTTACATCGAGGATCAAGCACATTTGCCACAATCAATAACATGTTAACCTTGTCAAAATAAATGGCCCCAATATTTGACAAACTTTTCCTCCATTTTGTAGCCCATTTTATTTAACAAAAAATCATTAGAATCAACAAATGACTTCACATGAATATAAATTTTCCACATTTCATTCAAATAATTGTTGGAAGTGACAGTAAGAGAACTACTAAATTTTAAAGTCACATAATAAAAAACTGAAAGACATTTGACTAACCTCTTTGCATTTTCCCAACCCTCATCTATTGGTGGCCCTACTCTCTTTCTTTCACTTTCGTCCTCATCAAACCATTTTGTATAATGCCCATCATTTTCCTTTAACCTATCAAATGCTTTCTCAAATGCTATTGCTTTTTTTAACATTAAATATGTTGAATTTTATTTAGTTAGCATATTTAATACCATAAGCCCTCCACATGAGATTTTTTCCCTAACAACACATATTTTGAACTTTTACAATCTTGCAGGGGAAGATCTAAAATATTTTACTAAATTTTGAATACTAGTTATTGATTGATTCACCTACAACAATCCAATCAAGTTGATTATATGTGCTGAACACCTCACATGCATATATAAACCATTTAAAACCATTGAATTTCCACTCTAATTTGCCAACTTCTTCTTCACATAAGATATTGCAATTGTATTAGCACTTGCATTATCCACTGTAATTGTGTATAACCCCAATCGATCAAACAATTTTCAATCAACTTCCTAATGCCATCTCCTTTATGATTAGATATAGGTGTAAAAGTGAGAATCCTTTTATATAACACCCACTCTGCATCAATAAAGTGAGCTGTAACTACCATAAAGTTTGACATCTGAATTGAAGTCCATGTATCAATGGTAATACACACTCTTTGTTTATTTGAACTCAAAATACTTTTCAATAACTCTTTCTCATTCTAATATAATTCAAGAATATCCCTCGTAATTGTTCTTCGAGATGGCACCTCAAACTTCAGACAACAAGTTTCTATGAACTCCAAAAACCCTTTAGTCTCTACAAAATTAAAAGGCAACTCATCTTTGACTATCAGTTTTACAAGTGTCATTCTACAAACCTCTCTATTAAATCATACATACATAACCTTAGCAGTACCATCACTTTTAACCTTACCTTTTTTACGGATTAATGTCTGTTGCTTTACATCATTTGCAACCTTCAAATTTTTGCGCACTCTACATCTTTCCAAATGATTCTGCAAACCGGTTGTTCCAAAATTAGTACTACGGGCTGCATAAGTTTTGCTAGGGGTGGGCAAATCGGGTTTCGGTTCGGGTTGTTCGGGTTTCGGTTTGGGTTTCAACCCATTCGGGTTGGAGAATTGAACCCAATCGGGTTGAAAATACCAACCCAAACCGAACCGAACCGAATTTAATTCGGTTCGGTTCGGTTTGGATTAGTAATAAGTTGGGTTGAAAATTGAGTTAAAATTTCGGTTTTGATTAATTCGGGTTAATTCGGGTTAGAATATCAAGCAACAAATTCGGGTTAGTTCGGGTTAGAACGGGTTGAAACAATTTAATCCAAAAATTGTAACAACAACCATTTAAAATCCAAATATCTCAATTCCAATCATCCTTAATAACAAATATCAATTATAAATCATCCTTAATAACATTTCAATAATTTAAAAATCTCCAACTCTAAACATTCCAATTTCCAAACGTCCTTAATAACATTTCAATAATTTAAAATTTTAATTCTAAATCATCCTTAAGGAACAATTTAATCCAAAAATTCTAACAACCACCACTTAAAACCCAAAAAGCTTAATTCCAAACATCCTTAAGACCTTAAAACATCCTCAATAAAATTTCAACAAGTCTTTTTAAAATTAACAAAATATAAAACATGTAGTCAAGTATAATAAAGCTACAAAAATTACAAATCTAAAAATTAAAATGGCAAATGATAACCATGATTAAACATCTCCACATGACAAACAAGGCTAAAATCAATCTCCAAGACTCCAACACCATCAATACTCAACACAACATCTCCAAATTAGCAATAATTAACCACTACCATAACAAAATATCGAGCAACAACTTAAGGACAATTTAATCAAAAAATTCTAACAAACACCACTTAAAATCCAAAAATCTCAATTCCAAACATCCTTAATAACAAATATCAACCACAAATCATCCTTAATAAAATTTCAACAAGTCTTTTTAAAATTAACAAAACATAAAACATGAAGCCAAGTATAATAAAGCTACAAAAATTACAAATTTAAAAATTAAAATGGCAAATGGCAACCATGATTAAACATCTCCACATGACAAACAAGGCTAAAATCAATCTCCAACACCATCAATACCCAACACATCTCCAAATTAGCAATAATTAACCACCACCATAGTAAAATATCAAGCAACAACGAATAGAAAATGAAGCAAATCACTGAATCAGCCCATGCTGCAAAAAAAATTTTAAAAATTAATTAAATTTTAGTGGAATTAATCACTCAATATGCTTTAATAATTTTCAATATTACTAGTAGCATATTTGTATTACGACTATGTCTTAATTGTAAATGATTATTAAGTTTCATCCAACTCGATATACATACTTACATACTGTTGCAGCAAAAACTCTTCATATTAAAATACTTGGATGGTCCACTTGTGTCGATTTATGCAGCTCTACATAAAATAAAAAGATTTGAAGTAAATAACTTTTAACTTAAAGTAAACAAATTTTAAAATTAAATAAGTAATCATTAATATTTATACCTTCTGTAAGAGCATCCATAAACTCATTTTCCTCCACCAACGCTTGAAGGTTTGTCGTGGAATCAACAAAAAGTGAAGTTCGCAACCAATTTTGTGTCAGTATCAATGCTTCCACCACATCAGGAGTCATGAACTCTATATTCATCTAAAATCGACCTCCTGCTAAAAGCGGACTCGGATGCAATCAGAGATACCGGAATGGCAAGCACATCTCTAGCTATGTGCGACAAAATTGGGTATTTCGAACTATTAGCTTTCCACCATAGTAAAATATCAAATGGAGCACCCAATGCATTAGGCGCTTGATATTCAACCGACTCCATCAAGTAAAGATCTAGCTCATTTGACAATTCTATGTGATCTCTAGTGACAAAGAACTAACCCGGTGTATTTAGAGAAAGGATCCTCAAATACCTCATCGCCTTCATCCATAAAAGTCAGCCCACTATTAACACTAACACCCGCACTTGTTGCACTCACACTTTCACTCGTAAATGAGCTCGCACTTGCACTAGCACTTGGTTTTAAGTGTTGCACACTATATGCTTCAAAAGCTTGTTCAACACATCCTTCACCACGTTTTCATCTCCGCACATTTTTCTTTACCATATAAAGTCTTAAAGCAAAGTGTTGCAAAATTCATTTTCCCTCGTGGATCTAATATAGAACCAACGATCAACAACTTGTTTATCTTCAAAGACCCCTCCCAATACTCTTCAAATTTCTCCTTCATGCTACTTGCTATCATACTAATGTGTGGGTCAAGGCTGTCCACCATTGTATTCACAGCCTTTTCAACTTTGCATATCTCGTTGTAGCACGTACTAGATGTCACCCTCAGAGAAGAAGAAAATGACAGCGTAGCATCATAAAAAATCCTTAAAAATTTGACCATCCGACGAGCATTATCCCAATCATAACTTCCTGGTGGTCCCACTTTTTTCTTCCCACCTTCTTCTTCACGAAAATAAGCATCATAAAGCTTATCCTCATTTGCCATTCGATCAAATGCCGATCTAAACTTCAATGCCGTCGTTAACATGGTATATGTAGAATTCCACCTAGTTGGACAATCTAAAACCACACTCCCTCTAGGCGGTGACCATTCTTCCCAAGATCTTTTCTTGCTCTACAATTTGAAATGCTTTTAATCTCGCAGCAGATGATCTCACATACTTCACAGCATTGCGGACACTAATAATACTGTTATCTAGTTTTTTTAACCCCTCATTAACAATAAGATTCATGATATGTGCGCAGCAACGTACATGGATAAAGTCACCATTCAACACCAATGCACCATCTCTCCAAGTCTTCAATTTACTCATCAAATAACTAATGGCAACTTTATTTGCACTTGCATTGTCCACAGTGACTGTGAACACCCTCTCTATACCCCAATCAAGCAAACATTTCTCGAGCTGCTTACCAATTGTCTCTCCCTTATGATCAGAAATTGTGTTAAAACTAATGATCCTCCTGTGTAATTGCCAATCTTGGTCAATAAAGTGTGCTGTTATTACCATATAACTAGTCATTGTGATAAGTCCAAATATCCGTAGTAGAGACACTCTTCTTATCACATAATAAACTCTTCAACGAAGCCTTTTACTAGAAATATGTCGAGGATATCCTTGGTAATAGTTCTACGAGATGGGACTATAAACCTAGGACATGCAACACGCAAAATTTACGAATCCGAATTCTCCACATGCGAAAATGGTAACTCATCAAGAATAATCATTTTAGCAGTTGCTCTTCTAATAGCCTCCTGATTAAATCCTCTAACCACAACTTGACCAACCTCTTCATTACCAGCACCAGTAGTTTCTTGACTTAAAGCGGCTTGATTTTGTTGATAACTTTCATATTCAAAACACCTCATTTTCAAGTGGTTCGACAAACTACTAGTCCCATTGATGAGATTTACATGAGTATTCTTGGCCACAGTAGTTGCACTTACACCGATTATAATCTTCGGGCAATCTAGTAAAATTTTGCCACACCTTTGATCTCGGAGCCATCACTTTTCTTGGCTGAGGTGGTTTTGATGATGTCCTCGATGGCCTCTTCCTCTTTGATCCGGATTGGGCTTCCGTAGCCGTTGGTGACATATTACTAAATTCATTAGATTCAGTGGATTGAATGTTTCCATGAACTCTTGAGCCATCAGTCTCAGACATCTGAATCATAATAACAGCAACAACATTTTAATTCTAAACTGAACAAATATTACAATTTGATTAATAATAACAATAATAACAGTAACAACATAATCAATTAATCAAAGATTTAAAAGAAGTTAAGAACAGCACAAAATAATCAATTAATCAATTAAGTAATTAACAATCTCTCATTTAATTAATAATAACAGCAACAAACCCACTCTAATTTAACTAATAACAATCTACAATTATCCAATTAACAATCAATTAATTAAAAATATACAATTTATCCAGAGTAAAATGCTATCAAACAATTGTTCTTCAATTCGGTTGCCATTGCTAACTGAGCAGTGAGAGGAACGAAGAAATTCGGTTGCCATTGCCAAATATCAGTAATTTAAGTGACAAACCTTAGATATTGGAGGCACTGATGTCGGTGATGACCGTGATGTTAAATTTGAGTGGAGCAAGCTGCGAGGGTGGTGAGCATAGCTGCTGGTGAGTCTGCGCCGCGTGTGGCTTGGTGAGTAAGCGCAGAGTGCGGGAGAAGGGAAAACACGACGCTGCTGCAAGTGATGTAGTCGCGCGGTTGTGGGCGGGCGTGCTAGGCGGCGGGTGCAGCGAACGTCGTGTCTGTTGGAGGTGGGCAGTGTCTGCGGTGAAGTGTGAGCGGAGAGGAGCGATTGAGCAGAAGGTATCGTGAGGGGGGAGAGGGAGAGATTTCAATTTTTTAGTTTACGTTTATATATATATTTTTTTAAAGTTAAATTAAAAAAAAAAAGCTTTCAACCCGAACGGGTTGAAAATTCGGTTCGGGTTGAACCCGAACCGAATTTTAACCCGAACGGGTTGAAACTTTGAACCCGTTCGGGTTTCACCAGTTAACCCGATCCGAACGCCCACCCCTAAGTTTTGCGGCAATAATGATACTTGGCTCTTTGTCCTCCAGTTAGCTTCGAAAAATGTTTTCACACAAATGATCTCAATGGCATTTCTTTTTTTTTTTAACTCCTACTGACCTTTTCTTCTTCAGTACTAGTTTCTTGCACTTCATTAGTGATTTCTTCGTCAACCTTTTGTACATTATCAACATTATCTTCCATCCTACAAAAACACAACCAATCAACCATCATTATGTCAAAATAAAATTATAACAATTTATAAACACAATTAACAACCATATTTATAAATTACAACCTTTAAAACTTTCACATGCATATAACATAAAAGTAAATTATGCTTTCAATTTATAAACACATAATCCAACATGCATTTTCATTTAAAAAATTAATGGATCTAACCATAATCTAGATTCCAGCATGCATTTTCATTTTTACAAAAAAATTAATAAAAGCATTCGCATGCATTTCCTCATAATCCAGCATGTATTTTCATTTTAAAAAAAATTAATAGAAGCATTTGCATGCATTTCCACATAATGCAGCATGCATTTTCATTTTAAAAAATTAATAGAATCATTTGCATGCATTTCCACATAATCCAGATTCCAGAATGCATTTTCATTTAAAAATAATAATAGAAGTATTTGCATTCACTTCCACATAATCCAACATGGATTTTCATTTTAAAAAATTAATAGAAATTCAAACACAACACACGATGAGTAGAACAGGCGAATACAGTGGTTGGTGGCACACGGTGGCTGGTGAGCAGAGGTGGTCACTTGGTCAATGAGCAGAACAGACGCGTCGTGGGAGAGCAGACGAGCAAAGTGAGCAGATCAAAGGCACGATGAACAAATCAGACGAACGGCGAGCAAAACAACAACTATCTTAAGGTGGTTGCTCGACGCACGAACACACGGTGAGAGCTAAAGTCATCTTGTAGCCTGACGTATGAAGAGCAGCTGTCTTTTGGCTTTGGGTGATGCTGTGATGATAGGTGACGGGGGCTACAGTGCACAGTGGCTTTTTGGCTTTGGGAGCTTGGGTGATGCCGTGAATTGTGATGGGTGAAGGCATTGAAGGGGGCTGCAGCCTGCACAGTGGGTAATGAGTTTTAATTTTAGGGTTTGTTTTTAGTGAAAATGTTACATACATATATTAGTTATTATGCGTGTGCAAATGTATTGTAATAATTTGGACTTAACCAATCAAAATTTAACACATTTCAAATTTAACCAAATTATAAAAGACTCCCGATTTTGTCGGTTCAGTTTTTCAATTCATATAAATGAACCAAAAACTGAACTAATATTCGGTTTTTTTTAACATAATTAAATACTTGGTTATTTTATAAAAATTAAAATCGGTCTGTTCGATTCAGTTTTTTCTAGAACATGGTTTTTTTACCCACCTCTAAAAAAACCCTAGTCTTTTCAAGATGCACTAGAAGATTTCTTTTAAACAATCAAAAAAAGAAGTTTAGGCTAAGTGTGCACATAATACCAACCTTAATAAGAGGGCCTCTATTAAGATTAGCAATGGCCATGAATTGGTGAACAATTAAAATTGTTAGAATCATGGAGTCGAGAAGGTTTCTTTGTTTCCAAAGAATATACATGCCTATCATGGCACACCAAACAATCAGGCTCAATTGAGTAGGAACATACTTAAAATTGCTAAGTATATACCTAAGAAAATGGCAGAAAGAAAAGTCTGAGACCATGCCTAAAAAAGTTAAGGTGCATGGTGACAACTCTTATAGGAGGATGACTAGGTTTTTCATTTTCTTCAGCCCTTTCCAAAGAAATGGAACAAGGTATACCATAAGAGATCCGAAGAGATTTGAGTGACATTTCACCCATATGATTAACATCTTTGTGTATGCTCCACCCAATTGAAATGGGAAGAAGGAAAAAAGAAGTAGGGACAAAATTTACAATGACTGGTTAATTAGCTACAAGCCGATTATCATCTATCTTATAGGATATTATTCACAAAGCTTAAAGACAGAGAAATCCCGGTAATCTGAAGACATTACTAATATAGTGACTAAGAATTAAAAAAACAGCAAATACTCACTAAAAATTTGGGTAGCCTAACCTTGAGAAAAGATGAAAAGAAAGCCGGTTGTTGAATGAGAGAAAAAATGACCAATTTATATAAGTGAGAGTTAGCTTGGTTGTTAGGTAGAAGAGGCAACAACTACTATATATATATAGGTGAAGAGAGAAGAGATAACTCTTTTAAGCTTTGAAAATCAAGCTCCAAAAGAGTTTAGGGGCAACTTTTATTGAAAAAAAGTGAAGTATGTAGAGTCATGCATAAAAATAAAGCATACAAAGTCATCCACAAAAGTGAAGCATGCAGAGCCATGCACATAAGTAAAGCAGGCAAAGCCATGCACAGGAGTGAAGCATGCAAAGGTATACACAAAAGTGGAGCATAAATCATGAAGCAAGAAATATGAATGGAAAAGTGAAGCATGTAAAGCTGTGCACAAAAGTGGAGCATGAAAAGTAAAATAATTAATTAAAATGAAATAGAGTATGGAGCATGAAAAAAAATTAATTAAAGTGAAATAGAGTCTGGAGCATGAAAAATCAAATAATTAATAAAAATGTGAGTATGCACCTTCTAGATAAAGTAACGATGAAAAACAAATCTAGAAGCTTCAAAGACCAACTTTAAGAAGGAGATAAATATAGACTCCGAATCAAATTGTAATTAAGTGGCAGTCAAAGTAAGGAGATACTACCGACTTAGAATACTAAAAAATTGCATTATAAATATAAAGTCCTTAATGCACAATATAAAGTCCTTAATGCATAATGGGCAAGTAAAAATCTAGAGGAAAATAGCTAAAAGAACGCTTCATTGTAATTATTATTGAATGATGACGATTGTTCTTTTGATTACCGTGGCGTAGGCCAAGTACTAAACCTTGTAAATTTTTTGTGTTTTTTTTTTATATTGTCCCGTTTATTTAATTTTCTAGTTGACCAAAACAACAAAAAACAAGTGTCAACATCAGTCATTAAAATATACTTAAAAAGAAAAACCTATCATTAGTTAAATGATGGTAGAATTTTCAAATAGTTTATAAAAAATTGAAATACAAAAAAAAAATTTACTACAAATTTATTTTATGAAATGAATTTTTTCTGTAAATTTCCACACCTACACAAACAAGCAACAAAAACAATTTGAAGTAATTTGTGATTTGGCTCACTATTTTTCAATAGCGAAGCATGATTAGTGTATGCATGATTATTCATGATAATTTTTAGCCAGAATATAATTTTGTGGGTTTGTAAAAGAATAAAAGGTGGGTGTTGAGATATTTTTATATTTTATATTTTATGTGTTCAGATATTTTTATTTTTTATTTTTTATTTTTTAAGTTGTCTTGTTTTAAAGTAATTTTACCATAGGATATTTATGTAATAAATTTTTTAATTAAATTATGGGTTTATAAATAAATTTGTAGTTTTAAATAACCTCACTTATATTTTAATTAGGGATATTATTATTTTACCACCAAAGTTATTCTGACACATCATGTCAGTACTACAGTTTACTGAAAACTATATTTTACCATCAAATGTTTGCGTCGTTATCATCAATTTATTACCCTTCTGTTAAAAATGTTAAAAATTTATTGATGTTTTGCTGATGTCATAAGAGCATAAAAAATATTTCCTATTAAAGCTAAAACATTGCATTTCAAGTGTAAATAAACAATAAAACTAAATAAAAAAAATGTCAAGGGAAATAACTAGAGAATTAGGAAATTGATAATTCTAAAATCGGCCCCTTTCTCTCATTAATTTTTCCCCTTAATTAAAATGTTATTATTTTTAGTTGTGATTAATACTTGAATTTCATAAATTATAATATTAACTTTGGAACAAAATATTTTTTTTTACTATTTGTCGTAATTCTGCATATTGTTCATTATTTTTATTAATTAGAATTTTTCGTTGTTTTCTAAATCTTATTAATTGTTATTTGTTAAATAATTTATTAATTAAGAGCACAACAATATAGGAAGAGAAAGAAATAAAGTAAATAAGAGACACAATATATGTAGAGAGGAATTTTATTTAATCTCTTATGTACTATTCACACTTCAAAGGGTATACAAGTAAGGAGTAAAAGTTTTTTTTTATAGTGATGCAACCATAAAGTGATAAGTAATACATCATAATTATGAGAGATAACAGTCCTTAAATTAAGGAGATAATAAGAGTTATAAAAGATGAAAAGTTGCTTATGAGGAGATAGGATGCTTTGATGAACATCCACATAAATTATAATTATTTTATAACCCTTAGATGTTCATCTTGCAAAGAATATGTCTCATTAAAATATTTGCTAGTAAAAACCCTATGGGAAAAAAGCTAGCGAAGGAAAAAAAAAACATTATTCATTTATATTTTGTGAGGTGCAAATTGCCTCATTAAAACCCTACTAGAAAAAACCCAATGGGACAAAAACCCAACGAAGGAAAAAGAGTACAGTATATGTACTCCTCCATATAAATATATTCTCCCTTAATATGACATGGATGCTTCAAAGATCAATCATAATTTGTTATAATCAACAATATTTTGGTGAAATAATCTAAAGGATCAACATGATCCTTTCAAAACTTGAAAACATATAATAAATTATAGATACAATCATCTTAAATTTGAAGAATATTGCCATACATATATCTTTATAATTTTGTTGATCTTCTTAAATAAAACTAAGGTTTTGTATTCATACCATAGAAAGAGTGCGATATACTTTTCACACTATTTTGAAATTTTCAAGTATATGATGAGCATAATTTAATTTACAATTATGTAACTTTCCAATGTCTTTATAAGCACAATTTTGAGTAAAGTATGGTTACTCTAGACCAAGACATATACAATATATTTTAAAGTCGAATAATTTTGAACATGAAATACTTCTAGTATTTCTATATATCAGCATTCTACTTCGTAAACTTTAATTCATAAATTAAGAGAATTTTTTTATTGCAAGATCTTTCATCTTGAATTGTATTCTTAAAAAAAATAAGTTCATAACCTCTTCAAGAGTCTTTTCATGATGAAATCATTAACACATTGTGCAAAAATTACAAATTTAATTTTTAATTTTTAATAAAAATTACATAGCAAAGTGGATAATGACGTATCGCACTTATAATAAATTCACTCAAATGATTGTACTTTTGTAAGTTTATATTGCTATAATATACACAACTATAATTATAGCTTTATCAAGAACATATAAAGTGCAAGCTTTTTCATTTAGTACTTTTAGTTATTCTTCAGGGATAAGTGCATAGATTCTTCAATTTGATTTTTGACACACTATAGTTTATATTCATATTTTATCAATAAAGTTTACGACTTTAGGCGTATGAACTATAAGTCCAAAATTCTTTATGTCTTGCTAATTAATTATACATCTTTTGGCATATGGACTACATGTCCAAATTTTCGCCAATCAAATAAATTGACATTCTTTCATAATTTTATGATTCAGGATCCTGGATATTTTATCATGATAACTAAATTTTTATTGACAACAATTTTATGTCAATTTCAATTTTTCTCTTGCACCAACTACCAACATACTATTGATCAAATACCTTTTATTTTGAAATATGTATGCCTAATGAGATCTTTCGAAACTTCTAATATATATGCCTCTGTAAGTGCTAAAGATCTCTCTTTTTTAATTTTCACGCATGTCTTTTATAAGACAATATGAATGTCTCTTTATTTCTCACAATTTACCTTTTCAAAGGTATTTGAGACTCATCTTCTAGTTGGTACATTATGCTCCTCTAAGAGTAATATGTTCAATAATTTAATATAGATCAAATATTTTGCCACACATGCAAATATGGTCTATTTAGGAGCATCAAATTATTTAACTTCAACTTCCCAAGAATTAAATATTTACACTAATTGGTCTACTACATGCTTCAGGCATTCACAGATTTATTTGTCTCCCTATTTCGTCCTTCAAAGAAATTATATCAACCAACGATTATATTTTGTTTGTGATTTTTTGTGATTTTTTGCTTTCACATATCAATAAATTCATTCAATAATTGATCAATAATGTGCATTGAACAATAATCTTGTTAAACTTTAGGTTCAAATAAATTAACACATGTAAATATCAAAATAGGATAAAGGTGAAACAAGCTATTTTATATTGTCTATCAAGTGTATATCACTTTACTCCCCCTAATCATAGGAGAATTTTCAGGAAAATTATTAAGCTTGCATCGAGACTTTACTAAGTCAAATTATTGAAGATTTTGGATTGAACTTCTGGTCCATCTCCAATATTAATTCAATTTTAGACCACTTCTGGTGATACAATATTCACATTTTGATTTCTTACAATAAGATCCATGACCATTATAATTTTGAGTAGTTATTTGATAATTATGACATCCGTTACTACTCTCACAAGAGTAGAAATTCATTAAGGATTTAAATTAGTCATGATTTCTTTTAATCAAAAGCTCATATATTATCTTTAACAAAAGAAAACATAGTATCAATTTATATTGGCACTTTTAATTTGCTACTACAGGAGCATATTTATGCTATAAAATCATGTGCCCTCTAATATGTTTCCTTTTGTATTATTCTCTCAACATAATTTCAAATGAGAGAATCAATTGAGCTTTTGAAATTATCGTCAAGTTTATATACAAACTTTTAGCTCCTTTAAGGAGAAGATCATAAACGAAAATCATAACCTTTTACAACTTTCAGAGATTGAATTCTTCCACAAAAATATTTTATAACTATTCATGATTTCAAATAAGTAAATATTAATGAAACTTTAATAATTCAAGACAATAATAGAAGAATCATTTATCTAGAATTCAATAAAATATACAAATCAATTAAAAAGATCAAATATGCATATATATTATTTATAACTCATTCCTATATTTTATTCTATCAAACTATTCTTTGAAATTATAAAATAAGCATACAAAAATCTGTCATTAAATGTTTAGATGATTGAAAATAAAGCAACAAGCCAATGAAGTCAAGAAATTATTCATACCATAAATGTATTTACTCAAACACTTTTGATTGTCATATTTTCCCCCCAAGATAGTTTCAAAGTAATAATTATGTCATGTTTATCTCTTCATTCTGTAACTCCTTCTGGGAGATATTAAGAAGAAAATTCGTATATAGTCTTACATGACAACATGAACTCGTAATATTTATGTAGTCTTTCAGGGACATATAAAATATACACTTATATAGTCAATCCTTCATAAACAAGATGGTAATGAATGACATCATAATTTTGGAATAGTTCTTCAGGAACATATTTTGAAAGAAAATCTTCATTATGTGTAATGCAATCCCCAATGATGCATTCTTAATTTTCTTTCATTGTATATTTATGTCATGTTTATCTCTTCATTCTGTAACTCCTTCTGGGAGATATTAAGAAGAAAATTCGTATATAGTCTTACATGACAACATGAACTCGTAATATTTATGTAGTCTTTCAGGGACATATAAAATATACACTTATATAGTCAATCCTTCATAAACAAGATGGTAATGAATGACATCATAATTTTGGAATAGTTCTTCAGGAACATATTTTGAAAGAAATTCTTCATTATGTGTAATGCAATCCCCGAAGGATGCATCCTTAATTTTCTTTCATTGTATATTATAGTATTCACACTTTACGATGAACTTTTTGAATTTCAAGAATGAAAAATATATCATAGCAATTGAATATTAGATTAAGAAATGACAAACAATAATAATATAAGTAATGATGTTATAAAATTGTGAATTCATTGATGCATTATTTTAGATTATCAAAATACATATGCAAATGTAAATATTATTTTAGACAAAATCAAGATTATTACCTCATATTTTTATGAGTAAGATTAAAAAAGAGATATTAGCATATTATAAAGAGGATGAAAATTGATCTCTTGTGGCTAGAGACTCGTACTAATAACGTGTTAAATAATTTATCAATTAAGAGTACAACAATATAGGAAGAGAAAGAAATAAAGTAAATAAGAGACACAATATGTGTAGAGAGGAATTTTATTTAATTTTTTGTATACTATTCACACTTCAAAATGTATACAAGTAAGGAGTAAAAGTCACCTTTTATAGTGATACAACTATAAAGTAGTAAGGAATATATCATAATTATAAGAGATAACAATACTTAAATTAAGGAGATAATGAGAGTTATAAGGGATGAAAAGTTGCTTGTGTTGAAATAGAATGCTTTGATGAACATCCACATAAATTATAATTATTTCATAACATTATTGTTATTATAAATTGCTATTCTTTTTTGTTGTGATTAATACTTGAATTTCATAGGTTATAATATTAATTTTGGAACATAAATTTTTTATTAATTGTTTTCTTTGCCATTTATCATAATTCTGCATATTTATTCATTATTTTTTATTAATTACAATTTTTAATTATTTTCTAAATATTATTTTTGTTCGTTGTTTCTTTCCTTTTAAGGGTAAAATTGTCTTTTATTCTCCTGAAGGTAAAATCGACTTTTAACTTATTTTCTATTAAACATTAACTTTTTTTAACGGAAAAGTGGTAAATTAATAATAATGCAAACGTTTAGTGGTAAAATATACTTTTTAGCAAATTATGTTACTAACATAATATGTTAGAATAACTTTGGTGGTAAAATAATAATATCTCTTTTAATTATAAATATTTTAATACCAGAATTTCAGAAATTCCCTTATTTATTAAAGTCCATTTATTTTTTTTTTTCCAATTTTCCCACGCGTAAAACAAAAATGAAGTCTCCTAAAACAATCTAAAGTATTAAACACTTCGATTAGTAGTAATTGAAGATTTGGGCTAAATTTAAAAAATATAAATTAACTGAACTGCCATTCATTAGCTTACTCGGTCACACATCCTTTGTAACTAGGCGTTAAGAGGAAATAGGAGAAGGCCGCCTTTTTCACTTAATCAGTTCTAATGATGAATTCAACAGGGGCAGCTAGCTTATTGTTAAAGAAATGGATAGTCGAGTTTTGGTCACAAGCTCTTCAAATTTTTTCTTTTTTTAACCCAATAATGGGATTTGAGATTAGATGGTTGTATTATCTACAAGATTTTTGAGAACTTTTTCGAATTAGAGATTGCTTCTTGAATCACGCCCTTCTCTTATGCGTGAGACAGAAAAATATTAGTTGAGTTTAGATAGAATTAT
This sequence comes from Citropsis articulata, assembly GCA_030449925.1. NCBI lineage: Eukaryota > Viridiplantae > Streptophyta > Magnoliopsida > Sapindales > Rutaceae > Citropsis > Citropsis articulata. The sequence continues at coordinate 18,073,657 of JASUUH010000121.1, read as the reverse complement.
ATGTTTGTCCTTAAATGTAATTATATGAGGAAGGAGTCTTATGAAGATATTGGAAGGATGTTAATAATAGGACTATTCTTTTTTAAAGATTGTTTTGCAAGAGAAATTAAAAAAATAAAGATATAAAATAAATCCTGAACACTGATTTTTTTTTTTTTAACTTCTTATTTGGAAATGGACCACTGCTTTATTATTCAAGAAAAACTAAATTTAGCACTAAATCGTAATTTTTTTTAAATTCACTAGAGACTTAATTTCGGAGTGGATCTATTGACATCCCTTCATTATGCTCATAAAACCCTACTTAAATAAAATATTTAAGGATAAATAAGAATTAAAATGCACTTATATTTTTTCCCAACAAATTATTTTCATTCATAAGCAATCTTTTTTTTCACCTACCGCTTCCTAATTCCTATCAAACAAAATAAATTGTACAAATTTGAAATAGTATGTAGTTTTTTTATTTTTTATTGATTAAATATTTTTGTATTTAAAAAAATTCATCATCCAAACAATTTTCTAAGTTGTGTGCAGGATGACAACAAGACTGCAAAAGGGGGAAAAAAAGCATAATAATTTTTGAGTTTTTGACAATAAAAAATTATATTAAAAACTAGAAGAATGTATTTTAAAAAAAAGGTTTATTATGAGATGATTAGAGGGGTGGCAATATTCTAACTCTTAATTTTGAGGCGCAATTTGTTTAAACTGAAGGCCACGGGCTTCTGATTGATCTCATCAAGAAGATGGCAAAGACGGATGTATTTACCAATACTTCATAAAATGAGAGATTTTGGCCTCGCTCTTTATATTTATATGGAGCAGATGGCACAACCATTCCATATATATGGGTTTTTTTTTTTTTAAAAAAAAAAACATCTTTTCTTATAATTAACTTGAGGAATTTTTTTTTTCCCTCCCTTTCTTTTCAGTAGCACAACAATAGAAAAGTTGGGATGAAAAATAATTTTATCAAATTCGATTTGTGTATTCTCATGCGTCTGGAAAAATTTCTTTTGGCTTAGAGTTTTCAACCAACTCGTTTATCATATTTTTCATATGAAAGTATTTACGAAGAGTTTTGCTTAATTTGGCCGAAATTCATCGGAGCCTCTGTAGGTCACTTCAATTTAAAAAAAAAAACAAAATTAGTAAACAAAGATTATGGCATGTTAAATAATCATGTTGGTTACACGGGATCTATTTACATTAAAGAAGAAAGTATGTATGAAAGTTGACAGATCAACGAGTCAAATTTGTTTGACTCAAATTTCACATTACATGATACAATATTTCTGACTAAATTATCACTTCTAATAAAGGAGTAAATCTACCATTGGCTTAGTGCAGGCAATTGACCCACTAAAATGTAATTTTACCATAGATTTTATTAAATTAGGTATTAAATTGTATTAATTTAAGGGAAAATTTTGTTTCAGGGCAGCCATTTTATGAACAGCTATTTTTAGTGGGGAGTCAATTTTGCTTATCACGCGCGTGACAGAATCGAAAATAATTACAGAACTTTTGTCTTTTTAAAATCTGCTCACCCGTAGTTCATCTTCCCTGTCTGCCAACCATCTAATCCTCTTTTTCACGTCCCTGATAAAATATCCATTTTAATATGCTTCCAGCTTCACATTACTGTGTCTAATCAACTACAAGTCTACGAGTAAGTTTAAAGCTTTGAGGACAAAATTCTTTTTCGTACATTTACAAGGTTATCCACTTGGATATTTTATTTCAATGATTTTTGTTTATATGTCGCCTCTTTTGAGACAATTTCCTGAATCGGCTGCTGCCTCTACTACTACAGGGAATCCTTATATAGGGAAGAGTCACACAAAGCTCATTCTTTTGCATAAGAGTGCTGTTAGATATAAAAAAGAACGAGAGAAGATCGAGAGAAACTAGTTTATCTCTCTCCCATGTCCTTTTTTTTCTCTCTCTCAAGACTTCTCTTCTCTCGTCTTTCTCTCCTTCTTCTTGATACTTAGCATTTTCCTTTGCATAAAGTCAATACATTTGAGCCTCTTATATGTTTTAACTTTTTGATATGTTTTTTTAATTCTTTGCGAAAAAATATTTAGCATCCGTATTTTGCTATGTAACCAATATATATATACATATAATTATGTAAAATTATTTCGTAAAATACAGATGCCTGAAGAAAAACTTACATCCTTCCTGTTTTCTGAAGTGGTTTAGTCTGATGTTGCAGTGTTGATTCTTCATTATTGATTCCAAATGTTTGCAAAAATTTACCACCAAAAAGATCAAGAATGTTGATCTTATGGAGACCAACGTCCATCTTTAAGAGTATAATGGGATGAAGTTAAATGATTTAATGGACATTCTCTAAGTACTAATTAATCTTCAGAGAAATATGGAGATCTTTACTCAACTAGTGGAATCAGCTAGCACTGTATCACCTAGCACCGTGTAGCAGGTACTCTATATCAACAATATCCACACACAACTCATTCCACTAGTTGACTTCTACACATTGGCAGCCCACTCCACATGTAATTGGATCTTAATTATATATGAGCGTGCAACATGCTTTTATTCCTCAACTAAAGTTTTTCTTAGATGTTAGAATAATCGTAGGTAGCAAAATTATTTTAATTAGCAGCACTAATCCGGTAATAATGATTATCTTCAACTTTGGAATGTGAAGCTCCCTCATTGATGACGTACGACTGAATTACATTACCTCATGGGGCCCTGGTTTTTATCTTCTTAAGCCGGCCGAATACATGTATAAGATTTTGATTATATGGACGATCTCTTCATAAAGAAGTAATGTTGCTGTGATCAGCTCTCACACACACGCACTTAGATGAATCATATCAGTTTATAATTCTAGAATCAACTCAAAAAAGGATTGCAAATCACGACTACTTAATTTAATCACAACAAAATAATTACAAACAACAAACAAACACTCGAAAGGCCATCCCTTGTAGTTGATCCTATGAGTACTATAGGCTACGAACGCATCCAACTAGCACGATTGGTGGCCTTATAATTATTGATTAATCCTATAAATTATGTAGATCTTAGTAATTAATAATTCATTCAACATCAAAAGCCTAACACTTTATTCAACACATCAATAAGCTGAATATGAGCAGTAAGCTGTGGGAAATGTCCATCGGCCTCTATAATCTCCACCGTTGATTTTCCCTTCATCTTCTCCTGCATGTAGTAAGCAACTGAGTTCGGCACAACAGCGTCGTTACTGGGCTGGACAATAGTGCATGGTGTATCGACCTTGTCGAGAATCTCTCTTTCGTCGCTATAAAACACAGTTTTGGCCAAAGGAAGAGCAAATTCATGGCTCATTCTTTTCAAGCAGTTTTCAAACTTCTCGACCGAGGGAGCATCTTTAGTGTCCACGACAAGACGTGGGAAGCTTGAAGCCCAGCTAGCATAATTGGTTTCTACATTTGAGATGAGGTTTTCAACATCCAAAGGTTTGAACCCACCTTCATAATCATCTGTGTTGATGTACCTGCAAATAAATTTTGCAAGATAAATTTATAAGAATTCGTCTGCAGCAGATAAACATGAAAAAAAAAATGGACCACATAATAGTTATATAATAATTAAGAGATAGATTATTATCTTTCACAATCACAAATAAGCTTAAGCTAAGAAGCAAAAGAACCAGTCCAAAAATTAAGGAACTTCTTTGCTAATATTAAGCTTTGCTAATGATTGAGGACACTAATACTTGAACCATGCGCTTAGAACTTCCATTGTCCACACAATTGAAGCAGAAGATAGAGATGCCGGCAATATCTTTAACTAGATCTCTTGTGACCACATGTTTGTCTCGAGATCGAAGGCAAATAGATAACACCAAACGACAATTTTCCGTAGTCAAAGCAGTTATGTTAGGTAAAATATCAAAAACATGGGGGAAAAAGAAACTAAAATGAAAAACAATCTGAAAATATTCTTCTTCTTTCCATTAAAGCCAAAGCAAAGTTACCACAGAATTTACAGAACATGTTTGTTTTAATTTTATTTAACCATGAGTCAATAGTTCACAAAAGAAGCTTTGTGCATCCAGTCACCTGAATTTGGATTCAAATGTTAACAAAAAGTTATAAAGATTACTATTTAGTGGATGAAGTTTCTTACTTTCATCCAAATTTAAAAAAATATAAAATAATCATACCAGACATGGAATGGCCAATGAACACGGTTGATTTCAAGTCATTTTCTTCTAAAAGAGTCATCAAATCATCGGCAAAAGCTTCGTATGAAGAATACTTGACGGGATTATAAAGGCTTTGATGATCTTTATTTAGTATCGCTCCAGAGAAAAGCCAGTCAAAAGCTAAAACCCTGTAATGCTGAGACAAAACGGGTGTGATTTTGTCCCAAATAGACTGGTCTCCTCCAAACCCGTGTGCAAGAACCAGAGTTTCCTTGCCTGAGCCTATGATTTTTGCGTTCATGGCAGCCGAGAGACCTTGTTCTTGTGTCACCATCTTTACTGCCCGGAAAACCAAAGGCTAGAAGCAAGAAAAGAAATAATATACGCACTGTTAAGCGTTGAAGGGGGGAGCTGAAGATATAGGGCAGTATTTGGTACCTTTTTCTGCTGCTGGCTTGGCCTCTATTATATAGAGAGCAAGAGAGGGAGAGAGAGATGGGGCCTACTTAGGCTTATTAGTAAATATTAATTAATTAAACACAAAAATGATATTCATTTATTTGATTGCTGTGAGAGAGAGAGAGAGAGAGAGAGAGAGAGAGAGAAAGAAATGAGGCCTATGCTAATCCCCGCTCTAATGTCTTTACTAAAGCAACCAATCATTTATTTGATTGCTGTGCCTTAATAATAAAGGAGTTTATAATATTATCCTTATTTTTAATTACGTTTTTATTTATATTTATTATAAATTAAATAAATCACATGAATAGAAATTAAATAAAAAAATTAAGCATTAAAAATAAGAAATTTATGTTCTGATATGAGCAAAAAATTAATAATAAAATTTTTTCTTGTAATTATTTATTTTGTGAAAATTTTCTTATAATAAATATATAAAAAATTATTATAAAATGATAAAAAAAAATTATTATAAGAAAAATTGAATGACAAATAAAAATTTATTATAAGATAAATAATAAAATATTTTGCCTATACTTTTTACATTTAATTTTAAAATATTACAAAATGTTTATTAAAAGAAAATGTTTACAAAATAAATAATTACAAGAAAAAATTTATTATTAATTTTTTTGCTCATATCAAAGCATATATTTCTTATTTTTAATACTTAATTTTTTTTATTTAGTTTCTATTCATGTAATTTATTTAATTTATAATAAATGTAAATAAAGAGTAGTTGAAAATAAAGGTAATATTGTAAACTTATATTGTCAGAGGGTTTTTTGGTCATTATAAAAACAGTAGGAGGTAAATGGTATATGTTGATTACAATAGGGGAGAAATTGGCAATCCCCCATAATAATAAACCCAAATAGATAATAATAAAAAACGTTTTGATAGAATGATTTTCACATATTTTCTGCCCTTTCTTTTGTCTCTTTCGTTTTCGCTACAATTAGATCTTTTTTATTTTAGGAAATCAATCCTACTCGATCAATGAATTAATTAATTAACCCAAAAGTTTGTGTGTGCTAATTATTCTAGTTTAATTAGTCAAATCTCTTAAAATTATAAGATAAGTAGGAATTCAAACCCTGGTCGTGTGAGTAAGAAGAATATTAAATTGGCATCTGGCTTGTTATGATTAAATGTAACAAAAAAAAAACTTAATGCTTACATTTTCTAAAATTATTCACAAGAAAGTATAGGATAATTGATAAATAAAACGATAAAAAATTTCATTAAAAAATAAAAATATTAGACTTGACCATCTAATATTCTACTAAGTGTTATCTCAAAATTCTACTTAGACAAAATAACATCATAGATAAAAATATGTACTCTCGTGATCTGATCATATCTAAATCGTTAAAAATCTCTTGACACACACGTGTAATATGTGTGTGTATATGTATATTCAACTCGGGAGAAGGAAAGAATCTGGATCTTATTATTTATATAGGATAAGTTAGTTTGATCAATTAAGTATTAAAAAAGAAGTTTGAATGTGATAAATTTCAACTTTTTTTTCCCTTCTTAATGACGATTTATTATTATATTATAGCCAAAAGAAGTAAAATCAAAACAATGACAAAAACAGATGAAAAAGGAGGGGTTAAAAGATTTACTAAAATTGCAATGAATTACACATGGCATTAATTAGAAGAGACAATCTCGGCACTATACAAGCAAATGATGATCAACAAGTCAATTGGAATCAGAATTAACACTGTAACCAGGGAGCGACCCGATCAAATTAATTGTGGGCGGCACTTGGGATCATTTAGTGACTTTGCCATTTGAGTCTTGAGATATGGCAATAAGGATTAAGGAGCCCCACCCGTTCCTATACTCTAGCTATTGGCCTAGTAGCTACGCAGCACCCTCCAGAAAGGTCATCAATATATATATATATATTTTTTTTAACAAATAAGAATGCGCAGCAACGGAAAAGTGTAGTTGTTAACGTTGAAGTTACTGTTAATTGCTTAATTAAAGCGACTTTGAATCTCGTCCTTTCTATTTGCGTTTGTGATTTGCAAAGAATACGGGTTAGTAAAAATCTTATTGATTATTTAAACAAGTTCCCTAAATCTCAAATATAAATATGACCGAGTTATTAAAGAAGTGTTGTCACCGATAAAGTGTTGGGCAAAATTGTAATGAGGCCACTTAAGTGGTTTAAGCGGGTTTGTTAGGTTCGAGGGTTGTAAAATCGACTTTTATTAGGAGAATGTCTTATCACGGTTATTGAGGGCTTTTAGTCACAGGTTATGGTCTGGTTTAAAGGTCACTCCATAGGTTAGAAGTGGCACACAAAGGATCTGGGATTTAAGTGGAGACTTAGTGCAGGATTGTAGTGCAGGCAAGTAATGCTTCTTTGTGATTTGGGGCCGTCACGATATCTCTCGTGGTTAAGACCAGTGTGTGTGCATTTTATGTACATGTACAGTAAACAAACAAAACAAACTCATAATTCCGCCAGTTATGTTTATTCAAGTTTGAGTTTTTTTCAAGTTAAAAAATTTAGAACCGCGTTCAATGTTAAATTTAAGGGTAAAAATATTTTTCCTCCACCGATTTTGTGTTTCCTTCTAACCAATACAGTTTACAATAATTTCTTATCTCTTAAAAAAAAAAGGGGTGGGAAATGGTTGTTTCGTGGTTGGTAAAATTTTTTCTTCAATAATTTTGACAGCAAATATTAAAGTAATAGAGAATTATGAAGATGGTAGAAGTAAGTTGAAAATGCAAAAACCTATAAGAAGAAAAGTGTCATGCATCTCCTCCTACATTTGAAAATTTGAGTAATTAAATATTTTTAATTTAAATTTCATTTTAAAAAATATGTCATTTATTAAATAGTAGATAATTTTATATAAAATTTAAATGAATTAATTATATTATTTTATTAATTAATTGATGAATGTTAAATTATTTAAAATAAATTTCATGATAAAAAATTTAAGATGTTTAATACTATATTTTAAGTTTTGCAACGTACCAAAATTTACATCGTATCGTATTTAAATGTGTGTTTGATTATGAGAAAGAAAGAAATAAATGTGTTTTAGCATATTAAGGAGGAGTAAATTATTGAAAATAATCTAGGGTTGGAATGCCAATGAAGCACGAGAGAGTGGAGGAGGGCGTGCCGCCTAGTGGGGCCGATAAGCAGACAGCACAACGATGGGAAAAGGACTTGGATGGCCGGATGTGTTTAGACACAAAAGGGTCCTTTTGTCTTGTTGTGCCTATTTGTTTTGATTTTTTTTATTACTCGTTGAGATAAGTCCAAGCCCGACCTTTTCCGCTCATTAAATGTTTCTCTTGCCCCCACCATGTTCTGCCCCTATCACAAAAATATTTTATTTCTACTTTATTTATCATTTGTTATTTCATAGGTTCCTACGCAATACGCATCCAGCCATTCACTATTTTTTTTTTATTTTTTCGGTTCTTAATTTAATGATCCATGATTGCCACATGGCTTGTATAGCTGAATGTCATAGCCTAAACATTATTGAGGCACTGACTCAAGCTTTGATGTTCCAAAAAAAGGTTATATGACTCTTCCTTTTAATGTTACATTATAAATTGACTGATAAAACTGTTATTGCCTCATTGGGCTTAAAGACCTGCACAATATTGCGAATGTGATAAATATATTAGAAGAAATGACTTTAGGACTCAAACTCGTGCATAATGCTTCTTATAAAAACTTGTGATCTATCAAAATTGAAGTCTAACTTAAAAAATTCCTTAATTCTATTTTCAAAAATATCTATATAAAATGAAGAAAAATGTACCCCGACACACATATGACGAGACACCAATATATGTGCCCATCACTTAAGTATGAACTATGAAGTGGTTTGTTGCTTCATGTTATTAAGTAAATAATATTCATGTCATTAAATTATATTTAATTACAATGTTATATATATATATATATATATATATATATATATATTTTAAGCTAATGGAATTGCCTGTGCAACCAAATTCAGTTTCAGAGGAAGCTATCCAATAACAAAATAATGAATCGCTTTCTTTCTTGTATAAATAAACAAGGAGAAAATTAATTAATTAAATTTAAATTGTTTTTAAGTTCAGATTTTTTGACTATGGGACCACAAATTTTATTCTTATCATTAATTTTTTTTTTTTTGGAATCACTATGCCACTGCAAAATTGATTTAACGAATTCCAATAAATTTCTGAAGAACTATCAATAAATTATTTTAATTGAAAAAAAAAAAAAAATCAGCTTTGGAACTTAGTTGGACAGCTAGTAGAAAACTCAAAACGCACAACCGGAGAGTGAAAAACGATGGGGATTGGGGATCGACTAATATAAAATAGAGTGATGATGTGAACGTTTATCATTTCAAATCTATGGTCACAATCAGCGGATAAAGAAGTTTCACAACCGAAAATAACTCGTTTCATTTTGGTCCAACCAGAAGACGAGTCAAATCAAAACGCCTCGAAGATTTTACTTTTTCCGTTCATATTGAAAAAACGACTGCACGTGTAAATCGCGTGATGTAGTGTCGACTGTTGATGTTGCGCCATCAATTGCGTGCGGACGGCATATATATACATAGCCGCGATTCGATGAGCCTCACAAGCTTTGGTGAGCCCAGCACGCGTGGTATGGTGTATGTACACATCGACCCAGCGAGCCAAAAGTCTGTTATTGCTACATCATGGTGATGTACTAAAATAGAAAGCTGAGAATTAGTAGAGTTCTTGACGAAAATGGTGAAAATTTAACAGATTTATAAACGTTTATTTATCAGTTACCTCCCCTTAGGTTTATGTGTTATCACTTACGTAGCAATTTTTATTTTCATGAGTATTTACCTCATTTACTAACCATTATTTATCAGATTCAAAAGTTTAAATCGGATTATGATCGTTTAACGATCTAATTGAGCTTCTCTTGAAAAACATTCTCGTGAGCAATTAGTGGTTAATAAATAAAAATATAACAGTACTTGAAGCTTAATAATACTTGATCATTAGTATTTAATAGACACATTGTATAAGATAATTAAAAACTCAAGATAGCTCTATTTTGAACCATTTACGTTATTGGTCATATAATAGACATATAGAGCACTATTTCTTAAAAATAGAGGGAAGAGTTCAAGACTTTATGTAAGCTCAAAATTTATAAGATTATGATAAATTTCGCCTCTATTTGACATATAATTCTAAATTAATTATGCTCAACAAACCATTAAATTATATTATAATTGAATAGATTTAAACTTTTAATAAACCTTTGATTGTAATATGTATATATAAAATAAAGGTTTAAGAGCTTTTTGCGTGGTATGTATTATCATTCATCACTTTAACAGCTAGTTAATGACAAGGGAGGTGAAGGCCTATTACATGAAACCCGTGGTCTAATTCATAATACAATAAAAATCATGGGAAGTCAGTGATAAGTAGCCATTTATAATTTGGTGGATGACTCCATTAACTTTACATACAAAAAGTCAATTTTTTATGGTCTGCTGACGGAGACGTCACTTTTTTGTCTTCGCTCGTGATAGATTTTATCCTTTTTGAGCCATTATTATCACAACGAGACTCTTCAATCGAAAATCACCACCACAAAAATAAATAAATAAATAAAAATAATAATAACAAACCAACGAACCCGGCAAACAGATTTTTGTTTTCGAGGGTTCCACGCTCAACTTTGATATTGTAGTGATGCATTTTTAAATCTAAGGTTGTTATGAAATGAAAATCATAATTTGAAAATAAATTTTGATATTAGTGTTTAATAAATATAACCAGGTAGATGATAATATCTTTGAAATATCTATGATAACATTAATAGTAAATGTAATATAATTTTTAATTAAATAATAACAATAAATGTTATTAGATATTTTATAGCAGTAGTCTAAAAGTTACAGCAACACTTAAATGGTCATAATAAATCGTGACTTAATTTTTTTTTTTTTTTAAATTTCAAATCTTACCTCGATAAAAAACTGTAATATATAAAAGAATGTCCGACCGAAGATAAATTCATTCCTTCAATATACTTTTATAATAAATGCAGACATCAGATATGGAATATTGATAACAAATTCTTCCGGATGATGCTTACAGAGTACAGACAAACTCTGGATTTTACAAACATGTCCTTCAACGTAGAAAATATAATAAGACCATAATATTATATTGCATGAGAAGGACAGCATCAAAAGTGAATTTTTGGCTCATCTATTGGGGTTTTATATGTCGTGTGCATTAGATTAATAGATACGTATCTTACAGTACTCATTTTCAATCCTTCCACTTATAAATAAATCTCAAGTGGGTTTTCCTTTAAAGTTTAAAAATGCATCCACATCATGGATTATTCTTTGGTAATGAGTACAGTAAATTATCACCATGTCTATCTCTTTCTCTCAGCTAAATTTCCAAGAAACAGGCCTCTTAAAGTATCATGTGAAAGTGTCAAGTTTTGCCTAGCTGTACATGTTCCACAAAACATGCTAGCTAGCATCTGGCAATTTGTCACTTTAAAAGGCCAACAAAAGAATGAGACCCTACGTGCTTTCATCTTTGGACCAAAATTGGAGCAGAATCCTCTGAAAGATTTTGTTGACCAGTTCTCAGCTGAAACAGTGCAACAACATAACATCAACAAATTGCCGCCGGGGCTCTTTTTAATTTTAACCAAGATTAATGACTCTAATGTTTTGTACACGTTCAAGAACAAAAATATTGACTTCTTTTACCAATTATGAGCTTGCCTTCTGGACTTACTACTCTCAGGTCTATATAACTCCTCAAACAAGTTCAATTAATCTTGAATAATTGGGGAAAAGATGTATGCATAAGACGACGATAACAAATAATTATCATTGAAACGTGGGGAGTGCAATGATGTTAAGGCTATGTATGTCATATGTGACATTTACTGCTTGTCATGATCATGTACAGTAGGAGCAAATTAAAAAATGCTTGAAGATTATTTATTGAGCATTGTCAAAAAACTTTTAGAGGAATATAATAAGACATATTTGGATGGTTACATAGGTTGATCAAGAGAGGATTCGATTTCTATTACATAGGTTGATCAAGAGAGGATTCAATTTCTATTTACATAATACTTTTAAAAGAATTTATTAACTAGATGGATTTGCAAGAGAACATAATATACCTCTCATACCTAAGTGCATGTTTGAAATTATTTGGTAAATTTTTTAAATCTAGAGGTTTGCAAATCCCAATATAATTTAAAACTATTTATTTTCTTAAGAGTTGAACTTGAGTAACAGTAACTAACCAAATAAAGATGTTAAAAGCCACAAGGTTATTAGGAGACCGAATTTCAAAATAATCACTTATTTGTAAAGTTTACTATTAGATTATTATTATATTTGATATTGAGGTACTGTATTTTTTAAGCTGCAGCTGCTGTAGAAAAAAACTATAACTATGAAATAAAAGTCCATAATATATAGTAAATATAAATTTTAAATAATGATTTTGATAAACTTATTAAAGATATAATAGATTTTTCATTATTTAATATTTTCATTATAAAAGTTAAAAATCATATTAATATAGTTTTCAAGCTACAACAACAAGTGTTTATCAGATACTTTAGCATTTTAACTTTTAAATTGCAGCTGTCAAACTTCAATCCTAAATATACCCTAGAATAAAAACTATTTATTTAACAATTAATAATGTGTTGGGTCCCTATGATGATAAGAACATCCTATGTCGTCAAAAAAAATGACAATTTAAAATTGGACTATTTGACAATTATAACAAAAAATCCAAATCTCCTCTTGAGATTTTCTTACCAAAAAATAAAAATAAAAAAGAAGATATATGCAGTTCAATTAGGTTAATTTATCTCCAACATGCACTGAATGGTCCAAATAACCACTATGAAAAAGACTCCACAATATTGTTATGATTATCTTTTTCACCCCTATTTAGTCCCCATACCACCAGAGCACCACCAGCATATGTTTTCCATAAAGTAACAACTTGTTAATGAGTGAATTGGTTGGCGACTTGGCGTATCGATAACACTAATTGCCTTTTAACATTAATTACGGTCATTGATTGTCCGAATAGGAATCAAAGTCAAGGCCCACCTACTCCAACCACTCGGCACCCAACCGTGACTCCTACCTAAATCCTCACAAGTTAATACGAAAACGAAAAAAGTTGTTCGAAAGTTAATTTATTCGAAGCCAACCGAACAACTAAGCTGGCGCTAACGTTATATCTTGATTAGAACTGCCTGAGCAAGTGGTCCGACCGATGATGCTATTTTCTCATGAACTTACCATGCATAATTGATTAATTATACAAGATCCCTCTAACATATATTTAATATATATTACTACACTCACGTAAATAGTGAGTGGTGTGGTCTACTTACTGTTTGTGTGAGTGATTGTAACACACATTAAATGTATGTTAGGATTTACCAATTATATAAAGTCTTAATTTGATTTGATGGCCTCTAAGTTGTTCTTTTTATCACCTATAAGTGAGTTTAAGATAATTGTATGAGAACCATCGTTGAAAAGGATTATAGTTTTTTATAGTTTTTTTTTTAATTTTTTATTTAAAAGATTGAGATGTGGATAAATTTTAAATTTTCTTTTTTCAAATCACTAACTCAATCTCCAAGATTCAAACTTTGAGACGTCTCTTTTCTTAGAATTCAAACTTGGTGCTACTATTTTCACCAGAATTCGAATTCGATGGCCAACTAAATTAAATCTCTTAAAAATTTCTCAGTCAAGCCCTGTAGGTATGTTGAAAAGCAGCATTAAAACATAATAACTACATAGCTTATACATAAACATGAATATACAAATTCAAATCTCTTGAACAAAGCATGAATACAATCAAATCCGCTGCGTGTATGCCTTAACATCAATAAAGGATTTGATTGTCTTGTAGACACAAACAAATACATGAAAACTTTCCCACCACATTATTATCATCTACGGTAGATGGGGCTATGAAATCCGATTTTGATGATGGTCAATGCCATAAATTTGTACGTGTGGTTCAGTGAGATCAATCAATGAGTTAGTTTGAATGTATGAAGAAGGCCTGGCAATGTATTGAATAATGGACACGAGCAATCGGTGGTTTGAAGTATTTAAAGCTAAAAGGTGTGAAAGAAAGCAAAAGGCAGCTGCCGTGCCGCCAGTGGCCTAACCCTATTGGTCTCCAGCCATGCCATGAACAGTCAAGAAAATGACACTGTCTTCAAGCATTCATTACTGCGTTTCTTCAAATATGAATATCGAATTCGAAAGTGAAGATTAATGCGAAGAGTTGTGTCAAAATTTAGTTTCTTTCGAAATTAAAGAGGACGGTTCCTAACGTTATAAATAAATAATAAATAAATGATAGGAACCGGCAGATCTTGAACTTTAAATATCTTTGTGTGTGTGAGGGTGCTGTTAATTTGTTCAAATAGAAACGACTGCACGGATCGTACAAAGAGATCAGACAAGCTTTAAAGTCAGCTAGAGCTGGCTAGCTTCCAAGTTTAGTTGGTGCTTGTAAAAACTGCTTTCAGATTGGCATGACTTTTCTCGTCATTTTCCTTTTACATGGCCTGCAAATTAAGTCTCGAGGGGAGTAGTTTGCTCGCCTACTAGCTAATGATCAATTTATTACAAACATAAGGCACATAAACGTTGAGGGCCGGAGAATATCTAACATTTGCTGTGTCTATTCCTTGGACTAAGAATATAATTAAGGTTGTGATGTAGGAAGGTCTTAGAATACTTTAGAATTTTCGTTATTTTAGTCCCTTTTTTTTGTTATGTTTTACATTTTGAATTAGAGTTTCATTAGTTATATGTTTTAATCTTTTATTTTTAATATAATTATGATTTAATTTTCCTATTTGAGTTAACTTACCCTATTATAAATAGGGAGATCTTGTTATTTTTATTATTATCATCATCAATTCATTTATTTAATAAAATCATCATCCTTTGTTTCTTTAACAAAAAATCTAACATTGTTAAGTCATTTAGATTAAAACGATATCTAAAATCATTTTAATTAGACCATTATCTAGTCACATTTGCTTAGAATGACATATAATTTCAACTCCAAACAACTAGTGTCAGCTTGACGATGCGTTTTTTTAATCTTATTAAGTCGCTTCCGTTACTCATTCTGTGTTAGGTTAAGTCAACTCTCAAGTACTCTTGGGTTAGCTTTTGAGTATGGTTAGCTTTTGAGTATGAGTTAGACTAACCGGCTTCTATATGGTGCTAAATTTTTTATAAAATAAGATTGCTAATTATTTGGATAAAATTATAAATAAAATTATAAAAACAAGAAGCAAAGCCACATATGTGCAACGATTATACATATAATTTGTACGTATGGGTGACAAAAATATCTTGCTAGGCCTAGTCAGGATGGAGGTGGCAATGGTACCAATGCTAGTTTAATTCATTTGTGAGTAGTGATCGTGACAACTATGCAAAGCCCCATGCTGCATGTTAACTTGTCTGTAACATGTCCTGTTCCTTTTAACCTGGTGAATAAGTTTCCTATTGTTGCAGGCTCAGGTTTGCAAATGGCCAAATGATGAGTATGGGCAAAAAAGAAATTGCATTCGTCTATTAGAATTTCCACTATTGTGTTTCTGATACATGATGTTTCAAAATAAAAAAGATAAGGAAAGCAAAGCAGATAAAGGGAAACAAGACCACTAAATTTTCTTATTAATTTAGGAAGCTATCATAAGGTACTATCAGACTCCAGTTTCTATCCATTAAGAGCCGCTTGATGCGATCAATCCTTGGTAGTAGAGTCAAAATTACTAGCTAGAGGCTCAAAACGCTTCCATTCCCATCCACACAATAGTAAACTGAGTACTGGCAACAGAATCATGCCTACACAGGCATTGGTTGAGGGACATCAACCAACCGCTCCATTGTCTGCAGCTGATCATAGGGTGCTATCTGTACCATAACCAAACAAAAGAATCAAATGAGTGTAGAAGATAAATGTAACGCTTAAATGAGCTAAGTACTGCACATGCCTCAGCACAATATCCAAAGAAGACAGTAATATGAATTTAGACAGCATTTTTCAAAGGTAAAATATATATATTAGAATCTGAATTTGGGAATGTTGAAAAAAAAAAAAATGCGAACTTCAAGAAATTACTTTTAAGTCACTATATTAAAGCTAATTCCCTGCCATCAGGCCAATTTTAAAGTTGATAACAGAGTCAATTTTACCTAATGCTCACCTGCTCAGTGTTGAGCCAAATGCAACAAGGCATATTTCCACATTAGCTAGTGCAACTGTATGGTTGGCCATAATTGTATAACAGTATTTGAATTTTATATTAGTAATTGCCCATTACGACCGCCAATAAAAGTATTACATGATGGCCAGCGATCTAGAACCCTCTGCCCACAGGCATAGAGTTCCCATAGCATCACCATGTAATGCATTTGGTCAAAGGGTTTGGTCAAAGGGAGGTTTTCAATTTCATAAATGAAAGTTCACCACTCTCCTTGCATAACCGTAGTTCCTTTCAGAAATCTCACTCTTTGAACAGTAAAGATGCCATACTTATGCATCATAGAAAATTCTTAACTTTTGTTATGAACAAAATAAGACAAACCACCTGGCTAAATCCATCGGGCCATGTAATTGACACGGCATAGTTTCCCATAGGCCGAATTTCTTCGGGTTCAATATCTTCTGGAACATCAGTGTACTGAAGCTTTTGCTCACCTGTCCATTCATCCTGTAGTGAATCCAGACCAAAGAAAAGGGTGGGGTATGTGAAAAAGTCAAGCACATGTTGGAGAAAAATAATATCCAGACTAGGGAAGAATCAAAGCTTATGACAACAATCACTAAATTTAATTCTTTCTTCCAATAAAATATCATTTTGTTTGCTACCTAATCCATCAATAGTTCGTTACTTTCTCTTAGAAGTCTTCAATTACAAGTTTTCAACTTCAACCTTATCTCTCAAATTTATTCTGGGTGTGTGATATCAGGATTGCTTACAACTTGTTTGTGATCATTTTCCAAGTTATCAGAAGAAATTAAAGCCTAGGAAATAAATGTTAACAAAGAAAGGCACCATATGGAAGAGTGTATGTTTTATACCCAAGCGAGAAATCTGTAGGTTCTCTACCATTTCCAAGAAAAGAGAACGCATAGCTTATGCTATCTATAACATTCTTGGAAAACACATTGTGCTTGTCTGCAAGTCCCAGGCCACAACTAAGTTTAGGTAGTATCAAATTTATTGCTGAGGGCCTAGGTGTCAGATGCCAATATATTCCATCTCTACATATATGTAACCGAACTGTTAAAAAAAAAAAAAAAAAAAATCCCCACATACCACACTTTGGGCAGAACGATCATTCCTTCTCACAGTTGCAGGATGCAGAAAGAATTCTTCATCTGATTGTGGTACCTTAACTTTGATTGCTTTGATTGATTTATCATAGATGACAGCGGTTGATACTAGAATGAAAAAGAGAACAGAAACAAAATTTATTTCCTCAAAAGTAGGTTCAAGGTTTTGCATCATAATCCACAAAATCTAAACATTCTATCTCAATTTCAAAGCTTATATTCTTGCACACGATTACGAATTTTGGAGAACTGATGAAAATTCTTTGTAGTAACAGCGCTGCATTGCAGGTCCAGATATAATTCCAAATTTGAAATTTAAAATTATTGGTAAGATGTGCATAAATAAAGGCAGGTTTATTTCAAGTATCTCACTAGATTATGGTTTAACAAGTTCACGAGACTACATGTGGACAGGAGATACATACCTTGTTGGCGAATCTTTGCGCACTGCTGTACAACACATACTCCAAGGTCCTGAAAGGTATTGGCAACTTCACCGCAGGGATCAGCCGCGACTTCAGGCATTCCACTATCTCCAGAAGCAGATAACTGCCGAAGTAAATGATACAAGAAATTTAAAGTGGCAATGCTTTCCCACCACAATATAATTTTCAAAGTATTATTGATTCATAAAATTACAAGCACAGCAGTGCTTAAGAAAAGATAGACAGGCATGATTAATATTTGTTTAGAATGCCAGGCCAATTTACTGGATTTGCATAAAAGGATTCCATGTGAATCTGAGACAACACTTTAAATAAATTGCCGAAAGAAATAGATGAATACTGCACAGGAGAAACTCTTCCATTGCTAATAAGAGTTCTTTGGGAGAATGAAGTCAAGTTTATATCCTTGACCAAAAGGTACTTGATTCATACGAAAGTTGCTAATTGCACACCATGATGATGAGAAGGAGGTAAAAAAAGAAAACAAAAGAACAGACAGATAATTTTGACGAATAATTCAGAACAAGTCATAGCAGAGTAGCTTAAGCACCCAGATACATCTCAAAGTAATAGCTTGTATAAGCAAACTTATATCATATAACTCACAGTTGGTCTGATGGGAAGATCAAAGAGATGAGGAATTCCAAACTGTTGGACAACCTGCAAACGTATGGGCCAAATTTTCAAAGTAAACAGATAGTAGGGACAACACCTGAATTGCCATCAATAAAATATTCCTTTTTTTTTTTTTTCAAATCAAGAAAACTAACAGTTGGATAACGTGCATACCTGAGATCCAGAACCTCTGCCAAATGGATAATAGCGTTTCCCATCAGCATCAAAGTGGCACATGTTCTCAACTACAGCTATACAAGGTACCTATATGAATGGATAGATGGCATTTATTCCTAGATTTGATATGTAATATTAATGTTGAATCGAACAGATGATTGCATAGTAGAATATCACACCTTAAGCTTTGAAAACATGCGAACTCCTTTCGCAACATCAATGAATGCAAGCTTTTGAGGGGTGGTCACAATAACAGCAGCTGTTAATGGAACAACCTGAAATTTCCATTATATATACCTCAAAATCTACAAGTAAAAATTTAAAAAACTATTTAAACAAGAACCTGTGCAAAAAGCAACTTGAAAAATAAATAAACTATGCAAACATGCTTGAGAAGCACAAAAATACTAATTGACAAACACTGACCAAGGAAAATTTAAGAATTCAAACTACAATATCGGACATATATAATAGTTTTTTGGTCCAGGATTTTAAAGTGCGGAAAGTCGAGCAAACCTTTAAAACCATGGGATTTAAGAGGCCTAAAACTTAAAGCGCTTAAACCACATGGTTTATATGTTTTCCCGGACTTTCCCACACTTGAAAATCCTGGATTGGAACATATATATATATATATATTCAAAATGAGTGCAAGAAAAACCAGAACCTGACATAAAGTAAGTTGGATGTCACCAGTTCCAGGAGGCATGTCAATAACAAGGTAGTCCAGCTCTCCCCTGCATATCCAGGATATATTATTTAGCCATTGAATTCATAAGCAGCACTTGAAGTTAACCATTTTTTTTTTATCACGGAGATGCATACACAATGCATGAGGGGGGGGGGGGGGGAAGAAAGATTTACTCCAGAACTCAACTCTTACAAAGATCCAAACTAGTTCATATTTAAGTATTAATACAAACACACATACCACTCAGTTGTTGTCAGAAGTTGGTTGATTACCCCAGAAACCATTGGACCTCGCATTATTGCGCGACCTTGCCCGGCAAATCCAAAAGACACCAACTTGACTCCCAGGTATTCAGTTGGAATAATTGTTCTCTTCTCCGGATTCTGCAGAAAGTTTTCATATTGTCACAATTGATCACTTCGCTATACCACATCTACAAATATGTTAGACTTTTCAAGGTCTACCATCTCTAGCAGTCGATTTTCTGGAGAGACCATTGTTGGTAAACTCGGACCATAGACATCAGCATCAAAGATACCAACCCTTGCACCCATACCTGCTAAAGTGTAAGCAAGATTTACAGCTACTGTGGATTTCCCTACACCTCCCTGCACAATTTCATTAATTATATTCATGAAAATGCAGGAAATGCGATACTGCAACAGTAAGTTAAATAACATATTCTCATAGAAAACTACAGGGCCATTATATAAACAAGCTAATGCTGTATTTCATCTGAAACATTTCTAACAAGTAAAAACTTTCATGGTAGAAAGGCAAAATAATTCACAAAAATAATAGAAACTTGTCAACTTTGCCTTCACAGTTAGAGGCCATGAGAAACTTGGAGTTCTTTTCCAATAAAATCCCTAAACAATAACTCTATGAAGATAATCAAATAAGCTAGAAAGCAATAATCCATAGATAAAATTGGCTCCACGCAATTAACTAGTGGATAGCCACCCTGTCCAACATGTTAATACACATATTGGGGAAAGAAATGAGAATGGTAAGCAGGCATGTCTACCTTGCAACTTGAAACAGCCACAATATTTGAAATTTTCTGTAAACCTACTGGAAGTTGCTCTGCAAAAATAGGTCTGGCTGGTTGTGCTGACATAGTCACATTAACTTTGTTGACCCAAGGAATTGCAACCACCACCTCATTTGCCCTTTGCTCAAACTGACATGCAATCATAACTTATTACACTCTTTATATCATAAGGGGCTCATACTGTCAACTTAATCAATCTAAGCTAAAACACAATCAAGTTATACCCATAAAAATTTGTAGATACAGCCAGGAAAATTTTTCCACAAGAAGGATGAGGAAAAAAGAAAGTCAAATGCAATTCTATTTTACAATAATCCCCAAGTTTTAAAAAAAAAAACTAAATAATCTTCAGCAAATTCATGAAACAAATAGTCTACCATTCCAAACACACGTCACTTCTTGATCAAAACAATGATGATTGTGTCATTTACCATGTCCTTGATTGGACATGCTGGAGTTGTGAGCTCTAACCGAAAGGAAACCTGACATTCAGAGTAAAAGTGTTGAAGTAAGGACACTATCCTTGAAATGTATGTTATCAAAACTTTCACACTTATGCTCTAAATGACCTCTCCCAGAGCTTCGTTGATTTGCATATCTTTCACAAAACCACATGAGACAATATCTGTTCCAAAGTCTGGATCAATAATTTGTGACAAGGCTTTCAGTACATCATTCTCAGCTGTTCCAGTAGATACTGCAGAAACACCAGCTGAAGATAAGGAGGAAAAGGAAACGTGTAGAAAATGAAAATGATAAAAGTCAGAAAAAGCAAATTGCTAATAGAAAGAATAGAAATGATGACGTCAACATTACAAGAAGCATAAATTCATCATCACACGGCTAGAATGCAACGTATTAGCCTTTTCAAAGTTTAGCACATTAGAGATTAATACTCTTATTGGGTGCTACAAATTGATACTCGGCCCTAGGGTCTATTTGTCAAATCCAAAGACTTGCATATTAGCTGGAATCATCTATCCTGTGGATTTTCCATTTACTAGCTAATGTGGGAACTGTCAACCTCCATCTCAGACAAAAAATCTACCAGTCCAGCACTGAGACCAACACAATCTGCCTAGGAATCTAGCTTTGGTTATCATCGTTAAGTTACAGCTTGACCTAAAAGCTTAAGCTGGTAGCTAACAGTCCAAACAGTGGTTCTAAGTAGGGGTGGGCATAAACCCACAACCCATGGGTTTACCCAAACTCAAACCAAATAAAATAGTTTGGGTTGGGTAAATTATAAAAATGGGTTAGATATGGGTTTTATATAAAAAACCATTTTATTATGGGTTGGGTATGGTTTACCCATGGATTATGGACAAAACTCAATACTCAAACTTTTCAAATGAAATAAATATAAACAAAATAAAAAAATACAAATAAGTGAAAGGCCACCATTTAATTTTGTGGCGTGACCAATTGTCAACAGTTAGAAAAGAAAAATAACATGTAAAAATAAATTTAAATTAAATAAATGATGTAGTAAATAAAATGAATTTTTTTCTTATTTACAAAAATAATTCCTCCCACGGGGAAGCATCATCATGGAAAGAGCAAAAGATTGTACTAGTGATAAATAATAACTCGGCTTGGAGTGGGTCCCATATACTAGATGACAGCTAATTTTTTGTCAATAATTGAATGTAATGACCATATTAGGCCTCTTACAAAACTTTACTTATCATATAATGAAATTAGAACATAAAGCATACAAACTATATAATATTAAAATGTAAATAAAATTAAGCATATAAGTAGACAACATAACGCAAAAGTACCAAAACGATAAATAAAAACAAGTGGCAAAATTTATTATTAGACTATCAATGTCATAGTTGTGAAAGTTTATTATTAGAGCGTACATTCTTATTTATTGAGAAATAATGATTTTTGTGATTAAACTTTATTTTAACTTTCTAGTATTCTTTAATTTAAGGACTAAGTTACTGTAAAATTTATTATTTATAATTTTTATCCACTATATTTTTTTATATTTTGATATCAACTTAATAATTAATAATAATTATAATTTTGATATAAGTAAATTTTATCAAAACAAAAAATATTTTGATAATAAAATTCAAGCCAAACCCAAACCAAACTCAAATGGGTTAGTTTGGGTTGGGTTAAAAATATTTGGGTTGGCTTAGATTGGATCTGAACTTTCATGATTTGGTTTGGGTTGACTTACAACCCAAACCAAACCAACCCATGCCCGCCCCTAGTTTTAAGCTCTAACATGAATCAGTTTCTTAGAAAAAGAGAAAGAAGATAAAGGTATCAAACTTATCAGATAACAGTCATATGAAATAAAAAATAATATTGACTTTAATAAGAATTTCTAAATTTATAATACCCCTATGCGTCCTACATCAAAGCGGCATATCTTACTTGGGGTCTGTTAGTAGGTAAAGTGTTAAGTAAACACTCACACTTACGACTGGCACATAATGTTTACCAACTGGGTACCCACTTATACTTGAATGCTAGTCCGCTAGTGATTCCAATTCATAGCACAGCACAGCACAGCACTTCAGTCTCAAGCATACCCTTTAATTCAGCGAACAACGTAATATTTTTATACAGATATGGAACCTATCAAAACAAAGTAACTGTCTTGGATAAGGAAACAGACTACCTTCAACAGAAGTAGCATTAGTTGAGCCACAGCCAAAAATGGACGGTCTATGTGATACCCAAATGGACTTTTCTAACTTTGAGGGGTGCAAAGAGAAGTTGATAGCTGATAACTGAAGAAATCTGTCCGGTGGAACTAAAGCTATCGAGGAACCGAATTTCAAAGGGGGAAAAATGAATACAGAGAGAGAGTATTAAATTAGCAACAAAGAAAAAAAAAGAAAGAAAGCGTAGGAAATTACCAAGTATTGATGGTGATTTACAGCCTTGAAAAGGGAGATGAGGCCAACATGGAGCATGAAGCAGTTTCATTTTAAGATAGAGAGTGAGTGAGTGAGATAGAGAGTGAGTGAGTGAGAAGTGGTGTTGCAAGCACTGGGAGCTGGGAAGTGGAGCGTTGATGGACTGCAAGAACTATGTGAGCCTCATGTTTCAATATTCCAGTGAGATGATAACAGCTCAAATTTCCAATCCTTTTAAACCAAAACGGCGCGTTTTGACGAGTTGCCTTTATTTGCATGTCATTGTGCAAAGAGTTCAATCTGTACTATGTAATTTATGTTTCAGAAAAAAAAAAAGTCCGTGTTTGCCTTTTTTTTAATACCCTAGTTTTATTTCATATGGATTTACATATATGATTATAATATTCAAATTTTAAAATATAATATAAATTTCTATATTTTAATACAATTTTGATGCATTGCACAGATTTTAAATTAATTATTAGAATTAAATTAAAACTTGTTTAGTTTTTAAAGACTCTTATCTCAAATAAATGGCAGAAATACTAAATTCTCTTTTCAAAAGGCACATGCTCCAACTGATCTCTTTATAGATCCGTCAATGTGAAAAAATGCTTGTACAAAGAAGAGTGAAACAATCAGAGGTAATCTTCTTTTTGAAAGGAAAGAATAATCATAAATCATGAAGTAAATAGCAACCCCATATCCTTAGAATTGCTTTCCTTGCCCTAATCTAATGCCACAGCTTACTGCAGAATCCATTCCGTGCCCTCTTGTTTGATACAATATCTGAAAATGAGTCAACCAATTGTCCTGCTAAGCTACTTGGATCATCAATCAGTGTTTGAATAAAAGTATTCACCACCCTACGTTCCTGCTCAGTCGATCTTAAGCTATACCATGTCAGCAATTTTAACCTAAAATCCTGGTTAATGTGGCCCTCACATTCTAGCCACCGAATTATCTTCACACAATACTCAAAATTCTCATCTAGGCTACCTGAAGAACCATTTGAAATGCGGAATGGTGAACCATCATTAATCAAAGTGCTATCACATTCATGTGGCTCTTCATTTGGATGTGCATTTCTTTTCCTGCATAAATCTGCACGGGAATCAACAGCAGGCACTTCTCCAGCTGGCCCATGGTTCCAGGTTTGGGAGTCACCACTACCATGTGATCTTGCCAAACGGTTCTTCTCTATGTCATGGGAAGCAGCATCATCATCTGCCTCAACAGCCTGTTCAAAAGTGCATCCATTATCTTCATCTCTTGAGGACTCAAATGGTGGGGTTAGTTCTTCATTCAAGTCGGGAACAGATACAACATTTAAGTCCAGTCCGCGAGAAACAGATGGCAACCTTTCTTCTTCTGCATTTTCAGGCTTGACCATTTTCTTTGCTTCAACTCCACAGCACTTCTCTAAATCAGCACTGCAAAACCCTTCAAGACAGCCTTCTTGTTGAGCCCAAGCCAGTCGCAAAAACTTTCCAAGGTCTCGAACCTTGAATCCAGAAGAATTCGGCCCCATCATACTTCTGGATTCCCTTTCAGCAAAAGAAACATCTTCAACATGTGTATTTGATTTCTTACGATTCAAGGCCACCGTAGAATTAGGATTCCTGTGAATTATCTCCACACTCTTGGTGAAACACTTAGCCTCAGAGTGACCAAAATCACCTGCCTCTGTATAAGAAACAATCCGAAAACTGTACTCCGTGCATGGCTGCAAATTTGATATCAAAATCCTTCTCTGAGCCCTCGGAAAGACACAAATAGGCTCTTTTGTGTGCATCTCTTCTCTACTCTTGCAATACCACAGCTTATACCCCTCAATGTCGTTAGCTGATACGGTAGACAATTCAATTAAAATAATTACAACAGAGGAAGATGTCACTTCTTCAAATAGGAACCTGCAAGCAGCAGGAAGTGAATCCTCTGCCAAGGAAAGAGCAAAATTTAATTATTGATTAAAATAAATTTCATATCCATCATTTACAGAAATCAGGGGAAAAAGAGTTATTATGGGTGCTAGTACCTCTGCATTTTGGATTCACATTAGAGACAGTTGCTAGCCATTCATCTGCTTTATCGATGGCAAGCAAACAAAGTTTCAGCACATCACCAGCAACAGAGAGTCTGCTGACAATCCCACGTGCCATCTTTGCAGACACTCCATTCACTGGACCCACTTCTGTTTCTAGTTTGGACTTTGCATCTTTTATGATATCATGTAGTTCTTTGAATCGTGAAGTCCCATCCAGGAGCCTATAGTTTAAGTAAATCCTATAGCAGAGTACATCAACACGACGGGCATCTTTAGCTACAATTAGCTGCTTCTTCCAACATCTGCCAGTAACAATCAAATCAGACCACAACATTCCCATCAGTCCAAGGGTGGAAAATCCTATTACAGGAAAACAAAGAGCAGTGCACAGATCTCATTTTTCTTCATGTTTTGGTTCAATCTCATAACAGGACAAGCAAGAACTCTCCATACTCAACAATAATTTAGTTCACTCACCCTACGTCTAAATTGTAATGCAGCAGTGTTTGATGATGCAAATGATTTTTTCATGCCAATCAAATCACTAGAATAGCTTTGCCTCAAATATGTAACCGAATAACTTTATAAAATAGAAAAAACAGCATGTTTTGTGAAGAAACTAATTCTAAGTTGTGCATCGCGTCACTCCATTGTTAGCATGATTTATAAGGCACCGATATGGATCTTGAATCATTCCTAGGCAACGAAATCAGAACCCAAAGATATGTAAGTGCAATAATTACTTACCCAAGTATCCCAGAAACTTTACCACAAGAAGCACAACAATAACTGCCATCCAGCTGCATCAATTGCCCAAGATCAACAACCCCAACCTTCTGGCGTTGAAGAGCACACTCAATATGACAAGATAACCCACAGGAGTCCTCCTCACCAGAATCAGATGTACAAACCAACCAAAGGCTAGGGTCTTTATTGTCATCGAATAAGTGACAGATGCAACAAGAACACCTCTTGCAAAAGGTGTCATCACTGGACAGAACAGCCCTACAGGCACTATTTTTACAGATCCAAGAGTTTGAAGACCCAAAATCTGATGACTGCTCAGAAGCAGGAGGGAGTCGCATGGGGTTTTCTCCCTTCCGCTGTTGCTTCCTAGAAGGCTGATTATTGGGGCTAGAAGACACTCTTTTCGAATCCTGCTTCTTAATTGTCTTGCTATTAGCCTTTGGAAGTTCTGTCATTTTGCTTTTGGATGAGGCTGAGTTTTTCTTGTCCTTATCAAAGCAACTTCGGAGAAGTTCCTTCTTTGGACCAGATTTCAGAAACTCCTGGAGAAGTTCTGGACTTCTTGAAGCATCATCTGAGTGCCCAACTTTCTCTGGGGTGCTCTGCACACTGGAAGAAAGGCTTTGAACACCAGAAACTGGACCAAAACCAATACAAAAGCATGAGCAACTCTTTGCCGAAATAGGTAAAAATGTCGCTTTCAAGTCTACAGCAAACACATACAAATTGGATAATCCAGCCAAATACAAGTGTAAGACTTAGTTTGCACAATGTCCACTATCTAATATGGCATCGAACTTTAACAAACCCATTCACAGTGGCATTGGCATTTGCAAAAATCAACTATCTAATTGGGTTCATTCTGGAATCTGCTTGGATCACCAACGGCCTAAACTTATTTTCGAGCCTACCTTCCTAATTATTTTAATCAAACAAAATAAATGTTGGCCATATTTATTCTCCTCTATACAAGCTAAATGTCAAACAGAGGACAGCAAAGCATATTACCAATCATTCTCATCACATAGTGAACAGACGTACAATCACATGAAAAAGCCCGGGCAAACTCATGACACTAGATTTCCCCATTGTCTCAAGTCACTATCTAATACCAAATTTCAAAGTGATGTAATAGGATAAAGACACTGCAGTTACGTGATGAAGCAACATTGCATTGAGCTGCTCCATGCCATTGGGTTCTTAAAGAAAAATGATAACCAAGTGTTGCAAGACAAATTTGAGCAAAGAGGAAGAAACAACAATATCAATATCAATGAGCAAAGTATGCTATAGTAAGAAACGTAAATGCTATGCAAGAAAGATATCAGACTTTGACATATTCGACAATGTTGAAAACTAAGTGAGTCAAATCATAAGCTAATAAGAACAGAAAATTGAATCAACTAGGCTGCCTATTCCCTTCATTTTTTTAGGCCAATTCCTTCATATAAAGTTCAAAAAGAATTTTTATAATATAATTAGTTAATTTAACTCAAATCAGTTCATATAGTCAAATGTACTACAAATAATAATGTATAAGTAAATAATACCCATTTTGATAATCTACGAAACTAATACCAACTAAACTTGATTTTAAAACATAACAAGGTATCAGAAAATAACCAATTCCAATAAATTATCGCCTACAAAAAATTAATACAGAAGTTGATCATGTAATTCACATCATATAAGAAACAAATATTCTTGAAACCCTTTCGCTTAGAGAAAAAATAAAGAAAAAGAAATCCTTGCGTGTAAAAATGTATCTATGAAAGCAGCATCAAATAGAAATCACAGAGCTATATGACAAACCACATAACAAATGAATTGAAATTGGGAAAAGATTAGGAAAAAGGTCCTTGAACTGAAAATAATAGGAAAGGAAAATGAACCAAACGAGAGGAACTGCAGCAGCATCCACAAGTGGGTTGTAGTCGTCAGCGGCAAGCAGCACAGGCATGGTATTTCAGGACTATTAGGTTTTTATATTTTGAAATAAAATTTCATTGGTTCAAGTATTTAGTGCACCAAATAGTCTAGGATCCGATTTTAATTCACTAGTTTATGGGTCTACCAGATTTGGATGAAAGACTCATAATTATATTGAAAATCGGAAGCTGCCCATAATAATCAGCTACAAACTGGATTCAAAAACCGATCTGTTGCCAGCCTAGTTGCAATGACGTCAGCGTTATGAATAATGACGTCCCTTCGGTATGTATATTTTTTAATAACTAATATTTAATAACCAAGTATCATATCTGCAGAGATTTTGTATGCATCTAAAGCTGGGGGCATTCGTTCAACATACAACCGCTTCAAGATGACAGATGATTGACAAATGCCCAACTTATTATGCTTGCCTGGCCAACTCTCTGTTCTTTATTTGACACTCTTCCATAGGGGCTTTATACACAGAAAAGCCAGACATTCCACACCATATGCCATCAAAGCGCAACCCGCTTCTAAGTGCATCTCGTCTTCAGTGCTAAGCGCATCCCGCTTCTGAGCGTACTCCCGTTCGAGGCGGACTTTTGTTGAGCGAGCCCGTGGACGCAAAATTAGCCTTCGATCACGGGAGATTTAATGATCTAGTTTGTATAATATTTTGTCATTTTTTAAACTTAATTTACCTAAAGTATATAGCTACCTTTCTTAAATATAAAAGTGCATAAGGGTGGCCAGACGAAGGAGAGTTCCTCCTCTTTGAAAAGTTTGTAGTACAGTCTATAGCAAAAAGAAGTCGTCCATATCATAAAATTGGGCATATTTTATTTTGGGTTTCCTCTCAAAGTTATCAGCCTGCGAAGGCGTCGACTGTGCAACAAAGGTATTTAAAGCCAAACCATAAATAACTAAGAACATATAATTTATTTTATCACGTCAAAAATTAGAAAATGCTCTTAGAAAGAAATTACGATAAAATAAAATAAGAAATAGCAAGAAAATATAGGAAAAGTCATAATTATGATTTGGCTTTCACTATTAAATATTAGCTATCAGCCATCATATTTTAGGTTCTTTATTTTCTATTCTAGCTTGGAGTTGCAATTATTGGCCAACATTACCCTTGAGACGGTGTATATAGTAAGCCGTGAAATTAATTAGTTTATAAAAAAGAAAATTCTCTAACAAAAAGTGATGTGCAGATACAAAGATAGACTCCTAATTGAAGGTCACAAATGAATTTTAATTTCGTAATCATACCATACCCTTATCAACAATGCTATCATGTTCCATACTGGCCAAAAACAAAGCAAACAATGTCTTGTCCAAATTAGTAAGCACAGGTCCATTTTCCTGATCAAACTTTATGTTGGACAACATAATATTAATTTTTTGGCACAAACTTCTACTAAGATTTACAAATTTGAATAGTAACTTGTAAGTGTTAATACAGATCCATTATTTGATTTTCATCACACACACAAACACCCCCCCTCCCAAAAAAAAGGTACTTGCTTATTGTGCATTATGAATATTAAGGGAACTGCAAATGCATGTTCCGGTGAAGCGGATGTTGCAATTGTAAGTACAGCTTCTATAGATGTCAAGCAAATTTTCATGATTTAAAACAATCAAGAGTTAACACAATAGATGAGACAAAGGCTTGGCTCTACTGGTTAGTGGGTAGCCTTATCAGGACTTTGGGTTCAAGTTTCATGTACCATGCATGTGTGTTTTATTAATGATTTAAAAAAATACAAAAGAGTTAACGCATTAGACATGAGTAAGATAGCGTGAAATGGGAAAAGAAAAATGCGGTACAAAGTCATCTTTTGTGATAATCACAGCATAATTACATCATTTCTTACAGCCACATACCAAAAATGCATGTTTCAATCAGTAACCAGTCACTACTCACAAACTAACAGCCCATCAACATGCAACATGCCATTCTATTATTTCTCTCACTGGATAGTTACTATATGGATTAAGCCACTTTTACCTCATTCTTTGCTTAAGAGCCATAGAAGAAGTTCCTTAAAATGTGGGGTATGGAAAATCTACAAATTAGAATTTTACAAAACATATCCCTTTTTCATTTTCCAGCTTTCATTTTCGTATATGAGGTTATTATTTTCATTTTATACGATGACATGAGACCAACTTGGTAACTGGCTCATTGAAGGCAGCCTTAGAGCCTTAGCTTAATATATTACTATGCAGCATATGCCATAAACATGTTCGCAAAAAAAAAAAAAAATCAATAGCTATGAAAATAGAAAACACTGGAAATATGAATAGCATACCTCTAGCAAGGAATTTTTCTTCCAAATCCATTGCCTAAAGCTCCAATGTAGTTTGTTAGCAAGCCTCCCTGTGACCGTGAATGAGTATTCAAGCCTTGGCACACTCATAAATTACAGAGAAGATACAATATGGAAAAAAGTTTTAAAAAATAAATAATTAAATCAACTGTAATAATACACCAATAATGTATAACTCCATCCAAGCAATTCCAATATAGCTGGGCTAATTTTTATCATCTTTAAATGAAAACATAGCAGATTAAAATTCCATTACTTCTCCACCACTTTACCAAAAAAGTTTAAAATAAATAAAGGTTTTAACTGTTTTCTCATTTGTGACCATGGTAAATTTTCATTCTCTACTCTTCTATTTTATTCTTTTTCTTTTACCTCAGCTGCAATGCAGCTCATTTTTGAAACAGAACAAGAGAGCAAGAGCATCGGATTATACTGTAGAGCTGTAAACTTGACAATCGAAGCTTCATTAAAAAAAAAAAAAAAAAAGGCTTCAATAAGACTATAACTCCATCAAACGAATAAAACTACTTTTGCTTTCTATCATTTAATTTCATGCAACACAAACACAGCCAACTAAATTAAAAATTGAAAAAGAAAAAACTCCAACCACGTTTTAGAATCCCATCGAAACATAAAAAAGAAACAAAAAAAAATCCCCAATTTACATATTAAAAACTCGACAAAACAGATTCAAAAGCTACATGATGCAGCATTGCTAATACTGTCTCACAGGCTAATGTTCATACATTGTGCGAATTTAACAGTAAATAAATAAAAAGCGTTACAAGAAATCAAAATCAAATGTCAAAAAGCAAATAAATTGCCAAAACTAAAGCGCGAGAAGTAACGTAAATTTAGAACCAAAAACGAACAGAGATGGAAACAGAAGCAAGAACGGATCTGAACGCGTAGAAAGAATTTTTAGAAAAGGCATGATTTTTATTTACAAATAAAATTCAAAAACTAAAAAAAAAAAACGAAAACAAATCAAAGAAAATTCATGTACCTGCAAACAATGGGGAGGAATCTAGGGTTTTAACGAGACAAAACCCAAAGAATTTTGCTCTAGAGAAGTCACGAATCCAAAGACAGAGAGAGAAACTTCGTCGTTGCTATTAGTTGGTTTTTTTTTTTTGCCCTTTTTTTTCCTGAGAGAGAAAAGCTTCTACGAGTCGTTCACGTTTCCAAGTTAAGCATATTGTGGGAGGTTAAAGCACACGCTCAGGTACGGCGCGTTGATTGCGATCGGTGTTAATGCAAAAGCAGGGTTGGTTCAGCGGAGCAGGGAAAAAGCTCATGAAGCAATGACCCGTTCTAGGATTGGTGCGTGTATTACACGGCAAGTGACGCTGGGTGTGGGGGATGATGGTGATCCATTAGTTTATCTAGTTTTTGCTTTGATATGTCACTGCATGGCTTGGCAACATGGATCTGATGATCCGATCCAAACCGTCCGATCTAAGGCTCTAACCAAGAAAGGGGGGGGGGGGGGGGGGGGTGGAATATAGTTTTGTTTGTTACTGTTGACTAAAAAGACTAATTGATTAACTGATTAATGAAGCGGGTAATTTCCTGGAATTAATTATAGGATTTTTAGAGTCGTAGGAAATGGGATTCCTGGAAAAGCACAGGTCTAAATTTTGAATACGTGTCAGCAGAATCTTCAAATGAGTGTGGGGAAAGAAACAGTCAACAAAAGTTGGTTGCCATGTCAAACTCAAACCAAGAGGTTTGGCACTTTTAATGATTCATTCACGCACATTTTATTGTGCCCTTTTTTAACCAATTAACACTTGGGCGTACACCAGCACTCCATGTAAGCCTGACTAGCCTCTTATTGGCGGGTTTTGTGTTAAAGATTCGTGAATTTCATGGGGCTGGTGAAGAATTGCTGGCTTTATTACTGACCCCACCCAACCCACGCATAGAAATTTAGAGCAATAATTTTTTATTATATTATTTTCGAGAATCAGGATATATTATAAATTCAGTACGGTAGAAATCTATCCAATCCAGACCTTCTTCGATCTGTTATAAATAAAATTCAGTTCAAAATTATCTTATAAATTCGGAGAAAAGTAACTGCGAGAATACACTGGGAGGGACTTAAAACGATCGGCCTCTATAATGAAATAAGAATATCTTTTAATAATATCTGTCATATTTCTATTAACTTTTAAATTAAAAAAAAAAAAAATTTCACTCTTTTTGTTCCCTTGTAAAAAAGTCTCGAGGGTTGGCAATTGAATAATGTTATGCCTTCCAAAATAATTCTATTGGGCCGGCGACATATAATAATGCGAAGGTCGAGCCTGATTTTGGCGTCTACGGAAAAAGCAGGTAGGTATAGCTAGGTTGCGCAAAAGAGTGAAATTAAAATTAAATAGAATCTAATGATGATGTGTTGATAACGCAGTGATAGTGCCATGTCGAAAGAGTTGGACATGGGTTGTCCAATAAACAATTTATAGAAATTTGATGTGACCAGAGATAACACTGTTTTACTCACTGGATACCATTTATGGTTTGAATTTGCTTTTACCGAGATTGTGATACACACAATTTTCTTTTTTTTTCTTTTTTTTTTTTCCTAGGGTTTGTAAATAGTTGTTGAGAATGTTTATATACACATATGCCTAAACACACACACATTATTAATACAATGGAGACTTATTATATACTTCAAAGAAATAATTTCCCACCCATGTGCCTAAAGTAATTATATGTTGACTTACAATTGTCTCTTGTATGATTGATCATTTTATAACTATAACTATAACTATAAACGAGAAATATGACAAAATGACTATTATTAGTTACAATTATTATTTTTTATTGTAAACTTTAACTCTTGGTTAGGCCATCAGTTTTTTCATTATTGTCTCTTAAATACATAATATCTATATGAATTTAGGTTTAGAATGCACTAATCTTTTTACAACATTCTAAATTATATCTGTGATTATGTATTAGCCATATATTATTATAAAGTGCACAGTGTCTTTAAAAGATCATTGTAGCTTAGATCAGTATTAGATCCAAAACAATTCAAATTCCATATAAAGATTACGAAAGAAACAAGGATTTGAAAAAATATTTTAAAAATAGAGATGAAACTTATGCAATGAACAGGGCTTTGAGATGCATCAAAATCGCAACATATCAGAATCTTTAGACCCTACGAAAAGGCGAAAGGTGGCTCTGCATTCCAAAGTAAAGGAGGGGAAAAGCAGGTCATGCTTGAAAGCATGAACTTTCTAGATCCTCTACGGAAATGGAAATGAAGGAATTAACCACTCAAATGGCATCTCATAAGCAACTTCTTGTCACGAGCAGCAACAAATGCAGCTGCATGCAAATGCAACGCTAATTTAGGTGCTTTTGCAACATTTATATGCCCAACAGCTTGCGGTAATTGCCTTTTTTTGTATAGAGCTTTTCTAATCTATACGTGTAAATGATGATCACGTGCATGGGATTAATTACCTTGCGTGCACCTGTGACCGCTCCACACCAATCATTGCATTTTATGAGCTTTAATTTTCTGTCGTTTGTAGCGACATAGCATAAAAAAGAAAATTTCTTTAAATAAAATTTTATTTATTATCTAAAAAGTTATACATAAAAATTATTCTAAAATATTTTTCAAATGATATCATCTTTTTTTTTCCTTAATATTAAAGAGAGATAAAGATAATCTTATTTCAAAAATATCATTCGGAGAGTATTTTAGAGTTTTCAATTGAGAAGCCTCCTATGTACCAAAAAAAAAAGAATCTTCAATTGAGTATTATCTCATTCTTAAAAAATGAGACGTGTTATAATTACTATTATTATTTTAGTTGAGAAAAAATTTAATTAAAATAATATAAATATTTTTTTATTTAAAAAGTCTTTTACAAAATGACTAATTAAGTATATTACTAATTAAGTATACTTTAAACTTTGACGCATTTTGGTGGTAGTTTTGGGCTGTTAGTTATAACTTAGATATAATTTGTATACCATGTTTTTTTTTTTTTTTAATTCGTAGGATCATGATCTTTCGATTAATTCATGCAGTTCTGGCATATAAATTCCTGACATATAATTGTATACCCGTTCATTGGGGCCACGTTCATGCGGTCACGATATGTGGCATTCGATTTTCATAATTTGAATATTCGGGGCGTATTCATGTGGGAAAATGACCTTGACGCCATTCCACGAAACCTAAGGAGAAAGTAAATTAAGCAACTTCTGATGCGATGCGAAAATCTTCATAAACATTTGTACTCTCGTGTTTAAAGAGGCATAAACAAAGCAGCTGCCCTTCAATTAAATTAAAACTTCCAATTGCATTGTAGTCTAACCAACAATGTTATAAAATACATAAAAAGAAAGTTCTGGACTTTTAGCAGTAGCACACTGCTATAAATATGGAGCCAAAAAGCACCATGCCTGAGAGAAAGTACAGTTGGAACCTCGTCGAACTTTTTTTTCCTTTTTTTTTTTTTTTTTTTTTTGGCCCACCTTCGTCTTCCTTCCCTTAATTAATGGTTATTTGTAGATGCCGATGTAATTGGGAGGCATGAGAGTATGGTTTCGAATGGCATGGCATTCCCTGTCTATTTAATTTGCTTTAAAACAATTGTTCGTACGGTAAATAAATACTATATTTTGCATTTTTAACTTTTAAGCAGTTTTTTTTTTAATTTGAGCATCCGAGTTTGAATTCTAAAAAAAGTTGAACAAAAAAAGTAATTTGAATTTTGTCCACCTCTTTATCTTAGTTAATTAATATACACTATTTATCTAATTTTTGGGTATCGGGAAAAGAAAAAAAGCACGATAAAAGTTGACAATGATTGTTGAATTACGAGCTGAATTATGTATATTCTATACAATATGGAAGCGGCATTTCTAATGGACCGGATGATTATTGTTGGCACGTATATTATGCAGCATGCTTCTGGATACGCTCGTTTGTTGGCGTCAATCCGAGGTGGTGCTTCGTGTTGCCTAGTAATTGCGGGAGTAGATATACGATCCACTGCTCATCAGATTTTTAGGGTGTACTGCTAACGTAGGCATCTAGACTCCCAACAAATTTCACTTCATAATGTATCTGTGAATATAATTATACAAAAAAACAAAAAAGGAATAAAAGGCCTTTCATTCACACCACTTAGGCACTTGCAAACCTTTTCTGCTGACCATTTGTTGCAAGATGCCTGACCGAATTGGAATTGGTCTTTGAAAGCCGGATCTTGCCCGCTGGGTCTTAGTCCAAAAGTAAAGAATGCTGGTTATAACTTATGGGCATGTTTGGTTAAGGTCTTAGAACTGCTCGTTATATTAAATTTATGCGGACTCATGTTTGGCCAGTGGTGGACTTAAGCGTGCGCTATACTGGATTGTAGCCCAGTATAATCTAGAAAAAATTGTTAATATCCCTTGATTTTTCATTAATTTAGTAAAAAAATAAAATTTTTATTTTATTTTCATATATGTTCCTAACTCAATTGCCCTTACATTTTCATCAATTTAGTATAACAATTAAGTTTTTATTTTATATTCAAATACGTCCCTAACTCAATTACCCTTATGTTTTCATCAATTTAGTACAACAATAGAGTTTTTATGTTATATTCAAATATGTCCCTAACTCAATTACATCAATTTTATATAACAATAGAGTTTTTATTTTATTTATATATATGTCTTAATTCAATTATATTATTTTCAATTGCAATTAGTGACTTTTTTTATAAAATGATTAAATTACATATTCATTGAATAGATTGAAAAATTAGGCAGCTAAAATTTTATTATTACTTTAATTTATATTAAAAAACTTCTAATTGCAAAAAAATGGCAATGTAATATAACATCATCACTAGTATTTAAAGTATTTATAGAAACA
Source organism: Citropsis articulata (assembly GCA_030449925.1). Taxonomy (NCBI): domain Eukaryota; kingdom Viridiplantae; phylum Streptophyta; class Magnoliopsida; order Sapindales; family Rutaceae; genus Citropsis; species Citropsis articulata. The sequence continues at coordinate 18,037,745 of JASUUH010000121.1, read as the reverse complement.
ACATATAGTAATAATTATTAATATTTTTATAAAAATTTTATGTGAATTTTCAGATTTTATTTATTAGTTTCAAAAAAACTAAGAGAACAAATTAGAAAATAAAATTTGAGTATTTTAAAGAGCTTTTGATAGAAGAATAATTAACATCTAGTTCTTTAAAGAGAGGCAGAGTACCTGACAAAGAAATAATTTCACACAAATACCTTTTTGTGAAATTGAGTTTAGTTTATTATTGAAACTTTTGAATAATAATACTTTTACAATTTTAAAGGATGAATAAATTCTAATTGTTTAATTTATTAAGTCTAGTAGTTTAGTATTTCACTTCAAATATAAAAGTTTTACTTGTAATTTTTAATTGATTGTAACTACATATATTGATCTATTTTAATTTGAAATTATTAATTAATTTTTTAATCCTTATATAATTACATGTTATTATAAGTTGCAATGTCAGATTCTATAATTAAAAAATAGTGTTATCATCTTTGAGTTGTCTTTTATTTTTTACTCTTTTTTTATAATTATTTTTGTATATAGTAAATATTTAGAGGGATAAGGTTCTTGATGTTCTTCCTTATTTAATATACTTTTTTTCTACTTATAAATTTTTATGTTTACTTAAAAATATAAAATTTAAAATTTAGCCCGGGGTAATATTAGATCCTAGATCCGCCCCTGTGTTTGGCAATTAAAATAGCTACAACAGTATTGCGTTAATAGGCTCAATCTATTTGTTGATTATTTGTTGCAAGATGCCCAACCAAGTGAATTGGGCTTGTGCTTTGAATACCGGATCTTGCTGGTTATAACTTATGCGGGTTATTTTTAAAAATCTCCCCTAAGATTTGATATAATTTCAATTAGATGACGAGATTGATTGTATTCTCACTTACCTTGCTTACCGTTAGTATACAAACACGTATAACGTTAGTATTTAAGGGCAAAAATGTAAAAGAAATGCAAAAATCTAAAAAAATCAAATAACAATAAAAAATAGTTTGAAATGTATTGGATAATTGTATTATCCCATTACATACAATATCCATGGTTTAAAAGAGTATATTTCTCTTTCTCTAGCACAAAAAAGCAATGGAGATTTCTTTCCCTCACATTAACAATCAAAGCATTTTTCACTCATCTCCTCTACTCTTAGTTGCTGAAACAAAAGTAAATAAACACAAAGAGCATAATATAACCCATGAACAGGAAAAAATTGGTGGTCGGAGAAGGTCATCGACCGGTGATGATCGACGGCGGCCGATATATACCACTGGTATTGGAGTTTGTAAGAGGTTAGTTGCTTTATCAAAGTCTTAAATTTTTAAATACCTTTGATTTTCTTATTTGTGGAGATTTTATAAGTGGTTATTGGTTGTGTTTGATTTGCCTTGTTCATGGTTTGGTGGTGGAAAAATTGATTAAAAAGAGAATCGATTCAGCCATATGTGCCCATGAGTTGAAAAAAATTATTATTGGTTACTTTATGTTTGTGAAAAAAAATTGTAATAATGCATATAAAACCAATAATTTGTTATTCTTATGCAAATGGGTAAGTAAAATAGAAGTAGTCTTAGCTGTAATTTTTATTTTTTTGGCTAAAGTTTGCTAAAGTTGATTTGTTTATGAATATGCAGTGTTTTTGTGCGTCTGTCTCACAAACACAGTTCCTACGTTTTTTAGCGATAAGGCATGTCCCCCGTGCGACAGGCCGATATCGCATGAACACAGTTTATATGTTTTTGGGTGATAATGTTGTCGCCCGTGCGACGAACTTATATCTCCTAAATTCAGCTTTTGTGATTTTGGGTGATAAACCGCGTCGCCCAAAAACACTGTTTTTGTGTTTTGAGCGGTGATATGCTCTTGTCGTACATACACACATTCTGTGTTTTTTGGCGACATGTTCTGTCTTTCGTGCGACTGAATTCTATCGCACGAACACATTTTTAATTTTTTTAGGTGACAAGCATGTCACACGAAAAATACAATTTGTGCTTAATATTAATTCAAAATAAAAATAATAAACATACACACACACATAGGTAATTAAAACACATATATACATTATTATTATCACAATTATTATTAATATCTTTATTAAAATGTATTACTATTATCATTATTTTTCTTTATTATTGTAACTGTTGTTGTTGTTGTTGTTGTTTAGTAATGTCATTATTATTATTATTATTCTTAATTATTACTTTACTTTCACTTATTAACGTGTGCATATTCACATATGATAAGGATGAAAGGCCAATTGAATCGTTTATAATTCCACTGGAACCTGTAGTAGAAATGGACTAGTTTGACTTAGCAGACGAGAATGAGTTTGCCTTCCCTGATTTGAACGATGAGGTTCACATTGAGTAGGTGACGGTGATAAAAGATTTTCTTGAGAGGATCCCAGCAAATGATGATGGATATTTCTATATGGATGAACCTATAGAAAATGATATTGAAAATGATTTGCCTCACACTGATAGCGAAGAAAAGTTTAATGAAGTTGTTGGCGCTGCACTCGATGATGAGTTGTATCATCTTTTTATATTAGTCATAGGCACAAAATTGAGTTTTTGCATATTTTGTATATTTTGCATAAATGTGATACTAACAAACTCACATTATAGTGACAATGCCATGTATAAAGTATAACTCAGCTATTATGGTACACTGTTAGTGTAGTTGTTATTTTTGTTCTTTTTGTGTATATGGGTGACTGCTGAATGTATAAGCTGATGAAATTCAGTCAATTTGTGAGTGTCACTAACTGTAAGTTGCGAAAATGCACATGTGACTGTAATTTAAATTATGGTGCCACTCTACTTAGTATTATTTTCCAATTCAATTAACTAATATTAATTTTTTTCCTTTTAATACAAATTTAAATATTAGTTATTAGTTATTTGTGTTGCTGGTTTGATGACATATAACTTGATGGTTTCGAATTTATTTATTTCTTTAAACAAGTAAAATATCGGTGGTTTGCTGATGATGGAATCCCTTAGTGTATTTTGGAGATTGGTATTGTCTGCTGCTGAGAGAACTAAATTATGTTTTAGTGGTTTTTTATTTCACCTATTAGTTAAATAAGCTTTTTATAATTTAGGGAGCCATCCAATTGTCTCTTGTGAGACGAGCATTCGTTGTTCGAAATTACATAAGCAAACTTTCTGTAATTTGGTAAGACAAGCACCTGTCACCAGGAAGACGGTGTTCGTCGCTCTAATTTGATCGCAGGATTCTACAGAAATGCAAAATACCCTATTAACCTAGTTGTCGCAAGCTTTTTATGCTAGATAATGAGCTTACAAAACAGGACTTCGCATGAAGCCACCATCAACATCTTAATCTACCTAAAACGAGACAAACAAACCCTAAGAGGCATTTTGTCAAGCATCTCATGTGCCATTTATTAACTACCAATTTAATTAAACCCTTTTTAATATTTACGCACTAATCAATTCTAATGCTCATTTATAATCATTTATATACTCATTTGTCATCAATCAATCTTAGGCAAACGAAAAACAAAAAGAATTTACAATATAAGGCTCGCCAAAATTAATGGAAACTAATGTGATATACTACGACCAAAATGGTGGAAGTAGAGCCACGTCCTGCCAGAGATCAATTTGTTGTTAAACGTTCGCCCAACCGCCGTCCTTTGTCGTCGGAAAACTCAAGACCTAGGTTGAGTTTTGAGAGAAGAGAAGGTATATGTTTGGCAATCTAATTTTGTCATACCCTTACTTTATTAGCGCCAAAAATTTAGATTGTATAAATGATTTGGACATTTCAGTCATTTCTCAAGTCAACTAACAGTCAACTCGTATGTACACTAACTGCAGGGGAGGTAAGTGAGAATATAATCAATCTCGCCATTTAATTAAAATTATATCAAACCTCAGGCGAGGTTTCTAAAAATAGCCTTAACTTATGCGCATGTTTGGTTAAGGTATTAGAACTCCTAATTATATTAAATTTATGCAAACTCATGTTTGATGGTTAAAATCGCTATAGCAGCATTACATTAATGAGCCCAAGTTGCCACAATAGCTTGCATCTTCCTTTTCTTTTTTTCTAAATTTTTTATAATAATAATAATAATAATATAACTAAATAATTTTTGAATTTGATATAATATTATGTAATATTATTTTTTATTTTTTATTTTTACATTATAATTTATTAGTAAATTTATAATTTAATATAATTAATAATAGATATTTAAATATGAATAAATATGAATAATATTAATTTAAAACTAATAATAATATAATATAATATATAATTTAAATTAATCACAAATAATATAATACAATACAGTGTAGCACCAAATATTGTATAGTATTGTTATAATATAGTGCCAATGCAATAAGGGTGCATTTGGTACATTGTATTGTATTATGTTGTATTGTATTATTTTAATGCTAGTGTATTATATTATGTTGTATTTCATTAACATTGTATTATAATAATATTATACAATGTTTGGTACTACATTGTAATTGTAATAATTTTTTTTTATTAATTTAAATTAAATATTATATTATATTAATATTTTATATTATCATAATATATTTAAAATTTATTAATATTTTATATTAATATTTATACTATTATTAATTTTAAATTAATATTATTAAAATTTATTAAAATTTAAATATTTATTATTAATTATAATAAATTATAAATTTAGTAATAAATTATAATGTTAAAAAAAAAAAAATAATAATATTATTATTATTATATGATGATGATGATAATGATGATGCAAAAGCAAAAGCAAAAGGTGAAGTAAACCCAAAGGTCAAAGCAAAAGCAAATGCTAACGCCAAAAGGAAAAAAAAGAAAAAAGAAAAAGCAAGCGACAGTTGCCGCATTAGTTTAAACCTGACTGTGAGTCGGGTTCAGCTAATGCGGCAACTGCTGCATTAGTTTGGGCCATTAATATAATGCTCCCTCAGCGTTTTATCTAACAAACATGGGTCTAAATAAATCTAATATAATGAGGGGCTTTAATATCTCATCCAAAAACACCCTAAGGGTGCGTTTGGCACACTATATTATATTATGCTGTATTGCACTATTTTAATGCTGATGTATTATATTATTCCGTATTGCATTAGCATTATATTATAATAATATTATATAATATTTGGTGCTGCACTGTACTGTATTAATTTTTAATTAGACTATATTGGATGTTGCATTGTATTGTATTAATTTTTTGTGGTTAATTAAATTAAATAATTAGAAAATAATATTTATTAATACTTAGAAAAATAATAAATATAAAAATATTAAATTTTAGAAATTTAACAATTTTTTCAATAAATGTAAAAAATTAATGATTAAATTTCTAAAATTTGTATTATAATTATAGTAAAATAAAACTTATAAATTTTAATATTATATGTAAATAATAAATTTATATTATAATTAATATTATAATTATTAATATAAATTAATAAATTATTATTCAATAATATCAAATTATCTTTTAATTTATAATATATTATTATTTTTACAATTTAATATAAATAATTATAAATATTTAAATTTGAATAAATTTAAATCATATTAATTTAAAATTAATAAAATGCACATAATATTATAATATTAATATATTATTTTTATATGAATCATTAATATATAAATATAATATTATAATAGAATATAATATTATTAAATAAAATAATATTATCATATAATTTATTTTTATATTTTATTCATTATTAGCATTTAATAATAAAATAATTTATTTTTATAATACTTTAATAAAATAAATTTGCCTCATTGAGGCAAAAGCCACCGTATTACACAAACCCAAGGTTCACTCGGGTTTGCATAATGCAGATAAATGTCTCATTGTAGTGCATTATAATACAGCACAATGAGGTCTCAAATTTTGCCAAACATCTCTTTTGTAATAAACTAATATGAATACTGTCATAATACCATACATTTCCATGCACCAAACACACAATCCCATGCACCAAACACACTCTAATGGTGTGATTGGCACACTGTATTATATTAAACTGTATTGCATTATTTTAATATTGATGTATTATATTGTGTTGTATTGCATTAACACTGTATTATAATAATCTTGTCTGACGTTTGGTCTTTATCTTGTCTTATATTAGTTTTAGTTATCTTATATTTGATCTTACGTTTATCTTGTATTAATATTTTTGGTGAGTAAATTAAATTATATATTTAGAAAATGACATTTACTAGTATTTAGAAAAATATTAAATATAGAATTCTCAAATTTTAGAAATTTAATTTTCTTTTAGTACGAGTTAAAAAAAAAACATAATTCTTCATATAGATCAAAGCTTATGGCATTAAAATTTCGGCAACATAGTATCTAGTCTTCTTTTTATATTTTCTAAATATATAATTTGTGAAATAAATATTGAAGTAAATAATTCAATCAAATAAAAAACATTAATATCACTACATAAATAAATATTTAAAATATGCAAGATTAGTCCAAAATTATTTTGAGATGATAGAAGAAAGGTTTATACATACTACAAGATTGTGTCTAACATATCAAACACCACCCTATAATTTTTCTTTCGTATTCTTATTTTAAAGTCAATATGTGGGTAAGCCTTCAAACTACAACTTGGTAGCAGTTTTTCTAGTTCATTCTCAATATATTTGTAACTTCTAGATTTGAAGATACCATTATCAGCTCGACTACCGTTTGCAACTAGTGCATCTAAAATGTTCAATATTACTTTTATTCATCTTTTGTCCATGCCTATCTTGACCCCGTCTTAGTTCCAGTAGTATAACTTAAACCTCCACTCTCCATGTCTACAAAATGAATAACATAATAATTTTTTAAATGAATAATTGAAACATAACACCGAGTTAAGTTCACATAACTAACATTCGATAGATTTTTACATATTTCGATATGTTAGCAAAAGTACAACCTTATATACCTTCCTAAGGACATGACATATAAGCAAAAGTACAGCCTTAGATACTTTCCTAAGAACATTGATATACTAGTAAAAATATAGCCTTGTACACCTCCTAAGGACACCGATATACTAACAAAAGTACAACCTTAGATACTTTTCCAATGACATTTATATATTAATAAAAGTATACCCTTAAATAATTTCCTAATTATATATTAACAAAACTACAACAACCTAATTGCCCAGCCAATTATTCTATATAGTTAAGTCATTCCTCCAACTCGTCCATTGGTCTGAAGCTTCAAGGCTACTTATGTTATCACTATCATCTACTTCATTGTTAGATATGTCAAATAATTCATGTTCTATCGGATCCACATACATTTCTCTCCTAATCAGATTATATAATAAATAACATGCAGTAATAATACAACATTGGGTTTTAATTGTATAGAATGAAGGACTTCAAAGAATGACCTATCTCATTTTGAGCAATCTGAAACACCGCTCAATTACATTTCTTGCTAAGGAATGACCTATCTTCACTCTAATAAGTGATATTTTGTTCCCCCATATGGTACAAGGAATCCTTCAGCATTGGTATATCTAGCATCCGCAAGATAACAATAACTTACTTATTTCACATAAGTATTAGTACAATTTTTAGTTTGAATATGTAATTTGATTAAATTAAATTTGAAATAAGTAATACCTGTAGGAATTTTTAAACCAGTTGACTTGTTTAATGAACTGAAATGTTAAATCATGCTGATGCTTTTATTTTCCTTCTAGGAGATCTTGCAACTCTTGAGGCACTAATCACATTAGTATCGCATCCAATAGAAACCCATCGGTTTGTTAAATGCCAATAATTTTTATGATGGTTTTATCGCATTTCTTAACCATGCAATAAAAAATTATTTCATTCCTTCCTTAGTAAAAAAAGTCTTTATTTGTGCACATACTGCTAATGAGCTACTTAATCTGTTTCAAGCTTATCAATCAGAGACAGATCCCAGGACTGTTGTGTTAGAGTGTTCAAATAATGATGGTATGATGGCCATGATGAAGTACAAATTAGATTTAACTCTTCACTTGTAAATATTTTCTTCTGTGTTCCACTATCTAGGTGATGTCTTCTAAACTCTACTCTTTTCCTTTCAAACATTGAGGACAATGTTTCGTTCTGGTTGGGGGGAGGGAATAGTTGACAATTGTGGAATATTGGTTAAGTTTTTACTAATTTTTGTTGTAGAACTAACCGTGGCTAACTTTTTGAGTAGAAGATGGCTGAATATGGAGTGTAGTTACTCTAGAAACGCATCTTCTTAGTTTGAAAGTTAAAAAAACAAAAAACAAAAAAAATAAAAAAAAATTGTCTTATTTTCAGTGTGTTATTTCTAACTTTTTTTTTTACTTCTCCTTTATAAATATATATTTTTAAGTTTTTAAGTCGAAGATGGCTGAATACGGAGTGTAGTGACTCTGGAAACGCACCTTCTTCGTAAAAAAAAAATCAAACATTTTTCTTTTCTATCATTAATTAATTTTTCTGCATCATTTTTCATCTTTCTGCATGTATGTTTTCTTTTCATGTTTAGAATAGGTTGGGGGGTAGAATGTCATTAAAAAAAATTGTAATTTTGTGTGAGTTTATTGGATGACATTATGAGTTTCGAATCTTAGTATTTGTATTGTCTTTGGTCTTGAGTAATGTTACACCATATTTGCTATTCTACATGTTGATGTCGAAGACAAATATGAGTTGCTTGAAGGAATGCACATATCATAATAAATTCCAAGTGAGTTTTTGAGCCTATTAATTTTTCTTAGAAAGTAACCTTTTTTGTCCATTCTTCATACAGCTTAGCAGTTTATTAATTTATACATGATCTCTAGATTTCCTTTAAGTCAACCCTCTAAAAAAAAAAAGAAAAAAAATGTGTTGCTACATCTGAAGGTCCACATAACTAGTAGATATGGAACATTATTTAGAGCCCTAAAAGACGATAGAAGACCATTTTTGACACGTTTGAGTCTTTCTAGCCATCCTTATTGCAAAATATCCATAGTTAGCCCTCTTGAGCCTTTTATTTAAAAAAAAAGTATTTTCTTTGTTAACTTATCATCCTGACCCACTCCAAATTTGAGTATTACCCGATGTTTTACAAGTTCCATCACCTATTCATGTTTGAGAAAAAAAATAATTATTTTGTCCAGCAAAGTTATGCCATACCCAAAAAAAAAATTGTTCAGAAAAAAAAAAAGAAAAAAAAAGAAGAAAAAGGGAAAAAAAAGAGAGATACAATAATAATAAATAAGCGAAATGCACCTTTTAATTTTTAAAAGATCTCTATTTTTTCTCAAACATGTATTTTTATTTTCCCTATTTCCCCTTCTTTGTTAGCCATGTCCCTAGCCTACGTTACGTCCTAATAAAAGTCCTTCTTGATTTTAGAGAACTATAGTTTGAAGTAAAAGCTAGTTATATGAGCTATTAAGATGGAGTGATACATTAAAAAAAATGAATAAATTAGGTTGACTAGTATTTTGTTTGAGATCATATTATTTCTAAGTTGTGGGCATATTCTTTTCATCTTGGTGAGAGTGTGTGATATTTCTTTATTATTTTCTCTCAATTTACCATTCATTGTAGTAACAAATTTTATTGGGGTTAATTTCTTTGTGAGAGTGTCACTACTACTGGTGAGATTTTGGGGTTTAACATGTCATTCTTGAAAGTGGCCTGATTACTATAGTCTGCTGGACTGATGCATGTGGATGGTTGATGTGATTGTGATATTTCTTTAGACTGGAGATAATACTTATACTTTTATTTGATTGCTGTCATTAATCTGATTGAATAAACACAATTGTTTAAAAAAAAAAATTATTTTTGGGTTTGAATTTTATTTTTGCTTTATTTGCTAGAGACTAACAATAAGCTGGTTAGGTGGTGTGTTGAGTGTTAGAAAGTGTATATCTATAAAGGAAAAAATCATCATTTTATATTTAAGTCTCACTAACATATCTATTTTTATGTATTTATTTCTCTTGTGATTTAATTATGTGTGTTTTGTAATAATTAAGTATTTTATGTATTTTAGGGGCATCAAGATTGTTTCTCAATGAATGAGTGGTCAGACAGCAAAACGGACATCACTTTTGAACTCAGGACAGTCAAAAACCTTAGGAGGAGCATAAAAGGAAAAATATCACTGTTCACATATACGATACTGTTCATACGTACGGCACTGTTCATGTTACTGTTCACGACACTGTTTACATAGACGGTCCGGTGATGTGGCATTGACCGATGATGTGGCATCGACCGATGACGTGGTAGCATTTTAGTAGACCAAAAATCATGCGTACTGTACATGCACATACATAGGATTATTTACTATTCAAATCGCGTTACTGTGCAAACCGCATTACTGTTCAAATCGTGTGCAAACCATGTACTGTGCAACGCGTACTGTTGGCTGATGACATGGCGCAATCCTGAGCGTCCAAACTGTTTTTAATCCGATGGCTATGATTCACTCAATGTATCTATAAAAAGAAAGCTCTCCCCCTCTAATTTGATGCCCCTGAATCCATTTTTGAGCTTAGTTTTTTATAATTTCTTCTTGGAAAATTATCCACCGTCCACCCGTTTTTTTCCCGTTTTTCAAAAATACACAAATCTTTTTTTTTTTTGCAGCGCTCCACCTGAAGTTAATATTTTTTTCACTGATCCACTCTCGTTATAACACTGTTAAAATTTTGCTGACATCACAAGGGTAAAATTGTCATTTCACAATGACACAGTGGTGGATAGGTGCAAAATAATATAACTTCAAGTGGAATTCAGCAAAAAGAAAAATAAGAATTGTGTATTTTTGAAAAAAAATGAAAAAAATAGGTGGTCGGTGGATAATTTATCGTTTACATTTAAGGGTAAAAAAGTCATTTAAACAAAATTCCGTTAATTTTCTTAACGGTCTCTAAACGGAAGTGGAAAAGTGAAAAGAAATTTAACTTCAGGTGAATTCCAGCCAAAAAAAGAAAGAATTGTGTATTTTTGAAAAAGTTGGAAAAAACGGGTGGACGGTGGATAATTTCCCTTTCTTCTTCATCTTGTATTTTCTATGTATTTCAATAAATTTTCATTTTACCCATAGTTCAATTATAAGTAGCTAATTTTCTTTCAAGCTTGGGTTGAAGGTGAAGTTTTAACATACTCCATGGGCTTAATTTGGTAAATTTATTTTCTCTTTCCCTCTAATATTTGTGGATGTTTTGACTTTTCGTCGACAAATAGTAATAATCTTGTCTAGATACCGCACTGGTTAAACCGGCACCCTAGTACAAGGTTATTATTATTTGGCACGATAAGCCCTTAGCACCATATTTATTTGAGCGTGGTTCATGAGGTGTGGAAACCCCTCTCATGATTTAATTGGCATTAATAAGTAATATTTAGCCCATGGAGCATGTTGATGCAGATCCAGATACCCAAGCACTTGAATTTTAATAGTTTCCAGTTTAATTTATTCTCGCCATCCAATTTAAATTCTAGGATAGTTTAAATTATTTTCACCATAAATCCAACTACCCATTTAGAAAAATTAATTCTATGCATAATTAAAATCCACCTCCTCGTGGGATCGACACTCGTCACCATTAATCTATTCTACAATAGATTCGTGCGCTTGTGAGTTCAATAAAATTTGCACAACAGAATATATATAATCTGAACTCCATCATCACCTGAATTCGATCCAAACTCTACCCAAACTTATAACCCGATCTGATTCGATCCGAATTATATTCGGATCAGGTTATAAGTTTAAGTAGAATTCGGATGAATTTTAATCCAACACGACCAACCCGAAACCTGATCGAGTTGATCTAAACTCGACCTAAATTTGATTTTGCCCAGCCCTATTCAAAATCCCACATCCTTTGCACTTCCAAAACTTACAATTTAGATTTTCTCTTATACTTAAAGTTTGTAAGACCTTACGACTATTGCAGTATTTTTCAAAAGCTTTCAGCTGTGTTTGATTTTCACTTGTGGTAAAAGACATAATGATTGAACAAATTATGTACAAATATAAGAAAAAACCACATAATGATTGTCAAGGCAAGCCATTACAACACCTAATGATGATTTCAAATATGAACAGCACCTAATAGCAATTCTTAATTGCAAATACAAATCAAATGCTTTCTCTGTGCACAATCAACTTAATGGGCTTACCAGTAACTTAAATATACAACTTATAGTCTGTCAATATTTGAATTTAGTTAAACTTAAAAATAAGCAATCCTTATCCCTGTCAGCAAAATAGGCATCCTAAGTTAAGTTTCTATCATTTTAAATGTCACTGTTTCAATCTAAGAGCAAAACTATTAAATTGAAAGCTTTTCAAAATATAATTTTATATAAATAGGGATTGTATTTCATTTGATTATGCTGCTTTATCTGTGAAGTTGGAAAGTAATTTATAGAAATTTACTAAAGAAACTAATTGGGTGTCAGTGCAACGTAACTATGTCCAAGCATATATTTTCAATCATAAATTCAACTTTAAAAAAAAAACAACATATAAAGGATGTGATTTGTAGCTTCTTGTGGCTTTAAGAGTGTATATATATAATAAAGCTACGTTAGTCATGTTTTATATTCATCTCTAATTTCTAAGAATAACTAATATATATGTTGTTTTAGAGGAGATTAACCAAATAAAACCAAAAAGTCTTTTGAATTCAATTAATAACACAACACATATCACTTCAAGTTTTCATCAATAGATAAGCATGTCCTCGAAAACCAAAACTATGATGGAATAAAACAAGCTCCAGCTATAATAATCATGGTGCCATTTCCAACAAAAAGCCATCTCACGGCTCCTAAGACTATCAAAAATGCAATTACAAATTAATCAAAACTAAACTACTTGTCCAGTACAAATCAATCTAAATTAATTCATATGTATGTTGCAACTTATATTTTCTTACATAATTGATGCAGCGGAAGTTTATTGTTCAAAATATAAACAATAAGACTCTAAATAAGAAACCAAATTAAACTAGAATATAAATTAATTAAAATATTCCTAAATATTATAAATTTCAATCTAATTACCTGCAAAAATCGATTATGGTAGCCAACAACAAGTGAAGCTGCAGCTATCGACGAGATAGAGAGAGAGAAAGCCAACAACCAGTTGTAGAGAGACCCATAGAGAGAGAGCAAAAGAGAGAGAGAGAGAGAGAGAGAGAGAGAGAGAGCACAAAGCAGTTAGATGTGGCAGAAACACTGCATTTTGGCATGAGTGTAGTGTGAGTTTGTGTGAGAGCTGTGTGAGGCGAGTGTCTATGTTGTGTGCCACATGAACTTATTTTATAGTTAGCACAAAACGCACCATTTTGTGCCAACTATGGTGCTTAATATGGGATCAATCTCATTTTCCTTAAAAATAATAATTGATTGGGGGAAAAAAAAAGAAGGAATCAACAGCTGCCTCTTTAGATGGATAAATTTCAAATTATCTATTGTTGAAACAATAATTTTTAAAATATTTATTTTTAAAATTATTATCATTTTTAATACATTTTTATTATTGTTTAATAGGAACAACTTTAGCACTAAGTGAACAAGGCGGTCACTTAAATCTCATATTTAGAATGACCCCTTTTTTTGGGGGGCGATTATTCTTTGAAATTTCAAAGATTTCTTTTAAGTTATGTATGTAGGAAAAACTAAATTTTTAGGCATTTTCTTGTTATTAATCCCATTCATAATTGTCCAAAGTTCAAGATTTTTTTTTAATACAAATACTATATTTGATAATTTCATGTTGAAACAAAGGCAACATTTTTTTTAAAATTTAAATATATATGAATTTAGCTAAAGTCTAAGTGTGTCTAAATATAAATATCTAAACAACATATTTATTTTTTTTAATATCTACATATAACATTTGATTGTTTTTATAAATAAAAAAAAATCTTAAACATATTTATTTGACATTTGTTTCCTTATAAGTCAAAATAAATAAAGTGATTAGGTTTTTATAGTATAAGAAAATAAATATATTTAAAAGAATATTTTTGGAATACAATATTTACTTCACATTTAAATAAAAATAATAAAAATTCACTTTTCTTATTCAAAAGTAATTGTCAAAAAATCAAATATAAGTTACCAAAATAAACAAACAAATTTAAAAAATATTTAAAACCAATAAAATTTTAGATTTCAAACGTTTAACAAATATCTCCTAATATTTATATTTTTTTTATAAAATCCTATATTTGATTATCTTCATGGTTCAATTAATGATTGTAACCATTAATTCTTTTATTTGTTAATCCTTCATAGGCGCGTGCAGAGGGCGTGTGCGGTAGGGCGACACGTGTACAACCACCGAGCGCGGTATGCCTGATCCGCGTTTGATGAGACACGAGACGCGACGCATTTCGCGTCGATCGGGTTGAACATGATTAAATAAGACATGAAAAAAGTCTGTACGACTAGAAATGATTTGGCTTAAAGCACATTAAAAGCTACCATCAATGCAGACTTGTGCACGCGGCCTTTTGCATGCACGGCACGACTCAGAATGCTACCCATCAAGACACGCATAATTTTTATTTTATCGCAAGCAAGGATTAGACCATAAGCTATTAATAAGACGTAGCAAAAATATATTTAAGCAAAATTTTTTAATAAAAAATAAATATAAAATGTTATAAAATTAAAGTAAAATATCTTGAAATTAAAATTTTAATATATTTTTTAGCATAGACTTTTAAAAATTAATTTAAATCTTAGTTTTAAATAAATATTCTAATTTATTTTATGTTTATAATTTATTAGATGAACAAGTAAATATCATGATTTTAATAAATAAAATTATAAATGTTATAATTTTATTTATGATTTTATTAAATGAATAATGTTATTTATGATATTTAATTTTATTTATGATATTTATTTAATTAATTTTTTATGTTTATAACTTATTAAATGAATAAGTAAATATCATGATTTTAATAAATAAAATTATAAATATCATAAATTTATGAAATATTTTACATATTAATATTAAACCATAACTTAGTTAATATTTAATCGAGATATATTTTATTTGTGAATGAAAATATTTTTCATATTTATACACACAAAAAATTATGAACGAAATAGTTTTATGATAAATTAGAAATTACATTTTCATTAAATGGAGTTCAAGTACAATTATATATTAGTAGTTCAAATAAAATTAGGTATAATTTACATCACTACAGTTAACAGTACATCCCAACTAGGTTGGCACCTACTAAACCATCTATCATTTGCAAATTTACAACCTTTCACTAATAAAATTTGTTCCAAAAAGTTACAAGAAAAAAAGGTCTCTAGTCTTTGGAAGTGACTTCAATGTTCAGTACTCTGCATAATCTGGATCCAGTTCATCTTGATCAACATCCAAACTCTCAATTTATTTAATTAAAGCATTTTGCCAATCTTGTTGCACTCGGCATTCAGCATCTTCCCAATCTTTCAAACACAACAAAGAGTCAAATGTCTCTGATGACAACCTTGACCGACGTTCATATAGAATTCTGCCACTTGTACTAAAAGCTGATTCTGATGCTACAGTTGAAGCTGGAGGAGTTAGTAGATCACGGGCCATAATGGATAATATAGGGAAAAAAGATGTCTTACCCATCTAAAATTCTAAAATATCAAAATTTTGCAATTGTGAAGGAGTTGCTAAATCTTCAAGATTGGCATAACAATATCTTTGCAATTCATTACGATTAGTATCAATACTAGAGGCAATACCCTTACCTTTGAGTAACAAAAGGTGAGCTGGATTGTTATGAGAAGTCGATGCTTGTTGAACATCAGAATATGTATTGTTTGATCTGAATTTATATTGATAAAAATTAAAAAGTTCATGCATAGAGGACATAATGTTATACCGAAAGATCCATAACCATATCATGAGAGTTGGGTTTGTGTTGGGTCTTGTGGCCCGTGTTTTGTCTGACAAGTTTCCATATGTCGTCTAAGATATCCAGTTCCGCCGTTACTTTTGGCGCTTAAAGCGGATTGACAATATTTGCACACTACATGATCCACCATTTCACCTTTTTTGTTTTGACGTTTTTCCAAAGTAAAACATGACCAAACAATTGATGTTCTTTGTCATTTCTTTGTCATTTGGAGGTAGTCGTAGGACCGGCAGTCGAAGAAGTTGAACCACTTTGACTTGCCTATGAAGTTGGAGGCGATCGTTCAGGTGGGACAATAAATATGTTACTGGGATCAAATTCTGGTGCAACAATTTCTTCATTTGTAGCTTCCTCCCCCTCTTCAACAAAATTAAAATTCTCATCTAACTCGAAATGAGAGTAAGACATTTTATCTAATTAGCGGCTGGAATGTATTTGTGCGGGTGAAAAAAAGGAAAAAATTTATTGAGCAAGAGAATGGAAATTCGTGTGTTAAATGATGTTGAATGATGTTTTGCTTCTGTTTGAGATTTCAGTAACAAAGGGAAGTTGCTGGAATTATAGCAAAGTTTCGAGGAGATTGGGCAGAGGCGTAGAGCAGAGAGTAGAGATGAATAGATGAGAGTTGAGAGTTGAGACACGAGAGGTAACGGGGAGATAGAGATTGAGAAGTGAAATAAGTTCAAAAATAATTTATATGGAGATTCGTGTGTTAAATGATGTTGAATGATATTTTGCTTTTGTTTGAGTCTTTAAGATTTCATTAACAAAGGGAAGTTGCTGGAATTGTAGCAAAGCTTCGAGGAGATTGGACATAGTAGAGAGTAACGATGACTAGATGAGACACGAGAGGTAAGGTAACAACGAGATAAAGATTGAGAAGTGAGATAAGTTTGAAAATAGTTTAATCGTTTAAATAGAATAAAAAAGTAAAAATATTAACGGTCAAACGGGGCAAACACAAGCTTTCCTCAAAGCTTAAAGCCCTGCAAGCTATAAACTGCGCGAAACAGACTGCAGCAAATTAAAACGTTGCTTTTAATCATTTATGTGTCCGTTGGGTGTTCAGTGAGTAATAAAATTAATTAAAAAAAAATTTTTTGTTATTAAAAATCAGAAATAGTTGATTGCCGAGTGCCCATGCTGTAAAATTGACTAGTCAACTAGTCATATCAATTTTATTGTTAATTCAATTAAATTTAGAATTTTTTTTGCCCTAGCCCTCCGGGGTGACGAAGTGAGTAATAAAATTAATTTAGAATTTTTTGTTATTAAAAATCAGAAAACATTAATTGTTAATTGGTGTCCAACTGCCCAAAAATTGAGTAGTCATATCAATTTAACTTAATTCAAAAATTTTTGGTCTGTTGGGTGAGTAACAAAATTAATTTAGAATTTTTTGTTATTTAATAATTAGAAAAAAAATTAATTTCTAGGTGCACCATGGACATGCTGAATTGAGTAGTCAACTAGTCATACTCATATAGTATACTACTATACTCATATCAATTTTACTGTTACACTTGTGAAATTTGAAAATTTTGTCATTCTATGCAACATGCAGACATGCAAATTGCATTGCAGTCAATTCAGGTTTCAGGATTTGAAAATTATGAAAGTTGCAAGTTTGTTGTAAAATTTGAGTAGTCATGTCAATTTTATTGTTGTGAGTCTTGTGACTGTAAAATTTTAAAATTATGTGTAGTGCAATCAATTAAAAATTTGAAAAATTGTGAAACTGTGAAAGATACCGACAATGATGTTTAAATAATAAAAAATTGAGATCATTGTGGATTTGTGCTCGTGACTCGTGAGTTTGTGTCATTGTGTGTAGTCTATAGATTACAGTTCAATTTTTTATTACTATCTAATACTATATTATTATATATACTCGCCAATATGCTATGATGCTTCACAATTCTTATTCTTATTCTTTTTCCTCTCAAACTTCCCAATATTCTAAAAGCCAAAATCATCATGAATCCGCAGCAACACAATATGAATGCAGAAGAACCTCAACACCCTTAAGAATATGGTGTTGATGCAGTTGGACCTCAACAAAATGCTCAGCTAAATCAGTCCAGAAGCCATTATTTAAATGAGCTTTTTCAAAATTTTACTACAATAAGGGAGGAAATAATAGATAATAGTATGCATCGTCCTTACAAAAGGATGATCTTGAGGTGTAACTATTGTCATCGAGAAGTTTTTTATTCAGACAGCCATGGCACCTTGGGTTTACGTCGCCACGTGTCAAATTGTTTTGCTTGTCATCTTAGCCGAGACAGAATTAACCTTGCTCGTTTCCCATATCCATAGTTGTGATTAATAAATATTATCTCGTGATTGTTATTCGTCAATTGGTCGTAGTTTGTATTTCGTAGTTGTAACTTGTAAGTTGTGGCCTATGATTTGTTATATTGATATTTCGTAGATCACAGTTATGACTTATTTTAATTATTATTCAAGAATTGTATTTTTAATTTTAATTAATTATTATTATTATTTATGAAATTAAATTTATGTATTGTTGTATTATGATTGGTTATTGACTTATTGTGAAATAAAATATATAGTTGTGAAATTGTGATAAACTAATAATAAAATATCAATTGCTCTCATAATAAAAATTAATATGATTATGATTATGAATTTATTATTATAATCATAAATTATTATTATTATTATTATTATTATATTGGTTGGCTTAAAAAAACACGTTAGACACATAGACTTGAATAAAATATGTCCGTAGATTTTTAAAAATAATAATAATAAGATGCGATGATGGATAAATGTGGTATGGTGAATATCATAGACTCTTATGTACTGATAGTTAACGGGCCGTGCCGGCACAGCCGTTAGCCACCACTAGGCGTGGGGCAGGTGCGCTGGCGCCGAACGGGCTACAAGCAATGTGGTCCTCTTGGCACCTGGTCATAACAAAGCTGACACAGACGCTTGATTAACTGACAGCAGAGATGTGACATGCACCGGGTTACGTATTGAAGGCCCTACTAGTTACCCACCGCCTCTCAGCCACTCCTCCAAACAGTTTAAAAATGATAATTGATCGATGCAAATGACAAAAGCAAAGGGGAAAAAGGACGAAGGAAACGACAGCCAGGCCATTGATGGCATGAATGTCAGATTATTGCCGTAAAACAATATTTTTTAAAATATTTATTTTTGAATTATTATAAACTTTAATTTATTTTTATTTTATTTAAAATATATAAAATAGAGATAGATTTAGCACAAAATAAATTAGGCGGTGGTGTGGGATCCCATATTTTTTAAAAAGACTCTAATTTTTAAGCGATTATTCGTTAAAATTTTAAGAATTTTCTTTTAAGTTACGTAGGTAGAAAACTTAACGTTTATTTTTTATATTATTGCTAATAGATTAGAGATCTATAGAAGTGACTGAAAAGAAAAATGATAGTGACTTATATCTTCATTTGCAACCATTCCGTTTCAGATTTAAATCTTAAAAAAAAAATCAAGGTCTAAACCAGGCTTAATGTAATAAATTATCATCGGAGTCCAAAGCAGAAAGATAAAACTCGGTCGCATACCCGCATTCTGCTATCTATATTGAAAAATTGAATAATACCTCTTATGTATTACAATTTATTGATGCATGCATGATATGTCTGGTTGAATTTAATATAAACTTTACTTACATGGAGATTTTTTAAAATAAATGTACACATATCATATTAGTTGTTTGTATGGTTAATATGGTACGTCTGATATGTTCTAAAATTTTTCATCCGACTTTACCAATTTGACATTTTGACACCTAATTATTCAAGAGATTTAGCAGTTTTGATATTTTTCACTTATTTGTTGCTTGCATTATCACCATTCTTCTTGTCACCTTTTTAGGGGGCTCAAGAGTTCTGATAATTTTTATTTTGTTTGCTGCTTGCATTATCAATATTCTCGCTGTTACTATTTACGAATTTGTCATAATCAAGAGTTCAAATTAAGATATTCTTTAAATTAATTTATTCATCTTAACTTTCTGAACGGAGTATGGTGTAATACAAACTATAAAGTAGAACAATGATGAGGTGAAGCAAGAATCCCACGACTTTTTTAATTTTTGGTTGTTATTTTTTTTTTTAATGGAATCCAATGAGAGCTTAAATTACTAAACTGCAACCGTGGCTTGAAGCTTTCTAGTAACAGAATCAAAATTACAACAAAATTTTACGTACCTTGTTCCCTAATTAGGGCCGGCTCAACCAAAATAGGGGCCTTAGGCGAGTTGTTAAAATTAGTCATCCTACAAAAAATTAAAGAAAAAAATATATATGAATGAATTATACGAAAACAAAATTATTTAAAATCAATTTTTCTATCTTTCTAAGATGTAAATTTGTTAATCAAATTTTTGTATTTTAATTTTGCTAATATATCTTTCTCAATAGATAATATAGCTAATTCATTTAATTTTTCTTGTGACATAGCTGATATAAAATAATTTTTTATTAGTTTTAATTTTAAAAAACTTCTTTCTGTAGAAGCATCAGTTTTAATTTAATATGGTTTACCTTATTTAAAGCAATTAATTATTATCAATTAAATTTAAAAAAATTAAAAAATTAATATCCCAAATTTGAAGCGCTGTCATGGCGGGGATAACACCAGCACAAGTTTCTTTCATTTGCGACAGCTCATCCCTAATGCATCAAGACCATAAGCACTTGAGTTCTACTAAATGAATGGATCACACTTCAATTGGCTGTCATTAGTATAGCTGATTAGTGAGGTGTGCGCGCGCGCGCGATATATATCGCAGATAATAATAACTGTTAAAATATATATATATAACAGCCAATCAGAGGGCAACCAATTATTATTATTCTTTAAGAATAATAAAGAAATAAGAAACAAAACCAGAATTATTATTGCATATTATGCGTACAAATTTATTGTCAGAACTACTATTTCTGCTATTTTGTAATTCTAAAAAAAAATACTAAAATAAAAAAGGTCTAAATTTACGCTCTTTCACGAAAATATTATGAACTTACAGATTGAAATTCATTAATTTCGTAGAATATAAAAAATTAACTAAACTAAAAAATTTAAAAAAATAAAAAAATAAAAAAAATTATTCAATTCAAATCTGCCGGCCACAAAAGAATTCTTGAGGTTGGCCCCCTCGCATAGTGGTGGTAATTGACAGCAGCTGCTTATGAATGAGAACACTTGCATATTGTTATGTTTTTTTTTTTTTTAATTAGCATATTGTTATGTTAAGTACGCCAATTAATCAATCACCCACCACTTCCAGTACGACAAACTATGTTTAGTAATTGACATAAAATAAAAGAAGAAGAGGAAAGAAACAGCAGCTAGAGCCAATCTCCAAGCAAATATGGATCTTCAAAACAAACAGCAGCTTCACATTGCAATGTTTCCATGGCTAGCTTACGGCCACATCATGCCATTTTTCCAAGTCGCCATGTTTTTGGCTGAAAAGGGTCACCACGTATCTTACATCTCCACGCCAAAAAATATTGATCGCCTCCCACAAATTCCCACTAATTTGTCCTCCCGTTTGAGCTATATACAGCTTCCTTTGCCTCAACTCGATGGCCTACCAGAGGGAGCTGAGTCAACTGCCGAGTTACCCATTCACAAAGTTCCTTATCTTAAAAAGGCCTGCGACTTGCTCCAACTTCCTCTGACAAACTTTCTTCAAGATTCACGCGTCAACTGGATCATTCACGACTTTATCTCTCACTGGTTGCCTCCTGTCGCCGCTCAACTCGGCGTCAACTCAGTCTTCTTCAGCATATACAGCGCCGCAACTCTTTGTTTTACTGGCCCGCCTTCAGACGCGATCCTAGGTCGCCGCCAGAAGCCGGAGGACTTCACGGTGGTCCCGGAGTGGATAGACTTTCAACCTAATCTTGCTTTTAAGCCCTACGAGACATTAATCAACCAGGACGGCATGGACGACTCGGTGTCCGATTATCTTCGCTTGGCATTTGTGCTTCAAGATTGCCGAGTCGTGATTCTTAGGAGCTGTGCAGAGTTTGAACCCGACGCTCTTCGTTTACTCGGTAAGATTCTCCAAAAACCGGTTTTACCGGTCGGCTTGCTTGCACCATCACTCCAAGATTCCGCGGCCGGTGAGCATTGGCCGGTGTTAAAAGACTGGCTTGACAGTAAGGAAAATAACTCGGTGGTTTATGCTGCATTCGGGACTGAGATGACTCTTAGTCAAGAGCTGCTGCATGAGTTAGCTTATGGATTAGAGAAATCCGGGTTGCCTTTTATTTGGATAGTCAAAAACCGCCAACTTGTTGAAGGGGAATCGGGCTTGGATCATCTACTCCCACCTGGATTTCAAGACCGGGTCTCCGGTACGGGCTTGGTGTGGACGGATTGGGCACCTCAGTTAAGGATCTTAGCCCATCCATCTATTGGTGGGTTCTTGACTCACTCTGGTTGGAGTTCAGTCATTGAGGCGCTCGGGTTGGGTAGGCCGTTGATTTTACTTTCTGGAAGTTCGGATACTGGGTTGGTTGCTAGGTTGATGCACAGCAGGCGGCTCGGGCTTGAGGTAGAGAGAAATGAGCAAGATGGGTCGTTTGCGAGGGACTCAGTGGCCGATTGCATAAGGCGAGTCGTGGTGGACCAAGAAGGTGCGCCCCTTAGAGCGAATGCACGGGCAATGAGAGAGATTTTTGGCAGTACGAATTTGAACTACAAGTACTTGGACGAGTTCACTCGGTTCATTGAGAATTATACCACTTCAACTAAGTCTCTTTGATCCGTGGATGCTATTTTTCATTTAGCAGTAAAAAGTATTGAAGGGCAATGTAATGGAGGGAAACCTTGTTCCTCATGTTTTTCTTTTAACATCATATATATTGTACCCTGCTTTAGCATCACCACCTCTGTGAAAATTCTATCTAATTTTTTAGCTAAAAATTTTCAAATTGTATATACGATAACACAGTTCAAAACAATCATACCCAGAATAATTTCAGAACTCCAATATTACCATTATTCATAAAGACAAGAGACTGACACAGCCATAATAAAGGCTGAAATCCATACCATATATTACAGATTACATGCCGGAAAAGAAATACCATGGGGATTTCATCCACCTGGCTCAGATGACATAAGAAGTCTACAAATCTACAAATTCATTGCCTAGTGGCTAGTACTCCCAACTTTATGCGAAGATAATATTATTTCCTGCAGCAAACGGCAAGCCCTGCAAAGAAATGTGAAAATTCATGATGCAAGTTTGCTAGAATTTTTCGTCCAATCATCAGCATTATAACAAGTCAACTAGAATGTGAATTATGCATAACCGAGAAAAATTATGCAATGCAAACAAAAACATTGTAGAATGTGAATTACAAGTTAAATTAAGCATATTGGTACATAAAACGTATTAATGTGTACTATGCTTACTACGCTACAGAATGGACAATGGCATTTTAACAAGCTCAAAAAGGAAGTCTATATTTAATATGCATGTTTTGGACCTCGTGGTAAAATTTGTAAGAAGAAACGGTTGCCCTCCAGTCTCCGCATGAGGCATTCAGCAGATAAAACTCCATTGTCCGCAGAAAAGAACTAGAGTTTCCAAGTCCAACATTATTGCGATAAAATTTACTCGACCTTAATACTAAAAGTGTTCTTTTGCAACTCAACATCAATTTCAGCCGCCAAATTCTGGCATAAACATGCATTCATATTTTCTAAAAAGGATCTCAACAACTCTCACCATTACTAACTATAAAGTAGAACCATGAAGATGAAGCTGCCAGAAGCTATGATCTAATAAGAGTTTGATTTATTACATTCAACTCTGGCTTGTACTGTTCTCGGAACAGCATCAAATACACAATGCAGTGTCATCATACTCCCTCATTCATCAATACCACAGAGTTCCTGTATATGTACGAATAACGCTCGAATTAAAACTAGTGAATTGGGATTTGGGAATTGCCATTTCCACTTCTTATTTCCTTATACGGTCACTCGACAAGACTTTCGATTCCCTCGCCAAACTACAAACTTGCCCGTCCTAACACTGTCTAATAGATTTCTATTTGTTCCGATAATAAAAATTAAAACTTCAATCTAAAATTGATCAATGTAACAGCAATTAATAATTAAAAAAAATGGAGTTTTAGAAAAACAAACCTATGTCAAGCAGCTGACTTATGGCCGTCACACTCAGGACTTTCATCAAAATTCTTACTGGGATACTTAGCCGAGACCATTCCTACTTCAAACACTAAATTATCCCCACTTGATCGGATCCCCGTGATGGCCCACCACTTGAAGAAAGCCCGGACCCGAATCCCGTCCAGCTCCGCGATTCGACCCCGCTCGATTTTCCCCCTGATTTTGTTTGAGTACGTGGCCAGGTAGTTGTCCGGCGGAAGCGTGAACCTACACGCACCTCCGAGATGCACGAAGAACTCGCCTGAGGTTTGGTTTAGAGTGTAGCTCTGAACCGAGACAGGAAGGAGCCCGATCGGGAACCCGTAGTTGGTTAGCTCCGCATGGGCCGGGGTCGGCGGGTTCGGGTCCGAGGATGACAGAGATACGAGGACGAGAAGAATGGAGAGAACCAAGAGGGATTTGAGCATTGTGTCTGTTTTTTTATTCCTTTTTACTTTTTCGCTAATTTTTTAGGAATTGAGGGTCTTTTTAGTTCGTCCAAATGTCCAATCGTTTGGATTCTTTCGTTATCGGATTTTTATTATTTATTTATTTCAAAATTTTGGAGGAGGAAGAGAGGGATGTGGATAAGGAAAGGATTGACTCTGGCCAGGCAAATGACTGACGTGGTAAACAACGAAACTTCACGAAAGAAGAGATGCAACGCCAGCGTTTTGTCGGACTCGGCCAATTATGACACTTGAAAGCTAGCGATTGTGATGGGAAGTCCAAAACTGAAAGAAGAGGATACAAATTGGGCTGGATAGGCCTGATGACAGCTTGGTTAATGACCCATTTGATTTTTTTTTTTTTTTGTCGGGATGGCAATAACTTAGGGAAGAAAAGGGTACCGGCATCCCTGTACTTATTCTTTATATTTTATATAGGGTCTTGTTTCCTCCTCAGATCTTATTAGATTTAGAATTACTTGAGAGGAGGGGATGGGTTCCCAAATAATAACAAAGAAACTCTAAGACTCTCAATTCTCAAATAATTAATATATTTTTAGTTTTTAAATTTGATTTAATTATATTAAAATAAATAATTTAAATAAAGTTTGACAGCATATCTTATATTAACATTAATCTATTAAAAAAATTACACTACAAAATATAAATAATCATAATAATTATCTTCGTAAATCTTCATAATCTTATAACAAAAAAAATTACTTTTATAACAATAATAAAATAATTGAAATAGATATACACACTTAAATAAATGAGGATAAGGAGGTGACGTGCTATTGAGCTATGATGAGATGACGATGAGATAGGTACTAACTACGGTGTGAATAATTTAGAAAGAATGAGTGAGACTGTAAGGGAGTAATTAAGGTTTTGATTTGAGGATTGTGTGCTTGTGCGTTATAGTCTTTGGGCTGTGATTAAGTTTAAATCACATTAAAATTTTTATATTAATTAGTACTTAGGTCATTTATATAAATATTTTGATACTTGTTATTTACATCAATAATTAATATTTTATTATTTATTCACTAATAATTTCAAAAAATTAAAATTAAAATGAAAAATTTGGAAGGAATGAAAATTCCACCTTATCCTTCTCCCTTCTGCAAATATGAAAGCGTGTGAAAATTAGTCTCTATAACCTCCCTGAATGAAAAAAATTCCTTGAGATCCCATCCCTCTACCATCCCTTTTTTTGTGTGGGGGTGGTGGGGGGGGGGGGGGTGGGGGGTTAATTCTTTACGGGCTCAAGCCTAATGAAAATTAAAATATGTATAAAGTGGAGCTATCATCACCCCTCAGGAATTCTCATAAAAACCCTTCTAGATATTATTCAAATTCAGTTAACTTTGGTGAGATTTGTGTGCCATGATGGGAAAGTTGCCACTTATTAGGGTAATGGGGACGGCTACCTACCAGGTACCAACATAAAAAGAGAGAATTATGCAAGAAAAGAACCAGCAAAGACCTAGGTATGCACACTAAAAGAAGAGATAACATTATGCTATTTTATCTGTCAATTATTTCTAATTCAAGCTTTATTACAATTTCTATTTCTTCATAGATCATTTTAAAATCTGATTGACACATGGGAGGGTGCATGTCTGGCACCACCAGTGCCTCTGACTAATTTCTTTTTGTACTCGTTTTCAGAAATTTTACAAATTCTTAGAGGCATGGTGGCAAAATAGAACACACATCAAAATTCCAATTGGACATTAGATACAACTTGTCGATGCAATAATTTGCTCGATTATCAAATGTGAGGTGAATCCGACTTGATAAGGTTGTGAGCTAAGTTGGAGGCAGGCCACATAGGTCGGGAAGTGGAGGACATTTTTGCTTGACAGTGAATCAAATCTTTTGTATTGTTCATATCGTTTTTGCAAGAGGGGGAAAAAAAAAGGAAGAAGAAAAGAGTTAGGGGTGTTGGCAGTGTTGCCGATGAGAACCCTCTGACTAGGTCAGTTATGAGATTTTAGTGAGCCTCTAAGAACTCTTGAGGGAGCCCCTTAGACTTTGGATGAATCGCAAGCGGGTCCAGGAGCCTTTCAGAAGACCAGTGAGTGAAGATTTGAGTTTTTGAAAGGGCTCGTTTCTAGGCCAATGAACTCTTTAGAATGATAGATAATTTTGTGAAGCTTGATAAGGGGAAGAATACTTATTTGAACTTGAGAATTCATTACTTAGGCACTCTATTTATACTCAATGAAAGAATACTATGACCGTGCTTATTTAGAAGACCATCATTATCACTTGTCAAGATGATATTCGCATTTACTTCATTTCGTTGAAGTTAGAACAGTGATCTCATGAGACGCTACAACGAAGAATGATTTGCTTACTCGTCGAGCTCGAGCTAGATAAACTTTACCTAGAGTCCGCTGGTTCCTTCCTCGATGGATGTCATGCGAGGCGGACCTAACTTATGGATCCACTTTGACTAGTTGGCTCACGTGGATCGACGAGGGACAATGCTTGGTCTATCGGTTCGAATATATGATTTTGCATTGTATGCAAGCCTATATTTATATATTGAAATAAAGTTTCCTCGGACGCCTATTCCCTCAATTCATTGGGCTATAAGAAAAATGAACGAGTTATAGAATTGAACTTATTTTCTTTGGGCTGGGTGTTATTTTTGGATACAACACAAGTTCCAAGTGATGACGCCTATACAAATTAAATTTGTACAAAATCTCATACTGTTTAGATTTTAAAAAACAAAAGGCGTCCATAATCAACCGAAAGTTTGTTGGCAACAGAGATTAGTTGAAACGATAATCGACAATACGTAAGTGAAAGCTGCAATAAGGTTTAAGTGCATGGATTCGAGTGGGACTGATTCTGGAGGATAGAATCGGGCTCGTTGTATAAAAAGAGGGGGGCGTAAGTACTTACAACAGAAGATTTTAAGACTGTTACTTGTTATCTGTGGATCCGCGCCCATCCAAACATCCTGGCTAGATTCAGCCGATTGATTTATTTGCTTAAAGTCTTCACTCTGAATTATGTGACTGTGATAAATTATAACAGAAACAAGCATTTAATGTTGGTGGGCTAGGCATGCAGTGCCATCCTGGTCTTCCCACTTTACAGACTCAGCTTGCCATTTTATCTCTTCCGTGCAAATCTTCATTGCGATTCTTTTGACTCCATCGCGGAGGATGTATCACTCTTATTTTCTGCTGCCTGGACCCAGCAGTCTATAGAGACGGCTATCCTTTTGCAAAAGAGATTGGGCCTGAATATTGAATGACACTTTCATTATATATGTGTATATATACCACCCAGATCTCGCAAGCAAAAGTAGCAAACAAAATAATAAATAAAAAAAATAAAAAAAAGAATAAAGGCAATCATACAACACAAGAATTTATGTATAAAATTTTTTATATTGAAAAAAAAAACAACGGCCACAAGGACGACGAAAGAAAAATTTACTATACTATGAAAAATTAGTACAATCACTCTAATATTTTTCCTCATATCCAAACCTTAGTAACGTCTAATCTCTCTTGTCAATTGACCATCAGACGCAGCTAAAACTGCAGCTGCTGCAATGGCAGATGGTCGATGATTCATCAAATTAATCACTGTACCAAAAGATTAAACTGTATAAATACAAGCACAAAACAATTGTTAATCTATTAATAATTAGTCATTGTTAATGCAGTTACCTTTTGTTATAGTCATAATAAGTTCCACAGCTCTAGAGACTAATTCTCAATAGACCTACCGTTTCTCTCACACTAAACACTATCTACTTATAAAGAACCAATTGTTGTGTTATACAAAAAAGTGAACTCAACCTCTATATATATAATGATTATTTATTGTAGGAAAAATATTCTTTTTTTATACTACTAGTATTCTTCCTTCAATAATTTAAATTCAAATCCGAAAGGAGAAATTACTTATTCCTTAAATAAGAATCTTATCAAAGAGAAAAATATTCTAAGAAATCCTTATTGAAAAATAAGATATATTCCCTAACACACACACACACATATATATATATATATATGCACACACCACTTTATTAATTTTTTTAAAATTTTTAATACTCATGATATTTACACAATTCAGTTGTTGAAGTAACTTCTTGTACAGGGTCGTCGGTCACATTTAAACAATATCTGAACTTCTATGCCTTTGAATAAAGCACAGAGCCACAGAGCTAATTAATCAAACAAAAGGCTTAATTGTTGTTATATAATGCACGTATTTTAATTTTTTTCTGCACAAGAGAACAAAAGATGGGAACATGACATGTACGGCGTATAATAATAATTGCTTGATAATGATACAATTGGAAATTCTTTGGGATGAGTGGGATGTAACGTGCAAGGCAAGCGGGAGCAAGTTATTCTTCATGATCAGTAGCAAGAAGCACTCCAAAGCTCAGCATTTTTGACTTTAGAAACACTCTCCAGTACTTCAAAAGGAATTATGTCCCCAATCACCACCACACTCTTGCTTGCCAAGTCTACTTTGTATGAGGTCACCCCTGATAATTATTATTAAAAATGGAAAAAAAAAAGAGGATCAAAGCTGTTTCACTTCGAAAACAAGATGCATGCCCACAGAGAAGTAGATGGTATTTGATATGATTTTTAGCGAAAATGGTGACCTTAAATCTCATCAAATGAACTACTCGGATTCATTTTCAAAGATCTGGTGGGTATAATATCTTTAAGATGATGAAATACAAAAGGTGATCAACAAATTACCATATTATAAGGACATACCTTCCAACTTTGATACATGTTTCTCAACCTTTCTTGCACAGCCATTGCAGTGCATGGACACTCTTAGCACCACCATCTGCACGAACCAGCATCGAAAAAAATCCAATCATATGTAAGTAATTAGTGTTCTACTTTAATTTTGGAGGGCAATTAAATGAGAATTCGGAAGAAGAAAACGCTGATGTACCTTAGGCTTTAACTGAAAGGCCAAGGTCTGGTTACCAGAAACGACATCCTTCAATCTCAGCAACTGGCCTCCATCACTCTTCATGAGTGGTTTTTTCTCAAACTCATCTTGACCTTCCAAGGTGTTAAGGCAAAAACAAGAGCATGACCCTGGTGAAGAAATGCAAAGGCAGTCTAATACCTTGCCAAGACTGAGCTTTCCCATGTCAGCCAAATCTTCTTAAGCCCACAAAAGCAAATCTAAATAAAGCTAGGCAAAATCTGGCCCTCCTCACTTGATCAAGTACTACAGCATGCCATACCTACAAATAATAGAAAGAGCTGTGGCAACAAATCAATTTCTATGGGAAATGTATCTGTGCAATGCAATATAATATAGAAGTGAGTGTGAGTGCATCTAAAATGGTCAACTTTATTGAGAGAATCAAAAGCATGCACAGAACCCAATGATACTTATTATTAAGAAGCAAAGAAGAAAGAAAGAATAATTGAAAAAAAAAGATGAAGAATGATAGAACCATTTGTCTACATAAACCAGACAGTCAACAATATTTGGTGAAGGGCACAGTGGAAAGGCACTGCTCTCTGTAAGCACAATAACAAAGAGAACTTGTCATGTGACAAACTATACCTTTGACAGAATCACCTCTTAAATTCTATACAAAAGTCTAAAAGTAGAATATTATGTGAGATTTAGTTTGTTTAGCGATTAGCAGTCAAGCTCATGAACATAAAACTTAAAGCAAGTGAATACCAGCGGCTAGCTATTTCATGTGACCGAAATGTAAGAGAAAAGCAAAAAAAAGTAGGGGTGACACTTGAGAGTCACAAATGCAGGAAGTAATTAGAACTCCAAACTTTATGACATGTCATGAAGGAATTTAAAGAAGAATGAATATTTATAGATAGGTCTTAATAAGCGCTTCTTTAGTTATTATGTAAAGTTTTACTATGATAAGTATAGTGGATGGCCATGAATATGGTTTTTGCCATGCTAACTCCTTGTTTCCAACAGAAAAATTAATGGCAACAAGAAGTTAATTAAATTATATGTGAAGTTACTCTAGTTAGTGCTCTAGTACTCTTTACTGATGATGACCACTTTGACATAAGATACCCACTGGCCACTTGCCGGCTTCATTGGGCATGATGTCCTACAGCATGCAAAAGGCAATACATATTAAATGTAGTCAAAATTAAAAAAAGTTTTCCTAACAGTTTAAGGCTTTAAGCCATAGAAGATTGAAGAATTCTTTTCTAGTGCGGTTATTTTCATAGAATGAGAATGAGGGAATGGGAATGAGTTGAAATGGGAATAAAAAATGAGAAAGATATTCTAATGTTTATTTGGCAAAAATAAATGAGAATGAGAATGTGCTGGAATGTCATTGATGTGTTTACTTGGCAAAATAAATAGGAACGAGGAATGGGAATGAAAATTAATTTACCAAAATACCCACAGTATTAAATAATGTAATTTTCATTAACTAGATATATGTATAAATATTATTATAAAAATTATATTAATTAAAAATAAATTAATAATAATAATAATAAATGTTAATAATTATTATAAATATTATTATTACTAATAAATTTTATTAACTTTATTATTTTAGTTACTATTAATTATTGTTATTATTATTTTTATTAATATTATCATTATTATCATTTATTATTATTATTATTATTATTATTAACTTTATTATTTTAGTTATTATTAATTATTGTTATTATTATTTGTTAACATATATGTTTACATATTGTTGATTTTGATGATAACAAATAAGATTAAGAATGATTAAGTTTTTAAAAGCTTAAATTATTTTTTATACATTTTAGATAAATCATTATTTTCACATTTTAAATGTTTTATATTTAATGGAAAAATGATTTTATGAAATTGATTGTTTTTCATGTTTATGGTTTAATTGAAAGTGTTTTGAAAACATGAAAATCAACAAGTATTGTTTGAAATTATGGAGAAGGACTTTTTAAAAAAGTGTTATAGTATTTTGGACCATTTCATAATTTTAGAAAGTTTTGGGATTCACAAATTATTATTTAGAAATTCTGAAATTGGACTTAATTGTAAAGTTTTATAACGTTTTGGGCCATAATACTGATTATAGAAAGTTTTGGGCAAAACTGTAATTTTGGTAAACAATTTGCTGGAAATTACCCTTCACCGTTAACAAGAAAAGCAGAACCGTTTATTTCCAGAATGTTAACCTTGAACCGTTTAGTAAAAGGTTAAGCCAAATCTATTTTGCGGTCTGCAGAGAAATTACCCTTCATTAACAAGAAAACGGTGAACTTTATTTCGAATGTTAACCTTGAACCGTTTAGTAAAAGGTTAAGCCAAATCTATTTTGCAGTCTCTGAAATTACCCTTAACCGTTCTACGGAAAGCCGTGAACTGTTTATTTCAGATTCTAACCTTGAACTGTTTAGTAAGGCGGTTAAGCTAAATTTATTTTGCGGTCTCAAATTATCCCTTCACCGTTTACAAGAAAAGCGGCGAACCGTTTATTTGAAATTGACTAACGGTAACTTTGACATGCATGAGCGATTAACCGTTAAGGGTTAACCTTGATCCGTTTTACAGCAAAAATGCATAACGGCTGATTTTCTATAAAACTCAAATCCAACTCATTTTCAAGCTCTCTAGCACGCACCAACAAAAGGCATACAACATATCTTGAGCTCTCAATTTGTGAATCATAAATCTTTGAGTGAGCTTTGTTCTTAAATTTGTTCATCTACTCTTGAGAGTTTTATTGTAATTTTCAATTCCTCATCAAATTTGTGAGTGATTAAGTGTGTGATACACTTGAGTGAAGAGATTGAGAGATAATCTCTTTGTTGTAAAGGTTCATTGACACCTTGAAGTCAATTGTAAACATTTGAAGCCTTGGAAAGGCTTGGATAGTGAAATCCTCAAGCGGTGTGCTTGGAGGCGTGGGCGTGGCGGGGATAAGCGAACCACGTAAAAATCCTTGAGTTTGCTTTCTCTCTTACTCATTTATTATTGTGCTTTTATTGAATTTATTGTTTTCAATTTTATTAAGGTATTAGATTTTGATTGTTGTGGATTGTTGTGTGATTTGATTAGGATAATTTTAAAACACCAATTCACCCCCTCTTGGGTTGCACACTTGTATTTCAATTGGTATCAGAGCGAGGTGCTCTTGTGTAGACTTAACCGTCTAGAGTTAAAGATCAATTGCAACCCAAATTAGCTCAATCTTCATGGAAGGACAATCCATCACTAGGCCACCTTTATTTGATGGTAATGACTACTCATATTGGAAAACTAGGATGAGAATTTATTTACAATCTTTAGATTATGAAATATGGGAAATAGTTTGTGATGATTCTTTCATTCCTAGAAATAATGTTTTAAGTGAGTTGGATAGGAAAAATATGTCTTTAAATTCCAAGGCTATGAATGCTTTATTTTGTGCCTTAGATAAAAAGGAATTTCATAGAGTTTCAAGTTGTTCTAATGCTTATGAAATATGGAGAAAACTTGAAGTTGTGTATGAAGAGACTACAAATGAGGAGGAATCTCATGGAGTATCAAATTTGGCACTTATGGCAATTGGAGATGAATCGGATGATGAGGTTGATGAGGTAAGTGATCCTACCTATGATGAATTGCATGATGCTTTTAAAGAATTGCATGATGAGTTTATGAAAATTGGTAAAAAGAATGCATGTCTTAAAAGGAAAATTATCGAGCTCACTAATAAAAATGAATCTCTAAGTACAAAGATAACATGCCTAGAATTAGAGATTAAAACATTGCATGATAAAGTTGCATTATTAAATGAGAAACTTAGCACTTCACACAAGCATCTAGAATCGCATGTTGATGACTTGAAAATGAAAATGATGCTTTACAAAATGCAATGATTCATTAAATGAAAAGATCAAAGAATTGAATTAGATAATGAAATGTTACATGATAGGATTGCATCATTTACATGTAAACAAAGTACTTCACATGAGCTTGAGAAATCACATGTTGATGTATTAATGAAAGAAAATGAAGTGCTAAAGAGAGAAGAGCAATGACCTAAATCAAATTGTGTTAACATTTACAAATGGACAAAAGATGTTGGATAATTTACTTAATACACAAAAATGTGTGTTTGACAAAGGAGGTATTGGGTATAAGCCTAATTTGAAACAAAAATATTATAAGCATTATTTTGTTGAGCTACCTCCACAAATGATCATAAAATTGTTTGTCATTATTGCAATCAAAATGGTCATATGAAATATAGATGTCGATTAAAAAGAAATGCATATTATGGTATGAAATGTGTTTGGGTTCCAAAAGGAACTAAATCTAATCTTAAGGACCCAAGAGTATTTGGGTACCAAAGGGCACAACGTGAATGATTTCTTTGTAGGTACCACAATCAAGGAATGGTGGAGAGTTCCTTGATGAAGCTTGTGAGGATAATCACTTAATCTTGATCTAGAAGAAAAAGATGAGGCAAGATGATTTAATTGCTTTGGTAACAATTCTTGCCATGTTGATTTTGTTGAATGGATCATGATAGATGGACAATAGCTTGAATTTGTGAAAGCATGCTTGTATGTTTACATGATGGAATTATCATTGTATATAACATTGAGTGATTTATCATGATGCCTTTGTTTGATTTTGATGATTATATGGTCTTTGATTTCTTCTTCTCAATTGTCTATAATCATTGTCCATCTCTTATGTATGTGTGAATTCATGTACTATTAATTGTGTTATATCATCATTCATTTTATTGGCCTATGTGAGCATTTGTAATAATGGATTTGATCACTTGTTCATAATGATGGCTTTTCTAAATAGCTATGTTGATTTTGATGGTCTAAAGATTTGAGATAAAGAATATGCTTTGATGATTATATGTATTTGATGAAGTTTGATCTTATGCAATCTATGATTGGAGAATGGATGCATTGTTTGTACTTTATCGATGTATTGTTGAATATGCATTCTTGCTTTCATTATGGATTAAGGATGATTATTGTTTGATAATTGAATGTTTTATAATGTGGAATTAATTTCTTGATGATTTTGATGATTGATGATTATATGAGTGTGGCTTGATGAATTAATGGAGTTGTTGGTTTGTTATAATTCTTAAGCTTACATGGAAATGTTTCTAACCATGTTGTGTATTTGAGGATCTCTTCATTTTTAAAGGGAGATTTTGCCAAAATTGTTGCTCACACAAAATGGTTAATATCTTCGTCAAATTATTTTTTATGATCTTATTTCGAGTGCATCTATTTATCTTTTCTTTTTCATGATGAAAAGAGAGATAAATATAATGTGATTTTGGATAATATGCATTTTGAACATTTTTGTTATCCAAAGGGGGAGACAAAGTAATATGCCATTTTGATGATATCAAAAGGGGAGAATAATATGCGCTTTGATTATTATTATTATTATTTGTTGATATGTGATTATAGTAATGATTTTGATGATTTTGAGATATTATGATGATTTGATTGCATTATTGTTGTTATATGATTTTATGTTTTGAGTTGTTGATATGATATTTGATTGAATCATGATTCGTGATCATTTTATGGTTGATGGATTATGTGATGATTTATGTGAGTTGATTTGTATCATTATATTACTAAACTTGTATTTGAGGTGATGCTTGTTGTTAGGGGGAGAATGTGTTAAGATTTTTACTTTGACAATATTGATAACAAATTTACTCATTTCATTCTTTTCCTTTAAGTTTTCTTTTTTATGTTGAAGGGGGAGAAAAATACATGTTTTTAAATTTATACAAAAATTTGCTATTTGTTTTCTTTTCCACTAAGTTTTCTTTTTGATGATGAGGGGGAGAAGAATACATGTTTTTAAATTTGCCAATTTAGTCAAATTGTAAGAGAAGCTTGCATTTAGGGGGAGTAATTTGTGGAATCATTCTTTAAATACATGAAATGTTTGTCATCATCAAAAAGGGGGAGATTGTTAAACATTTATGTTTTCATAATATTGATTTTGATGATAACAAACAAGATTAATTTTTGAATCATTCTTTAAAAACATGAAAGATTTGTCATCATCAAAAAGGGGGAGATTGTTAACATATATGTTTACATATTGTTGATTTTGATGATAACAAATAAGATTAAGAATGATTAAGTTTTTAAAAGCTTAAATTATTTTTTATACATTTTAGATAAATCATTATTTTCACATTTTAAATGTTTTATATTTAATGGAAAAATGATTTTATGAAATTGATTGTTTTTCATGTTTATGGTTTAATTGAAAGTGTTTTGAAAACATGAAAATCAACAAGTATTGTTTGAAATTATGGAGAAGGACTTTTTAAAAAAGTGTTATAGTATTTTGGACCATTTCATAATTTTAGAAAGTTTTGGGATTCACAAATTATTATTTAGAAATTCTGAAATTGGACTTAATTGTAAAGTTTTATAACGTTTTGGGCCATAATACAGTTATAGAAAGTTTTGGGCAAAACTGTAATTTTTGGTAAACAGTTTGCTGGAAATTACCCCTTCACCGTTAACAAGAAAACGGTGAACCGTTTATTTCCAGAATGTTAACCTTGAACCGTTTAGTAAAAAGGTTAAGCCAAATCTATTTCGGTCTGCAAATTACCCTTCATGAAAAGCGGTGAACTGTTTATTCGAATGTTAACCTTGAACCGTTTAGTAAAAGGTTAAGCCAAATCTATTTTGCAGGTCTCTGAAATTACCCTTAACGTTACTGAGAAACCGTTGAACCGTTTATTTCAGATTACTAACCTTGAACCGTTTAGTAAGAGCGGTTAAGCTAAATTTATTTTGCGGGTCTCTGAAATTATCCTTCACCGTTTACAAGAAAGCAGCGAACCGTTTATTTGAAATTCAGACAACGGTAACTTTGACATGCGCAAACGATTAACGTTAAGGGTTAACCAGATCCGCTTTTACGGCAAAAATGCATAATAGTTTTGAGCTCCAACTATAAAAACTCAAATCCAACTCATTTTCAAGCTCTCTAGCACCAACAAAAGGCATACAACATATCTTGAGTTTGTGAATCATAAATCTTTGAGTGAGCTTTGTTCTTAAATTTGTTCATCTACTCTTGAGAGTTTTATTGTAATTTTCAATTCGCCGTCAAATTTGTGAGTGATTAAGTGTGTGATACACTTGAGTGAAGAGATTGAGAGATAATCTCTTT
Source organism: Citropsis articulata (assembly GCA_030449925.1). Classification (NCBI taxonomy): domain Eukaryota; kingdom Viridiplantae; phylum Streptophyta; class Magnoliopsida; order Sapindales; family Rutaceae; genus Citropsis; species Citropsis articulata. The sequence goes on along the minus strand of JASUUH010000121.1, from coordinate 18,000,919 downwards.
GTTGTAAAGGTTCATTGACACCTTGAAGTCAATTGTAACATTTGAAGCCTTGGAAAGGCTTGGATGATGAAATCCTCGCCCGGTGTCTTGGGCGTGGGCGTAAGCGGGGATAAGCCACGTAAAAATCCTTGAGTTTGCTTTCTCCTCTCTTACTCATTTATTATTGTGCTTTTATTGAATTTATTGTTTTCAATTTTATTAAGGTATTAGATTTTGATTGTTGTGGATTGTTGTGTGATTTGATTAGGATAATTTTTAAAACACCAATTCACCCCCCCTCTTGGGTTGCACACTTGTATTTCATTATTATTATTAATATTATCATTATTAACATTTATTATTATTATTATTAAAAATTTTTATTAACTTTATTATTTTATTTATTATTAATTATTGTTAATATTATTTTCATTAATATTATCATTATTAACATTTATTATTATTATTATTATTATTATTATTATTATTAACTTTATTGTTTTAGTTAGTATTAATTATTGTTACTATTATTTTTATTAATATTATCATTATTAACATTTATTATTATTATTATTAAAAATTATTATTAACTTTATTATTTTATTATTATTAATTATTGTTAATATTATTTTCACTAATATTATCATTATTAACATTTTTATTATTATTATTATTAACTTTATTGTTTTAGTTATTATTAATTATTGTTATTATTATTTTATTAATATTATCATTAATAACATTAATTATTATTATTAATAAATTTTATTAACTTTATTGTTTTAGTTATTATTAATTATTGTTATTATTATTTTTATTAATATTATCATTATTAACATTTATTATTATTATTATTATTAAAATTTATTAACTTTATTATTTTATTATTGTTAATTATTTTTAATATTATTTTCACTAATATTATTATTATTAACATTTATTATTATTATTATTACTATTATTATTATTATTATTATTATTATTATTATATTTTATTAACTTTATTGTTATAGTTATTATTAATTATTGTTATTATTATTAAATTTTCTTAACTTTATTATTTTAATTATTATAACTAAAATAATAATAATTATTTTTATTGTTAATAATGATAATATTAATAAATTAATAATTAGAAGGGTACAAAAATAAATTTATCTTTAATTGTCATTCCCACATTTTCATTCCCTTACTCCCATGGGAATGAGATTCCCATTCTTTATTCCCAAATTGTGTGGGACTCATACAATTTATTCTCATTCTCTAATTTAATTTTGTCAAATAAAAATAATTTTGATTCTCATTTTTTCATTCTCATTCTTTATTCTAAGAAGTAAACACACCCTTCCTTTTTTCTTTTTTCATTTTTTCCCTTCTAAATAGCCTTTGGTGGCTTTGGAGTGGAGATTTTGAATGTAATGGATAGAATAATAATTCAAGACACTGATGAGAGTGGAAGCTGTGACAGATTTGTCTTGGCCTTCAAGAAAAAGTTAGAAATGGGACAGAAGGCCTAGAACTACTGGAGACCTTAAGCTCAGCATAGCTCATGAATGATTGGATGATTGAATAAGCTCGAAATTTTTTGAAGTTAATTAGTTTTGTATTCTCTACAGGTTGGTCCATGTGATGATGGTTCCTTTTAAGGGAGGAAAGAGACGAAATTTTGAAAAAGTTTTTATCAACAAAGCCACGTTAGGCACGTGTCAGTCACATGACTTAGTATTTGCCACAACCAAAGCTAGCTAGCGATGCTTTTTATCTTTCAAGCTGTGGCATCTAAGCAAATGTGTTCGACACATCAGCAAAAGAGAAGAAGAGGGAGCATTAATCTTTTGTCTCCTCAGATTATTCCGGGCGACTGTACCGCAACACTAGCTAGGATCGGGCAATTATCCCAATCACATCTGATCCGATCTAAAATTCGACTTTGGATCGAATGCGGATAAAGAATCCAATCTAATAGGATCGGATTGCAATCATATCGAGTCAAACCTAATCCAATCTGAATCACAATGCACATATAAATACAAATACAAATTTTCGATCCGATCCAAATTATATTCCTGTCGAATCGCATTACAAATTTGGATTGATTTTGGATTATGTTTCCCCCAATTTGATTAACCCAAAACCCAATCCAATTGATCCAAACCGATTCGAACCTGAATTTTCTTGCTCCTCCGTAACACGACGTCGAGGCTCTTAACACTACATTCAATAGGGCTACGTGATGGGATTATCAAACTTATTATACAGTCAAATATATAATTGCAATATGAAGGCTACTTGTTACTTAACGTGTGGTTTATAAAATAATATTTATCAAGTAACGCTCAGTGCTATATCCATTTAATATTTCACCAATCAGGCAATCACCATATTAATCAAATGTTTTCTGAGATATACATCCTCTCTGCATAATTCAAAATTTGAATTAGGCTGAGATCGACTGAATGGGAGCATGTTAAAAGAGATTATAAATTTACCTTTTGCCCGAAACAAAATCTCGACTAAAATGAGCAAGCCATTTCGAACCCTTCACAGAGAAACAAAATTGGAGGGATTGAATAGTGATCTCGATGATTCGGTGAAGCAATTTGTTAACAAAGTTACAAGGAACGTAGAGGAAACTAGTAAGATACCTAACACACGGATTGTCCATCAGTTGAGTGTGCAATTCCACTGCCACTATCAATCTGTAATCCGAGAACCTGGAAAGATTAAAGTATGGATGCTAAATAATACATTATACATCTTTTAACTGCACAATAATTTGGTATTTCATAGGAACTATTTATTGGTATGTTGGTAAACCTCTACTCTTTCCACACAGAAATGACTTGGCATTTAAACTGCGAGAAAAACTTATATAAATTGATCTCAGCCTATTGAGATGGTAGGACCAACCATTGATGTTGTGCTAAATGGTAAAATAATAGCTCCTAAAGTGGTATCATAAGTGGGCACTAATTTTATAATAAAACATTATGTATTTCGTAATAGAATCCACTGCTTTATCAAGTGGCAAAGCATTAGTGGTTAGTCATACCACCTCAACAGGCCTCAACTTATTATATGGTAGGAGCAGTCTACGGAAGTTTCAACTCACTAAGTTGTTGCAGAACAAGACTATTTGAATAGAGTTCTAAAAAATACTGGAAAGGGATTAAAAAAATGATAAAAATCCTTTTTTGATATGTGTTCTGATCAATTTTTAAAGATCTTTTGTCATGTATTTTTTAAGTAATAGTATATGAGTACGATTTAACTTCTTTATTTTTTTTATTTATTAACTACCAATCACCCATATATATTTTTACTTATAAAGAAATTATATCACGAAAAAATCTTAATCTTAAAAAAAAAAAAAAGAGTAATCAGATAACGCAACGAAGAGCTAAATGAGTATGTATATATACATAAGAGCAGTTGATGTTTGATGGGCAGTCATTTCAGTTGTTCATCCTAAAACGACAGATTGGTTTTGTGATAAAAGAAAGGCAAGTTGCTTATTTTGATTTCTTGACTTCTTTTTTTTTTTTTTTTGAATTCCAAACAGAATCTGTAATTGAGAATAAGCAGAGTGCGCAATCCGTGTTTACGGTGGAGCAGTTGGAATTTGGACAACACACAAAACAGGCATCAACACCTCAATAATTGAAAGCGAATTGATAAACAATACATGAGATCAGGCAAGCATTATTATATGTATTATCAAATTTATCATCAAGTCTCAAGGGGAAAAAAAAATGATTATCAGATTTATGATCTAGTCTTAATGGAAAAAAGAAATGATCAATCACATTTCAGGCTTTCCCATAATGCAAGGAACAAAGAGGGTAGGGTCACCGCCCCACCGACAAACCGCATAAAGAATGAGCAAATTTTAGACTAGCTTCATTAACTTATTGATTTTCTATCAAAATTAGATTTAATGGGCACAATTCTAAAACATCAAGCCATGCTTGCCTTACACGTACATTCACACCGGTACATGATCCAATACTAATTGGTCCCCACTTATTTTCAGAATAATCAAAATTTCCTCTACCAGATTACAAATTTTTGGCTAATGCTAGAACGTAGTCAACACTCGATAAGATAGAGAGGAGGTAAAAGTATCAACTCAATAAGCAGAGTACGGCCAGTTCAATTTATTTCTTTCTCACTTCTCAGTTTTTTTATCAAATGAAAGGACCTGTTTTGTTATGTACAAATTTCGTAGAACTCACCTTTAATAACTAGCTTGTTAGGAGAGGGAAATACAAGTACTTATAAGCTCACATGTTAGGCCTAAATTTAGCAATCCGGGAAGTAATTAGAGCGATTATAATCTACCCTTCTTTCAAAACTAAGGTACACGGTAGTTCATATCCCAGCTCCTAACTTCGTGACACACCATGGGCCTCGTTCATATCCCAAGTCGGTGATACACCAAGATTACGAGATTAGGATCAACTGCAGTGAGAGTCATTCCCAAGGATACGACTTGCTCTGATAACAATTGTTATACACACAAAGAGGAAGCCCAAGTGCTTATAAGCTCATATGTCAAGCCTTAACTTAGTGATATGAGACCCCATTAAGAGTCGTTACAGTAAGTACCAGAACTTTGAAGTTGTAATCCCGCATCTACACTTCCGAAATGGAAAGGCTCTTCAAAACTCAATCATGGTTATGCTCAATCTCAACTTAGATGGTAGCTGGTTGTGGTGTGTGGCTGCAAGGGAAAAGAGAGAGAATTAAAAATATTCAAATTTCACTTGGGAAATATCCAGTCTAAATGCAGATTACTAGAAATGATTTGTGAGCAAAATATTGATTCAGAGATGGAAAATGGGCGATGAGGCGAAAGATAAAACTGTAAATTTGTATTACAGAGTTGATTTGCCAAATTGTAGCAAAAACTGAGAGACAATATTAAATTAAGAAGCTATCATGAAATCCAGATACAACCGCAGAATCAAGAAGGCATTGTCTTCACAATTTGATCCTAAAAAATACTTGAAACTGATAAACTAATTGCGTTAAGTTCCACATTGTTCCAAGTATATTTTGGGAATACCCAACCGGCAGTCATCGCTGACATTCACCTTAAAAGCCAACCCAACAATATTCGAGATATATCGGCTGGAAAATGTCAAGATAGGGGTGCAAAATAAAACAGATAAAACCAATTGAGTTAAAAGATCAAAATGCAATCCAATTGGAAATTATGGCACAAGCCGCAAAGAAGACTGTTTTGTGGGGAAAAAAAATTCCACCAAAATTACATCCTGTCAGGCTGAAACTCATGCTTGTTACCAAGTATAATTTATAAATATACTAGTAAAAGTCAAGAAAGGAATCGAGGAAAGCAAGTTCACTTCCAAAATCTTGATCCAATAATTGGATGTCATCACACGAAAACATAGTAAAGCTGCGAATAACAAAAACCACTGCTGGAAACGTTATCTGCAAGAAGTTACAAAACATTGAAATTTCCATACCTAGCATGTGATTAACAAGATAAATCTGTGAAACCTAGAATACATGACAAGCTGCAGTAGCTGCCATGATTCAACTTGTAAGTATAAGTTAAAATTTGTAGCAATGTTCATCTAGTGATTGCCATGAAAGTTTCACCAGCTTGACTTTGAGGAAGCAAGCAAATGGTGACCTATATCTTTGGGCACGAATAAGAAATGCTTCAGACATGCAGGTAGAAACAACAGAGCTCGATGATAAGATATTCCTTTGCATTACTCCATGCGCGGTGGAAATGATACAACCTGTGCAATGACACTTAGCCAGCAGCATAGCCCACTGCCTGGAAAGTGGAAACCACCACCAGGGCAAAATCCAAGCATCAAAATATTGCAGTGACTTATCAAATGGATGCCACTTTTTGGGTAAACGTTAAATAAAGGAACATGCATCTACTTGAAACAGTTTTTCTTGATGGTTGAACAAATAGCCATTATTTGAGAATCATTACTGAATTTCACAACATCCACTTTGGTGGTTAGGTTCTGAATGGTATTAATTTAGTTCCCTTACCACCTAAAAACTCTAGTCTTGTGTAAATATCTACTATCAAACTATCAGAGCCTGGTACAAAAGAGGTCCCATTTGGTGATGTGCAAAGATCTGTACGATTTATCCAACCTTCACATCAACTGCCTCATTGGTCCAAGTTGATTCTCTATGGTCTACCAATCCGTCCCTTCTGAAACTCAACAATTGCTTCCAATTTTGGCAAAGCTAATAAGAACGAACAGTTCCAGTCAGCTTCTTTGTTGCAGAGGAGAGCAACAAGATGTAATGTTCGCTGCCCACAGATGGAATCGTACCAGAATCGGGGGAAACTTCAACACCTTCCAAGCATTTCTCCTCCCTGCCAACTTGGGGGCCTACGTACCAACCTTCGGGTTCACTAAATCAAAGCTGTAAAAAACTTGCGTCTTGTGCTATTATAACACGAGAACCATCAGGTAAGAATGCCTTTGCCTTTCATCTAGGGAGATCCTTAGAGGACAATGCCATGATGAGAAAAAAAAATTGGGAAAATATTTCTTATTCATAGATGTTGCAATCTTTACATTATATACTACTTTAACTAGGTTATATAAGCAAGTTATAGGAAATTAAGAAAAATAAACTATAAAAAGAAAGAATAAATATATCTACACAGAATTAAGTTATAATCTCTTACTTTCAACACTCTCCCTCAAGTTTGGAATTCAATGATTGAAATACTTGTTTTGATAATCCCGTGGTGAGAATATCAGTTCCTTGCTTTTGAGTAGTAACATATTGAATGCATATCAAACCTCTCTCAAGCTTTTCTTTGATAAAGTGCCATCAATCCTAATATGTTTTGTCCTATCATGTTGGATTGGATTATGAGCCATGCTAATGGTAGCTTTATTATCACAGTAAGTCTCATTGATCCAGCTTTCCACATCTTCAACTCCATTAGAAACATGCTTAACCACGTAAGCTCGGAAATCCCCAATGTCATTGCTCTAAACTCAGCTTCAGCACTTGATCTTGCAATCACTAATTACTTGCTGCTCCTCTAAGTAATTAGATTTCCCCTAACAAATATACAATAACCTAATGTTGACTTTTTATCAACAAAGGATCCAACCCGATCCGCATTTGCATATGCCCCCACCTCTAGGTGATTATTCTTAGAGAATAAAATGTTGTTTCCTCAAGATGTCTTCAAAAACTTCAGTATCCTAAACACAGCTCCGTGTACTCTATATTCGAAGAATATATAAATTGACTTACAACACCTACAGCAAATGTAATGTCTGCATGAGTATGACACAAACAGATTAGCTTTCTAACTAACCTTTTTGGTATTGTTCCTTATTAACCAAACTAATTTTAATATTTGTCCCAGGTCTACGATTCATTCTATAGGAACATCACTAGGTTTGCATCCTAAAATCCTAGTTTCTTTTAAGAAATCTAAAATATATTTCTCTTGTAACAAAAATATCCCTTTCCGAGCCTTAGCCACTTCAACTCCAAGAAAATATTTCAGAGAACCTAGTTCTTTAGTTTCAAATTCTTTTAGTTAACAATATCTTATGTCTTTTAATCTCTGGTATTTCCAGTCACGATAATATCATCCACATACACGATAAGGACAGCAAAGTTATCTTCTTTACCGTGCTTAACAAACATGATATGATCACTATAGCATTGTTGATATCCACATTTGAAAATAAATCTCGCAAATCTGTCAAACCAGACTCTTGGTGATTGCTTAAGCTCGTATAAGGAACTTTTCAGCTTGTAAAGTTTTTCTCTTTCAAACATATTCTTAAACCCTCGTGGGAGATCTATATATATCCCCTCCTCTAAATCTCCAAGGAGAAATATATTCTTCACATCTAGCTATTGTAATGATCATTCTAAATTTGCAGCAAGTGACAATACAAGCCTAATATAGTTCATTTTTGCAACAAGGGAGAATGTCTCTTAGTAATCAATTCTATATGTTTGAGATATCCCTTAACTACCAGCCAAGCCTTGAATCTCTCAATTGATCCATTAGCCTTATGCTTAACCATAAATACCTATTTATAACCTACAGTTTTCTTTCCAGAACGCAAGTCTACAAAAGCCCAAACTCTATTTTTATACAATGCCCTCAGTTCTTCATAAATCGCTTTTCCCCACTATGGGTTTGTAAGAGCATCTTGTACTATTCAAAGAGTACTTACAGATGACAGATTACTAACAAAAGCTTTAAATGATGGTGAAAATCTATGATAAGAGATAAACTTAGAAATAGGATGTTTACTAAAACTCTAACACCTTTTCTATGAGCAATATGCAAATCTAAATCCAAATCAAGTGATGAAAGAGAATTTAAATATAATATAGATTTAAATTGAACAGTACCTACACTTTTTAACAACTCTATATTCGATTTAGAATTTTGGCAGTCAAGAGATGTACAAATTGTTTTATTTCATCGAGAATACAACTTTAGTTTTTGAGCATCCTCTTGATTTTGTGCAGTGGATAGTTGAATTTGTGAAGATATTTGCTGGTCATCACTTAGGTTAGGTTGTTTTTGTGAGGAAAAGCAATGTTGTCCCTTTTGTTGATTGTTATTAGAAGGTGGCAAATTTTGTTGAGAGCAAACTATTAAAGGAGGAGTTGAATTTGTGATATTGTCTCTAAAATATGGTTCACCTGAATATGTGGATTTTTGAAAAACAAAAAAACAAAAGGCTTGCAAATTGATCTTCCATATTATATTCCTCCCCTTGAAGAGAGTTTTAGAGAAATAAGGCTTAGTTTAAAAAAAAAAAAAAATCACATCTATAGTTACAAAATATTTTCTAGTTAGAGAATGAAAACACTTGTACCCTTTTTTTTATAAGAGAATAACCCAAAAATACACATTTGAGAGACTTAGAACCAAGCTAGTTTTGTGATGATTCTACTCATGAACAAAAGCAACATATCCAAAAACTTTAGGAGGAAGAGGACTAGAGGACGAAGACATAAAATAAAATTGTTGAAGAAGCTCCGTTGGAGTTTTAAACTTCAAAGTATTAATAGGTAATCTATTTATAAGATAACAGGTAGTTAAAACCGCTTTACTCCACAAATAATTTGGTACCCCCATAGTAAACATCAAAGATTGAGCATCTTCAAGTAATGTCTATTTATTGAGAAGTATCAACAAGAAGATTGATGAATAGTTCCATTTTCAGTCAAATAATTTCCCAACATAGAAGAAAATTACCTATTGAATCAATGATCCAAGGGTAAGAAGTATTTGAAGAGATACTGAAAGTATTTTTAGAAAATTACCTATTTGGGCTAGATTAGAAGAATGCAATTGACTCATGAACCTGACAAGATGCTCTAAGTTGTTCTTTAATGAATAGATTCGATCCTTTATTCCCTGAGTTTGTATTGGCATTATCAATTACAGATTGAAAGCCCTTTGAATTTTGTCCAAAAGACTTGTTGCCTTTCCTTGAGTTTTATGGCCTTCCATGGAGCTTCTAACAAAACTCTTTGGTATGTCTCGGCTTATGGCAATAACAACACTAAAGGTTATCCTTGTCATTTTTCTTCTTGTTCATCTTCTTTTGTTCACTTACTAATGCTGAATCAGTGGCAAAAGTAATCAAGTTAAAATTATCAGCATTAGAATTGCTCATTATTACCTTTGTTATACTTTCTTCCCTTCTCACATATGTATAGACTTTGCTAATTATGAGAAGAGGTTTTTTGCTTAGTACTCCTCCCCTAACATTTAATCAAGATTCAAGCTAGCCAAAACTCAAACACCCTCTCCTTCTCCTGTAACCTCTTAGATCTTTTACTATCATCTCTACACTTTCATTCCCCATCATAGTATAAATCTAATTCTTGTCTTAAGCTATTCATAATATGCAGTCACAGTGTCATTTTCTTGTTTGATTTTGTAATACCCCAATTCTCCTAAGGGTATTTATGTCTTTTTAGTTTTAGTGATCCCTTTTACCCTAGTATAAATAGAATAAGATGTCTTTTTCATTATAAGAGAGAGAGAGAGATGGAGAAAAAGAGAAAAAGAAGAAAATCTTATTCTTTATTCTGCCATGAGCAACACATGAGATCAAGTTGTATAATTTGTATTGGGTAATGTGGATGGAAGATTTGGATCTAGAGGTAAGTTTTTATTCTTGGTTTTTATTAATTTGTTGTGGAGAAGCATGATTGCAATAGAAGTAGAATTGTAGAAACCTAAGATCTTGCAGGAATATGCTGACAGTGTATTATTTCGAAAATCATAGTAATTTATACAAATTGATTTTGATTCTGATTTTTGGGTATGTTGAACTAGATATCATCTAAAATGTTTTGAAACTTGTCTCAAGTTAATCGGATAAGATTTCAATTAATTACGATTTTTCAAAGTCAAGCCTGAAAACATGGAAATCTCGGATTTCAGTGAGAACATGAATTACGATTTGTTGTTACCATAGCTAGACATCTTCAAAAATTGTGAACTTTTGACCAGTGATTTTTATATATGTCTAGTATGATTCTGTAAATTTCATGATTTTATGATAAAGCAATAAATTGTTTTGTATTTTTAAAGCAAGTGTGTTCAAAACAGAAAACTGTTTGACAGTATTGATGATGTCTGAAACATTAATTATTTTCAATAGTTTTTGAAGGAATTAGGCTATGACATTTTTATCAATGAACTGTCAATATGTTAGCGTATGGTCTATAAAATATGAGATTTTTCCAACAAGGGAATAAGTTATTAAAAATCGGAGAATATGGAATATTCTGTTTTGAGGGCCGATTATTGAGGACATTGAGGTTAAGCTTAGGAGTTGTTTAAATGAAGATATTTGAGGGCATTAGAGTTTATGATTGGGACTTGGTTATGTCTTATGAGAATTTATTGATGATTTTAGGTTGATGATATCAACAGACATTTGTTACATGAAGATGCCAAGAGGTAAGTAACTTCATTCCTAATGTACTGGATAAATATATGATTATTTTGATATTATTATAAGTATAAATGTTTTATACTCGTTAGAAGATTAAATGATTTTTATAACAAAAAAGTTAGTTTATGTTAAATGTTTTCAAACCTAAATGCTCTTGAACGAAATATTTTTAAATGCTTTTAAATATGTAAGTTATTTTGTTACATGCCTACGTTTTATGATTTTGTTTATAAAATATTTAGCAAGCCTAAATTGTTGTTATAGACTTTTATGAATTTGATACGAATGTTTTGTACCCATATATAATTTAAATTATTTATGATTGTACGGGGGCCACCTCTTGAAGACCAAAGTGTCACAAAGTGCCACATATAGTGCAAAGTGCCACGTATAATTCATTATGTTTTGGCTCATTGTCCGTAGTTATTATGATTCTGATTTTGATCGTAATATACGATATATCTGTCTAGATCGATCTTGGGTTTACATTACGAATGTGCACACGATATTCGATTACATGCGGGTCAGGGACAGCATACTAACGTTATGTTTTCTATGAGCGTGATATATGATTTGTTTTAAAGTAACTATGCTTTTGATATTACGAATTCTGCGAATTTATGTTACTTTATCGTGAGATATCGTTTAATGAAATTACAGTTATGATATATATGTTTTAAATAAAATGAGGCTTGCAATATTTTTTGTATCGATGGGCTTTAGTGTGTTGTGATAGTGCGAATACTACCCTGCAAGGTACTTTCATCACCGTCGTTACTGCTGATTAAGTCATTCTTTGCAGATTAAGTTCCTTTGAGAGGTGTGCCTAGTTTTAGAGTTAGAGATTTTCGTTTATATTTTCTATTGGAATAAGAAAAGGATCAGATTCATGATTCCATATAGTTTATTTCTGATATGAACTTGTAATTTGGAGTTTGAGACTTTTACTTTTTCTTATGTATCTGGAGAAGATTGTTTAGTGTCAAACCTTTGAACTTGTGGTTTTATTTGGATAAAATTTTGAGGTATTTCAGTTTGGAATTTATGAGTAGAGATTATGATTTGCGAGTAATCTCCTTCTTCACGTGCTCTGCACGTGTTAGATTTGCGGTGTTACAAGTGTGGTATCAGAGCCAGGTTCCCAACCGGAAATGTGTGGATGCTTATAAAATCCTACATCGCTTGGGAAGGATTTTGTAAGGATGAATAGAATTAGGTCTATGCCAAACCTTTAGGCTTTTTTTATTTTATTTCTAAGAAGTATATGATAGAAGTATCAGAGTAGCGCAACGAAAGCGTGATTTGGTTGCTTGAGTCTTATAAGGATTGATTGTGTAAAACCCTAAGTCCTCATAACATCCAGATTAAATTACTGAGAAATACGAAAGCGGAAGCATACCTGAGTCCATGGTGATTCGTAGTGGTTCTTGAGTGCAGGAGATGGACTTTCAATCTAATCTTTTCTCTTTCGTCTAGAATTCTCTCTGAGAGGATTAGAGAAATTGCAGAGAATTAAGAGAGATTGGGGACCATAACCCCTTTTTTTAATTAAATAACGTGACTGATGGTTTTCTAATGAAAACCGTTCAGCAGTTATTTATGACAATTATCACTTCAGCCCTTTATTAAAGTGATAATTAAATTCTGGTATCTATGCATTTAACCCACAACAATTATACCCTTAGCCATTTTATTAATATTAAATAGATCACTTAATTATTGGCTAACTAAATAATAGCACACACATTTTATTTATTTCATGTGCGGCCCCAAATGTTAGATTAATTAAAATTAATCTAACAATCTCCCACTAGGCCACAAATAAAAACAAAATGTGTTTAACTTAATGAGCTCATAAAATTTCTATTATGTCCTTAGAGTATATCTAGAGAATCTTGTCCATTAGCCACATCGATATAGGATTATAGCGGCCTTTGTTACATTAATCGTAACTCAACCTATCCATAATCACATATATCAATACAATTAAATGACATAGATCAATCGTGGATACATAGCATGAGTGTTGTGCAAATTTTATTGAACTCGCAAGCGCACGAATCTATTGTAGAATAGATCAATGGTGACGAGTGTCGATCCCACGAGGAGGTTGATTCTAATTGTGTGTAGAATTAATTTTCTTTAAATGGATGGATGAATTTATGGTGAAAGGAATTTAAACTATGCTAGAATTTAAATTAAAATGGCAGGAATAAATTGAAATTGGAAACTATTGAGATAAAGCACTTGGGTATCCGGATCTGCATCAACATGCTCCATGGGCTAAATATTCTATATTAATACCAATTAAATCATGAGGGGGGATTCCACACCTCATGAACCACGCTCAAATAAGTATGGTGCTAAGGGCTTATCGTGCCAAATAATAATAATCTTGTACTAGTGTGCCGGTTTAACCAGGGCGGTATCTAGACAAGACTATTATTATTCGACAATCAAAACAACCACAAATATTAGAGGGGAAAAGAAAATAAATTTACCAAATAAAGCCCATGGAACATGTTGAGACTTCACCTTCAACCCAAGCTTAAAAGAAAATTAGCTACTCATTTTTGAACTAGGGATAAAATGGGAATTTATTAAAATACATAGAAAATACAAGAAAGAGAAGGAATTACAGAAATCTAAGCTTACAAATGAATTCAGGGATATCAAATTAGAAGCCCTTTTATAAATACGTTAGTGAATCATGACCGGATTAAAAGCAGTTTGGGCCTCGAGGATTGCGCGTCATCGTGATCAATCAGCGACCACTATTTGAGCGGTAATATTATTTGCAGTTCACGGTTTGACTATTATTTGCACCTGATAAGGTTTTTACCTGATGGCGATTTTTTACCTGATGGCGGTTTTGCGCGATATCTATTTATGCTTATCAAACGATGCATACGTATGAATAGTCGTATATGTGAACGATGACATTTTTCCTTTTATGCTCCTCCTTGGGTTTCGGCTTCAAATGTGACGTCCGTTTCTTTGTCGATCACTCGTTCGTTGTCATCGTGATACCCAAAAAATAAAATAACTAATTATAATGAAACACACGTAATTAAATAACAAAATACTTAAATAAATAAAAGTAGCAATGTTAGTGAGACTTGAAGTGTAAAATGACGATTTTCTCCTTTATAAATATACACTTTCTAACACTCAACAATGAGAATTACATGGAATGTGATCTAAACATGTCTATTCCCAACTGGACCAACTTTACTTTATTGAGATCTAAACTTAAGTTATCCTGACAGAGTGTAAAGAACTGAAATACTTTATTTCTGCAAAAAATAATCCGAATTATATAATTAAAATCCAAAAGTCACACATAGTAAATAATACAAACGCCCACTAAATCTGAATATCCTCAAGTAAAATCACACCCATCTGAGCAGTATGCTCATGAAAAACCTTAAGTGACAATCCTTTAGTAAGCAGATCCACTATCATGGAGTTTGTCCCAATGTGCTCTATAGATATTTGTCGACTCTGCACTCTTTCCTTCACAACAAAGAACTTGATTTCAATGTGTTTTGACTTTGTAGAGCTCTTATTGTTGTTGGAATATAAAACTGCTGACTTATTGTCACAAAATATTTTGTGTGGTCTTTCTACACCCTCTAGAATACGCAGCCCAGTGACAAAATTACGCAGCCATATTCCTTGATTGGATGCCTCATAATATGCTACAAATTCTGCTGCCATAGTCGATGAAGCTATGAGTGTCTGCTTGGCAGATCTCCAAGAAATTGCTCCACCAGCCAACAGGTAAATATAGCCTGATGTGGATCTTCTATTGTCTTTGCATCCAGCAAAATCAGAGTCGGAATACCCAATGATCTCTAATTGATCCGATCTCTTATATGTGAGCATGTACTCTTTTGTCCTATGTAAGTACCTCATAACCCGCTTGGCTGCTTTCCAATGATCCATACCAGGATTGCTCAAATACACACTAACATGCCACCTATGAGCATATACGGGCGTACTTGAGCATACATAAGACTCCCTATAGCTGAAGAATAAGGAATCTTTTGCATTTCTTTAATTTCAAGATTGGTTTTAGGGTGTTGACTTAGGATGAATTTATCTCCTTTGGCGACAGGGGTGTCACTTAGTTTACTATTTTCCATGCCAAACCTCTTTAAAACTTTATCGATATAGTTCCTTTGTGAAAATCCGAGAATACCTCGAGAACGATCCCGGTGTATCTTGATTCCTAAAACAAAGGAGGCATCACCAAAATCTTTCATCTCAAAATGTTTTGATAGAAAACTCTTGGTCTCGTACAGTAAGCCTATATCATTAGTGGCACGCAATATATCATCAACATATAAAACCGGGAATATATGTTTACACCTATTGAACTTGTGATACACACATTCATCAATAACATTTGCCTCAAAACTATATGAGATAATTATTTGATGAAACTTAAAGTACCACTGACGAGAAGCTTGTTTGAGGCCATAGATGGATTTGATTAGTTTACAAACCATATTCTTTGGATCTCCTGACACAAAGTTTTCTGGTTGTACCATATAAAGTGTTTCATTAATGTCACCATTGAGGAATGCTGTCATAACATTCATCTGATGTAACTCAAAATCAAAATGTGCAACAAGTGCCATTATTGTCCTAAAAGAGTCTTTCGTAGAAACTGGAGAGAAAGTCTCTTTATAATCAATTTCTTCCTTTTGAGTAAAGCTTTTAGCTACAAAATGTGCTTTATACCTTTCCACATTACTATTTGAATTCTTTTTGGTTTTAAATATCCATTTACAACCAATAAGCTTCGCACCGGGAAGTAATGAGATAAGTTCTCAAACTTTATTGTCCTGCATTGACTTGTTCTCTTAATTCATGGCTTCGATCCATTTACGAGAATTAGAACTTTGCATGGCTTGATGAAAGTTGATTAGGTCATCTTCCATCACTCCAGTTTTATCCTTATGTTCTTGAAGAAATACTATATAATCATCCGGAATAGCATTTCTCTTTTCTCTTGTGGATCGTCTCAATTGCATAGGCTCTTGAGGTTGTTGAGTTTGTTCCTCATGAACAATTATCTCATGTTCATTCTGGGGTTGAACAACATTGTCAGATGGTTGAGAATTCGAATTTATTTCATGATCAATGACAGGTATTAAAACTTGTACATTGTCAAAAGCAACAGTGGATCCCTCTTCCTCTTCAAAGACAATGTTTCTTACTAGATTTCTTCCCCCAAACTTAACATCCTCAAAGAACGTAGCAGTTCCCGTCTCAAAAATTGACCTTGTATTGGGATCATAAAACTTAAAGCCCATTGATCGCTCTGCATAGCCAACAAAGTAGCTGCTTATAGTTTTGGAATCCAATTTCCTTTCATGAGGTCTATAAGGCCTCGCCTCAGCTGGACATCCCCAAATATGTAAATGCTTTAGACTAGGATTTCGACCCGTCCAAAGCTCATAAGGCATTTTAGCAGCCGCTTTAGTTGGCACTCGATTTAAGATATAAGCTGCTGTTTTTAGTGCTTCACCCCAGAATGATTCTGGTAAAGTCAATGACTGATCATACTCCTTACCATGTCCTTAAGAGTGCGGTTTCGTCTTTCAGATACACCATTCATGCTAGGCGACCCTAGCATAGTATATTGAGGAACAATTCTACATTCTTCCAAGTATTTAACAAACAGTCCTAGACGTTGTTCACCTGAACCATCATATCTACCGTAGTATTCACCACCACGGTCAGACCTGACACTTTTAATCCTTTAGATGAGTTGTAACTCAACCTCAGCTTTAAAAGTTTTGAACACATCCAAAGAATGTGATTTTTCATGAATTAAGAACATA
Source organism: Citropsis articulata (assembly GCA_030449925.1). Lineage (NCBI taxonomy): Eukaryota > Viridiplantae > Streptophyta > Magnoliopsida > Sapindales > Rutaceae > Citropsis > Citropsis articulata. The sequence goes on along the minus strand of JASUUH010000121.1, from coordinate 17,984,106 downwards.
TAATCATATCTTGAATAGTCGTCTATGAATGTAATGAAATACTGTTGACCATTCAAATTAGCTGTAGAGAATGGTCCACAGATGTATGTATGAATTAATTCTAAGACGTCGGAAGTTCTATAGGAACCCAATTTCTTAGTTTTGGTTTGTTTTCCCTTGATATACTTAATACAAACATCAAAGTCTGTAAAATCAAGAGATCCTAACATCCCATTAGACACTAAACGCTCAATTCTAGCTTTAGAGATGTGACCTAAGTGCTTGTGCCATAATGAGGCCGAATTATTTTTTTCTAATTTACGCTTTGTACCTCTGGAACTAAAATGTAGGTTTTCATTATAACTTGAAACAGTTTCTAGCAAATATAGATTGTCATAAGCATTAAGTAAACCGGTTCCAATAACATTTGAATTGATAGATAAACTAAATTCTCTGTTTATAAATGAACAAGAATAACTTAATTTGTCCAAAATAGAAACTGAAATCAAATTCCGTCTAAAAGACGGAACAACAAATGTATCTAACAAATCTAAATAACAACCCGTTTTCATAAGCAATCTAAAATGCCCAATTGCTTCAACTTCTACTGACTTGCCATCTCCAACATAAATGCATCTTTTAGCATCACTTGGCGATCAATAGCTCACGACAACCTTGCAGTGAAACAAAAATGTGAGTAATAGCACCCGAATCTATCCACCATGTGTTTCTAGGTACTAAAGCTAAATTAGTTTTAGAACAAACCAAAGTAAGAAATGTACCTTTCTTTACGCGCCATGCGTGATATTTTTTACATTCCTTCTTCACATGTCCAGGCTTGCCGCAGAAGAAACAGCCATGCTCGGCCTTTGGTTTCTTTGGCTCTGGACCCTTAGAAGCAGCAGCTTCACCCTTTTTCTTTCTTTTGCCCTTATCTGTAGAAGTGTATACCACATGTGCACATTCAATTTTCTCTTGCTTCAGTCTCTCTTGCTCTTGCACACAAAAGAAAATCAATTCATTGAGATTCTATTTCTCTTTCTGACAGTTATAACTGACCTTAAACTGATTAAATTGTGCTGTGAGAGAGATAAGAACCAAATGCACGACCAAATCATCAGATAGATCGAGCCCTAATGCCTTAAGTTTAGAAGCAAGATGAGACATCTCCATGATGTATTCCCAAACGCTTCCCTTGCCTTTATACTTCATTGAAATCAAGCTTGATCGAGCCCTAATGCCTTAAGTTTAGAAGCAAGATGAGACATCTCCATGATGTATTCCCGAACGCTTCCCTTGCCTTTATACTTCATTGAAATCAACCTTGCTAAATGCGTACTTGTTTCAGCCTTATCGTTTTTTGTAAAACCTTTCTGAATTTCGGCAAGAAACTCACTAGCACTTGTAACCTCATCGGTTATAACACTTCTAAATACTTCTGGAACGCCGCACTTCATGATCATAAGACTCATCCTGTTAGATCGATCCCATTTCTCATAGTACAACACATCCTCAGATGTACTATCATCAGTGAGCTCGTCCAGCTTAGGGTGTCTGAATGACAAGTCTAGATCCATGCAGCCTAAGAGAATCATCATATTCTCTTTCCACTCCTTAAAATTAGTCCCATTCAGAATTGGGACATTATTCATATTTGTAGATATAGAAGCAGCGGATAAAAAAGCTGAATAGAGAACAAAAATAAATAAAATATAAATAAACAAATAATGCTCACATTAAATATCTTAATTAATAATCTTCAAAAATTTAAAAGCAAATAATAACACTTCAAGATACCTAGCACAACATTAGTAACAAGTCTTTGGACTATAATACTAACTGTAAATGGTACTCTTGTTATAATGATCAAATTTTGATGATAAGTTATGTCAAGTAATAAGCCTATCTTTGGATCGACACATTACTTACATTAAGTTATCTTGATAATCGTCACAAATTTACCATTACAAGTGTGTGTGCAATCAAGCCAAATATTAACCTTCCTTTGGGCCAATTAACATCTGCAACAATTACATAAACACAAACATCTAACACCCAAATAAACAAATCTACACGAGAGATATCACTTTGGTGACTTCCTGCTTTAATTAGCATATTTTCAATGTTAGACCAATAATTAACATAAATGTTACAAAGCATTTTAATTTCAAGATTATAAAACCGGAACTGTACAAATCAAATTGATTTAATTTCATTCGCATATTATATATATGCCCAGTTTAAACCAATTTACAATGCACAAGACTATATAACTGCATGTTATATTAAACATGTTATAAGTTAAAGCCACAATGCATGTTCTTTTAAGGGGGGAAATAGTGTAATACCCCAATTCTCCTAAGGGTATTTATGTCTTTTTAGTTTTAGTGATCCTTTTTACCCTAGTAAAAATAGAATAAGATGTCTTTTTCATTATAAGAGAGAGAGAGAGATGGAGAGAAAAGAGAGAAAAGCAAAGAAAAAAAAAAGAAGAAAATCTTATTATTTGTTCTGCCATGAGCAACACATGAGATCAAGTTGTATAATTTGTATTGGGTAGTGTGGATGGAAGATTTGGATCTAGAGGTAAGTGTTTATTCTTGGTTTTTATTAATTTGTTGTGGAGAAGCATGATTGCAATAGAAGTAGAATTGTAGAAATCTAAGATCTTGCAAGAACATGCTGACAGTGTATTATTACGAAAATCATAGTAATTTATACAAATTGATTTTGATTCTGATTTTTGGATATGTTAAATTAGACATCATCTAAAATGGTTTGAAACTTGTCTCAAGTTAATCGGATAATATTTCAATTAATTACGATTTTTCAAACTCAAGTCTGAAAACATGGAAATCTCGGATTTCAGTGAAGAACATGAATTACGATTTGTTTTTACCATAGCTAGACGTCTTCAAAAATTGTGAACTTTTGACCAGTGATTTCTATATATGTCTAGTATTATTCTGTAAATTTTCATGATTTTATGATAAAGCAATAAATTGTTTTGTATTTTTAAAGCAAGTATGTTCCAAACAGAAAACTGTTTGACAGTATTGATGATATCTGAAACGTTAATTATTTTCAATAGTTTTTGAAGGAATTAGGCTATGAAAGTTTTATCAAGGAACTTTCAATATGTCAGCATATGGTCTGTAAAAGTTGGGATATTTCCAATAAGGGAATAATGTATTAAAAATCGGAGAATATGGAATGTTCTGTTTTGAGGGCCGATTATTGAGGACATTGAGGTTAAGCTTAGGAGTTGTTTAAATGGAGATATTTGAGGACATTAGAGTTTATGATTGGGACTTGGTTATGTCTTATGAGAATTTATTGATGATTTTAGATTGATAATATCAATAGACATTTGTTACATGAAGATGCCAAGAGGTAAGTAACTTCATTCCTAATGTACTGGATAAATATATGATTATTTTGATATTATTATAAGTATAAATATCTTATACTCGTTAGAAGATTAAATGATTTTTATAACAAAAAAGTTAGTTTATGTTAAATGTTTTCAAACCTAAATGCTCTTGAACGAAATATTTTTAAATGCTTTTAAATATGTAAGTTATTTTGTTACATGCCTACGTTTTATGATTTTGTTTATAAAATATTTAGCAAGCCTAAATTGTTGTTATAGACTTTTATGAATTTGATACGAATGTTTTGTACCCATATATAATTTAAATTGTTTATGATTGTACGGGGGCCATCTCTTGAAGACCAAAGTGTCACAAAGTGCCACATATAGTGCAAAGTGCCACGTATAATTCATTATGTTTTGGCTCATTGTCCGTAGTTATTCTGATTCTGATTTTGATCGTAATATACGATATATCTATCTGGACTAGTACTGGGTTTCTGTTCTGAATGTGCACACGATATTCTAATTCTGTCTGGGCTGGGTCACCCGGACTATAGGTGACACTATGTGACATGAGCTAACGTTATGTTTTCTGTGAACGTGATATATGATTTGCTTTTGGAAGTAACTATGCTTTTGATATTCTGAATTACTGCGAATTTATGTTACTTTATCGTGAGATATCGTTTAATGAAATTACGGATTATGATATATATGTTTTTAAATAAAATGAGGCTTGCAATATTTTTTGTATCGATAGGCCTAGTGTGTTAAAAATGGTCTTACTTACCGAGTTATTTGACTCGCACTTCCTTTTCGTCATTCATTTGAGAGGTGTGCCTAGTTTTGGAGTTAGAGATTTTCGTTTATGTTTTCTGTTGGAATAAGAAGAGGATCAGATTCATGATTCCATATAGTTTATTTCTGATATGAACTTGTGATTTGGAGTTTGAGACTTTTACTTTTTCTTATGTATCTGGAGAAGATTGTTTAATGTCAGACCTTTGAACTTGTGGTTTTATTTGGATAAAATTTTGAGATATTTCAGTTTGAAATTTATGAGTAGAGATTATGATTTGCGAGTAATCTCCTTATTCACGTGCTCTGCACGTGTTAGATTTGGGGTGTTACAGGTTTCATAAGTACGACACTTAAGTTCGTACAACTGTGTAGTATTTTCAAGATCATAATATGTCTCTCTAACTGCATCCCATAAATCTTGTGCTGATGGTAAGAAAAGAAATGTTTGAGTAATATATGAGAATCCATTGAATTAATAAGCAATGACATTATCATAGAGTTATGTTCATCCCAGATTTTATATGAAGGGTCGTCAACTTCTGCTATTTCTATTAGCCCATCAAGATAGCATATTTTACCTTTTCCATTCACATTCAACTTCATAGATTGTGACCACTATAGAAAGTTTTGGCCATTCAATTTGTGAGTTGTAATTTGCAATAACAGATTGTCAATAGAACTATTGGCCTAAACATGTTTAACATTGATACCAGAGTTAGATTCGCTTACACTAGCATTTTAAATCAAAATTTTAAAGTTATAGAATAAGATAAAACCTTGAAGGTTTTGGTGGCTAAAAATTTGTTGACAAAAAACTTGCTCAAAAACCCTAATGTAGGCTTTGATACCATGAGAAAAAATATTGGGAAAATATTTCTTATTCATAATATTATATACTACTTGGACTAGGCTGTATAAGGAAGCCATAGGAAATTAAGAAAAATAAACTATACAAGGAAAGAATAAATATATGTACATAAAATTAGGCTATAATTTCTGGCTTTCAACACATGTACCATGGAATTTTGTTTGCCATAAATCTAAAAGTATCTTAGTCGTCCACCTAATCTAACAACTAAGCATAACCATAGATCTAAAATAAGAACTTCATTTGTTTTATGAATATCATCAATAGCCTCAACAACCTCATAATCATAAGCCAACACTTCTTAATTCCTTCATTTGACAATTTATTATTATAAGAGTCATCATTCCTTAACCATGAATCAGGTGAGGCTTACCGTGGGTTTGGTAAAACACGTCAAGCCCTTAGTCTTGAAACGTATTATGAACCAATAAACTAACTCTTATCTCTTCCTTCTTCAGCATCCCCAACATATTAACTTCAGCTAAAATTTTATTGGTTTGTCCCTCTTCCTCATCCACGTAGATAGTTTTTTTTTTTTATCATCACTTTCTTAAATGTGCATACTTTTCGTAAACAGAGAGCACACTATCTGCAGAATAATATTACACAAAAATACTGCAAAACTATGCTCAGTCTCATTCTAAATCTCCGGCTCAACCTTACTAAGCTCAAAAGGGGCAGAAAAAATCCAATAAAAAGTTGTTTAACTTTTCATTTCCCTTTCTCGCACCATTTCCAATTGCTTTTATTTACTCATTCTCTTCTTCATCTTAGATATCTCCAAACTAATCTTATACAATCCTTTAATTCTTTGTTCTCATTTATAAAAGCAAAGGCATCACTATCCTCCATTTTTCACTTGAAACAATTCCCTTAGTTCACATTTTGATGTTCTAAATTTCTAATATAAAGGTCTGCATCAACAAATCAAATAATAGATGAGCAATGTACAACATTTACAACTCAAAATTCTATTATTTCAGAGAAATTAAAAATAATTATATAACTTTCTCTAGGAACTATGTCACGAATTTAGAACATCTTTCTCATTAATAAAATGATAATTACAATTCTGTGAATTAAATTATAGGCAAATTTGTACCAAAACATTTTAAATAAAGGAATAATTAACCCTCAAAATTTCTAAAGTCTCTTCTTTTTGCACATTACTGTGATATATTATGTTCTTGCTTAATTTTCTTACAAATTTACAACAATTCAAAAAAATTTTTTTTTTGTATTATCGAGTTATTATTTATCAAATAACTAAGGAATCATAAAAAAAATTACCTTTTTAAGTCAACTGTAGACTACATTATCAGCTACTATATATTTATATATTATATTAATCACTAGAACTAGAAATCATAACACAAGTTAAGCTCAAAGGTGAAATGACATTGATCATACCAAAAAATAAAATTTAACAACAGTGCAAATGTAGGTAGACATAAAAAAAAGAGTTGGTAAAAGATATGAATTTGAAGCACCAACTATCCAAAGCTCACCAATGGGCCTTTAACTAATGGGAGGAGCCGTTGTACTTACATTGGTAAAAGCAATTGCTCGAGCCTCCATAAAAGCATTACGAAGGTTAGTTCCAATCCTCCCTCAATTATTTGTTGAGTGGAGACAGAGTCTCTCTCACAAAGCATAAGTGAAGTGTATAATATTAAAGAGGATTTAAAGAATCTAGGCAGTTCTTTAGAAGATCAATGTACATGCCATAAGGAGCTATATTAACATTTATCAACTATCAGAAGGAAATGAAAACAAAAATAATCTTAACTATCCTTTGGCTATATTAATATTGCAGAAGGTGATCTCCCTTACCGCCACACCTTCTTAACCCCCGTCGGAACATTGAATGGATAATCAGTCATCTTCTAAGGGCTTCAATTCATCTTAGAAATTTAACTCATGACAGCAACTTGAAACAAGTATACAGGTAAAAAAATTGTTAGAATACCATGTTATCTCAGGATTCCCAAAAGCATTTTGTGACTGAGAAAGATATCTTGTAACAGCCACTTTAACAGCTGGTTCATCACGATCGCCATTCTGCTGGCTCCCAAGTCGCATGGCTGCGTGTACAAACATTTAAACACCTTAGATTGAAAAATCTCTAATAACTAATAACAATACATTATTTTTCTTTGGAAACTGTACCGCCCACCTTTGTTTCCTTTTGCCCTAGCACCTTCGCGTGTTAAGATAACTGGATATGTAGCTTCTAATAGTAATAAAAGGGTTAAGTATTAAACCAAGGTAAAATTTTACAGGAGCGCCTCTATTTTTCATTAGCTACAAAATTTAAGCTATTTACAGTTAGAACAATACTGGCAGAATATTTGGAAGGTACTCAACCCTAGTTTCATCTAGTTAACCCCAATGGATCATGCAAGGAAGATTGGATTATTTATAGTATTAATACGCCAATGAACCCAAAACAATAGTAACTACTGTGATATACCTGGAAGAAGTGCTGCATTGTCTGTAAATGTTGGGGGGATTCAACATAAGATTTCTAGGTATCCAACCCAAAAGACTAGCCTATTAGGTGGAGTGACCTACCACCTTATAAACCCAAGCACCTCCCCCTTACTAGCCAATGTGGGACACAACTCAACAATCCCCCCCCTCGGACGAAACCACCGCCGAACTCCGGTCATTTCGTCCGATACACCTGAGTTGTTCCACCACCATTAAATTCTTGTGCAGCTCTGATACCACTTGTTGGGGGGATTCAACATAAGATTTCTAGGTATCCAACCCAAAAGACTAGCCTATTAGGTGGAGTGACCTACCACCTTATAAACCCAAGCACCTCCCCCTTACTAGCCAATGTGGGACACAACTCAACAATCCCTCCCTCGGACGAAACCACCGCCGAACTCCGGTCCTTTCGTCCGACACACCTGAGTTGTTCCACCATTCCATTTCTGGTCGCTCTGATACCACTTGTTGGGGGGATTCAACATAAGATTTCTAGGTATCCAACCCAAAAGGCTAGCCTATTGGGTGGAGTGACCTACCACCTTATAAACCCAAGCACCTCCCCCTTACTAGCCAATGTGGGACACAACTCAACAGTAAAGTTTCAATAACTCTGTGTCGCACCAGAAAGAAAGGAACCTCTTCCATTTCCATGACAAGTGCTGACTCCTTTTCCACCCAATGCAACTTTTGATTTACTTGAGGTGGCTAGAGAACCTGGTTTAGTTATGTCATAAGAATTTGGTAACGAAGCGTCAGATGAAGCTTGAGCTCCACTCCCAGAGCTTTGATTCAACTGCTGAGTATAAACCAGAGAAAGATGTTGAATCATGCTTTCAATTGGAATATGTTGAACAATGGGTTGCTGTGCCAGTGGATATACTGAACTGACTTGGTTAATGGGTAAACTTAACTGGTGAGAAAGCATTGTTGAGAAAAATAAATCTCTCTGCCCCATCATCTGAGGAGATGCTACTATGTAGGTTGGCCAGATTATGGAAGGTTGCAGACTTGCAGTGGCAAATTCGTCAGATAACTTTCAGAGGCTGGATGGATGAAGTTCTCTGAAAAAAACTTGTCTTGTCCAATAGGATTATTTGGAATCCGCCCTTGAACCAATGAATTGCATTGTGGCACAAAACTTTTTTGATTTTGTAATGCACAAGTTGGAAAATATTCAAATGCTTTTCCAGGTTTTACATCTATTTTCTGTGTCACAGGGTTAACATGTTTTGAAGGACTTGAAGGATTAAGCATCTGCAATGCAGAACAAATATTTTCCTTGAAACCATGCTTCTCGGAGGCAAGAAAACAGGACTCTACATTTTTCATTTGCGAGGATGCTCTCACTGAGACAGAATTTGAAGCGTCTTTCACAAACTTCTTGGATCTGGAAGGTCAGAAAGCAATGAACTTGAAATTAAGAAAATAAATATAAAAAATAAAAATAAATGAAGAATTATAAACATAAAGTGTTTTACTTCTTTGTTGAGAATGTTCTTGCTGATTCAGAACTTGAATGCATTTCTTGGGGTTTAGAATTCCTGAAAAGTAAGCAAACAATAAAATTGAATCCAAAATAAATTCAATGAAAGCGAGATTGTAAACATACTGTTTCTTCCTGGAATTTTTACTTACAGAGCATGTTTTGTTGAGAATATCCTCCTTGAACTAGTATTTGAAGTCTGGCCCTGAGGCTTTATAGATCTGAAAGGTTGGAAAACAACTCGGCCTCAAATAGTGTCCAATGAAAAGAAGGTGCTGAAGAAACATTTACAACTAGATTGCTAGCTTACTGCTTGGCTGTTGTTGGCAGATTCAATTTGCTGCTTCTCAGAATAGGATTATATTTTATAGGCCCTCTCCCTCTGACAACATTAGCCGAATAGTTTTGATTGTTAATGTTGTCATTTACAGAACCCCGACCTTTGCCTTGATTCTTAGAGTGTCCTTGATGATATTGTTCAGAAATCCTCCTGACCTATAATTAGTTTAAAGAAAGGGTCACACAGATGATTACATTAAATCAGAGCCTATGCAACAACCTTATTATATTCTTCACACTATCACATAAACAAAAGTACTAGTAGATGGACAAGCAATATTCAGCATGAAGACAGAACTTAAGCAAAGGTATTATTATCATAAAAATCTTGCACTTTCATCTGTTCGAACTTGTCATGCTTCCATTTTCTTTCCTCACAGAGTGCCCTAAACCTTTCATCAAGTGTCCACCTGAAATAGTCAAAAATCTATATCACGCACTTCTCAAGTAATTTGTTTTCATGATTGTTGATGAGAGTTTCAAAGGAATGATGATTGAAAAATTGCCCTTGAATTGAATTTAACTACAAAAATCCTTCTAAACCTTCATCATAAGTGATTTAAGAGTTAAAGGAACTCTTTTCACATCACATCTCTGTTACATATATCATATTCAATTTAAAACAGACAAACAAACAAATAAATAAATAATGAAAAATTATATCCAATATAAAACAAATAAGTAAACAAATAAGAAAAATTAGAAAATTTCTCGCAACAGGAGAGAAAGCAATGTTAATTGGAAAAGTAAACATGCTGTCCAGAATATAAATAAAAGTGTCTCCAATTTTACAGACACCGTGTCTCGCTTCCATTAATTTTAGGAAAATGAGAGACTTACAACACTCAGTACAAAAGTTAGCACAAAACGGTGCGTTTTGTGCTAACTATAAAAAGATTACTTTGGCAGCTCACACACACCCACGACTGAAAGCACACGCGCAAGATTCACAGAGCAAACATTGAACAAGAAAACCCACACCAAAATGCAGCCAAGAAAAACCCACACCCCGTTTCATTTTCACAACGTAGCTTCGCTCTTTGCTCTCTTCGGCAACTTTCTGGCAACTTTCTCCCTCAATCTCGCCGTGTGTGTTTTCTTGTGGCTGCTGGATCTCTCTCTCTTGCACACACGGCTTCCAAAGCAAACGAGCAAAACCCAAACAACACTCACGCCAAAACGCAGCCGTTTTTCATGCATCCTACTCTGTGCTCTTGCCGTGGGTGTCTCTATATGTGGCCGTTGACTCTCTCTTTGCGTCTGTACGTCGTTGATTGCATCCCCAACGGTGCCATAATCTCTCGGTTTGTGTCAGAAATTTAACTTGCATCTTCCCCTGCCCTCTCTCGGCTTCACTCTCGGTTGGCTGCCATTATGAAGATTCAACTGCCATTGTTAAATTTTGTTGACAATATCTGCTGAAAATTTTGTTGTAATATTTGCTGACAGTATCTTGTAGCATTCTAATTGGTTGTATAATATTTGCTGGAAATTTTATTTATATAATGTTAGAGACAAGTTTGCTCGGCTTACTCAAATGGCAACAATATTTAACTTAGAAAAAGTCTATGAGATTCTAAGGGCCCGTTCGGCACCGTTTTTCAAGCGTTGTTTTCGTTTTCGTTTTCATAATACATATATAATACATGTTCGGTGGATTATACTCAAAAAATATATTACAAAACAAAAAATCCAGATTCATTATTATAACTAACAAACTGAAAACACGTTAGACATGTTCTCTAAATATTACAAAACTAAACCTAAAAATAAATTAAAAAACAAAACCATCATTCTCGTGACTACCTCCTCATCCGCATCTCTTCATCAACGCTCTTCGAAACACGATCTTCAAGCTCAGAACAAAATTTCTCTTCTCAAAACCCAATCTTTCTCCTTCATCGAGAGATATCATTTGACATGTACGCCCACGTTAGTCAACGTCGTGGAGGGCTCCGAGCGACACCAGTGTGCCGCAAAGACCTTTGAGCCACGATTCATAGCCATCTTGCTCCGAACTGCGCAACATCATCGCGCCTTATCTTCAGCACAAAAATCATCAAGCAACAAGTTAGTACGGTTTGATTTTGGATTTGATTTATGTTGGGGTTTGATTTGATTTTGAAATTGATTTAAGTTAGGGTTTGATTTGAATCATTCAATTGTGTTAGATTTAAATTATTGAATTAAGTTAGATCTGAATTTTTTGTCTGAATTGTTAAGCCCAATAAATATTCATGGCTTATTCTTATAAGAAGTATGACTCTTGCTATAACAGGGTCAGTTATTCTCTTGCTAGAACAGGGGATCGGCTACTCTTTTATTTTTTATTTTTGTTCAACTTTTCACTCTTCCCTTTTATCATTTATCTCTACCTTTTCAACTTCAAATTTTAATACATTTTTTTTTAGTTTCTTTCTCAGTCTTTCCCTTTAATTCTTCATATTTCTTATTGTTAATTTGGTGGTTGGTATTGAAAAAGGATTTTGGTACGGTGAACTAGAGTCAACCACATGCGGCAGGTGTTCTTGTTGAGACGTGCTTTCGATGTTCGGTGAGGCATTCGGACCCTCACTTCTTTGAAAGGTGTCCGCTTAACATGGATTTGATTTGGTTCGTAGAACTAAGACCCTTGAATTGATCAAGAGTGGATTCCCTGCTGGCAAGTACCTCTTTGCTGGAGTGGTTGATGGAAGGAACATTTGGGCCAATGATCTTGCTGCTTCTCTTAGTGTTCTCCAGGGGCTTGAGGGTGTTGTTGGCAAAGACAAGCTTGTGGTCTCCACCTCCTGCTCACTTCTTCACACTGCTGTTGATCTTGTTAATGAGACTAAACTGGATGACGAAATCAAGTCATGGGCGGCATTCTTGCCCGGAAAGTTGTTGAAGTGAATGCATTGGCCAAGGCTTTGGTGGACAAAAGGATCAACGCGCTGCTTCGAGCTTCAAGAAAGTCCTCCCCTAGAGTGACCAATGAGGCAGTTGAAAAGGCTGCTGCTGCTTTGAAGGGATCAGACCACAGACGTGCTACAAATGCTCAACTAAGTTGTAGCAAATAGAAATGTTTACACTTTTATGCTATTATCCGAAGATGACTTTCAATGAATTTTGTACGTTTGAACTATTTATTTATGTCGTGATATTTTTTAGGAGGTTATTGGGATAAATTATTTGCTTGGATTTTTATTTTACAAGGGAAAATTGCTACAAAAATAAATGTTATGTTGCAAAAAATTTTAAATTTTGCTTAATTTACGTGTATTCAATGAAAAATAATGATAATTTTTTTAGTTAATTAATTTGTAAATTAATATGAAATCATTATTAAGGATAGAATAACTTAACTTAAATAAAAAATGCTTAACACTCCAATGTATTAAAAAACCCTAAATCCAATTGCATGTTGCGCTTTACATAATTTTATTCGATGAGAAAATGTAAGTGATAAGTTATTTGGGGACTTTGATGTGCAAGATTTGGTTACTAACGAAGAATGAGACACTAGCAGACTACTTATTAATATTGATTTATCTCCCGCAAGTGTCGCAGCGATAAATGTTACAAGAGATAGAATTGCAACTTCTATGTGGCATGATTACATATGTAATGCATAATGTCTATCATGTAATTTCTTTTATAATAAATTTGTTTATGTTATTGAAATACAAGTGTGCAACCCAAGAGGGAGGGTGAATTGGTATTTTAAAACTTATCTTAATGCGCGGATCCGCCGTCATTGTCATAGTCACGTTAATTTCCAGAGACCTGCCAAACAAATTTGGCTTAACCGTGCTAACTAAACGGTTCAAGGTTAGCAAACTGGAAATAATCGGTACACCGTTTTCGTAAGCAGTTCACTGCTTTTCCGTAAGCAGTTTACTGCTTTTACGTAAGCTTGCCGTTAATTTCCAGAGACCTGCCAAACAAATTTGGCTTAACCGTTCTAACTAAACGGTTCAAGGTTAGCAAACTGGAAATAATCGGTTCACCGTTTTCAGTAAACGGTTAACCGTTAATTTCCAGAGACATCATTTTAACACACCTTTGTAGAGCATACTTTCTGGAAATTATCGGTTAGCCGTTTGCTACAGTGAACTGTTTTTGAAAAAAGTATTACCAAACGCATATTCTCTATTTTTATCATTTTCAATTTTATCTACCAAACGCATAATACTGTTTTCAGTTTTAAAATACAGAATACAAAAAATGATACCGAACGCATATTTAAATCCGAAATATAGTAACTACAAAACACCATTTTCATTTTCATTTTTATTCTCAAAAAATACAAATCCAGAAACAATACCAAACGGGCCCTAAACTTCTTGTTTGCTCTGTAAATCTTGCGCGTGTGCTTCTAGTCGTGGGTGTGTGAGCTGCCAAATTAACCTTTTTATAGTTAGCACAAAACACACCGTTTTGTGCTAACTTTTGTACTGAATGTTGTAAGAATATCGGGACTGTTAATTTTATTTTCTTTTCAGTACATTAAAATCAATACATGATAATTTTTTTTTTTTTATCTTAACCACGAGGTATCCTGGAAGAGCCCCAACCGCGGAGTGACCTTTTTAGCTCGCATTAACAACTCGACAAGCCCTCAATCCCAAGGCACAAGTTTCTCCAATAAAAATGACCGCGACTGAACCTGAAAGATACCAACAAATTTAATGCACGTAATACACAACAAATACATGATTTAATATAACATCGACATGCATATATATATGCGTGTATACTCGGGTAAAAGCTCTGAAAGTTACATGATATTTAAAACACGAGTGCCTGCTTGAGCCACGGCCACGGCCTCGGCCTCTAAAGCGATCATCGTGCATATAAAACGCACCGTTTCTAGGATCCAAAGGCGCCTTACTTTCTTTCTCTTTTCTCTGCTTCTCTCCCGCGTATACTTCTTTTTCTCCAAAATCCTCCTCCTCCTCTTCTTCTTCTTCTACTTCAGCTAATGTTTTAAGCACTTCCAGTTGCTCATTTCCAAGCACTTCAAGCTCATCAAAATACGACACCGCATCCACGTCGTTTTCGTCCCATCCACCAAGGCCGTCCGATTCGTCTCCGTAGCCAGGGCGAACCTTCCGATCACTCCGTACAATCTTTTCTCTCGCCTCTCCTTCACTGTTGCCGTCACCATCGTCGTCGTCGCTCGCATTTTCTCTTCGCGTCGCCACTGCATACACCGATTCCTCAGATTCGCTCTCGTACTCTGTTTCTTCTACCTCCTGTTCCTCTCCCAAATTCGCCATTTATATCCGTCCTGCTTTCAAACGAAAACAAAAAATCAAACCCTAGACGTTTTATAAAGCTTTAAGATAGAGAAAAAATGAGCAAGTGTAAATGAAAATACACTTTACTTGCTTGTGTATTTGTGTAATTGTGTGTCCTCTTTACTTGCTCTCCCTCTCTCTCTCTATGCTCTGTTTAGACCCAGCGGTTAGCAAGTACGATATGCTGACAATGTAGCGCGAAGTTTTCATTTGATTTTTGTCTGTTTGTATTCCGCACCGGGCGCTGAAAAGAAACGCGAGGTGCAATCCAAACATGCATTATGCGATGCCTCTCGGCGCTCGCGTTTGTCCCTTTCCGTTATGCCAGCTCACCACTCGCGCGGATTAGTTCCCGAATTCTACGTGGGGGCACCGCCGCATTGCTACCAGTACGGCGGCTGTACTCAGTATGGAGTGGAAACTCCTGCGGGTTGGGCCCGTAGTGAGCCCACCCATATTACGCATACGCCCATGTGCATGCGGATGGCTTTGTATGTTTGGAATTTTCATTTTTTGGGGATCCAGCTAGCTTGCGAGAGTTGCAAGCTACCACCATTTCGTCCTTTTCTAATTTAGCCAATAGATCTAATGAAAAAACTATTCAACGCTTAGAGTTGTAATTAATTGGTTATTAACACTATATATCCCTATAGTTTATTGTACAATCATAAAAGTTAAAAGTTTTAAAATATTTGCGCAATGAAGATCATATTGTTTTACCTTTTTAAGGTTTGATTCATTAACCCAGTTTGCCTCTAATAAAAATTGACAGCATAATGTTACAAAAATTTTTAAACAACTAGAAAATCAAGATGTGTAATAATTTTTGTTTGTTAGATAATATGCTGGAATAAAATTTAATATGTATAAAAAATATGGATCATTAGAATTTTAATATTTCATAAAATTATAAAATAAAAAAGGATAAGATTGAAAAAAAAATAGACGCATAAAAGTATTAGGTTGTAAAACTTCATTATTTTGTGGTTACAAAAGTTTACTTATTAATTTTTCTTTCCAATATTAATTGGCATATTAATTTATCTATACATACAATATATTAGTTTACTTATAAAATATCGACATTGTTTTTTAAATATAAGGGAGTCATTTTGAATTTATAAAGGTAACCCAACAAAATCATATAGAAAGATTAAAAAAATATATATAATGGAAGCTTTTTTAAAAAAAATAGTTCAGAAGTTTTTAAACATTATGTTTTTTGAGAATTATCATATTTTGCTTTTTAAAATTTGGACTCGTGAATTTTATTTTAAAATCACTCATAAATTTCCTCCATTTTTAATTTGTTGCTCCAATTGATTAATTTAGATGCCCAAAGCCCAATTAAATCCATCAAAAACAAGGCCTGAGGTCTAATATGATAATTGATTTGATTTAGCCAAATGCCCAATTTAATATTAAACATTAATCAAACGAAATTTATTGTTTAAAAGATAAATCAAGAATATTTCCTCTTCAATTTTCATGATTTGATTGCCTTCTCTTTTAAGGCAAAGTGTAAGAAGAAATTTTAAAAAAATTAGAAAAACAGTAAAGTAAGGCTATAAATTTTCTTTTTCATTATAATTTATGTCAGCTATTTGCTCGTGTTAGTATCATTTTATGAATACATTTTTGCTGATTGAATAATAGATTATAATTTATGCTTGATTGAAAATGATTGAATAATATATTTATTAGTTTATAAATACTCTTTTTTTAATTAAAAAAATAAATTACTAGGCATTTAGTTAATTTTGCAACAGCTAATCAAAGATCGCAAAACTTCCACAAACGGTGATTTACGATCCCAAATCTCATTTTTTTATTGAAAGAAAATCTCTTTTTTTTTTTTTTTTTTCCGATCAGTATACTACCGTAAAAAATTTTTTACAACAGTAAATAACCAACGGACATATTTCTTGCAGTGAGTGAATGACGGCTCATTGTTCCCCCTCAGCAATCCTGTCGGCCATAATTGCTTAAGAGAGTTTAAGGTAGCAAATGAAGATTCTTTTCAGATGCCGTTTTGTCCAAAACAAGACTCATGCGTTAAAATTTGAAATCTTTAGTTCCTTTTTAATTTTATAAAAGTATCAGGGTGCTGTGTAATTAAACCACAAAAAGACAAAAAGTGTTGGTACATTACCACTGTTGCAGCGTGATTTTACCCTTTCTTTCTCGGAACGACATGTTTGGTATTTTCACTTTAAACACTTTTTTTTTTTTTTTTTTTTGCCGTTTTTGCATCGCCTTGCTTTAGAGAAGCACTTTTTGAATGTGCGAGCAAAAGTTACTTTCTTCCTTTTAAATGTTGGAAAATGCCTTTCTAATATCAATGAAATTATTGCTAATTCTTTTTTTCAGTTATCTTTTTGTTCGTCTTTTTCCCCATGTTTGTAAAATTTTTGTAATGACCAGTCGTTTCCAATAAACATAGGGTACGTTTGGAGTGCGTTATTGCATAGCATTAGGTGTGGGTTCAGTATTAAATTAAAGTAATCAAGTGTTTGGAAATGAACGAAGTCTCATGGATTGGTTCTTAGAGTTTAGAATATAGAATCACAAGATTAAATTTCATAACTATCACAAGGAAGTCGGCTCAAATGAATGCAAGAAATAAGCAAGATTAAATACCTCTTTTTTTTTTTTTTTTTTTTTACTTGTACTTTCTAATAATAATAAAAATAAAAATAAGTATAAAATTTTAATTTAACATAATAGCAATTTTATTTTTTATTTTTCTTTATAATAATTATTATAAATTAATAAATTATTATTTAATAATATTATATTATATTATTTTTTATATTATAATTTATAAATAAATTTATAATTTAACATGATTAATAATAAATACTTAAATAGTATATAAAATATATTACAATATTATATTATTTAATTATTGTAGTTAGAATTATGATGTTTTTTAATATTTACACTAAAAAAATTGTTAAACTTCTAAATTTTTTCTATATTTCATTTCTTAAGTACTGATAAATATTATTTTTAAAATATATATTTAAAATTAATTATAAAAAATTAATACAATATAGTGCAACATCATATAATATAATTAAAAATTAATACAATACAGTGTAACACCAAATATTGTACAATATTACTATAATATAGTGCTAATACAATACAGTATAATACAATATATCAATATAAAAATAATATAATACAACATAATATAATATAGTGTGCCAAACACACCCATAATAAACACCGATGACTCGTTAAAAGTAATTGTATTATTGAGTTCCAAAACTTTAATGGAGTGCGACTCCTCCAGGGGACCAGAAGTGTCTGCTCTCTATGACTAAGAATGTGCCAATCAATTAAAAATTGATTAATAACCATTCACATGCTACATTAATTATATTGTGAGCATTAAATTATGTTCTCTTGGGGCAATAACCATGATGTATTACCATCCCAAATCGTAAAGGGCAAAAAAAAAGTACTTTATATATATTAGAACATTTTTATGACACTCTTTAACCGAATTGAATTAAGACCCTCGAGTTAACAATGTATTCCGTTCATATATATTTATTAATTTCTAAACTTACCATGTCTATTTTGTTAAAAAGATGTTTATAGTGCCAATATTTTAATTCATTTATTGATCGGTGAGTAATAAATACTCTCTTTTTTTTTTCTGACACAGATTATAATTTATATTGCATGAGACTATTATTAATATTTATAATTATATTATTATTAAAATTACTTTTTTTTTCTGACACAGATTATAATTTATATTGCATGAGACTATTATTAATATTTATAATTATATTATTATTAAAATTACTTTACATTAATTCTTATAAAATACTGTCTATATTATACCATCACCGATATTTGAGGAATGTCTTTTTTGAAACCAAGGGTTTGAAATTTGAGCCTCCCCTATATGTGCGGAAACATATTCTTTCTTAATTTAAGAGTTGATTTTTGGATTGAGCTTCAACATTTACAAAAAAAAAATGTTCGAGATAGAGACATGATGCTTCTTTCTGATTTGTTTATCAATTAATTTCTATATACTATATAATATAACTTTCAATTAAGAAAAAAAAGAAAAGAAAAAAATAGGCTGCAGTATCGCTCTCATTCCAATTATCTACAAGCATTTATATCTTAGTTTCTCCTTTTGATCAATTTTTAATTATTTTTGAAAAGTGACAATAGATAGATTTCAAATTAATTTTTTAATATTCAAACTCTTTTAAATTTTGAATGAGTAGTCAATTAAAGAATAATACTTGAAAACTATTTGATCAAATCCTTTTTGTCTATATTTGTTGAGATGTGATTCGATAAACAAATTAAGGTCTGAATTTATACGCGAATGTAATGGAACGTTATATTTCATTGGTCCATAAAAATATAAGATTAAGATGTTGTTGGTCGTAATTACACAATAATTTATATAAATTATTAGATATTAATTCCAACGAATGAATTAATTGATGTAACATCTCAATGAGTTTTCAATTGACTTTTTAATTATTAAAAATTTAAGGATTGTCATCTCAAATTTTTTGTGTGGATTGAAAAGTAATTAGTTGTACGCATATTTTTCCGACCTTACTTCAAAACAAAGCAGGTTAAGCGGATGGATAATGTCTAGTTTCACCCCCAAAAAAAATAAATAAATAAAATGAAATAAAGTCACATCAGGATCATAATAGTATGCTGTTTACCTCCGCATATGTAACTTATTTGCTCATAAAAAAGGTGAAAATTAAGAAAAAATAATATTAATCTTTTAAAAAATTTGCGATAAATTTTATAACTTCCTTGACGTAAAACAAAAATGATAGAAAACAGAAATCTCCTCAAAAGAGGGGAATTTTATTAATAATTAAAATGGATACAACCAGAGTTTTAATTCCTTTTCATAATTAAGTCCAAAATAATGCAAATTTGCTAAAATAGGTAAATTCAAGTTATTTGAAGATACTAAAATAATAGTTTTTTCAAATAAAATAAACAAAAAAGCACTTAAAATTGATTAAAAAAATAGAAGTCTAAAAAAAATTTCCAAAAAAAGAAACTACTATACACTTAAATTTATCAACATGTACCTTATTTTACATGGTTGAAAAATATTATACATCAATCTCCCCCATTTAAAAAATAACTTGCATCTTGCATCCAAATAATAATATAGATAAAGAGACTTATTCACATGACATATATATACACACACACGCATATAAATATTATTCACATGACACACGCACACATATCCAATATATTTTTTTATGAAACACATTTATTTATTATTTATGTTATAAAATTCTTTTAAATAATAAAAAATAAATAAATCATTTACGTCAGTTTTTACTGTATAATTACCTAATTTTGCACCATAATTAGTCATTAGTCAGTCGCCTTCTAGGACCGTGGACCATCCTCGCGGAAGACTGAAAGTCTAAAACAGAGTCAAAACGATCCAAGGACATGCCACGGTAAACACAGAACGCGATACTTTCTCTCCCCTTGCCCGAAAACATTGTGTGTTAATAAAAAAAAACAAATATAAAAATCTCATTTATCTCTGTCACTCTGCGTTTTATACTTTATTATTATCATTATATTCTCTCTCCTAATTCTTAAAAGAAGAAAAATTTCACACTCTCTCTCTCTCTCTTAATTCTCAAGAGAAAGAGAAACAGACCTTGGTTTAGCTCTTAGCTGTACAACTTAGTTACCAAACATTGAAAGATCTGCAAATCTCTCTCCCGCTGGCTTAATCTTCTGGAGTTTTAATTTGTTTAGAGAAAGTGAGTTAAGTGCTGGATCTCTCTCCAGCTCAACGCACAAAGGCTGCTGTGTTGAAAAAATAAGAAAAAAAAAATTTTCAACGACCGTTCTTCATTTTCTCACAAGCAGACTCAGGTCAGTTTTATTTTTTTTTTTTGCTCTTCGTTTTAGTCAACTTTGAAAACTGTTGATTTCTCAGATCCGTTGCTTTCGAATGTCCAATTGTGAGAAATTTAGCAGCTAATACCTTGGCGAATTAAATATATGTTGCCTGATCATGCCTTTAAGAGAGATTAAATGAAGGATTTATTGAGAATTTCGTTTGGTGATTGCTGATTGGTTGGATAAAATTTTGGAGAATAAATTCAAGTAAACCGACTCTTGATTGTATGCTCTTTTAGGAAAACTTCGACTGCGCCATTTATTGCATTGTCTTTTGATACATAGAGGAAGTGTGAATGGCGAATCGACTGAAGGAAGACGAGAAAAATGAGCGAATAATTCGGGGACTTCTCAAACTTCAAGAGAATCGAAGGTGTATTAACTGTAACAGTCTGGTATGTATTTAATTTTCTTTCATGGTTTTTGCTTTATATTGAATTTAATTAAGTGCTGGCATCATAAATTTGATGTTTGTATAATTGTCGCGGATAGCACAATTATGGAAATAGCCAGTTTACGAATTGCTAGTGAAGTATAATTGGTGTCGGATTTAAATTGTGTAGATTTGATAGGTTGTTGATGGTATAATCTAAATTAATTAGTACTGTGAAATATTGTTGAATAAATTGCAAACAAAACTATGAGGGAACATGATTAAGTGGGGTTATCACAGATAGAATTAGGTACTTGCATAGGGGAAAAATAATCCTGTGGATTCAGGCAATTCAAATACTTCTTAGTTTGAGTTTTTACTTGGAATCAAATCAAAAGTATAGTGAGGCACTTTAGAGATTCCACTAGTAATGTGCGAGACTTTGATGAATTAGCTACCTTCCTTGAACCTTTTGCAGGATACGCACTTTCTTTTTAAATTAAAGATGTAAATAAAATACATCTTCAATTACTTGCCTATATCTTGAATTGCTCACCTCTGGTTGCATGTTTCTGGCAATTTTTTCTGAAGGTTTCGTGTCTTGCAACTTAATGGCTTTAGATCTTAATGTGTCTATTAAGTATATGAACTCTGGAAATCCCATGTGTGCGGTTAGGACAATGATGAAATAACAGTGCTTGGGTTAAAGTTCCATGAATAACCGATGCAATCTTGGAATGCTAATTTCTGAAAATTGCTTCTGCAGCTACACTTCTAATGATTTCCTTCCCTGCGGAACTTTTACAAATTATCCACAAATTTCTGTGACATTTTTGCAATTGGTTGGTTAAATTTTCTGGAGTAATGTCTGAGCTTGCATTGCAAATATGAAATGATTCATGCCATATTTCATTAATAATACCATAGAGTTTGTAGTGCATATGCCACCACACCTTCTGCCCATAGAAGCAAAACATGTTGTCTGTTGTATTACTGCTAACACATTTTCTGCCAAGCAGGGACCACAATATGTTTGTACGAATTTCTGGACATTTGTTTGCACCAACTGCAGTGGAATACAGTGAGTGTGGATTTTTTTTTTTTAATTTTTCAAACATAAATTTTCTTCAAATTTCCTGATTCTGCTGCCTGTTTGTCCTCTGAGATTTTGAATTTGGCTTTACATGATTTTCCTTGAAAAAACATTTGAGAGAGAGAGAGAGAGGTAAATAATTTGCTTTCCCTGCCTTAACTTGTTTACATTTTTCCAGTCGGGAGTTTACACACAGAGTAAAATCGGTATCAATGGCTAAATTTACTTCACAAGAAGTTAAAGCTCTTCAAGAAGGGGGAAATCAGGTATATATACGTTCTCCACCTTTCTTCAGTTTGTTGGTCATCTCAGTAATCTATGTGATGTTCTTTACATTTATGACACTATTTTTTAACTTTTTTCACCCTGAACTTGTATCTGTGTTTTTAATGCAGCGTGCAAAGGAAGTTTTGCTTAAAGAATGGGATCCACAGCGTCAATCTTTCCCTGACAGCAGGTTATTGCTATTTATATTATGTTCAGTTATGTGTATTAATGATTACTACATTTCTAATCTTTTAATTTTCTGCCAGTAATGTTGAGAGGCTTCGAAATTTCATCAAGCATGTTTATGTGGATAGAAGATACACTGGTGAAAGGAACTATGACAAGCCCCCAAGGGTGAAGATGGTATGATGTTCCTGCCTCCCATCTGATTTCTGTGGACATATTAACTGTCATCATGTGCCTTTCTCACCCCAAAAAAAAAAAAAATTGTGATCATGTAGTGTTTTTGAAAGAAACTCAAGATGAATTTCACAAGTTAGTTTTCAGAGTTGCAATGTTCTGATCTCCTTTTTTATTATTTTATTTATTAAATAATTGTGTATCATGCAGGGTGACAAAGAAGACTCCTATGACATCAGGAGAGATACATATCAGGGAGGATCTCGAAGCCCGCCATATGAAGATACATATGAACGTCGTTATAATGAACAGTCTAGTCCTGGTGGAAGAAGTGATGATAAGAATTCAAGATATCAATATGATGAAAGAAGTCCTGGAAATGAGCAAGAAACTAGACAGTTTGGTGATCACAGAAGGACTAGTCCTGTTCGTCCTGAGGTCATCAATGATTGGCGTAGAGATGATAGATTTGGAAATGGCCGAAAATTTGAAGATCGCAGAATATCTGATGGAGATTCAAAGCTGGAAGGCAGGTCACCTGAGCGACCGAAAGATGTGGAGTCATCCAGCCCCCCCATTGTTCGGCCAGTTAGGGAAATCTTGGGTGACAATGTATTGCCTCTTCGTATAAGCGAGCCTCCAAAAGCTAATGGTGTAAGAGTTGCTGATGGCTCTACGAACACACAGGTAGGGGTTTTGTCAATTAAACTGCATACATTTTCATATTTTAATTACCTGAAGTCCCTAAAATTTTTCTTCGTGTTTCCCCTCCAATACATTGACCGTAATATGCTTGAAGATCTGCATTTGCTGAAAGGTAGGCTGTATTGTTAAGAGTGATCCCACAAGTTTTTAGGTATTTGTGTGGAAACATCAATATGAGCCTATCAATATGTCAAATTAGAACCTTTTCGATTTTAAGTCGTCTAGGTTTCTCTCTAGTGTTTTGCACTCTTGAACCTTTCTGGAAAGTCTACATAATTGGCTTCTCCTTCTTTTCTCTCTTTTCCATAAATTTGTTCAAATTATTTTATTGTTTTTTTCCTAATTAAACTGGAATTTCGGAATCCTTCCGGTATACTTTGATGATCTTTGCAAAATGACAACTTAGTAGTATACAGAATAGATGGTTCAGTTTCTCATAGCATTGTGGTCAATGTCCGTTGCCATCTTATGGCAATTCATGTTTTGACCATATTTTAACTATTTATATTCCAGCCATAACGTGTGGTGGCATGTATTATAATTTCCACTTAGTCACAAGTAATGTATTGTGATCCCATTTATCTTGATTCACTACCCTTCTACAACAATTAGCATACGCCCCCCCCCCCCCCCCCCAAAAAACAAAAAAACACAGAACACAAACTTTGTGTTATTAGATTGAGTTGCCCTAATTATTGGATATGTTTTTGTTCAAATTAATTCTGTATGCCCCCGCTCTCATATTTAATTTCAGTACAACTTAATCATATTATGGTCCCGTTTGGTATTGAGGTGATGTAGCTTTAAGCTACAGCTGTTGTTAAAAAAAAAAAACTGTAACTATGAAATAAAAGTTAATAGTCTATAGTAAAAATATTTTTAAAATAATTATTTTGACAAAATTAGTAAAGACATAATAGATTTTTGTAATATATAAGTGTAAAATCAAATCAACTTAGCTTCCAAACTATAGGAGCTAGAGTTTACCAAACATTTTAGTGTTGTATTTTAAAAGCTACAACTGCCCAACCCAATCCCAAATAGAACCTATCTTTGTTTCATTACATGTTTGAAGACTCACATGTTTTGTTGTTAACTTTTCTGTTCAAAGATTGCTGCTCTAGCTATCTGCATAAACATTCATATAGAGATTGTTTTTCTTTCTTTTTCTATCTTCCATTGAAAAATGAAAAGAAAGTGACATGGACTTACAGTATCATTGGCTCTAATTGCAGAGAACTGCTTCTTCTGGTAGCTTGGGATCTGCCAATGAGAATCAAGCAGAAGTCAAATTGGAGACTACTGGGAGTTTAATTGATTTTGATGCCGATCCTAAACCTTCTCCTGCAGTAGCCCAAGCACAGCAGAAAACTGTAGGGCAATCTGTTGTGCAGCCAGCGAGTTCTGCCAATGACAACAATTGGGCCTCTTTTGATTTAGCCCCTCAGGTCAAAGTCTCACAACATTCTTCCAATTTGAATACCTTGGAATCTGTTTTTTCTCAGCTGTCGGTGCCAGCATCTGTACCAGGTCCAGTATCAGGAATACCCAGTGGTGCAGGTGCTCCAGTAACTGCACCTGCAACCAATGTGAGTGTATTACCAAGAGGTGGAAATCCTGTTGCATCTGTGGGGCACACACCCTTTTCAGTCTTCAGTGCTGCTGCCCCTGCAGCTCCAGCAGTGAGTGGTTTTGCTTCGTTTCCTTCTGCCAATGCTCCTGCACCTGCCCCAGGAGTTACCCCTTTACTGCCCGTTTCTGGTAATTCCTTTAGCATGCAGCATCAACCTCATTTATTTCCTACTGCTGGTGGTCAGTTCACTGCATCACAATTTACACCACCAGTTGCCGGATCTTCAAATAGTCAGGTGGTCTTTATATTGTGTTATTCTCAAGTCCCTTAAGATTTGTTTGTTATAATTACGACTTTGTTAAAGCATATGGCATCCTGGCCATCTTTGGCAGCAATGGAATACTTCACTTGCTCAAAATGCGCAAGGGCCACCAGCTGCACAACCAGCTCAGTCAGTCCCAAAACCTGCTCTGGAGTCTACTTCTAGTGGTCTTTCACAACCTTCACCTGTGGAAGTAAAATCAACGGGAAGAACAGCACTGCCTGAGGTGATGTTTATTTCAAGTCTTACCCAAAATATAATTACTTTATGCATGCGCCGTGAATTTATAGAAAATCTTGGTTTCACTGCAGGATCTATTTACAGCAAATTATTCATCCTTTCATGCATCTGTTCCTGGGTGGCAAACTGTTCCACCTCATGGCATGGGCTACGCTGTGCAATATAATACTGCTGTGGTACCCTTGAATTTAAAAAATAATAATACTTATAACTACTTGACAAGTAACTTATAATTGTGTATATGACCTTGCAGCCTATGCCAAATTTTGTTCACTCTAAGTCGACAACAAATCCATTTGATGTCAACAATGATTCACATCCTGTTCAAGCCCAAACAGTATGTTATCTGTCTGATTTTATTCGTTGCTGTTGTCTTTGACATTCTTACATAGATTAAAGTGTTCTGCAACAAAATTATGCAAAAAGGAAGCTGAAAGTGTCACAATATTATTTTTGCATCTTCATAGGGAACTCAGATATTGTGTTATTGATCCAGCAATAATAGAAACTAAAGTTATTATTATATCTTTCTTATAATGCTTCATTTCTTGAACTTGTGGAAAAGGGAAGTGTGAGCCATGAATTTATGCTGATATTAAATTTAGTTTAGATTTAGGATAAAATTGACTTTTGAATCTTTATTTATTATCCTCACACTTGGATATAGCGAGAAGTGCTTAATTTGGCATGTTGGCTGTAGTTGAAGTAAAATGAAAATACTGGGTTGGGTGATAGATTTGTTGAAGTTGACAAAGGACACATGCCTCTCCCTTCTTTTAAATGTTCAAATCTATAAGCAATATAATAAATTAACAAAATTGTTTTATGCTTGAGTGCTGCAGTTTCCTTCCATAGCATCCTTACAAGGTGCTTTACCAAATGTGTCACATCCTCCCGGCTTATTGCGCACTTCGAGCCTTACTCCCTCTCCAGCATGGATGCCACCCCAGGCATCACCTTATCCATCAGCAATGCCTTCCCAGATGCCAACTTATGCAGCAGCTATACCTTCCCAGATGCCAACTCATGCACCAGCAATGCCACCAAGTAAAACCATGTTTTGTTAAGAGTGCTTGCCCAATGTCTTGCTCCCATGTCTATGCTGTATTTTCTCTTTTATTGTGTTAATTTCTGCTTAAAAAATTGCAGGACCATATTTGGGACCACAAGTACCAAGTAACATGTCACCTTCTGGGTAATTATTTTGATTGTCAAAGCTAATTATGTGTTAATGTGTTTTAAGATTTATTTGCTACCCCATAGGATAAGATTGAATGTGATCGAAAAGGGTGAATAAATGAACTGCTGAGAACGATAAATTTTTTTACAATAGTCATCGGGATTCAAACTTATAAATCCCAAATGATGGAGGTCCAACCTTCTTTTTTTTTTTTTGAATCCTAGGTAAATTGTTTCTATAATTTTTGGCAGACTAGGAATTTTAACTTTGAAGTTTCAACATGTATTCGGACTTTTTGACAAACCTTTGCAGGCATCAAGGAATGGGGGGGCTTGGCAGTGAGGGGGCCTCGTTTGGCTTCATGAATCCTGATCCACAGTTAGCGGGTAGATTGTCAGCCTCTACTACCCCGCAGGCTTTCACTTCTGCTGGAGGAAACCCATTTGGATAAATAAAAAGAACAAAGCACCAATGACTCTGTCTTAGTGTAAGCATCTCCTTGTTGCTACCTGTCAAATTGCTGGGTGGAAAGTTTTGGTTCCTTCATTGTAGTTAGATGAGATGATCCAACCAAATGGAAGAATTTTCATGTTCATCCCCAAGGTAGGGACTAAATGTCTATATTGCCCATAGAAATTCAATGCTGTAAGAAAGAGGCATGGAGGGGAAGGGAGAAATTAGAGAGAATACGGGTTATTTAAAAGGGGTGGTGCCGAAACCTTCATGGAGATTTAGGTTATTAGTTTTATGCAGAATGTTGTCTGTTGTTGTATTTTTAATGTCCAATTGAGTGATACGTATACTGCTGCACCATAGAAGTTGTATCGTTTCTTATTTTTTGTTTTTTTGGTATGTTTTTGCCATCTGTTCATTATTGTGGTGAGCTTTTTGAGTCTGTGAAAAGTTTATATAGATCACTTGTCATGGTTAATGTAAGTTTGTAATTGAAATATTATTGAAGATTGAGATAGCTTTTGAAAGTAGCGTTCGATTCTTGGCTTCTTGCGTTCATTCCAGTGATTCCAATACTTCGTTCGCGCCACTTGTCTTTCAAAGAGACTAATGCGGTGTGTTTCGGTTTTTCTTGTTTGGGCCGGGAAGGCGTGAATTGAACTTAGGCCAGATCGTTACCGTCAATAATTTTTTTTTTTAATTTTCACTTTTATTTACTCCGTATGACAAAAGCCCAATAAATTTGCCTTCTATTTGTTGCCTAAATATAATGAGACTAAATGTTGCCTCATCTATAGTTTGGTATTATGGGGTAGGTATTTGTTTATTCAACAGGTAAAATCTCTTGGGGTAGAACGAAGAGGATGTATTATGGAGCTCGAACGCTTGAGATATAAATGGACTCATAATGTTGTTGATGATTTATTGTATTAGTGCATAAAAATGATTGATTGTGCTGATTTTCTTTTAATATTATTTATAACTAGTGAGAATTAAAATACTAGATTTTACATAGTTTCACTGAAAAAATGCTACGGAAAAAGTAATTTGGTGATACAAATTGCAAATAAGGTTAGTACTCCTGTAAGACCTTGGATAATTGGAAACGGGCGAAAGGTAGATGAGTAGGCGATAATTTATCGAAATAAAATAAGTATCATTAATGGTGCGTTCTTTAGGATTGGGAATCTAATCCGGAATCGGAATGACGACGCGTTCTTGTAAAAATAAGAGGAATCCAATGGGAATGGCGGGATCCACATATATTTGGAATGGGAATGGGAACTTGATTCGTGAAGGGGAATCAAGCCCCATTCCTCGAACTACCCATTTCTCTCCCCAAAATAAAAATACACATTTTTGTCCAAGTTATAATTAATTAATATATTATTATAATTAATTTATTATTTTGATTAATTAATATATTATTAACTATAATTATTAATAATTATAGTTCTTGAATAAATAATCATAATAATTAATATATTATTAATATTATTTCAATAATTAATACATTATTATATTAATTAATTAATTAATATATTATTATAATTATTATTATAATTAATTCATATATTATTAATTAATTAATATAATTATTACTTTTAATTAATATATTCACATATTATTAACAATAATTATTAATAATTATAATTTTGAATAAATAATCACAATAATTAATTTATTGTTATTGTTATTATAATTAATTAATATACTGTTATAATAATTACTAATATAATAATTATAATTAATTCATATATTCTAATTAATTAAATACTTTAATTATTACTATTAAATAATATAATAATATATTATTTAACAACAATATATTAATAATTATAGTTCTCAAGTAAATAATCACAATAATTAATATATTATTATTTTAATTAATTTATTAATATATTATTATAATAATTATTAATATAATTATTATAATTAATTCATATATTAATTAATATAATTATTACTATTAAATAATATAATAATATATTATTAACAATAATATATTAATAATTATAGTTCTCGATTAAATAATCACAATAATTAATACATTATTATTTTAATTAATTAATTTATATGTTATTATAATAATTATTAATATAATTATTATAATTAATATATATTATAATTAATTAATATAATTATTATAATTAATATATATTATAATTAATTAATATAATTATTACTATTAAATAATGTAATAATATATTATTAACAATAATATATTAATAATTACAGTTCTCGATTAAATAATCATAATAATTAATACATTGTTATTTTAATTAATTAATTAATATATTATTATTATTATTACTATAATTAATTCATATATTATTATTAATTAAGTAATATAATTATTACTACTAATTAATATATTAATACATTTTTAACAATAATTATTAATAATTATAATTTTTGAATGAATAATCACAATAATTAATATATTATTATAATTAATTAATTAATATTAATATTATTAGTTAATATATTTTTATAATAATTGTTAATATAATTATAATAATTAATTAATAAAATTTTACAATTAATTAATATATTAGTTAATAATAATAATTATGACAATAATCCATTAAATACTTTTTAGTAATTTGTTACAATCCAGTTCATTCCGATTCCGATTCCAATTCCTACAGTTTAAGTAAACAACTTAATTTGATTCTCATTCCCTATTCCGATTCCAGTTTAGTAAACGCAACATAAGAGTTAACGGTATTGTTGTAAGAGTTGTCAGTTACCTCTAAAAATTGCTTTGCCGACTGATACCGAAGATACGAGTTGGTATCATATACCAGTTCCAAGTTCCGATTTTGCAATGAGGAAACCAAACAAAAGTTAAAAAATAAAATATAACATATAAAAATAAAACGAATGTCCTTTTGGAAGAGACACCCGTAAGGTTCTTGAAACAATATATATAATATTTGCTTGATTCCATATTTACCAACAAATTTCCATTTCCCAAATAATCGGACCAATTAGTCTTTTCCTATATTCTCCTTGAGCTGAGCACGGATCGAATATTTTGTTTTTTTTAATGGAATCATTAAAGAATCTGATCAGAGCATGTGGCGCTGTAATGCGCTTGGCCTACATCTTTTTAAATCATCTGGCTATTTTCTCTTTGTTTTTTGGCATCTGTAAAAGCTTTAAATACCCCATGTGCACAGCAGATGAACGGAGCAATTCAATTGGAAAAGAACTTCAAGACAGTTCTAGCTTCTCAATCATACAGGTTCAGCTGCTCGGCTGCTCTTCAATATGACTGGGGCTACCACCATCCACACTGGAAAAAGATAAAATAATTAGTCCAATATTACACAAAAGCCATTCGCCACGATCACAAGTGGATTACTCTCAGGTCAAATATGGCTATAGTCAAAATACTTACGATATACACAGACTGCCAGCCATTCATTCACTATCCTTACCCAAGTACTCGTCCAACCCACATCAATTGTCCACCTGCAGAAGAGCAAGCGCAGTCACACATCGCTTTTCAGCCGTCCTCAATCATTATGTACCATTTTCTACAATCTATGTCATATGGAAACTCTTCCTAGTTTGATGAAATATGAATCCACAAAAATTGGAATCGGTGGAGTCTTTGAGAATGCCAATTAATGCTGGGGAACATACTTTCTAATAGTGTGATGAGTATTCCAGCCTATGAGCAGCATTGCAAAGTACATTGCCCCAGTGGCAAAAACGAAATGGAAGAAGCCATAACCATATGGAACATCATCTTCTGCCGGCGACTCACTCTTCCTTAACTGCAGTGTGTTGTTGGACCTAAATTTATGGAAAATGACGATAACCAATTGAAAAGTTGTGTGGACTCTGGGGACATACCTGGAAGCATTGGGAATCAATGCCTGTAGAAAAGGTTGCGATAACAATTGCAAGTAGTGCAACAACAAAGCTCTGTCAACACATAAAAGTTCCCAGTAGAAAGGGGGGGAAATTGGTTATTTGAGAGAAGAACATTTGTTGAATCATGGCACACAAGAGCTGGTTAATGTTCAATGTTATTCCCAACATATTTTGAATCATTTCAAAGGAAGAAACTTCTACAACATATTCTCAGAATTATTTCTTGGATTATACATGAACCTTATTGGACCTTCTACTGTTTATACATAACAAAAGATGATACTAATGGGATGAATTTGAAAATTTTGGATGAAATGCAGACTGGTGTTGATATTGATGACTCTCAACATAGCTAAGACTTTTGAAACACATCCAACAGTTCAAGCGACACAAACATGATCAAAATCATGGGACCTGAGAGCTTCCCATTTTAAAGAGCCGGATACCAGTTAGGTTTATATAACTCGGTGAGAGATTTTGAAAGAAAATGAGTATTACTATAATAGTAAGCCAGTCTGTTTTGTTTGAAGCTTCTGCCTTCCTGTTGCAAGTTTCCCCAGCCGGTTCACTACAAAAACAAGAATGGAATAAAGTTGATTTTAAGAAACTACAAAATGCTAAGAAGAAGCAATATATAAATGACATTCTTTGATTTATTGAAAGCAAGTTCCTCCTGTTCGTAACAAACTAATGTCTGATCAAAAAAGTTTTTATCGAACCATTCATGGATGAATTTATTGAATTACTTGCTATGTTTAAGCAGTTGTATAAATGAAGCATGGTTTGCCGGGGTATTTCCTTTTGGTGCTGATCTCTTCAGGATGATGGGTCAAGCAAGGATGCTATGTGTAACAAGAAGTAATCAGTAAAATTCATTACAGCAAGTCAATAAAAGCTTCAAAACTATACCTTCTAATGGCACACCAGCAGAGAAATATGATATAAAGCCCCATAAGCCCCGGAGTCAAGAAGCCTGAATTTATCTGTTTCAGAGAGAAATAAGCAACTTAACTTCTTATTCATATTAGCGCATGAATGAACTGAAGGAATGTGCTAACGAGGGCTTACTTTTGGGTGAAGAGAAACACTCGTCATGAGTTGGAGGAGCACCAAAGTCCATGTAATAAAAAATATGTTAAGGAGGCAAGTAGGATCTGGCGTATACCAAATGTACATCATAATGATCCCCACTATGCATATAATATATGCAACTGTTGCAATTAGCATCACATGGATGTGGCTGCAGTTCAAATATTTTTTTTTTTAGGGTCATTATTGATAACCAAGTAATCAATATCAGACAGTCTATAAATGAAATTTCTGTCCTTGTTCTCGAAACAATACTATAATGTTTAATTGAAGTATTGAATTGGTAAAGCATTAACCTGCCTACTTATAACTGTACCCAAACTAAATCAATGGAGACATATAAGGTCTCACTAACAAAAATAGTATATGCGTGTTAAAATTTTCTGAAGGTAATGAATCAAATCATATAGGTTAATTCATTGCCAAATTGCTGAGGGGCTTTGGAATTGCCAAAATGCCCTAACCGAAGCTTTGACACCTATCCAATCGAATCTCGAAACCCAGCCAGAAGCCCTTTTTCATTTTTCATTATCCGTTGATTTAAAGCGTGTGACACTCAGGACTAGAATGTATAATAGCATACATATGAAACTAACCAAATAAGGGATGGCATCGAGTAGTAATGATCCAGTATCAAAATGTAAATGTTTAAACTAAACATTTCTGGAGAAGTACTAAAAATAGTTTAACTCAGCCTTGGTTCCACAGTGAAAAGAAAGTCCTACCATCTTTCTGCATTCTTCTCGGACAGACAACAGTCATTCAACCAGGTAATGAAACTGATTACGCTTATTAGTTGAATTAGTAGAAAGACCCTGGAAAACATTTGCAACGGCCATTAATCATAAGACCTTAATAATATTAGAGACCCAACTTAGACAGGAAGTGTCTATAACTTCCTGAGCACAAAATTCTAATATGATTGTACATGTTTCTTAGACAGGAAAACATAACAGGAATCAATGATACCCGGCACCAAAATGAGCAATCTCTCCTGAAAAACAAATGGCAGAAAATGATTAAAACATAATCTAAGTAATTAAAATCCAAATCAATTCCATCCTGGAATTGAATAGACAGTGTGCCAAAAAAAAAATTTGAATATGGACTATTATAGTGGAATCAAACGAACCATAGAGTTGAATAAAGGAAGAAGGAAGAAGAAATGGGATGATTGTCAAGGCAATCCAAAGGACAATCTTTGCAGACCACCATCCAGAGTGCCATAAATCCCTGGTCTCGTGCAACTTTGAAGTGCCAGCCGTCAAAAGAAACATTATGATGTAAAAAACCTGATTTAGAGTCAAGGCTTGACGCAATATGTAATAAGAAAGATCAGAGGACATGACGCTAAGATTCAGTTAATGAACAACTGTCTGCATGCTTATGATAAATCTGTACCACATATTCAAGCTCATAAGGGACTGCAATCTGTTCAATGTTCATTTAGATTCAAAAACCTTGAGTCAGCACACGAAAACATTTGAGCTGTTTATGAAATTCTTTCCATCACCCAAAGTATGCACCAATTGTTTACTTATATTTGGTCCTATGGATGCAAGCCGCTCTCTGTCCAATCAAAGAAACCTCAGAAATGCTATCAGCTTTCAAAAGATTGAGTTTCATGCTTATGAATGAAAGGATACAAAGCATCCCAAGCTCACACGAAGAACTCCTTGTGCCCCCAAACAGTGATGCCCACCTTGGCAGTTCTTTAGTTCTGCACCAGAGTCACCCACCAAATGTGGATTAGCATTACAACCAGTGACATAATGTGCAAGTAAATTTTGCAAGACTATTCTCTTGTGGAAAATAAATTAGCTGACGAAGCAAGTTATAATCCAACATTTTCAGGGGAAAAAGAAGAATCTTATAAAGTTATAATGTACTAGAGTAGAGCAAAACAAACAAATATTACTTTCCATTTCTGTCAAGGCTGCACTGCTGTAATCTCGAACTACCCATGCCAGCAGATTTGCAACTAAAAATATCAAAGCATAAACATATCTAGCCATCCAAGGATTGGAGCCATTGCGAAACTGGCTAAACCATGAGTCCTCTTTAAATATTGCACGTCTCTGAATGCCAGCTCCTGTTCCGCTCTCCATTTCTCCTTAGACCCAGAACAACTCTTCATTACATAAGAGCATCAAGGGAATGAAGCAGTGGATCTCATTGATTCAGTTGATCTTCTGCATTGCAGAAAATACCGCAATACTTTTCATAACAAATCCATATAACTGGATTTGGGTTCCTTTAATTGCTGCCTCACGAAATGAAGCACAGACCGAACTGAGTTTATGGAAACAGTAAAATAAGTTTCAAAGGTCTCATTTTTACATAAAATATTCACCAAGAAAACATTGTATTATCATGAAACAGACAGCGTGAATATATTAAATTAAAATTGATCATTGCTTAATGTGGCTTTCTCCGGAAGAACACTATTAAATTTGGAGTTATACTAACTCAGCTCCGCAGATATTGAAATTTAATGAAAACAGAAACGTGCCCAGGTGCAATATCAGTGGCAAAATCAATCACGTGCCATTTAAAATAAAAAATAAAATACCGTACGGCCTTGTTTGAACCGGCAATCCATTCTAAACTGAATACGTGCAACGCACATTACTATTTGGTAATAAGGCAATGGTTCTTAGATTTTGGTGGATCTAATTATGACCGTTAGATCGTGCGCTACACAGTGTATTGTCAATTGTGAATCGTGTGCTGTGTAGTACGACTACTCAAGCAGTGGTTAAAATTTTGGTGTGAACATTATTCTGGTTAGGCTGAGGCCAGTTGCTTTTATTTGAGGGTCACAGCTCACACCGCACATGCTGAAGAATTTGATGAACAGTTGAAAAGAATCCAAAAACGATGTGTCAACATCGTTAAACTCCTGGAGATGCGTGCAACAATTATATGACTGACGGGAATCTTTTCTTGGCTTGCAAGTTCGTCAACAGCTAAAACCATATTTAAATAAAAAAAAACAAAAACAATTTTCAAGACGATTATGCCCTCCAAATTCCAATGGACTTGTTTTATTACATTGGGCCAAGCTTGGTTTTTCACCTTTTACTCCAAGAAACTGCTCTGAATGTAGACGCTAGAAGCAGCTAATCAATTGGTTTTCATAGGGATTTGTGATTTATAAATTAATTAACATTATCGAAATTAGCGGGTTAGAATTTGTAAGTAGAACAAAAAAGGTCAAGAAGAGAACAGAGAGTTTTAATGATTTTAAGAGAAAAATAAAAAAAACAAAAGTCACTGTTCCTTTGCTCTTTGCTTGCTCACTGAGAAAATGATGAATAGGTACCTCAAATTTATGTTGTAATGTCGGTTTAAAAAATACAGAGACGCGAAGAGCACCAATAGATTAAGCCAGTTGATTGAATCGAATTCACATTTGCAGTACGCAATACGGACAACATCAGCAGTTAAAATTTTTTAGAAAAGATTAAATTTAACAGATAATTTTTAAAAAAAGGAAGAAAATACATTTACTGCCTAATTAGGCTAATATTTAGGATCATCAAATTAAAAGATCCTGACCGCATTATGATCTAGCGATCTGTAGCTGGAAGTGAATTGAATCAAGAGGCGAGAATAGATTCGAAACGACAATGTGTCTTAAATCAAACGACAATCAACTATTTAGGCATAGAAATTATCAAGACCGGAGATATAGAGATACAGTAGATGTGCGATTCAAAGTAATTAATTAAGAACCTGAAAATGCAGGCGTTGGTGATGGATGGAGAGCGATGATGAGGATCTACGACGGATGGTGCTGGCTAGCTTAGCTAATTCGAGAAGCTTCTTTTCACATTCTCTCTCGATCTCTCGCAGATTGTAAATAAATACCAGCGAGAGATTTTTCTGTTTTGCTTTTGGTTGCCGTTGGTTTCTTTTAAAATAGTTGAGAGAGAGAGAGAGAGAGAGGGGGGGGGGGGGGGAGAGATGGCTCCTTTTGAAGCTTTTGTTTGCTTTTTCTTTTTTCCCGCCGTAAGCTTCCTGTTTCCGCTACACGCCGTCTCCACACAAGTCATGTAGATTTTGTTTTTTATATCAGTAATTAGTAATAATGTTTAGAAAATCTATGATGTTTCGACATGTTGATCGCGGATCAGACGGTCGTTGGTGTTGCTTGGCTTTGGCCTGTGGATGGCTAAGAATTTGGCAGATGATTCACTCCAAAGGTAAAATATTTTTGATGTGTGCCTTGTCTAATGATGTCTCTTGCAATGTCTTTTTTTCTTTTTTCTTTTTTTTTTTGGGTCGTGTTATATGATTTGTTATTTTTTGGACTTGTAAGTTGTGTAACCCTTAAATCTGAAGCATGCTGCTGAATCTGCTTGCGGAAAATTTATTTTAGATTTTTTGAAATTTATTTCAGGGGGTTGTCTTTATTAATTAATTTTTTTTTAATATTATAAAAAAAAATCCCAAAAGATGAGTCATTGAAATGCACCTGAGGAATTCTCTTTCAAGATAATATATCAAAACCCTCTATTACTCAATTAATTAATACATTTAAAGTTCTTTATTTTTTAAATTAAAATTTGAAAACAACAGAGTTGTTTTATTATTTTCATTTTTATTTGCAAGCGTTTTGTTAGCATGGATCGATAATGAATGATTAATATTTCCTCTAATATTATTTGCTAATGAGTGCTGAACTGCTGATAATGAAACTTGTGCAATTAATTAAAATTGTGCATAAACCATACATGTCATTATATCCCTTGAGATAGAAGTTTTGGCAGAGTAGCATTATTATTATTACTATTATTATTATTTAATTAATATAGCATTTTTAAGAAGAAGGGAAAAAATCCAAATTATATTTTTTAAAAATCACCACGCTCGACTTTCATGAGAAATTAGCCATGTCGATAATCATTAAACTATATTGCAATGATAGTTTCGGCGACAAATGCCTCAGTAAAAATGATACAATGATGTGCAATAATATTAATAACTTTTTTAAATTTTTTTGTGCTAAGATTTGTTGATAGTTAGAAAAAAAAAAAAAAAAACAATAAAACTCCAAGATTCACCGAATATAGTATACGAATAAGGCACTCAATGTGAGTTCCCAGTTTAGCTGACCAAATGAATTACACTTTAATGCGATTAAAGAATGAACGAACATTCTCCCCACGCCACTTTTTGCTTTTTCTGTTGGGACTTCACAAGAGGGGCGCTGCTAGTGCCGCTGTAAATAAAAGAGTGAAAGAGCAAGAGACAAAACAAAACCAATCAGAATCTTTTGGTATAATTTTTTTGACCAAATTTGTGATACGTGTACGTAAGAATGTCGTTTAAAGCTGGTCATGTCTTACTGGCGTTTGGATCACGTGCCAACACGTGATTGCCACTTGTCCCAACTTTTATGATGGATTTCGCAGCATCAGCGTTAATCAAGGAGCCGTTGCGCCTTTCATACCAAAAGGTTATTAACACTTTATCGTGAAAGCCATCTACTCATTGCTCATTATTATTATTGTTGTTTTGTTTGTTGGAAACCAATTAAAATGATGAAGGTGTAGTAAAAAGTTTTCCCCAGTACCATCATGGAAAGGAGGATTTGGAGCGTCTTCACCAACAATGGGCTTAAGTAAATTAAGTCGGCGTGATACTAAATGAACCCAACCCACTGTCAAAGAAAACTCGTGCCTGCAATGAGAAACCCAGCCTACCATGCATAAAATAGACCCGCCTCTCCCCTTGGGGCTTGGGCTTAGAAGGGATTGTACAAATTTTGTTTAATTAATATCTGTTTTACGCTGTGTTTTTATCGTATGCATTTAATAATCAATGAATAATAGCCACTGTGAAATCACCGTTAGTCTCTCGCATACTCCATCCAATCATCTGCGAGTGTCATTCATTCGAAAGATTTCAATCACCATAAACTTAACATAAAATGTTAAAGTTTACAATATAGTTTATACGACATCAAACATAATTCTATATTTGTTAGAAAAGGTATTAGCCAGCAATAGAAATAAAGAAGTAATATAAGATAAAGAATAAAGTGAGAGAATAATATATTATAAAGTGATTTTATTCATTTCAATTTTATGTACAAAATAAATAGATAAACTCTCCTTTTATAGTTACATAATCACCCTATAAAATTAATGAAAAAATTATGGATGATAATTCTTTATGAGATAATGTGAGTTATAGGGAAGCTGGCTAAAGATTGTTAATGAGAGATAGTGGGGAAATAAGAGATATATATTATAAACATCCATATATATTTTAATAAATTCATAACAATCCCCCTTAAATATTCATTATAAAGAATATGCCTCATTAAAACATTTATTAAAAAAGCCCTTAGGAAAAAAAATTAGTAAAGGAAAAAAAAGTACATTATTAATTGATGTCTTCAAAATTATTGAAGATATAGAGTTGCCTCATTAAAATATTATTAGGAAAAACCTTATGGGATAAAAACCTATTGAGGAAAAAGAGTACAACATATAAAATTTCTTCCTAAATAAATTATTTTCTCCAATAAGTATACTCCTCCTCATCTTGACATAGATTTTTCAAGATTTGGAGAAAAATCTTTGAGCTGACACATCCCAATTTTATGTACCAATTTTTTAAATGTCACCATTGGTAAGGATTTTATAAATAAATCTATAAGATTATTACTTGAGCGTATTTGCTGAATATCTATATCACCATTCTTTTGAAGCTCATGTGTATAAAAAAATTTGAGTGAAATATGCTTGGTTCCATCACCTTTTATATAACCACCTTTAATTTGGGCAATGCATACTGCATTATTCTCATATAATATTGTGGGGTTACTTTTAATTGATGACAATCTATATGTTTCTCAAATATATTGTATCATTGATCTTAACAAAATACACTCACGACTTGCTTCATGAATAGCAAGTATTTCTGAATGATTTGAAGATGTTGCAACTATTTTTTGTTTCATTGATCGCCATATAGCACTATAACCAAAGGTAAATAAATAACCCATTTGAGATAGTGTTTTATGTGGATCAGAGAGATATCCAGCATATGCATATCCAATTAGTAGTGACTTTGATCCATTTAGATAAAATAATCACATGCCAATTGTTCCACGGATATAGCGAAATACATATTTTACAAAATTCCAATGTCTACGAGTTGGTGCAGAAACCATATCTTACTAATAAATTAATTGAAAATACAATATCAGGTCGAGTACAATTTGCAAGATATATGAGTGCACTAATTACACTTAAATATAGTACTTAATGACCAAGAATTGCTTCGCCATCTTCATTAGGACGAAATAGATCTTTTTCTACATCAAGTGATTGCACCACCATTGGAATGCTTAATGGATGAGTTTCAACCATATAAGAACGCTTTAAAACTTTTTTAGTATATGTTGACTGATGTAAGAGTATTCAAGTTGCAAATACTCAATCTGTAAGACAAGATAGAAATCTATTTTTCTAAGATCTTTCATTTCAAACTCATATTTTATACAAAAATCTTTTTTGAAAGCTCTTCAGGAGTTCTAATAAGATTAAATCATCAACATATACTACAATTATTGCAAGTCCAATTTTAGACTTTTTAATAAAAACACAAGCATAAATTGGATTATTTATATATCATTCTTTCAATAAATAGTTGCTTAAGCGATTGTACTACATACGCTCAAAATGTTTTAATCCATACAAGAATCGTTGTAGTTTCAAATAATATGAGGTTTTAATTTATTTGCTTCTGGCATTTCAAATCTTTCGGAAATTTTTATATAAATATATATATCAATAGAACCATATAGATATGCAGTTACAATATCTATAAGACGCATATCAAGTCCTTTAGAGGTTACGAGACTAACTAAAAATCGAAATATATTTACATTCATAATAGGAGAATATGTCTCATCATAATCAATAATCAATACCAGGTCTTTGAGAAAAACTTTGTGCAACTAACCTTGCTTTAGATCTCACAATCTCATTTTTTTCATTTCGTTTTCTAACTAATACCCATTTATAACCAACAGGTTTGACATCTTCATGTGTCAAGACTGCTCATTCGAATACTTGACGTTTCGCAAGTGAATTTAACTCTGTTTGAATAGCATTTTTCCACTTTGGTCAATCATTTCTATTTCGACGTTCTTCCATAATTTTAGAGTCAGGATCCTCATTATCATTTATAATATTAAGAGCCACAGTAAATGAAAAAATATCATCAATAATTATTTTATTTCGATCCCAAGATATTTCTATACCAATAAAACCAATTATAATTTTGTCATTTTGTTTTTCTTTCGAAGAAATTGATACTTTCTGAGTTGTTGGCAAATCTTCTTCTTCTGGGTCAATGGTACGAATACTATTTGATTGATCAATCTCTGTTATTTGATTAGCAGCAATGATTTTCAGGGGCGCTAATTTCATTTTGTAACTTTTCTTGTCTTTTCATCTTTCAGGAAATTTTGGCTTTTGAGCCAATTAGTCTTCCACGTTTCAAACATGCTTTACTTTCATTAGTTTTGTCTTGTTGCCCTTCAGGAATCTCAAAACGTGCAATGGCATTTTCAGCTAGAATATATGATTCTTTTTTTTTATTATTGAATCAGTAAAAATAATAACTAGTATGACATTTTATTGGTGATGAACAATTACAGTTATATAATAATTAAAAGTGCTAGATATGAGAAACAAAAGAATTAGTACCTAAACACAGTCTCTTGCAAATAACGTCTTAGAAAAGTTATTAGCCGGCAACTCAAATAAAGAAGCAATACAAGATAAAGAATAAAATGAGAGAACAATATATTATAGAGTGATTTTATTCATTCCAATTATGTGTACAAAATAAAGAAATGAGCTCTCCTTTTATAGTTACATAATCATTGCATGAAGTCAATGAAAAAATTATGGATCATAATTCTTTGTGAGATAATGGGAGTTATAAGGAAGCTAAATGTTACTAATGGGAGATAGTGGCGAAACTAAGAGATATATGTTATGAACATCCGCATTTATTTTAATAAATTCATAACAATATTAAATTTTAATTCATTCTGACATAGTACGATGAACTCCAACATAATCTATTTTATTTTATATTTATTATAGTGCAGCATGCCAAATGCAGCCACAAAGTTTGTAGTGATGCTAATGAAAAATGAAGGTAAGTCTTGCTTTATTGAGTTTATTGTAAGACAACTAGACAAGCATTTCAATTGGGAAAAAGGGGCTCTATTTCTGGCTACATCGAATTGACTTATGTGAATACTTTGGGTGTCACACAATTTAGTAGAGGTGGACACGTTTTAATCAAACCGATCCAAACCAACCATTTGGATCGGTTTAGATCGATTTCATTAATAAAAAAAAACTGGTTTCGGTTCATTGGATTGTAAACTGACATCACTCGGTTTGGATTTCGGTTTGGAAGGATTTTAAATCAATTCAAACCGATCTAATACAAAATTTAAAAAACTTTAAGATATATGATGCGTCAATTTAGTATTAGATTATTACCAAAAGAAATGTACATTTTCATACACAATAGCATACCTCTTATTATAAAAACAAAACACTAAAACCTAATTGTCCAACACTCACAGCTGCCTCCGCCTCCACCTCCTGTGTCTCATATCATTCTCATTCCTCAACTCTCTCGATCCCAATCACTCATTCTAACTCTCATAGTCATAATTTCAAAAATCGGAACCAAGGTGTGTTTTGATTTTATTTTTCTTGCTACGGTTTTATTTCATTTTAGTCAAAAGTTAAAATGGATTTTGGTATAGTTGATGATAATTTATTTGATTAATTAATTTCATAACTAATTTTTTTAATCTTTATTAATTATAGAAGCTCTCACCTCCTATCATTCTCAACTCTCTCAATCTCAATCGCTTATTCTTAAGTCTCAAACTCATAATTTCAAAAATCAGAACCTGAGGTATACTTTGATTTTATTTTTCTTGCTATGATTTTATTTCATTTTAGTCAAAAGTTAAAATAAATTTTGGTATATTTGATGATAATTTATTTGATTAATTAATTAAAATGGATTTTGTTATAATTGATGATAATTTATTTGATTAATTAATTCCATAACTAATTTTTTAATCTTTATTAATTATAGAAGCTCTCAACATGGAAGATAATTCTAATATGAGTGATATCATGGAAGACGGAGAAACATTGATGGATGATTTTCTAAAACCTAAAAGTAAGAAATCCAAAAAAAGGGATGGTCGACTTTATGATAGTCAAAGGGGTTCAAAAGCTTGGCCTCATTATATCAAAGATGAAGTGAACAGGACATGTAAGTGCAAATATTTTGGGAAGTAGTATATGTGTGATAGTAAGTTTAATGGGACTTTTAATTTGTGGACTCAAGAGAACAATGTGACAATTATTAGGCTACTTTAGATGGTATGACTCAAACTAAACTAGCTCGCTTCCGTTCTAAGAAAAAAAAAAAGTCTAATATGCCAAGTGGTAGTGGCATTGAGAATATTGTGTATGGTAGTGGGTTGGGGCTTGTTGGAAAGTTTGATAAGGAGGATTATAGAAAGACTGTGGCTATGTATTTTATTCTCAATGAGGTTCCATATACGGAGGTAGAGTCTTATGGGTTTCATCTTTTGTGCGATAAAGTTTGTCCTAGATTTGGCCCTCCTTCTAGGAGAATACTTGTTAGAGATATATATCAATTGTACTTAGCTGAGAGGGCAGCATTGAAAAATATGTTTATTGCAAATAAGTATAGAGTTTCTATTACCACAGACACTTGGACTTCCATACAAAATTTTAATTAGATGGTTGTGACAGCCCATTAGATTGATCATAATTGGAAATTGCAGAAGAAGATTTTGAATATTTTTCTAAATAACAAGCCACAAAGGGGACTCAATCAGCAAGCTTATTGAAAAATGCTTGCCTGATTGAGGTATAGAAAAAGTGATGACTGTTACAGTTGATAATGTGAGTGCTAATGATGTTGGTGTCAATTATTTTTTTAAAAAAAGTTGAAAAATTGGAAGGGTTATGCAATGATTTTAGATAGAGATTGTTTACATTTGCGATGTTGTGCCCATATTGTTAATTTGATTGTGACTGAAGGGCTTAAAGAGATGCATGACTCAATTGCTAGCATTCGCAATACAATTATCTATGTGAGGTCTTCTGGTTTGAGGGTGCATAAATTTAAATCATGTGTTGAGAGAGAGAAAATTGAAAATAAAGGGCTTTTAGCATATGATGTGCCCACTAACTAGAATTCTACCTACACTATGTTGTCAAGAGCTATACACTTTGAGAAAGCTTTTGAAAGGCTGGAAGAAGAGGAACACGATGGACTATATATGAGTTTTTTCAATGAGAGGAAGGCAGAACAGATCAGGCAACCAACTGCTGAAGATTGGAAAAATGCTAAAATATTTATCAAGTTTTTGAAATTTTTCAATGATGTTACAGTTGATTTCAGTGCTTCGTTATCAGTCACGTCTAACTTGTAGTTTCATCATCTCTGCACCATTCAAACCCAGTTGCATTCATTCATTGAAAATGAGGACGT
Source organism: Citropsis articulata (assembly GCA_030449925.1). Lineage (NCBI taxonomy): Eukaryota > Viridiplantae > Streptophyta > Magnoliopsida > Sapindales > Rutaceae > Citropsis > Citropsis articulata. The sequence continues at coordinate 17,940,395 of JASUUH010000121.1, read as the reverse complement.
GCATCTAAGTAAAATGTCTGGAAAAATGAAAATAAAGTGTGACAAGTATTAGGGTTCTGTGGACACCATCAACCAGCTGCTGATCATTGTTATGGTACTTGATCCAAGGTAAAAATCTGTTATTTCATTTGAATGTTTATTTTTCATTAGAAAATCTGTTGTGATAATTATTTACTCTAATTTATTTTTTTATCTAAGGTACAAATTGAATTATGTGTCATTTTGCGTTGAAAAATTGCACAATCCGGAGAAAGCAGAAGAAATTGCATCAAACATTAAGAAGCTACTTTTGAAGGTGTATTCTTAAACTTTCAAAATCGATTCAGTTATAATAATAGTTATTTTATTTTTTTTATTTATATGTATTCATATTTACTTAAATTTATTTTCATAGCTATATAAAACCTATTGTCCTGTGGAATCTACTTCTGGTGATGGTAGCCAAACTAGTAATGATGTTTCGGTAATTGATACGGGTTTAAGAAGGAAATGTGGCAAGGACTACGCATTTAATAATACAAAAACTCAATATAAGTAGCTAAAAGTGCAGAAAAATTCCATTGACTTGCAAAATAAGGTTGAGAGGTATTTGTTCGAACCTAGCGAGGATGAAACTGATGATCAGTTTGATGTTTTGGGCTGGTGGAGTGCAAATAGTGCAAGGTTTAGGATTTTGTCACAAATTGCAAAGGATGTGTTAGCAATTTCTGTATCTACTGTGGCTTCTGAATCGACTTTTAGTACCGGAGGTCGTGTAGTCAATGCATTTCGAAGTTCATTAACCCCTACAATAGTGGAGGCTTTGATATGTAGTCAACAATGGCTTAAAGCATCTGGTATTGATGAAAAATATATTAGGAAGTTTGATGTAGAAGCATTATCATCATCCTTCAGTGATTTGAAATTATGTGCGTTTGTGGAGCAAGGTAACTATGCTTTAAATATTGTATAATTACATTATATTCTAAGTTAAGTCATCTTACTAATTATATTTGTCATTTTATGTAGATTTTGACAAATCAAAAGCAATTGGGCCATAAGTTTTGATAACAAGATGCACAATATTTTGATTGTCAAATATTGTTTAAGTTTATTTTAATTTTGTGAGTTTATTTTGATTGAACATGCTGAGAATTTCTTTATTAGGATGTATTCTGTTATGAACTTGTATGTATATATCTTTGAATTGTTATGCAGAAATCAAAGTAGATATGAATAATATAAAAGAGGTATCAATTTGGATTACGGACACAAAAAAATAACAAATAATTGAGATACAACAATATAAAAGAAGTGGACTTTTAGGTAATAAGCTCAAACTAAGGATTCAAACAGATCCAAACTAATCCAATAGGTTTGGATCAGTACGGTTTAAAAAACTTTTAGGTCAATACCAGTTTGGAAATATTTCAAACTGATAAGTTTGGGTCGGTTTGATAATATGTCTCAAACCGATCCAAACTGAATCTGCCCACCCGTACAATTTAGGGCATGTAAGTTTAGAGATGATAATTGTACCCGCAAACCCGCTCGCTAAAACCCAACCGCTGCAGGTAATTTTATCCGTTGCGGGTGGGTTTAGTATTACAAATTAAAACCCGCACATAAATGCGGGTGAGTTTGGTATTAACCTTATATCCGACAGATACCTGCATGGATATCCACCAGACCCATAATATTTTTTCTAAATATTTTTAATTTAATTTTAATTAAAAATTTTTAATTTAAAAAATGTAGAAAGAAAATTATGCAATTATTCAAAATGTATAAAGGAAGTTGCATTTAAAATCAAATTTGTATATAGCCAAAGCCTAAGTCCAATGCCAAAGTTGCACATGTGCATGTGGCCCATCGTTTATTCCAAAGTAATAACAAAACCTGAAGCAAATTAAAAGAATTTGCTGTATTTCCCCTTTGAGTCTTTGACTTTGCATCTCTGCCGCACACCGTCCATCTTCATCTCTATCTTCATTCAACATCCATTTTTTCTTTAACTTGGGAGCTTGTGGGTTGTGATGATTTTTGCTGCAAACTCTATGCATTGATATAATCTTTGTTGGCTTTATTGTACTTCAAGTGCAGATTGCCATTCTGTTAATTTTGCAGTCGTGGAAGGTACGAAATTCTTATGGCTTTCTTAACAATTTATAACTAATATGAATAGTTAGGTTGCAAATTGAAAAATAGCTTATAGTTTGTCAACAATCTATTAATTTTGTTGCTTTTGAGTTGATTTTGTAAATAGTCAGGCTAGCGTAAATTGCTGAATTCACTTGCTAATTTTTCATCTTATCTTTGCTTAATAAACATGCTGGCTAATCCAATATCTGATACAATTTAAAATCACTAAAAAGAACATATTAATTGATAGAATATAGTTTAGCTTGTTTAAAATCAATATGCATAAAGGTGCCTCCCACAGTTGGGGCCCTTCCGAGAATATCTCGTGGTTAAGACCAAAAAAAAAATCAACATGCATAATTTTATACTTTCAATTTAGCTTAACTTGTTAACTCGAAAATCAATATTCTTGTACATTGATTTAAAATCTATTAAAAATTTAAAGGCAAAAGATGGAGCAAGTCTTTGATCTCAGCGACAATAATTCGCCTACAACAAGAACATAAGTTCAAATAGCTTCAAACCAATCTCCAGTAACATGTGAAGAACTTGCAGACATTGAGGTAGTTTCAATCCAAACTCCAATTTCAGTTCATGAAAAAAAAAATTGCTTCTGATGATACTGAAAATAGTAAATTGACTAGTGATGTTTGGGAATACTTTAAAAGACAGAAAGTTGGTAGGAAATTAGAATATGTAGCTGTTTGTAATTACCGTCATGAAAGATTAAGTGCGAAGCGTAAAACTGGCACCAATCATTTACGCACTCATATGGGGTTGTATTTTATGCGGTCAAACCACACAGTTGAGTCAACTCAAAAGCAACTGCAAGCTAAGAAAGAGAATGGAAAATGTAAAGTATCAACATTTTCTTTTAATCAAGAAACTTCAAGGAAAGAGCTTGCAAACATGATAATTGTTCATGAATATCCACTGAATACAATAAAAAGTGACATATTGAAAATTTATGACTACGAAAGGGCCAAAACAATGAGCTTGTTAGACTCAAATCGGAGTAGAATTGCGATTACTACTGATATGTGGACTTCTAGTAACCAGCGAAAGGGATTTATGGCTATAACATCACATTTTATTAATGATAATTGGGAGCTGCAAAGTCGTATCATTAGGTAGTTTCTACACTAAATTACTAAGTCTATTTTATTTTAAATTTTTATACTTATTGCATGATACTAATAATTTTTTTTTTAATTTAGGTTTTTATACGTGTCATGTCCACATACTACTGAGGTACTCTTTGAAACTTTGGTGTCATGTTTGCTTGAGTGGAACATTGACAGTAAGCTATCTACTTTAACTGTCGATAATTGTACTACAAATGATGCCATGATTGATATCTTGTTGGAAAAGATTTCTAGTATTTCGCTTTCTTTGTATGGGGATTTATTTCACATGCGTTGCGTTGCTCATATATTGAATTTAATTGCGAAAAAAAGGATAAGTGTTATTAGTGATAGTATTAAAAGAATTCGTAATAGTGTTCTATTTTGGTCTGCCACACCCAAAAGATAAGAAACATTTTATGGGACTGCTTGTAAATGTAATATTTCTTATAATAGAAATCTAGTTCAGGACTGTAAGACTAGATGGAACTTTACATACTTAATGCTTGATAGAGCTTTGGTTTTCAAAGAAGTTTTTCCTCGTTTGAAACAACAAGAATCGTTATACAAATCTTTACCCACTGAAGAAGATTGGGTTTTAGCTAAAGAAATTCGAAATAAACTTGAATCATTTTATGAGGTGACTACATTATTTTTTGGGACTAGATATCCAACAGCTAATATTTACTTTTCAAGCATTTGTGAGATTAAATTGTCAATTTATGAGTGGACGTATTCTAATTGTGAAAAAATCCGAGCAATGGCTGACTCAATGATTGGAAAGTTTGAAAAATATTTGAGTGTTGTTCATAAATTCATGGCTATGGCAAATGTTTTGGACCCTAGATTTAAGATGAAATTAATTGAGTATTATTTTGACTTGCTGTATGGAGATAGTGCTGAAAAAGAGATTGAGAATGTTCGAAGCTTTTGTTATGATATGTTGAAAGATTATCAAGCTAGGTGTAAGTCAAAAGAAATTTCACAAGTTCCAGTTCAAGCTTCAGTTGCTTCATCATCTCGAGCTGTGGTAACTCATTCAAAACTTGGGAAACATTTGGCTAATTTTGATGCTTTTGTAGATCAAAGTGGTGGTACAACCCATGTTAAATCAGAATTGGACTATTATTTGGAAGAATCTGTTATTCCAAGATCTGAAAATTTTGATATACTTTGTTGGTGGAAAACAAATAGATCAAAATATCCAACTTTACAAGCAATTGCAAGAGATGTTTTAGCCATTTTGGTATCCACCGTTGCATCCGAGTCGGCATTTAGTACTGATGGTAGATTTGTCTTTCCACATCGTAGTAGACTTCATTCAAAGACATTAGAAGCTTTAATGTGTGCTCAAAATTGGTTGTGTGCTGAATTTGATGGTATGAAGATGTATTTTCACTTTAATAGAATATAATATCTATTATACATTATAATTTACGAATTTATAATCATTTATCTTTTTTTTCTTGATATGATTGTTACTTGTAGATGCAGATTCTTCTAATAAAGCAGGAAATAGCAAATTCTCCGAAGATGAAAATATTGTTGATGAGGTAAAGAATTAAGTTTCTTTAACTTAATTCATGGATTGCTATATACCTATTAATAATTTTGTATGTACTATTTTTCTTTAACTTAATATATGAATTATTTCATTATTATAATTTTTTTTCTCTAAATTAGTATTTGAAAATATTAATCTTAATTATTATTGTGGGCATAGTATTGGATGGGTGCTTGTGGCGGTGAATGAAATGAAGTATTTTCTCTTGGACCTTGTTTTAAATGATAATATGAAATGTAATTGTTATTTTTAGATACTAATTTGTGTTTTTTAAATGGATTTGTGTAATTTATACTTAAATTTAAGAAATTGTGTTGGATTGATATTGAAATTTTAATTTTTAATTTACATTGTTTAAATATAAAATTGAGTATGTTATGTAGAATTTGAGGTTATTATTATAAATTTATATATTAAACATTTATGATTTTAAATATAAAAACCCACAAAAAATCCATCGGATACTATTGCGGGTTTGGTAATTGTCAAAACCCGCTGCAGGTGAGTTTTCTAAAAAAATAAAAACACGTTGTGGGTTGCGGATGGATTTGATAATTTAAATTTTGTATAGGTTTAGATTTGATAATGGCAAACCCGCTGCGGACAGTACCTATTGTCATCCCTATGTAAGATAACCTTTTTGCGTTGGCTCCATTTGGTTTTCCAAAAACGGAAAATACAAAAACATGTTCGGTAAGGTTATTTTCAAACAATTACTAAAAAAATTATAAATCAAAACATTTTTGTTCTCAAAATTGGAGAACAAAACAGAAAAGGCGAGGAAAAAAGTTGGAGCCTGGCCCGACACTTTTACCTATTCAATTATTATTTATTTCATTAGTAATTCTTTATTCAATTACTTTTCCACCTTATCCCTTCTGCATTCAATTTTACTTCTACGATTCTACACTTTATCCCTTCATTGTAAAATATTAACTATCTTTTTCTTCTTCAACTGTAAAAGCTCAATAGGCCCTTATCTCTTCAACTATAATAAAGATCTAGGTGCTTTTTTTTTTGGAATTTTATGGTTTGTTTATTGTTTATTAAAATTTTGTATAATTTTCTCTATTATATCAAATATAAGATGAAGATCTCTCTTTTTTATTTATTTCAATTTTTTAAACTCAATAAATTATGAGAGGGTTTTTCAAAAATTATTATTGCTGTATGAAATTTGATTTTATTTTGACTAAATCATAGTAATAAAAGATAAAATGTATAAATAAATTGAACGAAATTATTTTCTAAAAAAATTTACTAAAAATTTATATTTTCAAACAAACAACCAAACACAATTTTCCTATTTTTCATATTTTTAATACAAACAACCAAATGTATTTTACAGTATCTTGTTTGAAAAAAAAAACTACTAAACAAATTTTTATTTTAAGAAACATCACATAAAAAAAAAATCATTCTCTTTCTCTAAAATAGGAGCCAATAACAATAGTTTAAAAAGGTTACCAAGCACACCCTTAAAGTGCTTTTACACCTTAAAATATTCTGATAAAATTATTTTCTACTAAAATTATTTTAAGAGATAAACACTAATATAGCAGGCCCGATTATTTTCTCTCTCCTCTTTTGCGCTCAAGTGTGCCCTTTTTTTTTTCAATTTGTAAATTCTTTAGTTTCATCGTTCATAATTTTTTCAATCTATACATCTCTCATCTATACAAATTTAAAACTATCTACATTTCATTTTCTTTTTTTTTCAGAATATTTATTTTTAATAATGGGAAACTACTATGTTTATTTTTGTGAATAGAAACTAATGTTTTTGACTTTCGTAGAGAGTAAAAGTTTGGAGAGTAAAAGAATATGGGTTTTAATGTTTTAACTTCAAACAATTGTTTATGTGGAGAGTAGGGTAAGAAGACTAGTAGACTACTATACAAATTCTAACAGTGAGAAAATTATTAGAAATAAAAGAAATGTGCTAGAAATTAAAACCCACATAAATGGAGGACGATAATTTAGAAAGAAATGGTATTTTTGGTATAAAATGGAGTCTAAATTAAAAGACGGTGTTAAAACATTTCTGAAGAAACTTTAGCCACTCCATCCGTTGTCTGAAGAAACACACCCTTGTGAATAAGTGGGGTGTATTTAAACAGTCTGGTTTAATTTGGCCAACAATTTTGGCCCACTGAGCAAACTGAAAACTGAACTTGGGTTTTAGCAAGATGGTAACTGCAGGCTGGTAATAATAGAAAGCTTAAAGCTAATTCTTGCCACACAACAGAACAAACCTCATTTTTTAATGAAAGAATTATTGCTTAATTATAAATGTAGATTATGATGATTTTTTAAAAATTAAATAAACTGTATATCCATATATAATAATATCAATTTGGTTGATTAATGATGTCCAACATGATGAAATAACACCGAAAGAATATAATACAAAAGTGTCTTTATGTTTATATTAAAGGACTTAATGAAAATTTGGGGTACATAATTACACATGATGTTAGAGTGAACTTCAAGCATTACTAATAAATGGATTGACTGAAAATAAATATATTTCTTCTTCATTTTTTCTCGATCAATATACTAATCAGTAATCATCGATGCAAAGTAAATAAATTCTTTTTAGTTCCAAAAGTTTGGGGTCCACATAGAAAGTAAATGGTTATCAAGACAAGCCTACATTTTTTTTTTTTTTGGTTCTGTTGCATTTCAAAACATACTAAATATTGATACAATTTGTAAAACAAAATTGACACATTCTTAGGCTAAGAGCATCTTGGTTTATTTCAACTTCCATTCAAATAATAAAAATATAACCGTTTTTTTTTTAAAAAAAAAACATTGTCATGGTCAAATGTCACTTATTATAATATATCATAAGTTCTCATACGGTCGGTCAGTCTGACATACTCACAAAATAAGTAATAATTCATAGAATCTCTAGGAAGGCTGCCGGCGGTTTAATTCTCAATTCTTTGTTCTTAATAGAATGCCTATGATTGAGCACAAACACATGAAATAGTTAATTTCGGCGCCCATACGGCTCTGCTTACCAACTAATCTTGTTCTTAATAATTTAAGATTAATTTATAACTTTAATTTATGGCATGATATTCCTTTTATGTATTTGTATAGACATGGGTGTCTTGCACTAACAGTTTGACCTTGGCTTTTACATGTGGTGGAAGAAAGCTTCGAATTATGAGGATTTTAGTGGAGACTTTTTTTATTATCATTATTATTGCTAAATTATTGTAAATTTACTTGAAAATATTTCTCAGTATCTATCTTATTTAAAGGAGATGAGTTCTATAGGATCTGAACTCATCTCCTTCACATATGTTAAGAATATAAGTATTGGACAGATTCAAGAACATGAGCTAAGCTTTATGGTATCAATATATTTGACCTAATCACAGCCTGTCTCTAGAGCTCTAATTAAATGACAGTTATGTTACACTTGGAGTGCCAAAAACAAGTCAACAAACAACTTAAATGGCCTTTATACTGTATTGATGGTGTGAAAAAGCCCTAACAGCCCATGTGACCATCATCCATGTAGGCCCCGTTTTTGTTTCGATCAATATTCAATATACTATATGGTGGGATATCTTTGCGTCTTATCATTTAATTCAGAAAAAATATGACTAAACCCCCCCCCCCCATGACTTTTTTCTTCAAAAAAAAATTACGAAAAGTGAGATTGTGTTTGCCGAGTGAATCCTTTAACAAGTTGTGGAGTGTGTAGAAAGTAAAAACTATACATGTGAAGTATAAGTTAATAAGAGCAATGTTCTTTAATTTCTTTAAGTTCTAATACAACAATGCCACAGTTCTCAACAACACAGCATTAATAACCTTAGAACTTACATGACACCCCATCACATTCTCACCACATTCCCAAACGGATTATAAATACTAAAGGAAGAAAATTTTTTATGGAAATTTAATGGCATTAACCGAATTTCAGTGCTGGGAAAGTGACACATATTGTTTTTTATGTGTAGGGAGAATCTAGCTACTCTCTTATGCATATTGCCATTTTACAAGTTTTATTCTCAAATATTTATTAGAAATAGTGACACCCCCACTACAAAGAAAGTAATAGTAGAATACTGGCTGGAATCAGAAATTGAGGACTTGCACATGCTATTATAGCTGCAAGCCCAGCACATAGAAGCAACTTTTTGCGCACTTTTATATGAAAGGACTTAATTAGAAATGGTTTGTAACCACCAGCAATTCGGAAAAAGGAAGCACCCACGAAAACCCTATGGCTTTGCCACTTAAATTGGCCACCACCTATGTGAAATAAATTCTCACAGGGAAGAAGACTTGTAATTTCACATGCAGAGCAGGCCCCTTCGATGGACTTTTACTTGCCGTGATGTGGGTCTACATACAGTGCGGTAATTGTCTACCACCAAATCCTAAATTCTCAGTTATATCTTTAAATATTTTGTCACCCAAGATTTCATTATAATATGAAACATTTGCTTCATTTCAAAGGCGATAATAGTGGAGCCACTAGGCTTGAGAATTGTGAAGTCGGGAGTATGAATCTCCATGTTGTATTGTGGGGGTTTAATTTTCTTCCTCAATTTAAATAAACGCAGTCTTCTCCCTTTCGAAATGTGAGTGGAGTAAACATCTCTCAAATATTAAAGAGATAAAAGTCTGGGCATGCTTCATAAGAATTCTTCAATTTAAGTAAACGCAGTCTTCTCCGTTTTGAAATGTGAGTGAAATAAACATTCCTCGAATATTAACGAGAATAAAAGTCTGGGCGCGCTTTATAAGAATTAATATAAACTGATCTCAGTAATAGTCTAATTTATAAATATCAAGTGTAATTTTATGTAATATGAGTTGTACTCTTAAACAATACTACAATAGTCTCATATAATAAAAAAATAATAATAATCTCGTATAATAAAAAAAATCCCTCGAGAAGATAGAAATCTGGACGTGCTTTATAAGAATTGATATAAACTAGTCTTAGTAATAGTCTGATTTGTAGTCTTAGTAATATTCTGATTTGTAAATATCATTTATAATTTTATATAATATAAATTGTACTCTTAAACAATGATCTCATATAATTAAAAAAAAACAATAATCTCATGTAACAAAAAAGAAAAAAAAGGCAATAATAGTGAATTACAAAAGCACATTGGGCGTGTTTGTTGATTCAACTATTCTTAACCAAGAATGGTGGTGGACCAATTGGTATGGCGTTTCACACATTATATGGACATTTGCGAGATTTACTAGCAATTATTTGTTCACTGACCGTTCCACATGCTGGTGGGTAACGAAAAAAAGGTTCAAAGCTAAGTCACAGCAGCACAAGTGTCCAACAGCACAACCATGAGTCATCACAAAGCACTCAATAGTACTTGGGATATGTTAAAGAAATTGCAGTTCAAGAGTCATAAATGAAATTATTATCAGAAGCAAATCACTTTGGTGTGCAGAAACCTGTGAGAATTGTGGACTTTCTGCAAGAAGGAAAAAAATATACAGAAGAAACAGAGACAACGGTCAACAAGGTTGCCACAATGATGCATTCAGAAAGAGGCTTGTAAGCTGACTACTAACTACAACTTTTAAAGCTTTTAATGAGAAGCTTTGCGATTGCATGATCAATTTCCACATTCCAGTGGACGACAAGTGTGAGAGCGTGAAGTAAACATGGGCTAGAATTCGAAAATCAAAATTTTCAAAGCATTGTTAGTGAGTGGAAGCACATGGTAGCAATCCTAACAGCATGTTTAATCAAAACCAAGAATTCAATCCAACAACCACATCATTCACGGGCAACTTTGAATAGACAATTACGGGTCCCACGCAAGATTCCCGTTTCGAAACGAAACTGCCGCCTCGAATCGAAAATTTGGGACTTGCGGAAAGCAACCACGACAATGACAAAGAGCCACAAGCCCACAACTCACAATATCAACAATAATAATTCCTCGGATAAGCTGGAATAAATTCTTCCATGAATAGAAACCAGTTCATAAACTGACACTGAAACTAATAGCCAAGTCCCAACGATTGATTGCATCATGCATGATCGGACATGAACAAAAATAAGGGAATTACTAAATGAGACAATTGACTATCAATCTCAGAATTCACAACCAAAAGAACATCCACAGTAAGAGACACAGCAGATGAAGAATTGAAAGGAATGACATGAATTATGGAAATCAAATACAAGTAAAATGTTCATGATTATACTATAAATTGGAAAGCCAAATGAACAAAAGTATGATAGTTAAAAAGAAGAGATAATAGCAATAAAAACCCACAAACCACGACCATCACTAGCACCAGTAGAGCAGCAGCGCTGTGATGATGATGGTCACGAATTCATCCCTATACATACACTTTCTCTGCAACCTAAAACTGTTTCTCTGCCATTTTTATTTTCACGACTCAAATTTCCATAACAATTCAAATAAATATGGAGAGACTTCATCCTCTTACCTCTCTAATTTCTCACTTTTTTTTTGGTTTTGTTTTTCAACCTCTTCTCCAACATTTTCTTTAAAAGAGACCATTGGCAGAATGATCAATTTTAACTTCAACAACTGCACAGACTGCTTAACTCCCAATTCAATCTCTTTATTCTTCTTTCCTCAACGAGCGACGAGAATTGCCCAAGAGAAGAGGAAAATCATTGCCGGAACTTGGTAAATTTGTTTGTACTTATACATAATAAAAAGGTTAGAGGAGGAAAATTCTCAAAAGAATCAATAGAAAGGTGGTGGCGGAGGCGAAGCATATGAGACTCCAAACACTGGTGGCAATGGCCCCTCATACACTGGTGCTGGAGGCGGCGGACTTTCATAAACAATTGGCGGTGGTGGTGGTGGAGGGTTCTCACATGGAATTGGAGGTGGAGGTGATGGCGATGGTGGGGGTGGCGAATTGTAATGAACTGGTGGTGGTGGAGGTGAACTATAATGAACTGGAGGTGGTGGCGGCGGTGAATGGTATACTGGTGGTGGCGGTGGTGGCGAAGCATAAATTATTGGTGCTGGTGGTGGTGATGGCGATGGCGGGGGCTTATAATGAGTTGGCGGTGGAGGCGAAGGCAATGGAGGTGGGGGCGAATATTCTACACATGGTGGCGGTGGAGGGGGAGGTGGTTCTATACAAGGGGGTGGGGATGGAGGTGGTGGTGAATGGACTGGCGGAGGTGGCGGGGGAGATTGGTATGGATAAATAGGCGGTGGGGGTGAATGTGGTGGTGGAGGTGGTGAGTGATGTGGAGGAGGTGGTGGTGAGCTATAAATGTAAGGGCTTGGCGGTGGTGAGGAGTACAGTGGAGGAGGTGGTGGAGGAGAATTTGGAGGAGGTGGTGGAGGGCGGACACAATACGGTGGTGGTGGTGGTGAAGAGTAAACAGGAGGGGGCGGGGGTGATGGTGAAGGAGGTGGAGGCGGAGGCGAGTATACGGGTGGGGGTGGTGGCGGAGGAGGAGGTGGTGGTGGGGGTGGGGAGTAAACTGGCGGGGGTGGTGAAGGAGGTGGAGGCGGGGGAGAGTAGACTGGCGGAGGTGGCGAAGGAGGTGGGGGTGGTGGAGGAGGAGGTGGCGAGTAAACTGGTGGTGGTGGTGAAGGTGGCGAGTATACTGGTGGTGGTGGTGGTGAAAGAACCGGCGGAGGAGGTGGAGGTGACGGTGATGGTGGTGGCGGCGGCGGTGGTGATTGCGGTATTACAACTGGTGGTGGAGGTGAAATAACTGGCGGAGGAGGTGGAGGTGACGGTGATGGCGGCGGCGGTGATTGCGGTATTACAACTGGTGGTGGTGGTGAGGGCACCGGCATTGGTGGAGATGGGGGAGGTGGTGGCGGCAAGGTAGGAACAAAGGGTTTACATTTAAATGAAGAACAATCCACGCGCTTGGACAGGAATGACTTACATTGCGCTGAAGACCTCTGTGCTGGCCTTGCTGGCAAGCAATTCCTCCTGTCATCAAAAGCTTGTAAGCTCAAGCAAACTGGCGGCTCCCCGGTGAAGAAATTGTACGAGAATGTGAAGTTCTGCAAGTTAGGCAGCCGACAAATGCTCGCTGGTATTGTGCCGGAGAGCATGTTGTGAGCCACATTGAGCTGTTCCAAGCTCACCATTCCTCCAATCGTGTCCGGCAAAGGACCCAGAAGCTGATTGAAGCCCACATCAAATACAGTCACGTTTTTGAGCCTCCCAATCTCCGGAGGCAAGCAAGACCTCAACCCATTATTCAGTAGAATAATTTCGTTGAGTCTTGACATGTTACCAAGACTCGAAGGCACACAGCCATGGAATTTGTTGTTGGCCAGAACAATAACTGAGACAGGGGAGTTACCAAGGTTGTCTGGGATTTCAAATCTGAAGCGATTGTTGTTGATAAAGATAGCATCTAAATCTTTGTCAAACAGCTCTCTAGGTACAGTGCCTTCAAATTCGTTATATCTCAGATCCAAGAACTTGAGTTGAGGCAACCTGAGAAGTACCTTTGGGAACTTACCAGCAAACCTGTTGTTGCTAAGATCCAGCTCGAACAGCAACTTGAGGTTCTCAAACTTGTGAGGAACAGTGCCACAAAACCGATTTGAGTTTATGTGAAACAATGCAAGATCAGTCAACAAGCCAAGCTCTTCAGGCAGGTACCCGGCGATATCACCGTGGTTCAAATCAATGCCGGCGACGGTGCGGATCCTCTTGTTATCAGGAGCAGGAGCACAGAAAACATAAGTGTAGCCGCAGACAGCAGATCCAACCCAATCTCCAGTTAAATTGTAAGGATCAGAAAGAATAGCTTGTTTCCAAGCTTGTAATGCTATGTAAGCATTTCTGATTCTTGGGTTTTCAAAAACAAGAGATGGGTCTACAGTAACACTCTCTCCTCTGTCTCCAAACTCGTCCCTGTAGTAAAGCAGCTGCCGCTGCCTGATGTAGTGAGCTTCAGCATCAGTGAGGCCACCATGGCCAGTAATGGGAACCAGCTCAGCAGCAGCAGAGCCAAAGCAGCAGCACAAGACTGTGCTAAGGAAGAAGAAGAAGGCAATGGGAGGTGAGAGATGAGGGCTGATATGGGTCTTCTTCTTCATCTCACATGAGACATCTGATTTACCAAATGCCACTTTCTTTTCTCCTTTTTAAGCTCCTCTTCCTCTTTTCTTCTCTCTTTCCAAGCCCAGATTGCAAATGGGAATTGCTGACAAATTTTTGATCACCTTGAGATCTGAGGCAAATATGGAGAGAGAAGAGAGTGTGTGTGTGGGGGGGATTTTAAGATTTAGTTTTCGGCTTTGGCTCTTTAGGCTTTGGTGTTTGAGACCTGAGGGGGGGAGAGAGAGAGGGATGGGTTTTTTCTAGGGATTTTGGAGATATGTGTGAACAGAAAGGGGCGTGTATGTGGGTGTGAGAACTAATACAATCAAGAGACAGCTAAATCACAGCTCAAAGCCCACCAGATTCTCTCTCCTTCTAACACTCTTTCTCTCTCTCTCTTTATATATATATATATATATATATATTTTTTTTTTTTTCTCTCTACATTACATTATTTAAATTTAACCTTTTTTTTTACTTTACTTTATTCTTTCTGAATCCCATTCCCAATCAACAGTACAAGTTGAAGTTTAGAATATTGAATAATAGCCCACAAAAGCATTATTACAATTTAATCAATTAATAATGAATTGGCACAAATAATTGTTGTCATTTCCTTGAATTATGTAGAAGTCGTTACAAACTTATAATGCAAAGCTGTTAAGAAGGGGTCGGTGGACGATTCTTAATCCCGGCGACTGTTGACCTGGAAAAATCATCCGGCCAGCTTCCTTTTTTTTTTTTTTTAAATTTCCCTTAACTTTCCTTTTGCGAATTTTATTTTTTTTCAAACGGTAATTACCAATTTGTTGATATCACGAGACTATTTATGAGACAACGTATCACGAGATTTTGGTACAGTGGGTGGTGGTGGTGGACCTAGGCCAGTGGGACAAAGGCACGAATCCACTTTTTAAGCCGGGTGGTGGAGTTGTTTTGTTTGTATAGGCGGTGCTTTGTCAAATCAGAAAACTCCGCGGAGTAAAAACGAACTGCTCGTAACGTTCGGCTGAAATGACCTCATTGTCCCTATTCGTTTTCATTTCTGCACTGCCACGACTCAATGAGCCAGAGCTACTGTTTTGTGGGCATTTAATGCCAAATTTTTTTATGTTCACCACTTTCACCTTTTGAGGAGCAATTATCAGTTGGTCTCACGCCAGATTCTTGTCCTTTTTACTTGCTTTAAATTAAATCGCCACACTTCGGCTTCAATTTCCATCTCTAGCAATGGACCATTCCCAGTTCTTAATAACGATGGCAATTTAGGAAAGAAAGATCGTATTTCAAATTAACTGGCGCCTCTTTTCTTTTATTTGAAACATGAGAGTAATCAAATTTTATTATTATTCATATGAGCTCTGTTCTAATTTCATAACTTTCCACTATCATAAAAGATTTTATATAGTTGAACCAACTATTGTATATAACTCAAATGAGTGAATAATGTTATATGTCTCAAATATTATATCAAAATATTCATTATTTGATATTAGAATTATTCAATATATAAGAATATAAGTGTAAATATATCAATCATTAGATAAATATTATATTTTCTTACACTTTATACGAGATAAATATTTGAAAAATTATCCACCGTTCACTCTTTTTTTATTATTTTTTAAAAATACATAATTCTTTTTTTTTTTTTCTGAAATCCACCTAAAGTTATTTTTTTTTTTACATTTCCACTATAATTATACTACCGTTGGAATTTACTGACATCATAAGAGTAAAATTATCATTTTACAATGACACAATAGTGGATAGGTGCAAAACAATACAACTTTAAGTGGAGTTAAAAAAAAAACTTAAGAATTGAGTATTTTTGAAAAAATACGAAAAAAAAAGGTCGATAGATAATCTATAATACGAAAAAAAAAAGGTCGATAGATAATCTATCTTTTATATTTGAAGGTAAAAAAGTTATTTAAACAATATTTCATTAGTTTACTTAACGGTCTCAAAACGAAGGTGGAGAAGTGAATAAAAATGTAACTTCAAGTGGATTTCAAGAAAAAAAAAAAAAGAATTGTTTATTTTTAAAACAGTTAGAAAAAATAGGTGGACGACGGATAATTTTTCTAAATATTTGAGGATGATGTTTGAGATACATACTCTTGATAGTGCAAGACACTTAAGTTCATTTTATATAATTATCACTTGCCTTTCATAAATAATTGTGATGGAGTTTTTTTCTTTTAAGCGTAGCTCAACTGATCATAAATGTATTTTATGTTCACAGTCATTCAAGTTCGAGAAAAACTAAGGTTAAAGGATTTGTACTTAGTAGGTGATTTTTTTTTTTCTTTTTTCAATCTTCATCCAACTATTTAGAGAAAAAACTTGTAATGAAGTTTTCTCAGTCGACGGCAAATAAGAAAACTTATTTTATGTTCTCATAACTAAAAAATAGGAAATTTTTTTGTCCAAACTAAGATCGCTTAGAAAATTACAACAGAGGAGTAGGTAGCCTGTGGTAACACCTGTTTGTAATATATATATATATATATATTTGAATTGTTCGCAACGTTAAAAGCATCAAGCTCAGAATAATGATCAAGGAACATTCATGCTTACGTAACACAAATCGGAAGTCGTTCTATCCTTCAGCATGATTCACTTTACTTTCCCTTTTTTTAATTTTTATTTTTAGTAGTTTGCTTTTGTGATTTGGGTGTGTTTTTGTCATTAATTTTTTCTGCTCTATTTATTTATGAGGAAAAGAGGACAATTTGGTAATTAAATAACGAGCAGATAAGACACGTTAAAGTAATCACCAAATTTAAAGAGTTGTGGTTACATCCATAAATCGCTGAAACAAAGCGCATTTTATATACAACCAGCGAAGATGTGAGTATGCATGCATGCTACGCGTCCACATCACCACCATGATCTTCATCATCATAATGTTTGATTTTCAGATTTTGTTATGTGATAATAACAAGTGGATCCCTCTTTTTATAAGATTATCAAGTAAGGATATCCTCTATCGATTTGTCTGAATCATGTCTGTGGCCACTTCCCAAATTACTGAAACACACTTGGCTGTGCTGTTTACATCGTTGTTTAAAGTTCAATATTTTGGGGGTAATTTAGTCATTTTGAGACTTATCTGATACTAATGGAAAACTCCGTTCTTTTTTGAGAAATTGTAAACGAGTGAGGACCATAAAGTAATTATCTCTTTTATTAGAATTCGGCTATTAAATTAACAGAACTCTAAATTCGTTTTCACGAAGCCCGTTACAACTTGCAAATGCCGTTTGCGAGCGGGGAGGAAGAGTGGGTCCCAGTGGCCAGTAGTCACATATCAAAGTGTCCGACGCAACAGAAAACGACATCAAAGCAAAGTGATTCTGGCCGGGGGCCCCACGTGTCACGTCCTGCTCGGCTGGATCGTCGGCGCCAAAGAGGGTCCCGTTCGCGTGAGGTGTGCACCACGTCCCGCAGAACGCGTCAACGCTCTACACATCATCGATAACAACTAGGCATTTCACTAAAATGCCCCTTCGGTATTAATGAACTGTGAAGCACAATTAACGCGCTTTCGCTTACCTTATGATTGGCTTGAGGTGACGTTGATGGAAGTCTCCAGTTTGGAATGCATGTGCCGCGCTCCGTTGGATACGATTTTCGACTTCTTATTTGCCCGGATAATAATATGCGGGGGGAACTTTTTGTCTTTTTAATTTGTGGAAAATAAAAGAAGCGAGAGATTAAGGCATTAAGCCGACTTTTATTGACATTGTTTTTTTCCTCTGAAACAATTCCTATTGACATTGACAATCGCACAATGCCATTATGGCATATTTCGGAAATTCCTTTGTCACATTACATTATATTATTTTTTATTTTATTATTTTAATATAAATATGTTATATTATACTATATTTTATTAACACTATATTATAATAATTTTATATGTTAATTATTATAATATAATTAAATAATACATTATTTAGTTATATTTTTTGTATAATAAAATTAAAATATGAATAATAAATTTATTAATTTATAATAATAATAATAATATAAATATAAAAGAAAAAAATTAATATTATATAACATTATATTAAATTAAAATTTTATATTTATTTATTCTTAATTAAAAAAACAAAATGCTAATGTGGCAATTTTAGCACAGGCCCTTAATCCATTAGCATTTCCTTCCAAACATAGAATAATATTAAATACATAGAATAATATTAATTTAATCAGGAACAATGTTTTAATGCTATACAATGCTATCTTCCAAACTCACCCTATATTTTTTGCCTTCAAAAATCGTTTTCAATTTTTTAGAATACAATAAGGTTTGCACTACAATTAAGAAAAAGCTACGAATTTCAAATTTAAATTCTTCTTTTTTTTTTTTAATGAACAAATTTGAATTCTTTAATCGTGAGGTCATTTGTTAATTAAGTTTAAAGTAAGATATCTCTCTCTTAGAGGCAATTATTTAAAGTTAAATTAAGGGATGGGTATCTCACATCAAGTTTAAAATTTAAAATAAAAATTAAAAAATGATGCCTTTTGATGATTGGATGAGAGGTTTGTAGATTTTGAATTCTTCACATGTGGTCAAAGGGAGGACAAAAGTGCTCTCTAACTTTATATACTGCCAAAGAAATATTGAAAAGATTTAACACATTGTAGCATTTTTAGTATTTTTTCCTTCATTCTATTTCACACACTTCATGTAATTCATGAATTAAATTTTAAAAATAAATAAAATTTCTATTTTTGAAGGGAGAATTGATTGTTTGACCTGTTCTTTTTATTACAAGAAGCCTAATTAGCTAGACTATTACTATAGTTTGTGACTAGAGATAAAAATTCATACAATCGTCTCACAATAATTTTAACTGAATATAGATATGACACGTTTAATACTTGTATTATAAAATTAAAACATGAATATGATCCGCGTAATAAACAGACAAAGCAACACGATACGTTTAATACTATTGCACGATTACGATAAAAAGATTAACAAACTAATTACCAAGAGAAATACTATCATAAGATAATAAAATGATAAAAATATAAAAATTTAACTGAACAAACAAATAATCATAAAAGTTAAATCGTTTCAACACAATAGTTAATAATTAATAGCTTATACAATATTAAAAATGAAACTAACAAATTAATATTTGTGTCATAAATTTGTAATTGTATTGAGGTGGTTCAGCATATATATGAATTGGTTGTTCATCATGTTTTTTAATTCATTTATTAATCATGTCAATATTTATCAACATAAATATGAAATAATCATGTCGTTTCCGTGTAAGACCAACATTGCTATTTTTATTCGGGGATAATTTTTTACTATTTTATACTTTACTATCGTTATTATATTATTTATCCATTACATTACGAAATTTGTGCAGGTTGTAATAAAACATCACTATATCATGCGTAAAAAAAAAAATCACCATATGTTCGAATTTGAAAATTAATAGTATCTTTTTAGATTTATAATGAGGTTTAAATGGAATGTAAATAGTTTAATTTGTCTCATCATAAATATTTGGACTGTGTTATTACAAAATTATCTGACCATGTAATTTTAGATAATAAAACTTACATCTCCCATTATTACATAATTTATATTTTTTCTTTTCATTTATGTATTTATCTAGATTTTATGAACCAATTTTCGTCAAAAATAGACTTCTAGATATTATAAGGAAACAATTTAGGTTCTCACGTAGCTCCAAACCAGCTGGAGGCATTTCTTCCACAAACAAAACGCCACTGGACACTGGTTTTTTAAGTGGCTCCTGGCTAAAATTAAGCCTGCGTGGGACGCTTCGTCCACGTAGGACAGAAAACCAATAAGGCCCGTCGGCGAGACAAATGCCAGCCGGCAAAGCCGACACGTGGAAGCCCGGGCGCATACACGTAGTCATGATTTTTTTTGGTGTATTTTTTTGACCTACGTGGCCATGGACTTGTTCTTCTGATGGCCTGCCTCCATGGGGAAATCCAAAGTGAAACTGCTAAAAAAGTGATTTACAGGTGGTTACGTGGATCATAGGTAAACCAACACGTAACGCCGAGCTAAAGCCACTAGAAGCCTGCAATTTTTCCTTTTTTTAAGATAAGCCTAAAATAAAATGAAGTAAAAGCACCAAGAAGAAGCCTACAAAGTACGCATAAAGTTATTACGAAAGTTATTATATTAACGTTGAACCGGCCATTCTTAGGTCTCTTCTATAAGCTCGAGTTTGCTTTCACATTTGAATCCTTTTATCTTTTTATGCTCTGGGATTTCAAAAGTCTAGATGCTTCAATTTTTTTTTTTTTTGGATTTCCTTTCTAATTTAACTATTTTCATTTGGGGATTCGGATTGAGGGATATTGTAAATTATTGTAGTGGGTCAACAATTGAAAGTAAATTAATATAACTAAACAGTAAAAAAAGGCTATAATTAATTGTTGAAGCAGTAACAAAATAAATAATAGAAAATAAAATAAAAAACATAAAGTATAAGAAAAAATTCGAAACCTATTAAGTAATAATGTTTTTAAAATAAATTTATCACCTACTATAATATTTTTGGATTAAATTTTGTAATGGTAGCAACATTGCGGGAATTACGGATTCAAATAACCTGTTATTGACGAATGACGACTCATGCACGGTTTTCTCGTTACGTTTCGTCGGCAGCTTATTTATTATTATTATTTTCTTTTTTTTGTAATTTTTTTAGAATAGTTTTTTGGTGGGAGCTCTTAATTTGTGGGTCCCAAAGTCGACGCGGATCAAGAACCGTAAAGAAGGAAAATCATATGACTCGCCAAAGGGGCCCACACAGTTGTGTTGGTTCATGACGCGGTGACGTGTGTGGTCGTTACTATTAATAATACTCTCCAACCATTTTCTCTTCTTTTTTATAAAAAGAAAAGAAAAAATCCGCCCTTTTACTTTTTATTTTACTTTTTTTTTTACCAGGAAAAATGGAAAATTTTGAACTTATTTAATCTTTTTACTATTACATTACAAAAATATTCGTAAGCCTGTAAAAGATTTCATGGCATTCACGGGTCAAAGGTCGAGCCAATAATATGTGTTAAAATTTATTGAATCCTGCTTTTGATGTATAGTAGTTGAACTTCAATTCGTAACGAAGTAAATTTAAAAAAAAAAAAAAGAGAGAGAGACAGAGAGAAAGAAGAAAATATGCTCCTACGCCAATCTTGTTAAATATTAATTGAGGGCCCTGGTGGGCCAAAAAGTTGTAAGCAATCTCCCATTCATGTTTAGTCATGTTCAATGTTTGAATCCAATGGCTTTGAGGTAGTGCCACGTTTGAAAGCTTTGAAAATCTATTAATAGTCCAAGGCCGATGGCCTTTACTTTATTTTTTAAAAAAAAGGGAAAAATCTAACTGGCATAATTATTTATTTTAAGAAAGTAAACCCAGTGATTCCTTGGAAAGAAAACTATCGAAGAAACGTACCGATGGTCAAGGAAATTTTAACCTTAGGGGGAAAAAAAGTATTTGCACATCTATTTTAAATTTTGTCCAAAGTTATTATCGTAGGAATAATCTCATGCAATCTTCTGAAATCACAATCACACACACATACACACATATATATAGTCAATTTTCAGCAAAGATATTTTTATTTTAATCAGAAATGAAAAAATTTTATATGGATTTGAAGTCCATGGGACTCCATCCAAGGGGAGAATTTGAATAAATTTTAGAGAATAAAGTAAAAATAATTCTCAAATTTTTAATGGGATAAAATTTTGTTTTATACTTTCCACCCCACCCCACACCATCCCATTAAATATGAATTTTTTAAAAATTTTTATTTTATCAATTATAATATTGGTTAATAAATTTTCTTTTTATATTTACCGAATATAAATGAGTTATCACTATAAGAAAATCATACATTATAATTTTTATTCAACCCTAAAATATTGTTACATTTTTCTTTTTTTTCTTATGATGCTATTCTCTTCAAATATTTTTTAGTTTTGATATCATTTTAAGATATCGTTTCAATCTTCTGGAGATTTTTTTTAAAAAATAATTTAAATACTTGTAATATGATAATGATTTCACTTAAGTCCCTAATTTTTTAATTACTGAAATCATTTATATGCAGCTAATATAAAATAGGCAAATAAGGAATGCAGAAATCATTCCCCACATGAGCATTTCTCATCCCCATTCCATTAATGGTGTGTTTACTTGAGGGGTTAGGGAATGAGAATGAAGAAATGAAAGTAAAACTCAGTTTACTTGGCAAAATGTAATTTGGGAATTGGAATAAAATGTGTGAATTCCACACAATTTGAGAATAATGAATGAAAATCCCCATTCCAATAGGGAAATTGGAAATGAGAATTCTGATTCCCTAAACTGACTTTTGTATCTCTCTAATTTTTTTATATTTTTTGAATTACCCTCGTTCAAATCACAATTAATTTTATTATTTTAAATGCCATTATTATTATTATTATTATTATTAATATTATTAAATTTTATTTTTTATTAATATCATTTTCATAATAATATTTATATATATGTCTATTCAATGAAAATTACATTATTTAATACTATAGGTATTTTGGTAAATTGATTCTCATTCTTATTTGTTTTGTCAAGTAAACACATCAATGACATTCTAACATATTTCGATTTTCATTTATTTTTACCAAATAAACATTGAAATCTCATTCTCATTCCATCTCATTCCCATTCCCATTCCCATTCCACATCATTCTCATTTCATGAAGTAAACGCACCATAAATTTATAAGTACAAATTTCAATTTATAGTAATAATTTAATTAAATATTTATTAAATATCTCAGTTAAAATGTTATTATTTTGTATTTTTAATCAATCAATAAATTAACGCTAAATCAACAGATAAAAATAAGCCAGATGTAGCCATAACAGATTATCACTCTAAATTTTTAATGATGAGGAATGAAAGCAAAATTTTTAAAGAAATTAGGAATAGGTGATCTCCTTACCCCCACTCCACCCATTGCTATCCTTAATTTTAACAAAGTGAGGGTATCATTAAAATAAAAAAAAAAATTACAAGTTTTAACATATTAGATGTTGTATTTTTTGTGTATTAATATCTTGAAATCTATGTTTTTTTATATTTTTGTGACATGTTTACTTTAATAAAGTGAGGATGTCCTTACCAATGAAAGACTATATATAGTCATTCTCTAGTGTAGACGTCTCATTCTTTTTTTTTTTTTTAAATACAAGCATACTTTAAAGTCGTGCAATTTAAAAGAGTTAAAATTTAATGTTGTTAAACTACACAACCTTATAATGTACTAAAAAATAATTTTATTAAATCGCATGATTAAACAACATGTTTGTAATAAAAAAGTTGAGGATACTTGCATATATATATATGTATATGTATATAAAACTTGTAAATTTTTTGGCAAGAATCTAGAAGAAAATGGCAACTAGTGTTGTTATTTTATGTACATTTGGAAACCGAAGATTAAGTGGAGTTTGGTACATACAAATTAATAATAATAATAACGGAGTGGCAAAATCATGAGATGGATAGGAACCAGGCACTAGCAGTGGTCCCTCAATACAACTGTCTTAAGAGTATGCCATGTGGTGGTCTCTCATCTTATCAAACCAAAATCGAAAAGGACTTGGTATTATTGAAGATAAGATGCATCCCTTTCAGTAGAAGACCCCATACCATATAGTTTTAATGTAACGATTCTTTCGGTTTAAACTAAAAACATTTATCACCTCCTAATTTTGGCTTTTTAGGCCATTTTGATGCTGACATTCAAATATTAAATTACTAATAAATATTTGTTGTCATTGCTTAGGAATTAATTTTATTCTAAACGATGAAAATTTAATTATATTTTTATTATTTTTATCAAAATTATTATTTTAAATTTACGCGTATTAGATATTATTAATTTTTATTTCATTATTTCATACCCTAAGTTTATCTCAAGAATCCCAACCCCAAATTACTAAAACATAAAACGAAAAACAAAAGACTAGATTTCTTTCATATTTTTAATAGATGTAATAATGTCTGGCTCCAATTGAACAGGCTGCAGAAGGACTAATTCAGACGTGATTGGCGTTGGACGAGCTGCTTGCGAAGGTGAACTTTGACCTTTACAAAGAGAAAAAATGTCAATGTCTAAAAATAGACCGGCCGAGGTAATTGAAAACGATTTGCAAATAGAATAGAATATTAAAACACAAGATTTGCAAATAGAATAGAATATTAAAACACAAAATATGGGAATCTTTTGAGGGAAAATTGTTCTCTCCACCAGCTAAATTCCAGTTCGTTTTCAATTTGTAGTTTTTTATGCGATTGCTTGTTTCTAAAAAATTGACGACACAAAAAGTCTTTAGAAAAGCGTGTTGTATTAATATTTTTTAAAAAAATTATTTCAGATACAACTTACATATTTAAAAAAAAATGGATATTTGAGTGGGGAACCTTGTAAGCTTCCCTTACAAAATTTGAAGAAAAAAAGAGTATTGGCGTGCAATAAAATCAAATGCCGCTAAGAGTTTTTGGTGGCCTTGACGAAGTGGACAGGGATAAAAGATAAAAATCGAATAAGAAACCGAAAATTGAAAATAATTTCTTTTGATAGCAATTAGAGACTCAAAATAAAAGAATTTTGGGACGACCTGCTGACTTACGATAAAAATTCAATTATAATCCACCCTCTTTTTTCTTTTTTTCCTCAGAGCTTCGAAATGATATGTTAGAAGTTCAAAACGAATACTTACAGTTGAAATTATTATCCCAAAAAAAAAAATAATAAAATGAGGGGTCTGTATTTGTTGACTCTAAAGCATAATACTGTCGGCACGTGAGAACAAAAAAACCTTCATGTCATTGAGCCTACTCGCGCCAAAGTTATATATTCACCATAAACGCATATTTAGCGAACCTTGTAACCGACAGGGGAAAAAGAAAATTTAAAAAAGGCCAACTCAATTACCTATTTGCTTACTTTACCATAAAAAGAAAAAAAGAATAGATGCCAATGCTCGGTTAAGTCTTGTGAATGAAGTTTAACTTTCTTTCTTTTTTTTCCCCCCGTTTCTCCCTCTCCCTTTCATGCGAACTTGCTGTAAATAAAGTGTGCTTATTGCTAGGGAAAGAATCTCAAATGATTGGGTATTATTTGGTAATGATTATCAATAATAAGCATCAAATTCAATATTAAAAAACAAAGAAACAAACTACACATATGGTGAACATGGGCAGGGGAGACAACAAAATTAGAGATAAGTGATGGAGGGGAGCACTAAACATATCAATTTAGCCGAGTATCGTTAGGCTCGAGTTGGTTATCTTTTACCAACAAAATCACGGGGAAACATTTGGTCCCGGAGTCGACCCCCTTATGGCCATCTCATGAGTCATGACAGCCTGGAATACAGATTCTCTTCTGTTGTGCGAGTCCCTTTGCATCTTCACACGTAAAGTGTGTCACAAGAATAACTTACCTTACTCGGAGCGATAAGACAGTCTTTATACAAAAGAGCTGACTCGTATTGGTCACACCGCAAAAATGCATTAGAAAAATTCCCATGAAAAGAGTTGAAACCTGACATGGAAATGGAAAAGGAAATATACGAAGATTATTAGCTGCTGCGGCAGTGTGTTGGCTGGTCCCACCAGTAATATTGGCAAAACATTTTCACCGTGGATGTCGGAAGAGGAAATTCAGCTCGTTAAAGAGTGGAGCCCACGTCCTAAATTATGGGCCAGCCTGCTAAACATTATGGACCCGTCATTATAATTGAGTCTTTAATATATCGAGAAACAAATCAGCGGCGGATCTCATCAGCAGGCTCCACTTACATTAAAGAACTCGCCACAAAATCGACCGGGTACCAACCAATTTGTAAATACAGTAAAAACTTTTAAGTTTGACCATTTCATGATCACACAAGCGTAGCATTGGCGCAATGGTGGTGCCACTCCTTCATGCCAAGGTGCAATGAGATATTGACCATTCGGAAGTACGAAGAAACTGCCAACAGCCACCGCAATTATATATATATATATAGATAGATAGATAGATAATTTAAATTGAGGCCATGAGGAGGTTCAGAATAAGGCAACCAGAAGACATGAGAATAGGAAGTTCGCATTTTACATGAAACAATTCAGTTACTGATTGCTGTTGAAAGTGAAATATTTGTCGCGATAACCAAATAAAGTTTATATTTAAATGAAAGTGTCTAAGAAAGGGGGCTTTCGTTAAAATATGTGTGTGACAGCTAGAGCTAGCTGTCTTGATGGGAACAAGTGATGCGGCACAGATTTGCCATCTCAGCCAAAGAAAACAAAAGAAAAGCCCCCATCCATACTTTTAGTAGTGCGTTTGTTAATCAGAAATTGAAAAGAGTTAGAATTATAATAAAAAATGAGAATTAGAATTAAAATGAGGAATAAAAATTTAAATAAATAAAAATGAGAATGAGAATTAGAACGAGGAATAAAAATTTTAAGTAAATTATTTATTTATTTGTATAAATTAGAATTAGAATGAACTATATTATTATTGATGTGTTTACTTTTATTTTAAAATCAGAATGAATTATTATAAATAACTAAAATGTCCTTTTTTTTAATTATTGTATTTAGTATTATTTGTATATGTTATAATCTTAACAATAATAAGAATAAAAGTAACAATAAAACTTAAAATCATAATAATTATAATAATGACAATAATATTAATTAAAATAATAAATTTAATAATAATGATGATGATGAAGACGAAGATGACAATAATAAAAAATAATAAATTTTTAATAATAATAATAATAATAATAATAATAATTATTAATGATATTAATAGATAATAATAATGACAATACTAACAGTAAAAAATTATTATTAGTATTAATTATTAAAGGACTTATTTACAAATAATATAAAATTTCTAGATATTTTCAATCAAGGACCAAAATGTAAAAATGACATTAACTTAATTAAAAACAATTTAGGATTAAGAAAATTCAAGGAGGGTAAAATAGGTAATTTTAGAAATCCGATTCTGATTAATAATCCTCCGTTGGCAATCAGAAATATGGGAATGATTTCTAAATTTCTAGGCCCGACACTATTTTGAATACGTCATTATTTTGATTTTAAAATTCTCGGTCTGATGATAAGTAAACACACCGTAAATAACTAGTAAATACTAAACTAGTAATAGGCTGATATTTAAATAACAATGACAGGAGAAAAGCATTGCTCTAGTTTTGCACTGGATGTAGAGAATTTGCAAAATCAATGAAGCATTTCACTGCTTGGAAAAGAATACCTTAAAAAGAGAGTAAAACATGCTAGACCAAGAATATAACATACAATTTGGGTTATGGTTTTTCAAAGCATGGCACTGAGTGTTGGTAACCCCGTTGAGTTCGTACTCCCCATTAACATGCACAGCAAATGGAATCAGCTTCCCCATCAACAACCTATTTAGCAGTAACTCCCCATTTTATCTATTTAGCAGTGACTCCTGGATCATATAGATAGGATATAAAATGTGGTTAAGCAACCTCTCATTATAACCGGAAATGATGATAAATATGTGTAACGCAAGTAACCCTAAGTCAGGAAATAAGCAAGAGTAAATTCAGACATTTATAATATACTCCAATGCTCCCTCAATGATTTTTCTACTGCACAATCCATAATAAGACATAGTTTCTCTTTAATCCTCGGCTAAAAATTACTAATTCCAATCAGTTATAGGGCTACTGCAAGCAACTGGGTAGTGTCTTCTACAAGGAATCGCAGCTCATTGGAATTGACTCCTAGTTTATTGGCACAAATCAACCACACGATGAACATTCAGCTTTAACAAATGCAAGTCAGTAATTTCCCTACCGTACTAACGCAACCAGAAGCTGCTATTTAGAAACAAGTGAATCAAGTGTGAACCATCCTGAGTGGACCCAAGCAGCATCCTGATAATTACACTATTCGGCTCTTTCATAATTGCCAAGTATTGCGTTCTTAATGTGATAACAATTATTTCAAATTAAGTACGGAATCTATAAGCTCCGAAGATGATTCAAGTTTCTAGCTATCCAAGAGGATAGTGCAGACGCGCATTCCGCAAAGTATATGAGCTTTGACAAAGGAAGACCATTCAACAAATTGGATTAAAGGCACTAGTTTATGGACATAAAAGCAACTGGTTAGCAGTTTGGACCACAAGATAAATATCGATTTCAGTGGTGCTTCCTGCTGTTGATTTGAAGGCTACTGAACACAAGGTTGGTGTTGGATGTCTCAGCCTCATTGAAGTATTATTAGTCCGTAGGAGGATAAGTAAGTCCAGGAAAAATCCCAAGCAATTCACATATCATTGAAAAGGATACACGTTATATATATGCTTACTTGACTTTTGCATTTAAATTTATTATTGTAAATTCTTGAACTACAGATCAAGAATTGCTACATGCTTTCAACATCTGAAAACTACAATAGCTTACAACAAGCATTGTCATTACCGGGCCACAATCATGAAGTTAACCATTGTAGCACAAACCATATCTGACGTGGTTAAATAGCACAATCTGATACATGTGTGTGTGTGTGTGTGTGTGTATCAGCTTCACTTACAGTAGATGGACATTGAATTAGTATATATCAGGCATATAAAAGCTAGTTACTGCTTCCTTTCGCCTATCTATGGAACACTGATCTCAGGCTATCTTAGTAGAATTATGTAACACGCAGAGTGAGTAAATCCATCAGATTAAGGGAAGTTAATAACCCTTGGTAAATAAAATTCAGAAAATCGACAGCCAAAATTACTGGGAACCACACAGGGGATACTTTAATTTCCTCCAAAGTTTCACATACTAGAGGCCATTTCTTCAACTTGCTGCAATTTCGTCTTTAAAACAGCTGCACTTTTCAGTTTTTTTTTTAAAAAATAAAGATAAAAACAAAGATAATGAAAGTATCTTTGTTTCAGCTGCACTTTTCAGTTTTTTTTTTTTAAAAATAAAGATAAAAACAAAGATAACAAAGATAATAAACACTTTTCAGCTGTACTTTTCAGTTTTTTTAAAAAAAAATAATGAAAGTATCATTTTCATTCATTAAACAAAGATAAAAACATTAGCTACTTACTGCTCGTATAGGGTCCAGCCCTACATCAGTTTCATTGTTTATTACAGCACATTTGGCTAAAGCATGAGCCTGGACATTATACAATCTTGGGATCTGTTAAATTTAACTTTCTGTGTTATAGATTTCGGAGGTTACCCAGAAAATTTCAGTTCTATTCCCTTCCTTGTTCCTGACGAACTCCGCTTCACTTTTCAGTTTCTGCAAAAAGAAAATGCCAAAACACATCAAAATCACACACTAGAAAACAGGAGCTGATTCAAATTGTCATAATTACGAGCATATAAAAATTCACCTCTCCGCTGGTAACTGGACGCATTCATCGAATTTTCTAATCACTAGAAAATAGTCTGTTATTGTTAGGAAATTGAGTTTTCCCCCAGGATCTCTCCAAGTAACACTACAACAAAAAAGATATATGGTAGCATCCAAAAAACGCTATCAAAGGTGATTGGTAGCATTTTAGGTAATGCTAAGTTTGCCCATGTAACTAAAAGTCTTACCATTTAGTGGCATTTATTGGATGCTAACAATTTGAATACATAGCATTTAAAAATGGCTACTTGAATATTATTTTGTAGCTTTATGCAGATGCTATCATTGTACAATTTGTAGCATTTACAAAATGCTACTAAATTTTATATATAACACTAAAAAAATGCTACAAGAGTCATTTTATAATGCTACCACCTCCCTTTCGTAGCACTTTGATAATGCAATTTTAATAATAATTATAACATTTTGATAATGTTATGATTAGTAAAAAAAATAAATAAAATATGTGTAACGTAGCTGTTTGTAATGCTATAAATAATTTTAAATCTTTCTATTGTAGCGTTTGGAAAAAACTATGAATATTAGCAGATTTTTTTTTATGGGTTGTTCAATGTTATCAGTTTAAATTGATAAATTCACATTGAAATGTTTATTCACCAAATATGACTTTAAATATCAAATGCTAAACAATTTGACATGTAATCTATCATTCGTTAAGGAAAAAAAAACATCCACTATATATTTAATCACAATAACTATATATAAGCATCCAAAATCACATGATACCTCCAAGAACACAAAAAGATTTAAACAAAAAAATTATGTTCATGTCATACTTGCACTTTTTCTCCCCATGAATTAAACCAAATAAAGTTGCTATTACATTACTTGCCTTCCACTCTCTACAAAATATACTTGATCTTTGCAACCTACATCACGAATTGAACACAAAAACGTAGTTACATTTTGACAACAAAAAAAAAGGTTTAAAAAATGAGAAGGAAAATAATGTTCTGTTAGTAAGTACAAATAAAAATAACAATATTGAAAATCTAAAGCAATGAACATTTATATTTGTATTAAAGGAGGTAAAGATTTATTTTCATTTATTAGGAGATTAAGCTATAATGCAACAATAAGCAATAAGAAGAATACAAGAAAAGCTAAATCGCAACCCACCAAGATCAACATTTCAAACACAAATGGCCATGGTGAAGCCTTGGCATATGGCTCCTAGTGAAAATTAATAAAACAATTATTTCTCCAAATAATTGCTCGAAGTAAATGAATGAAAAAATAATCTAAAAAGGCAAGCTTCACTTAACCGAAAATAATAATAATATTAATAAAGACTTTCTCAAAGTAGCAAAATGCGAAGTTACTTTCCTATAGTTGTAAACTAGATCAAACTCGCTATCAATATTAAAATATACAAAGTCACTGTAAAAAAGAAAAGGAAGTGAAAAAAATTTACCCAAATAGATGAATTGGAAAAGCTAGTTGGAAAGAAATAAGACAACTCATTAGCAGGCCACGTAATTGTACTCCCAACAAAATTTTCACTTGTAGACATATGAGGCATTGCTTTACATAGAGCTTTAAAGATTGCATTGCTAGATCCATGCAAAACTATTATGGTATTTACAAGTGCATTTAGATTACTTAAGACCAACGCCCTTCAGCCACAACTAAACAAGTGCATTTAGATTACTTAATGACCAACGCCCTTCAGCCACAACTATATCACACCCCTCTAAATCAAGCATTATACACTTAGTAACTTTTGGGAATACCTTCACACTCTTCAATTGCAATACAAGGATAATTTAAAAACTAAAAATAAATTATCATTAAAGATAATACTTCAATATTTTATTTTTCATGCTTTAATTAAATTCAAAATGTAATTCTTACCATTGGAGAAGTCAATGGTATTTTTGGAGGATTCCCACATGCTTGGCTTTCATGAAAATGACTCTAAAATGAAAAATAAAAATTCAATAACTAAATATTATAACAATTATATAAAAGTGAATTAAACATAATACATACTTGCCGCCTATTTTTGTAGCTCTTCAATTCTTTCTTCATTTCATCTTGCTCTTGTGTCATTTGAGCTTTTCTTTTTTTTTTTTATTTCTTCATGTTCCTGTGTCAACGTAGCTACTATACTATCATCTTATGATAGTATGACCAACTTTAAAATGGTGATTTCTTTGCCAATAGCTCTTAGATAAGCATTGTCAGGCCAAAGTACTCGTAAGAGAACATCATCTCTCAAATTAGTTAAAGGATGTCATGACAAATCTTTCTGAAATTCTTTTAATTTATCATAGTCATCAAGAAAAGATGATAGAAACATGCATAAAAATTGAATAAGTGGATATTCTTATGATACTCTTTACAGCATGAGTGTTCATGGGTTGACAACTGCTTTTGTGTATGTGCTTGCATCCATACACCAACTCTAGGCATTTTGGTTTTTCCACTACTTTTTTTATATAATAGAAAATAATTTAAGAAATGATTGTTTAGCTAAATATTTATTATGGAAATATATTGTTTTTAACCATATCTTCTGTCGTTCTAACAACTCATATATGCCCTGTTGTTTATGGGATTTGTTTCTAGCTGATCTTTCTAAATATTTCATTTTTGTCCTGTACAATTAAATAAGCTTTGTTCAGTTGCATAGATATAGCTATAATTACATATTATAAAATAGTAATACACTTATCTTAAATTTTTCACTAGTTTTTTTTCTTTCACAAAACTTTTCCACTCACTTATTGATAAGACACTATCAGGTCTTAACTTCATTCTTTCTTGCTCATTTTTTCGAAGTTACACATATAAAACACAAAAAATATGAGTTAGTTTAAGAACATAACCCATAAAATTTATAATGGAAAAACTTTAATAATTGTTAAAGAGATGTTGGCCCCTAAACAAGTTTTGAAAATTTTTTAAATGATATAAACAATGCTAGAAAATTGTATTGGATGTACCTTTGTTCTTTGACTTAAGTTTGTTTACTAAACCTACTTCAGTGTTGATATGCACATTGCCATAAGTCTATTGAGTATGAAGCTGATAATTCCTCCATCAAATGCTAAGACTATACCAAGCAAACAAAAACTTTGAGATTCTACAAAAAATTGTGTTAATACCAACAATTACAAAATATATCAAAACCCAAGATTAATTTGATCGGGAGAGAAAGAAATCATAACCAGCCAAGGTATAATAACAACAGATAAGCTAAAAAAATTAGATAGATGCAACTAATAGTAAACATTACTAGAATGCTAGGGATTTAGAGATTAAAAGAATAAGTTATAAAACTATCAATAATCCACAAATAATTAAGAAGATAATATTATTTTTCCTTTTAAATGTTCAATCATCAAACCCAAATATAAATCATAAATAAATAATTTTAATCATTAATTGCTCATGTGGATGGAAGAAAGAGCACCCAAATTAGGGATATATATTTGCTTCGGCCATGGGCATAGTAGCGAAATTAAAGTTGCATGAGTGAGAATCCTTACCAAATCAATGAAATCACTTCTAAATTACCGAACAGCCAGCCTAATCTTTCTCAAGTCAGCGAATATATGTGAAGTGCCAGGAATCGTCATCCAATTTTTTTCCTTTTTGAGATTTAGTGAGTGTTAGAATGGAGAATAGACACTAGAGGAGAGTTCTCTAGAAAGCTGCAGCGAGAAGGGAAATAATATAGGCGCCTTTCGTTTCTTTTTTTTCTTTTTAGGGTACCACCTCATTATGAACTTACCTCTTTTTTAGGTACTCGTCTTCTACTAAAACTACCAGTTTTGTACATCTTTAGTTTAATTTGCACTCCACATTTTACATTTTAAAAATTTTATTATCTTTTCATTGTTTTATAATATTTTTAAAATGCTACCGCATTTTCTAGCAAAAAAAACAATGCTATTATATCTACTGCTATCTTGTAGCATTTTAAAAATGTTATGTTTATTAATTAATAATCCATAGCATAATTTTAGAATGCTACCAATAGACATTGATGGGCTAACATTTCAATCCTTTTATCTTGTAGCATTTTTCAAATGCTAATTTATTTTATCAATCAAAATGCTACCAATAGAATGCTATCAATGCTATTTGAAAATATTATTATATTTATTACTCTTCCATTACATTTTTCAAATGCTACTTTATTTAATGTTATATTGTAGCATTTCTTAAATGCTATATAATTCAATATTATATGTAGCATATGCAAAAATGCAACCAGTAATGATCAAATGTCATTAAAAATGAAATGTAATGGCTGTCATATTACAAAGGTAGCATCATTTTATAAAATTTTATAATAAATTGATATTTGGTAGCATTCTTAAAATAAATGCTACAATATAATGCTACTAAAGGCCATAATTGTTGTAGTGTAATTTGTCAAGTAACAAATTAACAAGAAAAATTAAATAGAGAATATACCAATCACACAACACAAGATTTACGTGTAAAACTCTAAATTCAGAGAAAAACCACGACCGTTGTCACAAGACAACCAAAGAAAAAATATTCACTATGTGGAAAATTATTACAACCACACTCTCAGAAATAATTTTCTCTCACCTACAAGAACTTTATAATTTTAATCCCTTAAAATTACTCAAGCTCTCAACGTTTTTTTTTCCTCACAAAATTGGACGCACAAACCAAATGAGCAACACTCGTTTTTATAGCCAAAATTGCCTATTAAACTATTATTATTTTTTCCACCGCCATTATCTTCTTCAACTCTTCCTTGTCAAAGTTGTTTGCTTCCTTCAAACTTTGCTGCAGCTAAAGTTTCTTCATTCTTCTAGATTGATGGCTGTCAAAGCCATTTTGAATTTGGCTTTCAAGCTTCTAGATTTTCAGCAGCGCCTTTCTTTGACATTCTCCCACTTGGAGATTTGATTGGGAACCAATCAATCTCCACACGATACTTATCGTCTTTATCTGTAGTCATAATATCGGCACATGTCGAAATATCCTACTGAAATTTATGGTGCAACTTCCACGTTGGCTTTCCTGGAAGTTCGTCAGCCATCGACATAAATTCCACCACACACCCTACATCAATACCAACCATGCCTTGTGTGCAAATCTTGTGGATCCGGTAGCAGTAACACATCCCTTTTCATGGCACTAGCGGTATACCATAGGATGTCATCATTATTTATTTTACAAGGGATCATCGTCTCCCATGATGATGAGAGACTTACCACTAGCAATGCTATCTGCATTTGATCTGGAGCTATTTGTCGATCCTGCTCCATTTCTCTTTTGACAATCTCTTTTTAGATACCCTGATTGTCCACACCCCCAGCAGACTCCTTTTTTCGTAGAATTATTTTTCTTCCAATTCCCTATAGCTACCAAAGCCGAGACATTTGTAGTTTCAGTACTTTCATTACTCAATCTTCTTTCTTCCAAGAGTAAAGTACTAGTAACTTCTTCAAGATCTACTATCTCCTTTCCGTACATCAAAGTAGGTAATATGTGTTTGTAGGAAGTTGGAAGTGACCACAATAATCTAAGCGCCTTGTTCTCATCTTCAATTTTAACTCCAATGGCTTCTAGTTCTGACACAATACCATTGAGAACACTGAGGTGATCAGAAATTTTTGTACCTTCGGCCATTCTCAATGTATGAAATCGCTCATTCAGGTACAATCGATTTGAAATGTTCTTTGTCTGATACAACTTTTCTAACTTCTCTCAAAGTTCTTTTGCTGAATATTTTCTACATTTGCAAGAACATTCTTTGCTAGACACAGTCGTATAGCACTTGCAGCTCTATCATCCAAATCTTCCCAATATTCGTCGCTTATACTAGCTTTTCCAGAGCCACTACTGGAAGCAGGGGATGGCTTCCCCTTCAATGACTTGTGTAACCCAGATTGAATCAACACATCGTTGACTTGAATTTGCCACAAGCCAAAATTAATTCTCCCATCGAATTTTTCTATTTCAAATTTCACAGGACTTGAAAATTTTAATCCCGACATGTTTGCTTTGCAGATCAACCTTTACTCTTCACCACGGACTATTTGGATTGGCTCCCACTGCTCCACGTGAACAGTACCGTATACGTGAACAGTAACCGTCTACGTGAACAATGCCTCGACACCAAAACTTTAATCGATGGCTTTGATACCACTGTTAGGAAATTGAGCTTTCCCCCAGGATCTCTCCAAGCAATTTGTCAAGTAACAAATTAACAAGAAAAATTAAATAGAGAATATACCAATCACATAACACAAGATTTACGTGGAAAACTCCAAATCCGGAGAAAAACCACAACCTTTGTCACAAGACAACCAGAGAAAAAATATTCACTATGTGGAAAATTATTACAACCACACTCTCAGAAATAATTTTCTCTCACCTACAAGAACTTTATAATTTTGATCCCTTAAAATTACTCAAGCTCTCAACTTTTTTTTTTCCTCACAAAATTGGATGCACAAACCAAATGAGCAACACCCGTTTTTATAGCCAAAATTGCCTATTAAACTATTATTATTTTTTCCACCGCCATTATCTTCTTCAACTCTTCCTTGTCAAAGTTGTTTGCTTCCTTCAAGCTTTGTTGCAGCTAAAGTTTCTTTATTCTTCTAGATTGATGGCTGTCAAAGCCATTTTGAATTTGGCTTTCAAGCTTCTAGATTTTCAGCAGAGCCTTTCTTTGACAGTTATCTCTTAAGAGTGAACAGAGGAGAGGCAACCAATCAAGTCCATTCTGTATTTTTGTACTCACAATTCTCATCTAATTTTTAACTGCATCAACCATTCAAGACTTCACAAAATTTATTTTTTGTAATACACAAGCCGTAGGTGGTTTTATTGATATGGCTTCAAGCTTTCTTCTCTACAATGAAATTTAAAATTTACAATGTACCTTTCTAAATTAAAAAAAAAAAAGAAGAAAAAACACCATTCTTCCTGACAAATATTATTGAGAAGATGGAATGAAGTTTTAATCATGCTTGAGTGTCAAGCCGCCTAGACTCTGGACTGAGCGAATGGCAACCCTAATCTCACATTAAAAAATAAAAGGGTAATTTTTACTTTCCTCCCTTGAGCTTTAGACTTTTTGTACTTAGATGGTCAAGATCTATTTATTAGTAAAGACCCCCTTACGGAATGGAAACGGTTGATTTCATATGGTTAGTTATGGCCAATTTAATAATTTAATTTGACAAGCATAACTTTTTACATTTTGATTGACATGAGCACAATGAATTATCAAATCATTGTGAAAAAACTGTGCCTTGTGATCATTTATATAAATAAAAAATTGTAAAAGAAATCAAAGCTTAAATCTTTTTCTCTTTTCTCCCAAACTAAACATTTCTCTTTCACGAAGTTAAGAGACGAAAGCTCTATTTATAAGGCAAAAAATTTCTTTATTTCTTACAAAGCAGGATCTATTACTTGTGTGAAACGAAGAAGAAACAGCA
Organism: Citropsis articulata; assembly: GCA_030449925.1. Lineage (NCBI taxonomy): Eukaryota > Viridiplantae > Streptophyta > Magnoliopsida > Sapindales > Rutaceae > Citropsis > Citropsis articulata. The sequence continues at coordinate 17,903,542 of JASUUH010000121.1, read as the reverse complement.
AACCTGCATCATGTCCCGCTCTGAATTTCGTCGATACTCGAAAGACTTGAATCGCTGTGTTGAAACTAATAATCAGTTAGTTTTGAACAAAGCTTTTTTTTTTTAGGCTCCATTTATAGCATATTGATATTACTGTGAGTTGTTTGTAAATGTCAAATTTGTGCTTCATTCTTTGTTCATTTACACATATTTGATAATATTTATGGAACTATGAAATATAAAATTGAGAATAAATTTTCCAACGCCATTTTGGGTATTTTGCAAGCATATGGTTTCAGCTTATGTTATGGTAGATTATGCATTCGATTTATGCCTTGTAATATTCATGATGTACTTTTTAAATTGAGTTTTAAGGCTTGAAATATGTATGAAAGTATAAAGATTTTTTTTTTGTCTTAATGATGGTTATACAGAGCCGAAAAACTGGAGTGTAAAACACTTAATGATCATTGTTTTTAATTGCGTAATATAAGATGTGCCTTAATAGTCTTTAATTAGATAGTTGATAAAATGTTATGTACTGCATTAAGTTAGTTAGATGCTGTTAAATCTGTATAGTCTTGTTATGTACTAAATTTGTTGGCATCTAATATATGATATGCTGTATTTTTGTGTTACTACCAGTCAACTACACTTTGCATTTTCTATTTACTAAACTTTAGCTTTTTCTTTAACATTAATAGCATTTATTTATGTTGTTTTATTGCATTACAATGTTGTGCATTATGATGTTGAAGCAGTAGTTGATGGCAAGGGGACTAAGATAGCTCCTAAAAATCAGTTTGCTGTCAACCTCAATGTTGACCCTGAAATTAATTGGAATCAACTAGATGATGTTGAAGAAATTAACAACAAGAATAATATGACACAATTCAGCCTTCGGAGTGGTTATTTACTCGAAGGTGATATGGCAGTACACTTTAGCTCTGAGAATTCTGGAAAAAATGGCAAAGAAAAAGGTTCAATTGAAACAATTTATACTTCTATATCAACTTCAAGTGATGAAGAGAATGCAAGATCAGATGGTGAAGAAAGTGACTATGTTCTTGATGATTATTAGTTAGGTAATGAGACCGGTGATGAATTTGATTCATCTGATGAGGAAATTGCTGTTTGTGTGAGATATGACACCAATTCAGGTGGATTTGAGTTCACACAAGATGGAGATAACCTTGTTCTACGGCCTGGTCAGTTGTTTGTAGATGTTTATGAGTTTAGGAAGGTGTTAAGGGTATATGCCATCAGAAATGGGTTCAGGTTGTATAGACTTAAGAATGAAAAATCCAGAGTGACAGCTAGATGTGCTAAGTCAGGATGTACATGGAAAAGTGATGCTTGTCCAAACTGGAACAACAAGTCATTCCAAATTAAAACCCTATGTGATGTTTATACATGTGGTGGGATTGATGATGATAACATAGAAGATACTTCAACCTGGATTGCAGCCACTTATTTTTATATCTTCAAGTCAACTTCTGAAGTTAGTGTCAAGTTGATAGCAGCTGATCTTTTGAAAAAGTACGGCATTGAGTGCAGTGTGCATAGGTTATACAGAGCAAAACAAAAAGCACTTGAGTTACTTGGACAAGATCACAAGATAAGTTACAGCAAACTGAGCAAATACCAACAAGCTTTGATAAAGTATAACCCTGGATCTACAGTAGCTATTGAGAGGGAATTGAATGGAGATACAGCTCATCTAGTATTCAAAAGATTTTTCATGATGCTTGATGCAAGTATGAGGGGTTGAAGGCTGTAGACAATTTGTAGGGGTTGATGGCTGCCATCTAAAGGGGCCATATAAAGGAGTTTTATTGACTGCAGTTGGGATTGATGCTAACCATGGTATATATCCATTAGCCTTATGTGTAGTAGAGAGCGAAAACATTTACTCTCGGGAGTTTTTCATGGAAAAGCTATATGACCAGATTGGTTGTAATGATGGAGAAGGCCTATGTTTCTTGAGTGATCGACAAAAAGGAGTAATTAATGCAATTGATAGAGTATTTCCTAATGCAATCAAAAGATACTGTTGTAGGCATATTTATGCTAATTTTAAGCAAAAGTTTCTTGGCACTTTATTGAAAAAGGTCTTTTGGAAGGCATGTAGAAGTCCAAACTACTCAGCATTCAGTGAAAGCTAGCATTGAGGAATTGAAGAAAATCAGCGATGCAGCTCACCGGTGGCTCATGAATATTCCAACTGTATATTGGGCTAAACACACTAGGGGTGGGCATCGGATCGGATTTGGATAGATCCGATCCGATCCAAATTAATTCGGATCAGATTCGGATTTACCTTCAAATCCGATCGGATGAAATTTGTGCAATCCGATCGGATTTGGTTCGGATCGGATCGGATTCGGATCCATCCGAATTATCCGATCGGATCTGCACTGTAAATAAAAAAAATTGAAAAATTAAAAAATAAACTAAACGATTAAGTCTAACCTAATTGCTAATTCAGTATTTCACCGTCATCACTCACCAGTTCGACAATTCACTCACTCTCAAATCTCAATCGTCAGTTCACTCACTCTCAATCTTAATCATTCACAGCCAACTCAAACTGTCAAACAAACCAGCCTCATCCCGTCATCCATCTTCAACCAATTAACCTTCACCGGCGACCCGCGAATCCAACGACCACGCCACTATCAGCACTCAGCACAGCTTCATTCGTCTTGAAACTCAGCTGCTGCCGGCCCGCCGAGTGAATGAAACCCAGCCGAACGAAACCCAACAGAGTGAGCGAAACCCAGTCGAGTGAACGAAATCCAACGACCGCGTTGGTGGGCTGATCGATTCGGCGAAACCAGTGTGACGAGACCCAAACGCTTTAACCATTGATCACGTCCAGTCGGCTAGTCACGCGGGGCCGCGATCAACTTGTTTTCATTTTTATTTTTTGTTTTTTTAATGGTTATTAAGTTTTTATTAATTATAGATTTCATAAATTTTTTGTGAGAATTGTTAAAAAGGTCCAAATCCAATTTCAACTTGAATTAATCCGAATCTAAAATCTAATCCAAATCCAAAATATAATCCGAAATCTAAACTCATCCGATCCGATCCGAATCCGAATAATCCGAAATTTTCATCCGATCTGAATCCAATCCGAATAATTCGGATCGGATTTAAATTCGGATTGAATTCGGATGAATTTTTTTTCAATCCGAATTATCCGAAATCCGATTGGATTCATCCGAATCCGATCCGAATCCGAAATTGCCCACCCCTAAAACACACTTTTCCTAACCACACCAAGTGCAATCATGTGACCAATAACATGACTGAATCATTCAATAATTGGATCAACAGTTTTAGAGGCATGCCTGTTGTTAGGACGCTCGAAGAGATAAGAAGAAATATCATGAAACTTATTCATAAAAGGAATGAGGATGCAAAGAAATGAAATGGACATCTACCACCTCTTATTAGAAAAAGATTGTGGAAGCAAGAACTGCAGCAAGAGGTTTAACAATGATATTTGGTCATAAAAACACCTTCGAAGTGATGGAAGATCTCTCTAAGGTATTTGTAGTAGATTTAGGTAAAAAAACTTGTGATTGTAGGGAATAGCAGATATCCGACTTACCTTGCAAGCATAATGTTTGTTCTATTGATGCAAAAAGGCTTTACATTGAAGATTATATCTATAATTATCTGAAATGTCCAGCTTTTATCAACATATACAAGTATCAATACTTCCCTTTGCCTAATGAGAAGATATGGCCACTGGTTCTACATGATAATTTGCAGCCACCTATTATGATCAAGTTTGTTGGCTGGCCACTAATCAAGAGGAGGAAAGAAGCTAATGAACCAGCTACATTTAAGACGAGTTCAAGTGCAAATGTTCCAAGTGTGAGCATTGGGGTCATAACAAGAGAACATGCAAAAGAACAAAAGTATCTAGCAAACATGTTAATCATTATCTCTTTTTCATTTAGTAATTAAGTTTAATTAAATTGGTTGCTTATAATGTAATGGGTGTGGCATAGGCCATGAATGGTGAAGGAAATTCTAGTTCTAATCAGCCTATAACTCAAAGGGTTACTTGTAATGCACTATTTCAGCCCACTGTCCATGACAATAGTGAGTTTTATTCATGATTCTTTAAATAATTTTAGTAATCAGCATCTAACTTTTTTAATTTTCATATGTAAGTGTTTGTTTTATTCATGCCGGGACATGTTACTCAAGAATGAAACCATTAAAGTGATGGCATCCAGCATGTGAAACAGATCAAGATTATTCCCATTAACTAATTTTTTGAAGGGATCAGATGATACATTATCTTGTCATGGGCAGAAGTATGGAGTTGGTCTATCATCTTTTACTCAGACTGACTATAGGTTTGAGCCTTTTGTTATTTTGTTTTTTGTACATGATATTATTGTGATGCCAAAGACAAGTAATATGATAATCTTGTTTGGTTAATGCTGTAAATTATACATGAGTTTACAAGAAGCTATTTATATTCAGCCGCTTCATGCTTTGTGACGGGTACTTGAATGTAACTATGTATGATACTGCTTAAGAATTTTAAGGCTGGAATGCAATTAATTGATTCTCTTCTCACTCGTTCTAGATTGGTTTTCTTGTTGGTGTTAAAGTTTAACTCACAAGTTAATTTTGCTATTGTTGGCAGATATTATTATAACTAAAGTATTGTAATCCCTCTTATTTTTAGCTATATGTGCATAATGCTTATGTTAAGTTATTACATAGGAATTGCAGTATTGAAGACTAGGCCATATGTTCAAATCAAACAGGATAATTCACATTATATACACTTAGTTAGCAAGGATAAGCATTCTGAAAATAGAGCATTACAAGTTCACTACATTTTCATCTTATCATTACTCATTTCAGTAGTTAGAGTACAACTTATTACAGAATTCATGCTAGTAATTTAGGTTTATCACTTCAGGAAAATAACCACAAGAACACTCAGTAAAAAAAATAAGGCATTCAAACAGAGCATAGCCTTCAGCAGCCCATATATCACCCCACCTTGCTCGGTTTTCTTTGAAGTGAGTTTATGGACATCACTTAGGTCTTGGTCACAAACATTTTGAGTTTGATAAGTTTTTTTCAGTATAATCTTCACTTTATTCAGGGCACTTAGTATTTCTTCAAGTTCTACATGCACTTGTTGTTGTGCTATTGTACAACTTCTATGACCTTCAAAGAATGCACCATTGTCGAAATCACTTGGTTCTGGACACCACCACTGGAAAAAGTCACAGACATCATAAGGACAATTGTAGAATAGTTTGTTTGGATTATATTCAGTCTCTGAAATCCGAACAGCAGCACGTACTCTGCAATCACATTTCAAGTTCTTGAACTTGATCAGATTTCCATTAACTTGACTCCTCGATTTCATACTGCCTTTATTATATCTATTCTTCTTGTTAGTTACTGCACTTTAGCCCTCTGAATCCATGTTGTTTAGATTGAAAGATTGAGAGAAATGTAGTTGAGTTTGCAAAGTGTTAAGAAGAGATAGGGATGCTTGTAAACAAGGCTCTGTATTTAAGCTTTTAAATAGGCAAATCTGTGGCAATGCGACCATTGGGATCCAATGGTCAAATTGCAACAGGGAGTATTATCTTTTTATTAGAATTATCCTTTTATTAGAATTATCTTTTTATTTGTTGAATGCAATTGTAAATAACCAAATTTTAAGGGGTACACTGGTAATATTATGGTTGTTATAGTTTTCGCGCCAAATGTATAGCATGTGAAAGTTCTTGGAAATCCAACTGGGGGTATTTTAGTCTTTTTGAATTCAACTACCATTCAAGCACAAAATTAACTGACGGTAGGGGGGGTCTTTACTAATAAATAGATCTTGGCCATCTAAGTGCAAAAGACCCAAAGCTCATGGGAGAAAAGTAATGGGAGAAAAGTAAAAATTACCCAAAAATAAAAGCTAGTAAACGGATAAGATGTTGCTAGCACATGAAAGCGTTTGAAAGGATGACCCGACGTCGTTTCATTTACCAAAGATCAGCTATTTTTGCTGCTTGTACTTGTTGAAGAAAATAATTATCCACACAATAGGTTTCATGTCACAAAAATTATGCTATTTTATTCATTGTTGCTGGCTAACAAGCCAAATTTACTAATTTCATATTTTAAAAAAAAGAGAAAATTATGTTACATGAGATTCAGACTTAAATTTTGATAAGGCTGTCCCATTTACCAACGGAACTAGACCTTGGTCAAATTCTTGATTATTATCGCACACCAAAATTTACAAATATTTAGTCCAGCTACTTGTCTTTCAAGCATGAATTAAGAGGTTGGCCTAAACGATCAGTTCAAGCATTCAACATTAATTAGCAGAAATGTCCGACGACTCGTTCTGGTGTTTCTCCTTTTGAAGTGAAAACCGACATGCATCAATTGCATCTTCAATTGACAAGAAAACCGAATCCTTCCCAATGACGTCCATGAACTTTGACAGTATCATTTTATCCATAACCCCAACCCTGGGATTTATTAATTTCATCTGCAAAAAAATAGTTATCAACTCAATTTTTTTTAATTACATCAATAAAACCAGCAAAGATTGATGCCACTTAATTATTAGAGGTTACCTTAATAGATTTTGATTCCAAAATTCTGAGTATTTCTCTAAATGCTGCAATTCCTGTCGTGTCTATTGTTGAAACTCCTGTACGTAATAATAAAATCATATTAGCCAATTGAATTACTCTATAAATAAAATTTAACAGTCGTATTTTACCTGACAAATCCAGTAAAACATGCTCAATAACATCCGACTTGGAATTTGATAGGGCCTGTTCATCTCGGATCCATCTCAAAACCCTATTTACAATGCATTTGCTTTAGATTTTGTTCAAATATTCATTCTCACATTGGAAGGATTGAAAAACAAAAAATAAAAAATTTAGTACCTTTCTCTAATGTAATTGCAATTTGCAAAGTAAATAGGGGAACCGAGTTGCAGAATTAGGACTCCTGGGAACCCTTGTGCATGATGATACTGCTCTATATCCCGGTACAGATTCGAGCCTTGGATTTTTCCAAGCTTGCAAGTAGCAGGCCTTGCCACATATATAAGTGTCCGAAGTAATGCAAGTCCCACCTGAATTAATAACAGAGAATTTATGTAATTTTCGTTTTATATGAATTATAAAATAATTTGTGAAGAAACTAATTAAAAATTCTTACGGAGAGCATGAGGCCAATGTCCATGCTTATGAAGGCGACCCCAAGGAAAGCTGCCATGCAAATGCTAAAATCTAGCTTATCAACTTTGAAGAGGAGAATGGCCTCCTCATAGTTAATAAGCCCGAACATGGCGGACATGATGATGGCTGATAGAGCTACAAGAGGTGTATAGCTGAAGAGAGGAGCCAAGAATAAGAGTACAAGCATCATGCAAGATGACATTACAACATTTGACATGGCAGTTTTGCACCCTGAATTGAAATTCACAGCAGTCTTTGAAAATGGCCCTGTCAACAGGAGGGAAAAAAAGGGACATTATTCATTTTTTTTATACATTTATTTTATAGGGAAAAGAATAACAACAGTCTATGATTTGGTGAAATAATCACAAAAACCATATACAAACCCCTTTTGGGATATACATGTCACGAACTTTGTGGGTATATATGACAAGTACAAAAAGAGGTTTGTGCGATTATTTTTCAAAATAATGGAGTCTTTAATATTATTTCATCAAATTACGAGAGTGTTACTGTACTTTTCCTAAAATATATAATATGTATTACCAGTTGTTAAGTAGCATGAAGTGAAAGATCCAACTATGTTCATGAGACCAAAAGCTATCATCTCTTTGTTCCCATCAATTTGTTCATTTTGCATTATTGCGAAGCTTCTTGCTATTGCTATGCCTTCCTGAGAGGATTAGTCAGTATAATTGTTTGATCAGATTTTAACGCTTTATCAGTAAAATAAATGAGGAAAAAATAGTGTGCAAGGACGGTTTTTTACAGCTAAAGCTATAAGGGCTGTAATGATTCCAGCTTTGACAGTGACTGTGAGATATTCAGATTTAAAGTTCAAGTAGCGAAGGGAAGGAGGATTTATTCCTTTTCTCAAGTCACCCACCTGTAACAAAAATTAGATTTAGTGATTGAAATTAAGATGTCTGACATTAAAATACAATAATTATATTAATGATAATCATTCTAGACGTAGATGTCCGCATTTTTTAAAATATGGACTAACTGTATACACCATATGATGTATTATTTAATTGAACAAAAAATAATAAAAACGTTAAGACATCAATATGATGTATATAATGAACCCATATTTTAAAAGACGCGGACATGATAATGACTGGTATCAATGATTTCTTATAAAAAATGGCACTTACAATTTGTATTCCATGCTTCTCAGCATGGGCGAAATAAGCAAAAAGACAGCCAACTACAACAGTGACCATGGGAGCCATTGCTGATACCCAAAATAGCTTTGGGTTTCTGTTTTTCTGAAAATTCACAATTTCGGGAAAAAAATGTATATTTTAGATTAAAATTGGTTAAAATCTCAAGCTATTATATGACAACTTTGTCTGACTAAGCAGATTCGATCTGGATAAGTTGGATACTTGGATGACGCCATAATTTAGTCCTTATCATTTGATTCATATAAAAACGGAATAATAATCTACAGAGAACAAAATTCAAAATTACAAATTAAATTCAGACGTAATATTTGCTTAAACTGCAGTATTATACGGATAATTTTTCTTTTTGTTGAAATGATATTCTTAATGATTTTGCGAGTCATACGGCGAGGAGAATTAACTCACCAGGTACCTAGTGAATTGGAGGAAAATGAGGAAGCTTATACCTATAACGGCGCTCTCCCACCTCCACTGCAAATTAAAAAATTAAAAAAAAAAAAACTTTAGATTCCACTTCTTCTATAGTAATGGGGACTTTGACTTCAATTTATTGTAGTTATTTATTTTTTATAAGTTAAAAAACGAGTAAAATTTTGATACAGTAAGCTTTTGTGATGATTATAAACCTCTTTTCGATTGCTGAAGACTGCATGCAGGACGGAAACGACGTCAGTTTTAGTAGTAAAATGTTTCAATCCGAACAGGCCCTTCAGTTGTTGCAAGCATATTATTATAGCAGTGCCTCCCATGAAACCCGTGATCGTGGAATGTGATAAAAAATCTACCAAAATTCCAAGCCTTCACCCAAAAATGAAAGAAAAAGAACCAAATTAAAACCTGGAAAATTAATAACAATTTGATACTTTTTGCCGAGAATATTCATTAACAATTGATTAGTAACTAGTAATGACCTTAGAAAACCTAAAGCTGTCTGGAAAATGCCTGTGAAAAAGGTAGCCGTGAAAACCAAGTGAAGGTACAATGTTGGATCCTTTTTGGGTGGCACTTTTTGTCCAATTGTGTCAGCTATTAGCAGCGAGCATGCAGCTACCGTTCCCACTGCTAGATGCTTTGAGCTCCCGAATACGGCATATACGAGTGGTGGAACAAAGCTCGAATCTACAAATTAACAAAACAAAAATTATCATTCAGTTCAATGGTCAAACTAATATATGATCAATTAAAAAATTTCTAATGCTTCAGGGGCTTGGCCAGTGATTTTCAAACTTTATTTTTTTAAAAAAAAAAAGAAAGCTGGCAACCCGTGTTCGGGTCCCGAATGGTTTCTTACAGAGGCCGATGATCGGAGGAATGCTGGCAAGTTTGGCATAGCTGATACCCTGAGGGATGGCGAGGCTGGTAATGGTGATCCCGGCGAGGACATCATACCTGAGTAATTTTAGGTTGTAATTAGGTATCCACTCGAAGATTGGAATGAAATATTGCAAGGCTTTGATGGCTCTATGTTTTTCATTTCGAAATTGCTTAAAAGGGTCATCGGGGAATAGGGTTTCTTTGCATTTAGATTTCAGCTTCGTCGAAAAACTCTTGGGGCCCGAGAAATTCACAGAATGGCTCTCCGCCATTGGCCTTGTAAGGCAAAAGAGAAAATGAAAGAATCCAGGGGATTTAGTTAAGGAAGAATTGTGAATGCTTATATAGAAGCATAGTTAGTGGAAGGTGATGTAGAATGACAAGGATTGGATAAGCGGAAAATTTGACGTGCAATTAAGATTAAAGATTTTTATTTCAAAAAAAGAAAGAAAAGAAAAATGAAAACTTTTTCAAATTATATATTCTTAAAAGGATATTTTAGTACGTACAAATTGTGATTATCCGTATATGCTGCTGCTTGCAGTATTTTTCGAGTTGTATATAAGGATAAACCGGAAAAACAGCCGCTTGCTGAGGATTTTTAGGGTCAGTTCTGTCATGATCATTTATTTTCCAGCATTATAGAAAAAGGCAAAATAGATCCGTCGAATATCATAAGTGCATATTATATATACGCAATGAGCCAGGGCATCAAAATTATAGTTCCAAAACCGAGATGAGTCATGAATGATCTTGCAACACATACATACTCTATCAACAATTAAATGTTTAAAGTCAGTATATAACGTGATTTGCTTCCCAGCCGAAGTGAAGATTATTATATTTTAAAAGTAATATCACGCATACAAATGGGGTTCTTCAACGGATATGGCGGCACTAATAAGATTCATGTTATAATTCTAAAGATAGTTTTCAATCACGATCATTACGAGTCAAAAAGAAAACTAGATTATTTGATTTGCAAATGATAAGAATTAATGCCATGCATTATGACAGTAAAATACGGTATACAAGTTTGTGGGAAATTTCTAAATATACTATATACGCTGAATGTAATTATTAAGTTCCTTTTATCTCATCCATATTCTTTAATGAATTAGGTGTTTGATTTAATTCAAAAGAGTGAATATTTGTTTTCCTTTCTCGTTTAGGCAATTGCGTGTTGGATATGGATAGAGGCAAGTGGAGAGATATGCAATTGCAGTCAAAATAGAATTAAATTTGAATGTGAATTATCAAAACATGGGCGCTTAATCTGACATTTTTTAACCTTTTTTAAAAGGATGGCTTCTTCTTTATTTTTATTAATATATCCCAATTGTATTAATGTAACAACGCTTGAAAAAAGTGATTTTCTATGAAAATATAGGTCAGTTGTCTCCTGCTAAATGCCAACTGCCATCCAAAGCCATCGCAGCCACTTGGGATATTCATAACTTGACCTAAGGAAAGTTGAGCCTTGAAGTTTAATTCTTGAGCTTTGCCTAACCAAACATATTTAAGACGTGGACAAACTCTTAAAAATAACTTTTCATATGGATAAGTAACAAGTGAAGTGTAGTTATATATTTAGGAACTTATGTTTTTACAAATATAAAATAATGACTTTAATATAAATACGAGGCATTAGATTAGAGTGAAGCCTTAGGCAATGACTCAAGTAGTCTAGAGGTTGAGCTACTCTCTAAACTACTTTAGGCTCTTACTGCATTATATTTATTCTCATATGATTGATTGAAAATTTTCTAATAATAATTTACGTATACAACGTAAGTACCAAACGTTTTACAAAACATGACCTTAAAAAATTTTTTTTTTTTTTCTTTGGTTACTTTTAATTATGTTTTGTGCAGGGGGAGGAGGCTTTATTACATCGTGGGGTAAACTTTATGGGTCTCCACAAAATAAAATAACACGTCTCTCTTCTTATTTCAAAATAATTTACTATACAAATTATATTAGTATATACCACAAGCCGCCACTCATTGCAACTTTTATCTGAAGCTTTCTAATTGCACTTCAATTAAATTTCTAGTTAAATCTATGCACATATATAAGCCTTTTTTTTTTTTTTGGGAGAATATGCACACATATAAATCTTAAACAGTTGATAATCTACTCAATAAAAGCCGTCACTACTACAACAAATTCTTCAACCATATATAAAAGTCGATTTTTTTCCCCTTTAGTTATGTTACACTCAAATGATCGGAATACATGATATGTAAGTAAAGTGATGTATTCTATTATTTAGAACTTACACGTGTTAGCTAGTGTATTTTATACATATTAACTGGTGGTGACACCTTTATTTTTAAATATTAATATAATAATTATATACCACTTGTTAATAAATGACTTATCGTGTGCCGTATCAATCAAATAGAAATCACGAATCTCAATTATGTTTGTGTATCATACTGTTATTAATGGTTTGTTTTTTTCAGTGGGAAAATAGTTTCGCTAGAGTAAGTAACTCAACAAAGACAATGGCTACCCCACCAGCCCTTTGATTGGCTAGCTTGCAGAGTCGGTCTCATTGATTGTGCAGATTGGCACACACACTTGAAATCTACAGCTAGCTGTCTCTCAAAACATGAATTGATTGATCCCAGACTTCGATTAATATTGAAACTGAAATTTGGCGGCTGAGATATCATACAAGCAGATCGTATTGATTGAATACGAAAGCGTAGAAAACATCTGTTACATTGGTTGCCCCCTTGAAAGACAATAAACGAATATTGTTAGCGTAAAAGAATTTGCTATCCCAAAACATCCAAAATATATAACTAAATCAACTAATTCAACAGAATTATTAGTTCATGCATATGCTTATTTGCTTCCACACGTAACCAACCCAAATCCAAAATAAAAAGCGACTAATTGATCAGATCAGCGTGTCTCAGTGTGTTACAGCACCATATAAGCCTTCCTTAGTTAGCCATAGACATACCAAATTAAAAGAGAGAAGTTAAAAATATAATCAAGTTTGAAACGCAAGTGCTTGAGAAAGTTTGTTTGGTGTTTAAATTTTAATCGTAAACTACATTTTCAGCATCAATTCAAAAGGCTCAATCATTGCCACCAGCTGCCTCCTGTGAATGTGTGAAAGAAAGAAAATTTTTTGAGTTAGTGGTTATATGCATGTTTCAGCCCAGCTCATTTTCCACTACATTTCAGGGTTTGTTAACTTTCCTAGAGAATTCTGGGGAATACAAAGGGTAAAACAGTAGCAGCCCATGGATATTCACATTTATTAATTAAATTTATTATATTTGGCTGACGTTGATTCCTTCGGAGTGAGCGGGATTTATACTTTGAACTCTTATATATTTTTAGTTAAACTACCAAGCAGTAGAATAATTAAAATATTTAAATATATTTTAATGTAATGTATTTTAGCATATAATATATATTTTTAATGTAATGTATTTTATCATATAATAAATTAAAAATTTTATTTTTATTTTTTTAATTGAGGATTCTTAATTGGAAGTTCTCTCATCGGCAACAATAATGTCGGTTTAGTGTTATTTTACGATGAATTACAAATAGTAGGTCACAAATGTCCTCCACGTAGCACAAAACTGTAGATAGATGATAGTCTATGATGGCTCTGCTCGATCTATATGTTCAAAATCCCGATTCTTCTAGTCATTGTTTGATATGATCATTTAGTTATTTATCTTTTAGCAGCACGTATTCTTCCGGAAGAAAAATTTGAAAGACGTTTTAGAGGTTTTGTATATAGTTAAAGGTCCGTTTACAAGCTATTGCCCGGTTCAATTGCCTCTTAATTAAGCCAGCTACATATGATAGGATTTTTAAGTGGCTTGTAGCTTAATGATATGAATTCATCCACTTGTCCATATTTCTACTTAATGATTATGGTAGTCAATTATCATTTTTTACAGGCAAGGATTTATCGAGATTTTAGATCAGACTCATAATGGAACTATGGCATCATCTAGTGACATTTTCTCTAATTATATTCCCCACCCCCCCCCCCCCCAACCCCACCCAACAAAAATACACCACTTGTATGTATATTAAACCCTCATATTGAATGAGTGAGGGGTGAGAAATTACCCTATTATCGGATGAATAATGAGGTCCGACTATAGTATTCTTGAGTGTGGGTATCATCAGGTGGTTAGAAAATCAGTAAGATTTAATTATCTGATAGTGCCCAGACTATGAAATATGGTAATCATAAATTAAATAATGATACAATCATAAATAATAGTACAAACAATCTTATGTAAATTGAGTTAGTAGCTTTTGTATTATGAAGAGATTATAAAACTGAGTAGCTTTAGTTAGATGAAAGTATTATAAAACTGACACAACATTTTCATTAACTGCTATTATCTTTCAACCAATCCTTTTAAGTCACTTAAATTGCCAACTCAATTTTTATACAAGTGTGTTTATGCAACTGTTATACCCATTTCATTATTATATTCTCTATAATATTTCAAGTTGAAAGGCGCATACTAGAGAGCGTTCGAGTTTTTTTTAAGTAATCATTAATTTATTTCTGCTGGTCAAATGCTTTTGGACACAGTAACTATCAAACAATTATTTTGAAAAAGTATTATTCTAATCAAGTACCTTTTAAGTCGAGATAAATGTTTTGGTTCCTTTTAACTAAACACTCTAAAAATAAACTGACGACTACAATTAGGGATGGACATTCAGTTTGACTCAGGTAGTAAGAACTCAATGTTCCAAACATTGTGAATCAATTGATTTTTTAGTTCAAATTGAACTGAAGAGAAAAACCGATTGGTTCTATATTATAATTAAAAATATATATACAAAAGAATACTTAATTATTATAAAATTATTTTATATCATTATTTTTTGTATAAAACATGAATGATTAGTGGTTCTGATAAAAATAGATTGAAAAAAAAATCAAATTCAAGTAAAAAGTAAAAAATTTGGAAAAAAAAAATTAAATTTCTTAAACCAAATAATATAAAATTAAACTGAACTCCAAATAGAACCAAACTGAATTGATACAGTTTGGTTCTAAAATTTGGTTCAAGTTTGCAAGAACTAACCAAATAATTAAGTTGCTTAAAAATCACTGGTTTAATTACTTTTAGGCCTCCTAACGCTGTAGGTTCCCAATATACCCCAATTAAGCCTCTCAACGACACCCATAATTATGAATATGAGCCCCCAAATATTTGCGTATATTTTGCTATTCTATTGCACCGTGATTTTCTATTTTTCTTTGCACATTTATATGCGTGTTGTGATTCTTGGAAGATCAAGACGCAAAAAATAGACATTGCAAATTTAACTCCAAATTTAGTCAACGGTCAAAACGGGAGTTTTATTTTTATTTTTAATAATTTAACTTCTTTGACTTACACTTTTTTAAAAGTTCATTTTTTTAAAAAAAATTAATTCTTTGGTCACCCCCAAAATTGTGGTTTCAGTGCTGAAAAACTCATTATGTCCCCTAAGTACAACTCCCCATTATCTTATTTTAATAATTTTTCTACTTAGAATAAAATTTATTAAACACATGTATTCTATTTTTAAATTAATAACAATTATTATTATATATTTTACCAAACACATATAATTTTTTTGTATAACTTATTTCATCAACAAAATAAAAATAACTTATTTTATCAACAACAACAATGGAACTGGCCGTCCTTTATAATCTTTTCTCTCTTCCTCACTTGGTTAATCCAAAATGCACTGCTATTCATCACACATATTTTCTATTTTATTAGATTCTGTGGCCATCTTCCCATTTCACCAAA
Organism: Citropsis articulata; assembly: GCA_030449925.1. Classification (NCBI taxonomy): domain Eukaryota; kingdom Viridiplantae; phylum Streptophyta; class Magnoliopsida; order Sapindales; family Rutaceae; genus Citropsis; species Citropsis articulata. Next base: position 17,887,993 of record JASUUH010000121.1, on the reverse strand, counting down.
TCCTATTAGATACGGACAAAACTAAATTGGCTTCTCCATTAAAAGAGGAATAGCGTCAATTAGTTAGATCACATGAATAAAACCCGATAAAATTAAGCTTTCCCCCCTCCCCGCGCCACCCCCCTTATTTGATCCTTGTATATGGTGGTGAACTATATTAGAATAATTTCTGTAGCACAGCAAAGATCCTCTTTGAAGTCTAGTCTTTACTCCTGATTATTGCGCTCACTTAATAATTATTTCTTTTGAAAAGTTTTCAGAATTATTGTTGCTTTTACTGCACAAGCTTGTCAACAAAATCCAAATCAAGCCCAACGACAACTTGAATTGCACCAGTTGATGTTGCCACACCTCAGATACGTTCTCTAAGTGGAAATACACGTGGTCTCCATTACATATTTTGTAAGACTTGATGTATGCAGACATTGAAGAAACACTGCTACCATTTTCACCAACTATTAATTTTTCTATTTGTTGGGAGATATCATATAAGATTTTTAGATATCCAACTAAAAAAATTAGTCTTTTCGGTGAAGTGATTTATGTCCTTATAAATCTGAATATCTCTCTTTTTTTAGTCAATGTGGAACACAACTCAACAATTTCCCTCTCAGACGAAACCATCGACGGACTTTGATCCTTTCGTCCAACACATTGGAATTGTTCCTTCACCACATTCTGACTACTAGGGTCTAATTCTGATACCACACACCTAAGTTGTTCCACCATCACATTAAGGCTACTATGGTCTAATTCTGATACCTCTTGTTGGAAGGACTTAGTATAAGATTTCTAAAAATTCATCCTAAAAGACTAGCCTATTAAATGAAGTGACTTGCCTCCTTATAAACCCCAAGTATCTCCCCTTTTATATCTAATGTGGGACACAACTCAATACTATTCACAAATGAATCTACTAGGTACGCTTATATATATATATATATATATATATATATTGTGGTTACAATTTTCTGTAATTCTGGCCTTTGGTAGGTGTTTTCAGACCTTGACCTTTGGTTGCTGGGAAAGTCAGAATTTGTGCAGCATTTGGGCTGCGATGAGAGAGGTAACAGAAGTTGAAAACATCCCAAACAAATTTGAGAACGAACCTTTTTCATGTTTGATGATTTTGCTAGAAATTCACTTTCACTTAATTAATGGTGGGGAAATCTAGGAAATGTATATGTTTTGCTGCATTGAGGACTAGCCATTCACATTTGGCATATTGTTTCTGGCATTCGTTGGTTATTGGGTGTACATGTATACAGTAGAAAGATTCATATTCAATTTTGAATTATGAGAAACAAATTATTGGATCGGAACTTGAAGATGAACCCTAACTACCTGATTTGCGCTCTTGAAGTTACACTTCTTCAATTTTATATGAAGAACAAATAATACATTAATACTCTCATTTCCTGAAAATGTTGTAGGAAGTAGAAACGAAACTTATATTATGTTTGTTTAATTAAATCCTACATTTGACCTTATATGTTATTCAAAGACGATAATGAACGGTGACTAAATGCGCGCGGCAATGAAATGTAATTATGGGATTACGGTATAATTAATCAAGTAGAAGAAGTATGAACGTCCTTTAAGTCCAACTTAAAGCTTACAAGATGAGGATTCCAAGTCTGATCTACGTATACTTCATCGAGTTTTTCGTACAACGTTTATCGATAACAATTTAACAAACGTGAAAGCTTCTCAGTATTTGCTTGAAATGACTGAAAAAGCAAACGGCATACAGTCTTCCCCACTTATCGCAAGGAGTTGACAAAATGTGTGAGTGGAGGTACGATAATTAATGCCAAAGTCTTTAGGCAAATAGGTTCACTTACTGCAGAGCTTTTTCCCAAGTTATCCAGTAGCCACAAGCTCCAAAGGCATACATCTGGATCACAAGCAAAACTGACTGAACCGACAACGGGATTTGGGCTATATTTGATGGGAAGTGACACTTCCGAAAGTCTTAGGTGGCGTTTGTTTTTTTATCTGAAATCTGAATAGATCTGAATTAGCCTGAATTCTAAATAGATTTGAATATCTGAATCTGAATAATATGTTTATTTTTTCGTCTGAATCTCAGAAAATAAATATTAAATTGTTTGTTTTTTTCAACTTAAAAAACTAAAAATATGTACTTTTATATTTGTATCCTTATCAAATTTGAATGTCAAATAAATAATATATTAAATACCACAATATTTTAACATTTATAAGTAAAATAATATATTAATGGGAGATTCAAGAAGTAGATGAGAGGAGCAAAGTGAGAAGTGATTTCATGACGGTTAAAAAATAATGATAAGATTATTATGTTGGGTAAATATCTATGGGCGAGTCTTGGGATAGACATGAAAAATAAATTATAAAGCATGTATATTTTTGACATTAGAAAATAATTGACTTAATTCAGATTTCTTCATTCAGTAAAAAGCCCAAAAAGTTGGCTTATTTTATTAAGTCAAAATTATCTAAAAAGTTTCATTAAGTTATAAAAACAAACACTTCTAATTAACTTAATTAATTAAGTTAAGTCACTTTTAAGTCATTAAGTTAAAAAACAAACGCCACCTTAGTTTCTCCTCATTCATAGAAAGATACAAATAACACATCAAACATGGCCGTTATTTGGTTTTGGTTCCCAAGACCAAGACAATGTCCATTGTTCCCGGCAAGAGGTAACTCCCAGTATCACAATACTTAAATAAGAATGGAGTATTTGCACTCTAAAAATTACTTTGATTACTAAAATACTCCGAGTTTAATGTACTATTAATTAATGTCAAACTTATATAACTACTACTTAAGATGCACTACTTTTATTGCTCATTCACTATCAGGAGAGGACCTAACGGAATTCTAAAAACTAAAGTTAGAATTAATTGAGCTTCTAATTAGTCGCATTAAATCTTTTTAAATAATTCTTACTAAGTTTATTAAAATAACTCCCATAAACTCGTAATTAAACCTATAAATTTTAATTTCAACTTTAAGAATTTAAGAATTATAGAAGCCCACAAAAAACCATATGAATAGCTTTAATATTATTTAATTTAGTCTCCGTTAAATCTTTTAAAACAACCTCTATAAACTTACAAACCCTAAAATTTCAGCTTCTACATCGTATTATTATTATGTAATGTAGCCCTCAATAATTAAATCTCTCACTATGCCTATTTACTGTACAATCAGTTCGTCATAACCCCTAATTTCCCATTGTCATGAACATTGTGCAAACTTATAAATAGTAGATGCCACTCTCAATTTTGCGCAGGCTATTAGGAAAGATTTGCATTATAAAGAAAGCGAATGAGCAGATGGCTTACTGGGAAAAGATTTAGAGAATTGCTACTAGGGTTGTCAAAAAAACATGGCGGGGTGGCCCAAAATGTACCCAAAAAAAAAACAAAAAACAAAATTGTGTACGCTTACAACTAGGTTCAATGGCTTAGGCTTATATGTGAGTTTGCTTGCCAAAAGTTTGAGTTGTGCTATTAAAAAATAATAATAATAAAACAAAATGAGTGCAGTTAGGTTAATTTTGGGCCAGAATTTGGTCCAGTTTGTAAGCCGAGTGTGTGGCCTCTCTCATGGAGTGTGCTCGTTCGGCAATATTTGATAAGTTTGTTAAGCGGAACTCAAATTAGAAATTTTCTAAAATGTGATGTGTATATCCCATACCTTCTCAAACTAAGTATTTCCCAACACTCATTCATTTTGAAAGAAATAAGTTCTGTAAACAATAAACTCCTCACAAGAATAAATATACAAATCTAAATACAAGCTTGTATACGATTATTAACGAAAGTAATTGAGAGCTCAAGAATTTGTTATAGTTGAGAGAATATACAAATTTTCATGCTCAACTATGATTCTAATCGTTAGAATATTGGTTTGTATAGATTTAAGCAAAAACTAGCCGTGAGCATACAACCGCTTGTTGAGGTGTCAAGTGACCATTGAGGCAATTTTGAAATTTTAAGATTACAATGAATCATGCTAAAAATAAATGGATAATTAAATTTGAAACAGAGCGTTAGCGGATGAGCGCAAATTCTAAGCTGGATGACTGCTTGGCTGATTCCTCAAATTCTTAGATCTATATTTAGGCCCCAAAATTTTTGAAATTATGGATTGTCCTAAAATGTTATATACATTGACAAATAGGTCCTTTTCTGGAATTCCAACCAGGCCATTTTTTTTTCTATATTTTAAATAAGTTTAAAAACTGTTCAAACTAATCCATATACTTGAAAAATAATCTTTTTGACGAAGCACTAAACTTTTATTTTCTTCAAGTGTTTTCAAAGCACATTTGTTACCAAACCTAACTTAATAAAAGATTCAAGAAATTTGGTGGATGAAATGCATAAAAGACTTTTGAACTCATACTTGCTAATCATGCATAAATGTAGACAAACTACCTTTACAAGAATTATGAAAATGAATGTTCACCTTAGCTAACATTTTGAGTGTGAGTTTTGACTTGATGAACATGTCATTTGAGTCATTTGAGCTTGATCTTACATGAATGATTTTTGACCTTCAAGAACTAATAAAATTCAAAAGTATTTTTTTTTTCATTTTTCCATGTTGTCCTTACCATATAGTTTTGTTATCATTAAAAACAAGGTTTGTGAGATCCTTGAGGTCAACAATAAGTATGTTAAAGATTTTTAATATTCCGTTAGGCAATTGACTATCGCCAAATACTGAGAGCCTAATATTTCATGATGAGATGTGAAAAGGGCAATATAAATATAATCAAAGCATAAGGAATAAACCAACAACTCATTGGTTGGGATGATTGACACCTCCTAAGGATGACAATGGGATACATATAAGTTAGATCTACTAAGCTTCTAAGTACAGATTCATGATATAAAGGGAGATTCGTATCTGCACTAGATTGATCATGGATCTATGGTTTTTGCTTGATATTCATATCTGATTGAAAAAGATAAAAATATAAAATTGCTGTAAATCTATTAAAAAATTAAGATCCAAACTTGCTTCGATATTTTTCATGAATTCATCAATTTTAAATATTTAACAAGTAAAGTTAATTTTATATTTTTGTCGATTATTAGAGAAGTTTAAAAAAAAAATCAACTTCATTAAACTACAGAACATAACAATGAAAGTAAAATAATAACAAAATTTCTAAGAAATAAGGATGAAAATATATTAGTATCAAATAAAACATTCAATTCATCCCAAAATAAAATAAATAAAAATCTAATAAGTATTGCCACTTATTTTTGTGGCTTTGATTTTAGTAAGTTGCTATGCAATTTTAATTTGATTGTAAAAGTAATAAATTCTATTAGGTTATAAATGTTTTGAAAAACAAAATAAATTAAAAGGCTTTTAATTGAATACGGATTTAGATCAAGTTTTGAGTTAGATCCAGACTTGCTCTAGACTGGATCTAACTCGGAAGCAAGTCTGGATCTAACTCGGATGTATTAATCTATATCTAGTTCCATTACTCTAAGATAATGTTTACTTTTTGGATTAGAGTAAGAATCTTGAGAAGTGAGAATCTTAGGACTGAGAGTGTGGAGTGGGAGCATGTTGTTTATTTACACTGTAATGAAAACATAGAATGGAAATTAGAATTCAATTTATTTGTTTATTTTGTCTTGGATTAGGAGTAAATAGTTTCAAATTATAATTTTATCCTTATTTAAAGAATTATAGTTTTTAATTACAAAGTTAATAAAAAATATATTTAATGAATAAATATTTACTTTATTATATTTGTAAATTTATAATAATTATTAATATTCCTAATTATGTACATCACAATTTTTTATTAATTTTAATTTTAATTATATACATTAAAAATTATTGATAAGAGCAATATAAATGAAATATTCTTACTATTAACATAGTACTAAGTTAATATTTTCTTAGAATAAACTATTTATTATTATTAATTATTATATTAAATAAATATAATAATATTGTATTTTCAAATAAAGATACTATAAGGTAATATTATTAATTCTCTATTAATATATTATTTAAATAAAGATAATAATATTTTTTATTAAATACAATTATAGTAAATTTAATAAAAGGAGGGTAAAAAAAACATTATTTAATTTAATTTAATTATATTAAATTTATTAAATATAATTATATTAAATAAATTTAATACTATTTAAATTTAATGTCATTAAAAATAATATAATTATATTAAATTTATTTTCTTATATAAAATATTATTAATATTTAGTACAAAATTAATATTTTCTTAGAATAAACTATTTATTGTTATTAATTATTAATATTAAATAAATATAGTACTATTACTTTTAAAATAAATATAATAATAATATATTTTCAAATGAAGATAGCGTACATTAATATTTATTAATTATCTATTAATGTAACAATATTATTTTTAAGTAATTTTAACTTAGAATCAATGTAAATTATTATTTACTTAAATATACTAATATTATTTAAATAAATATAATATTATTTATTTTATTTTATTAAATATTAAATATTAAATATAATAAAAAATTTGTGGAAAAGAGAGTAGTGGAAATATTCCCACTCGTACCTCTCCCATGGGAGTTCCACTCCTACTCCCCACTCCAAAAATAGGTGGGACTCATGGAGTGGGATTCCCAATCCCTCCTTACATTGTTGATGTAAACACTCAAGTAAAGGGAAATTTACGTAAATAACTCAAAAAATTTTTGGTTTTTTACAACTAACCCCCTCAATTTTTTTCTATCATAATTAGCCAAAGAACCATCCAAATACCGAAACTGCCCCTCCCATAATCACCCCAAATTTTTTCGGTAGCTCTCTCCCTCTCCTCCCTCTCTCCTCCCTCTATCCCTCTTTTCACCAAAATTTTCATTCCGACAAGCTTGATCATCGCCGGCGGGTTCCCGGAATCATTCTTCGGCAGCCAACAACATCAAACTTGCAGTGAAGATTCGAAATAAAAACCTAGATAAAAACCCTAGACTTTGAACCATAGATTGTTTTTTATTCTTGTTTTATGTTGTTATTTTTTTGTTGTAATGGTGATGGGGAGTGAAGGTTGAGGAGTTTGTAATGTTAATTATATGGTTGAAGTTGTTGTTGTGGAAGAAATTGGCGTGGGTGAAACAAATGAAGGTGGTAATCGGGTTTCCGCAGCCAAGGTGTCTATCAGGTGCGACAAAGCACCTGTCGCACTTGATTCAGCGGCGGTAGCGCGCGCAGCATGCCGCCAGTCGCGCGCGCCAAGCGTGTTGCGCGCGTGACTTGGCTTGCGACAGCGCCCGTCGACGCCATGCGAGCGATGTCCCGCGCGTCCCTCCGCTGCCGCGCGCACTTGCGATGTCCCTCGGCGCTTGGCGTCATGCGCGACTTGGCGTACGACAGGCGCCCGTCGCACGCGCCCCTTGCATCTCTTCATCGCGCCCCACGCGTTTGCTGCTTACAGTGGTGCGACGCCACGACCTTTCGTCCAGTTTTTTTTTTTTTTTTTTTTTTTATGAATGTAATGTTTAATTAAGCACTATAAGTGCGATAAAATAATTAAGCACTATAAAACTAATGCAATTACTTAATATTAAAAAAAATTTGAAGTTGGATTTGTGTGATGAATCTGCCTATAAGTGCGACAGGCTGCCTGTCGCCAAAAATCGGGCGACAGGCGCTTGTCGCACGAGAACTCCGTTTGAGGTGGGGAACAAAGAAGATAAGCTGTGTTTGATTTGTAAAGAAGGGTAGTTTCGGTAACATACTTGATGTTTGGCTAATGTTGATAGAAAAAACTTGAGGGGGTTAGTTGTAAAAAACCAAAAAAATTTTGGGTTATTTACGTAAATTTCCCTCAAGTAAAAGTAATCCATACTACTCATTCCAACTCCAAAAAGTAAACACAATATAAATTTATTTTATACTAATCCAAATCTGATCCGTTGGGATTGAATTATATGAATCATTGCTATCTCTAGCACATCCTCCCCTTTAACTCTAAGTAGAGGATTTGAATCTCCATGATAACTGTAGGAGTAATTTATTATATTAGTCTTTTATTGCATACACGTTGGTTAATTATACTATTCTTTCAAAAAAAAAAAAAAGAAAAGAAATTACCAACGGGAGTTAAGAGCGCGATTAATAATCGCTTCGCGGAGTGCGGAGATGTTTCTTTGAAAGACCTGAGCCGTTAAATTGCCCTCTCGCAAAACAAAACTGTTTGTAACTACCACCTTTCTCTCTTATCCCTCTTAATTTGAATTGAACCAAGTCCTCTCTTGTCTTCTTCTTTTTCTATAAACCATTGAAGCAAACTTCGTTTTCTTTTTTTTTTTTTTCCCTTTTTGTTTAGTGTGGCTGCAACAAAACCTTTGCCATTTTCGCTGCCAAAATTAAATTATGGGCACAAGCCTCAATCGAGTAGAAGAAGAAGATTATTCTTCGTACACCAATTCATCCGATTTTATCTCAATCTCTTTAGACGACAACAATAACACGACCGCGACCGCGACCAGCACCAGCAAGTCTTCGTCGGAGCTTCACCAAGTTTGCCTGCCACCCCGTGTCACCACCTGGCAAAAACTAAATCACAGGTTACGCGAGATTTTTTTTCCAGATGATCCCTTACACATTTTCGAGGATCAGAGTTGGGGAAGAAAGCTTGTTCTCGCTGTTCAATATGTGTTTCCCATACTGCGATGGGCACCCCATTACAGTCTTTCACTCTTTAGATCTGATCTTATTGCTGGTCTCACCATTGCAAGCCTGGCCATCCCTCAGGTCCAAAGCATGCATGCATCTCTTTTTCTTTTATTTTTCATTATTTATTCATGTTTCTTTTTTCTCTTTATACATTTTTTTTTTTTGGGCATTTGCAGGGGATCAGTTATGCTAAACTTGCAAACTTGCAGCCTATAATTGGATTATGTAAGAATAAACTTTGTTCCATTTTTTCTTAAAATAAAAGAATTATATATTTATATATTTTACAGATTCAAGCTTTGTGCCACCAATAGTATATTCTGTTCTTGGAAGTTCAAGACACATTGGCATTGGCCCGGTCTCAGTAGCATCCCTGGTAATGGGCACAATGCTGGATGGAGAAGTTTCTCATTCAAATAAAAAAGATCTCTATCTCCAGCTGGCTTTCACTTCCACTCTTTTTGCCGGTTTATTTCAAGCTTCATTAGGGATTTTTAGGTATGAACCTGAACCACCTATTATTAGATGAAATTAAAGTTTAAAGATTAATATTTAAACTTTAAAGATTGGCATTGGCCCGGTCTCAGTAGCATCCCTGGTAATGGGCACAATGCTGGATGGAGAAGTTTCTCATTCAAATAAAAAAGATCTCTATCTCCAGCTGGCTTTCACTTCCACTCTTTTTGCCGATTTATTTCAAGCTTCATTAGGGATTTTTAGGTATGAACCTGAACCACCTATTATTAGATGAAATTAAAGTTTAAAGATTAATATTTGGTCATTTTTCCCCCCTTAAATTTGAAGGGTTTAGCTTCAGGTAGACCTAATAACAATGACAGACCACCTTACTATCAATCATAGTGACTGAGCTTGGTGTGTCAATCTTATCATATATTGCGGCTTAAGAATTTAAAAACAAAGCAAGTGCTTCAAAGTATAGAAAACTGGTCAGAATACAATAATGGAAAATAAAGTTACAAAGTTTACCTAACAACTAATGGAGATTCCACAGACTCGTGAACATTTATCAAAAAGCTAACATGGATTGATGGTGAAATCACAAATTTTGACTCTTATTATTATTTTTATCTTGAAGTTTTAAAGAATGAAGAGAACTGATTTTTAGATGGATCTTTTGTAGGTTAGGGTTCATAATAGATTTTCTGTCAAAGGCAACTTTGATTGGGTTCATGGCTGGAGCAGCAGTCATTGTGTCCTTACAGCAACTCAAAGGATTACTTGGGATTACTCATTTCACCAGCGACATGGAATTAATTCCTGTTTTGGAGTCTGTTTTCAATAGCATAAAAGAGGTGAGGAACAGAACAAAAGCATCCTATTAAGCATACCAAGCAAAATTAAATGAATGCACATGCATCATTGTTTAACTGCGTGCTTTGTGAGCGAAGGAAAGTTTACTATGATAAAGTTTTGCATTTTTTATCTGCAGTGGAACTGGGAGACTATTGTAATGGGCTTCTGTTTTCTAATATTTCTACTGGTAGCCAGATTTATAGTGAGTATTATTTATATTACCAATGAACTCAAGTTTGTCATTTTATTTCATTTATCTTTTGAAATCATTTGTGATTCTGGACTTAAAAATACAGAGTACAAGAAAACCGAGGCTTTTCTGGGTTTCAGCAGCGGCTCCATTAACATCTGTCATTCTTTCAAGTCTTTTGATCTTTCTCCTAAAATCCAAACTTAAGCACGTTTCAATAGTAAGAAATATGTAGTCCTCCTAGCATTTGCGTTGTTCTTTCATATGAAGATTGATTTGCTTAAGCAACTGATTGCTCAGAGAATTTTTGCTTAAGATTAAATATTTGCACTTTTCTGGGGGGTTGATTTGATATGGTTTCATTTCATGATTCATTTTGTACAACCCCAGATTGGTCATTTGCCAAAGGGTGTGAACCCACCCTCAGAAAACAAGCTATATTTCCACGGCCCTCATCTACAACTTGCAATCAAAACAGGCTTTATAACTGGCATATTATCTCTCACTGTAAGCAGCCTCAAATTAATATTGAAATCATTTTTGAAAATAGTGCACGGTAATGCATCAAACATTTGGAATTTTTCCATTTAAACTTCACTTATCATTATAAGGGCTCAGTTTTATTTTCCAAGCGGCTAATGATCATACTTTATTTTATGATAGGAAGGAATTGCCGTGGGAAGAACATTTGCCTCTCTGCACAATTATCAAGTGGATGGAAACAAAGAAATGATTGCTATCGGTTTTATGAATATTGTTGGATGTTGCTTCTCATGCTATGTTACCACAGGCAACTACATTATAAATCTTTATCATAATTTTACCACAAATGCCAAACATTATAAGTTTATAACCATATATTCTTAAACAACTTTTAGGGTCTTTCTCTCGATCTGCTGTGAACTACAATGCTGGGGCAAAGACTATATTTTCGAATATAGTTATGGCAGCAACGGTGCTTGTAACACTGCTTTTTCTCATGCCACTGTTCCATTACACACCAGATTTTGTCTTAGCAGCAATTATCATAACAGCTGTTGTTGGACTGGTAGACTGCAAGGCTGCATTGCGATTGTGGAAGCTTGATAAGCTTGATTTTGTTGCTTGTTGTTGCTCATTCTTTGGTGTTCTATTTATCTCTGTGCAAATAGGGCTCGCCATAGCTGTAAGTAAATTAACATTCTGTTCCTCACGCATTAGTAGTACTCCAGACTGCGTCTCTTAAACATTACAGATGGATCTTTAATAAGTTTTTTAGATAAGTTTCGATTCCATCTATTCTATCACTCAAATAACTGACACTTTTGCTCTGAAAAGTTCAGGTTGGAGTTTCCGTATTCAAGATTATTCTCCACGTGACAAGGCCAAACACAGTGGTTTTGGGGAATATTCCGGGAACTCACATATTCCGAAGCCTCAATCATTATGAGAACGCAACAAGGGTTCCGTCCTTCCTCATTCTCAGCATTGAATCTCCAATCTTTTTTGCAAACTCATTGTATCTCCAAGAAAGGTATATAATTAGTTTGTCAAGAACTGTGTTTATATATGAACCATCAGATCTTCAAATAGGTCATAGCATCTTGTCTCTGAGGATTGCTCACGTTTTGTTTGGTTGCAGGATTTCAAGATGGGTGCGGGATGAGGAAAAGAGGATCCGAGAAAACAATGAGAGCGCTCTGAAATGTGTAATTCTGGACATGACTGGTATAGATGCAATTATTTATCCACATCCAATCTCAAGTGTCAAGTAATGAACAAAAGCTAACTTGGCTTCTTTAACAAACTGAAGCGGTGACAGCAATTGATACCAGCGGTATAGACGCTCTATCGGAACTTAAAAACAAAATGGACAAAAGATCGCATCAGGTGAGGAAACAAACTTACTACTGTCAAGACATCAGCTGTTTCCCTGGGAAACATCTTCGCTTTTTGTTGTTTTTTTTTTTTAATGGTCATTCAATTTCTTGTAGCTCGTGCTGGTAAATTTAGTTGGAACAGTAATGGAGAAGCTTCACCAGTCGAAAACTCTTGATTCATTCAGATCAAAAGGACTTTATTTGACAGTTGGGGAAGCAGTAGATGATCTATCATCTTCATGGAAGCACTGGCCTTAAATAAGCTTAGAAAGGTTTTGGTAGTTTGCAGGTAGCAAGAACGTAGCATGTATAACTGTAAGTACCTAGATTCTAGCATCCTATACCTTGTATATTTCGTCACCATAGCTTGATGATAAGAGGTTAGGAGAATACATCTCCATTAGCGAAAAATTAGAATATTTTTTCTTTTTCTTCTTATTACTTGTAATTATGCAAGTTCTTCGAGCAAGGTTTTGATGAATTTGATGGTTTATAAGCAAGTAATGATTTGGAAGTTTTGAGGGTTAAATATTGAGGCTTCATCTTGAATAGCTCCTCCATTTTTACCAAGTATGAACATTCCTTGATTCTGATATTTTCAATTTTGTAATATTTTTCAGGCTTTGAGACTGATCATTAATTAATTCATTATTACTGGGGTTAACTTAATTCATTATTACTTGGGTAACTTTTGGCAGCACCCAAATGTTTCGACAAATGGCACCGTGCGTCCAAGTCTTTTTTGGATGGATCACCGCACGCTAATTCCCTCAGCAAGCGCGTTAATTTACACCATAAACAAGGATGAAATGGCCATTTTGAAAGAGCAAATAAATCACCCCCTACTTCGCAATGGATTGTGTGTGTGTATATATATAAAATCATTCTTTTCTTTAGTGCGAGCGTCTTCATTTTATTTTTATATGGATATACTTTAAAATCGTGAGATTTAAAAGAGTTAATTTTTAACTCTTTTAAACCCCATGATTTTATAATTCATTAAGAAATTAATTCCTTTAAATCGCAAGGTTTAAAAGTGTGTCCGTCTTTAAGAAAATGTAAACTTCCGCACCTAAGAATGATTTCATATATATTTTCTTAACATCGATGATGACGGGAAATGTAAGTGGATATTGCATAACTGCAGCATCATGTGATGCAACCGTGACACTGACTCCACCACTCCTTTTTAATTATTTAATTTCACTGATTATTTGGTTTTGGTGAATTTTTTTGATAATTGAATTTCTTTAATTACTTTAGCATATATTTGATTTTATGTTAAATAACATATTCTTTAACCAGCTTTAAAGTGTAATGAAATTAAGCTACTTAGTAAATATAATGGGCAATAACTTGGTACTTTTTATTGTTGAAAAAGGAAAAAATTGAAATTACAATCAATTCAATCTTATGGTATTTTCCGATACCACCGCCACGAGCACTTAGTAAAACAAAAACATTGGGCTCGGTGTCATTTAAGAAACCACTGGGTGTTGTGGGAAATTAGCCCTTATTGCCTTTTTTTTTTTTCTCCCTTGAGATTATTGGATTTAAACATTGCAGTCAAGACGGCTTGGACAAAAAGTCAAGTCTCGTGGCCTCTGAATTGGCTTTTGTTATTTCCGCGGGCCCGCCAAGCGTGCACCGCAAGCCACCCGAGCGCAGGACTCCTATCCGTACTAGGAATCGGAAAGTTCCCTTAGCCTTTATATATTTACATAAACGCAAGCAGCAGTTGAGCATTTACAAATTTTCATTCTCATCTTTGCGATCACGAATTTAGGTACGCCACAACCCTTCCTCCGAGAAATTTTTCGTTTATTTTATTTGTTTTAAATTTCTTTCTTTTCCGTGCACAAGTTTAACCATAGATGGCCTTAGACAACGGCATTAGAGAACTGACGTATCTTTCTCTGCTATCTAAAATTTGTTCTGAGTTAGAAACTCATCTGGGTTTTAATGACAAAGTATTAGCCGAGTTTATCTCCGAGGTAGGCCGTAATTCTGAAACCGTAGAGATATTTGATGATAAATTGAAAGAATACGGTGCCGCCTTGCCTAATTACCTTGTCCGCACGTTGTTTAATGTCATTCATTCCATTCTTTATCCCAAACCCAAATTGAAATCCAAGACAAAGAGTGGTCGTGATCGGAAAACAAATTACACGGCTGAGTTTGAGAATGATAGAGAAAGAAGTGGGAGATATTGTAAGAGTAATCCACCGATGTTGAAGGATAGGCCGGTGAGTAGGATGGGAGGAGTTTCAGGGATTAGGAGGATCTTGGCGGAGGATGATGTAGTTATGACTCGCAGGCTGCTGAAGAGAATGAGCTCGCCGGAGGTGTGGGAAGTGAAACAGTTGATTGCTTCAGGGGTTTTGGCTTCCAATGAGTACCCTAGGTATGATGAGGAAGAAGAAGAGGGGTTTGCTTCTTGGGCAGAGGGTGATGAGGAAGAACTTGAGATTGAACTGAATGAGGATCAACCTGCTTTTCTACAGGGGCAGACCAGGGGTTCTGTGGACTTGTCACCGGTGAAGGTCTTCAAAAATCCTGAGGGGTCACTAAGTCGTACTGCTGCACTCCAATCAGCTCTTATAAAGGAAAGGAGAGAAGTGAGGGAACAACAGCTGAGGACAATGATTGATTCCATACCAAAGGATCTAAACCGTCCTTGGGAGGATCCAATGCCAGAGACTGGTGAGAGGCATCTTGCACAGGAGCTCAGGGGTGTTGGTTTATCTGCTCGTGACATGCCTGAATGGAAGAAGAATGCATATGGGAAAGCATTCACTTTTGGACAAAGGTCAAAGCTCTCCATCCAGGAACAGAGGCGGAACTTGCCAATTTTTAAATTGAAGAATGAACTAATCCAGGCTGTTCATGATAACCAGGTACTAGTACTCATTGGTGAGACTGGTTCAGGTAAGACGACCCAACTGGCACAGTATCTTGCAGAGGCTGGATACACTACGAAGGGCAAGATTGGATGTACCCAGCCCCGTAGGGTGGCTGCAACTTCTGTGGCCAAGAGGGTTGCTGAAGAGTGTGGCTGTCGTTTGGGAGAGGAGGTTGGTTATGCTATTCGATTTGAGGATTGTACTGGACCAGATACTGTGATCAAGTACATGACTGATGGGATGTTGCTTATGGAGATTTTGATTGATGCGAATCTTTCTCAGTATTCTGTCATTATGCTCGATGAAGCTCATGAGAGGACAATTAACACTGATGTTCTTTTTGGGTTACTTAAGCAGCTTATGAAACAGAGACCTGACCTACGCCTGATTGTCACATCTGCCACGTTGGATGCGGAGAGATTTTCGGGATATTTCTTCAACTGCAACATCTTCAGTATTCCGGGGAGAACGTTTCCAGTTGATATAAACTACTCCAGACAGGAGGTAACTGATTATCTAAATTCAGCATTGATCACAGTCTTGCAGATCCACATCGGTGAACCTGAAGGTGATATTCTTCTTTTCTTGACGGGTCAAGAGGAGATAGATTTTGCATGTGAGTCACTTTGCGAGAAGATTAAAGAGCTGGGAAAAGATGTTCCTGAACTGATTGTTTTACCAGTTTACAGTGCGCTGCCAAGTGAAATCCAATCAAGAATATTTGAACCTGCCCCTCCAGGGGGGAGGAAAGTGGTTGTGGCCACTAACATTGCTGAGGCTTCTTTGACTATTGATGGGATATTTTATGTTATTGATCCTGGCTTTGCAAAGCAAAATGTCTATAATCCGAAGCAAAGGCTTGATTCACTGGTCATAACACCAATTTCACAAGCATCAGCCCGGCAACGAGCTGGGCGTGCTGGTCGTACTGGGCCTGGAAAATGTTACCGCTTGTACACAGAGAGTGCATATCACAATGAGATGTCCCCTACTACAATTCCAGAAATCCAAAGAATTAATCTTGTACAGACTACCCTCACTATGAAGGCTATGGGAATCAATAATCTGCTGTCTTTTGATTTTATGGATCCTCCATCTCCCCAGGCTCTTATTTCTGCCATGGAGCAATTATACAGTCTTGGAGCTCTGGATGAGGAGGGACTTCTGACTAAATTAGGTAAGAAAATGGCAGAATTTCCCCTAGATCCGCCATTATCAAAGATGCTACTAGCCAGTGTAGACCTTGGTTGCAGCGATGAGATATTAACGATCATCGCCATGATTCAAACTGGCCATATCTTTACCAGACCCAGGGAAAAACAAGCTAAAGCAGATGAAAAAAGAGCCAGGTTTTTCCAGCCTGAGGGTGATCATCTGACCTTGCTTGCAGTGTATGAGGCTTGGAAATCCAAGAACTTTTCTTTGCCTTGGTGTGCTGAGAACTTTGTTAACTCTCGATCTTTGAAGAAGGCACAGGATGTGAGAAAGCAACTTCTGGCCATCATGGGTAAATATAAGTTGGGCGTTGTTAGTGCTGGAAAAGATCTCCTGAAGATAAGGAAGGCCATTACTTCTGGATTCTTTTTCAATGCAGCGAGAAAGGACCCACAGGAGGGCTATCGGACTCTGGTTGAGAACCAGCTGGTTTATATCCACCCTAGTAGTGCTATTTTTCAAAGACAACCTGATTGGGTCATTTACAACGAGTTGGTAATGACAACAAAGGAATACATGCGCGAGGTAATAGCTATAGATCCAAGGTGGCTTGCAGACTTGGCACCAAAATTCTTCAAGGTGGCAGATCCCACGAAAACAAGCAAGCGCAAGCGTCAAGAATGCATTGAACCGCTATATGATAGATATCATGAACCGAATTCTTGGCGGTTGAGTAAAAGGCGTGCATGATCCATGATCTCAGAGTTAACCAATGTTATCCTGGTTAGATTTTGCATTTTTATACATTTGCTTGTGAGCGTGTCGGATTCGATTTTTCTTTGAACAGTTTGTTACTGTGTTTCTACTGGAGGTTGAACTTTATGTACTTTAAATGTGTATCTGGTCTGGACTGATAAATTTATGTTATACATGGATATTTGATGGTTTTGTAAGTAGCTTAATGATTTGAAATTGACATTGAGAGCATGTTTATAGATTTTGAAATGCATCGTCTTTTATTTTTTACGAAAAGAAATTTAATCGATGATATGCTTATTATTTATGGTCTTGGCTTCGCCGCTTCGGGATGTTGTTTTGTGTTCGATCAACCTGACACTATTTGCTTGGCTTTATCAATCTACAGTGCTGACGTTGGCGGTTTTTGCTTCACTAAGATTGTTAAGTTGATGGGCTCCATCCGGAGATCAGAAGAGTTGATTGAACCACTTGGTGACCCTAAAGTTTAAGGGTAAGGGCCTCAAACTAGTACTAAATGTGAAGCTGACAAGAAAGGTTGGGTTTGGGCATTTGGGATAATTGCAGATCCGATAGATTTAGTTCAGAATTCTCTTTAAAAATGAACTTTCTGCTTGCTGTTTTCGCTAACCGTCTTAAGAAGACTGTTTTGCAAAAGCATCCATGGTTATTAAGATACAATAATTTTGTTTTCCAAATTTAAGTGATAAGCTTAGATTTCTGTTATTTGCTTCTAACATTTAACTCCACCATTCTAACTACAGATGAGAGAAGATCGTCATATCTTCAATTGTCAATTTTAGAACTTTCTTTTTATTTTATTAACTGTATTTGCTTGCAACGCATGTAGTTGTTTGTTTTGGTCTGGCAAAGGGAGTATATGAGGCAAGAACATTCAACGTTTTGGAATGCAGTTTTGATCTTATTTACCAAAGCACTTCTACTACAAGCAAGATTTCTTGCCCATTTTGGCAGTTTCGGAAATGCAGTACTTTGGCGTGCTGTCTATCTGCATTGGTGATTTGGTTTGTGTGTTTTATTGATTGTATATCATGTGCTAGTGCTATTTTTTATTTTTTATTTTTATTTTTGTTTTAAACCCATTAAAACTTATTTCAATATATGGTTATAGTCAATAAAATTTGATCTGACTAGTTTGTTCTTGTAATCGTATTATGTATCAGGCTAAACTCAAGTGGTTACTTGTGATGCGCCATACATTCTGTTTTTAGCTTATTTTGGGGCAAATAAAAGGAAATTACCAAAAACAAACTAAGAACAATGAATTTATTTTTAACGGGAGAGCGGGGCGTTTCGCTTTCGGAGTGTACAGGTTGACTGGGTTTTTGTGGAGTGAGGGAAGATGGAGGAGATGGTGACTTCGGACACAGAGGGCTGGGAAATCTTCTAAACCTGTGAAACAACGATGAAAGCGAGGTCGGAGGTGGGAGGGGGTGGCCGTGACCACTCGGCAACTTAAGTCAGAGTTGGGGTTATCTCAGGTTTGAGAGCTTGCAAGCTCTTGGTAATGGAGGTTTTTGAGGTTGAAGAAACCTTAGTTCTTTTTTGGTGTGTGTATGAAAAACTTACTTAATAAAAAATTAACCTTAGTATTTATATGGTGTATCTCGGTCGCCGTGCCACCTGACGCTATTTTATTGGCGTTCCTCCTTGTGATATTTGGAATATTCTCTTTTTTATACGTGTGGTGGCTTGGGCGCTCTAAAAAATATACTTGGGGAGCAAGTTTGGGGTGTATTCACGTGCTGGGTGTAATGGAGTGGTCCGTGCACCAATCCGTTGTAAATTTGCGGTGATGGCGAGGAAATGTTGGCGGTCCCAACCGCCAGTGTCAACTTTTGGTGATTTGTTGGGCGTGGCATGGTCTCCTTTTCGCAAAGACAAGATCTCCTCGATGATTCTTTATTTCTGCATGTATTATGCCGATCTTTTTTAGATTTTTAGATCGATCCTGGATATTTTCACGTGTTCTCTGACCTTTATACCTTTACATGGTGTAGCCAAGGTACCCCTGAAGTATCTGGGTACCCCAAGTGCACCCGAGTATCTCAGTACCCCTGATTCCTTCCCAAACAACATCCCTCTAGTTTCTTTTTGGCGAATGTAATAGAGGCAAAAGAAACTCACTTATGCAGTTGAAACGACACGTGGTGATGTAAAATTTAGCTTAGAGGGTAGTCGGACTGGAGGCGTACCCCATGCAATTCCTTTACTGGTGAAACTCTACATAGTACTGGGCCCCCCCTTTTTTTTTGTACCGTGGCGAGTGAACAGTTGCCTTCGTGTCCCTTCCCGCTTTTCTTGGGAAATGGCAGCCGTCTGACACATAGTTTAAAATTTAAAACTCACTGACTTTGTACAGAAAAGTCACTAACTTTTTCCAGACTTAATTTAAAACCCTGCTCCGTCTCTCTTTCCTAAGTTATTTTGAAAATCCCCAAACTTCAAAAGCTAATTATTTTCTGTAACCTCTAATTCTATCTCTTCGTCTTTTCTCTGATTTTCCTTTTCGTCTTCCCTTTGATTTCGCTGCTCGCAGGTAAAAATATTTCTCTCCCCTTTTTTTTTGTTTTCCCCTGGGTTTCTATATTTTTTTTTTCTTCCTTTCTTCCCTTTTCTTTCTTTCTTTTTCTTTCTCTTCCTCTCCCGCGGCTGACTTCTTCTTCTTTCTCTTTTCTTTCTTTCTTTTTCTTTTTCTTTTTTTTTTCTTTCTTCTCCTCTCCCGCGGCTGACTTCTTCTTCTTTCTCTTTTCTTTCTTTCTTTTTCTTTCTCTT
Organism: Citropsis articulata; assembly: GCA_030449925.1. NCBI lineage: Eukaryota > Viridiplantae > Streptophyta > Magnoliopsida > Sapindales > Rutaceae > Citropsis > Citropsis articulata. The sequence continues at coordinate 17,868,311 of JASUUH010000121.1, read as the reverse complement.
CTTCTCCCACGGCTGACTTCTTCTTCTTTCTCTTCCGTTTCTCTTCTCTCGGCCGGCCTCCATTCCGTTTTCTCGGCTGCAATTCAGTGGCTGACTCGGCATCTGGGCGTTCGGACGGCGGGACTCCTCAGTCCCGGTCACACACACACACACACATATATGTATATACATTAATAATAAAAATATATCATCACACACTTGTTCTTCTCTTTTTTTTTTTTGGGCTGCCGATCCTGATTTTTGACTTTTGGTTTTTTTTTTTTTGAAATGGCAGCCTCTTCATCTCTGATTTGTCCTTTTCTGTAGCTGAAATCCGCAACTCTTGAGTGAAGTTTCAGGTATATGCACAGGTATATATTATTATTATTTTCGGAAAAATATTGTTGTGGCCTTGTTACTGGACTTCTTGTGGCGTGTTGGTGTTTGTTTTTTTTTTTTGTGGTTTGATTGGTTTATGTTGGTGTTTGTTTTTTATGGATGGAGTTTGAGATTTGTGGAGCTTGTATGTTTTGACGCGGGGCTTTTATTTTTAGGCAAATGGGGAGAAAAATTATGGGGAGAAAAGGTCGTAACGTGGTCAGGAAAACGGGGGAGTCAAGTGAGGAGGCTCCCTTTTCCGAGTCAGCCCTCTATATTTCTCTTAGTGATGACGATAGGTCCCCCCCAACTAGTCCCAAGTTATCTCGAACCAATCCTCGTAGTAAACCCAAGACCAGAGGCAAACAACTAGCTAAGCCAGACCACAGAAGAACTCGTTCAAAGAGTAGCAGACCCAAATCTCCTACCCCAGTATTCCCGAACCTCCTCTGGTCTCCCCCTCTGTCTCTATATCTCGCAAGCCCTACTCATTGGGGGGTAGGACAGCCACTCCCAGAGATTTAGATAGAGTTAGAGCTAAATACAACATACCTTCCTCTGTGCGCCTTAGGGTACCTCGCGAGGGTGAGCGTCCCGAGAACCCTGGCGGTGTAGCCCTCCACATTGACCTCTTTGATTTAGGTCTCCGCCTGCCCCTCCAACCATTTTTCAAAAGAATGTTAAGTGAGATGCAAATTGCGCCCGGACAGTTATCTTTACCCGGTTGGAGATTGCTCACGGGCTTAAAGGTATTGTGGTTGGATGTATTTGGGGAGGATATTTCTTATCGAGATTTGGGGGGGCTTTATCAGTTGAAGAAGCCGGCCGGTTTATCCGCGACTTACTTCACCACTTGGGGGGTCCATGGCCATTTGGTGAGGCCGGATCCCTTATTGAAAAAGGGTTATAGATATGGCTGATTTGTGACTGAGGATGAGTGGGGGAGGAGTATACAAGTGGGGAACGAAGTTGTGCAAGTTCGGAACTTCTTCAATGAAGACAATATGTGTCTCTTACCTTCTCTTTCTCCCTCCTTTTATATATATATATACGTCTTTTTGTGTGAATTTTCTTCTTACTCGGTATTTCTGGGGACCTTTGTAGACCTCACTTGGTTTAAGGGATCATGCCCTGTTCATGAGGTAGGGAGAAAGGTGAGCGGTGTCATAGAGAGGTTTCAGTCCCTGCAGGGTGAAAGCGATACACGTATGGCTGCTTGGTGTTGCTGGGGTACCCCGCCTTCACTAGTTTTGTGGGGTGCCCCTACCATCTGCACATCTTTTGTTTTATCCGCTACAACTTACATTTTTTGGTGTGTCCCTTCGCCTGTGATGGTTCTTATGTCCGTTTTTCTGACCTGCCTCTTTGTTTCTCCTTGATGTTGGACAGGTATGGATCATGGTGCCGAGGACTTTGATGCCTTCTTCTACCGTATGAGAGGCAGTTCTTCCGGTACCTTGGGAACCTCAGCAAAGGGTGCTCGACCTCCGGCTGTTCCAAGCTCCAAGGGGAAGTTGCCTGATTCCTCTTTTGGTAGTTCTCGGGGTACCCCAGGTACCCATAAGCGCAAGTTTAGCTCGTTGCTCACGGTCTCTGGGGACCCTGCAGAGGGCGAACTTGATCCCGTGGCGAACAAGAGCACATCTTATCTGAGTGATTGCTTCCTCTATTCCTCCGAGTGCATTTCTGCGGACATGGCTGCTGAGGCGGATAAGCTAGACCTGAATGAGCGCTATAGTCGGGCGCTTAAGGCTTGTCATGATGTGAGTGCCTTTCATTCTTACCCTCCCTTATTTTTTCTTCTTTTCTTTTCTTTTTCTTTTTTGTTACTAATTTTGCTTTTCTCTCCTTTTTTTTTGTTGTAGGCGGCCTTTTACCTCAGCCACAGCCTTTGCGACTTTAGAGGTACCTCAGCTGCACCTGCAGAGGTGGAAAAATTAAAAGAAGAGCTCAACCTCGGTCGTTCTCGGGAGGAGAAGCTCGCCGGAGAGGTCAGTGTCTTAAAGGGGCGGTTGGAGGATCTGACTCGGGAGAATGTCCGCCTATCCAAGGGCTTTGAAGAAGTTGAAGCTAAGCATGATGAGCTAGCATCTCGCCAAAAGGAGATGATGGATAAAGCCTTTACTCTTATCATGACGGAGGTTTGGAGTGTGGATCCGGAGCTCGTGGTACCCCAAGTTGAAAAATGGGTGGACAAGTCAGCCATTCTGAAAGTGATCGAAGACGATGGGGTACCCCAGGCTCCTCCATCTCAAAGTCCTCGGCGATCTTCTGGGGTACCCCAGGTACCTCATGCAGACCTCCCCTCCGCCAGCACTGTTCATGAAGGTGGTACCTCTCTAGCCGCGAGTGTTCCTGCTGATGCCCCAGTTGATGGGAATAGAGAGGATGTTTCCCCTTCTGCGTGATCCTCTGCGCTTTTTATCATTTAGGGTTCTTCTCAGATAGTTTAGTAGCCTTCTTTCTTTACTTTTGGAGCTTTTGATGTACTGGAATATTTGTCCCTGAAAAGGTTGCCTCGGCGATTTTGTTACTGTTTACATTAAACTTTTCGTATTAGACTTAATTTGGTGTGCTAATGAATTTCTTATTTATGACTTGTGTAGACTAGTGGAGGTTCCTCGGGTACCCCAGGTACCTCCTGATATGTTCTTGGCGCTTGCATGGTGGTCCTCGTATATATGCTCGCTGTTCATCTTGATAATGATTATGGCGTATCCAAATAATTTAACAATCCGAGCATCATCATAATATAAAATGAAATTCATAATTGGTAAAATTAAGATGTAAATAGAGATTATGGCGCATCTTCGAATAGACTTGTCGAGGTTCGTCGGGGTACCCACTCATTATTTTTATCGGGGACCTTCTTGGCCTCCTTTCTTGCAGAATTGGTCAAAAACATGCTTGTTTTGGCTATCTGCTTCTAGTCAGTATTTAATGAGATAATAAAGGTGCATGCTTGCCTACCTCATTTCTTTTAGGCATTCAACTCTTATGATTGCCGTTTGTTTGATTATTCTTTACTAAGCTAAGTAAAAGAATGGAGGTGTGGGCGTGTGCATACATCGGATCCTGTGGCGCTAGGGTATCTTCGGTTACCTCGCTGGGCCTCTCGACCCTCCATCTTTAAATTTGCTGTAATTTATCCTCGGTTGCCTCAGCTCAAACCCAATAGAGGTGTGGGTGTGTATATACTAACCTGGAGGCCTCGCCGTATCTTTATTTATTTCGCACCTTCTCCCTCTCCTCTCTCTTTGTATTCTTGTAATGGAGTAACAGTCGTAAGAAAGGTGTATGCAAGACGTGGCGCAATAAACTTGAGTCAAGACCAATATGTTTTAACTTCTTATGATCACATTAGGTAATAGAAAAGGAGGACATTACATAACACTGACTCGTTGTCCCAATGAGAATAGGAAACTACGTAGATATCCCCTCTCTAGGACTTAGGGAATTAAAAATTTCACTTGCGCATGTAGGGTACCCGAGGTACCTTTGGTGGCTTTACACACATAGTAAATAAAGTAAAAGATATATAGAACGAACGGTAGGGTTTGAAGCATTATCCTCATGTTAGTAGTACTTCCTTAGCATTGCAGCATTCCAGGGATGCTTGACGATTGTTCCGTCCATGTGGAATAGCCTGTAGGCCCCAGATCCTACCGGTTTGTATATGCGATACGGGCCTTCCCAATTTGCTCCAAACGAGCCCTCCGAAGGTACCCGGGTGTTCTGAGTTACCCTTCGCAGGACTAAATCTCCTTTCTTGAATGATCTAGGGCGTACTCTTTTGTCATACAAATCCGAAATGCGGTGCTGATATATCGCAACCCTTAATTCTGCTTTGGCTCTTTTTTCTTCAACAAGATCAAGGCTAGATGCAATCAAAGAAGTATTCTCGGCTTCGTCGAAATACGCGGTTCTTTGAGAGGGTATCCCGATTTCTGCTGGGATGACCGCATTAGTTCCGAATGCCATAGAAAACGGAGTTTCTCCAGTTGAAGTATTTTGAGTTGTCCGATAAGCCTAGAGAACACCGGGTAGCTCATCTACCCACGCTCCTTTCCTTTCCTCTAGCCTTTTCTTGAGGATACTCTTGATGATTTTGTTGACGGCTTCAACATGTCCATTAGATTGTGGATGAGCCGGAGAAGCAAATCGGTTGGCTATCCCCAACTCTGAGCAGAAACTCTGAAATTTTTCGTTATCAAATTGCTTTCCGTTGTCGCTAACAATAGCATTAGGGATACCGTATCTGCAAATAAGGTTCCTGCATACGAAATCTGTAGTTTCTTTCTCTGTGATGCTTGCCAACAGCTCCGCTTCTACCCATTTTGTAAAATAGTCAACGGCAACAATTGCATACTTAGCTTGCCCTCTCCCAGTTGGTAATGGACCAATGAGATCTATACCCCAGACTGCAAATGGCCACGGAGAAGACATAACAGTTAACTTTTCGGGTAGAAGGTGGGGTACCTTGGCAAACCTCTGGCACTTGTCACAATTCTCGACCATGTTTTTAGCATCCTCCCGCATCGTAGGCCAATAAAATCCTTGGCGAAGAGCCTTTTGTGCCAATGATTGTGCTCTATAATGGTTGCCGCAAATTCCTTCGTGTATCTCTCTCATGACATATTCGGCCTGCTCGTCTCCTAAGCATTTTAGGTAAGGGAGAGTGAACCCTCTTCTGTATAAAGTGTCCTCAATAAGACAATATCGTGCAGCCTTATACTTCAGCCTTCTAGCTTCACTTTTGTCGACAGGCAGATCCCCATTCTGGAGGTACCCTATGATTGGTTCCATCCAGCAGATTATTGCTGGGTGTGGGTATATACTCGGTAGTAATAGGACCAGCCAACTGAGTTGCGCCAAAGGAAGCCATTTTGGCGAGATTGTCAGCTTCACCATTTTTTATGCGCGGAACTCTTTCCACCTTAACCTCGGAAAATTGGGACATTAACTCTTTAGTTCTCCTGAGGTACCCCTTCATATTTTCTTCCTTCGCCTGATATTCCGAGGTGATCTGACTGACCACCAATTGAGAGTCACTTTTGATGTCGACCTTTTTTGCACCCAAGACTTTTGACATCCTTAGCTCCGCTATTATAGCCTCATATTCGGCCTTATTGTTTGAGGCCTTAAATCCGAATTGTAAGGCATAACATAGCTTCACTTTATCCGGATCAAGGATTATTACTCCCGTACCACTTCCATGCGAGTTGGAGGAACCATCCACGTAAATTTCCCAAACATGCTCCTCTTCGGGGACTGGTGTGGTTTTTCTAGGGCACCCCAGAGTCTCCCTACCCCCGGAGTCATTGGCGAATTCTACAATAAAATCGGCAATTGCTTGGGCTTTAATAGCTGAGCGTGGCTTAAAGATGATATCGAACTCACTCAATTCAAGAGACCAGTGAAGGAGTCTTTCAGACATGTCTAATTTTTGGAGGATTTACCGAAGGGGGAGATTTGTAACCACGGCAATGGTGTGAGCCTGAAAATATGGCCGGAGCTTCCTTGCGGAGATTACCAAAGCCAAAGCTAACTTTTCAGTGGCGGGGTACCTCTTCTCTGCATCGACCATTGCCCTACTAGTGTAATATATAGGCCGTTGTACCCCATCTTCATCCTCTCTTAGCAAAACAGAGCTGGTGGCGTGTTCGGAGACGGCGAGGTACAACGGAAGCACCTCTCCGGGCTTGGGCATAGCGAGCAATGGTAAGTTAACGAGGTACTCCTTTAGCTTTTGAAAAGCCTCTTCGCATTCAAGCTTGGGTTGAAGGTGAAGTCTCAACATGTTCCATGGGCTTTATTTGGTAAATTTATTTTCTATTCCCCTCTAATATTTGTGGTTGTTTTGACTTTTCGTCGACAAATAATAATTGTCTTGTCTAGATACCGCCCTGGTTAAACCGGCACCCTAGTACAAGTTTATTATTATTTGGCACGATAAGCCCTTAGCACCATACTTATTTGAGCGTGGTTCATGAGGTGTGGAATCCCCCCTCATGATTTAATTGGTATTAATATAGAATATTTAGCCCATGGAGCATGTTGATGCAGATCCGGATACCCAAGTGCTTTATCTCAATAGTTTCCAATTTCAATTTATTCCTGCCATTTTAATTTAAATTCTAGCATAGTTTAAATTCCTTTCACCATAAATTCAACCACCAATTTAAAGAAAATTAATTCTACACACAATTAAAATCAACCTCCTCGTGGGATCGACACTCGTCACCATTGATCTATTCTACAATAGATTCGTGCGCTTGCGAGTTCAATAAAATTTGCACAACAGGTGCTCCGTGTGATCACTGGCATACACCGACTTTGTTATCATGTCGTCAATATACACTTCCATGGTGCGCCCAATCTGTTGCTTAAAGATCTTGTTCACCAAACGTTGATAGGTGGCGCCAGCGGTCTTCAACCCGAAGGGCATCACCTTGTAGCAGTATAGCCCACGATTGGTGATGAAGGCCGTTTTGTCTTGATCGGGCTCGTACATCAGAATTTGGTTGTACCCTGAGAAAGCGTCCGTGAAACTAAGCATCTCATGTCTTGTCGTAGCATCCACCAACTGGTCTACCCGAGGAAGCGGGAAACTATCCTTGGGGCAGGACTTATTCAAATCTGTGAAATCAACGCACATACGCCATTTTCCGTTGGACTTTTGACTAAGACGACATTTGATACCCAGTCGGGGTACACCGCCTCCCTAATGAACTCGGCTGCTAATAATCGGTCTACTTCTTGTTCTATGGCGTCATAACGTTCCTGGTTGAAAGCTCGGCGTTTTTGCTTGATAGGCCTATGATGTGGATCGACGTTGAGCTTGTGGCAGGTGATAGAAGGCAGGATACCCTGTATATCTAAGTGAGACCATGCGAACACATCAAGGTTTTCCTTCAATAAGTCAATAAGTGGCTCTCGGTGTTGGGTAGAGAGGTTGGAGCTGACTTTTACCATCTTGGTTGGGTGATTGTTGCAGATTGAAATGGACATAAGCTCTTCAACTGGTACTCCTTGCTTTTCATCTTTCGACATCCGGGGATCCAGGGGTACCTCCACTTCTTCGACTGTCGTTGATCTGGGACTTTGGGATACATGTGGTACCCCAGGAGCTACTATGTCCACCTCCATTGGCCCAGTTTCTTGCAGCTGTTGGATGTTTACGGACCGTTGAGCCTTTTTACGTGCAACTCTCCGGTGTCTCGTCAATGCTCGCTTGGATGAACAGATAAATGTCCTCGTGCTGATGGGGTACCCCTTCGGGGATATATTAGTGGCGATTTGATAACTCACTTTCGAGGTTACAGAATAGCACCCTCGAGCCGATTGCTGATCCCCTTTAATGGTGAATATTTCCCCAGCGCTTGGAATCTTCATGGCGAGGTAATCCATGGAGATTGCCGCTTTAGTTGTCGCTAAAAACGGCCTCCCCAAGATAATGTTATAGGCACCAGGGTGATCAACAATAAGAAAGTCGATCATATGGACAGCCCGGTGGGGTACCTTGCCGATTGTAACAGGCAAGGTGATGATACCCTTGGGGATAACCATGTCTCCTGCGAAACCGATGAGTGGAGTGTCACATGGAGTGATTCTTGGCGATTCGATAAGGAACTGATCTAGGGCGCTTTTGAAGATGATGTCAACGGAACTGCCGGTGTCCACCAAAGTCCTTGCCACTTTTCATGTGGTGACTTTTAGTGTTATCACTAAAGCATCATCGTGGGGGTATGAGACACCTTCCGCATCCTTTTCTGTGAAAAAAGTAGGAATGGGATGGTCGGGTACCCGGGGTACCGTAAACTGATTTTGACAAGCGAAGTTGACTTCCTTTCCAGAATGATCCAAGATTGGCGACTTGCCGTAATGCTTGATGGCCCGCCTAGACTTTCCCGCGAGGGTAGGGCCTCCTGCTATCATTCGAACATAAACCCTTTTTTTAGACACTGGGGGTACCTCAGCCTCGGGATTGGGGTTAGCCACCTGTTTACCCTTATCTTGCTCCGAGAGCTTCCTCGCCACGCGACAAACTCTTTAAGGTACCCGCTCGGGATCAAGACTCAATTTCTTCCTTAAGTGAAAGCACTCGGCGGTCTTATGGTAGAAATCTTCATGGAACTCATGATATTTCAAACTAAACGCCGTATTGGGGTATTTCCGAATTGGCTTAGGTGGACGAAGTATCCTCATGTCTCTTATATGGTAGAAAATCTGTTCTGAAGACTGATTTAATAGGTGAAAAGAGTCATATCGGGGTTTTTGTGGCGCTTCTCGTTGTACTGGGGGTGGTGGCCTAATATGCTGAGGTACCCGGGGTACACTTGGAATATTCAACCCTTTCCCTCGTAAGATTGGGCGAGGTGGGCTGTGTACCCGGGGTGTCCGGGAGGGTGCCTGAGACGTCTCAACTTTCTTAAGTTTCTCCTTGCCTTTTGCGACATCCCCTCTATCTTCTTCCTTCTTCAAGTAACACTTCTCGTCCATTTCTATTTGTTGGAGAGCTCGAGAACGAGCTTCCCCATATGAAAGAGGGCGATGCTTCTGAAACGACCGCCATAACTTCCCCAAGAGCAAATTCTTTTCAAAATGAGTGAGAGTATGCTGGTGACCAAATGTACCCGAGCGCAACACCTCTTGGTGGAAGCGGGTTACATACTCAGCTAATGACTCCGATTCCCCTTGCTTGATAAAAGCAAGCTTGGAGGATGCTATATCTTGGGAGGAAGCATAACCAAACTCATGAACAAAATCTTTTAGGAGTTGGTCTAAAGAGGATACACTACCTGCCTTCAACGACCGGAACCACGACTTGGCCGGTCCGGTGAGGGTATGCGGGAACATCCGGCACATAGCACTGTCGCCCACTCCTTTAATCAGCATCTGGTCACGATATAACTCAGCATGCTCCACGGGATCTGAGATACCCGAGTATTGCTGCATTTGAGGCATGGTGAACCCTTTCGGGAGAACCGCAGTTCGAATCTCCATGGTGAATGGCGAGTTATACGTTGCTGGTGCTAGAGCATTGGTGGGGTTTTGTCTTTCAGAAAGGAGCTTCACTTGAGCTTCGAGGTATTCCATTTTTTCCATGAACTCGCGGGGTACCCCAGGTGCACCTGAGGATGCCGCAGTTGTTTGGGAAGCTCTTTTGGCGTTCAACTTGTATCGAAGGTCTTCTTGTGCCTTTTGTTTGCGCTTGGTGCCTTGGCTACTACGAGAATAGCAAGAAGCAGTGGAGCGTTCTTCTCGAGAGCCGCCGGTTTGAAATTTTGAACGGGTGCCCGCTGGTCCGTGTTTTGGTCTACTCCCCTCCGGTATTTCAGATCTTGGCACGATTTGCTTATCACCTCGTGGAGGCGGGATATCTTGTGTTAAAATAGGTAGAGAAAAAGTTTATGGAATGATTCTCCTTTTTTCAATATTCATGAGACAGTACACAGCCTTAATATAGGGATACAAGAGACTAAGAAAGGATAGAAAGAAAAAATTAAAGCAGAATATTACACACTGATTTCTAGGAAGTAATAACTCTATATTTACACCAAATATACACCTAAATATATAAAGAAAACCAAATCAATTTGATTTGGTCAACCTTTCAACACTCCCCCTCAAGTTTGGTCTAAAATGTCTTTCATGGCCACTTGCAAACCAATTTCTCGAAATGTTTCTTAGGTAGTCCACTTGGTGAGTATATCGAATCTGCTCATCCGTAGGAATGTAGGGCATGCGGATCAACCCAGCATCAGTTTTCTTTTATGAAGTGTTTGTCCACTTCAACATGTTTAGTTCATCGTGGAGTACTAGATTATGTGCTATTGCAATGGCGGTTGTTATCACAATATACTTTCAGTGAGAATTACTGCCTTAAGTTCTTCAAGAATTTTTTCGATCCAAAAACCTCACAAATTCCTAGAGCTCTTGCTACATATTCGCCTCTCACTACTACGCGGTTTGTTTCTTGCTGCCAAGTGACCAAATTTCCTCCCAAAGGTGCAAAGAACTGTGGATCTTCTATCGGTTATGCTACCAGCCCGATCGACATCTGTAGACTTCTACTTGCAGTGCCCTTTTTCCGAACAAAGACCTTTACTCGGAGATCCTTTTAAGTATCTAAGGATTACGTATCGTTTCAAAGTGTTACGGTCCCGAGCATGCATAAATTGGTGACTAAGCTCACCGCAGGCTATGTCTGGCGGTATGCGAAAGGTAGATTAATCTACCTACAAGGCGTTGGGAACCGATCTATGTTGGTCACATCTTCAATTTTAGGCTGTAATTTCATATTATGATCTATAGGTGTCTCGGTACTTTACATCCAAGTAGACTGTCTCTTCAAGCAAATCAAGAACATACTTTGCGTTGAGACACAACAATCCCATCTTTTGATCTAGCAACTCCATGCCCAAAAATACTTCGGTTGCCTAAGTCTTTGATTTCAAAGTCACTTGCAAGCACTTTCTTTAATCTGCAAATCTCAACTAAGTCATCACCAACAAAATTATATCATCTACATATACAATTAACACTGATTTCCTTCAGAATGTTTGTAAAACATTGTATGATCTGCCTGACTTTGGGAGTAGCCATGTCCCTTTATAACATTACCAAAGCGTTCAAACCATGCTCTAGGAGACTGTTTGAGCCCATACAAAGACTTTGGTAGTTTACACACTTTACTGCTGCCATGATTTCCCTCAAAACCCGGTGGTAAATCCATAAACACTTCTTCTTCTAGCTCCCCATTCAGAAAAGCATTTTTAACATCTAACTGGTATATGATCCAATCAGAATGTACAGCCAATGAGATAAGGACCCGGATGGAATTTATTTTTGCAACGGGGGCAAAGCTTTCTTGATAGTCAATTCCATAGGTTTGAGTGAACCCTTTTGCTACAAGCCTTGCCTTATATCTCTCAATACTCCCATTAGTATTACATTTAACAGTAAACACCCACTTACAACCCACAGTTTTCTTTTCTTTTGGTAAATCCACAATCTTCCACGTACCATTCTTCTTTAGAGCATTCATTTCCTCTAAAACTGCTAACTTCCAATCTGGGTGGTCTAGGGCTTCTTTTATGGTTTTAGGAATTGGTATCTGAGAGATTTTTGTGGTAAAGGCTCTTTGTTTAGTGGAAAACTTTTCATAGGACACATATCTAGCAATAAGGTGCTTAGTACAGGTTCGGGTTCCTTTCCTATGTGCTATAGGTAAGTCAAGATCAGGAAAAAAAATACTGGAATGTATAGGAGAAGAAATGTTACCTGAATTTTCTGAGGAATCAGTGCTTGGAGGCAACAATTGAGGCTGTCTGAAGTTTATGGGAGGGTCTTTATCGCTGTGATGATACCTTTGTCGAGTATAAACACGAAGCTCGGTGCTGGAATTTTATCTTGTAGTATTTCTCCCTGTCTCGTGCATTAACACTTGGTTCAGTAGTTCAAGGTTTCCTAAGTTTTCATTATTAGAAATATCAGTTTTTGAATTTGAGTTGAAGTACTAAGATCGTAAAACCAAATTAGGCACAGTGTAAGTATGCCAAAATCATCTTCACTATTCTCTATCTCCCCCTGAAGAGAATTTTGGCCAAAAAAAGGTTGATTTTCGAGAAATATAACATTCATACTGACATGAAATTTCTTTGTTTGAGGATTGAAACATTTGTAGCCTTTTTTATTAGGAGCATAGCCCAAGAAAACACATTTTTCAGATCTAGGATCCAATTTAGATCTAAGATGGTTAGGAATGTGAACAAATACAGTGCACCCAAAGACTCTTAACTGAATATTGGAGGTAATCCTATTAGAAGGATATATAAGTGTAAAGTATTTTAAAGGTGATTGATACTTTAAAACACGGGTAGGCATCCTATTAATCAAATAACATGCTGTTAAAACAACATCACCCCACAAATATTTAGGAACATGCATAGAGAGCATGATAACCCTACTAACTTCAAGTAAATGGCGGTTTTTTCGTTCCGCAATTCCATTTTGTTGTGGAGTATCACGACAAGTGGATGTATGAATTATACCTTTTTCCTTACAAAACACCTCTAGACAATTACTAAAATATTCAGTACCATTATCAGTATGGAGTAGGCTTATTTTTGTTTGAAACTGATTTTCAACCATGTTATAAAAATCTTTGAATAACCCCTTAACTTCAGATTTTTCTCTCATTAAATAAACCCAACAAAGCCGAGTATGATCATCTATGAATGTTACAAACCATCTTTTTCCAGTTAAAGTATTGATTTTTGAGGGTCCCCAAACATCACTATGAATTAAATAAAAAGGTTTTGAGGCACGATAAGTAAGTGCTTTATATGAAACTCGATGATTTTTAGATAAAAAACAACTTTCACACTGAAAAGTAGTACAATCAACATTTTTAAATAAATCTGGAAACAAATATTTCAAATACGGAAAGCTAGGGTGTCCTAGTCTAAGGTGCCAAAGCATTATTTGATCCCTAGAGTTCGAATCGATACTACCTTGCTCGAACCTTGAGCTTGTTTAGTCCTTGATAAGTAGTCATCAAAATAGTAAAGACCTTCTCGCAAACTAGCACTTGCCAATCATCGTCCCCAAGTCCACATTACAAATTCACAATGGGAGTAAAAAAGACAACAATTAGAATCTTTGCTAATTCTTGACGGATAATAGGTTGCAAGAAAGTTTAGGGACATGTAGCACATTTTTAAGCTCAATGGTTCCGAGATTTTATTGATCCTTTTCCTATGGAAGATAAGCTTCCATCAAGAACTCTTACCTTTTTGTTACCGTGGCAAGGATAATAAGAATCAAATAAACTAGAAATGCTAGTCATATGATCAAGCACCAATCAATAATCCATGGTGCGAGTCGAGTGACTAAATAGAGCATTAATAATACTACCTGTTTGGGCTAGTGAACCACTAGGAGTACCGGTGGAGGATTAAGTCGGCAATGAGATGATCAATTTGCTCCTTGTTGAGATTTTTTCCGATTTTCCACTTCATTGGCAAACGAACGCTATGCTTTGGTCGCTTTTTCCACCGCAGGCTTTCCATGGAGTTTCCAAGAATCCTCCCAGTACGGCGTGGTTTTTACAAGAATCACACCATACTCGAGGTTTTGTCATGGTCAGCATTAGCATTCACGTAACAAGGCAGATTTTTCCACGTAGACAATGGAGTTCTTTTTCCCAACATAACACCGACGGCTTTCTTCTCCTTACTGAGAAAACATCCTCAATAATAGGAAGTTTTCTCCCAATAATTCTTCCTCTTACCTCATCAAATTCAACATTGAGCCCACCAGAACTCAAGATTCGCCATTATTGACAGCTTGTTTGTGGTGTTTAAAATCTTCGCGCTCTTCCACTCGTAGTCGCTTGAATAAGTCCAGATCTTGCCACAATCTCTTTAGTAGTATCAAGTATTTTGCTATACTATAATCTCTTGACGGATATCTCCAAGAGCAAGTCGCAACTCATAGATCCGTGATCGATTTCCATAGTCGAGTACATCCGACTCACATTGTCCTGCAGTTCTTTTGCAGAGTAGCACATATAATTTGCACCAATGTCTTCATCCATGGAGTTGACTAACCACGCCATAATCATGGAGTTTTCGATCCCACACACCATACAAGAGGGATCGATATTTCAGGAGCCTTAACATCTCCGGTAAGATAACCAATCTTCCTTCTTCCCCTAATATACATTCTAACCGACTGAGACCATCTTAGAAAATTTCCTTCATTCAGCTGGATAGTTGTAATCTGGACAGAATGAGATTCAAAATGGGAAATTTTTGGTTCTAGTCTTTTTGAGGTGACTGTGGTTTCAGAAGAGTGGTCAGACATGGTGGGGAAAAGATCAGAAAAAAAGGGAGCCTAGTGCTCTGATACCATGTTAAAATAGGTAGAGAAAAAGTTTATGGAATGATTCTCCTTTTTTCGATATTCATGAGACAGTACACAGCCTTATTATAGGGATACAAGAGACTAAGAAAGGAAAGAAAGAAAAAATTAAAGCAGAATATTACACACTGATTTCTAGGAAGCAATAACTCTATATTTACACCAAATATACACCTAAATATATAAAGAAAACCAAATCAATTTGATTTGGTCAACCTTTCAACATCTTGAGTCACCGGGGAAGTGGCTACTTCGGGTACCCGAGATCCTACAGCCCTGAGAATCGCGTGAGCTAGATCTTCGAAGTGTTTATGAGTAATGGGCTCTTCATCGGGATGAATTTCGGTTGATTGCTTAACAGATTTGCCTTTGTCTAGACGGGGCGCCCTCCTTGTTGAGTCACCCGTCTCATCATCATAATGGTCCCTCAATCCGCCATGACCTAAAACTGCATTGTCAGCGGGTACCTCGGGTGCCATTGTTGAGCAAGCGCTGGTACCAACAAGCTTAGCACCGTGTGGAGGCTTTTTGTGCGATCCCGGCAGACGGCGCCAATTGTTTTTATCTTATTTTGGGGCCAATAAAAGGAAATTACCAAAAACAAACTAAGAACAATAAATTTATATTTAACGGGAGAGCGGGGCGCCTCGCTTGTTCGGGGAGTATGGGCTGACTGGGTTTTTACGAAATGAGGGAAGATGGAGGAGATGGTGACTTCGGACACAGAGGGCTGGGAAACCTTCTAAACCTGCGAAACAATGAGAAACGAGGTCAGAGGTGGAGCCGGGGGTGGCCGGCGACCACACTCCGACGCTCAAGGCAGAGTTGGGGTTATCTCAGGTTTGAGAGCTTGCAAGCTCTCGGTAATGGAGGTTTTTGAGGTTGAAGAAACCTTAGTTCTTTTTTGGTGTGTATGAAAAACTTACTTGATAAAAAATTAACATGAGTATTTATGGTCGCCGTACACCGGGCGCTTATTTTATCATGCCTCCTTGTGATATCTGGAATATTCTCTTTTTTATACATATGGTGGCTTGGGCGCTCCAAAAAATATACTTAGGGAGCAAGTTTGGGGTGTATTCACGTGCTGGGTGTAATGGAGTGGTCCCGCGTACCCCTGCAAATCCGTTGTAAATTTGCGTATGATGGGAAATGTCGGTCCCAACGCCGAGTATCGACTTTGCTGATTGTTGGCGGCTCTCCTTTTCGCAAAGACAAGATCTCCTCGATGATTCTTTATTTCTCGGCACGTATTATGCCGATCTTTTTGAGATTTTGGGCCCACCGATCCTTGGATATTTTTACACATGTTTCTCTGACCTTTATACCTTTACATGGTGTAGCCGAGGTACCTGCCACTGGGTACCTCAAGTGCCTGGGTACCCAGTATCTCAGTACCCTGGTTGTATCCAATTTAAACGAACTCCTAAAATGTTGACACGTGGCGCTTTATCATTGGCCTCTTGATTCCTTCCCAAACACATTCGTTTACATGATTATATTGGATTTGATTAAGGTTGGGCAAACCCAACCCAATCTAATGAACCCATCCTAACCTAATTAAATTTTGACGGGTTGAGGGAGTTTTTATGGGTTAATTGAGTCAATTTTTTTGAATCCAATTAATAATTGGGTTGGGTTGAGTTAATTATGATGAACCCATCAAATCCAATTCAATCCATATAAATAATAATAATAAGAAAATTCTTAATTGTAAAACCTTAAAGACCAAAATGGCTAATTTATTTTTTATTCTCTTTTTATTCTTTTCATACAAGAGACTATTTCATTATTGAATTAACTGCTCTAAACTCTGATCTATATCTAAACTCGCCCTCTCAATTCTCAAATCTCTATTATTAGACAAGCAAGTATTTTCTCCGATCTATTTATTCTAAATTCTTTTTTATTTTATGAACATGCATGTTTTTGATATAGAATATTGGAGGTTAGAACTGACGGCTATAAGCAAATTTAATGCATTAAGTATCAAGAATTGGAATTGACGGCCAATTATTTAAAGAACTGGGAAATGCATGATTATTTGATCAAATGCTCGTGATGTGAGCAACGTTACTAGCGTTAAGAAATTTAATATAAAAAATATTAATAATTGAGAAATGCATGCATGTTCTAAAGAAGAAAATTCAGTGCTTTAACTGTCAATTAACAAAATTTACTCATTGACAAACCATTAAATAATTCTTTTTTCATTTTATGAACATGCATGTGTTTCGGATATAGAATATTAGAAGTTGAAACTGTAGCCATAAAAAGACAAGCCATGAAAACATTATAAAAAGGATTCTTTTTTTAAATATAGATTGTTTTACTGTTATCAATATTTATTCATTTATTGTTATTGTTTTTCATAGATTGATAACAATTCAACTTTGCAAGTGAATGATGCTGATGTTTCTGCAACTGAAAATCCTAATCATGAGCGTAAAAAGCAAAAATCTACGAGATCACCATCAAATGTGTGGGAACATTTTACCAAGTATGCCGGAGGTAATGGATGTAAGTGCAATTACTGTGAAAAAGATTATTCTTGTGACTCAGGTTTTGGGACTAAAAATATGTTGACTGATTTGAAATTAAGATGTCCAAAATATAAGAATATTGTGGTAGGAGGATAAAAAGCAAAAGGTTTTGGTGAATGCAAAAATAACCAATATATGTGCTCCTGGTAGTCTAGTAGCCGTAGAATTTAGTAAGGAGGAATGTAGAAAGGCATGTGCTAGGATGGTAATTCTTGATGAGATGTCTTTTAACTCTGTTGAGAAAGAAGGGTTTCGATATTTCTGTAGTGTTGCTTGTCCAAAATTTACTCCTCCTTCTAGAAGAACAATTGCCAGGGATATTTATCAGCTTTCCTTATATGAGAAACTCAATTTGAAAAGGCTATTTATTGAAAATGCCCAAAGAGTTTGTATAATTACTGACTGTTGGACTTCTATTCAAAATATCAATTATATGATGATCACAGCCCATTTTATTGATTATGAATGGAAGTTACACAAGAGAATATTGAGTTTTTCTACAATTACCAACCATAAAGGAGAGACAATAGGGAAGAGAGTTGTTTACTAGAGTGGGGTATTGAGAGGATCTTTACAATCACGGTTGATAACGCAACTTCAAATGATGTGGCTATAAATTATGTTAAAAAGAAACTAAAAAATTGGAATGGTGATTACCTAATGTTAGATGGGAAATTTATACACATAAGATGCTGTGCTCATATTGTTAACTTAATTGTAGTTGATGGGATGAAGGACATACATGATTCAATTGCTAGCATTCGCAATGCGGTGCGATATGTAAGATCTTCAGCCTCACAGTTACAAAAATTTGAGAAATGTTGTGAGCATGAAAAAATTGAAAGTAAAAGTACAGTGACATTAGATGTGCCTACAAGGTGGAACTCTGCTTACTTGATGTTAACAAGTGCTTTAAAATTTCGAAAAGCTTTTGACAAGTTGGTTGACGATGATGAGCCTTATATGATATATTTTTTCAGAAGATGATAGTGGAAAAAAGAAGGGTCCACCAAAGGATATAGACTGGGCTAATGTTGAAGTATTTGTGAAATTTTTGGAGTCTTTTTATAAAGTCACTTTAAAATTTAGTGCTTCTCTATCTGTTACTTCTCACATGTACTTTCATAATTTATATTCAATTCAATTTGAGCTGACATCTTTTGCTGAGAGTGAAGACTTTTTATTGGGCAGTATGGCTGCTAGTATGAAAAAGAAGTATGATAAGTATTGGGGCACAATTGAAAACATTAACACATTGCTGCTTGTTGCAATTGTTCTTGATCCAAGGTATAAATTGGATTATGTTATATTTTTTATTGGTGATATGTATGGTGAAACAAAAGCAGAAGAGGTGGCAAAGGGAATCAAGGGGCTTATGTCACGCCTTTATGAATTCTACCTTATATATAGTCACAGTATTGCCAATAACCAAGTTTCTAATGATGCACCTTTGGTTAATGTGGTTGATGTGGAAAAGGAAAATGGTGATAAGGATTTTTGTATTGCAATGCTATTGAAGTTCAAGAAAATGAAAGAGAAGGTACATGCTGAAATAAAAAATGATGTAGATAGGCATTTGTTGGAGTGTAGTGAAGATCTATCATCCATGTGATACTAAATTTGATATTTTAGAATGGTGGAAAGTTAATTCTTCAAAATATCAAATTTTATCGCATGTTGCAAGAGATGTGTTTGCAATTCCAGTATCAATAGTAGCTTCTGAGTATGCATTTAGTACTGGAGGGCGTATTCTTGATCCGTTTCGAAGTTCATTACATCCAAAAACAGTAGAAGCTTTAATATGCTCACAAAATTGGCTACGATCTTCACCAATTGCATTAGATAGTGAGCCATCAATGGAGGAGAAAGATTTTTATGAATCACTTGAAATAGGTAACATTTTTTTTATGTGTGTGGTGTATATTTTTTTTATCTTGTTTATTTACTATTTTTTAAACTAATTTTTCACTGTCATTTATTTGTTTTAGAGTTGGTAAATATTCCAACTGAGCCTGTGGCTGTTGATTGACGTGTTAGCACATAATTGCTCGGTAAATTTATTATCTTATAAATTTAATTTTGAAAGTAAATCAGTTTCAATTTCTCTTTATTTTTAGTAAGTACTTAACAAGTTAACAATACATAATTATAAATCATTTTTATTTTATCACAGGATATGATACTAAATAATTATTTAAAAAGTCTGAATTTGGAATTCGAAAAAGAGATGCGGGAAGCTGGGAACAAAGTCTAGAAGCTCGTTGTTGAAAATTTCTCTATTGATTTTTTAATTTTCTTTGTCGAATACATCATGACATATTTATATTTGATTTCAATAAGTTTTATTTTGAATTTCATATATTTTTCTTTGTTTAATTTTTAATTTTGATTTGACCTTCAAGTCTTCAACCCAATCAACCCAACCCAACCCAACCCGATTATCTAAGGGTTGGATTAAATTGGGTTGAACATGTTTATTTAATTGAATCGGATTGATTTTATTTCAAACCATTTAATAATGGTCAAAACCCAACCAAACCCATGCCACCCCTAGATTTGATAGCGTCATTAATATATAAGACACCCCCTCCGATGCTGATAACCTGAGTGGTAAAAATCGTTAAATATGCAACTGTTATAATAATAGGTTCAAGATTTGAGATTAACTAGTTGACCTTTATTTTTCACTCCCAAGATTTGAGTATTTTCTCTTCAAAATTCACGATGAAATCGAGTTATTCATGATGAAATTGAGTTAACTGATTAAAATTTGAGATTGTGTTATTTTTTTTTTCATGGATGATTAAGTTCAATTGTGTTCTCTTGACTTTGATTATTTTCTTGTTGAATTAAATATTTTGGGGATTCATGAGATTTTCTCGGTTAACATGAAAAGTTGATTACAAGTGAACTACTGTAGTTTGTATTTTCAAAGTGGAAACACGAAAGATTAAAGTGAAACAAGAGTTTATATTTTCGAAATTTAGTTCTTTATTGATGCATTTAAAAGATTTTAAGTGAAAAATCAATTTTTGATCTTGGATTATAAATTTATTAAGAGTTAAATGTGATTGAAATTTTTGAAGAGTTAATGTGATCGAAGTACATTTTTTGGAAATAAAGTGAGCTATTATTTAGCTTGTGTTTTCTTGATATTGGTTCTTCTCATTCATGTTTGTTAAGTTAAAGGTGTGATTTTTTTTTTAAATACTGAAAATCAAAAGTCAACTAATATATTTACAATTAGAGATTTATTAGGACTATAATGGTTGTAACTGAGGGTAGCAATTAGATGCAGTTGTTTGTGCTAAGTTGATTGATGAGAGCATAAGTTCAGGTGTTTCAGTAATTGGCCAAGAATCTTGCAGTTTTCTTGTAGCTTGTACTGGTAGTGGTAAATTTAGATTGAACGGTAATGGAGAAGCTCCAAAAACTTTTGATTCGTTCAGACAGAGGGGATTTATTTGACGTTAGGGGAAGCAGCTGACGATCTATCATCTTCATGGAAACAGGGGCCTCAAGCAGCACTTCGGTAAGTTTTTGGCAGTTTGTAACTGTCAAAGGAACCTGATTGTGGGTGGTGCTTGGTTGGGAGGAGAGAATGGACGATAGAAAATTAATTTAATTTTTATTTTTATTTTTATTATTTATTAGACAAAATATATAAGAATTTAATTTCTATTAAAATATAATATTTATCATGATGAAAAATTTGAATTTCACACAAAAAAATAAAAAATTTAAATTTCTCTTATGTTTGAAACTGAAACTTTCAAAATTATCTCTCAATTTTTAGTTTGTTTAATGTCATTAATAATTATTATTTATTAATTTAATATTATAAATAATTTTATAATAGTTAAATTTAATGAATGATTTAAGAAACTTAACAAAATAAATATCTATTTATTTATTTAAAATGAAAATATAGAAATATAAATTAACAAAATAAACTCAATTGAACAATTGTCTGACCATCGTCGAAAGCTACCGACATTCCACCAGACTACCTTCGGAACACCATTGACCGCTGTTTTATTTTATATATATATATAAGTAGTTTTTTTATTCAGAATTTTAAAGTACGACAAAGTTCGAAAAAATTTTAAAACCTCATGATTTTAAAGTATAATCGAATTAGCACTTTAAAATTGTAGCATTTTAAAGTTTTCTTAAACTTTCCGCACTTCAAAATCATGGATTGAATATATATATAACTATCTATATTAGTAATGAAATAGAATTTAATATCAATACCAAATTTTTTAATGTCAAAAAATCTTAATGAAATCATCATGAGTTATTTTAAGATTTTTTGACATTAAAAAAATTTGGTATTGATATTAAATTCTATTTCATTACTAATATAGATAGTTTAGTATTTAGGACAAAGGATAAATTTATCCAAAAAAAATTATAATTTCTTTCTTCATTAAATTTTATATCAAATTAAATAATGGAATTTAATTTTACTATTTTCCTATACTTTTTTTCTTCTCTTTTTTCTTCTATTCCACTCTTTTCCCCTCGTTCCCTTTCTTGAAACTAAGCAACATGGCCTTAATATTTTCATGACTATAGCTCTAGAAGAGATTACATGAATTTTATGCACCAGTAAAGAATAGATTTTTCTTTCTCTTCCTTATTCATTGTGGTTAAGTTGATATTCCAAATCCACCACCAGCACCGCTCCCAACTCCTCCTCCGGCACCTCCGCCACCACCTATTCCACCACCAATCCCTTTGCCAATGCCTCCCCCAGCACCACCTCCTCCTCCGGCACCTCCACCAGCACCACCTCCTCCACCAATACCGCCTCCCGCTCCTTTTCCTATTCCTCCACCACCTCCAGCACCTCCTCCAGCATCACTTCCACCACCAATTCCTCCTCCCCCTCCACCATTTGAAAAAGAAGTATGATAAGTATTGGGGCACAATTGAAAACATTAACACATTGCTGCTTGTTGCAATTGTTCTTGATCCAAGGTATAAATTGGATTATGTTATATTTTTTATTGGTGATATGTATGGTGAAACAAAAGCAGAAGAGGTGGCAAAGGGAATCAAGGGGCTTATGTCACGCCTTTATGAATTCTATCATCTTCATGGAAACAGGGGCCTCAAGCAGCACTTCGGTAAGTTTTTGGCAGTTTGTAACTGTCAAAGGAACCTGATTGTGGGTGGTGCTTGGTTGGGAGGAGAGAATGGACGAGAGAAAATTAATTTAAATTTTATTTTTATTTTTATTGTTTATTAGATAAAATATATAATAATTTAATTTCTATTAAAATTTAATATTCATCATGATGAAAATTTTGAATTTCACACCAAAAAATAAAAAATTTAAATTTCTCTTATGTTTGAAACTGAAACTTTTAAAATTATCTCTCAATTTTTTAATTTGTTTAATGTCATTAATAACAATTATTTATTAATTTAATATTATACATAATTTTATAATAGTTAAATTTAATGAATGATTTAAGAAATTTAACAAAGTAAATATCTTTTTATTTATTTAAAATAAAAATATAGAAATATAAATTAACAAAATAAACTCAATTGAACAATTGTCTGACCATCGTCGAAAGCTGCCGGCATTCCACCTGACTACCTTCTGAACACAATTGACCACTGTTTTATTTTTATATATATAAGTAGTTTTTTAATCCAAAATTTTAAAATACGAGAAAGTTCGGAAAAATTTTAAAACCTCATGATTTTAAAGTATAATCGAATTAATACTTCGATTATACTTTAAAATCATAGTATTTTAAAGTTTTCTCAAATTTTTCCGCACTTCAAAATCATGGATTGAACATATATATAACTATATATAATTCTAATAAATCATGAGTTGTTTTAAGATTTTTTTACATTAAAAAAATTTGGTATTGATATTAAATTCTATTTCATTACTAATATAGATAGTTTAGTATTTAGGACAAAGGATAAATTTATCCAAAAAAAATTGTAATTTCTTTCTTCATTAAATTTTATATCAAACTAAATAATAAAATTTAATTTTACTATTTTCCTACACTTTTTTTCTTCTCTTTATTCTTCTATTCCACTCTTTTCCCCTCATTCCCTTTCTTGAAACTAAGCAACATGGCCTTAATATTTCCATGACTATAGCTCCAGAAGAGATTACATGAATTTTATGCACCAGTAAAGAATAGATTTTTCTTTCTCTTCCTTATTCATTGTGGTTAAGTTCTAGCAAAATTTTAATGACTGAGATGGTTTATATTCAAGTCATGACTTGGAAGTTTTGAGGGTTAAATAGCGAAGGATTCAAAATTCTCCCATGCAACTCTGTTACATTTATTTTGCCAAATAAAAAAATATATATATTATTGTACACAACGGTATTTTGAAATGCTTAAACATTATTACGTACAATTACTTACAACAGTACTATTTTCAACAGACAATTAGAATGAGATGAGCCTTTATTTTCAACAAAGAATTAGAATTAGATAAACCATTAAAAAAAGCAACAGAGCAAGGAATAATAAGAATTCCTTCACGGTTTCTCCAAATTATTAGTGTTCAGTGAACGGCCAATTGGGCCGCCGCCACCACCAAATCCAGCTCCTCCACCAAACCCACCACCCCCACCAACACCTCCACCAACTCCATATCCCCCTCCTCCTCCGCCACCACTACCGCCGCCGCCAAATCCTCCGCCTGCCCCTCCACCAGCTCCAAAGCCTCCTCCAGCCCCCTTGCCAAAACCTCCTCCTCCTCCTCCACCACCACCACCACCACCACCACCACCCCCACCTATTCCACCACCACCTCCTTTGCCAATACCACCACCAAAGCCACCACCAGCACCACCGCCAACACCCCCACCAGCTTGGCCACCTCCTTTTCCTATACCTCCACCAAATCCTCCACCACCTCCCCCAAATCCACCACCAGCACCGCTCCCAACTCCTCCTCCGGCACCTCCGCCACCACCTATTCCACCACCAATCCCTTTGCCAATGCCTCCCCCAGCACCACCTCCTCCTCCGGCACCTCCACCAGCACCACCTCCTCCACCAATACCGCCTCCCGCTCCTTTTCCTATTCCTCCACCACCTCCAGCACCTCCTCCAGCACCTATTCCTCCTCCAGCATCACTTCCACCACCAATTCCTCCTCCCCCTCCACCAGCTCCCGCACCGCCGCCACCCCCAATTCCTTTGCCAATGCCTCCACCAGCACCTCCGCCTCCTCCAATACCACCGCCTCCACCATCATGGTGCTTCTTATCCATTTTCTTGTGGTGCTTACCAGTGCCACCGCCACCACCAATTCCACCTCCACTTCCTATTCCTCCACCTCCACCAGCACCACCTCCAATGCCACCATCAGCACCGCCACCACCACCGATCCCTCCACCACCACCTCCTCCAACACCGCCGCCTCCGCCACCTCCTTTTCCAACACAATCAGGCTTTCCAGCAATGGCAGGGTTTCCAGTACCAAAGCTGAAACCTACTCCCTTTCCAAAACTAAAAGAATGCCCAAAACCCAGTCCCTTTCCTCCACCAAAGCCACCGGCAAAACCTCCAAGTCCTCCAGAGCCGCCAGGGTTACCATCAAAGAACCATTCTGGGTTCTTCACCTGCGCTCCCTTATTCTCTTCTAATTTCCTACCCTGCACGCACTCACAGCTCACAATTAAAGCAACCCACAAAACCACCCAAACAGACTTTCCCGCCATACTATATCCCATTACTCGCACTATACAATTAAAGCAAACCCTTCTACTGCTTGTGAGTGTCAAGTTATTCTCTCGTGCGTATTTATAGAAGAGCTTGCACCCGCTGGGTCCCAAAATATTCATTAATTACTACAAAAAAATAAAAATAAAAATAAAAACTAGAAGGGATAAAATGTAGTTGGTTGTTGGGACATTATGTTTTTCAATTGCTTTCTCGATGCTTAGCTTTGTAGCAGCCATCCAGCTCGAGTGCATGTCCATTTACGTGATTGCTTCATTTGCATTCATAACCTCACCGTGATTCCCATCTTCTTTTTACTCTCTCTCGTCTTAATAATTAACTGTTACTTACGGACAACACGCTCATCACATTTAAGATTAACAGTTGGTAGAGCAGATTCTTTTGCACTCATAAGATGCATGTAATTAACACCGGTCAACTTCAAGCATGCTTACGGTACGTGCGTTGCATGGGGAAAAGCAGAGAGGCCCATAAGTTTTGGGATCAGTTTTAACTCGTCACTGAACGGCAATAAATCAAACATAGTTAAGTGGTCCTTCAATCAGCACCAGCACCTCTATTGCATATAGCCCCGATGCAATTAAACTGGGAACTTTGAATGAAGATCTAATTCTCCATGCGCAGTTAATTTGGCTACGTGGATATAATAATAACACAATTAAATTTGGCTACTGTTGAATATGGTTGAAATATGGGATAATGCATCCAAAATAAATTGATATGAAATTGTTAGGACTTAGGAGGTCCACCATATACAACTGTAGTTAAAGAAAGTGATAATAATTAATAATCCTGACAACGCAAATTAATCTAACTAGAAAAGCATGGAGAATCAAGTAAAAAAAGGGTAATTTTTAAAAACCTCCCCTGAAGTTTAGGCTTGTTGCAAGTAGATGGCGAGAATTTGTTTATTTGTAAAAAATCCCTTACCGTTAGTTAATTTTTATATTGACCGTTAGTTGACTGTGTAAAGACAACATTACCCCTAACTATAGTTTGTAAACTGACATAGGTAAGAAAAATGCTGAGATTGTTGGCGCTAAAATGACAAATATTTTTTTCACAATTTTGACAAAGTATGTTGGATGTAATCTCCAAAGGCTAGGGTGCATAGTCTCTCTCTCTTCATCAACATCTTAGCTCCAGAACGTCATCGTTTTTGCATGTAGCTTCTCCACCTTTGCAAGCGGCCAAGTGCAACTACCACGTTTCTTCGTCAAACTCGGATCTAAACAGAAACCCACTTCGAAACTTCTACCAATGGCGGTAGACTACACCAAAACGCAACAGCTGCATGCCTTCTTAATCGCCTTGAATCCTCTCCTTCATCTCCAAGACCAAGGGCCATACATGATTACTCTTTTAGCCGCGGTGAAAACCTTAATCTCATTCCCGCCTCTCCGTTCCTCTCTTTTCTCTTTCAAACCCTTCTTCTCCTGCCTCTCCCCACTTTCTCTCCTCGTCAAAGCTCCCCTCTCTTCTCTCTCTATCCTTTGACTGGCCCGATTCCACCTTCCAATCTCTCCAATCTCTACTCCTCAACCCAGCTTTAAAACACAATTTTTCCAAAGCGTCGTTGTTTCTGCCGCGGGGTTTAAATTTTGCTCCCATGTCACTGCTCACGATCGCGTGGGACCTAGTGATTTGTTGAGTCCTATACTCGTAAAAATGAATTTGGTGGCGATAACTTGTCTCATTTTGTCAAGAAAATGGACAGTGACATTTGCAAATCCAATGTCTGCTGCAATTGGGGAAGTTAAAAGAAAAAAGAATAAAAAGGATATACATTTGTTCTAGGATCTCACATGGAATGATCTCTGTTAGGCAGCTTCTGAAAGCACTGTGATAAAATTAGAAGTTTACTTTGCCAGAGAATGCAATAGCTCAAAGAAGTTGAAATTTTTGAAGTGTTGGATGAAACAGATTGAGAAATCTAACTACTGTTCTCAAGGAAACGAAAGCTGCAAAAGATTTGTTTTATTGCGTAATGTCAACAATGCCCACAACTACCCAAACGGCAACCAAGCGGAGCAAAAACGTAGTGGGTTTCTTACAAATAAACGGATTCTCGCCATCTACTTGCAACAAACCCAAACCTCAAGGGAGGTTTTTAAAAATTACCCAGTAAAAAAATAATTTATAAACCATGAAGAATGAAAATCCTGAGATGTCTTTTTCATAATATTAAATCTAGTAATTGACACTACGGCGATGACAAAAATAACGGTGAAATCCTGCGGTGTTGTAGTGTTAATTGCAAAATAGTGTTAATTTTTACTTAACACTATAATATGTACTATATAGTTTTACAGTTATTTTATCGTCATGTATCAGATACTTTGGATCAAATATCAATACTCAGGTATAATATAACAACAAATCCAACTTTAACTGTTTCTACTAATTTATATATATTATCACTTCTTTTTTTTTTTTTTTTGGTTTGATATTAAATTCAATTACCAATTTATAGTAGATCAATGATAAATGCGACACTCAACTTGTTCATGTTGTGAAAAACTTCTCGTAATTCTTCTTTAACTACAGTAGTGACATTATTCATAAAAATGAGTTGTTCGTGGGGGGAAAAAAAATAGGGTGAATTTCACCATTAATCTAAGCGCAATGAGCAATTGTACAACCATACATGCTTTGCAGCCACAAATATTTTGAACAAGTGAACATTAGAGTCGTATAACTATTGTTGCATCATTACATAACGAGGCCCAACAGCAATAATTGCTCCTCTTATAGGAGAACGAGTTGCGATGAAAGGTGAAAAAAGAAAACGGGTTGGTCCGTGGTCTAGGTAACAAGAGGTCATGGACCGAGAGACTATAGACCAGCACCACTAGGAGACCATAGACCAAGCAGTAGGGGTCGGTAGAAACTAGAAACCGAACGGGAGCTGAAAAACAACCAGTCCAGTTCGGTTTTTTGGAATTCGATTCGGTTTCGTTTTGTTTTTTTGGAAGAAAACCAAATAGTTTAGTTAGGTGTAAAACTGAATATTCCGGCTCGGTTTTCGGTTCTAAATTTTAAATCTGAAAACTGAATCGAAAAATCGAAAAAATTAATTTTAAATTAAACAAATATAACGTGGCACTACTTGACAGGTGAGAATTAAAAATTAAATAAGATTTAAATAAATAAATTATTTAAATAAAGTTAGAAAATACATTCAAAGTTTCAAATATAACACACTAAAAAAAAAACTCATTTATTTATATCAATAAATAAAAATTAACTATTTACGAAGCTATTTTTTATTTAATTATTTTTATTTTATATTATTATCGGATAAGACATAATATAGTGTTAATATAACTATATTTTAATTTATTTATTTATTGTAAGTATAATGCCATATTTACATGTTTAATTTTTTATTAAATAAATATTTTTTTGGCGGATTCATGGATTTTTACAAATTCACAAAATTAAATTCATATCCAATTCACCGACTATGAATTTTTAAATTTTCAATCCGATCTAATCCAATCCACTAATCTACGGATAATATTTTTACGAATCAAATTTCTGTAAATTAGATGAATTGAGCGGATCAGATTTGATTATGAACACCCCTAATAAATCCCCTTCTCTAATACAAACCCTAGTCCCCAAAATCAAATCCACCTCCCACAAATCTCAATCTCAAAAGTTCAACCCACCAACCATAGTTCCTTGTCGCCGAGCGCCACTGTCGTGTCTGCAGCTGCACGTCTCATTTGCTGTTGCTTTATGAAATCATCATCCACCTTTCAACTTTTGCAAATTTGAATTTACTTGTTCTCCTTTGCTTTTTTTTCGGTTGTATTGTTGTAGTAGTGAAAACAAAAATATGTCTCTGTATTTTTTCTTTTTAATGTTTATTATGTTTAGATTTTATTTTGAATTAGTAATTTAAAAATAACTTTGGTACAAAGATCATGGAAATAAAATGATGAAATTTGCAAAGAGTAAGTAAGCAGCAAAACTTCTTAATTTTTTTTAATAAGTTACGGATTCAAAAAATTAAAACTGGAACTGATATTTCCGGTTCAGTATTGGTTTAGTACTTTTTGTGGTTCGGTCTTTTCGGTTATTCAAAATCAATACCATTCCGGACCGAAATTTTGGTTTATACTAATACCCATTCGAACTAACCTGATGTCTAACCCTAGCTGAGAGGCACAAGCCTCTATGATTTTTAACTTGTTAGGAAATTTCAACGAATGATTTCAGAAATGACGTTTATTTCACTGAAATTTATAAGTGTTCTATTTTAGTTTCGAAACTATGAAAATATCTTAGTTGATTTTGAAAAGATCCAATTTGTCCTATGTCTAAAAGTTCAGCTTTTTAAAATTTAAATAGCTATTTTGATTTTACAAAATATATTACCATTTTTCTTTGTCTTTTTTCTTTGTGTTTAAAAGAAAATATATCACAGGCATACTCTAGATTTCGATATTCTCATCGTCTTAGAAAAACCAACAAGTAATTAAAACAAACCCTAGATCTATTGCCTATTCTCAATGGACACCGATTTATTACTTTTATTATTGCGTTAATCACCACCAAAAGAATGCTAGCTAAACCATGAACTAACGATAAAGTTATCATACATCGTTTTCAAGACATGAAAACTCATTGGTGAGTGTAAATGTTATTAATGAATATTATAGCAGCAGTCCTATATATTGTTATGAGAATTTTAATATATTTTGAATGTGCCTTAGTAAGGGAAAAAATATATATATATATCATGTACATGTCCCTAAGCTCTAGGAGCCTTTAGCTAAGCACGGTTCATTATGAATATAATCAAAGGAGCACATGCAACTCCAATAGAAGTAAAATGCAAGCTAGAACAATCTGAAAGCATATAATCAAAGTATCAAACTTTAACTAAAAATAAGTTAGTCATAAGTGAGATAGACATGCGTTCATGAAGCATTGTTTTCTTTTCAAGAAATAGAAATGAAAAGAAATAAAATAAAATAATTAATTTCTCTTAGAGTGCTGCTAAGTGTCGAGCAACTTGAGAGAGAAAGTTGAGAGAAACTACTGCACATACTGTTGTTTTGCTTTTCTCTCTCTCTTTTGGTTTCAACAATTAAAAGATTAAAAACGTAATAAAAAGAATAAAAAAAATAAGAGGGAATCCAAAAAGCATTGCATGCTCTTCTCGGTTATAGCCTCCTTTATCACTAATATAATCCTTATCCTCTGCTTTTTCTTTCAAAATTGAAGCTCTATATTCTCCTTCACCAAAACTCTACAAAAGGCCCACATTTTCATTCATATATAAATTCTCCCAAACAAAAGCGCTGCCCATTTAAGATTCGGAAGCCGAACCTGAAACTGCTATCAAAGCCAAAGTCGAACTCACTACTGAGGCTATTAAGTCTGCTGCCAACCAAGAGCTCAAACGTGCGGAAATGTTTACTGTTGTTATAGTTAGTGGTTAAAGAAAATGATAACTTTTTTGGTTTTGTGCATTCTTTGATTAATTTTGTGAATTCCCCATATGCTTGTTTTCATGTTTTTGTAATC
This sequence comes from Citropsis articulata, assembly GCA_030449925.1. Taxonomy (NCBI): domain Eukaryota; kingdom Viridiplantae; phylum Streptophyta; class Magnoliopsida; order Sapindales; family Rutaceae; genus Citropsis; species Citropsis articulata. The sequence continues at coordinate 17,838,199 of JASUUH010000121.1, read as the reverse complement.
ATTATGTGTTTCTATTGTTTGGTGGCAATTGTTTGATTATAAAGATGGAATTTTTGTTGAAATATAAATTTTTGTTGTATCGTAATAATAGCACTCAACCATTGCTCTCGATGGAATAGAAATGCACTTGCGTTTTGCTTAAGTTTTACTGTTTTAGAGATCAAATGATAGTAATTTCTAATACTCTTGGAAGTAATTTACCAGTTAGATGATAATGATAAATGATAATGATAATTTTGTTTGATTTAAAAAAAATTTAAATTTAAATTTTTAAAATCTTAATGGATTAAATTTTTGTTGGATACAAAATTTTGTAAAAATTCATAATAACTTACTCTTAATCAAATGTTAATTATTTTGTGGAAATGAAAAATTTAGAAAATTAACATGCAATCGAAAAAATATGAGCCAACTCTTGAGATATTTTTTGGTAGTCATGACAAAATGTTTGCGTTTTACGAAGTCTATAGTAAATAAAAAGAGTTTTCTGGGAAGAAGCTAACTAGTACTAAAGAGAGTCATGAGATTGTAAAATACGAGACATTTGCATATGGTTATAACAGCAAGTCAGAAAGTAATTCTACTAATGTGTTGAAGCCGAAACCTATTATGAAAATTAGTTTGATGCTAAAATTAGAGGTTGTCTAAATGAAGATGGAAAATGAGTTCTTTGAGTTTTAACCTTTAAACATAATGATAGATTCAGTCTGGACAAAGTTAGGTATTTTTCTTGTAACCGTAGTATTAGTGCAAGTGCAAAAAAAAACATATTGAAATGAATAATTGTGTAGGAATTAATATTACCCAGAATTTTAATTCTATTGTTGTCGAAGCTGGCAGGAATGAAAATGTCTTATTCTTAGAGAAGGATTATAGAAATCTTGTTTAAAAAACAAGGCGATTATAGTTTAGAGAAGGAGATGCTATATCAATTTCAAAGTATTTATAGAAAAAGCAAGCAGAACACTATTTTTTTTAGTATTAATTTGGATGAGCAAGAGTAGCACAACTTTTAAATTTTTGGGGACGTCATCACATTTGACGTATGGCATGTCATTCACTCCCTTTGTCAGAGCTAATCATCATGACCGATCTATTTTGTTAGGATGCAGATTAAATTCACATGAGGATGCAGAGATATTTATGTAGTTATTTAAGGCATGACTATCATGCATGTTTTGTTTTCCTCTCATTGGTATTATTACAGACCAAGACAAAGCAATATTAGAAACAATTGAAAATGTTTTTCCTTCGGCAAGGCATCAATGGTATTTGTGATATATAATGAAGAATGTGTCTTGAAAGTCAAGGGCTTTTAAAGAACTTGAAGGCATTATTTCTTTATTGGCTTTACTGTTTATGATTCATTGAATCATGCTTTGTTTGAGAAAACTTGTTATGAAATGATTACAATATATGATTTATGGGGTAATGATTGGTTAAATGGTTTATATGATGAGCAGCATCGTTGGATTTCATGTTATTTGAAAATAATTTTCGGACAAGATTGTTAACAACTCAACGAAGTGAAAGTATAAATATATTTTTTTATGAGTTTGCTAACTCAAAAATAAATTTGAAGCAATTTATGAAATAATATAAAAATACATTAAGAAGGAAATCTGAATTAGAATGGCAAGTAGGTGCCAAGTGTATTAAGTAAAAAGACTCGACGTATAATAAGATATGAGACGAAAAAGTAAGTTGAAGAGGCTTACATCTTTTTTAAGTTTAAAGAATATCAACAAGAATTAACTGTACCTATGTATTATGATATACTTGATTCTATAGGATCATGATCAATGAATCATATGGACAAGATAAGAAAAGAAGTTTTGGGATTGTTTTTAAAGAAGTTGACTGTGAATTTAGCTGTATTTATTTAAAGTTTTAGTTTAGGGGGATTCTTCGTGGACATGCCCTTGCAATGCTGATATATAACAATGTTAAATTACTTTCAGAAATATCATTTTATCAAGGTGGAGGAAAGATGTGAGGAGATATTATAGTAAGGTAAAAGTTAGTTATGGTGTGCAAAATTTATCTATTCAGCAAGAGATATATGGCAAAATATGTACTGTTTTCACTGAGGTTGTAAGCATAGCTACTGATGTTGAAAGTAGTAACAAATTTGTATTGGATTGAATTGATAAAACAATGAAAGATCTGCTTAAGTAAAATCAGTGTGAAAGTGTGGAAACAATTATTTTACCAACAACTATTACTGGTGAAGTAAGTTGTAATAGAAAAAAAATATTAAACATGTAATCGGTGATCTAGTAGGGGCACGTCGTTAAAGTTGTCCTCTTTGTCTGAGAAAACAATTCTCAGTCCATAAGAAACCTGCCAAAAGAGCAAGACTGTAAAAAAAAAAAAAAAAAAGTTTGTTCAAATATAAATATATGTTTTCTGATTTCATTTGGTCTTCATTTAATCGTTTGTTATAATTTTACAGGATTTACAAGAAAATGCTTTATTGCCTTATGAAGTGTTTAATGAAATCTCCACACAGCAAGCAACGTGGCCATGATAAGTTTATGAATTTTTATTTTAAACTTTTCTTTTATTTTGAAGATATGTAACTAAGTTTATTGTTGACTATACGTAGTAATGTAGATGTTTTAGGAAGGAAGTACTGTTAATATAAATCTCAACCAAGTTAGTGGAGATAATATTTATCAATCATTTCCTTATAATTGGCACATAGTAAGTTATCATCTTAAAATCGTAGTCTTTTAATGTATATTTATATTTTTAAATTTCTAAAATATAATATGATGTTTTATTTTTTTGTGTATTATAACAACCAATCCCATAATTTAGTTTACAGTTGTATTATTCTTCTTAGTCGATAATGTATGAAGGATCTGGAAATAAGAATTTCTAAATCAATAATGTAACGAAGATAACAATTGTCATGATTAATGTTTGACTTATATTCTGTATGGATTATTTTTTTTTATCATTTCGGTTAGATTTGGCTTAAAATGACAAATTACAATGATGAATTAGTGATATATGAATATTATATTTCTATTGACATAAATGATTGCACTATTGTTATGGTTTTTAAAATAATTTTTGTTGGTTTGGTGGCTTTTTTTTGTAATTTTTGATAACATAAATCACTGTAAGTTGAATGTGTTTGTACTCATTGTATGCTATTTTGACATCCAATAAAGATTTATAAGATTGTTTTAAGTCTTCCAGATTAAAATAACAATTTGAATATAATTTCAAACTCAATGAAGTGAAATAATTCGAGTCTTATATTTCAAAGGAAAATGCTATTATATATGTCAAGAAGATTTTTCCCAGTACATAGTACAAAATGAAACAACTTACAAAATAACACTTGAATATAAAGCATAGTACAATAATCACAGGTATTCTGATGAAATCATATCCTAGTCTCTTTCTCCTTCGAAATTCATCATCAAACAATCGCCTCTACCCTTCACATTCTTGCATGTGCTTAAGTTCTTTATTAAACAATTGAAATCTAACATATAAACACTCAATCTCCAATGCCAACTTCCTAACTTTCTTCACCAATAAGTCAATTTTCTCTTCGCTAGATTTATGGTTTTTGCCTATTGAAAGTTCTTACATCCTTTACATTTCTAAAATTTGTTATTTGGATTATTTGTAATATGGGCTCCATTTAGTCACTGCATCTTTTACACATTTTCAATGAGTTTCAAATTTTATTTGTACTAAATGACATTATCATTAATAAACTACTTAAATTGCCAAAAAAAAAAAAGGAGCATGAAAAGACAAAGCACTCTGTAACAACTCATTTTTTCAACTAAGAAACATAAAAAATTGTCAAAAAAATGAAAATTAAAGGAATGAATAAGAAAATTAAAGGAATGACTGGACCCGTGCTCGGAAACAGTCGGGCATTGATTTTCAATATCCGTATCCGCTTTTTCCTTCTATTCGGTCGGGATTTTATCCGGACCACATATATTGGGTCCGGGCCAGATTCAGTCCGAGTGGACTTTTTTGCACCTCTACCTTCGGGGGTAGGGATGGCAATTATCCAATTATGGATGGATAATATCCATCCAAATACAAATTCATAATTATCCATGATGGATTTATCCATATCCATATCCAGTATTTAATATTGGACATGGATATGGATTTTATCCATATAGATATGGATATCCATGGATATTTGATTTTTATTATATAAAAAATAAAATAATAATAATAATATAGAATAGTTAAAACCAGTATTAGATTCTAATATCAAATAAAAAGATAATAAACATAACAAATATCAAAACTATGAGAAACTAAAAAAAAAATTATAATATGAAATTACAAATTAATTTCAAATTAAATACAAAAAGTTTATTATTCTAATGCATCATTAATCTCCAATCTTCTATCGCATCATTAATCTCCAACCAGACCATCATCATTAATCTGCAAATTAAAGCAAAGCATTAAACAACTAAATAATTTCTATTATTTAGCACCATGATCATTCATAATTGAGCATCACAATAAACATCAAGCACATACCATAAAAAAAAAAAAAAACTATTCAGACTAAACATCAATCATTATCCTTAAGCCATAATAATAAATCATAGGACACTTTTCCAGCTTAGCAATATAATTTCAACATTTAATTAGCATGCATCTATCATTATCAAACCGACATCTTTTCATATATATGCGTAGAGAATTACAACCATACAAGCAAGCTGAGTGTAGCAGAGAGACGTAAAAATAAATGAAACCGACATCTCAAAGCACCTAACATCACAGCAACCTCACCGAAGGTTAATGAGATGCCAATCACATCCTAAGAGAAGTAAATTGGAGCATTATCACCACAAATACATTAACCTCATGACTTGAAATACAAAACCACCGAGTCTTAAAAATACCCAAGACAATCAATCAACAGGAAAAAGAAATTATACCTTACATAGCTGCATAGCGTAGGCCATAGCAATAATAAGAACATAACAAACATATCCTTAAGCCAAAAGCCAAAAGCCAAAATCAACAAATGAAAACCTCAATTTTCAAGGCAACCCTAAATTAATCCATAATTCCAGGACCTTTCCAACCAGGGTGGGTTGAAGTGTTTGGATGTATTCTTGGAAAGAAACCCCACCAATGACCAATCACCATATTATTGGATTGATATATTTTATATTTATATTTTATCTCATTTCATTTCTTCCCCAGGAGACTTTCTCTGTTACCACTATGTTTCGCATAAAGATAGGGGTGATAGGAATGTGGTTATTTTGGTGACTCGCTTTTATGGCTTCAAATTTCAATTAAGTGGATGGGGTTTCACGCTGTGCCTTACTTGTTGTATAGGTGGAGGGGCTTCTCTATTTGTGATAGGAAATCTAGTAGGATATCTAAGCAGGCCTAGAAGGCTAGAACAAGTCTGGAGTTTAGAGTAGTTACAGCCTTTTCACACCTCATGCTTAGGGGAAATGAAATCAATTCAGTAAGCGTACTTGGAAAAGAAAGTATTAATGGATAAAACAAAAATATTGCTAAGTTGTGTTTAGTTCCTTTTACAAAAGATTTGCATGACCATATCTGCCTTTGAATTTGAACCAGTGAGGGAACAAACGGCAAAAAAATCCTCATCGAGAATTGGGGTTAGTGTTCCGCCACTTGACTCGTTGGACATAAAATTTTGTAGAAGACATATTAATTATTATACTAGAAGCTTGAGCATATGATGTAATGACCAAATTTACTGCAAAATAGAAACTTTCTATTGGGATTAATTTGCAAGCTGATATCCCAGGTTTCCACGATTCCAAATTCTCCATCATTTCAAGGACAGACATGGGAAAATCCTATGGCAAAGCTTTGATTCTCCTACTGATACACTCCTTCCTAATCAACTATTTTGAAAGAGCACTAACCTGATTTCTGGGCTAGGAAATGGAACTTATGCATCAGGGTATTTTAGTTTATATTTTGATAATGAGTGTCGTAAACTTTGGTACAAAATGAGTGTAGAATGGCAGTGTGCAAACAACCGAGAAAATGCAAGTGAAGAATCCGTAAAACAAAGAAAGCCAAACAAAGAAAGATCGTGAACTAAACCAGCAATCAACAGTACACACCCACTATGCTTCGCAGACAACTTCTCAATAAGTTTAACAATCCACACAACTTGTTTTCATGATGAAATTGAACAATTTTAAAACCCAAAATCAATCAAATAAAAAGAAACAAAATGAAGAAAATGAAGAAAATGAAGAAAATTGAACAAGTAAGAATCCATTATCAGTTACCACAGATCAAACAAAATGAATCAAACAAATCGGGGAGTGCAAGTGAAGGAAATGAGAGAGAGTTACATACACGCAGATTCGCCTCCACTTGTTCCTTTTCCTCAGTGACAAAGAGAAAAGAGAAGAGAAGCGACGAGCAGCCGACGGGTGAAGAGCGTCGGCGAGCAACGAGTGCCGGCCAGCAACGAGCACCGGCGAGCGATGAGTGGCTGGTGAGTGGTGACAATCTTAGGGTTTGTAAAATTGATAACATATGGCATTTGTTTTTATTTTTTTCATTTTCGTTGTAGGATATGAATTTTTTTTAATCTAAAATCGGTAAATAAATTGGATACTGGATATCTATCAAATGTCCAAATCCACCCAATACTTAATTGGATGTTTTTAAAATATCCATATCTAGATCCAAAATAATTTTGGACGGATATTATCCAATTCAATTGGATTGGATATATGGATATCCAATTTGGGTGGACTAATTTGCCATCCCTATTCGGGGGAGGTTTCTGCTCATTCCCTCGTTCTCGTCGTCCAAGTAACATAATGAAAAACCTCATAGTAGGCGGACAATAATTCCCCTTTTAAACTTTTTCAACCAGAAGGCCCGCTGGCCCAGTGTCTATCCAGGAGCAGCGATCCCGCGCATTTTAGCATTATCCGTTAATGTTACCGACCAAAAAAAATTGGGGGTCTGAAATTTCCCAACTTCAAACTCTTGACGAATTTAATTCAAAAAAACAAAAGATCGCCGAATTAGGGTTTCCTTTAGGGATGGCAATTTCCGGGTCCGGGTCCGGGTTTGGCTGTTCCGCATCCGGACCCGGACACAAAATTCTTATAACCGGACCCGTATTAAACCCGGTTTTTTAAATCCGGGTCCGGTCCGGGTTCAACCCGGGAAAATCCGGGTGTCCGGATTCCGGGTTTTAAACCCGGATTGCCTTTTTTTTTTTTTTTAAGACTGGATAGCTTAACTTTGGTTCAACAAAATTTGCTGGAAAAAGGGCAACAAAACAGAACATATAACACATCCAGAACCGAATTTCCAGATTTTTTTTTTTTTCTAAAACAAATCTCAAAATTTCGTATAATGCAACCCCAATTTCCAAAACAACACAATACATACAAAAATTCATCATAATTGCCACATATTACTTCAATCCATGAGCATTTAAAAAAAAAAAAATAACAACCCTAGCTGCACTAATAAGTAAAAAGCTATTACTACATATAGAGAGAAAGAAACGAACTGAAAATTTCTTTTTTCTTTTTTCTTTTTTTTGGTTTAACTTAAAAAGTAAAAAGAAGAAAATTCTTAAATGAGCTTGAAGGGGAGAGGCCAAGGCGTGGACCTGGGAACCTCGACTTTGTCGTTGATACGCTCTGTCATCTTCTCTTTCTTAGGCCTCACTTTTCCGTACGACCCTTTGAATCTCTTTCCTTTCTTCGTCTTCTTGTCGCCGCTCACACGATCGCCGCAGATGAGCGCACCGCTGGTCGCGGTGACGCCAAGACCGCCTTGCCATCATACCACCACCGCATCACCGCCATTGTCTAGTTCTTCTTCTTCTTCTTCTCTTTCCACGAGGCAGCCACACCGCCATGATCCGATCCGATCCGAAGAAGAGATTAAAGGAGAGTCAAGAGAGAGTGAGATTAAGTGAGGACCGAGGAATGGGTCAGGTGAGAGAGAGATTGAGAGAGAACAGATGAAACTTGAGAGATTGAGAGGAGAAATTACAGATTTACAGTAGAGATCAGTTGAAGAGAGTGAGAGATTGAGAATTCGAGATTTCGAGAGAGGAACGAGAGAGATTGGGAGATCTAGGGTTCACTTTTGTTTTTTTTTTTTTCCAATTTATATTTACGATTTGCGGATAAAAATTAATATTAAAATAAGATATCCCAGAGTTGGGAGTTGCGGGTTCATCCGAAATCGGATCGAACAGGATATACTGACTTAAAATTGATCCGGATTCCGGATAAAAATTATTCCGGTACGGGTTGAACCCGGACCGGATTTCCCGGGTTTAATCCGGGTCCGATCCGGGTCCGGGTTTGGTTGCCATCCCTAGTTTCCTTCTAACCTTCATTAAATTAAACCGAGATTTCCGGGGAACCTGTTTAAGTTCCTATCCTGGTGATACATCGTATTAATTTTTTTTAAGTTTTATTTATAAATTCTCCTCTTTTATCAATTAGGGGTTGCATCATTCTCAAATCCATTAAAGACAGGATGGATGACACTGAAGATGATGCAAGATACCCGCCAAAACCCTACTCTCTAAATCGCCAAAAGCTTCCTTCATATTCTCGTCCTATCAAAAATCGCTACCAATACGAAGAAGAAGACGAAGACGACGAAATTGACAATCACATTGAAGAAGAAAACGAGGAAGAAGAAGGATACCATGTTCAATTCAATGACCAAAGTGCGTATCGCCACAATTTCAATGAAAGCGAGAATTTCGAGAGATACCCAAAGCGACAGAGGCTGAGAAGCTCCGGTTCGGGCTACCAGCTGGCACCCAGAAGTGTAAAGCTATCCTATGATTGGACTGAGCATGAGGCTTTTGTGTTGCTGGAAATTTGGGGAGAGAGGTTTTTGCAACTAGGGAGAAAAAGCTTGAGAACTGAAGATTGGGTTGAGGTTTCTGAGAAAGTAACGGAGGCTTTGAAAGTTGAAAAGACGGAGGCGCAGTGTAGGCAAATGATGGATGTTTTGAAGAGGAAATATAAGAAGGAGAAGGTTAAAGTTGAGCAGATGGGAGTAAATGATAGTAAATGGGTGTTTTTTAAGAAGATGGATATGTTAATGGATACGAGAAAAGGGAGCGGCGGGTTGGCTTGTGGGATTGATTCGGGTGAATATGTATTTATGGATACTAATGTTTATTTGGATAGGTCTAATGGGTTTGATGAGATGAGGGATAGTCCTAGTGAATCAGAGGCGGAAGAGGAAGAGGATGATAGTAATGAGGGGTCTTTGGCTTCACTAAAGATGTTGGCAGATTCAGTGAATAAATTTGGGGATATATATGAGAAGATAGAGAATAGTAAGAGGGAGCAGATGATGGAGTTGGAGAAGATGAGGATGGATTTTCAAAAGGAGTTAGAGCTGCAGAAGAAGCAAATTTTGGAAAGGGCACAAGTAGAGATTGAGAGAATTAGGGAAGGAGATGATGATGGGGACACCGATGATGGTGGTGATGGTGATTCTATGGGGAATTTTAGTGAATAATCTTGGTAAGTGTCTAATTTGTTGTCACATATGTTTCTTTTGGTACTATAATTGTCGTTTTATTGAAGTACTTACCATATATACATGGCATCACCGTCGCTTGTTTCTGTTTTTTAATCAAATTTTTATTATTAACTAATTTAATTTTGTGCGGTTTAACTTGAGATCGCGTGTCCCTTCATATCTAGTGAATCCTACACATACCACAAATCTCTGACTCCTTTCCCTCCGGCAAGTCTGTTCCATCGATCCTCTTAGAATATTTCTCTCTCGATGCATTGCTTTCTTTTGTCAAGGTTACATAGAATCTTTAGCTATCAGATTCCTGATTTGAATAGGTTTATTATTATGCTGGATCACTTGTTATTTATCATACCTATGTTTGCTGACTTGCATTTGAATGGTATTAAACTGGGTATTAAATGGTAGATTAGCTTTTGAAAGCAAAAGACTAACGTTTTCTAATATTCGAAAACATCATACTGTCGGTAACGTTTTTTTTCCTTTTCGAATTTTATCGCTGTCAGGTACTTAGGTTTTGGAAAGGATGATGATATCTGAGCCTGCTGTAAGTGTTTTTGACAGACCACCATCTGCTCTCAGCTTGGTGATAGTGTTACTAACAGTGCAGTTCTTTTTGGAGTTTCAAGGTTTCTTGTAGCATGATGGGCACAGATGATTTCTGTTAGTGCGCATTATATTTCATTGGAATCTTATAAATTTGTGTTGTATTTCCTAATGTACTCATCTTCTGCATGTTGTAAATGCTTTTCCTTTTTGACAAGATCTGTTCATCGTTTTTGGATGATCACATCACATTGTATGAGTTTCTTCCTTATTATAATACAAGTAAGAAAGTTTTCAATCTTAATTTCTTTTTGCATATTCGTATTTATAACAGTTTATAATGTGTGCACGTTCCCAATAATATATTTTCATTATCGTAATTTATATAAATTGTATCAATGTTTAAAACTAAAAAGGAAGGTTGCTACGGAAGAATGGGTTGTTGAAGTTGAAACTAGGCTAGGCTCGGTTGATTGGATATTTATTAGAACGTTGTTTAAATATAGTAACTGATAAATGAGGAGAAAGTTGTGTGATCTCGATATACTTGGTCATTGAGGAGCATTGAGCAATCATTGAAGTTAGGAAAATAATCAAATCTATTTATTAACAATTTTATAATTTGATGGAGAAGGTTCTTAAATTTGCATTAACATCCATCCAGAGTGATTTCTTGTCAATAATATAAAGAATTGTAGGACTCTTCTGAATTTTTGTCCCGGTTGATTTGGCATCTGATTTTGTGGTATTTTTTCACTTATCATGTCATGTCATCTCTAGAAAGAGTGGTGTTGTCATACAAAAACTCTGTGTTGGCAGTCAAAGTCTGGTATCCGTTCCAGCAATAACTCTGTTTTTAGGCAATACCGCCTTTGATTATAGAACCTTGTGTTTCATCAAGAAACTTTCTTTTCTTTTTTATTTGGTTCGGTTTGAAAAAAGATCATGATTAACCGGATTGATGGATTTGAAATATTGATGAGGAACCACAAACAAGGAAAGAAAAACTCAACCCATATAATCTGTTTCAATTTGAATCCTCAGGTCATCAAGAAACAAAGGTGTCCATGTCATCTATTTGCCTCTTTTCGTGGCTTCCAAACTAATTTTTGTTTTTGAACCTTAAAAGACAGTCCGATCAAAACAAAAAGGAAACGCACCAATTTCTTTCTAATAGGGACAAAACTGAGCCGGTGTAAATTATATTTTAAAATATAAAACAAATAAAATGGAGAGACTTGATGAAGGATTTGTTAGTGTAATGATGAAAAAGAGAAATATGTGGAAGCTGTATTTAGTGTGTGAAAGAGAAAATACACTGTGCATTAATCATATTCTGAAGTGAGATGAAAAGTAATAATTATTTATTAGAAGCTCCTTGAAAGATAGATGTAAGTTTACCCCATCAATATCATATTGTCGTGTAATATCCATAAAGAATGCCATATAAAATCTTATTGACATCCGGAAATTCTGTAGCTGTCATGATAATATGCGCCCTTTCATTTCAAAATCTTCCCATGAGTGAATTAATGACTTCTTATTCATTAGACTTTTGGAAAATGTTGTGTTTGGTTAATCAGGATGATAATTTTCAAGGTTTACATGCATAATAGAATACAACATTCATGACACTGTCAAAAACAAGCACAGAAGAATACATGGAAACTAGTAGGGGAGCTTCCCATATACTGATATCTCTGTATATTCTGAACTCAAATAGAAACTCTACCAATCTCAAACTCATATTGCTCAACAAAGTCATGATTAAAGCTGTCTCTCGCCTTCCTTTCATGAGGTTGTTTGCCTTCAATAACGACTCAAGTCCATAGCACTCACTCTCCAACACCGACAACACTTTTGCAAGGTTCCCCACAGCCATTATCTGCGCAAATACTACACAGAATGGTATTCCTAGAAAACCTAAAACACACAAGAAACCCAACATCCTTGAGCTTAACAACCCCATGGAAAATAGTAACTTTGGCACCGTTGCCAAACTGATAAGCAAAGCTCCGAAAAGGCCAAGAACAATGAAGAATTCCCAGAAACTTGTATGGAGAAGCTTAATCCAAGTCATCCCACTTTTCGTTAACAGCCTTCTTCTATCAAGGCTTATTCCATTGTAATTGTCTGAAACTGCTTGAATTGTTGCAGCTCTTCCTATTAGTGAGAAAGTGATGAAGGAAGGGAAGCAAATGATAAGGTGAATTATGGTTTTGGAGAGTATTTTCAATAGAGGATGTCCGAGTAAATGATCTGTGACATTGATACTCCATGAGGGTATCTGGGGAAAATAGCGAACAAGAAAGTGAGAGATGAAGAGAGATACTGAGAGAGGAGAGAAAAAGAAGATAGAGATAGAATGGAATTGAGTGGGATGGAGAAGTATAACTCTTATGGATTCCCTGAAAATCTGGGCTGTGTCGATCAGATAGACTGACTCAAACACTTGTGCTGTTCTCCTTGGCATTGCTGTTGAAGAGTGAGACTGAAGAAAATTGAGTGAATGAGCCTGTTGCCGGGCGGATTAATGATAAACTTAAACTAAATTATGGTTGCTTGCTTGTTAATATATCATGATTGAACAGGTTTGCTTAAGGGTGGTTATATCACTGACAGAGTCCATGAAGGGATATTTTATAGCTTGCAATCATGAGAATATGGAGAATAGCTTTGAAACTTTTAATTATTCTTGATGTTGTTAAAAATACCTGATGGTCATTCATTTACCTTTTTGCTAATTAAATGCATGTGATCTATTGTCTTGCACTCCAAAGACACTTTATGATTTTGGTGGGTGGATGTCTAGTATTTTATTATTTTTTCTTAGAAGGGCAAAAGAGAGATGATCTTGAGATTGAAGAGAGTGCTTGAGGTGATTCCGTAGGTTTCATAATATTCTACAGTGAGATATCATGATTTTGCCTCGAGTGGGATCATGGAAAGTTGCGAATCGCTGTGTTTGTTTGTGTATGTGCGTTAACATTGAGAAAGAAACAGGGGGAAATTAATTAATCTCAAATTCTCAACTTGGATTAAAACATTTTTATATGTAAAGCTACAGCATGCACGTGCAACGCGGTTACAGCACAAGGAATTACAACATCAACAATTACACCATTTTACATACAAATAAACGGGGGGGAAAAAAATGATACCTTACTACGTCTCTGCTATGTTGGTAACTCAAAACTATCGAAATTACCCTGTATTTTAAATTTCATCAGGAAAAAGCTCTTCTTTGAGAGAAGGAGCTATCCACTGTATCTGAATATATGTGATCTCCCATAGATCTTCATCTTCTTTAGGCACTAAAATCTCTCTTTCCTTCATCATTGTTATCATATTTCTCAACAAATCTGGGACTGTTTCTTGTAATTTAGTCTCACCATATGGTCCCAAATCAGCCTTCATGCATGTATCCATTCTTCTCAACACTCCTAACCAGAATGTCCTAAACCCAGGACTCTCTGCAATCTGTTTTATAAACTGTAAGAACACGTTGGCCAAGAGGTCCATTGCAATCTTTAAAGTCCCTTCCATACTTCTCATCTCCCTCTCTGCGTTCTCTCGCCTCGAGTACTCTATCATCTTTTCATGTAAATCGTCGACCATTGCAAAAATCACGAGGTTGAAGCAATTTATACAGTTGATTGATGATAAATCCAAGTCTTCAGCCAATGTAAAGCATTTTTGAAGAGATAAAACCGCATGATTTCTTATTTCTTCTCGTCGTGCTAAGCTAGTCTTTCTAAGTGCTTCGCCTAGTTTGATGAATAAATTTACAGCAAAGTTCAAAGAATTAAGACCTTTGTAGTCCTCTAATGAGGAGGTACTTGTACTGCTTGCAATGCTATAATTGTTCCCCGATTCTGACCATGCGTTTTTATACCACTGTATCAGCAAATTCACGGAATCTGACAGCAAGTCTAGTATCTTCAAGTTCTTCTCTAGTGGACTGTTCTTTAGCGCAACAAAACTAAATGCACAGTCAATACAGTAAGCATAAGTTGCCCTTGAAATATGCGTACCATCAGATATCAACATGATTAAAGTCTCAACTGCCTGCTCGTAGGTGTCTGGATGCCGACCAGTTACTGATAACAAATGGAGGACGGACTTCCATCCAACTGCAGATTGCAAATTTGCAGGGTATTCAATGATAATCTTACTCACTGACTGTGTTATAAACTGAGAACACGTGTCAAGGATTTCTTTATCGAGCTTCCACATTAGATTTATGGACTTGAATATTAGCTCCTCTGGTAATTTATCTGATTGGTATGAAGAAAGCAATCTGAGACAGACCTTGAACAGGCCTACAATTGCCTTCTCTGCAAATGGGATAGGTGAAAATAAAGGAAACTGAGTAACTAGAAGAAGATAATCATGGAAAGAAGGCCAAAACGCCTGGAACCTGTTGTTGTTCGCTATGGCAATGGCAATGATCAAATCCCAACAGAAACCGACAGTTTCTTCCTCTTCAACTGGAGTACTAAACTTTTGGCCTTTTCCTGCAGCTGCAAATATCAGAGAACGCCCTAGATTCTGCAAAGCCTCAAGAGGTAAATTTGTACTATTGCTGAAAATGTTTCCAATTTGACACTGTTTGATCACCTTCAAATTTTGTTCGAATTCATTCATGCCAAGGGATATAGAGTCTTCTGGGCTGTCTAATGATAGAAAATGAGTAAATCGACTAATCATGCCTGAACTGCGGCAGTTTCCAGATTTGGGATCATTAGTGGGGAAAACTACACCTGATTCAGCTCTTGAATGAGAAGGGGCATCGGTGGTAGAAATATCAAATTCAATGACAGACTGGGGTAGTAGCTTAAGCCTTTTGAGTTTCAGCAAGCAGTCCACAATATTCCTCCAACCTGCTCTAATAGAGTTCCCAAAGTTGTTTGCAAGAGTAAAAACTGCAAGAGTAGCCATTTTTGGCTTCATATCATTGCTAAAAGCAAACAATGTTTCTTCTGCTGTGGCATATGGATTTAACAAAGTGGTGAACTTGGAGAATGAGGCAAGAAGCTCATCAAGAGTGTCTTCTAGTCCATACTGAGCTATCCTACATATGGATATCAACCCCTCGATGCATTCTTGGAGCATGTCATCTTCATCAGCATGGTCAAAGAACGCAGAAAGCGCTGCAACTGCTGGACCAGCAATGGAAGCAAACATATCTCTCCCTAACCTACGATCAAAATCACATAAAATGAACGGCAGCATAGTTTTTGATCGGTTTATCAGTTCAATCCATCTGCTTGGATTCATATCCACTGGCTGGCCAGATTGGCCAAAAACTGTGATTGCATTGGATGCAATGGAGTGAAAAAGCTCCGACAGATACTCTCTAGGAAGATCTTTCCCTCCATTGATCCCTCTGTTGTTCCTGATGAACTCCTCCTCTGTCATCTTCTTCTTCACTTGTGGATTGTGTTGATCAGTATTGAGCATAATGAGGGAGTAGCAAAATATATACACCGAATCCTTGCCAACAAAAATTTCCGAGGTTTGCTGGTCAAAAAATCTGTCCGAGAATGCTTCAAGGATTCGCTGAATCTTCTGGGACTCTCCTGGCAAGCGGAAAGTCTCTAGATAAGTTCTAAGAGCGTTGTCGAGGGTCATGCTAGCAAACTCAAAAGTTTCAGTGAATTCTTTGAGAACTTGAATGTGAAACTCATCAGCATCGCCAAGATAATCCCCAATCATATTTTTGTCAAGTCCTTGAGTGAAGTGGAAGAAAAAAGCTAAGGCTTTTGGATCTGGTGGATCAGAGACTAATTGACAAAGTTTCAGGTACTCTAAGCCTTTCTTTTCATCTCGATTAAAATGGTTCCCAGCAATCAATAATTTCCTTTTCCGCACTTTCCTTAACCTTACATATTCCACCCAGGTATCTGAGTCATCATTGGGTTTCTCTTCCCAAAAAGTTTTATACTCGGTAATTTCAATAGGGTATGGACCAGAAGGGCTTGTATCTCCTTCTTTGTCAATGCTTTCTGCAATGTTGTGAATCAAGATTACCAGTCCTTCAAAGGCTTGTATCTGTGAGGAAGTCAAAGGGCCAGACACAGGGAATGAATGCTTGCAAAGTAATTTTCCTATCTCTTCTATCACATTTCGACAAAGGGGATCACAATCATAGTTCACGTAGACTTCAATTAGGAATGTTGGTTGTCTGCAGAAATTTATAATTCCTTCGAGGGCAACTTCTTGGAGTTGATGAGAGTTTCCGGAAGCTGCAACTCTCAACACCACAAATCCAAAGAAAGCTTCAAGTTGGAGACGAATGAACCTAAAAAAACCAAAAAATCCATTAGATCCTTCTTGGCTGTTTTTCCAACAAGAAGAAAGTATTATGAATACTGACCAACCTTCGAAGAAAGTGATAAATATTCAACACAGTGCTGCAAATCATGGATAACACAAGTGGACTTGAACGTGCTCCATAGTGAATTAAATGATGAAATAAATCATCTTGAACCATCCTTAGGAGTTTTGGGTGCTTTCCAATTGCATCACCACTCAATTCAATGGCAGAATTGATCAAAAGCAAGGCGAAAAGCTGAACATCTACATCAGAAGTACGAGAACCTTCTCCCTCCACCAATTCCACTACATTTAACAAAGAGCACAAGAAATGAAAGATATCAACAGCGGAACGAATTCCGTAGCCAGAACCCAAATTTGCATCCATATCAACATCCTCAGTGTCAGATTCCGATCCCTCGCCGCTTTTAACTTCAATATCAGGCAACCTTGAAAATATGATCTGTATCAACTCATGCATTGTGTACCTTGCACTGCGTTGAAGCAAATCCCCTCTGCTTGCAGACTGTTGAACGACTTGAAAACATGTATTGACAATGGTACAAACCGCTTCGTCTGTGAGCAGAATCGAAGCACGGTGCCTCATAATTGCTATCAAAACCTGTAAGATCCTCATCATCACAGCATCTTCTGAGATGGGATCTGTTTTTTCCAGCTGGCAACTTGTAATTCCTGTTACTACAATATTTATAGCATCTTTTACTCCTGGTGTCTTCTCGTCAAATATTTCAAGCTTTAAAATCTTCAAAATGGCTGAAAGCGCCACGCCTGTGGCTGCAGCCGGAATGTCATCGCTCTGGACCACATCTAGAAATGGAGATAGATAAATGGAAGGATCGACGGTGCGCCATTCCTGTTGAGGATTGAAAATGAGAGACCGCAGTGATTTTAAAGATTGCACGACTGCAGATTCGAAAGTGTCTTCTTGAACGTACTGCTCGTCTGACGGTCGACGGATCACGACAAGGACAGAACCCACTTCGGTGTTTAACATGCAAGAGACACCAAGCTGTTTTCTTTTGTATTTATCCATATCTTTCTTATTGTCGCCACATGTTGCGCATTTGTTATCTTCTTCTTTATGCAATTCTACCATTTGATTATACTGAGAAAACCGTTTGAAGAACTTCAAAAAACGGTTAACAATGTGGGCCGTGAAAGTGATTTGATGTTTGGTAGTTGTGAGGCCGATTACGAGGATATGGGCACAACTGGGGGCATTTTCGGAACAACGGAGACTTTTGTCTTTGTCCCTACTACACGTGGGAGAAAGTGGCCGAATTGTTTGCTAAACAAGAGGTTAAACTGTTGATAAACTTTTACGGCAAAAGGACAAATATTTGAAAACTTCTACCATTAATTTCTCCTAAATTAAATCAATTCTGTTAAGCAAAATGGCAAGGTAGAGATTTAAAGTCTCTGCCCGCAGTAAAGTGGCTCAAAAGATTCGCAATGATTGCTTTGGATTTACCTGACTATAAATTTGATAAAAGAAAAAATTAAATGAAAGTAAACCTCAGTTTATAGAGCAAAGCTTAACAGCACCACTAATACTTGATTTCTTGGATTTGACACGAGATACAAGAATTGCCTTCTGCATAATAGAATGTTACATTATAATCATCTCAAGCAACAAAGTTACAATGCATCCTCTTAATCAACAAAAATTAGGTAAATACACAGAGAAAAATTGATTAAGGCGATTAGGCAAAGTCACGTAGCAATCATTACCTTTGCTACCTTCTCTTTCAGTTGTGCAACCGATATGAATTCTTTAGCTCATGCCACAAACAAAACAATGTGTCATAAGCATCATCATCATCGGAATTACAATCAACAACCCTTGAGACATTTACAATGGTCTTCAACCACTCTTCATGGAGACTTGAGAACTCTGATCTCTGTTCACTCAACTTGAAACTTTCTCCTATTGATTTTTTCATTGCTAGAGCAGCATGTGATGCTGCCTCAACCACCCTTTGTGGAACCCCAGCCATTACAGCCACTTGCAACCCATAGCTCTCTGGGCATGCTCCGGAAGTAAGGCGGTAGAGAAAAACCAGCTCTTGATCACCTTTCGAATAGTTTTCAGAGTTTGACTTGAAAGCACAAGCCATATGTTGCAGAGTAACATGCGGATGAGAAGCAAATTCTTTTGTAAGTGGATGGTAATGTGTTGCAAATAGCAACCGACAATTGATCCTTTCAACAAGTTGGCGGAACACCTGAAAATTTCATGTTACTCTAATGAACCACCCCTCATATAACTGATAGGACTTAGGGCTAAATTAAGACTGACTTTTATTGATTATATCAAAAGAAAATAAATAATCCTGACCTACAATTCGAGAGGTAGGTCAATCTCTCCCAAAATCCCTAATGGTTCTTAATATCAAAAGAAAATAAATAATCCTGACCTACAATTCGAGAGGTAGGTCAATCTCTCTCAAAACCCCTAATGGTTCCTAATACCAGACAAAACTCAACATAAACCCTAAATGACTCCATAATCTCTATTTATAGCTGAATCCTAATTAATAATAAAATTACTAAATTACCCATGCCCCTAAAATTACTAAACAGCCCACGCCTCTTTATATTTGTGCCTAACATAAGTTTTCATAGGTCTAACAATAACACTTATTTTGTATTAAAAAATCCAACTAAATGTTAAACCGGCCACAACATACAATACCTTGATCCTTTTGATGCTATATTACAGTAATGCATTTGCACTTAATTTTTTCCCAAGATAAAGTTCATCAGTGCATATATCCATCCACATGTCAGCAAGTACATGTCTAATATTACAAGTTCATCCCAAGCATATGATCAAAAAATGCATGACAATAAGATCAGAATCAGGATGT
This sequence comes from Citropsis articulata, assembly GCA_030449925.1. Lineage (NCBI taxonomy): Eukaryota > Viridiplantae > Streptophyta > Magnoliopsida > Sapindales > Rutaceae > Citropsis > Citropsis articulata. Next base: position 17,818,886 of record JASUUH010000121.1, on the reverse strand, counting down.
GCAAATAAAGAGGAGATGATAGATGTTAACATATATTTCAAAGTTCTAAACTCAATTCTACTAATTTGAGGTAAGCAGAGAGTCTCACAGCATAGGCAATGGCATATCCATCGAAAGTGCTTGTTCCTCGACCCAGTTCATCAAGAATTACCAGAGAATCCTGAGTGGCTTTCTGAAGAACTGATGCCGTCTCTGTGCACTCAACAAGAAATGTACCTACAAAAGACCGAGATTCTCTTGGCAGTTAAACTTCATAACGTTAATAGTCCACATGCAAATTGCTAATTATGTGAACATATGCATTTCTGCACTTGTATGTAACTCTTTATTCCAGAAGGTATAAAGAAAAGTTCAATAATTTATAAGGAAATAGATGGATAAATTAGATGAAAAGTCCAGTGTTGGAGGTGCTTTTCATCAAAACACAAAATGAAGCCACCCATAACCTCAGTTTTCATAGATTCATGTAAAACAAGAATTTTTTATCTTCTTAAATCTTATCCAACATTTAGACCCCAAATGAAAGTTTATCTACTCGATAAATATTTTTCTGAAGCAGACTTACTCTCTCCTGTCATGATTCTATCAGTGGCACCAAGCCGTGTAAAAATGGTATCCGCAAGAGAGAGAACGCACATCTCGCAAGGAACAAAACAGCCCAGCTGCAGGTTGTTAAAAAATTAGTGTTGCAACTCAGAAAAAAATCGCTGAAATATATTCACAACAGTAACACACCTGAGCCAGTATTACAGCTAAACATGTGGCACGCAGAAGTGTTGATTTTCCACCCATATTAGGTCCAGTCAATAGCAAGGTACGGGGAAGACAGTCATCTGAATCTTCACCAAGAAGAATGTCATTTGGGACCGGTAGTCCTCCATTCTCTCCAAGTGCAAACGGATGCCACAATCCTTTAATTTTAAGTATAGGTCCTCCATTGTCTTGCCTCACAGCCGGATTTTTTGATTGAGGCAAAATAAGAGGTCTATGCATAGAACCAGATGACATGCTCGCAGTAACAGCAAAAGATCTTAATACATCAATACAACTAATGGCATGAATAACTTCAGACCATTGACTAGCTTTCTCAATGAATAATTCAATCAGAATTGACAGTGTTTCTGCATCCAAATCTGTTACATCATGGTTCTAATAACACACATAATGTCAGTAATGGGCCCAAAGATAGGTGCATAAAATGTAAAAATTTGATTCTCCATCCAAACAAGAATAACAAAGTCAGCAAGCATGCATTTGCATAATATTGAACTGCAGAGCTCAGAATTTTCCACACCTTGTTAAAAGTCGGAAGTCTTGCAAATGATAATAACAAAGTTGAAATTAAGAGCCAACTTCAGATACACAGAGAGAAGGTGATTGCTAATGTCTTTAAAGAATGAGTCGATTCCTATGAAGGTTTTAAAATAATCTATGAAGGAAACTGCAAGATGCGAAAACAAAAAATTTTCAACCAAAACTAGCCCTCACTAAAATGTTGAACTCAGTGAAATAACATTCTGACATGAGATATTAAACTCAAACACAAAGGAACCCTTAATACTGACACTAGCAGAATGTATAAGTAGAAAGAAGCGGACCTGGTAATCAGGAAAGTCGCTATCAATTGCTGCTTCAAACTGAGTAAGGAATTTATCCAGCCCATCACTACCATCGAGTATTGGCAGTTTAAAAATTCTAGATAATGGTGGAATTATATGCCCTTCCTTGTGTATTAAAATTAATAAATCCATTGCAATCCTAAGTCCTTTCACAAGAGACCCAAATACTTTCACCTGTAGCAGAAAGAATGTATTATACACTTGGATTTAATTAAAAGCTTTACTCAATCAAAATTCTAGATAAATGTTTAAGTGGCAAGAGAAAGAAAGGTGTTAAAATGATAGGTACTAATGACATCTTTGATGGGTGTTATGACATCTTTGACAATCTGGCATGATTAAAATATGCAGCTTCCTATATCTACAAATGTTATAATGCATGCAAAAGCATAGATCAATTCTATAAATGGTTTGATGAAATCATAAAAATCTAGAAGCAAAAAACCCTTGCTGCATCTTAAAATACAAGGTGAATAGAAATTGTATACAAATGCAAAGGCAATGGCTTTCCACATGTGGAGACACATTTCAAACCCTTACTCCAATTCTGAAACCCTTGCAGCAACTACCAAAACAGTTGATTGGGTTAACAATCTTGGGTTAACTTACCTCAAATATCCAAATTTCAAAACAGCCGATTCACTAGGAGAGAGAAGAAAATATTTATGATAGAATTCTGACTTGCAATTGTCAATGTCTAACATTTTACAGGCTATAAAAGAAACTACAGAAAGGTTCTGGTACCCTTGCAATTCATTAGCAGATGGTGACTAACACATGCAGTCGCTTTTCCTAATGTATTTGGAAGGTATAGATGCCATGTTTGCAGAACCTTACTTGCTGTTTCAATACTTTCTTGCCTATTAAGGGCAATACAATACACGATGATGCCTGAACTCTAGCTTTCACCCTTCCCAGCAGCCTCTCCAAGTCAGGGAGCTTGCGCAGATACTGAGCAACCACTATCACAACTTCTGAATTTTTCATTAGATATTCAACAACGTCCAGCCTGTTATTAATGCCTTCAACATCTTTTAGTGGATGGCAGATCCAACTCCGCAAAAGTCGCTTACCAGATGATGTCACACAGCTATCAAGATACTTGAACAATGTACCTGCAACTCACATGTAGTATTACTTTATAAGGATGCTGTCCTCAGACTCAAAATTTCACTTTAAGATAAAAAGAGGAAAACACTTGCCTGATGAACCACCGTCAGCATTGTTATTAAATATCTCAAGATTTACCAGTGTCTGTCCATCCATTCTAAGGCAATCTCTATAAACTTTGTAAGGTAATATATCTCCATTTCGTAAAACATCATCCAACTGCGTAAAAATTGGAACACATTAGACAACCCAAACATTAAGGGGACCTCAACAAATTTAAAACTGGAAGAGGTAATACAAGAAAGCATACCATCAACCTGGATAAATGACTTATAAGTCCACCTAGAGCAGAGAACACGATATCATGTTGCATTACATTTTCAAGTGCCTTACTCCATGGACTTGAAGACCCATTGAAGTAACCGTTCAACTGAACCAACTTTTTAACTTCAGAAGCATCCAAAAAATCAGTAACTGCCATAGCCGGAGTGAGTTCCAAAGCTGCAGAACCTGAAAGATAAGAAAAAATTGGGTATGCAATTTTCTCAGCATGATTACGATAAACTTCTAACAAGTAGCTGACAGAACTCCAAAGAACATTTACACACACACATACTGGTTCAGGATCCTAAACTTCATTAAAGTGTGTGAGACTTATTAAATCACACGGTTTAATAGCTTTTCTGGATTTTAACAAATTCAGCACCTTGAATTGAAACATTATATATATATAGACACAAATATACATATGCCTACTTTGTTTATGAAAACCAAGACAAATAGAGGTATATTTAACTAATCCATTGCATTCTCCTGAAATTTCTCTTGCTCTTTCTTTATCCACACAACAAAAACTTCATTACAAATTTTTTTCTTTAGCTTGCAAACCATTAAAAAAAAGAATTTATCATAATTCTTTTATATTACTTAGATTTCATTATTTAGATTTCATTATTTTCTATTTCTTATAGATAAACCAAAATAACTTCAATCCACAGCAATGAGTAGTTTATCATGTTCCTACTTCTCTTTCTCCAACTCCCTTTTACCCGATGCAATTTGTCTTATGAATATGTGCACACATTGATTTCTCCCTGTTTTAATTGATTTCTACTTAACAAATATGAGTAAACATCTAACTGAATAAATAGCCAGCCTAATGCAAATATCTGGTTCTGCCCCTGCTTGTGGACATTTATGGTCTACATAATGGGAAAATGAAGTGCATAAATACAAATAAAAATGGCCGGTGAATGACTAATCCATATAGCAATGATGGAAGATTGTCCAACAATAACCCCAACATGAATTGATTTCATTATCATCATAAAAATGCCAATATTCAAGCAAAACAATAATTAAGGTGACATAAGAAGTTCCAAAACACTTAAGCATAATGAAAGAAACAGTCATACACCAGAACATATTGTAGATAAAACTATGCTTATACAGCAAAGCCTGGGAACACTCTGTACATGTCTGTATGATCTAAAAATCACAAGAAGACAGGTAATTTCATCAGATATGAACATATCAGACAGTTGAGGCAACCCTCACCTGCTGAGAACTTTCTCAGCGCTTTCTGAGCTTCTTTGCAAAGCCCTGAAATATTAAAATGATTTTAGCTACAATCAAAGTAACAATTTCCTGGCATAACTTTAGGGTGCAACTCTGCTCAAATAACAAAGGATAAAGGAAAATGGATCACCTCTATTTTCATATATTACTTCTTTAGGTGATACCTAAATCATTTCCAGCATGAAAATCAGAATTTTGATATATCAAATTTGACAGACTGAAAAAATTATATAAAAGATAACAAGATAGAAAAATTTACTTGCATCAATAAAGCCCCCAAAGCAGCACATGAAGCATCATCATTGATGGTGCCAACCCAGACCCTCAAAGCAGCACAATCAACAAAAGCAAATCCATAGACAACAGAACCATTATCTGGCCCACAGTTCCCCTAGAGATAAAGTACAATCCAATAAACTTAGAATATAACCGACCAAATCTTCACGTCAAGCACAAAAAGGAAACAGCAAGCAGGTTTTTTCAAATATGTAATCTAACATTAGCCAATGTTGCAGGACAGATCATTCCATTATTATATTAAATCATTTCTTGACTCTCTTTACAGAGGTTACAATTAAGAACTTCCATTTGATTAACGTACAAAATTCGGTTGGATATTCTGTTCTAACATCAGTGCTTGCAGCCAACATGTTTTTGACTATTTGACCCCCCCCCAAAAAAAAAAAGCTTCGTATTCTGCCATATAAATGAAACATTGGTCTGATCATCATTATCATTGAAGTGAATACATCAGGCAATGAGCTGGTGCTTGGACAGAGTTAAGAAAAACATTGAGAAAAACAAGAAATCCAGAAATTGGAGAAAGAAGATAAGATTTGATAATCATTAGACAAGAATACTGATATTGGTAGACTTCAAGAAGGATGCAATGAAAGTAAATGATAACAGAAATACCAGAGCACAATTTAGGATGTATATGCATGAAAAATTGCCATTTAGGTTTGCCATATAAGGAGTAACCAACAAGAAAACATAACAGACCTCTTTTATAGCAAGAAGATGAACAGCATCAGGTCCAATCGTACCATCTACTGTGGTTGACGGTGTGACAACATTCACTAATTTTCTAGAAATTACCTGAAATCCAACGTCAATGTCAAATCAATAAATTTAGACTATAATTCTAAGCATTTGCACAATGTAGAATGCATCCAAAGTAGATGAAAAAAAGAAGAATTAAGGCAAACTAACAACATATTCAGAGCATGATCTATTTGAAAACCAGAAGGAGTAGCAAATAAGGTAGTACTTGTTTATTAATGTTACTATGAGCATTCCAGAATAGCTGGGGACCTGCCTTCAGCCAAAAAGAGAAAAATGCAACAGAAAATGAATGGGAAAACGTGTCTAATACATATTCACAGCCAATAGCTTTAAAATCACATATGGAAACTAGTTTAGAAAGATTTGAGTACTAATATAAACTCCATATCGCAAATTCGATTACTTTAAAGGAAGCCCTGAAAAGACACATGAAGCATGGCAAATAGAACAATAAATCATTACATTTGTCTCTTCTCTACTCAGCACGGGAATCTTACAGAGTTTGTATGTCTTGCTTTTGCTTGTTCAGATGTCTCCAACTGCTCAATCCGTCCAACTTTATATCTTCAAGAGAACAAAGCAAGCAATAAGTGAACCGTAAAATTCTGAAACTAGGACAAAGATGATAAACAAGCACTTAACTCAGAATAATTACAATCACCGTCACATGGATAAATGCCGTTTCACCTCTCCAATCAATATCAATACATACATGGTGCATAGTTGAAACTTCAAATGCTCTTTTATGCATTTCATCTCATAAATCCCATAAAACCAGTAGAACTGCTAATGTTACAGCCACTAGAAAGCTGTTTAACAAAGAGAACTGTTACACAGCTTTCTAATGACTGTAAACCTAGCATTTTTAAAAGACTTGTATTCACATTTAGACCAGGTAGTCAAACATTCTTACCCCCGAGCAACTAGTTTTTCAACAGCATCATCAATCCCGCTCTCAGAGATACCAACCTGATGATAAAGAAATAATTCATTGCGGAAAAATAAATATATAAATAAAATTGAAGAGGAAAAAGAAGAAGAATTTAAGGTTAATCAAAGGTTTGAAACCATAAATATTTGTTCACCTGTCGACATTTCCCCACACCGCTTAATGTAATCTTCCAATCAAGCTCTTTGTGACCAATTTCAGCATCCAGTTCATAGAGCTCGTAGAATTTCCCCTATATTTGATCATAAGATTGAATCATTAGGCAAGTTTCATCCATAGCCCATAAATATTTCAATTGGACAAAACAATACAGGAGTACACAATTCTGGATCTGATAGAGAGATCTAATAAATAAGGAGGCTTCCTAAAAGCCCACAGTTAAACTACAAAAGCATATAAAACCCACATGATGCTTATCTTGTAAGTGACCAAAATAGCAGAATCTGTCTTTTTTCATAATATTTGGTCCAGGGTTGCTAAGAATAGATGCATCTGTTTTAACATTCAATCCTTCATGGCACTCTTCTAAATCTCACAAGATAAAGCAAATGTTCATTGATATCCAACAATGTTCACTAACAATGCCTTTTAGAAAATGTAAGTAGTTAAAAAGAACATTTAAACACAGCACAATAACTAACCACTTTAAAGAAAAGCAAAACATCCATATATTGGGATTTGACATTCCAGTATTGCTTTTGAGATGCGGACATTTTCTTCAAAGCTTCAGGTGGTATATAAAGTGTCCTCTTGTCATAAAGGGGATCATCAGGCCTTCTTCTGTTGGCATCCCTAATTTTAGAAGGATCAAGCCATTCAAACTTGCTAGTTGTATCAGCTTCTTCCTCACAGTTCTTAACCCCAGCCACGGAATCCTGAAGAAGTCTCATTCTTTTACTAGAATCCAGCAATGAAAAGTTCTTCTTGTCCCCAATGTTGAGATTATCTTCTAAAATCCGCTTTAGACGAGGAACAACACGATGCATGCCCGGTGTATCTGGACCAGAAACATCTTCATTCGTTTCAGTACGTAAAACACATCCTTGGTTGGCCAAGCCATTACAATTGAAAACATTGTCTTTTTCAGGATATAGAGAAGCTGTTCCCTGTTGAGATGATGCTTCTAGATCACCAGTTTTACCAAACACTGAGCAAACGGTAGAGGAATTTCCATGCTGTTCATTCCTGCAAATTTTACACAAATAATTTAATAAAAACCGTAAATAACACAAGGCAAATCCAACTAGCAAATACATAAACATCCATGCGTTATTATCAACCAACTGACAACCTGCAATTTGAGGAATAGTGCACAAAAAAATTTCGCGCATAAAGAATCATTGACTTAATGTGACAATTGGAAACATATCACAACCTCAAAACATAACGAGATAACAAAGAACTGTTAACAAAAAAACCAAGGAAGAATCATATTGCGGAGATAGATGTTGTATACAAGTTGTTCACTCGAAAATTCACCCGCACTATTGACGATAAATCGAAAGAAAAAATAATTCGTTAGCAAAAGAAACCTTAGCTTCAGATAATAGAAGTATTTATCAAAATTATACCACAAAAGCCCTAAAGTTTAAGAAAAGCAAAGTACCTTTTATTTGCATTTTCTCTTGTATCAACCTTCACAAACTTATGCATAATACTCGAAAACAGTGAAGAACCTCCACTGGCCCCCTCATTCGCCTTAAAGTCCGACGGTAGAATCTGACATGGCACTTTTTCCGGTGGAGTGTCGGTTCCTCTGATTTCGAGAGACGAGCCCTCCGTAGCAGAAACCGTAGGTTGACTGGAGGGGACACCGTCTAGGTTCCGCTGCCTTGTCGTAAAATTGGAGTCTTTCCGGACGCCTGACATGTCTCCGGCGCCGGATTTGTTCGCCGGCGAGCATTTCTGAAAGAAGGAGTGGATCGATTGTTGGCGCCGCATCTTCGAATTTTAGAAGTGAGACTGAGAGATGAGGCAGCGGCGAATTTAAGCTGAATAATTGGCGCCAACTTATGCCCTTGGTCTAAAAACGGCGGACTAATTGTTGGAGGCCGAACTCCAACGTAAAACGGACCGTCCATTTCTAATACCTCCTCTCCGCCGTTCGATTAACAAAGCGAAATGTCAAACTTACTCTAATCTCAATAAAAATAAATTAGTAATATTAGAACCATAAAAAATCTATTAGTTTTGGCCTTTTATGAATATCAAGACATTAATAAATTAAAAAATCATTAATTAATAACTAATGGAGAAATTCTTTTTGCTTAAAAATATGAGTACGTTTATAGTATTTATTTATCTTAATTTAATATTTATTATTTTTAATTTAAATAGTAGTTAATTGTCTTATACCGATAATAATTAGATTATTATAGAATTTTTATTTTTATATTAAAAATAATATACATAGCTCATCTTGCGATTGTTGTAAAATAACAACGCAAATTGAAATTTCGTAATACAAAAAGAATTAGTGACGAAATTTAATTTCAAAACAATTTTAAGAAGTAAAAAACAATGTTGAGAATATGTTTTACAAAGCCACATGAAATATCATGTGTATTTAGTTTTAAATTAGATGATTATTAACTTATATAACAAGTGGTACTTATAAAAAAATCTTATCAATTTATCGAATTATTAATTTACTATATTGGCCCCATATCCAAACCAAGAAAAGCTATTATTTAATTAAAGTTATAAATTTATTGAGATTCCTACGGTATTAGATGATCAATCGGATTTATAATTTATATAAAAAAAATTATTCCCTTGTGTTATTACAAAATGAAAACTTTCACGTAAAAGTTAATAATATTTTCAAAAAAAATTTGTTTAATAAATATAATTCTTGACACTTAAAAAAGAAACATTAAGATTGGTTGAATTTATTATATTTTAATGTATTAAATTGAATAATAACAAAACTAAACATATTTATAAAATATTTATGTAACTATATTGTACTATGAACTTCATAGTACAATATAGTTATTATCTCGAATTGCAAGAGATATTTTGGCTATCCTAGTTACCATTGTTGCTTCTGAATCTGCTTTCAGCACAGGTGGTCGATTTGTAAGCCCGTATCGTAATAGACTTCATCCAAGCACATTGGAGGCTTTGATATGTAGTCAAAGTTGGATATGTGCTCTTTGTGGAGGTATATAGTTTATTTAATTTTTGTATTTTTATTTATTTAAATTAACTAATAATTAACTTGCTTTCTATATTTATATTTTGTAAGTAGTTGTGGCATCATCCTCTCCGGCATATGCCAAGATTCTTGATGAGGAGCCAGAGATTGAAACAGAGGTAAAGGCTGTAGAGGTATATAATTTTAGTTTATATTATTTTGTAAAGTATTTATTAAATTGAATTGTCAAAACATGTATTTATTTATTTTTTGGTTTATGTTTTTATAGGTTTATGAAGACTCTTAGAATGTGCATCAATGGTGATGGGTACAAGTTTATGTTGAAGACTTAACATCAATTTGATTTGTCATATAAAATTTGATTATTTGTAATTATGTTGAAAGCTTAGAATTATTATGTTTTTATTTATGAGGAGGTTGTTAAAATTTGATTACTTGTAATTTTATTTCTAATATGGAATTTGATCATTGTTATTTTATTTCTAAATATAGAGGTTGTTTGAATTATTTTTTTAAAAGAAATGAAATATTCAAAAATTATTATTTTAAAAAAAATAGGGATCGAATCCCCATTTTAATCCATGTTCAATTCGGGAATTTTCGGGGACATACCCAAATTATTCCCCATTTCAATTTTTCGGGTATGGGACGAATTTGGGGAATAGCTTTCAAATCGGGTTCGGGTTCAGAGATCATGATCCCCTCTCCAAACCCGCCCCATTGACATCCCTACTATGAAGACAATAAATATGCCACTCAGCCTTGCCGACTTTGATGGAGTGATAAACTCATCCCCCCTCACTTGAGTGTGAGTCCCTTCTGAAGGGTTCGTTCAATACCACTTCCAATTAAAAATTAGATAAAAATAGGCATTTCTCCCACCTCCAATATTTGCAGAGAGTAAAAATGGAGATAATAACAGATGACTGATGTAAAATATCAATAGATTAAAAAAAAAATACAAAATATCAAAATGGAGGTTATTTTTAATGTTTCAAAGGGGTGTCAGTCGCACAAAGTTCGCGCCATTTCAGGTTGGCCCAGCCCATTATATCTTACCGTTTGCACATTGTTGCCACGTCATCCCAACACGGAAGATATTTAGCTGCCTTGGCGATCACGCAAAACGCGCTTAATTACGATGTGCTAACTGTCCTCGTCAGCAACAATAACCAATAACCAGTTGGCATGTCATCCATTTGATGGAAGTCTTACCATTGCTCGCATAACGCAACCTCGAAGGTGGAAGAACTTTCCAGAGACGAGGTTTCGATATAAGCTGTCTCCTCACTCGTACCCAGTCACCTGATTGTCGCTCGATTTGTGCTTGTGAAAAAAGATAATAAGTAAACCAAATCTAACTCTCCTAGATCTCTCACGTTTTTACGACGATGCCGAGCCGATATCCAGGATCGATATCACAGGATTGGGAGCCTGTGGTGCTGCACAAGTCCAGGAGCAAGGCTCAAGAGTTGCGAAACCCAAAGGCGGTGAACCAGGCACTGCGGTCAGGCGCGCTGGTCCAGACCGTAAAGAAGTTCGACGCGGGATCAAACAAGAAGACCGCCGGACCATTCGTGAACACGAGGAAGCTTGATGAGGGAACCGAGCCGGATGCGCTGGGCCGGGTGCCGGCTGAGGTGAGGCACTTGATACAGAAGGCGCGGCTGGAGAAGAAGATGAGCCAAGCCGACCTGGCTAAGCAGATAAACGAGCGGCCGCAGGTGGTTCAGGAGTATGAGAACGGAAAGGCTGTGCCGAACCAAGCTGTTTTGGCGAAGATGGAGAAGGCTCTTGGCGTGAAACTAAGAGGCAAAATTAGCAAGTGATGATGGCTGTTTGTTGAGACGATGTCGGGTCCTGGTTTGTTTGATTGTAGTTTGTTGGTTTTGGAAGTTGGAAATATGTGTTGTGTTGTTCGTGTTTGGAATGACTTTGTGGCCCTCGATCTTGATCTTTAGATTGTAGAAAAAGTTGAAAATATACTAAAGAAATGTAGATGAATTGTGGTTTACGGATTTCTATTTCAACCGTCTGAAACATTTTGGATTGGGAATTAGCCGATTAGACTTGCTTATTGATTGAATAATTCATCTAAATGCAAAACCCGTGATTACTCAAAACAGAATCTAATCTGCATTAGAAGTCAAAGCAAATACTCAAACAAGCCCCTACAACTTAGTTTGAAAGCCCAGCAAATTCAGAGCCAAGGGGAATTACGAATGGGAGTAACAACGGACTTGACATGGAGGTACTTATAAATAGAATCCAGTCCACAGTCTCTACCGAATCCACTCATCTTGTATCCTCCATAAGGGCAGTCGTTATCAAAAGCCAAATAACAATTGACCCATATGATGCCTGCTCTTACTGATCTAGAGACGGTGTTGGCTATGTTCAAGTCCTTAGTTATAATGCCTGCCGCGAGGCCATATCTTGTATTGTTGGCCCTCGTAATCGCCTCCTGAACGGTCCTGCAATTGTTTTGCAAGAACTGATCAGAACATCGAGAAATTGAAGGCATGTGTATTATGTAAAATTTTATTAAAAATAGGGTTAATTATAGGCCAATTATTAAGAAGAAAGCAATGACAATTCTTCAGCCGAAGATTAAAAAAGAAAATTCAAAAAAAAAAAAAAAGCAAGACTAGCTGCGGATACTCACTTGAATTTCATCAATACCATCACAGGTCCGAAAATTTCATCCTTTGCTATTAACATGTCCTCCTGTACGAGTTGTAAGATTAACAATAATTAGAGGATACGAGATCAATCTTGACGATGTAATTAATATTTCTGGGTACTTGCCAGAAAATTTTACCTTAACATTTGTGAAAATTGTAGGCTCAATGTAGTATCCCTTCTGACCCACAGTCTTGCCCCCAGTTAACAATGTGGCTCCTTCCTTTTTGCCACTCTCAATGTAAGAAAGAATTCTATCGAACTGCTTCTTGTTAATCTGTTACATAGCCACAAAAATATATTTTACAGAAATTTTTTTCTGGTCTGATAAATTTGATTGTAATGTTTGCAGCATTGCATTGCATTTAGGGTGCGTTTGGCCACCGATCAGACATGTTGTATTGATTATTTTAACGCCATTGTATTATCTTGTATTGTATCAGATATACCGTATAATATAATACAGATATAATAACTTCTAATTATTTTGTATTATTTTTTTGTAATTAATTTAAATTATATATTATATTATATTAATATATTATATTAATATATTATATTATTATTAATTTTAAATTAATATTATTCAAATTTATTCATATTTAACTATTTATTATTAGTATGATAAATCATAAATTTATTAATAAATTATAATGTAAAAATAAAAAATATAATATAATAATATTGAATAAAGAATTATATATTTATTAATTTATATTAATAATTATAATGTAAAAATAAAAAATAAAAAATAATATAATTTTATATTAAATTAAAAGTTATATTTATTTATTTATTATTATTATTATTACAAACCAAAAGTAAAAAGCGAAAGTCAAAAAGCAAAAAGAAAAAAATCAAGCGGCGGTTGAAAAGCAAAAAGGGAGAGGAGAAAAAAAAAAAAAAAAAGCAGCAGGCCGCATTAACTTGGACCTTTAACGTAGTGTTATTATGATTTTTTGTTTACCAAACATAAATTTGTATAAAATTAATACAATAAGAAGCTTTAGTGCTGCAACCAAACAAATCCTTATGGTGTTCTACTACTGTGTCATATAAAATATTATTATTGCAATTTTTATACCACTAGCTGATTTAAGTCATAAGCTTTAAATAATAGGTTAATCAATACCTGTGGTCCATGATTAACAGCAGGATCAAAAGGATCACCAACTACCCAAGCTTTTGCCTTTTCCACCAACTTCTTTTCAAATTCATCATAAATTCCTTCTTGAACATAAACACGGGAACTTGCCACACAAATTTCTCCCTTAAAAATAAGCATAAAAAATGTTTGAACATACTTGATTACATGTCCAACTAGTTAATCATAATAACTGATTAAAAAAAAAAAAGAGTGATATTTTTTACCTTGTTAAACAGGTTGCCAAGAAGAGCTGTGTCTGCAGCTGTATTTACATCAGCATCATCGAAAATCAAGAGAGGTGATTTGCCTCCTAATTCTAATGAAACTGGCTTCAGATTGCTTGTTGCTGCAGCCTGCATTACAAGACGTCCAACGTCCGTTGACCCCGTAAAACTGACCTGGAAAAAAACCAAGACCACCGAACTGAAAATCCAGTATCATACAGAAGATAGCACTTTGCTACAATTTTTTTTTACTGGGATATTACTTTGTCAATGTCCATATGTGAGGCAATGGCAGCACCGGCAGTCGGTCCAAATCCAGGTACAACATTAAGCACTCCATCAGGTATGCCAGCCTGTGACATATGTGCCATGCCAATTGCGTAACGAGTTCTATAATCAATGCATCAGAATCTTGGGGGGGGAAAAAAAAAAAGCAGAGGCCTACCAGTTTTGCAAGATGAGCGCAATAAAGAGCAGTAAGGGGAGTTTGCTCAGCAGGCTTGACAACCATTGTGCAGCCAGCGGCCAAGGTTGGGCTAACCTTCATGAAAAATATGAATGTAGGAAAATTCCAGGGAACTATGTGTCCAACAACGCCAATGGGCTCACGCAATGTGTAGGCTTGTAACTCACGTGACATTTTAAGCACCTCGCCGTGTATTTTATCTGCAGCACCTGCGAAGTAGCGAACGTTTTCGGCCACTGCAGGAATGTCCACGGCTTTGGTCCAGCTGTGCAATTTGCCAGCATCAAGAGCTTCCAGTACTGCTAATTCTTCTAAATGTTCCTCAATTATGTCCGCAAATTTCAACATTATCCTTCTCCTTTGCTGATCACAATTTTAAGTTAAATGTAGCAGATTAATATTATGCTTTTAGTACTCTTAACAGCAGTTTCATGAAGCTTCGGAATAATGAAGTTGAACTTAATTACTTACAGCTCCAGAAAAACGTGGCCATGGACCATGATCAAAGGCGTGACGGGCAGCCTTGACAGCAATATCAATGTCCTCTTTGTCTCCCTCTGTGATTCTTGCTATTGCTTCTCCTGTTCTTGGATCAATTGTCTCGAACGTTTTCCCTATTAGAGAAATTAATTAATTGTTTATCCCTCTAAAGTATTTTTATATATACTTCAGAAATCTGAATGATGATGATGCATATGATGCATAAGTAATGTAACATAGGGTGTGTTTGGGATTGAGGTGTTGGAGCTTTTAAGCTACAGTTGCTGCGGAAAAAAAACTATAATTATGAAACAAAAACTAGTAATACATAGTAAATATAAAATTTAAATAATAATTTTAACAAAATTATTAAAGATATAAAACATTTTTTATGATATAAGTGAAAAATCACATTAATATAGTTTAGTAGCGATAGTTAGTAGTTTAGTGTTTAAAGAATCTTTAGTCTTTTACGTAAACTTTGGAAAATTCTTGACCTCGATAGAACATCTTATATTTAAATTGTTTGTATTTTTTTTTATTTTTTTTAAAGTGATATTGTTTTGTAAAAAAATACAACAACTTCTTTTTCAACCTTTGACGAAATAGACAAGGAGATTCTCTTATTATAAAAAATGGTTAAACATAACATTTAACACTACTCTAAAAATCCTTATGATATCCTTTTTCAATTTATTTCTTAAAATGCCCTCAGTTTAATTAATAAATATCAATCCATATATTAAAATTAACGGCCTTCCTATCAAATTCTACCCTTAAAAAATATTTTTTTAAATTGCATATAAATCCTAAAATATTAAATTTATCTTAAATTTTTTTCTTCTTACCACATAATTTCTATTTTCATATCTCTAAACTTTTATAATTTTCTCAAAAGAAAATTTGAATTAAGATTATATATATCAACAATAAAATGGAATGTGTGTAAAAATTCATTAAAATAATAGTTTATTGAAGTGTTTAATTGGATTTCCATTCAAAATAAGAAATGAATTAATTTATATTAGGTTATTTAAATAATTTTTATTAAAAAAAGGATTTTATGAGGATTTTGAAGGGTGCCAAAACGCTTACTCAAAAAATATTATTGACATGCCCAAAAAATATTACTTCAATACTACCAAAATTTAGAAGTCAGAAAGGTATTATTTGTGTACTTCAAAATGAAAATGTTGAGTGAACTAAAAATTGACATAAAGTTAAAAATAGTGGATGCACCCAGTCGGGATTATAACATTGAATTGAGTAAATTTGACTTAATTTTGTAGTTATTATTATCAAAATTTTTGTTTTATTTTTTAAATCTAAATAGCTGTGCTTAGGGGTGGGATTTTCGGTTTACGGTTCGGTTTTTTCAGTTTTCGGTTCGGTTTACAACCCGTTCGGGTTTGAGAATTCAACCCAAACGGGTTGAAAAGTTATTTCGGTTCGGTGCGGATTGGTTTGAAATTCGGTTCGGTTCGGTTCGGGTTCATAATTCGGTTCGGTTTCGGGTTGTAAATTTCGGATTGCAAAACGGTTTGGGTTATTAATTCGGTTCGGGTTAATAATTTGGGTTGGCTTAATAATTCGGGTCAACCCAATATTAGCCAAAAATATACAAATTAAATAGCAAAATAAGCAAATTAAATAACAAAATAAGCAAATGATGAAAACATTCAACAAATGATGAAATTTTCTAGTTATCAAAACACCAAATTCAACACCCAATTGAAAATATTCCACTACAAATTACAACTACAACAATAAAAGAAAATAACAATAAAGAAAGTTGCTTCCTAACTCTAATTCCAATTTCCAAGTCATGAAGTTAATCCAAATAAATAAAAACAACCATAATCAACCCATTAACAACAATTAATCTCTATTTCGCCATCAACAAACAGAAAATGATCAAGTAAATCAGTCGATTCTGCCAAAAAAAAAAAAAAACAGCAAATCAGTCCATAATCAACAAAAAAAAAACAACAATTAACCTCCACAAAAAACAACCATAATCAGCCCATTGATATTCTGTTGTCTAATTTTAAAGTCTTTTTTTTATTTTATTTTCATCAAACTCTCATTAGAAACCCTTGAAATCAAAGAAATCGGATAACCGGTTTCATTAACCGGATTGCCGTTTAGTTCCAGAATCCGGAGAACAGACAAACGGCTTACCGGTTTTCATTAACCGGCTAGCCGAATCAGTCCAGAGAAGAGACCACCCGCATTCGGCTTACCGAATTTCTCTAACCGGTTATCCGGTTTGGCTCCAGAAAAGTAACAGGCTACAACCGGTCTTCCGGTTCTCCCTATCCGGATTGCCGGATACGTCCAGAAAGGAGAAGAACAGGATTCGGTCTTCCGGTTCCCCTCATCCGGTCATCCGTTTCCTTTCCAGAACCGATACAAATCGCAACCGGCTTTCCGTTTGTCCATATCCGGCCAGCCGAAAAGGTTCCAGAATCATCACAACCAAGATTCGGTCTTCCGGATTTCACAACCGGTTGTCCTAATCAACTCCAGAAGCATCACAAATCAGAACCGGTCTTCCGGATCTCAGTATCCGGTTAGTTGTTAACTCCTGTGAATTTCCAAACATCAAACGGCCATCGTTTTGAAGAAACCTAAGTTAGCCGGTTTTGTGCAGAACCTTGAAAATCTGATTTTTCTTGGAAAATTAATTGTTTTAAACTTTGAGAAATTAAATACATAGTTCTCTTGGGATTCGACCTGGTTTCACTACTTCTACAAATTTATTTAGGTGAATCAGTATTTGTTTTGAGGAGCTTCGACAACTTCCGTCACACCAACAACCAGTCAACCAATATATCTATCAATCCTTCATTCTTTACTCAATTGTTTTTTTCTAAAACATCATAACACCACGAATTCATATAATTTATTTTTTTTAACCAACTATTATTACAACTATAAGCCTAAATAGCAAATAACTCATATTTATAAATATGCATATGAAGATTAACAATTCAATAATTCATCAATCCTAGTCTTTGTAAAAATAAAAATGTTACCTAATTGTAAGCAACTAACCAGCCAAAAGTCTTCATGTTGAAACACTTGGATGGTCCGGTTGTGTTGACTTACGAAGCTCTACATGAAACAAAAAGAATTAAAATTAAATAATTCATAAAATAAATAGCCAAAATGTCTTAATAACATAATCATAAAATAATTATATATTATACCTTCTGTAAGTGCATCCATAAACTCATTTTCCTCGACTAACACTTGAAGGTTTGTTGTCGCATCCACGAAAAGTGAAGATCGTAACCAATTTTGTGTCAATATAAGTGCTTCCACCATGTCAGGAGTCATAGAACTCCTATACTCATCTAGAATACGACCTCCCGTACTAAAGGCGGACTCGGATGCAACAGTAGATACCGGAATGGCAAGGACATCTCTTGCTATTTGCGATAAAATTGGGTACTTCGAACTATTAATCTTCCACCATAACAGAATATCAAATTGAGTACCCAATGAACTAGGAACTTGAAATTCAACCGTTTCCATTAAGTAAAGGTCTAACTCATTTGACAATTCTATATTATCTCTTGTCTCAGCAACCATCTCAGTATATTTAGAGAAAGGATCCTCATAATCATCATCGGCATCACCAAAATCAAGAAAAGTCAGCCCACTACTAAACCCACCAGCACTAGCATGGCTTGCACTTGCACTAACACTCGCACTAGCACTTGCACTAACACTCGCACTAGCACTTGCACTCGGGTGTTTTGCACTATATGCTTCATAAAGCCTATGCAAAGTGTTTTTCACTATACTTTTCATCTCGCCACATTTCGCACTATCCTTGCCATATAAACTCTCAAAGCAAACTACTATGAAATTCATTTTGCTCCGTGGATCTAGTACGGTTGCAAATAATCAACAACTTATTTATTTTCAGCATGCCCTCCCAATACTTGTTAAATTTTTCTGTCATGCTCAATGCCATCCCTTTCAAATGTGGATCAACATTTTTAGACATTGAATTCAAAGCCTTTTCAACTTTGCATATCTCATTATAACAATTACTTGATGTCACCCTTAAAGAAAAATGCCAATGTCGCATCATAAAAATCCGTAAAACCTAACCATTCGTCGAGCATTTTGCCAATCATCACTTCCCGGAGGTCCTATTCTTCTTCTACCACTCCCAACCATACCCTCTTCTTCATGAAAATAAGCATCATAAAGCTTATCCTCGTTTGCCATTCGATCAAAAGCCGACTTAAACTTCAAAGCGGTCATCAACATGATATAGGTGGAATTCCACCTAGTAGGACAATCTAAAATCACACTTCCCCGAGAAATTTGACCATTTGGCCCTAAAATCTTCTCTTGCTCAACACGGATTTTAAATGCTTGTAACCTTGCGCTGGATGACCTCACATACTTCACAGCATTACGGATACTAACAATGCTCTTATCTACTTTGCCCAACCCTTCATTAGCAATAAGATTCAAAATGTGTGCACAACAACGCACATGCAAAAACTCACCATCCAACAATAAGGCATCATCTCTCCAAGTTTTCAATTTATTCGTCAAATGCCGAATGGCACTATCATTACCACTTGCATTATCCATGGTGACTGTAAACACCTTCTCAATACCCCAATCAAGCAAACATTTTTCGATTTGCTTACTAATCGTCTCCCCTCTATGATCAGAAACCGTGTTAAAACTAATGATCTTTCTATGCAACAGCCAATTATCATCAATAAAGTGAGCAGTTATTACCATATAACTGGCCGTTGTAATTGAAGTCCAAATATCGGTGGTGAGAGAGACTTTTTGCTTACTATCACTCAATAAACTCTTCAAAGAAGCTTTTTCAGCTAAAAACAAGTCAAGGATATCTTTAGTAATGGTTCTACGTGATGGGACAACATATCTCGGACATGCAACACTACAAAAATGCCTAAATCCGATATTCTCTACATGTGAAAATGGCAGCTCATCAAGGATAATCATTTTAACAGTTGCCCTTCTAACAGCATCCTGATTAAACCCCCTAACCACAAGCTGATTACTATTTTCACTCCCACTAGTAGGTTCTTGAGCTAAAACTGCTTGGCTGTCTTGATAGTTTTTGTACTCTTCACATCTTTCAGTATGGTTTTTCAAAGTACTAGTCCCATCCGACGAACTTTTACAAGCATATTCTTGACCACAATAGTTGCACTTACACCGGTCTTGATTTTCTGCCAATCGAGTGAAATGGTTCCACACTAATGATCTTGGAGCCATTTTTTTTCTTGGCTTCGGTGGTTTCGATGCTGCCGTTGATGACCTCTTCCTCTTTGATGCAAATTGGGCATCGGTAGTAGTTGGTGGCACATTACTAACTTCATCAAAATCAGAATCATTTGATTGGGAGTTGTCACGAACTCTTGAATTATTTGATGCCGACATCTAAAATAATAATACATTAATATACAATTAATTTTTCTGTAATTATTATTGTTGGATTCATATACAATTAAAAAAGTTCAGTTTGGCAAATTAAACATGCAGTTCAAACTTCAAAGGATAAACACAGCCAAAAAATTACAATTTAATTATATTAACAAAAAAATATGGTAGAACTTTCTAAATAAAAGCTTCAACTATATTGATACCGTTAACTAATAAAATAACTAAAAAAGCTTATGCCTCTTTCGTGCACAATTTCAATGTCTATATATTTGTCAAGGTAATAAAGTTAGTGGGAACACATAGTAGAATTCTCACTATTTTGTAAGCCAAAATAATCATTGTGCGGTCAATTTAATTGCAAAAGCCAAAAGGCACCCAGCATAAACACTATTGAATAATGAATACACCTGCTTTCAAAATTATTCATTTGCTTTTAGGGCTCAAAAGTCAAAACCCACATGGAGCTGGTTCCTTTTTTTCTTCTTTAACAGAGCATTATCTTTGCTTTGCAGAAAGTAAATATAAGATAAGAAATTTTAAATAAAAGCAATCAAGTCAACGACACAAACAGTACATACCAATGCAGGAAAATTCAACTAAGCAAAATTTCGGTTCAACTTACCGTGCAAGATGACTGAACGATGAGCTGCAACAGCGTGGATGTGGGCGTCGTCGATTTGCTGTGCTGGTGAGCGGTGACGATGGTAGGCTAATGGCAAAGGCGCGGTCGTGCCTCTTATGAGAAAGCTAAGAGGAAATTCGACAATGAGGGCGTGACGCGTGAGGGAGTGGTGGCGCAGCAACGTCGATGTGGAGCAAGCGGTAGAGGAACTGCCGGACTAGATCGATTCTGGTTAGGGTTGAGGAATTGGGAATTTGGTTAGGGTGTGAGAAACTGAGAATCGGGTTTGTGACTTGTGAAAATTCAGTAAGTTATGTTTTGTCTTTTGTGTGTTTGTGAGACTCTATAAAGCAATGTGATGGAAAGGAAACAAAACAATTACGGGTTTAGATATTAGATTTGGGTTTATTTTTATTTTTCAAGTTTTAGAAACCGATCGGTTTTGAAATTCGGTTCGGGTTGACCCGAACCGAATTTCAAAACCGTTCGGGTTTAAAGATATAACCCGTTCGGGTTTTAGGGTCGACCCGAACCGAACCGAAAACCGAATAACATTTCGGGTTCGGTTCGGTTCGGGTCAACCCGACCCGAACGCCCACCCCTAGCTGTGCTATTTTCAAAACACATCAAACGCTTTCTGGACTCGGCCCGTTGGGTGCTTAGCTTCGTGCCAATGATGTGTTAAATAGTTTTAGGAGCTTGTCCCCGTTGTATTAGCCTGAACACAGGTGTGAGATCGTACTGAAGTGAGAAAAATAAATCTTCATAAACTTCGAAACTATTGATTTTATTTACAATTGAGTTTGAATCAAAGTCCTGAATGCATGAACCTCTAATTAAATAAAACCATTTGTTCTAACTTCCTAACTAGTAGTAACTAGTGCCCATCCGAAGCATCGCAATTAAGTATTTAACTACTCAAATGAAGCAGCATATTTTCATGACATGAGTATTTATGCAGCACATTCATGTGGCACTAAGGCAGCTTTTACTGGCACATTATTAAATAAGCTTTAAGCTTGGAGATTAGTTAAACTAAAATGCTTGTGAAAGAGCAAGAGAGGGTAATTAAGCCAAACAGAGACTGTAGTCATAAGAGTGTGTGTATAATGGAGCTTTGAGAAGTTGTTCACAAGTTGGTTCTTGCTTGAAATGTTTGGTGACAAGCCCACTTATACTTACAGGGAGGCATGCCGAGATCTACAATGTTCTAGAGTTTTCTGATCTAAAGAGTTTTCATGGCTTAAAGAGCTCTCATTTTCACAATATCCTGCCTACATGTTACAATAATCTAGCAATATTATATTGTAGAGGCTTCCAGGATCTGTACAAGTAAAGACTACGCTAGAGATGGATGCTTCTAAACACAAGCAAAGATAACATATTTTGATTTGTCAAATTTGAGCAGCCCATAACAATACCCTAAGCCAGGAAATTAAACAATTGGCATGTGGACTATAGTTTTTTTTTTTTTTTAGGAAGGGGAATAGCCAAGTCAAAATTAATTTTTTTGGGTCCCTATCTCTCCAGGATTTGAACTCGAGTGACTAGTCAAATAAAACTGCTTGAAAATTACTCGATCAAGATAAATTCTTTTAGTTTATCTCTTACATGATTAATATTTTTAGAGATATGGATAACAAAAATCTTGATTGATCCTATATATAGAAATGCCTAAATTTGGTTTAGTTATGTTTTTTGATCATTTAGGATGGGCCTAAAAAGCCCCACACTAAGGTGAGTTTCTTTTATTGAGGATTAAAAAATTAAGATTTTAAAATTTATAATATTATATACATACATTTTTAATTTATTTTATAATTTTATGATCTTAAATTTTATTTTAATAAAATTGGACTTGAAAATATGAATTTTAAATATTTAAAATTTTAAATATATATAATAAATGGGCTAAATAAATATAATTATTTAAGATAATAAATATTTATTTATATTTTTTTCATAAGATCTAAGTTCGAGCAAGTAGAGTCTGGGTCTGGCCCAACCTCATGACTGCCTAGCCCGCATTGCCCCTCTCTGGGTCTAGGCAAATATTTTTGACAACCCTATTCGGGTGATGAAACTATGAGAAAGCCAACCTAAGCCTTGAAAATTTCTTTGAGAGCTGTTAATTTTTAAAAATGTAAGCCTCAATAAAAGTGTAATATTCATTTTAATTCTTAGCATAATTTTTTTTATACTTTTAGTAAAATTAATAATGTTTATATTAGGTCATAACAAAAATTCATATATTCAACTAAAAATATTCATAGTAGTCTCGATAAATAATGTTTATTAAAAAAAAAAGAAAATTAGTTTGTAGCCGGGTTAAAAATCCTGAAACAAAAATGAACAGAAGCCCAAGTTGATAAGCTGATTAAAGTTGAAATATTGAAACCAACTAAACAAAATTGAACAAACAATATGTTAGAGAGATGATTAAGAAATTAAATAAAAACCTGAAACGGCATCAAAGAATTCTCCGTTAATAAACAGCTTCTTGAACTTGATCTCAGGCATCTGGAAAAAAGACTGCTCGGAGCTTCCATTATTGCTAAGGCCCGCCATCTCTCTCCCTCTCTTCTTCTCTGTCTCTCACTATGGCCCCTTTATGCTGTGTCTGGTATATATGCTCAAAACACAATTTATTTAATTTATATCTAGGCACGTGTTTATTTAAATATTATTAGTGTGCTATTAGTGCCAACTTCCAAACTAAATTATGAGAGTTTGCAGCTATTAGTTAACTAAAAGATATCATTTCTAAGGCAGAGCGGATAGATCAAATGTAACTTGCATCAGCCTACTAGGAGTATTTTTTCAAGACCTTCTAATCATTCGGTTGACAATAATTAAGTTATAAAAAAAATTACTTATAGATTAACACAAGCTACTTCGAATTTAATAAGACCCGATTTCTAATATAAAAACATTTTTTCCTTTAACATTTACATTTTTTAAAATTTTATTTGTCCTTAACGGGGAAGAATTAATGTAATTTAAAAAGAATGCATAATTTATCACCAATCATTCCTTATCAATTGTTGGATATTACTTAATTGATTTTACTTTCCGCGTTAATGTGATAATATTAAACAACTTACTCCATTAAAAAAAGTCCATATTCTTTTCCTTTCATGGAAAAGTTAAGGTTGCGTTAGGTATTACACTCAAAATGATATTTTTTATATTTGTAAATGAGGTGTGCTTATGTTGCCAACCAATTTTTTGTCTTCTTCAAAATCCAAGATTAGATCTAATCCAAGAGTAATGACACAACTCAAAAGTGTTATTTACTCCCAAGTATAAAAGTGTCTAGTTATAATATAAGCCAATGAGATCGGAGTCGAACTACAGAAAATGTAAAATATAGTAGTCAATTTATTAAACAAAGAGAATTAAATATGAGAAAATAAATTAATAGGAAACAATATAAAAATATGGTAAGGTTATAGGATCTAAAAATATGGTAAGGTTATATGATCTACTCTCAGATTTTAAATTATAGTTATAACACTCTCTCATATTTGTATTTTATATTTATTTTTGCCAATTAATTATTATATCATTTAATTCTTAATTAACCATTAATGTGATAAATATGGGATCAAATACCTAATGTACCACAACTATATTGATGTGTCGACATTATGTCATAATATTAGATAAATTTGAAGAAATCTAGATTTATAAATTAACATGACATAAAAAAATGGCACTGAAGAAAAATATAATAAATAAAATAAACCTTAAGACTCACTTGAGAGAGTAATTAATCAATAATTTGAATTCTTGAGTTTTACCCTTCAACTTAGTTAAAAAAATTAGCCACTCATAATAACAAATAAAACACTCATTTTATTTAACAAACTTTTGAAGTATATTACAAGAGAACTACAGAAGAAGAAAATTTTCTAAGTCTTAGTCTCAGCTTCCTCTCTTCAGCTCCTTGCACTCTTGCCTCTGCCTCCTCCCGCTCTTCTTTTTCTTGCCTATAATAGGTAAGGAACACATCTTTTTTCTATTTTCTTATTTTTTTTTTTACAATATTTACATGGAGAAGTGTGATGTCAAGTGGCAAAATGGCCACCTAACTATCACGAGCATGTTTGCTCACTTTTTAATTATTTATTTATTAATTACATCTCCTTAACAATACATTCCAAATGACTCCAGTAATTCTTCTTTATTCTTGCTTTTAGTTTTAATTCCCTTTTTATTGTTGAAATATTTATAATATAAAAATTAATATACTGCAAATTAATTTTAATATCAGAATTTATTAGGGGAGTATTAAGATAATTTAGGATAATGAGCATATTAGTTAACACTGAAAGTGAAAAACTGATAATTTTAGACTTATCAGATGTACATTTTTTAGTGTCAATCATACCTTCCAACCAACTTATTGTTAGTCCTATAGCAATTTAAGCGATAAAAATTTAGCAAAATTCCAAACCCAAATTGAATTTTTTTTAATAGAAATTTGTGTTTACTTCTTTCATCAAATTAATAACAACAATCAAATAAAAGTATAAGCAATATCTTCGGCCTAAAGAAAATCATAGCTAAAATGATCAATCAAGTAAAATCATGCAAAATGATCAATTATTAGAGCTACCTTAATCAAGCCACTTTTAAGAGTGATATGTCAAACCCCAATACCTCACGATTAAAAGTGACTCTCTCAAAAGAAAATAAGCCCCAAAAAATAATCACTCTAAAAAGTGTTAGATTGAGAGAATAATAAAATAATATTACATGTTCTCACCAAGATGAAAGAATAATCTCCACAGCTTAGAATATAAAATGATCTCAAGTCAAAGGAATTACTAGCCAAACTGATTTATTTCCATTTTTATGCATCACCATATCTTTTAGTCCATATTACCAACTTCTATTTCAAACTATAGTTCCGCAAAATTAAAAAGGACTTTTATTAGGGCATAACGTAGGCTAAGGACAGGGCTAACAAAGAAGGGATAATAAGAAAAATAAAATATATATTTGAAAAATGGAGGACTTTCGGAGATTGCAAAGTGCTTTTCACTTGGAATTTTTTCTCTTTTTTTATTTTATTTATTATTTTATTTTATTTTCATAGAACCATTTCAACGAATATATAATCATCCCTATTTTTCCAAACATGATTGGGTTGTGGAAAATATAAAATATAAGGTGATATTCAATATTAGAGTGAGACATAAAACATGAAGTGATACTTAATATTAGAGTGAGACAAGATGATAGGTTATCAAAGAAATTTTTTTTTTTCATTTATATAGGTTTAAAAGAGTTAACTATGGATACTTTATAATAGGGAGAGCTAGAAAAGTTTAAATGGATTAAAGATGACCTTTCTGTCATTTTTTAGGGCTCTAAAGAATCTTTCATATCCAGTAGTTCAATGGACTTTTAGATGCAGCTACATAATTTTTTTCAAAATTTTTCATTTTTTTTAATTTAACTTTAAAGAAAATATAGAGATATTGTATAATAAACTATGAAGCTGTATAGGATATTAGGCTGAAAAACTCATTTGGGCTTACCATGACGTGTACATTCCTTCAAATGGCTTAATTAGTTTCACTCATCAAATTTCTCAATTTACATTTCAACATGCAAAGTGAAGAGCATCTTGTCAAATAACTCAAAGCTAAAGCAAATAAAAATATCAAAATTTGGAAGTCATCATGTTATCTTATGTTAAAAAATCACTCCAAAAAAAAAAAAAAATATATATATATATATATATATACTGCTTTTTTGAAAAAATTAAAGGAAACATAATAAAAGAAGAAATCGGAGCAATAACATCTGAACTAATTGCAAAAACTTAAAGGAGATGATTAAGAAAAAAAAGTTAGAAAATAAATTCTTTTTTTGTTTTAAGAAACAAAACTCTAAAACTAAGAAAATGCGTTTCTAGAGTTACCGCACTCTACATCTAGCCATTTTCAACTCATATTTTATCCGAAGTTAGTCTTTATAATAAAAATTAGTTAAAACATTACTAGAATTGAAACACTCCACAACTGTTCATTATTCCCTCCCTCCAAGCTGAAGGAGATATTGTCCTCAATGTCTTAAAATAAAGGAATATAGTTTAGAAAATATCACTTGGCCACTACTAGAAAAATATTTACAAATAGAGAGTTAAATCTAATTTATATTTTTTTTATAAGGGTGACTACCATCATCGTTAGTTGACCAATCCACCGTCAAAGTCATAGGATCTGGCTCTAGTTTGTAAGCAAGTAATTCATTAGCAATAGGAGTATAAATGAAGAGTTTTTTTAATTGAGGGTAGAATGAAATATTTCTTTATTACATGATTAAGAAATATTATTAAACCATCATAAAAGTTATTAACAGTTAACAAACTGATGAGTTTTTTTATAGATATTCAAATGAGCATAAGAAGCAAACGTAATTAGCCCCTCTAAAGTTGTAAGATCTTCTGCAACAAAATGAAGGTGTCAGCATGATTTAACATTTCAGATATTCTTTCATGCATACTTAAGACAACCAACTCTTCTCGAATTAGTGGGCCGGGCAGACATCCTAAAGGTTTTAAGGCTTTTGCAATAATGTTTAACACTTGGCTTCCTTAAATCAAAACAGCTTCTGAAACAAATTTTGATAACTTTCAGTCACCTTCTGGATATATAAGATGTAGTTTTCGCTCTCCTATAATACAATTAAGATCTGTGGATGCCTAAACGATCTTCTTATACTTTTCGTAATGAAATGCAGGAAGCATACAAATATTCTTAAGTTGTCTATTCGAAATTACTACAATTAGAACAGTTCTAAAAAAAAATAGTAAAAAGAAAAAACAAACAGCCATTAGATATAAATCACAGAAAAATAATAATAATGCAAAAAATAAGTGAATAATAAAATAAAAGGATATTTACTGGTAGTTGTGATTGTGACTCACATCTTCCTCTGGTTTTACATCTAGTAATGGGTTGAACGCCTTCTATGGATTAAGGATAGGCTTCCTATCATGTTTTCTTATAAACTGACAAACATGACCTTTTAAAGTCGGATTCCTAAAACTAAACTATGTGCTTTCTTTTTGGAACAACTTCTATAAATTATGAATCTCACGTTACACATATCCACTCGGATGAATCTCAAGAGATCGTAAGAGATCATCTAACGATTCTCCACTCATGCCATCTTTAACAAATTTGATTTTATCTTCACGATTTACATAATCCATTCTTAAAGTTTTATGATGTGATTTAATGCAAGCAAGTCTTATACAGTTAGGACATTTAAAGTTAAACCGGTTAGCTCTTTGTTTTTCAACAAATGTGCTTTTATCAAAACTCGGTATGTGAGAAACAAATAGATTAGAAAACTCACCTGCCAATCGGATCTTTGGTTCGATTAATCAATGAATGTCAACAGGAATTCCATTGATCATTAACAAATGCAATCGTTCACAATAAGCTTTATAAATCATCTTAGGAGCATTTTGAGGGGGAAAAAAAGGAAAATACTTATGTAGTTTATGTTGTATTTCTTTCATGCTTGATTTTGGAGTTTCAATTATTGTGGGAAACTGAAAATATCGACTTAAAAATCTATAAAATCAGGTCAAAAGTAAAGGAGAACAATAAAATAAAAATACACAATGAATATAATCAAACATGTAACTCACATTTGTCATTTTATTAAATTTATCTCAAGTTCTAATAGGAGTTCATAAATACCACCCTCTATTTCTCTGAGTTACTTTTCTAGATCTTTAACATGGGATACTAACATTGATGGTCGTAAATCCTAAATAAGATGTGATTTACAAATTTAGAGCAAGCTTCTTAAGTGAAAGTTTACGTGTAAAAGTTCTCCAAAATGTTTTAAAATGATCATTTTCATAGAGGTACACATGACATATACAAAAAACGGTAAAATAAAACACAATTATCAAACAAACACACTTAAACTGGAAAAAAAAAAAAAAGCCCAATGCACTTTATTCAAGATATAAAGGAAAATCAAACAATTCAAACGATAAAGTAACAGTAAAATAAAATGACAAAAAGTTAAAATAAAAGGCGTAGTCAAGATTTGATGGGTCACTTAAATTGATTTCAGTATCTGCTTTATGTGGTTGGTATTCTAGGTATAGTTTCAATCTTCGACCATTAATATACATTTTTTTACAATAAATAGGCCACTTTACTTTTACTCTAACTCCCTAGAAATAAATGAAAATGAGAGTTATGAAGCAATACTTTTTAACCAATCTCAAATATTTCTATGAAAAGCTTTGGTTCTTACCTTAATAATTATGGAATTCTTATATGTATCATTCTTTAATTCCTCAAGTTTATTCAATTGTAATTTACGCACATTATTAGCATCATCAAGATTTGAATTACAAGCTTTAATAGCCCAAAATGATTTATGATCAAGTTCAATTGGTAAGTGGCAAGGTTTACCATAAACAAGCCGATATGGTGACATTCCTATATATATTTTAAATGCGGTATGGTATGCTCAAAGTGCATCAGTTAGTGAAGAGACTAATTTTTGCTATTTGGGTTAACTAGCTTTTCCAAAATTAATTTTATCTCCCTATTTTCTAATTCAGCTTGGCCACTTGTTTTAGGGTCATAAGAGGTAGCAACTTGATGTGTAATTCTATATTTCTTCATTAAGAGCTCAAATAGATTGTTACAAAAATACTTACCTCCATCACTGATAATGACTCGAGGGATTCCAAAAAGATTTTCTTTTAAAAAGTGGACCACAGTCTTGTAATCATTATGTAGAAAAAAAATCGCTTCAATCTATTTTGAAATATAATCGATGGCAACCAAAATATATACAAATCCAAACGATAATGGAAAAAGGGCCCATAAAATTAATTCCGTAACAATTAAATATTTCAATGAATATAGTCTTTTTTTGGTCTTTTAAGGCTATAAAAATTTGATAATAGCCTGAGTAACCATTAAGAAAGCAGTAATAAGGGTGTCTGACTACTCTCTCGAGAATTTGGTCTAAAAATATAAAGGAAAAATATTATGTTCTAGTGGCATAATTTAATTTTTTATAATCAATGTACATGCGCCAACTACATGGAATTTGTATTAGAATTGGTTCACCTTTTTCATTTTTGACAGCAACTATTCCAAATTTCTTTGGTACTACTTGTGTTGAATTTACCTATTTACTATTAGAGCTAATATACATAATTTCTATATCTAATAGTTTAAGAACCTTATTCTTTATCACTTCTTTCATATGAGGATTTAGTCTTCTTTGTAGTTGATGGGTTGTTTTGGCATTTTACTTTAAGTGTATTGGGTGTGTGTAGATTAAAGAATTAATGCCTTTTATGTCTTTTAAGGTCCAACCAAATGCAGTTTTGTACCATTTTAGCGTAGCCAGTAACTTACCTTCTTGATCACTTATGAGTTGGGAAAAAATTACTATTGGACATGTCTGCTGCTTTCCCAAATAGACATAAATTCTTCTGGTAACAATTTTAATTCGAGCTCTGGTGCTTCATTTTCCTTTGGATGTTTAAGTTGTGTCGCATCTTCAAAGTTCAATTTGTCACCGTCATCTATAGGTACTTGCATAGAATTAGGTATAGAGCATATGTTAGCAATATCGTATTCTAATTCCTTACTTGATTGAAAAGAACCAACAAAACAAATTTCAATAGCGTTTTTGAAATTCTCATCCTAAATGTGTTCCTCAATGAGATTAATCTCCTCATTCTCATTATCATCGTCTTTTTTGTTGTAAGGTTATTTACATATGTTTAATACATTGAGTTCTAAAGTCATGTTGCCGAAAGATAAATTCATTACTCCACTCCTGCGATTAATTAAAGCATTAGAAACAGATAAAAATAGTCGACCTAATATGATAGGAATTTACTTACATTCATCAGCAATTGGTTCTGTTTCCAAAATAACAAAATCCACAAGATATATGAATTTATTATCTTGAACTAATACATCTTCAATTACTTCTTATGATACGTTAATCGACTTATCAATAAGTAAAAAAATGGTAGAGGTTGGTTTTAACTCACCAAGATTGAGTTGTTAGTACACTGAAAGAAAGCAAATTAACACTAGCACTAAGATCAAGTGGGGCATGTCTAATTTTGTGGTCTCTAATAATGTAAGAAATAGTTGGACAACCAAGATCCTTGTATTTCAAAGCATTATTAGTTGAGAAAATAAAACTTATCTGTTTTGCTAGAAAAGTTTTTTTTTGTGTGCATATTATGTTTCCTTTTCACAGTGCACAAATCTTTTATAAATTTAAGCATAAAAAGGTTTATGTTTCATGAAGTCCCGCAAAGGAACATTGACCTTCACTTTTTTAGAGACTTTATAAATTTTTGGATGGTGGTTTAATTTCTTTGGCTTGATTAATACTTGAGGAAATGAGGAACAGAAAGAGAGTTGGTTATTTTTCATTGGTTAAAGGTTCGAAAAACTCTTCTTATTCTTTGAAATTGAATCTTTACTAATTTCACGAGGGTTTAGAATATGTTTTTCGATAACTTTATCACCACAAAGGGTTATAACTTATTTGACTTAACTTATATTTTGGTTTCATGAATTACAAATTTAAGGATGCTGTTGACTCTTGGGGTTTGGTTCAAGTTAAGTAGGAAACTTATCTTTTTCATGCATCGTAAGGGCTAATGTAAATTTGGAGACAGTTTCTGTCAAATTGGTCAAGGTTTGCATGTTTTGGTTATTGATAGATTATACTTTTTCACTTAATAAATGCAATGTATCTTCTAAAGTTTTTCTTGGTAGTAGGACACATGGTAGGTGACTCTGGGAGTTTTGGAAATTCTAATGTGGAGGAGCTAACTGTGAAGGTTGTGCATGATTGTCGTTTCTCCAACTGAAATTTAGGTTGTTTCTTCAACCAGAGTTGTAAGTTTAGGAGTATAGATTGAGATTTTACTTTTTGAAATTGTCAACAACATTTACTTGTTCGTGTAAACTTTCTCTTAAGGCTACCATATTCCTGTGTAGAGTAGTTAGTAGAATTACAAATATAACATTAAATATCTTGAACAAACTCTACATGATCATTCTTTTTCGACTCTAATGCTTTGATTTTTCTAGCTAAGGATGTAAATTTGGCTTAAAGGCTATGATTTATCCTAAAGTTATACATGCCTGCATCAGATAAAGATGACTAGGATTTACTTAATGGCTCATAAGACCTAACTATATCCCAATGTTATGCATTATTTGCTATATAGTTGTTGTGCGATTTCTTACGTTGTGAGTGTCAATGTGTAAGTATACACAACAAGTAATATAATAATGAGTATTCAAGATTGACTTCATAGGGATTGATATTATCAAATTTGCTTCAGCAATCTGAACAGTACAAATTTTGTTCTAAATTAAAATAAAACAATTAATGAAACTATTATACTAATTAAAATAAAAGCACAATAAATAAAATGTAACAAAATAAATTATCACGTCAAACTCATGGATAAAACTAATGAGAATATAGAGTAGTTGAGTGAATAAACTTTTTTAATAATCTTGACTATTTTCTAATGTTTGGCTCGGTTGCTACAACATCTATTACAACACTGGCCATAATCTTTATGTATCCTCAGCTGTTGCATGTTGGATATCTTATATCTATATGCAACCTAACAGTAATCAGTTGTTATGCTAATATAAGATATAACATTGCATGTTTAGGTTCTATTTACCCTATAAGGTGAATCCCTATATCTAGTTCATTACTAATTTTAGATTAAACATGACCCTTTTGGGATCAAGTTAAACTTATCCAGGAAACTCAATTTAATACTAAGTATTGCTCTGATATATTTAACTAAGATAGGCCATTTTGTAGCTCTTCCTTAACTAGTATTATAAAATGAATGATAAACCAAAATAATAAATAAAAATAAATACTATCAAAATAAAATGCTACAGCAAACATGCAGCAACACATATTTTTAGTCAATAAACCATCAAGATTATTTATCATTCAACTACAAATAAATTTAGTTCATGATTCGAAAAATAAAAATAAAGAACAAAGTTTCAGCCATCAAACACATCCCCATGAATAAAAAGCAAATAAGAAAATAAGAGAAGAATAAGAAGGACTGATCTTCCAATTGATTTTCTACAGATTCTTCTCTTGTGCAACACTTAATCTCTTTCTTAAATTATGTTTTTCTTTTGTTTCTTTGTGGTTTTTCTCCTTGGGTGATGACTCTCTCTTTTCCTTATAATACGTGCTTCTTTTATAGTTGAAAATTAGGGTAAACGGAAGCTTAGGTTGCGTATCTTCTATATTAGAAAACTGTAGACCGCAATATTCTGTAAACTTTTCTTTGTCGTTGTTTCAGGATTGCTACAACAATGGATATTGCGACAACAACTGATATTGCTACAACAACTGATAGTGCTACAGCAACTATATTTTTTCAGATTTGTTTCAATTCTTTTGTAACCAAGTTCTGTTTCATCTTTTGTAAGTTTATTACAACAACATTCCTTCCTTGAAATTTGAGCTTCCAATCACTTACAATTATGCATATCATTAAAGCACACAGTTTATAATCAAACAAAATACACTAATAATAAAGTAAAATGGATATTCAGGCAAAATATCTTTAAAATGCAATAGAAACACATTATTTGCTCTATAAGTAATTTTAATTTATGTCTAAAAATGCCATGATAACTCTTATTTCATAGAGTTATCAATAGTCAAGGTAATCTAATGTATCTTTAGGAGTTTTATCTCTAAATTCACCATTAAACATCATTTTAATGACCTATCTACTCTAGGATGTTAGTCCCTCGTAAAAATAAGACACTAACCTCTATGTTTCAAAACTGTGGTGTAGGTAAATATTAAGTAGC
This sequence comes from Citropsis articulata, assembly GCA_030449925.1. Lineage (NCBI taxonomy): Eukaryota > Viridiplantae > Streptophyta > Magnoliopsida > Sapindales > Rutaceae > Citropsis > Citropsis articulata. The sequence continues at coordinate 17,785,422 of JASUUH010000121.1, read as the reverse complement.
TTTTCATACCTATCCCAATATTGATAAAGAGTTTCTCTTGGCTTTTGAGTGAAGATGATGATTTATCTTTTGAAAGAATTTGTTCTGTGGGGGGAAAGAATTTTTTCAAAAATTATGCTTGCATTTTATCCTAAGTATTGATAGATCCTAAGTTAAGATTTTATAGCCATGTTTAGCCTTTTCCTTTAATGACAAAGGGAAAAACTTAAGTCTGATTATGCTCATACTACAATTTTTGATTAGTACGTGTATTTAAAACTTCCTCAAATTCTCTCAAATGGAGGTATAGATTTTCAGACTCAAAACTATGAAAAATAAGCAGAAGTTGAATGATACCAGGTTTAAAATTAAAACCAGATGCGTCAGGAGAAAAAACTATGTATGACAGTGACTATGTTCTAGTAGTATGCATAAAATCTCTAAGTGTCTTAGGCTATTCATGAAGATTTTGTAAGGCTTAGTTATCTTCGTGTTCTGAAAAGTTATCAACTCTTATGTCAGTCATGTCTAAGGATGGTGAAGGTGATTTTCTAATTAATTTGCCACTATCTGAATGAGACCAACGTCGCAAGTAATGCTAATAATGTATGTTAAATCAAGAAGATGATGCGTAAACAAATGGATAATGCATAAAATACCAAATGAAGATTGCACAAGTAGAACCAAATGAAAGTTAAATAAGCAAATAATATAAATGGACAGAAATTTAAAAATAAATAAATGTAAAATAAAAATAAATAATCTGAATATTAATTAACTAAAATTAAAATATTAGGTGGTTAAACTAGCCATAAAAACAAAATAATTAAAGGCAACAATAAAATAGCACATTAACAAAATAATAACAATTCAGGCGGTATTTTAGAACCATTTATATAATAGCATATGAAATAAAAATTACACAAATTAATGTACAAGAATAATTAAATTAAAATGCAAATGATAGTGGGACTGACCATATAAAATAATAAATAAAAAAATTACGAAAAATAGATTGTAGAAATTAAAAAAAAAAAAAGAAAGAAAGGAAGGGATATTTACCTCAAGGTGTGAACTCTTTTTTTTTTTTTTAAAAAAATTTCTAGGCCTTAATGGTAATTTTATGTTAGAAAATAGCATATTAATATGCTAATTTGTGGACACATTTTGAGTGGGTTCCACTTATCGAAAGTGGAAAAACTTGAGAGATACGGATTCTACTCCGTAAATACTTCAAATATATGTATTTGTTTACTCAAAATGGTGTATGGGTGAATGAGAAATTGCCTCTCAAGATGCACCCTTGAAGTTGGAAATTTGAAAGGAAATGAGGCTTATCCCACATGGAAAAAATAAGCCAAGGGAATTGTGTTTATATACAAACACTTATCCATGCATGAGTAAGAATATTAAGGATAAAGGCTCTTGTTGTGCAAATTTTATTGAACTCGCAAGCGCACGAATCTATTGTAGAATAGATCAATAGTGACGAGTGTCGATCCCACGAGGAGGTTGATTTTAATTGTGTGTAGAATTAATTTTTCTTTAGATGGGTGGTTGGATTTGTGGTGAAATTGATTTAAATTGTGCTAGAAATTAAATTGGAATGGCAGGAATAACTTAAACGAAATCTATTGAAATAAAGTACTTGGGTATCCGGATCTGCATCAACATGCTCCATGGGCTAAATATTCCATATTAATCTGGAATTAAATCATGAGGGGATTACACCTCATGAACCACGCTCAAATAAGTATGGTCTTAACTTATCGTGCCAAATAATAATAACCTTGTCTTGGGGTCTTGGGTTTAGCAAGGCGGTATATAGACAAGACTATTATTATTTGTCGACGAAAAGTTAAAACAACCACAAATATTAGAGGGGAATAGAAAATAAATTTACCAAATAAAGCCCATGGAACATGTTGAGACTTCACCTTCAACCCAAGCTTGAAAGAAAATTAGCTACTCATATTTGAACTAAGGGTAAAAATGGGAATTTATTAAAATACATAGAAAATACAAGAAAGAGAAGGAATTACAATCTAAGCACAAATGAATTCGGGGATATCAAATTAGAAGCTCCCTTTTTATATACATTTGGTGAATCATGACCATCGGATTAAAAGCAGTTGGGCCTTCGAGATTGCGCCCGTCATCGATCAGCAATCAACAACCACTATTTGAGCAGTATACTATTTGCACAGTTCACACGGTTTGACCACTATTTACCTGATGGCCGGTTTTGCACGATGGCGGTTTTTTTGCCTGATAAGCGAAATTTGTATAGTAAGCCGGTTTTTGTACAGTAACACTATTTGTATCGATGCGTCTGCGTATGTATGAAACGATGTCGTATATATGCAGTGACATTTTTCCTTTTATGCTCCTCCTTAAGTTTTCGACCGTCCTGAGTTCAAATGTGATGTCCGTTTCTTTGTCGATCACTGTTCATTGTGAAACCATTGTGATTCCCCTAAAATACATAAAATACCTAATTAAAATGCAACACACATAATTAAATAACAAAATACTTAAATAAATAAAAGTAGCAATGTTAGTGAGACTTGAAGTGTAAAATGACGATTTTCTCCTTTATAAATATACACTTTCTAACACTCAAACAGCTCTCTCTACACGCACATGCGCAGGGGGGGTGCGAATCCAAAACTGATTTGGTTGAACTCGTGTGCGCCCGCGCGACCTGCGTACGCGAATGTCAGCCCAAAATCAATTAAATTTTTTTTGTAACAGTATGCAATTATTTGTGAATTCAATTGGAATTTGTGTGAGGCTTCACGTTATTGCCAAATTCAATAATTGTATTGAATTGTTGTGGCTGTTGAATTGCCGAATTCAATAATTGTATTGAATTGTTGTGGCTGTTGAATTGCCGAATTCAATAATTCTTGCTGTGGTTACAACCTCGCACAACTATAAAAAGGGCAGCTTCCCCTTCATTTAAAAACACACAGAACAAAGCATTCTTCCTCTATTCGTTCTTCGTGTTCTTCGTTTTCTTGATCGAGTTTGCCCGCTGTGGTGGTTCGCCGGAATTATCTGCTTGTGCTTGGCATATAATTCGTGCCCGTTGTATCCTGGGAAACAGTAACCAGCTAACCTAAAGCACTGCAGTAGGTGGTTAATCTGTTTTAAGGAAACTGATTTGCAGGCCTCGGGTTTAATTTATATTATTCTGTTTCGTCCAATTCTTTTCAATTAATTTCAATTAATTGTTAACTGATTAGTTTCTGAATTTTGTAACATTTTAAAAGTCCGAATCCATGTTCGTTATATTCACAAAGTTCAAAAGCCAAAGTTCATTTAGTCCTTAAGTCCAAAAGTTCAAAGAATAAGATAAAGTCCAAAGATCTAAGTTCCATTTCGGTTATAAGGATTGATTTGCAAAGTTTTTAGGTTAAAATAAAGTATTTCATAAATTTATAGTTGATATTAAAATCTCAAGAGAAAAGGGGTACTAAATGAAGTTTTACAAAAAAGTAAAATGTCAAAGATAGAAACTAACGACCAAAAAAGAAAAAAATAAATAAAGACAAACTAATACCAAATTTTAAAAACTTCTTGACAATGACACCAAAAACTTAACATAACTCTAAAGTGTTATTCATTTCCAAATATAAGAGTATTTAGCTATAATATAACCCGGTAAGTCTTGGGTCGAACTACATGGAATTAAAAATCAAGTAGTCAATTTATTAAACAAAAAAATTAAATGTGGGAATAGAAAATAATTAGAAACAATATAAAAATATGCTAAGGTTACATGATTCACTCTCAAATTTCAAATTATAGTTATAATACTCTGTCATATTTGTATTTTACATTTATTTTGCCAGTTAATTATTATGCCATTTAATTTTTAATTAACCATTAATGTGATAAATATAGGATCAAGTACGTAATGTCCCATAACTATATTGAAGTGTTGATATTATGTCATAATACCATATAAATATGAAGAAATTTAAATCTATGAATTAACATGACATAAAAAAAACTAGTAGTAAAGAAAAATATAACAAATAAAATAAACTTTAAGACTCACTTGAGAGAGTAATTAATCAATGATTTGAATTCTTGAGTTTCATCTTTTACCTCATCTCAAAAAATTAGCCACTCATATTGAAAAATAAAAAACTCATTTTATTTAATAAACATTTAAAATAAGGAAAATGACAAATACACCCCCAACGTTTAGACAAAGGGACAAAACCCCCCCTAATATTTTAAAAAAGACATTCACACCCCCATTCACTAACGGGAATAGTAACTTTTAACAGAAATTACCATTATACCCTTCTAGCATATAAAAAAAATTGTTGATTATTCAATTTGTTCATATATTATTAATAAAATTATAAATATACCATCATTGCCCAATTTCTCTATTTAAATTTTTATCAAATTCCTTATTCAAGACAAATAAATTTAATTCATTACTTAAGAATAAAAATAAATAAAATTGGTTATTAATGTTATTTCAATTAATACCATAATAAATAACATAAAAATTAGTTATAAATATACAAGTTTAAAAGATAACAAGTGGAAAATTGTTAAATATATAAGTTTAAAATTTCAATAAAATTTTATGGTATTAATACCACAAGTTAAACTTGTATGTATTTTTTTTTATATACTAAAATGGTATAACGGTAATTTCTGTTAAAAATTACTGTTCCCGTTAGTGACTGAGGGTGTAAATGTCTTTTTTGAAACATTAGAGAAATTTTTATCTCTTTACCTAAACGTTGAGGGTGTATTTATCCTTTTCCCTTTAAAATATATTGCAAGAGAATGAACTACAAAAGAAGAAATTTTTCTAAGTCTCAATTTCAGCTTCCTCTCTTTAGCTCCCTGCACTCTTGCCTCCCCCCATTCTTCCTCATCTAGGCAAGGAACATATCTTGTTCTATTTTTGAATTATTGATTATTTTATTTTAAATATTATAAATAAAATTATTCATTTAATAAATATCATAAATAAAATTATGATTTTATTTATTAAAATCATGATACTTACTTATTCATTTAGTAAATTATAAACATAAACAATAAGAATATTTATTTAAACTAAGATTTAAATTAATTTTTAAAAGTCTATGCTAAAAAATATATTAAAATTTTAATTTCAAGATATTTTACTTTAATTTCATAACATTTTATATTTACTTTTTATTAAAAAAATTTACTTTAATATATTTTGGCCTACATGCTATTGATGGCCTACGGGCCGCGTGCTAGCCCACCAATAAAGAGTGCTTATTACGTGTCTTTTTGCGTGACGTTCTTTGGCCCATATCTAATCGCACCGTGCTTTTAAAGCCCGCGTGCCTAAATTCTAGACCCAGCACGGCCCACGTGCTTGCCGTGCCTCGTACTTTGCCGAAACGTGCTCGCGTCGCGCCGTGCCACGTGCCGCCCGTCCCATTGGTCATTTCTACCCATGTATAGACTAGTTATCTTGAATGACTTACCTTTATTTTTCTCAATAGTGTAATCTTCATAATTAATCAAATTTACATGGTGTTTTTCTCCGTTGAAGGAAATCATGAAGTGCATTAGTGACATGTTTGTTGTAATACCAAACACAACAGCGCATACTTATATATAAACTCAAGCTTTACAAAACAAAAACAGATAATCAACATCATACAATACTCAAGCAAGCACTCAACAATCACAGTTTTAAGAAACTCCCAGTTTATTCTAAACAAACACACTAGGAAAACAAGCAAGGGTTTCAAAAAATAGCCTCATGACATTTACAAAAAAAAAAACAAACCAATACAATTAATCATCTAAATACACATCCAAAACCCTAAAGCGTTTATGCACTTGCTTTTTTTACATTAGTGACAAAAATCACAGTCCATTTCCTTATTTTCTTCATTCTAGGCTATGTACCAAAAATTAAATTAACACAAATTTGGATAGTTTCTTAAAATTTCATATATCTATAGATTAAATAAGACATATATTGCATGGATATAACCAACAACATGATACTTCACTTGTTATTTTTAAGCAAAATCAACTTATTGAAATTGAAACTCTTCGGAACAAACTCCACAGCACCTTTTTTTTTCTGTCTAAGTTACACTGAAATGATATAATTTCTCTATAACATTTTTTTTTTTGTTTGCAATGTCATTTTATCGAGCCAGAACGAGTCGACGTTTTTTAAAGCTTTCTAATATCATTATTAAAAGCATGATGATATATTTTGTAAAATCATGATGGAGGAGTGATATAACTTAAAAGTATTGTAATATTTTTGATTAAAAACATAATTTAAAAGCATACGACTGATAATTTCTTAAAAGGAAAAAAGAAAGATAAGGGTTGCAGCCATGAGAATGTGGGTTGGAAAGAATGTATATAGTTGAGGGAAAAAGAAAAGTGAGAAACTAATTTCATTTATATTTGCATAGAGAAGTGTGATGGTCAAGTGACAAAATGCCCACCTAATCATCGTGAGCATTTGCTCATTTTTTCTTTATTTTTTTTTAAATTTTTTATTAACTATAGCTCCTCAATAATGCATTCTAAATGGCTCCAATAATTTTTCTTCATTCTCACTTTCAGTTTCAATTCCCTATTTATTCTTAAAATATTTACAATATAAAAATTAATAATTTTAATATAAAAATTTATTAAATGGATTTTTTTTAGTATCAATCAAGTAGTATAATGGCTGGATGTGCTCATTAGGTTATTAACAATAGAAGTCCATGTTGTTTACACCAAATTAGAAAAGCCAAAAGTTTTAAGCTTTCAGCATATAAATCCAAAGTATTTTAAATTATTTACTCTATTGAACTAGTTTGTCAATTAAAATGACATAGTAAAACTATGTATATTATTTACTAAACATAGTTGATATTAAATGTAATGTGATTTGTTTTAATTATTTATGTTCTTGTCATGAAAAGTCAAATATTAGACATGATTTTTTTTTTTGGATGAAGATATACATATTGTATCGCTTATAAAATTGTATATTGATTTTGAATATCAATAGTGTAAATGTATAAAATATTAGTAGACATGTATATTTTATAATAATAAATGAGTTGTGTCTGAAGATAATTATGTTGAATTGCAAGAAGTCTCTATAACCTTTTGTTAGGCTTAAGTGGGAAATTCCATATCTTATGGTGGATTATGTTAAAGATTTTCTAGATTTTTTTAAAAATCTAAGTATGTTATTCTCTTTATTTGTTTTCTTATCAGACATGTATTCTTAACAATTTTTTTCTATAAAAAACCGATTTTTTTTTCTAAATCAGCCGAATGAACGTATACTTTTTTCTACTGATTTTTATTTGTAGTTTTACTTTGTCTTGTGGTCGGGCTCTGGCTGCGATAGCAAACTTGTAAAGATAGCAGTGGCAGCTTTGTAAAATTAGTAAAATGGTTTTTTGTAAATAAAATTACTAATTATATCCCAAAACTGCATTAGAAAACTTGTGGCTGGAGGATTTATGTATTAAAAATCTCGTCCTTCTATTTTTAGAATAAGTGAATGTTGCAGTGCAATTGGCTCATAATACGATAAAAGAAGGGTAACTAAGGCTCTGTTTGATATAGTTTTTCAAATAAAATTTATTTAAGTTGAGCTTTTGTTAGGAGAGTTTTTTACTCAAAAAATTATAATTGTTTGGTTGTCAATAAGATTTTTTTATTAAAAATTATAAAATTACTTTAATAGGTAAAGTTTTTAAAGTTATATCATGAAAGGAATGAAATAAAATTGTCAATTAAGTAAATGATATTTTAAAAAAAAAAACTTTTCAACTTCTACTTCTAAAATCTTAAAATTTAAATTTTGTTAATAGAGCTAAAATAACTTATTTAATTTTCAAAATTCCTATTAAAAAAACAACTAAACAACAAAACTTAAAAAGAGCTTATGCTCATAGTGTTAGAGAAAATTCAATTTTTTTAAAAAAGAAACTTTTAGGACCGATCTCATAAAATATATATGAATTCGTAATCTAGAAATCGTACCTTAATAATCCGAGAAGATGAATAATAAAAATTATTCTGGGTTCCAGATCACGTTCCGTTATCACCACGCTCGTTAGATCACGATCCGTCATCACCGCGTTGGTTAGATCACGAACCGTCACCAAACTATCTTCCGGGTTATGACTCAGGATTGATCTGCACTTGACGTGTGGGCGTCTTTATCACCACTATAAGCAAACTAGTAGGGGAAAATTTTTTCTCCCAAAATTAGAAAGAAAAATCTTTTTTCTCTGATCTGTATAAAGTGGCTCTCCGCACTGTTTGGGAGAAAATAAGCCCTTTTATATCTCCCTCATAGTGGAAACCCTAGGCTTCAAAAAACAAAACTCACGGTTATTTACTTTTTCTTGTCATAGGGGCCTACCTTGTAAAATAACACAAGGCCCTTAGCCATAAGCATATTAAATGGAGTCTCCCACTAAAAGATATAATTATGTTTTTGACCAAAATAGCTAGTTATCTTACTTATTAATCCAGTAGTGGTGCAGTCAATTAAATGAGCTAATCCGGGGATCATTTGGGAACATACAATAGTGGCTACAACAATTAAGCCTGTAATTAAACAAGCCTAATCATTTAATTCCAACTCTACTCCACTATAAGATTGGAACTGACCGTCATAATTATATGTTCGAATAATAATTCGTCCCAAGCCACATTGATTTCTTTACTGCTCAATCCTTTGTACCATATCGTTAATTAAATCGATATCTCAACTATCCAATCGATTTAATTACATCTTGTTCCTTGATACTTACTAGTTTTCTCTAATGATCATTTTCAACATACTAAATATGTTGACACACTCTGGCCAGAGAATTCTATTATCAAGTGCCGAAAACCCATTAAGAGATGTGTCGTACAAATTCTATATTGTTAATCTATAACTCCAATACTCATAATTGCTCCCACCAAAATACCGGATAATCTTGACCACAAGAGTGTGTCATGCCCATTGGTAACTCAAATGGAATAACAATTACAATCATGAAATCATAATTAACTCAAGATTAAGATTACGGTAAAATGAATGCCTATGAGATTTAATAAGTCTAATAGTCATTTCAAGGTTAATTAAATATCATATGTGATCCAGTTCAATGTAGTCAAACTACATCAGTAAATTCATACATGATTAAGACAAATCATTAAATGAATTTATTACAGTCTAAACTTAAATAAAGTACCCAACTTTATTTATCAACTGCGAACTTAATTTATTTAATCATAAGATAACTTATATTTATTTCTTCTGTGAATCCACATGGTGATCACATAAATATATATAATATGATTAAATAGACTTTACTAAAAAAATTATGTAATTAAGATATTTGAATAAAACACCTCATTTATTTTATTAATCAAAAAAATTGTTTATTACAATTAAATAAAACACATATACTTTAAAGAGCATATTTTCCCAACACATATCTATTAGATAACTAATACCAAACATGCACTAACCCTATGTCAACATAGTTTTGCCGGTAAATGTATGCAAGTGTGTGTGTGCGCAATCTAGTTTGAACCAATTTGCATCTAAAATTGATATAGCTACTTCTTTTGGAGAGGCTTACAAAAAATTAATGCTTGCCATAATTAATATAAATTAATTATCACAGTCATGCAAGACTTAAAAATGTTATACAAGGTCTGCATGTTATGCGACTAAGGATCTGATAATATCTCATTGATTTATGTGATAATTAGTTATTGATGAGTCTTATCATTTCATTTCAAATGGTAAATTTACATTTGCGCCACATGAATTGAGTAACAAATTTTGTAAGTGCACTATAACTTTAATTGATAAACTTATTTTTGGATAAATTTTTTCGCACACTCATTAAGATCGGCATATTTTATATGAACTCACTAAATATGGTATTTCTTTTCATACACTTTTTAAAATCGATATATTTACATCAAATTACCAATAACATTTATATATGGCACCTCAAGATCAAAATCTATTCATCATCAACGCTTGTAGACCAATCGCAACCTACCGCCCAAGGGCGAAACTAGCAATTGGATTTGGGGGGTTCCCAAAAAAATAATCCAAAAAATTATTGCAACAAGTATAAAAATTAATGCCATTTGAATCTGAGATCCCAATGAAAATACTAAATAATTGTATACGTTATCTACTTCAATCATCTATTAAAAATAACGTTTACATTCTTTTTATATCTTAAAAGTCATCTAATCAATTTTTATTTCATATATTTGATACATATATGATAGATATTTGATATTTAGCTCCTAAATATCAAGGAGTTAATATTATTGAGGATTTGATACATATATTCACGTGTATCTTCTAAAATTTAGAAGACAAACATAATCAATCTTTATTTCTATTAGTTTAAAAACCACAACACCAGATGACCCTGGGTCAGCCAACCACCTTTTTTTTTTTTTAAAAATAAAAATAAAACATGTGCAAGTTCAGAGCCAAGGAGAATTGTAAATGGGAGTAACAACGGACTTGATTTGGAGATACTTGTATAGAGACTCCAATCCATATTCCCTACCAAATCCACTCATCTTGTATCCTCCGTAAGGGCAGTCCATAGAAAAACCAAAATAACAATTGATCCATAAAATGCCTGCTCGTATTGATCTGGAGACCGTGTTAGCCACGTTCAAGTCCTTGGTTACAATACCTGCTGCGAGGCCATACTGGGTATTGTTTGCACTCTTAATCGCCTCCTCAACATTCCTGCAATCGCTTACCAAAAAATGATCAGAACAGTGAGAATTTTAAGGAGATCAAATATTTTCTTACGTCAATCTCGACATAATCAGAATCCTAAAGAGGGTTGCAGAGTTTTTCACTCATGCACTTTTTTTTGTCCCTACAGACGTGCTATTCTCTCACTCACTTGAATTTCATCAATGTCATCACAGGTCCGAATATTTCTTCCTTTGCTATTATCATGTCCTCCTGCAGAAATTGCAAGATTAATAATTGAAGAAAATTACTTTGATCACGACATTGTAATCAAGATTCTCATACACATACTTGTTAGAAAAGTTTACCTTGACATTACTGAAAATTGTAGGCTCAATATAATATCCCTTGTCACCAATTGGCTTACCCCCAATTAACATGGTTGCTCCTTCTCTTTTTCCATGCTCAATATAAGAAAGAATTCTATCGAAGCGCTTCTTGCTAATCTGTTACGTACGTAGAATCACAGAAATAATGTTTTACAGAATTCAATGTAAGGATTTTCTTGCCACGACTTAGCTGATTTTAGTCTTAAGCTTGAACAGATTGACAGTACCTGTGGTCCTTGACGAACAGTGGGATCAAAAGGATCACCAACAACCCAAGCTTTTGCCTTTTCAAGCAACTTCTTCTCAAATTTATCATAGATTCCTTCCTGAACAAAAACGCGAGAACTTGCCACACAAATTTCTCCCTAAAAATTAAGATTTAAAAAAGAAAAATGTTAGAACATATTGGTCGATAGTAGATTTGAATTAATTAATTATACGAGTTAAAAGAAAGAAAGAAAAACAACATTTTACCTTGTTATAGAAGTTGCCCAAAAGGGCAACATCAGCAGCTGTATCTAAATCAGCATCATCAAAAATCAGGAGAGGTGATTTGCCCCCTAACTCTAGCGAAACCTGTTTCAAATTGCTTGCTGCTGCGGCCTGCATCACCAGACGTCCCACATCCGTGGACCCTGTAAAGCAAACCTGAAAAAACAGAGACCACCAAATTGTGAATATCCAGTATCAAATGAATTTCAAGCACTTCCGCACAAGATCTTCTCATATTTTTGATCTCACGTAGTCAATGTCCATATGCGAGCAAATGGCACCACCGGCAGTTGGTCCAAATCCAGGTACAACATTGAGCACTCCATCAGGTATCCCAGCCTGAATTGCATGATCAGCTATACATGTCAATGACATGAAGAGTTTGATGATCAATGTATCTGAATGAATGGAAGGCACTTACCCGCTTGGCAAGATGAGCATAATAAAGAGCAGTGAGGGGAGTTTGCTCGGCAGGCTTGACAATCATTGTGCACCCAGCGGCTAAGGCAGGGCTAACCTTCATGAAAAACATGGTGGTAGGAAAATTCCAGGGAATGATGTGTCCAACAACACCAACTGGCTCACGCAGCGTGTAGCCCTGTAACTCGCTTGACATTTTCAGAACCTCTCCGTGTATTTTATCGGCTGCTCCCGCAAAGAAACGAAGGAACTCGGCAGCCCCAGGAATTTCCGCGGTTTTGGCCCACAAGTATAGTTTGCCGGCATCAAGAGCATCTAACACTGCTAATTCCTCTACATGTTCCTCAATTAAGTCCGCAAATTTCCACATTAGCCGTCTCCTTTCCTGATTAAAATTTAAGGTACACATAACAGTTATGCTTTTGGTATTTTATCAGCAATTTGAAATTTCTTAAATAGTGAAGTTAAACTTCATTACTTACAGCTCCAGAAAAACGCGGCCATGGACCATGATCAAAGGCGCGACGGGCAGCCTTGACAGCAAGATCAATATCCTCCTTGTCTCCTTCTGCAATTCTTGCTATGACTTCACCTGTTCTAGGGTCAATTGTCTCAAACGTCTTCCCTATTAGAAAAATTAATTAATTTTTTGTCCCTCAAAATTAGTTGTGGTTACTTAGGAAATAAATAAAAATTAAGCGAAATAAAATGTGCAAGTACATATGTGAAAGAGATGATATATATAACAATATATCTGTCATCCTTACAATAATCTTGTAAACCATAAAGTACATTAATTTTGAAAATTGGTAGCGAAATTGGTAGTGACAAGCTCTTATTAATTTCATCTACCAAATTTTACTAAGTTATTATTTTAGGTTTATTATTAAATGCTAGGCATATTTTTAGTTCTTCTATTGAGACTTCATTTAATATTGTATTGTTTTGGGTCACAAGAATTTATCAAACACTTCAAACCACAGCTTCTTAAATCCTGAGATCCAAAATGGCCTCCAAAACTAATAATCTAAATGAAAAGAAACCAGGTAACCAACGAAGGAAAAAAAAGAAAAAGACAATATTAATAAAGTGAGATGATTGAGCAACCTGAAACAGAATCAACAAATTCTCCGTCAACGAACAACTTTGTGAACTTGATCTCCGGCAACTTGAATAAAGACTTGGTGCTTCCATTGCGAAGGCCCTCCATCTCTTACTCTCCCACTCACTATATGGCCTCTTGAGCTTATTTCACACTTTATTTATAGGCTCAAATATATTTAAAATATTATAATATAATCTCTATAAATTAATATTGTTATATAAAATTTTTTACATTCCAGACTTGACAAATAAACTAAATTAATAATTTTAATAAATTAATAAGATAATACTTTCTTGAAAAATCCTTAGAAAACTATATGGTCCCTGCTCATGTTATAAATTAAATATTCACTGAAATAACAAATAAATTTTTATGATATTTTACTTAAATAAAATATAACTCTAATGTTTTTTGGTTTTTCTTGAAATCTAAAATATAGTTTTAATTTTTCTTATAACATCTAAAAGTTCTAGGATTGAATTCTCAGATTGTAATAAATTTGAATTTATTTTTTAATTAATTTAAATTAATTGATTAGATTGGTAAAGTACAATGAATTTTTAGTTGATTAAATGTATGTTTATTGAATTGCAAATGCACTCTATGGATCGACAAATTATTTATTTATTAATTGACTAATACCTCTTCTAATTAATAAATTTTATATGATTCCATCATCATTAATATATAGAGATTATTAGTTTATTACTTTTTTATATTACCTACTTGCAGAATAGGGTTATGAGATTTTATATGCCATGTTTTAACTAAGAGATTTGAAATGATACAATATTTAATAATATTTCTTGTTACTTACTCTTATCTCTTATACATTTATATGAGAGGCGGCGACTATGATATCTTTTATGAGGTACTCCAACCTCTACACCGTTAAATTATATTTTATTGACTTTTGATGACTTTCTGACTGTATAACAATATGATTTAAGAGGACCAGGGCCTATAACAATATCGATATAAAATTGTTACTCAGAGGCAACTATGATTTAAGAGGACCAGGGGCTATCTCTATTGAGGTGCGTGCGTAAAGACGACTGTAAGACCACCAATTCTGACTTCGTTGGGTAATATTTTGTTCGTTTCAAATGCACTAATTGAAAAATGAAAGTCTTGTGTTCTCGTGCTTCTCTCTCTTTAGCACTACTCATTTAGAAAATGCTTGGAGCAGAGAAGCACGAGAGAAAAATAAGAGAAACAATGAAAAAAATGATAGAGAGAAAGTGAATGGGTAGAGAGAGAGAGGATAAAATTCTCTCGTCTTTCTCTCGTGCTTCTCTCTCTTTAGCACTACTCATTTAGAAAATACTTGGAGTAGAGAAGCACGAGAGAAAAATGAGAGAAACAATAAAAAAAATGATAGAAAGAAAGTGAATGGGTAGAGAAAAAAAGGACAAAATTCTTTCGTCTTTCTCTTGTACTTCTCTCTCTTTAGCACTACTCTTTCAATTTTGATCAGCTACTACATAAAACAGAAAGGTCTGACGTCTTGGACGTTCCGTTCCCTGCCAATGACTAGCTAGAGTAGGACCCTTATGTTGAACTTTTGACTTGAATATAGAAATTTGTTAAAGACAAATTGCCAGCTATTGGAGCACGAAGATGACAGTAAAATTCTTTGACAATTTTAACTTTGTTGGAAAATTGTGTTGGGATTATCTACTCTTTTAAAGTATATTAATTTTTTAATTAATAAAATATTTGAAATATTTTTTAATTATGACACCTATTGTTTTCTATTGCCTACCGTACCGGTTACCAAAAATCTAGAATGTTCTCACTATTTTCAAACTTTACATATTTGCCCCCGAGTAAGTAATTTGGCACCAATTTTTCTTAAAGAATTGGTTCCTCAAGTCCTAAAAAAACAATATTACCTTCATTTGCCAAAACACGTTTATTTATAAATTAGATAAATCAAATAAATTAATAAATAAAACAGAAAAAATAAAATGGTTGGTTGTTGGCTCCAACTCAAATGGCCATCTTCTCCTTTGACCGTTAAAACCACTTAACTAGCGATCCTGCTTGGATGTTACCAAATTTATCCACCAGCGAAAAAGTTTGGAAGTTAAGGGCAATTTGGAAATGCCATGAAGTTTGTTTAGTGATTTAGTTAATTTTAAAAATATTGGCGTGGCTTGCTTAGCGGTGGGGATTGATGAGATAAATACTTATGTAAAAAGCCTTCGAATGTGTTTTTCTAAGAGATAATAATTTTACTAATTCAATATTTGTTTCATTTGGAAATTAAATTCTAATTATCAAAGGCCGCACCTCCCGACAGTGCTTCTGGTTCTACTAAGCAGAAGGTTTGTCTTACCTTTCAAACTATCTTTAAAAATCTTAATCGAACGTATGTTATTCTGAGAAGACGAGCTTTTTTTCTCTTAAATCCTATCATATTTTGCAATAATATTAACGTGAAAGTAAAAAATTACTTCCCCAAATATGTGAATCGCTTTCCCTCCTTAATAACAATTTTAATTATCTTGGACCAAGGAGATAGATATAGAACCTGTATCTTAACAACTTTCTGCTCATGAGCTCCGATAGAGCTGATATGTGTTGTGAAACTATAATGCACTTTCTCCTGTTCAGTCTTTTTCATCTCCACTTCTAACTTTTCTAATTATGATCAATTTCTCTTCGGTCTCTCCGTTGCTGTCTTCAACAACAAACTTTTTCTGGCCTCCTTTCTGAATTAAGTGTATCTCTTCAAATTGATCACTTGTACCCAAAATAGAAGACTCATTTGCATTGCTTGAGAACCAATTGTTGACATCAGGAGGTTCTGCTCTAGAATGAACAAATGAAAAAGTTATTTTCATTTACTTAATCCCTAATTCAGATCAATTTGGCGCCCAAGATCCTTTAGAACAAGCCTAGATATATGAATCTTTAAGGCTGACACTCAATTAACAAAGCAGATTTAGGAACAGAGATCAAAAGAAAAACAAACACTTAAGAAAACACACAAAAGCAGCACACAGGGAAGCTAATTGGCCAAATCAGTGCATGCGTCACTTTCTTTCTTATTGAATTCACTCAGCCTAGAATTACGGATAATGTTTAAAGATTTCCAAAGAGCCATAGTTTGTAACCTCGCCATAGTTTGTAACCTTACTCTCTATTAATGCAAAATATAGACTCTTGAATATGCTACATACCTGAGAAGCCAGCTTTAGAAAGCTCGTTGACAGGGTCAAGTCAGAGTTAGTAATTTTGTTATGCCACGCTGGCACAAGTGTAAAAAACTTTCCCGCACTTTGTTTCAACCTTTCATTTTTTGCAAACACGCCCGGCAGCTTCTTTAGCTTTATATCCACACCCACACTAATTACACAACCTTCTTAAACGAATCTGGTGGTAAATTTTTTGTTTTGTTTTAATCTTAGATTCTTTAACAATGACTAATTGAGTTAATGAAAAAAATGGTTAATTGATATAAAATTAAAACTTGAGATGTTTCTAGAATATTATCAAAATTCGTGGTGTTTATTTGTATTTTTGATATTCAAGTGGATATGATATAATTTTCCTTTATAAATTTAACTCATTAATAAATTTATAAACATAAATAACTGATATAGAGCTAAATAACGAATAAGTTCATAAGCATTAATCATCAATATATAGCTAAATAATGAATAAGCTCATAAATATTGATCATGAATGTAGAGCTAATTACAAAGATATAAGATTATAGATTAATGAACAAGATCAAGTCTATTTTTTATGAGTAATGATGAAGCCATATACTCTTGTACAAACTGATGTGACATAAAAATATCGGTTGGATCAAAACACTTTATAGTCATGTGATTTATGTTAACTAATATAGGTATGTCGCATCAATTTGTACAAGAATTCGTAACTCTATTACTTATTTTAAATAAGATGAAGTCATAAGTAATTTTACAAGCTATGTAATTTTTCATCCAACATATGTGTCCCAACATAGTAAATTAATAATTCGATAATTTATTAGATAATATATTTTTAAAAAATCTTACTTTTCTATAGGATTAAATTAATCTATAAATTAATAATTGACTAATTTGAAATTAAAAACATTTGATATGTCTACAATTTTCTTCGTTGTACTAGCATAAGATTTTAAGCATTTCATCGGTTATTATTGTTTTTTTACAACTTTCAAAATTGAGAAATCAGTGTTGTATTCTATGTGCTTTGTTAAGAGAAATAAGAGAGAGATTGACATAGTGTATTATTTTTAAAATGTCTCCTCTAATTAGTTACCATAAAATCATGATCTAGAGATGTAATTCAGCCAAAGGATTACCAATTTATTAATTTCTCTCAATCAAGATCATCATAATCTTATTATACAGCTTGACAAAATCACTAAATTCTTTAATTATACTACTTCTATACTTCATTAAAAAAATCATATTATGAACGTGATATAATATTTATAAATTAATGAATTATTAATTTACAAATAATTAATATTGATTAAATTAATAGATTTTTCATGGTCCCAAGGCTATTAATTTACCAGGTTTATATTATCTTACTAACTAGTAAATGTCTTATTAAAAAAAATCTCAATTGATTCAAATTGTTCATAAATGTCATAATAAATAATATGGAAAAGGACAGATATACTTGAAATTTAGAGAAATAATCATTTAGATCATCATGTATTCAATAAGGGACACTAAGACCCATTTTTTATCTTAATGTCCTTTGAAAATAGTAACTAATTAAAAGAATTGATCTTAACTTTTTCAATAAATAAAACTATAGTTTAAATAATTTAATCTATCTAGCAATAATATTGTCAATAAATAAAATAACTTTAGAAATGTAAATTAATATATTATTATAATAATATATTTGTATTCATTATAAAGATTTTAAGCAAATCTTTGGGTTAAATAAATTTTACAATTAATGAAGTATATCTCACTTATTAATAATACTAAAATTATTATATATTTGTTTTAATATTATGTTTCCATATAATTTAATATTTATTTTAATATTATAAGCTATTTCTAATAGATTGTAAAATATTAAAATATTTTTTGTAGCATGCATTGAAATGATTTTAAAATGTATATATTATTACAATTATTTAAATATTATATTCGAGTACATTATAAATATTGTAGTCAATTGTTTTCTGTTAATAAAGCCAAAACGTATTATGCTCTAAAAAAATATTCGGTGTCTCTAATTAAAATTTCAAGGATTTACATAATAATTACTCTAAACCTTAGAAGCATAAGTGTCCTTTTTTCTAAATAATTTATAGTGCCACTACCACATTGTTCAACATATAATAATGTTTGAAATAGCACCATTTAGTTTTAAGCAGCATCGCACTTAAAATATTTACAAATCAAGGCCTTCTTAGAAGAGAAAAAAAAAATTACAGATCAAGGCCCTCCCAGGCATACAAAACTCACGCGTGAAAGCATGGCCCAGCCCGATATTTTGCCATTGCCAAATGGAAATGATCATTCATCTGAATGGGGATGTCAAAATTCAGATTCAAATATGCATTGATCCGTACAAATATTACTCGCACCTGAATCTACATTATTTATTACGGATTCAAATATTGATAATAGATTCCATTAATAGTATCCTATTTTCTTCTTCAAATGAATCAAATATTTCTCTATCATCCTCCAAGTTTATCCTTTTTGATTTCTTCATACAAGTGTTTGTTCGTAATGAATCTAGTTTTAACAGTAGAGATTGTATAAATACTTGGTATTCTTAAGTCTATATTATCCATTACATATAAAAACTTATTAATTGATCTTTCTATTTTTATGAATTTGAGTTAGTCTTATCACTCCCTATCTTATAAAATTCTAGAAAACAATCAAGGGCCTCTGTTTGTTGCTAAAACATAAGAAGATACTTTAAAGTTACCAATCACTGTACTATCTCTTGAAATTTTGGAATATGTTCACTAGTTGCCTCCAACCATGGGTCTATGCTCAGTACCGTCAGAGCTCTATATATTATGTGAGATCATTCCAACGAAACAGACTAGTCTAATAGGATTTATCTAAGAGAATTTCTTACAACTGTCTCTAAAAGAGTGTTTAGTAATATGATATCTTTTTTGTTTAGCACAAATGTTGGCCTGTTTCTAACAATATATAAGATATATGGAAGATGATAATTTCACTCAAAAGATATTTATTTATTTCATTTTTGGAATTTTACGAGGATATTTTGAAAGAGAAAATATAGATGCGAGTGAAGGATGCTCTATCCTTCTTACATGATTCTATTTATAAACTTGAAAAGATTAGGTTGTCCCTTCTTTCATGACGGATGTTACATTTTCATTATAGATGATAGATTCTTTGGAGATAAGGTGACCCTTCCTCCTTAATAGCTACTATCTTCTTTTTCTGATGGCCAATGGTCTTTATATTGCTGAGATAAAAATTTTAATAAGCCTTATCATTTACTTTGAATTCTTTTCTTTACATTATTGATGCTTTCAGTTGACATCTTTTATCTTTTCAGTGGCTTTCTATCACATGTCTATTATGAGTTCTTCATCTGGCATATTCTTCGCTAAACTCTTCTTTTGATTCTTTGTAGCAAAAGCCACATTCTAATTCATGCTCTAGCAGCTTGCATATCTCATGGTGTGTTGGCACGCTGGATTTAACAATATTTTCATCAATTGTTTTTTTTTTTTTAAGATGGCTTGTATGGCTAAAATTGTTTTTCTTGCTTATAGAAAAAATTATATATTTTGGTGTAACTTGGTGGAGCCATACTTTTGCTTTACTAATCTTCTTAAGCGGTTCAAAAAGGACTTTATCCTGATTATCCTTTTGCTGGTGAGAGCTTTAGGCTCAAATAATTTAGGATCATAATTGTTATATACTTTATCTAAATCAATGGTTGGATTAACCTTGCTGCTGTTAACTCCAACTTGTATCATGTGTTTGTTGGATACCATTTATTATTACAGCACTTAGAGCAAGCCGTGGGAATTTGACAAAATTGTTTGTTTTGTCCTTGTTATCCTTTTGAGATCAACGACAGCTTCTTTGATTTTTGTTCTTTTAGGAAGCATCTCTTATTCTTTACAATTGTTACTATCATAAATAAGGTTAATAAAACCATATTGAAACATATTTTTTTTATTATTTTTGGATCAACTCTTAAAAGAAAGTTAATCTTTATGTATAACCTTGAATGATTTGGTATAAAGCATGGCTAGGACGAATCATCTAAGTTATTTTACTAATTCATTTATATTCATAAGTGTAATCACTTTCTAATGGAATTTTAATCATTGAATTGGACTGTTGCTTTTATTACATTAAAGTCTTAAACTCACTGAAGAGCTCTAATAACCTTCTTCCTTTATGTATTGATTTTTTAGATCATTAATTGTAAGAAATTTCTCTGGATGTGTGATCTTTGATTTATATGAAGAACTCTAGATAATCTACCTCTCAATTTGATCCTTAAAATAGACTTTTTGAAGCATACTACTAATGAATTGTTCTAAAGTTTGAACTTCTAGATGATTTTGCAAACTTTTGTCTGGAAAAAATTTGCTCAATCCTTCTTGGGCATCATCAATCATTGTGAGCCCATCGTATATCATTGAGTTGCCTTTGAGAAACACTCCTTATCCTTTAGAGCACATTGTTATGTCCTTTATTATTTTTCAAAGGCTCTTATCCATTGTATTCTTTGAAATCATATTCTCCAAAGAATTGTTCCCATCTAATTAATCTTTTTTATTGAGGTAAATTGGGCAATTTATTAAATATAAATCCTTAGATCGCAGTGTTATTATAACTTACCTTGAACTTCTTTGCTAATAAAAAAGAAGTAAATTTAGTTATCGCATTTTAATAGCTAATAATTCTTTTTCGTTACTATGATAACTGTTGTGCAAATTTTATTGAACTTGTAAGTGTACGAACCTATTGTAGAATAGATTAATGGTGTCAAGTGTCTATCCCACGAAGGTAGATTTTAATTGTGTATAAAATTAATTTTTTAAGTGGGAGATTGAATTTGTGGTGAAGGTAATTTAGACTATCCTAGAATTTAAATTGGAATGATTGAATTAAATTAAATTAGAAACTATTATAATTGAAGTGCTTGGGTATCTAGATCTGCACCAACATGCTCCATTGGTTATCTATTCCTTATTAGTGCCAATTAAATCATAAGAGGGGGTTTTCCACTCCTCATGAACAACACTCAAATAAATATAGTACTAATGGCTTATCATTCCAAATAGTAATAACATTGTACTAGGGAGCCGGTTACACTAGTGCAGTATCTAGACAAGATTATTATTATTTGTCAACGAAAAGTCAAAACATCTATAATTATTAGAGGAGAAGAGAAAGTAAATTTACCAAATTAAGCCCATTGAACATGTTGAGACTTCACCTTCAACCTAAACTTGAAAGAAAACTAGTTACTCATAATTGAACTAGGGTAAAATGAAAATTTATTAAAATACATAGAAAATATGAGATGGAGAAGGAATTATAAAAAATAGAGCTCAAGAATGAAATCAGGGGTGTCAAATTTGGGAGGGAGCTCGCTTTTTATAGATACACTGCGTAAATCATGGCCATCGGATTAAAAACAATTTGGACGCTCAGGATTGTACCACGTGTCAACAGTATGCGGTTTGACTAAGGGGTTTTAATAGTGACGCGGTATAAATAGTGAGGTAGCTTGAATAGTGACGCAGTTTGGTTATAAATAATTCCATGTATATGCATATACCGTATGCACGATTTTCAGTCCACCAACATACTGCCATGTCACCGATCAATAGCATATAAAAATTTTAGTCCAATAGGATCGTGACACCTCATCAGTCAATATCACGTCATCAGTCAATACCAAATCATCATTCCGTATATGTGAACAGTAACATGAACAGTACCGTATATGTGAATAGTACCGTACATATAAATAGTGTCATTTTTCCTTTTATGCTCTTCCTAAGGTTTTCGACTGTCCTGAGTTCAAAAATAATGTCCGTTTTGCTGTCTGATCTTTCATTCATTATGAAATAATTATGATTCCCCTAAAATACATAAAATATTTAATTATAATACAACATACATAATTAAATCACAAGAGCTTTAAATACATAAAAGTAGGGATGTTAGTGAAACTTGAAGTGTAAAATGATGATTTTCTCTTTTATAAATATACACTTTCTAACACTCAACACACCCCCCAACTAGCTTATTGCTAATTTATAGTAAATAAAGCGAAAACAAAATTCAAACCCAAATTTTTTTTTTAAAAAAAAAATTATGTTTGTTCAATCAAACTAATGATAGCTATCAAATAAAAGTATAAAAATTATCACCAGTCTAAAGAAACATCATAGCCACATCAACCATCCATATGCATCAGTCTAGGAAACTTTGTCATAATTATAGTGATCAAGCAACTTTCAAGAACGACATGTCAAACCTCAAAATCTCTTCGATAGTAGTGACACTTTCACAAGGAAATTAAACCCAATAAAAATTGTCACTTCAATGAATGGTAAATTGAGAGAAAATAATAAAGGAGTATCATACACTCTCACCAAGATGAAAGGAATATGCCCACAACTTAGAAATAATACAATCTCAAATAAAATACTAATCAATCCAATGTATTTATTTATTTATTTATTTTAATAGATCACTACATCTTTATAGCCCATATAAAAAAATATATGTTTGAGAAAAATTAAAGATTTTTTAGAGATTATAAGGTGCATTTCGCTTATTTATTATTATTATATCTTTTTTTCTCTTATCTTCCTTTTTTGAGCAAATTTCTTTTTTTTTTTTTTTTTTTTTTCTGTATCGCACAACTTTACTGAACAAAATAATTATTTATATTGTTCTTAAGCATAAATAGGTGATGGAACTTGTAAGAAATCGGATAATACTCCAAATCGGAGTAGGTTAAGATGGTAAGTTGACAAAGAAAATGTTATATATATATATATAAGGCTCAAATGGGTCAAAGATGACTTTTCCATCATTTTTTAGGGCTCTAAATAATCTTCTATATCTACTAGTTAGATGGACCTTCAGATGTAGTAATACATATTTTTTTTGTAGAGGGATGACTTAAAGGAAATCTAAAGATCATGTGTACAATAATAAACTGCTAAACTGTATAAAGAACGGGCAAAAAAAGTTACTCTTCAAGAAAAATGACATACTTAAAAACTCACTTAGAATTTATTATGACATGTGCATTCTTTCAAACAACTTATATTTGTCTTCGACATCAAAATGTAGAGTAGCAAATATGGTGTAACATAACTCAAGGTCAAAGATAATACAAATACTAAAATTTGAAAGTCATCATATCATCTAATGTTAAACGATCACACAATTTTTTTTAAATGACATTCTACCTCCCAATCTATTCAAAACATAAAAAGAAAATATACATACAGAAAGGTGGAAATGAAACAGAAAAACTAATTAGAAATGTTACACTTAAAATGAAAGAAAATGTGTACAATTTTTTTTTAATTAAGAAGATGTGTTTCTAGAGTCACTACACTCTATGTTCAGCCATCTTTGACTAAAAAATTTTAAAGTATATATTTATAAAGGAGAAGTTAGAAAGAAAACGTTAGGAAAAATGATTGTCAAAGCTTAATAAAGAAAAAGAAAATATTTCGATTTTTTTTAAGTGAACTAAGAATATGCGTTTCTAGAGTTATTATACTCCATATTCAACCATCTTCTACTCAAAACGTGAACCACGGTTAGTCTCTACAATAAAAAATCAGTAAAAACTTAACTAACATTCCACAATTGTCAACTATTCCCCCCTCCAACCAGAGCGAAACATTGTGCTCAATGTTTTGAAGAAAACAAGTAGAGTTTAGAAGACATCACCTACGCAGTGCAACATAGAAGAAAATATTTACAAGCGGAGAATTAAATCTAATTTGCACTTCTTACTGCAGCTACTATTACCATCATTGTTTGAGCACTCCAACACAAAGGTCCTGGGATCTGGCTCTAGTCAATAAGCTTGTAACAGATCGAGTAGTTCATTAGCAGTATGTGCATAAATAAAATTTTTTTTCACTACGGAATGAATGAAATAGTTTTTTATTGCATGGTTAAGAAATGCGATAAAGTCATCATAAAAGTTATTGACATTTAACAAACTAATGGATTTATGATAAATATTAGATGGGCCCAATATGCTAATGTGGTTAGTGCCTTAAGAGTTGTAAGATCTCTTGGTAGGAAAACAAAACCATCAGCATGATTTAGCATTTTAGTTATTCTCTCTTATATACCTGAGACAACTAAATCTTTTTCATTTGATGAGTAAGACAAATAGCCCAAAGATTTTAGGGTTGTTGGGATGATGCCTAACATTTGGCTCTTTTTTACCTAAGCAGATTCTGAGACCAGTTTTGATAACCCTCGGTCACCTCCTCCATATACCAAATGTAATTTCCTTACTGCTATGCTTCGACTAAGATCTATAGCTGCCTCAACGAACTCTTTATATTTGCCATAGTTAAACCCAAAGAGCATATAAATATTCTTGAATTTTTTATTGGAAGTAGCTGCCATTGGGATACTTCTAAAAAATAATTTGTAAGTTCTTTTAAAAAAGAATCATATTTAAAGATCTTGGTGACAGTGGGTCACAGCTGTGTGTAAGGTAGTTTATCAATGTTAATTAACGTGTAAAGCACATGGCTTAAGAGTAAAAAGGAAATAGTAAAAAAAAACAAACAATGATAAAATAAAATAATTAAAGACAATAATGCAAATGATAAAACAACAGTGAAGTAAAAGGATATTTATAGGTAGTTGTGACTGTGACTTACATCTTTCTCTAGTTTTATGTTCAGAAACGGCTTAAACGCCTTCTATGGGTCGAGGATGGGCTTCCCATTCAGTTTTCTTATAAACTGGCAAATAGGGTCGTTTATAGTCAGATTCCCGAAACTGTATCGTGCACGCTCTTATTGGAATAATGGCCATAATTAGAGAATTCCTCCTTATATGTATCTACTGAGATGCGTTGCAAGAGACAAAAGGATATCATCCAATGACTTTTTATTCAAGCCATCCCTAATGAATTGAATCTTATCTTCCCGGTTATCAGACACCGTTATTAAAGAATATGGATTTTTATTGCATCTCATTCTAGCACACTTATGACAGGCAATAAAAAGTTTTCGAGCTCTTTGTTTTCTTGTGTAATTTTCTTCACCATAACTAGGTATGCATGCAATAAATTTGGGAGGCAACTCACTTGCCAAGCATACTTTGGCCTCGATTAACCAGCAGATGTCAGCAGGTATGTTATTCCTCATAAGCAATCTCATGCATTTGGACCGAGCTTTATAGATTGTAAAGAGGGCATTCTGAGGAAGTGAAGGGAATCTTCATCTTATTGAACACAAAGCAAACTAAAACACATAAATAAAACAATAATTTCACAATTGTCCTTTTATCGAATTTATCTCAAGCTCTAACTGAATGTCGTAGATACCTCCCTTAATGTCTCAGATTTGGCTTTCTAAATCCTAAACATATGAGACTAACTCTGGTGGTTGTAGAGCACAAATACGATGTATTTTACAAAATCGTATCTAGTCTCTGAGATGAGATTGCACACGTTGAAGTCATCTAAGAAGGTTCAAGAGGATTTGTCTCATGATTAAAAGTGATAAAAGAAAACTTAATAGTTAAACAAACACACTTATGCAAAAATAATTTCAATCAGCAAAAGAATAGTAAAAAGGAAGAAAAAAATAAATCACGTAAAAGAAAGAAAAATCTTAATTCAAACTTGGTGGGTCACTCTTTAAAAGTGACACCGTTCTTTGGAACCTTAATTTGAATTGCTCTATATGGAAAAACAATGTGAATAATAAAACGACCAGACAATCGAGAACGTAATTTACCTAGGAATAGGTACAAGCAAGAATTGAATAAAAGCACTTTCTGACCTATGGTGAAAGATTTTCTCATAATATGCTTGTCATGAAAGACTTTCATTCACTGCTTGTAAATCTTGGCATTTTCGTATGCATCATTGCGAATTTCTTTAAGTTCTATCAATTGCAATCTTTTTTCTGAGCTAGCTTGTTGCATGTCAAAGTTGAATTTCTTAATAGCCCAATACGCACGATGCTCAAGTTCCACAGATAGGTAGCAAGTTTTTCCTTACACTAGCCTGTAGGGTGACATCCCAATCGGGGTCTTAAAGGTTGTTATATATGCCCATAACGCATAATTGAATCTCAATGACCAATCTTTTCTGTCTGGTCTCACCATTTTTTCTAATATGTGGTTTATTTCTCGACTGGAGATTTCAACTTGGCCACTTGTTTGCGGATGATATGGGGTCGCCATTTTGTGAGTGATGAAATACTTTGTCAAAAGAGCTTTGAATAACTTATTACAAAAATGGGCAGTACCATCACTGATTATTGCTCGAGAAAATCCAAAGTGTGAAACAATGTTATTTTTTAAAAATCCTATCACCACCTTATGATCATTCGTTCTACATGGAATTGCTTCTACCCATATCAATACGTAGTCAACGACAACCAATATGTCTTGATGATTAAAAAAGGGGAGAAAAAGTCCCATAAAGTCAATACTCTATGCATAAAAAATCTCAACCACTAAAATTGGCATCATATTCCTTCATGTTATGCTCCCCATTCATTGACACCTATCACATGAAGAGCAAAACGTGTAAGCATCTCGAAATATAGTTGGCTAATAGAAACCACATTGTAAAACTTTATTAGTTGTTTTCTTAGCGCTGAAATGACCTCCACAAGCTTGTTCAAGGCAGAACGAAAAAATGTTTTGAAATTCATTTTCTAAGATACATCGTCTGACAATTTGATCTGTACAATACTTGAACAGATAAGGGTCATTCCAGAAGAAATTCTTTATTTCCGTAAAAAATTTGGGTTTGTTTGGTTTGGTCCAATGCTTGGAAGTTGACCTATAATAAGTATTTAACTATATTAGCATACCATGGTAATACTTCCACACTCATCAATTGTTGATCTGAAAATGATTCATTCAATGGTGGTGGTTCCATAATTGTGTGAAAATAAAGACGAGAGAGATAGTCAGTCACAACATTTTCTGTGCCTTTCTTATCTTTGAATTCCAAGTCAAACTCCTGCAAAAACAACACCTAATAAATTAGTCTAACTTTTCTATATTTCTTTGTGAGAAGATATTTAAAAGTAGCATGATCTGTGAATATAATTATTTTACAACCAATGAAATAAAATCAAAATTTCTCTAATGCAAACACTACTAGCTTTCTATATTTCTTTTTCAGTAGTTAAATAATTTAACTGTTCATCATTCAATGTCATGCTATTATAGTAAATAACATGCGGAATTCAATCAACTCTTTGTCTTAATACTGCTCTTACTGCATAATCAGATGCATCACACATGAGCTCAAATGGTAAGTTCCAGTTTGGGGGCTGAATGATAGGTGACGATATCAACAACTGCTTTAGTTTTTCAAATGACACGAGACATGAATCATCAAAGACAAAAGGTATATCTTTAGCAAGTAGATTGCATGAGGGTCTAGAAACTTTGTTAAAATCTTTAATCAAACGTCTATAAAAACTAGCATGCCCAAGAAAATATCTTACTTTTCTAACTGTTTTAGGTGGAGGAAGATTGAAAATGAGATCCATCTTGGCTTATCGACCTTAATACCTTTACTCGAAATGATGTGACCGAGAACAATACCTTATTTTACATAAAATGACACTTCTCCTAATTTAAGACTAAATTCTTCTCGATGCATCTCTACAGAACTAGTGTTAGACATTGTAAATATTGATTGAATAAATCACTAAATACAGAAAATCATCCATAAAGACTTTAAGGAATCGTTCAACCATATCAAAAAAAATATTTAACATGCATCGTTAAAATATAGCAAGTGCATTACATAATCCAAATGACATTCTCCTATATGCAAAAGTCCCAAAAAGGCAAGCGAAGGTGGTCTTTTCTTGATCTTTTAGTGCTATAGGAATCTGATTGTATCCTGAATAGCCATCTGGAAAGTAATAAAATTCATGACCTGCTAATCTATCAAGCATTTGATCGATAAATGGTAAAAGAAAATGGTCTTTACATGTGACAGAATTCAACTTTCTATAATCAATGCATGTCATTCTGTAATCACTCTAGTGGGCATCAATTCATTATCAGCATTGGTAACTACTATAACTCCTGACTTTTTAGGGGCAACTTACACAAGACCTGACCCATGAACTATCAGAAATAGGGTAAATTAAACATGCATCTAATAGTTTAAGGACTTCAGTTCTAACAACTTCTTTCATATTACGGTTCACCTGACGTTGCATTTCCCTAGTAGGTTTAGTATTTTCATCAAGGTGAATGTAATGTGTTAGCATATATGTATCCATAATGTTGATTTTGATGATAACAAACAAGATTAAGAATGATTAAGTTTTTAAAAGCTTAAATTATTTTTATACGTTTTTAATAAGTCATTATTTTCACATTATAAAGGCTTCATATTTAATAGAAAAATGATTTTATGAAATTGATTGTTTTTAAAGTTTTTGGTTTAATTAAAAGAGTTTTGAAAACTTTAAAATCAACAAATATTGTTTGAAATTTTAAAGAATGACTTATTTGAAAAGTGTTATAGTATTTTGGGCCATTTTATAATTTTAAAAAGTTTTGAGATTCACAAAATATTATTTAGAAATTCTGAAATTTGACCTATTTGTAAAGTTTCATAACGTTTTGGGCCATAGTACAGTTATAGAAAGTTTTAGGATAAAACTGTATTTTTTGATAAATATTTCACTGTAGCAGTCACTGTAGCAAATGGCTAATCGTTTATTGAAAACGGCTAACCGATAATTTCCAGAAAGCATGTTCTGCAAAGGATTGTTAAAATGATGTTTCTGGAAATTAACGGTAAATCGTTTAGGGAAAACAGTGAACCGATTATTTCCAGTTTACTAACCTTGAACCGTTTAGTAAGAACGGTTAAGCCAAATTTATTTTGCAGGTCTCTGGAAATTAACGGTGAACCGATAGTGACTAACGGTCAACCGTTTATTTGAGATTCAGCCCATCGGTAACTTTGACCAGCACAAATGGTTAACCGTTAACGGGTAACGATGATCCGTTTTCTGGCAAAAAGTGATTAATGACTAGTTTTTGAGCTCCAACTATATAAATTCAAATCCAATTCATTTTTTGTGATCCTAGCAAGCCAAAACAAGTTCACACAACATATATTGAGCTTCAAATTCGAAAATCATCATTGATTAAATCTTCATTGAGCTATCATTTTGTATATCCACTCTTTGAGAGAGTTTTTGTTATAAGTTTCATTTCCTTATCAAATTTGTGAGTGTTTAAGTTTGTGAGACACTTGAGTGAAGAGATTGGGAGATAATCTCTTTGTTGTAAAGGTTCATTAACACATTGAAGTCAATTGTAAATATTTGAAGCTTTGGAAAGGCTTGGATAGTGAAATCCTCAAGATTGGGTTGCTTGGAGGCGTGGACGTAGGTGGAGATAGCCGAACCACGTAAAAATCGTTGAGTTTGCTTTCTCTTCTCCAGCTAATTTATTATTGTGCTTTTATTGAATTTATTGTTTTCAATTTTATTAAGGCATTAGATTGGATTATTGTGTGGTTTGATTAGGATAAGTTTTAAAATACCAATTCACCCCCCCTCTTGGGTTGTACACTTGTATTGCATAATGCATACAGTCTACTGGATTTATACCTTTTATATCGACTATGGTTCATCCTAATGCTCCTTTGTGCTCTTTTAAAACTTCCAATAACTTACCTTTTTGTTCGTCATTTAGGGATGAAGAGATAATTACATGTAGAGTGCTTTATTCTCCCAAGAACGCATATTCCAAAATGTAGGTAATGGTTTGAACTCGAGTTTTGGTGGTGATTCTAATGATGGGCTGTGTTTCTTCTCTGATGGTGCTAATTATTCAACTCTTGACTTTTATTTATTCGTATCTATGGATGGTGCTGAATTAAGTAAGGTATTGACTTCATCGACTAATCTGTCAATATCAAAATTCAAACAAAAAAGAGTTAAACATATTTGTAAAGGGTCATCACTAAGGCTTAAAAGAAAAGTATTATCAAATAATACTTCTATTAAATATATATCAACAATTCCATCATCTGCATTGTGAGGTTTTTTGGCAATGTTGAAGATATTAAGCTCCATGGTCATATTACCAAAGGACAACTGCTTTCCAGTCATGCATTGAATGTAAACATCAGCAGTTGCCGAGAAAGGTCAGCCTAGGATAATAGGGATGTGCTTCCTTGAATTCTAGATTGATTGAGTATAAATTACAATGAAATCAATAGGAAAATAAAACTTGTCTACCTGGATAAGTACGTCCTCCACAATATCACTAGGTATTTTTGTAGACCGATCTATAAGCTGTAACACCACTGGCGTTGGGTGTAATTCACCCAGTCCAAATTTCACAAATACTGAGTAAGGCAACAGATTTACACTAGCTTCTAAATCCAACAAAGCATTCTCAATTATATGGTTCCCTATGCTATATGAGATAGTAGGGGATCCTAAGTCTTTATATTTTAGAGGAATTTTGTGTTGGAGTATAGAGCTAATATTTTCTATTAAAAAAGTATTCTTTTGAACATGAATGTTTCTCTTTTTAGTATAAATGTCTTTAAAAAATTTGGCATAAGATGATATTTGTTTAATAGCATCAAATAAAGGGATGTTAACACTTATATGTTTGAAGATTTCAAAAATCTCACCTGTGGATTTTTCCTTCTTTTTTTTAGCTAACCTATGAGGAAATTGAGTTTTAGGAACGTATTCTTGTGGGTTGGTTTCTTCTTTCTCCTCTGATGATGAGTCCTCAGTATTTACGGGTATAATCTGAGTTGTTTTTATCATCAGCATCTTCATTTTATTGTCGATTTCTTTCCCTTTTTGCAAGGTAATGACAGTTTTGACCTCTCCATGCTGCTGAGGTGAACTGGTAGTTGTTTCATGTACTTTTTTATGATTAGGCACTAGTCGACTTGGAAATTTACCTTTCTCAACAGTCATTGTCCAGGTTTGAACTAAAGAGGCAAGCTGTCTTACTATCTTCTTGAGGTTTGAAACTGATTGGGTTTGTAAGTTGAAGCCTACTCTCATCTCATTTCGTAGTTCATCAATATAGTGGTTTTATTGCTCTATCGTGGGTGAGTAAGATTCTTGAAATTCTGGAATGCATCCAAGACCTTCAACAATCTCTTTAACTTCTTTAATTCCCGAACTTGACTCGCTAATGTGAACCTCGTTTAGTCCCTTAATTTTCTAAGTATTCCTGAATAATCGACTCCGTTGTCGCTGGAAGAAATTCTAAATTTCTGATGTACTTTTTGACATTAGCTCTCATTCACTTGTTGTCGTTAGCCATTCTTACATATGTGGTAATAATCCCTCAAAAAAGTATTGGCATTGGTGTCATTTCTCATACCCATGATGTGGACACTTCAAGAGTAGCCCATTGAATCGCTCCCATACTTCAAAAAACTGCTCGTCTTCTCTCTGGGTAAACTTTGAAATTTCCCTATGAATAGCATTGGTTTTATGCATTGAGTAATGGTCATATGGCTCTACTAATTTAGCAGTCGTTAACGATGCTATTTACCGGGAAAGACCTTCAACCATCTCTTTAACTTCTCTAATTCCCGAACTTGACTCGATAATGTGAACCTCGTTTACTCCCTTAATTTTCTAAGTATTCCTGAGTGATCGACTTCGTTGTTGGGAATTATCCACTTGTCGCTGGAAGAAATTCAAAATTTCTTAAGTACTTTTTGACATTAGCTCTCCTTTACTTGTTGTCGTTAGCCATTCTTACACATGTGGTCATAATCTCTCCAAAAAGTATTGGCATTGGTGTCATTTCTCGTACCCATGATGTGAACACTTAAAGAGTAACCCATTGAATCGCTCCCATACTTCGAAAAATTGCTCGTCTTCTCTCTGGGTAAACTCTGAGATTTCCTTATGAATAGCATTGGTTTTATGCATTGAGTAATGGTCATATGGCTCTACTAATTTTGCAGTCGTTAATGATGCTATTTGCTGGGAAAGACCTTCAACCATCTCTTTAACTTCTCTAATTCCCGAACTTGACTCAATAATGTGAACCTCGTTTATTCCCTTAATTTTCTAAGTATTCCTGAGTGATCGACTTCGTTGTTGGGAATTATCCACTTATCGCTGGAAGAAATTCTAAATTTCTTATGTACTTTTTGACATTAGCTCTCCTTTACTTGTTGTGGTTAGCCATTCTTACACATGTGGTAATAATCCCTCTAAAAAATATTTGCATTGCTGTCATTTCTCGTACCCATGATGTGGACACTTCAAGAGCAGCCTATTAAATTGCTCTCATACTTCAAAAAACTGCTCGTCTTCTCTCTAGTTAAACTCTGAGATTTCCTTACGAATAACATTGGTTTTATGCATTGGAAAATATTTATTTAAAAATTTTGTTACCATTTGTTCTTATGATGTAATGCTATTAGCAGGCAATGTATTTAACCATAACGAACTCTATCCTTTAAAGAAAATTGAAATAATCTAAGTTTAACATAATCATATAAAAAATTCTCGTATTTAAAAGTTGGACAAATAGCATGAAAGTCATTCAAATGATTATATGATTCCTTATTTTCTAGGCCATAGAATGTTGTGAGACAATTTAGCACACTAGGTTTTTTTAACTCAAAAACTCATAACAGCTGCATTTAGATATCTTATGTATGATGTGCTCAAGTTGTCTAAAGAACTGGAATAATCTTTAAATGGCTTCTCATGTGGTTCTGGTTATTGGTTTTGCAAATCCATTTCATTTTTATTTTTAATTTAAATGTGTTTATGTATGCGAATTGTTTTTTCCAGTTCAAGGTCTATAGGCTCAAAATTAGGTAATTGTGACCTTCGACCATACATGAAAAAAAAAAAAAGAACAAAACTAATAAAAATAAAGAAGAAGGAGAAATTATGATACTGACCTTATCACGCTGTTACAACCTTACTATGAAAATATATTAAACAATACGTGAAATAAATTAATTAAAATTATAATAAATTAATTAAAATTATAATAAATTAATTAAAATTATAATAAATTAATAAATTAACAAAATAAATGAAAAATTACAAAGATAACTGAAAAATTAAATTAAAGAAATTTAAAGAAAAGAAAAAAAAGAAATTCTTACCTCAAAATATAGATTCAATTTCTTCGTTTTTTTAAATAAGAAAAAATTACAAGGAAACAGCTAAAAAAATTATTTACAAAAATTAATTCTACAAATTAAAATACTTACCTCTTTGGCAACAGTGTCAAAAACTTGTTATGTAAATTTTATTGAACTCACAAGTGTACGAATCTATTGTAGAATAGATCAATTATGTTGAGTGTCGATCCCACGAGGAGATGGATTTTAATTGTGTGTAGAATTAATTTTTTAAGTGGGTGGTTGGATTTGTGGTGAAAGTAATTTAAACTATCTTGGAATTTAAATTGGAATGGCGGAATTAAATTAAATTGGAAACTATTGTAATTGAAGCGCTTGGGGATCTGGATCTGCATCAACATGCTCCATAGGCTATATATTCTTTATTAGTGCCAATTAAATCATAAGGGAGGGTTTTTCACTCCTCTTGAATTACACTCAAATAAATATAGTGCTAAGGTCTTATCGTGCCCAATAGTAATAACCTTGTACTAGGGAGGTAGTTATACTAGTTTGGTATCTAGACAAAATTATTATTATTTATCGATAAAAAGTCAAAACATCCACAATTATTAGAGGAGAAGAGAAAGTAAATTTAACAAATTAAGCCCATAGAACTTGTTAAAACTTCACCTTCAACCTATGCTTGAAAGAAAATTAGCTACTCATAATTGAACTAGGGATAAAATGAAATTTTATTAATATATATAGAAAATACAAGATGGAGAAGGAATTACAGAAAATGGAGCTAAAAAATGAAATCAGGGGTGTCAAATTAGGGGGGAGTCCCCTTTTTATAGATATACTGAGTAAATCATGGTCATCATATTAAAATAAATTTGGACGCTCAGGATTGCACCACGTGTCAATAGTATGCGGTTTGACCACGGGATTTGAATAGTGACGCGATACGAACAGTGAGGCAACTTAAATAGTGACGTGGTTTGGTTATAAATAATACTGTGTATATGTATATACCGTACGCACGATTTTCAGTCCACTGACATGCTGCCACGCCACCGATCAACAGTACATAAGAATTTTAGTCCAATAAGATCGTGACACCTCATCAGTCAATGTCACATAATCATTCAGTATATGTGAACAGTATCGTGAATAGTAACATAGACAGTACTGTACATGTGAATAGTATTGTATATATAAACAGTATCATTTTTCCTTTTATACTTCTCCTAAAGTTTTCGAATGTCCTGAATTCAAAAGTAATGTCCGTTTTACTGTTTGATCTCTCATTCATTGTGAAATAATTATGATACCTCTAAAATACATTAATTATAACACAACATATATAATTAAATCACAAGAGACTTAAATACATAAAAATAGAGATGTTAGTGAGACTTGAAGTGTAAAATGATGATTTTCTCTTTTATAAATATACACTTTCTAATACTTAATAATAACTCTTTTTTGCAGGTTTAAACATTCCACTCGTATGTCTACAAATATTTTCTTGATCTATTTTTAGTGTTGCACCCTAATAATGGTCTGAAGCATCCTTTTCAATAATTAAATTATCACTAGTTGTTGGAAATCCTAATCTTGGAAAAATTTTCTTTTAATCTTTTTACTGTCGTAGTATGAAGTTCTTATGAAGACTTTGTATTATTTTTCTTTAGTAATCCTTGTAAGGGGTTGTCTTTCTTTTGCCAAGTTTTCTATAAAGCCTTCAACATAATTAAGGCATACAAGAAATCTTTGGATTTGTTCCTTTGATTCTAACTTATTTAAAAATAAATATATTTCTTTCAGAAATATAAGGTCACATCTTAATTCTTATTTAATCTATTATTAATCTTAGAAACTCTATTCTAGGTTTTATTATTTCGTTTTCTTTTTAGAAAGTAATATCCCATGATTCTTATACTTTTTTGTAAAAGAAACAAAATGATTAATATGATCAACTTCATTATTAGAAAATATTAATATGTTATCTACATAAACAATAAGAAATTCATGAAATTCTTTAAACATTTCATCCATTCCTTTTTTAAATGTTTTTAGTGCATTTTTTAATCCAAAAGGCATCGCAATCCATTCATATTGACCTTGAGGTGTAATAAAGACAATGAGCTTTATACTTTCCTTTTCAAGCTCGATTTATCAAAAGCTAGATTTGCAATCAAACTTGCTACATATCTTTCCACTAATCACTGAAGTAGTTAACACATCTTTTTGAGGTAAAAAGCATCCCTTAAATTTAGTATACTAATTTAACTATCTATAATTAATTCCCCATGCGAGCTTTTCCTCCTTAAATTTCAACATGATTTCTAGGCATAAAGGATGGACTACTATGTGGACTTTTAGATTCTCGGATAATCAATAACTTTTTAATCTACTTATCAAATTCTAGTTTATCCTTATGCCCATGTCTCATAGTCCTGGCTCTTATAATAAAATTTGGATCTATTAATTTAGCCATTGCATGCTTTATCAACCTCCCATAGTTGAATTGGATTTTCACCAAAGTTTTTATCAAGTTTTTCTAATTTCATAGCCAAATACGATTTAATTGATTTTTATATTGAAATCACCACACTGGCTACTTCGAAAATGGAATTTTTGAGTTGTTCACCGAATAAGCTTATAAGTCCTAGGTGCAATGATAGAACGGTTACATGGTATTTTAAGAGTAATTGTTTTGTTAGTCATTATATAAATGAACTGACAAAAGAAATTACTTTCTTAAAATATATCAGCACCCATATGATCATAAGACCATAATATTGGAATGCTTAGAACATAATCTTCTATTTATATTAAGGTTTTAATGCTATATTTTTCCTAAGGTGATTTGTTCACTAGGAATTAGGGGCTTACAATCTTTCCAATACGATTTTGGATAAACCCTTAAGTCAATGAAACTAACTCCTAAACTAGTATAAATCAAAGCACAGAACTATTTAAGTTTATGTTTATAATATGGTATAATCACTTTTACATATACTATAAAAGGATTAGAAATATTTCAATATTGTTTGTTTTATCCCATTAATCATTATGTAGGGATGGCGAAAAAGTCCCGGTCGACCACCATTCCCATGGGCTTTAGCCCAGGCCTCTATATAAAGGGATTGGACAAGGGCTTAAAGGAAAAAAGCCTGGGCTAGGTCCGAGCCCTCTATTTTTTAAAACAATAAATTATAAACTAGAATAATAAATTAAAATTAAAAAAAAAATTAAAAAAGACTTAAATCCCTAATTTATATATCAATAATGAATTAAAAACCCTAAAATTATAATATTTCACTCTCTTTTAAGCATTAATTAATTAAGAAAATACTTGAATTAAAGTATCTAATGTTAAAAAAATTAAATTTCTAAACTTTTATTTGCTTCGTTTTTTTTATTTATTATTTTATTTTAAAATATTTATTTTTCTTTAATTTATTGTTGATTATAGCAACTTATTAACTATTAACTTATTTCAAGTTTATAATTTAAAAAAATTTAAAAAAAAGTGAAAGCCCAAGCCCATCCTAGGTCCGCAATGGGTCCAACCCAAGCACGACCCCTATACTTTCTCTCTAACGGGCTTGGGCTCAGGCTTGGGCTTGAAAAAGCCCGTTTTGTCATCCCTATTGCTATGCTTATTTCTCTATCTCCTATACAGAAATAAGAGAAATTTTCAAAAAAGTTAATACTTCATAAAAAGGATTTATTTCTGTTTTATAATCTTTTTCTATGAAAAAAGGAAAGATGAATTCTATTCCTTTTATCTTTAATGGTGTTTTCAAATATTGACTAAGTGCCTTTCTTTCTTCATTATATCCCACATATGTATATAGTTCTATTAGAATTCTTCTTTCTAAATGTTTAATCATTTTGGCATTAACATAAGATTTTGTAGTTCTTGCATTTAAGATAGCACAAGTCTCATGCCATGACTTTCCATTATTATAATCAATCTTGATCTTTAGATTTTGATTATTTCTTTTAATTAGTGCCAACATTTCGTGTGATAGTGGTATCACAAGTTGGCTATATTTAGTAAAATTTTGCGTTCTACTTAATTCTGGTTCCTTTTTGGGTATAGAGAATTTTTGCTACTCTCTAAAATGATTTTTCCATATGGAGTATAATCTATAGGTTTAGCAGTATTTCCTCTTATTGATGTAGGTTGACTACTTAAATCTTAAATTTATCTCCTATTCCTCTAGTAAATCAATTTCCCTTAAAATTCAAGTGATTATACTTTTTCAACTTTAGTAAAAAGCTTATCAATTTCTAAAAATTCTTTGTCAGCAAACATTTCACTATTAACTGAATTTGTCAATGTATACTCTATCGCATATGTTCTATTATTTAGAAAGGATCTATCATGCATTATATCAAAATATTTAAAATCATAACTTAAAGTTAAAGTCTTGTTCATATTTCTATCCCCAAGACTTACTGAATATTTAGCTTATATCTTAAATACTAATTTTTAATAATTAAAATTTCCTTGTATTATTTGAAGGAGTGCATCTTTTCTATTTTTTATTCGATTATCTAGTATAGTTATATTTATCGGATCATCCATTCCTTCTTTAGAATGAGCTTTTATCATCATCTAGGTACCTCCTATGTGAAAGTATCTAATTTTGGATCTATCACTAGATCTTATTTTATTAGTATTATCCTCTATATCAGATTTTAATAACAAAGGTGTATTTGTATTTCTTCTTGCATGTCTTCTTGCATGTCTAATTTCAATTGTTTC
This sequence comes from Citropsis articulata, assembly GCA_030449925.1. Lineage (NCBI taxonomy): Eukaryota > Viridiplantae > Streptophyta > Magnoliopsida > Sapindales > Rutaceae > Citropsis > Citropsis articulata. The sequence continues at coordinate 17,747,197 of JASUUH010000121.1, read as the reverse complement.
TTCTCTTACCCTTGGTAAATGTAATATAATTTTTCTTTTGATCATGTTAGCAGTTCCTTATGCTAACCTATTGAAAGTATCCAATTTTGGATCTATCACTAGATCTTATTTTATTAGTATTATTCTCTATATCAGATTTTAATAACAGAGGTGTATTTGTATTTCTTCTTGCATGTCTAATTTCAATTGCTTCTTCTCTTACCCCTGGTAAATGTAATATAATTTTTCTTTTGATCATGTTAGCAGTTCCTTATCCTAACCTATTGAAAGTATCCAATTTTATATCTGTCACTAGATCTTATTTTATTAGTACTATCCTCTATATCAGATTTTAATAACAGAGGTGTATTTGTATTTCTTCTTGCATGTCTAATTTCAATTGCTTCTTCTCTTACCCCTGGTAAATGTAATATAATTTTTCTTTTGATCATGTTAGCAGTTCCTTATGCTAACCTATTGATTGATATCATAGATGTTTCTAATCTTTTTTTTAATTAATCTTAAGGTATTGCTTTAATCAAAGATTAATTCTTTATTAAAAGAACATTGCACTTTTAATTCTTCATCTTGATATGGATCTTTATTCTCTATCTCTTCTATACTTATTCTGAATCTGAGCTACTTAAAGTCTCATCAGATAGGTAGTATATGCTGTCATTTTTACTAAATCTTCTCTATTAGTGATTAATTTTAATTCATTGAAATCTTTAAATATTTTTTATGTTTACTTTCTTTTTCTTAGGACGTTTGTTTGCATAATGCCCTTCTTCATTACATATTTAGCATTTACACTTTTTAGATGCCTTAACTTTCTTTTATATATATTTTTCTTATAATATTTTTTTATTTATTTTAAAGAATTTCTTCCTTTTGAATCATTTCCTATGTTTATAGGTTTTATCTGAACATCCAGATTTTGGAGGTTCTTCTAAGTTGGAGCAACATGATCCTTTACTTTGTTTCTTCATAAGTTTTTTATCTCTTATTTCAGCACAGCACTGATTTGTCCTATTCCATACAAACCTGATTCTATTTCCAAGAGTATCAGTATTTGTACTATCACTATATTTTTTGCTATATTCTAGCATAATCCTTTTACCCAATGGGTCTATATTTTAATAAAATATAAATTATTATAGTATCCCATTGTTTGTTCCTCATTATCGAACTAGCACTTATAATACAATTCTTCAAAAGCTACAAGTATATTCTTCTAAGTAACATATACTACATAGTTCAAACTTAGTCAGCTTCATCATATTTTTCATTCTATTTCTTTCCCATTCTTGCTGAAAATCAGTTTCCCAATCTTCTCCTAAAAATTGTTTTCTTATTTCATTTTCAAATCTATTTAAGATTTGTTTTTGTGTCTCATTTTCATCAGAATTTTCTCCATATAATATCCCATTCTTATTATTTTTTTAATCCTATGTACTATTGTGGTACAATTCCTATAAACAAAGTCTTAAGGAATTCCATACTATTATTTTTATCTAAATTATGAAGTGCCAGAGCAATTTTTGTTGATTTTACCCAAGCGGTCATTATTTTATATTTATCTTTAGAACAGTCTAAATCTAACCATACGCCATCATGACTGATTGGTCTTTCTCCATACTCTCGTAGAGTTTTATATTATTTTTTGGATTTGCTAGACCTAAAATATTAACTCTTTAGTCTTTCATATGTTGGTATTTCCTCTCTATCATAGTAAGCTCTATTGTTTGACTCGCCCACCTTGTTCATAAACTCTTGGTTTTGTCTCATTCATCTTTAGATGTTCTATCTTTTTTTTTTTTCTCGATATCTTCTAGGTTAATGAAGACACCATCATCTTCTTCATCAGTTTCAGATTCTTCATTCCTATTAGATAGTTTTTTTAATCCATTGTATGTGTTTTCACTCATCATAGTTGGACTTATTAATTTCTTGTTTCCATCTATTTTGCTAAGTAATATCGATTGAATTTCATTATTTTTCTTTTCATTAAAATAAATTATTGTATATTGTAAGATTTTATTCTATTCTTGAATTACAATAAGCAACTCTTCCATGTTATTATTTATCTTTTGTATTTCAATTTTCTTGAATTTTTCCATATATACCTATGGCAAATTTATTGCCAAGTTGCTCAACAATTTTTTCTATTTCATTTAATTGAATCTCTAACTTTTTTAATCTTATATCTATTGAATTTTTATTCATAATATTAATGGTTTTTTGTTTTAATATATCTTGATCTTCAATTTTGAAGTCTTGTATCAATTATTTTAACTTGATCAAATTCTTGACTCATTTTATCTCCTAACCTTTTAATTTGTTTTATATTTTCATAGCTAAAATTTTTAATTTTTAATTTTTAATATTTTATCTGCACTTTCTATATCATTTAAAAATAAATTAGGGTTTCGTAATGTATTCGATAAATATAGTGAAATCCAATTTAATTGATTATTCCCCCATGTGTCTAAATCATTGATTAGATCAAACAGTTGAAATCTTCATAAATCCTCTTTTTATGTAATTAAAAGGTGGAAACGTACTAGTTTCTATATTTTGTGAACTTACTAATGGCTCATGTAATTTATTCATTATACCATATGCATATTATTTCATGCATTCTATTAAATATTTATGACATATAATATTTCTTATATTTGTGGGAATATTATTCTTCTCCAAACCTTTATGTACAAGGCCGAGTTTATGCAAGAGTAATCCTTTATATCCTATAAGCATATTACTAGAGGGATAGTATTTACTTCTAATCCTTTTATTATTCCAATTATATTCTTCTCTTTGCTTATTAGATAAAAATCTATTATAATATATTATGAGATCATCAATATAATTATCAACAGAATTGACATTCCATTGTTTCCATGAGAAATTATTTTTAGAAACCTCTATTCTAATTCTATTTAATAGAATATGATCTATATTTAAATTTAAATTTTTTTTTATTATGAGTTCTTCAGGTCTAAATTCATGAGCATGGGATAAATACACTTGTGCTAATTGTTTAATGTCTAAATCAGTTTGTTTAAATGAATAATATTGTATATGTGTGGCTATATTATTTATATGACATCATAGTCTATCATTAGATCATATCTTGCATCAAGTAGCAATGTTCTTCTTGCTCTATCCATTTTTATTTTTAATTTTGAAAAAATCTAGTACGTAGCTTATTATACCGACAGTATAAACCGATATAATTCTCATTCAAGTTAACCATCAGAACATACGCCGCTTGTTTCCCGCCAACATATTGTATGATTATTTCAGAATTTTTGAACAAAAAACTTGGCTCTGATACCAATTTTAATTTTGCTACCTTGGCTTTGCTTAATCAATTGTATTGAAAAGTGCCTATAATTCTCAATTGATTTTTCTTTAAGGGACTAGTATGATAATTCTTATGGCTTGCTTCTATTTTCTTTCTGGCTCTTTATCATTTCTCTTAAAAAAATATGGATAACCGATTTTCTTAAATTACATGCATCCGGATTTATGCGGATCCTCAATTTCTACATCTGGGTTTGTATTTTTTTAATTACGTGGACATCAAAATTTTCCAAATTTTTGCAGATGCAGACAAGCTCTAGATTTATTTGCCATCTCTAGATCTGTGTAGTTGGGATAAGAAATTCTCTGAATGTATTTTTTTTCGACACTATATCAAATTATTAACCGTCATAGATCCCCATTCCTGCAACTAAATTCACAAGGTTTTAGCTTATAAATATCAATGTAGTCTTAATATTATTGCGCGAAATAAGAATAACTTAGAAACCCCAAACAAAGTCTTGCAAAGTTAAATCGGCCACCACTTATTTTTTCAAAGCTGTGTGTGTAAGTGTTCAGAGCCAAGGAGAATTGAAAATGGGAGTCACAACGGACTTGACCTGTAGATAGTTATGTAGAGATTCCAGTCCACAGTCTCTACCAAATCCACTCGTCTTGTATCCCCCGTAAGGGCAGTCGCTGTCAAAAGCAAAATAACAATTGATCCATATAATGCCTGCTCGAATTGATCTAGAGACGGTGTTAGCCACATTCAAGTCCTTTGTCATAATGCCTGCTGCTAGGCCATATCTGGTATTGTTTGCACTCTTAATTGCCTCCTCAACACTCCTGCAATCGCTCATCAAGAAATGTTCATGATATCCTATTTTCTGTTTTTGAGAAAATGGTCATGTAAATACGTATATGGAAGAAGAAAAGACTATAGCGACTGATACTCACTTGAATTTCATCAATGCCATCACAGGTCCGAAAATTTCATTCTTTGCTATCAGCATGTCTTCCTGTAAAAGTTGTAAGATTAATAACCAAAGAATATAAAATTCAACTATGACAATGCAATCAAGATTCTCCATACTTGTTAGAAAGGTTTACCTTCACATTCGTGAAAACTGTAGGCTCAATATAATACCCCTTCTTGCCAATAGGCTTACCCCCTGTTAACAAAGTGGCTCCTTCCCTCTTGCCATGCTCAATGTACGAAAGAATTCTATCGAACTGCTTCTTATCGACCTGTTTCATATGGTCGAATGATATAAATTATGTTCTACACGACTAGTTCTGTGTTTTCACAAAGTTGATTACAAATGACTTTTGAATGTTCTTGAGGTATTGCATTTATGGCGTTCTACTGACTTACTTTGAGGCTCATTTTGGCATTAAGGTGTTGTAACTTAATACTGTTATGAAAAAAAAAAAAAAGTAAAAGTTGATAGTGTGTGGTGAATATGATTTTTATATAATAAATTTAACAAAAATAATAATGATATTATAGGATTTTGATCATATAAATATGAAAAAAATCAATTTAACTAATAAAAATTATTTATCAAACACATCAGCATTGTATCAAACTACGACTTTTCAATCCCAATATCAAAGAGGGCGAAAGACCAAAGTCTTAAGCTTTAACAAGTTAATACCTGGGGTCCTTGACGAACTGCAGGATCAAAAGGATCACCAACTACCCAAGCTTTTGCCTTTTCGACCAACTTCTTTTCAAATTCATCATAAATTCCTTCCTGGACATAAACACGAGAACTTGCCACACAAATTTCTCCCTGAAAATTAGCATAAAGAATGTTAGAGCATACTGGATTATGGATCCAAATAGTTAATCGCAAGAATTGAACCATGAAAAAAAATAAAGTGATATTTCACCTTGTTAAACAGGATGCCCAGAAGCGCCATGTCTGCAGCTGCATTTACATCAGAATCATCAAAAATCAAGAGAGGTGATTTGCCACCTAATTCTAGTGTAACTGGCTTCAAGTTGCTTGTTGCTGCAGCCTGCATCACTTGACGTCCGACATCCGTAGACCCTGTAAAACTAACCTGAAAAAGCCCAAGACCGGAGAATTGGAAATCCAATAGTCACATGAACTTATTGAAGCTAGCAGTTTGTGCAATATACTCTTTTTAATTGGATGTTACTTTATCAATGTCCATATGGGAGGCGATGGCAGCACCAGCAGTTGCTCCAAATCCCGGTACAACATTGAGCACTCCATCAGGTACTCCAGCCTGAGTGATATGATCAGCCATAAGTGTCAATGGCATTTAGAGTTTATTAATCAATGTATCTGAATGAATCGAAGGCACTTACCAGCTTGGCAAGATGGACAAAATAAAGAGCAGTAAGGGGAGTTTGCTCAGCAGGCTTGACAATCATTGTGCACCCAGCGGCTAAGGCAGGGCTAACCTTCATGAAAAACATGGTGGTGGGAAAATTCCAGGGAATGATGTGTCCAACAACGCCAATTGGCTCACGCAACGTGTAGCCCTGTAACTCGCGAGACATTTTTAGAACCTCTCCGTGTATTTTATCAGCTGCACCAGCATAGTAACGAAGGGTATTAGCAGCCCCTGGAATGTCGCCCATTTTGGCCCAGCTGTGCAATTTGCCAGCATCAAGAGCTTCCAGCACCGCTAATACCTCTGCGTGTTCTTCAATTAAGTCCGCAAACTTCAACATTATCCTTCTCCTTTCCTGATCAATATTATGAAGTGGATATAAATTAACTAATAAGCATGCAGTGGCATTGTTCTAGCAGCAATTTTGAAATTGTTGAACAATTGAAGGTACTCACGGCTCCAGAAAAACGTGGCCATGGACCATGATCAAACGCCTGACGTGCTGCCTTGACGGCTAGATCAACATCCTCCTTGTCTCCTTCAGCAATTCTTGCTATTGCTTCTCCTGTCCTTGGATCAATTGTTTCAAACGTTTTCCCTATTTGAAAAATATAAATTAATTGTTTGCACCTCAAAATTATTGATTTATAATTTAGAAATAATTAAATCAAGCAAAATAAAATATGTAAATATATTTGAATGATGATGACGTATGTATTACATATGGTGTCTCAATTCATCCATATTTATGGTCTAGTGATTTATTATCTTGCATGCATTCATTTTGAAATTGTCAAAGAAAACTGGCAGTGACCTTTCAATAAGTAGAATATAACATTATTTTTTATGAATAGACCTTTTCTTGACCCCGACGGCAGAGCAATTACTATTACCTAGAAGGACAATGATCAAGTGTTGATTTTTTGTCCAGCGTTGAACCAATAATTTTTAGGCAAGAAAAATGAAAAATGAAAAAAAAAATTATGACTATTGATTTAGTATTCAGTACAAAAATAGCTCAATATTTAATTGTAATTTTATTTAAACTGGGTTAGTTCACATAAAAATATAATTTTTGCATTTAAACGTCATAAATCTAACATTATTCAAGAAAAAGATGTATGAGAAAATGAATTGTAATGAAACCCATTTGTTTAAGAATAATTCTTTTTTTATAAATTAAAGAAGTTAAATATTACCTATATACTATCAATAAAAAAAATAACAAGAGATATTTAAAAATTTAGTAAAGGTCAGTTGATGAAAGAATCCGATGGACTTAAAATATAAAATCATATAAATAATTCACGAAAGTCAAATAGTATGCTTTCCACCCCTACCAAGAGGAGTTGGGATAAATAGTGGAAGTTGAAACAGAAATGAGATGTTGAGGGCAGTAGTTGCCTTTGCATAGTATAACTAAAATTTTGAAAAACCAAAAGTGAACAATTGTGAAAAGTGATTTTCCAACCTAAATTTTTTCTAAAAAATTTTAAGAATTTTTTTGAGTTCCTAAGTGGACTCCTCCGTCTAATAGGGTAGGGGTTTGATAATTTTTGTTACGAACATGGATAATATAGATATATATCTCTCAAATATTAGTACAATAAATATAACTTAATACAAAAACAAAAACCTAAATTATGTCGTAATAGAATTAATTTAAGATAATCTCAAAATACTATAAATTATAAATATTTGTAGATCTTGATTGTGATGGTGGTACAAAAAAAAATACACAGACTGCTCTCGGGCTTAGATGGGCTTCCCTTGAAAAGACCAAAAATGGCATAAGCGTTAATTGGAAAAAGTTAAAGCTATAGGCCTTTCATGATTGGGAAAAAAACAAAAAAGAGAAAGAAAATAGAAAAGAAGAGTTGCAATCCAAAATTGCGTCCCCTAATTGAAGTCCTAAACACGTGACAGACTGACAGGCGACCCTGATTGTGATTCGCCAGGTCGTGTAGAAAATGAGGTCAATATAAGTAAATAATCTCCAGGAATTCCGACAACTATCGTTTTAATTATTGAAGCAAGGAAAAAAAAAAAATAAAGAGCGAATGAGCAAACAGAGAGAGATGGCCGTTGAGTAGGAAATTCTAAATGCATGAACGTCTTAGGAAACCGTCTTTTTCTTTCCATTGGAGGCATTCTAACAGTAATAGTAACAGAAACATGACGTGCAGGCAGTACAGTTGTAGCCTTGTTCATGTCAATTTTTTCAATAGATTTTTTAATTATTATTATAGAAAGCTACATCTCAATAATAAAACGATCAAATTTTTTTATATGCGACAACCAATAAGATACAAATTGAGCTAACAACTTATTGTTTAAAAATTTAAAGTAATTATAACAACAATTACGTTGACCATCTAGCACTCTTATCCAACTTATTTCTTCATGTTATGTACGCAGCAGACTCAATACATGCAAGGGTATTTTGTACACCTGTTTACCCTTGTTTTATTATTGTTGTCGAAGATTATCTAATTAGTCAAGTTGGAAGAGTTGATTTAGATGAAGCAAAAATAGGGGGAAAAAATTATTAAATATCTTCTAGAACAGTAATGACAATTCCCAAGTCCAGAGAAGCCGGCAGGGGACAGGCCTTATAAACTCCCCCACAAACTTTATGTTGCACTCACAAACTTGTAAACAGTAATTAAAAATTTATAAAATCACAAAAAAAAAAAAACATTGGGGTTAATGCACGACAGACGTTGCTAAAAGTGAAGATGACAGTGCCTGTAATTTTTGATTTGGGTTTATTGCTCAAATAGTGAGTGAATGTAAAAAGGAAACCCGACGGATGTGTATATATATATACACTCGGGGCACATGTGAAAGCTACAACTTGAAAGTGATATTGATATTACTAACAGAATATCTCCAAACAAGACGACTGTGGCGGTCGGCCCGGCGGCGGTGATGCGGAAGAGAAAGAATTTAAATCAAACTAAGCAAATTAAGTGAAAATATGGAGCAAACGATTAATCAATTAAGAGTTCGAGATGAGTGAGAAATTAAAAACCTGAAACAGAATCAACAAATTCTCCGTTAATGAACAGCTTCGTGAACTTGATCTCCGGCATCTTGAATAAAGACTTGCAGCTTCCATTGCTAAGACTGCCCTCCATCTCTCTCTATCTTTCTGTGTCTTTTTGGTATGATCTGAACTCTCCAGGTCCTTATGCTTTGTCTTTTATGGGTGCGTGTGTGTATATATATGGAAAAATGATAACTACACCTTTACGATATGAAAAAATAATCACGAAAGTTCTTAAATTTTTAATAAAAGAAATTAATGATTCTTTTTTATTTTTTTTTATCATAATACGTCTTTATTCTATTAACTCGGCTCTAATACTTTATAAATAAATAAAAATAGAATATTAAAATAAATAGAATAACATTAAAATTTTAAAATAACTTCAATATTAAAAAAATGTTGTACTTATTACAATTTATTAGACATATTTTTAAAGTAAATTTTATAATAAATAGAAACATAACACTGAAATAAATATATTAAAATTCAAATTTTTTAATATTAAGTAAAATAATAATTTTAATATTAGTAATACATGAGATATTTTGTTAAGTATAAATTTATTTAATCCAAAGATCTATTTTAAGTCTTTATAATAAATCTAAATATATTATTAAAACAAATATAATAATTTACGTATTTAAAATTATTCAATATTATTAATCCAATAGGCATATTATATTATTTGTATGATATTTTTATTTATTAAAAAAATTTAAAGTTAGTTTTTTAGTTATTTTATTTAAAAGGTATTATGTTAAAACTTGGGGATTTACATGATAATTTCTCTAATTTTTAGGTGGGTGTGTGTGTGTATGGGCTAAAAGAAAAACAAACATAGACTCCAAATGCTGTATATTTTGTCTTATAATATATTAAAATTTGTGTTTTTTTAAACTCATTTATAACTTTAATATGATTAAAAATCCTATTGCATTATATAGCGCTATAGTGTTTTGGTTCAATTAATTATAACACCATATGGTGCAATAGCGAATATGCACAAAATTCGCATTTTGTCATCCACACTTACGAAACTCTATATATACAGTGAAGATTTTTCAACTTGGGAATTATGGGCTTTATTAAAGTATAGGAGGCGTATTAGTAATTAAAAAATAGTTTGCAACGATATAAGTACGTGCAAGACATTTTGGAAGCTGACTTTAGGACAGAAGGGCCTTTAAATATACATATATATAGTTAAATACTAGAGCATTAGTTTCTTGGTGAGATTTAAAAAGTTATTATGATAAGTATATATTTCTTGTCACTATGTCATAGTTGAAGATGATTCAGATAAATGACATTTATATATGTATCATTGTATGTAATTATTATATAAGTGAGTGGGTGTGTGTATAGGTAATTAAATTTTATCAACACATTATTATCAATGCATGCGAAGAAGAAGATTATCAAATAAATAAATAAATAATAATAATTATTATTATTATTATATATATAGATATTTTTTTCAATCATAGATAAGCTAGAAGAGCAAACTTACATAAATTTCAATGCAGTAAATTTTATCTTGTAATATGATGAAATATGTGTTATTTTCTTATTTTTTAGCTCATCCATAACTTAAATATGATCAAGGATGTTTGATTAAAAGCCAACTTTGTAAATATATAATAATTCCTAAGCACGGATGACTAAATTCAGATTTCATATGAATTCGCTATTATATTATATAGTGTAATAATAGTAATATCGAATTTTTACAAAATTCGTATTTAGGCATCCAGACTTGAAAAGCTCTCCCATTCTATATATGGAGGATACAATGAAAATTTTTCAATTCGGAAAATCCGGACTTAATTAAAGTACAAGTGGTGTATTAGAATAAAAATATATATATAGTAGTTCACAACGTTATAAATACGTCTAGACTTAAATCCGGGGAGCTGACTTTAGGACACAATGTGCCTTTAAATACACATATGGCGAGATTTAAAAAGTTATCACAATATGTATATATTTCTTGTCTCTTCGTCATACTTGAATATAATTTAGATAAACGATATCATATAAGAGTGTGCGTGTGATTAATTTTAATTTTAGCAGTACATTATTGTCAACGGATGCAACGCATGCAAAGAAGGAGATTACTTAAAAAATAAATAAAAATATTATTGGATACAAATTCAGGATTTAAGTATTCAAAGGTCGTTTTTGAGTTGCGCGAATTGCGATAACTGCTATTTAATGGGAATTATTATTATTATTATTTTTTTTTTGTGGTCAACTGCGGCGAAGAGCCGAAGATCATGAGATGTTTTATAATTCTATTTATTTTCAAAGTTTTTTAGAGTCCAGCACTAGGGATGGCAATGGGGTGGGGGTGGGGGTGGTGATCTCTCCATTTCACCCATTAAAATTTTCATCCATTCACCCCATTCGATAAATTTAGTGGGGTGGGGATGAATCATGTGAGAACGATTTCCCATCACCCCATTCCCTATTTATTTATTTTATAATAGATATAGATATATGATTTCAATAAATTAAAAATTAAAAACTTCAATTAAATCATTATCATATTACTAAGTATTTAAATTATGTAAAAAAAAATCTCCAAATATTTGTAGTAATATCTTGATATAATATTAAAATTAAAAAATATTTGAAGAGAGTAGTTCTTAAGAGAGAAAAGAAAACACAATAATATTTTAAGGTTAAATAAAAATTATATTCTAAGGTTTTCTTTTAGTTATAATCTATTTGTATCAAGTAAAAATTAAAAAAAAATTATGAACTAACATTGTAATTGATAAAATAAAAATTATTAAATAAAATTTAGAAAAAATATCTATATATAATGGGGATTGGGGTGAGGGTGGGGTGGGGAGTACAAAACCAAACCCCACTCCATTAAGAATTTGGGGATTATTTTTCTCTTATTCCCCACCCCATTCCCCAAATATTATTTAAAATTAAGTTAGAATTGGAATACGTGGGAGATGGCCGTTTTAGGATTCTTTTTTCTTTTGTGATGTCAAATTTCATTTAATCCCTTACTTTTTTTTTTATTTACAGTTTATTTATAACGTTATGTGTTTTGGTAAGTGATTTTTTAAAATGTAATTTTACTTTATTTAATATTATTTAACTTTCTAAGAGAATAAATATAACAATAAACCTATAACTAGATAATATTAAATACTATTTTTAATAAAATAAAAATATTAAAAATTTATTCTTTTAAATAAAATAAATAATATTAAAAATAATATTTATTTTTTATGACTTACAATTTCTTATTCTATTTTATTTAATATTATTTAATTTTAAAGATAAATATAATAATAAGCTATGACTAAATAATATTAAATAAAATAAAATAAATATTATTAAAAATAATATTAATTTTTTGAGACTCATTATTGATTATTTCATTTTATTTAACATTATTTAGTTTTATGAAAGAATAAATATAATAATAAGTCTATGACTATATAGTGTCAAATAAAATCAAATAAATAATATTAAAAAATATTTATTTTTAATAAATTAAATAATATTAAAAGTTTATTCTTTTGAATAAAATAAATAATTAAAATTTATATTTGTTTAAGACTCACAACTGATTATTTATTTTATTTAATATTATTTATTTTTTTAAGGATAAATATAATAATAAGTCTATAACTAAATAACATTAAATAAAACAAAAATAAATACTATAAATAATATTAAGTAAGAAAAAAATAATTAATATTAAAAAGTATATTCATTTTTTAATGCTCACTACTTATCATTTTATTTTATTTAAAATCTTTTAGTTTTTTGAAAGATTAAATACAGCAATAAGATTGTAACTAAATAATATTAAATGAAATGAGAATAAATAATATTAAAAATATTTTTTAATAAATGAATGATATTAAAAATTAATTTTTTAAATAAAATATATAATATTTAAATAGAATTTATTTTTTAAGACTCACTCTACGAATTAAACAACATAAAATTTTAAATAATTTGAACTTATATTCTAAAAATTTTAATTCTTTAATTTTTATATATTTTTGATAAATATTAAGGAGTATAATGTTAATATTCAAATAAAGGAATCTCATTCTTTTTATTGAATCTAATAGTTAAAAATTAAAATCATAAAAAAATAAAATCAGTACCTTACAACTCTGCTGTAAGGTAATTGAGTCCAGTTTTTTAAGTGCAATGCAAATGAAAGCCCCGCGGCCTGTGGAGTAACGTGGAGCAACTTTTAAAGTCTTTTGGCTGACTTGATTGATTTCGATAAAAGCCTTCTGGTCAGATAATGTCATGGCCTTTCCAGTTTCCAGCTCACAGCTAGTAGGCCATAACACAACCCAATTTATTTAAATGTTATATTAAGAAAAAACAAAAATCAATTTGACAACAAGCTTTGATAAATTAGGGGTCTGCGAAATTAATTAACATAATTTCAATTATTGGGAATTGGCTAGGTTGAGAAATTTTTAATCAGTAGGCAACCAGAGGTTGCAGGGCATCCGCACATTTTGTCCTATACCTGTAAGTGAGGTCCGTATGCTTCTTCATTAATGAGCTAGCTCCAAAGTCCAAATGATAAAAGATTTGGCCGGGGACCTGTTGGTTTCTGGGTCATATCTTGTCCAGTCTAATTAATTTTTATTTTGTTTTTACTATTTAGCTAGGATTATATACTCCACAAGTTTCTTAAGGCTGCGACACCTCTGGATCAATAATTGAACCCGTGCATCGATTCCTCTTTTTTTTTTTTTTTGGGTTATTAGTAATAACATTTTTTTTATTATTGTAAATATAATTTTTTGCTTTCGTTCAATCTATGTCACGAAACATAGAATAACAATAATAGTATTATTATTAAAGAAAAAAAAACTGAACTTGCTATAAATAATATAAAGTCAAGTGCAGATGATGCACTGCAACAAAGACGCAGGAACATGTTAAAAAAATTAATTTTCATTGGTAAGAGATGACTCATACGTGTAATGTGTGCAGGAGTTTCTCAATAGGGGAAAAAAAATGAATGGAAAGCAACATGACGTGGAAATGGAAAGACTAAAGAAAATAAAAAAAAATTAATGTCGGTAAAAAAACAGAATTGCCAGAACGCAAATGCTTGTCCACATTTTTCTACCACGTGAATTTTCTTTTAGATCCAGATGTCTCGCCAAAAATGATGTTGGCGTTTTTTCTTCTCTATCTTTCAGCATTTGAACGCTGTTAACATGTTAATTAAAAATAGAGAATAAGGTGCAATTTATATTACAAACACATTAAACGATAATATTATTCATGCTATTACTTTCTGTAATGATGATTGTAGGTGCCATAACCTAGGGGCACCAAACTGAGCCAAGTGTCAAAATAAAAAAAGAAAAAAAAAACTATCTTGAAAAAATAAATAAATTCAATCAATTCCCGAGAGAGTAACACTGAGATGAAATTCTCGAGAAATTTCCGATAATAAGTAAGAGTAAAAACTCATTAGCCCAAGATCATACGAATAAGGAAGCACATACCCACAAAATAAATGACATATGTCTAGAATAATTATATTTATTTTCTTACAAATAAATTTACGTTTATATTACAATAATAGTGGGTGACACATGTCACCAAAGAGAGAAACCAAGATAAAACTTTAGACCTATATCACCCATTAGTTATAAATAAAGATCATCTCTCCAAGAAAGGGGAGATTCTCCCTAGAACAAAAAAAAGGGGAAAATTATTCACATCTCAAGAGAGAAAAATTCTAATCATATTTATTATTTTTATCTTTATTAAATCTCAAATTAAATTATTGACTTAGACATCGGAGTGCCATTTTTAATTACTCCCTCGATAGATTCGAGTTCAACAAATATAACAAATTTTCCATAAATAAAAAATACGTATGAAGGAAGGTTAGTTCTTGCTACATTCAATGATATTTTGTTTGTAATATCATTTTTTGTTTTTCAATTATCCCATACGCAAATGGAAACCCATGATTTCATGCATCATAATCTGTCTTTTAGTACAAAACAATATGGAACGTGAACGAGTAGACGACTTCGGTTTTATTGTATGTTAAACTTCGTGCTGCATCCCTATACTCCTTTTTTATTTACAATTTCTTTGTTAATATAGATTACTTTCTAGTTACGCATGTATGCAATATGTTATTAGCAGTAATATTTTATACTTTAATATTTATTATAAAAACTTAATATAGTTTTAAAATTTATCAATAAATGTAAAATACTGTGAGGGGGCCACCACCATCCACTACCGGGCACATGATCACTGTAGTATTTTGGTATTTGCCAACATTAAATTTGGTACTACTAGAATCCTAGTCATTGACTCAAAGTTCTAGTATCACTAAAAATGGAAGTTAAAATTTTTAACGTTACAAACTTTTCTCGGTAGATATACCACAAACAAAAGCTTCATCACTCCATTGGTCGATAATGGGAATCTCAACAATATTAAATTTGCGTTTTACTGCCAAAATTGTTAAAAATGTAATTAAAATAAAAAAAAAAGTCAAAAGATGGCTTCAAATTTGGTGGCTTAATCACCAAATTTGTTGACAAAATTTATTGATCAAATTTGATGGCTAAGCCACTGCTTTTAATCAAGATTGGTGGGTAAAATTGGTGGCCATAGTTAGGCAAATTTTGCCTATAAAAGGAAGCTCTCAAATGAGAGCTTGGTATCCCAAATCCCAGAGAAATAATCTAAGTTTTGGTGAGAAATTGAGAGAGAAATGTTCTTAATCATATAGTTATATTGAAGGAGCATTTGACTCCTCAATATGGGTATTACGGGTTTGCTTTATTAAGGAATATTTCTCGGAATTATGTATTTGGAGTTTGGATGAGAGAAAATTATTTATGAAAGTGTGGTTGGAAAAATTTTCTACATAGTGAGTATTTTTTTCTAGTTGTCTTGTGACAACGGCCGTTGTTTTTCTCCGAAATTGGAGCTTTCCACGTAAATTTTTGTGTTGATAATTCTAATTTCGACATGTGCCAATATAAAATTCTTAGAATTGGTAATTAATTCTAAGTGGTATACTCTTTATGGTGGAGTATGATAATTCTCTATGTTGAGAATTATTACTATTGTTAAAGACAGTGCTTTGTAGCATTAGTTATGAATTTTTTTTTTAATCATGATGGGGATTGTTGGAAATGTGATTTAAAAAAAAGTCAAAAGATGGCTTCAAATTTATGGCTTCAAATTTATGGCTTAATCACCAAATTTATTGACAAAATTTGTTGATCAAATTTGATGGCTAAGCCACCAATTTTGATCAAGATTGGTGGGCAAAATTGGTGGGCATGGTCAGGCAAATTTTGCCTATAAAAGGAAGCTCTCAAATGAGAGCTTGGCATCCTAAATCTCAGAGAAGCAATCCAAGTTTTTGTGAGAAATTGAGAGAAAAATGTTCTTAAGTATGTAGTTATATTAAAAGATCATTTGACTCTTCAGTATGGGTATTACGGGTTTACTTTGGTAAGGAATATTTCTCGAGATCATATATTTGGGGCTTGAGTGAGAGAAAATTATTTCTGAGGGTGTGGTTGTAAAAATATTCCACATAGTAAATATTTTTCTCTGGTTCTCTTGTGACAACAGCCATTGTTTTTCTCCAGATTTGGAGCTTTCCACGTAAATTCTTGTGTTGTGTGACTAGGATATTCTCCATTTAATCTTTTTGTTAATTTATTACTTGACAAATTAATTGGAATGATCCTGGGAGGGATCTCAATTTCCTAACAAAAAATCACCATGTTAGGTGACGCGATGGGTGGCTGATAGTGGGACAAGATTGTTGAGATATTTGCTGGTGAGTGGTGACTAGGAATGTCAATTTTATTCTTGGAAATCCAATTCAAACAGCCATCTGTAATAAAAGAGTTCAATTTTTCTACTTTAATAGATGCTGGTAGAAATTTATCCTGCGTTAAATTAATGGATAAAAGTTTGATAAAATATTCTATTTGTTGTAAATCATGGTGGATTCCACCAAATGGTGCTCTCCCCATTTTCTCTTATTGATCTCCACATTTCCTCTTATTGCTCTTCTCATTATTTTTTTTATAATTAATAATGGTGAATTACTCCACCTTGTAATGCCTATATATAGTCTTTCTTTGCTAATGAATTAATACATTTTCAATTCCTTGCTCAAGCTATTTTGTTTGTTTTCTTCAATATCCATTTAAGTATTTCTTAATTAGATATCATCATTAAATAGTTGCTTACATAATAATATCAACTATCTCCAAATTCATAACACGTTATCAGCATGAAGTTCGTTCTGGTACAGGAAATATTCTATTCATTTACGCTTTTATTTTTTCTACGCATTTATTTAAAAAAAATTCCTATAAGTAATACTTATTATTTACATTTTTTTCTTTTAATATTTTTTATACTAATCTCTTTTTATTTGCTTGTGATAATGTCTCACTTGACAAAATTGGAGTTTAACGCTTTGGATATATTTGACGATAATTATTTATCATGGATCCTAGATGTCGAAATTCATCTTGATGCTATGGGGCTTAGTGACACGATAAAAAATAACAATGACTCATCTACTCAAGATCGAGCTAAGGCCATGATTTTTCTACAGCATCATCTCCACTAATCACTTAAAATGGAATATCTCACTATAAAGGATCCATATATCTTGTGGAGCAGTTTGTATGAAAGATATGGTCATTTAAGGTCAGTTATTCTTCCCAATGCTCGTAGTGAATGGAATGCCCTCAGGCTACAAGACTTTCAGTCAGTATATGAATATAATTTTGCATTATCCAGAATTACCTCACAATTAAAATTGTGTGGAGAAAATATTACTGATGAGGATATGTTGGAAAAAATATTTGCAACATTTCATGCTTCCAACATAGTTTTACAACAACAATATAGAGCTCGTCAATATACAAAATATTCTGACTTGATTACATGCCTTCTTGTGGTAGAAAATAATAATGAGTTATTAATGAAAAATCATCAAGCTCATCCTACTGGTGCAAAATAAATTTTTGAAACAAATTCTGTCTCATATGATCGTGAAGACAATTATAAAAATGGGCGTGGCCGCGGGCATAATCACAGTAGTAAAAATAGTCGTGGTCGTGGTCATGGCTATTATCGAGGTCGAGGACATAATTATTATTATCGACCTCGTGGTGGATATAAGAACCACAAAAAGGGGAAAAATGAGGATCAACACAATACTCAAGAAAACACTTGTGATAGATGTGGAATGTTTGGTCATTTTTTGAGACAATGTCGTACTCCCAAACATCGTGAGATGTGGAATGTCTGGTCATTTTTTGAGACAATGTCGTACTCCCAAACATCGTGTGGATATGTTTTAGGCATCCCTAAAATCGAAAGGAAAGAATATTGAAACAAACTATATTGATGACTCGAATCCAGTGGATATTACACATCTTGATGTTTCAGACTTCTTTGAAGGTAAGGATGGAAAAATTGATCACTTGATTGGTGATGGAAATGTTTATCACATTTAAAATTCTACTTGTGCTTTATGTTTGTTCATGTAATTTTTATTTTTCATGTTATCTAATATGTATTTACCTTTTTACTTTTGTTTAAAGATATGGATTTCAATAAAATATTTGATGGAGAAATATGTTTGGCTGATAATGCAACTACACATACGATTCTTCGAAACAAGAGGTATTTTTTAAATTTAAACTAATTAAGTCAAATGTGAATACAATATCAGGTTTAGTAGATCTTATTGAAGGTACTGGAAGAGCAATGATCATATTAGCAAAAAGTATGAAATTGGATCTTCATAATGCTCTGTATTCACCTAAATAAAAAAAAAATTACTTAGTTTTAAAGATAAGAAACAAAGGATAAGAATAATGTAGAATATCTATGCATTACTTCTAATATGTTTGGAAAGAAAGAGATATTAGAAAAGCTTCCAGCTTTCTCATCTGGCTTATATTATACGACGATAAAATCAATGGAAAGTTACACAGTCATAAAAGATAAGTTATATGATCCAAAATCTTTTATACTTTGGTATGACCACCTTAGTCACCCTCGATCAACAATGATGCGTAGAATTATTGAAAATTCTCATGGAC
Source organism: Citropsis articulata (assembly GCA_030449925.1). Taxonomy (NCBI): domain Eukaryota; kingdom Viridiplantae; phylum Streptophyta; class Magnoliopsida; order Sapindales; family Rutaceae; genus Citropsis; species Citropsis articulata. The sequence goes on along the minus strand of JASUUH010000121.1, from coordinate 17,728,348 downwards.
ATTCATCAAAAAATTTGAAAATTTTATTGTCAAATGGGAATAGTTGCACTGCATGTTCATAAGGAAAATTGGTAGTTAGACCATCACCCAGTAAAATTAATTCTAAATCTTTATCATTTTTACAAAGAATTCAAGGAGATATATGTGGGCCTATTCACCCACCAAGTGGACCATTTAGTTATTTCATGGTTTTGATTGATGCATATGCACGATGGTCACATGTTTGTTTATTATCTACACGTAACGTTGCATTTGCAAGATTGCTTGCGCAGATAATCAGGTTACGTGCACAATTTCTAGATTATCCAATCAAGACCATACGTCTAGAAAATGCTGGTGAGTTTACTTCCAAAATATTTGATGATTACTGCATGATAGTTGGAATTGATATAGAACACCAAGTACCACATGTACATACTTATAATGGATTAGCAGAATTTCTTATCAAACGTCTTCAGGTAATTACCAGAACCTTATTATTATGAAGTCAATTACCTGTTTCGACATAGGGACATACTATTTGCATGTTGCGGCATTAATCCGCTTGAGGCCTACTGCCTATCATAAATATTCCTCATTACAATTGGTATTGGGACATCGACCAGATTTATCCCATTTACGTATTTTTGGTTGCGCAGTACAAGTGCCAATTGTGCCCCCATAACGTACTAAAATAGGACCCCAACGATGTTTGGGAATTTATGTGGGATTTGACTCACCATCTATTATCAGATATCTTGAACCATTGACGAGTGATGTATTTACTGCACGATTTGTGGATTGTCATTTTGACGAGACAAATTTTCCTCTATTGAGAGAAAGAAAAAAGGTTCATGAGGTTAGGCATGATCCTCAATGGAAAGTAACTCATTTATCTCATTTAGATCTATGCACGTCTTAGAGTGAATATAAAGTGCGAAGGATAGTTCATTTGCAACAAATTGCAGAACAATTGCCAGATGCATTTACAGATACGGCAAAAGTAACCAAATCATATATACAAATATACTGCACCCACCTAAAGAACAATTAATGAAAAGTGCAGCTGAGAAATTATTTGTGTCACACCAGAAGCGTGGTAGACCAATTGGCTCAAAAGATAGTGTTCTGAGAAAAAGAAGAATGATTAAACGGGTTCTGCTGCAAATGATGATAATAATCTAAAAGAACAAATTGCTTCAGAAAAGCAACTAGTCTCTGAAAAGACTAGAAAGCCTGACAATACACAAACTTTTCATGAAGAACAAAGCCTTGAAAAGGCATATGAATCCAGAAGTAGTGAGATTTCTGTTGATCATACTCATGGTAATATTGTCATCAATGATGTGTTTGCGTTTACAGTAGCTACTGATATTATAAATGATCATGATCCACAAACTATTGATGAATGTAGACTAAGGCATGCTTGGCTTAAATGGAAAAAAAACAATTCAGGCAGAGTTGACTTCTTTAGCCAAACGTGAAGTATTCGGACCCATAGTCCAAACACTTAAAGATGTCAAACCTGTTGAGTACAAATGGATATTTGTACAGAAATATAATGAAAATGATGAAGTTGTAAGATATAAAGCACGACTTGTTGCACAAGGCTTCTCACAGAGACCTGGTATTGATTATAATGAGACATACTCTCCAATCATGTGTACAATTACGTTTTGATTTTTAATTGGTTTGGCTGTATCGGAAAAACTTGATATGCATCTCATGGATGTGGTGACAGCTTATTTATATAGGTCACTTGACACGAATATATATATGAAAATCCCTAAAAGATTTAAAATGCCAAAATCTTGTCAATCATCACATCGTGGCTTGTATTCAATAAAGCTACAAAAATCTTTATATGGATTAAAACAATCTGGACGCATGTGGTATAATCACCTCAGTGAATACTTAATAAAAATAGGATACGTTAGTGATCATATCTGTCCATGTGTTTTTATCAAGCAATCAAAATCTGAAATTGCTATTGTTGCAGTTTATGTTGACGATTTGAATTTAATAGGAACTCCTGAAGAGCTCCAAAAGACCACTGAATGTTTGAAAAATGAATTTGAAATGAAAGATTTGGGGAAAACTAGGTATTGTCTCAGGCTGCAGACCGAGCACAGACCTAATGGTATATTTATTCATCAGTCAACTTATACTGAGAAAATTTTAAAACGTTTCAACATGGATAAAGCTTACCAATTGAGTACCCCAATGGTAGTTCGGTCTCTTGATCCTAAAAAGGATCCATTCCGTCCTAAAGAAGATGATGAACAAATACTTGGTCCTGAAGTACCATATCTAAATGCAATTGGTGCTCTGATGTATCTAGTACAATGTACTAGACCAGACATAGCATTTTCTGTTAATCTGTTGGCTCGATTTAGCTCTGAACCAACTAGAAGACATTGGAATGGTGTCAAACATATTTTTCTTTATCTTCAAAGAACAATTGGTTTAGATTTATTTTATTCTAACGAAATAACGAAAAATCCAGGTCTTGTTAGTTATGTTGATGCAGGTTATTTATCTGATCCTCATAAAGCTCGTTCACAAACAAGATATGTTTTCACTTTCAATGGTACAATAATTTCTTGGAAGTCTATAAAACAGACTCTCGTTGCAACATCCTCCAACTATTTTGAAATTCTTGCACTACATGAAACCAGTCGAGAATGCATATGGTTGCGATTCGTAATCCATCATATTCAAAGTACGTGTAGAATATCTTCAAGTTCAGATATCCCAATGGTAATATATAAAGATAACGCTGCATGCATAGCTCAACTTAGAGAAGGATACATTAAAGGGGACAGAACAAAACATATTTCATTAAAATTTTTCTACACTCATGAGGTCCAACAGAACAGAAAGATTGATATCAAGCAAATACGCTCCACGGATAACTTAGCTGACCTATTTACGAAAGCTCTACCTATATCTACATTTGAGATAATAATATATGGAATTGGCATGCGTCGCTCCAATAAACTATCAGATTAATACATGTTGCCATCAGGAGGAGTACTCATAAGGAGGAGTGGAATTTGGACATATATACACTGTACTCTTTTTTCCTTTTGACCAGGTTTTCCCACTGGGATTTTACTGGCAAAGGTTTTTAATGATGCAGTTTAAAATCACATTCAATGTTATCAGGGGGAGCACATCTAGTGAATAATTGGTGAATCCAAGGAGGACTGTTGTAAATCATGGTGGATTCCACCAAATGGTGCTCTTCCCATTTTCAATCATGGTGGATTCCACCAAATGGTGCTCTTCCCATTTTCTCTTATTGCTCTCCCCATTTTCTCTTATTGCTCTCCTCATTTCCTCTTATTGCTCTTCTCATTATTCTTTTTATAATTAATAATGGTGAATTACCCCACCTTGTAATGCCTATATATTGTCTTTCTTTGCTAATGAATTAATACACTTTCAATTTCTTGCTCAAGCTATTTTGCTTATTTTCTTCAATCTCCATTTGAGTATTTCTTACTTAGATATCATTATTAAATAGTTGCTTACATAATAATATTAATTATCTCCAAATTCATAATACTATTATCTACATAATATCCGAACCATGTCTCTTTTGAGTATAAAGAAGTATATTTGTACTACATTCAGTGTAATTTAAACCTAGGAAATTATTTCTTAATTTAATCAATTAAACCAATTAAGCTATCAAATAAAAGTTTACGCTATCTTTTCTTAAAACTACCCTGTTTCAATTTCTTTCCAGCGTGCTTCCTCCAATGATAATCGTAAAATCATTTGAAGATTATTAATATTCTAATTTATTATGTATGAGTATGATGTTAATTAGCTAATGGAATGGAACCAGATATACAATTACAAAAAAAAAAGAACGAAAAAATACAAATGGGCAAGGGAGTGCGAAATAGAAAGGAGGACCATATCCATTCTTTTGATTGAATCAGGAATCAACGTTTATATTTAATGTGTGGATAAAAATTATTTTTGTCGAGCCATATCTGTCAAAATTTGTTCAACACCCAATGCTTCATCGTAGGTGAAAGTAGATAACTGGAACCATATATATGCAAAATGACAGCAACAGACATCTTCTTTCTTTTTTTATTACCTTCCTCGCGTATTATAAGGTCGTTTTGAGTTGCGTGAATCATGATAACTGCTGTTTAATGGGAATTATTTTCATTTTTATTTTTTGTGGTCCACAGAGGCGAAATCGTGAGATGTTATATAATTCTATTTATGTTCAAAGTTTTTAAATGCAATGAAAATGAAAGCCCCGCTGCCTTTGGAATAACGTAGACCAACTTCCTTTGACTGACTGAATCAATAGCATTCTTCATCTGGTCAGATCATATCACGGCCTTTCCGGTTTCCAGCTAAGCTAGTAGGCAAAAATAACACAACCAAATTATTTAAGTTAATTACTTCAAAAAAAAAATTTATTTAAGTTCATTTCCATTTTTCTGGTGTGCTCAGCTGTTCTACATCTTTATACCAAGAAAAATGAAAGTCAATTTGATAACAAGCTTTGATAAATTCAGGATCTGCGAAATTTAATTAACATAACTTTAATTAATGGAATTTGCTAGGTTAAGAAATTTTTAATTAGCAAGCAACCAGAGGTTGAAGGCCATCCGCACATTTTTCATATACGTGTAAGAAGGATTTGCATGCTTCATTAATGAGTTTAACTCCAAATGATAAAAAGATTGTGTACAGAACCTATTGGATTCTGGTTCATACATATCTTGTCTAGTCTAATTAATTGTATTATCTTTATTTTGTTATTTTATTTTTACTATTTATGATTAAATACCCTGGAAGTTTCTGGGGGTACGGCACCTCCTGATCAGTAACTGAACCGCGCATCGATCCCTCGTGCCTCTTTTTTTTTTTTGGTTATTAGTAATAATTTATTCATTATTAACTAGTAACATTTTTTTATTGTAAACATAACTTTGGCTTTCGCTCACTATTTGTTACGAAACAACTAATAATAATAATAATATTATTATTATGAAAAAAAATGAATTTATTAAAAATAATATAAAGTAGTAATCATAATAGAATTGTTCCACACACTAATAATAATCATCATACTCTACACCGTGGAGTAGCCAGACCTTCAATATAAAGTTGAGTGCAGACGACGCACGGTAACAGGATGCAGAAGTATGTTAAAAAAATTAATTCTCATTAGGGAAAAAAAATGAATGGAAAGCAACATGACGTGGAAACGGAAAGACTAAAGAAAAAATATCGAGCATAAGAAGACAGTTGCCAGAACCCATATTGATATTGCTTGTCCACATCTTTCTGCCACGTGAATTATCTTTTAGATCCAATTTCCTCGCCAGAAATGATGTTGGCGTTTTTTGCATATTTGAACACTGTCAAGGTGTTACTAAAACAGAAAATAAGGTCTTATTTATATTACAGCATCGTTGTAACACATAAAAGACATATTATTCATATTACAATACTATTTTTTTTTTTTTTTTGTCTTGATGACATTTTGTTAGTAATATCATTTTTCTTTTTCAATTTGAGTTCTTTCATGCCTTTTTCTTTTTTTGATGAGGAGTCCTTTCATGCCTATGCGCATGGAAACCCATAATTTCATAAATCATAATTTGTCTTTTAGTACACACAAGATCCACGGGAACAAGTCAACGATTTCGGTTTTATTATGTCACTAAGCTTCATGCTGCATCCCTATGCTTCTTTTTATTTACATTATTGTAATATGTTATTAGGAAATATAAAAATGTATATAGTTGTAGTTTATCAATAAAAGTAAAGTGCTCTGGGGGGAGCACCACCACCCACCAGCGGCCACATCATCACTGCAGTACTCTGGTATATATTTGTTAACATCAAAATCGGTGATATTAGAATCCTAGTGGTTGCCTCCACATCAGTACAAAATATCACTGACAATGAAGTTTTTATTTGTTGTAGATCTCCAACTAAAATTTTAAAAGTTAAAATTTTGACGGTAGATATACAACAACAAAAGCTTTGCCGCTCCATTGGGTTTGGTGCCTATGCGAACTTCAATAATATTAAATTTGAGTTTTGGATAATAAAATGATCAGTCAAGAGTGGCTTAGGTATAGATAAATAAGACGGTTTAGTGGATAAAATTATAAAATTAATAAGAGATTGACACTAATTTTCTTAGTTTTAGTGGATAAAATTACACAATGACACACATATGTTATAACCAACATAGATCAAAGTATAATTTTAAAAATGCTCTTACTTTTACAGTAAAAAAAAGACTTAATTACCATTAATATGTTGATTGAAAAATGAATATTAACATGAAGAATAATAATTATATTTCCAATTTCATGAATTAAGCTATATATATATACACTCGTTGGAAAAATATGACTACTCAATCATTTATTACAAAAAGAATCCAACAAAACCTTACCACATTGCTCCATTTATATATATTTATTAGGGAGTAATTGTTTGATATAGTAATGACATATAAGATAAATGTAATCATAGAATAAGAAGATTCCATCATAGCTAACCAAAAGTAAACACCATATTCGAGTGGGTATAAATTTTGTTGCCATATACCCAACAAATGAAGCCACCATTACCCCCACGTTGCAATAGCTAACACAACTAATTAGATACTATATTTTACTGTATACTACATGCAACCACCAAAGCCCAAAGCCATCAGGTTTAGAAACTAACGGCTGCGTTGCATTCAATCTATGTTTGTACTCTAATAAATTTAAGAAGCTCCAGAACCGGTTTCCATCAATACTCATTTAGATAACCATTCCAAGACTTTGACATTTTGTTGTCACATGATCAGTCTTGTAAAACTAGCTGAAATGATGGCATGACCATGTGCTTGGATTATTGTCAACCAAACCCTTGTAAGCGTTTTCATCAATGTTGTTTATTGCTGCCCTTGCATTATCGAAGGCAGTCTTGTTGGTGGCTCTTGCCGTTTCCAAAGGTGCTCCCTCAAAATTACACTGTACATTATAACATTACCAACCTTCAAGTCTCTGTTTCTTTTAAAAATTTTCAATTTTTTCCCTCCTTTAACTTTGCTTAATATAATATCACCCTACTTGTAAAGTGACTGGAAGATACAAAGAAAAATATAAATTTTTACATTTATTTAAATGAATCTCCAAGATTAATTTAAATCATAATTTATGATTAAAATAAATCACCACTCATAAATATTGTAAATATCATTATAGTGTTTACTAATTTACCGCCGTTTCATAAAATTATCACAATGCTATTTAAAATTCTGCCAATAAATTTACTTTTAGAAGTCTATCTTTATCACTTTTCCTAATTGCTTCTTGATTTCTTGGTTTTGTATTAACTTTGTCGCTTTGTCATTATAATAGAATATACATTTTGTGGATAAAGTGCTTACATTTTGTCCTCTCTCCGACGTGATTTATTTTCTTATATCAATTTAACTCTATTTAAGATAAAATTTATTTTAATCCGATGTAGAACAAATTCCTGGCTGGACCTTTCTTTGATAGATGCAATACCCTTAAGCTTTTAGCAAAATCATCCATCTAGTACTTGACCACTTAGCATGATTGTCTTCCCAACCCATTAAGAAACTAAATATTAAAAATAGAGTTAGTTTTAATAATGTGTAGAGTGCTTAAAATTAAAATTTATTTCAGGTGCAAAACTAGGCTCGAACTTTTGGCCCATGAATTTGCAGTGGAGCGTATTGTCACGGGCTTAGAGTTAGCGCGCAGCGATTTTGTGCGGCACTTGAGCGACCTTGGGCGTGTAAATCGTCAAGTAAGCCTTGAATGCTTCTCCAACAAGTAAAGCACAATCACTTGATGCAAATGCTATGAGAAGCAAGAGGATGATGGCCAATATGTGTTTATTATACACACTTGAAAATATTACAAGGGGTTTGTACAAGAGAGCCTGGGAGCTAGTGAGCGAGATGTGTTGTGTGTGTGTGTGTATGGTGGGGAAAATGAGAGTGCCCACCCATATTTATAGGGGTGTGTTTGCCAAATCTAGAGAATTCTATTACAAGTGGCAATTATCTATGGACTCATGTGGAGAAACCTAGAAAGTTCTAGTGTGTGCACAATTATCACATGGACCTAAATTCCTAATTCTAGAATACTCTAGTGCATGGGCAATTATACAGAACTCTAGACTTGGGCCTTGGTGGGAGAATTACTTAGCGCATCACGGTTGCCTAGTTTTTTGGGCGGCCCAGTTTCTAAGCACATCCCGCCTTGAGTGCTGAGCCCATCCCGCTTCTAAGCGCACTCCCAATCGAGGTGAACTTTTACAGAGCGGGCCCGTGGGTACGGAATTTTCTCCTAATCACGGGAGATTCGCGCGGGGCGTGACAATATGCAATGCAAGGACATGCATCCGTCGGGATACTATGTCAACTACATAGGCAAACGAGAGAAAAAGCCGAAGCAGAATGGTCAAATAAAAGAGTCGTGGGCCTCAGTAACCCACTGCCAAAGCTAAAAAATTCTTTATTGTCATCCTATGATTCGAAAACCTTTTGCCAATTTTGGTCATCAATTGGCCATCAATTCAACACAATGTCCCTTAATCGTCGTTATTAAAAGGAGTGCTTATGCATGATAGAAATGAAAAGGGAAACCAAGCAAAGCTAATAGCTCCTCAATAGTTTTGTTCCCATATATGGTTTTGTTCACTTTCTCTCTTTAAAAACCTTAAACAGTAAATAGCATTGATCCCTTTTGTCAATTTGCTTAGCCCTATCGCCTCATTTCTTGAAGCAAATGTTACAGTATTAATTTTTGTTTTCCATTTCTTGAAGCAGACGTTAAAATATTAATTTTTATTTTAACTATCAATTTCAAAAGCTTTTCGCGTATTATATTGTCTCAATTATTTTTTTCTATAAAAATGAATCCCATTTATTAGTCCTTTTATTTGAAAATTCTAGGGCTAAGTTATTAATTATTGACCAATACTTAAACTGGCATGCTTTGATTTATTGCTGTTGCGGAAGCATGGGTTGAGTAATTACCAATATTACGATGATTGTAATTTCTTGAGAAATATAAATGTGATGTAAACAAATGCAAAGAAAAAGACACAATAATTTTACGTGATTTTGCCTAAAGCCTATGTTCATGGGTAAAAACTGGAAGATAAATTTACTAATAATGAGACTTTACAAAAGTGGAAAAACTCTAAAAACCCCAATACCCAATACACCCAAATTTCCTTAGCACCTAAGGAAATTCTCTACCAAAACTCACTTGGAAGTTGGAATGAGCTTAAATCTCCCAAATTTTGGATGCTCAAATAAATGAAGAATTGTCTTCTATTTATAAGGAAAAATGAGATGCACTATTGCACCAGCCCCAACAATTTTGTCAACAAAAATTAGGTGTTTACCTTAGTAATTTGCCTTCAAATTTACCTCTTTAATTTTGAATGCATGCATGTGTATGCAAGTTGGTCAATTGATGCATTAGCGAATTTTGAATGCAAGTATTTGAATTATGTATTGAATTTTTTAATAATTCTCCTCCTTGAAGAGGATTTTGTCCAAATTTGAGTCGACTATCGACAACGTATCCTCTAGTCTCTGCCTTCTCTGACTACTTTCAAACTTGTAAGATATTGATCAAGTTTAGATAATACTCAAACTTGATCGTTGCCACCACCTTGGTCAACATATCTGTGGGATTCTCTACAGTCTTGATTTTCTGAAGAAGAATCTTTGCCTTATCAATAATTTCCCACACAAAGTGAAATCGTACATCAATATGCTACGTACGTGCATGATAAACTTGGTTATTTGTTAAGTGAATAGCACTTTGACAGTCGCAATACACATTAATATGCTCTTGTACCAATCTCAAGTTTTCAAGCAAGCCTTGTAACCAAATAGCCTCTTTAACAGCCTTTGTAATTTCCATGTACTTGGCCTCTATGGTCGACAATGCAACTGTAAATTGTAATGTAGACTTCCAACTGATTGGCCCTCTAGCAAAAGTAAATACACACCTAGTGGTTGACCGTCGTTTGTCCAAATCATGAGCATAATTAGAATCGACGTATCCGATCACACCTTGACCAAGTGTATCATCTCGCTCAAACAGTAAACTAAGATTCACAGTCTTATAAATATATTGTAGAATCCATTTCACAACTTGCCAATGTCCTTTACCAAGATTATGCATATACTTTCTCACTATACCAACTACATGTGAAATGTCAGGCCTTGTACACACCATTGCAGACATCAAGCTACCCACTGCAATTGAATATGGAACTTGTAACATGTATTCTTGTTCCGCATCTGTTGAAGGAGATAATTGTATAGAAATATTGAAATGAGAAGCCAATGGGGTACTCACAGTTTTTGTTTGCTCAGTCATGCCAAATTATTGTAGTACTGTTGTTGATTTTAATTTAATTGCTACTGGTGTCAATGAGCAAGTGCACACAACAAGTAATAAAATATTAAGTATTTAAGCTTGTCTCCACATGGATTAATACTGTTAGACTTGCTACAGTAATTTCAACAACCGCAATCTATATTCTAAATTCAATCAATGCAACTAATATAACTAAATAACTAAGTAAAATAAAATCACAATAATTATAAATGCAATGAATAAAATTTGCACATTAAACACAAAGGTAAAATCAATAGGAATGGAGTAGTTGAGTGATTAAACTCTCTTGATAATGCTGACTGTTTTATTCATGTTAAGTTCAGTTGTTGCAGCATCTGCTACAGCACTGGGCAGAAACTAGCTTTATCCTCAGCGGTAGCATGTTGGATGTCTTATATCTTTATACAACCTAACAATGACCAGTTGTTATACTAACGTAAGATATAACAGTAGACGTTTAATTTCTCTATATCTAGTTCATCGCTAATCTTAGATTAAGCATGACCCTTTTAGGACTCAAGTTAAACTCAATCTAGAAAGCTCAATCTAAGATAAAGTATTGCTCTAATATGTTCCATTAAGATAGGCTATTTTCTAGCTCTTTTTTAACTTATACCATTAAATGGTTGGTCAACTATAATAATGAATATACATAAATAGTATTAAAATAAAATGCTATAGCAAACATGCAGCAACACCTATATTCAGTCAACTAACCATCAAGCTAGTTTAACACTTAACCATAAATAAATTTAGTTCATAATTTGTAAAAGGTAAATCAACAATCAAGTTCTAGCCATCGAATATATCTTCATGATCAATGAATAACAAGTAAAGAAGAAAATAATGAGAAAGAACGAATTCCAATCGATTATGCAATTTCTTCTACTGGTGCAGCTTTGATTTTTGCTCGAGAATTTTGTTTCTTCTTTGTTTCTTTTCTGTTTTTATCTTGATTGACGGCCTCCTCTTTTCTTTTCATGTATGCCTCTTTTTATAATCGTAAATTAGGGTAACTAGAAACTTTAAGGCGCGCATTTTCCAGATTAGGGAACTGCAGATCGCAGTATTCTAAATATTTTTCTCTGTCAATGCTCGAGGATTGCTACAACAATGGCTACTTCAACAATAGCTACAGCAATGGCTGCTTCAGCAATAGTTACAGCATCTGCACTGTTCCAGCCTTGCTTCAATTCTTCTGTAGCCAAGTTCATTTGTCCTTTTTATAAATCCATGGCAACAACATCCTTTCCATAAAATTCAAGTTTCCAATTACCTACAGTTAAGCATATGTTTTAGGCATACAATTATTTAAAATCACAGAAACTTCATCAAACTTAAATTAAAATAGATGTTAATGCAAACTAACATTAAAATGCACTAAAAACACATCAATTACTCTCTAAGTAGTCTTGATTTAAGTCTAAAAGTCTCATGATAATTCTCATTTTATAAAGTTATCACATCTCCAAACTTAAACCATTACTTGTCCTCAAGTAATGACAACAATCCCAATCACACAATCATTCAACAATAACATAGCTCTATCATCAAGTCTGCACAGATTTTTCAACCCTCAAATTGCACTCATAATTATACAGAATTACCATAGTTCAGTTTTGAACTTAAGCATCATTCTATCTCAAGTGTGTATGTGTGTTACTTTGATCAATTTCCAGATATGCTACAACATTATAACAATATTGTGTATAATTCAGAGGTATATAGGGGGTCAAAAGTTACAAATCAACTCAAACTATGCCATATAGCAAACATGTCAATTGGTCAAGAAACTCTCTTCAATGTGTCATTGATTTTTCATGAGAATATCAGTCACTTGTAATGATGACCCCCAATTACTTAACCAATGCAAAAATCAGAGTTGCTGCAGCAATATGTACAACATAGTTATATCTATAGACATCTTTAGCTCAAGGCTAAACATGTAGCTCATGAATAGACCTGGTTATTTCTACATCTTCCACAGAGGACTTTATCTAGAAGGATTTTTTTTTATTTGCTACAATAATGCTCATAGCTCTTGTTACTTTTGGACTCAAGTCTGCATATGGGGTACGTACTCAGCCTTGGTTACTCAACAACTTAAGTCATTGGAGCAGTAATTATTTAACAACAAGCACATATTTTTTAAAAAATAATTTTTCCCCCCAAACTTGAGATTTTTCTGCCTTTTTTTTTGTTCTCTGGTTTTGCTACACCATTCTCATAGGACTTACTCAAAGCTTATGTGTAGTGACAAAATTCTGCCTTGCTCCATGAATTGTTCTACTTGGTACTCTAAAATTAATACTCAACTTATCCTCATTGGGTTTTTATTAAATTCACTTACATCTAGATAACAGAGCTGCATACCACACAAAACACACAATGCAAACATACACTCTAAACACACTAATATGTCTTAACACAACCCCCCAAACTTGAGAGGTAATGTGTCTTCACATGAACATAAAAGCAATATAACTACACATGTATATAATAGCAAAAATCATGAAACTTAAAGGAAAAGTTCTAGAAAGGAAAGAAATTAAATTTAGCTAGTAGGGGATTCTTCTGGTGTGGTTTATTTAGCTGCAATGCAAGATTCAATTCTTTTTTGTGGCACTCCTTAAACGGTCTTTAGAGGAACCTTGAGGTATGGCTACAGACTTCTGTTTCTTTTGGCGTAGTGTGGGGCTGGTGGAAGGAGTGTCAGCAGTGGTGGTAGGTATGGGTTGATTGGATCTTGTGCATTTGTGCTTTAGTTCTTCTGGTGTTGTAGCACCTCGAGAGATGGCCTCTCTACGTTTGCTGGTTGGCTTAGTAGTGGTTAAAGGAGATTTAGTTAGAGGTTGAATAGATGCAGCTAAGGCATATTTTTCTACACCAGAGTCCTCAGTTGTTATTTTAGAAATGATATCCAATAGGTGTTCCTTCGCTGCAGGTGTCTGAGTGACCCTTGCAGCGACTGCTTCTAAATTTACATCGAGATCTGTTGAACCATCCTCAAGGTCCTTTTCACTTAGGACTTTTTCTTTGCCCTCGCTAGATGGGACTGGGACTGGTGGTTATTCTTCGGCCTCATTGTCATCGTCATCTCCAAATGGTATGCTTTTGTCTTATCCTAGGGGGTGTAGTATGTGGTGGCTCAACTTTGTCATCCCCTGAGTCTCATTCTTCCTCTTTTTTCTGTGGCATTGTGGGCTTTTGCTCAGGACTCTTTGCTTCTATTGGTGTTGGCTAATCTTGCTATTATGGCTCAGCTTCATTATCTGGTTCTGTTGCAGCTTTTTCACTTACTGCTCCTGGGTCTCCAAAGTTGAATTGCTGCAACAGAGAGTCTAGAAAATCCAGGTGGTGGTTTTTTATGAACACATCAAACTGATGCAGATGGTTCTCCAAACGCATCAAGTGTGCCCAGAATCTGTTATTCCTTCTTTGTTGTACAACAACATACTGGGTAATGCTGTCACTTAGTTCTTGCAATCTTTTCTCCACCATAATAACTCTCCTTGAACTTATTATATCAACTGGTTTTGGCGGTGCTGCAGTAGTTTCTCCACCAATTCTTTCGATTGTTCGAGCATTCAAAGCTCATGCATTCTTAATGTGCTATCTTGAACAATGGACGGCACTCTAGATGCCAGGCATATGTTAGTAATAAGAGATGGAAACAAGAGGGCTACTATTTTTATGCTATTTCATGGCACACTCCTTAATTTCCCTTTCAATAATAGCTCCCACATCAATTGGTTACCCCTGAACAATGACATATAAAGGCACCAATTACTCTTGTGATATAGTGGTGGTGTGTGTAGTGTGCATCAATTTAGATTTTAAAAAGTTGACTTACACTTTAGCAACAAGTTTAAGGTTAATTCTATTGATCACTTGACCTTCCTCATTAGCCTATCATTTCCCTTCTATAGTAAGGGTTTTAGTACTTTACTCTATGTTTTATTGGTTATGTTTACAATCAGCTTGGAATATTCACACTCTACATTAGAGGGCAAGTTGTAAAAAGCGTTAATAACTCGTGGGTGTAAAGCGATGAGGGAGTTTCTTACCCAAATTGTTTTCTGATCCTGTCCCAGTAGGTTGGCATAGAATTCCTTAACAATTGGCAGCACAGGGTCCCTTGGATCTTGGCAAAAGTCTAACCATCCTCGTCTTGCTACAACAACTAGAATGGTCTAAGCGATTCTCGAGGGCTGTGGTGGAAATTAGAACCCTTTTTTCTTTTAAAATTTTCCTTGACTCGATAAATTCTTCAAATTTCTCTTATTCCTTATAGCCCTGGAAGCGGGAGGGGTCCTTAAGATGTTTGCTTTGATCTTATATTTAGGCATTGCTAGAGCAAGTTAAAGGTAATTGTAAAAGGATGAAAGTGCAGTTGCTACATGAGTTGTAAAATTGTCAATTTGGTTCCTAGCTGACAAAAAGAAAATAGAATTAGAATGTCTCTCTACATAATAAAACCCTTATTTATATACGTTGTAAAAAAAATAAAATTTAGAAGGAAATTAATTCTAAGTGGATAAATTTAAAAATAAAGATTTTTAAATTTAAAAACAATTCTAATTTGGAATAGAGAGGGATTGCGAAGTGGTAATTTAGGGATTGTAATCCCTTCAAATCTTGATCTATATCAACCACTCCAGTTGTCAACATTTTGTAGCCTCAACGGTAAAAAGAAATTTCCCTCGGTGTGTTATTGTAATTGTAATCTTTATGCTACAACAATCAATTTGCGTGCTGCAACATGCTGTTTTAAAGCTCCATGTTTTAATGAAAAGCTCTATCTATTTGTCTTGTTAGGTGCAATGCTGCAGCAATGAACGTTGGAGTCCCATCTCCTTTTTTCGCTCATTTTTTTAAAGGTAGACATGAAAGGAAACTGGTGAATAGAATAAATAAATTGATGAAAATTATAAAGAAAAAAAAATCAAGATAACTTCCGTAATTGTTATGTTGTCTCCCAATCAGCGCTTGATTTTCAGTCCTTCAGCCTAACCTTCCTCGATTTCTTACAATATTCGATCTTTGAGGAGTAAGTCCTTTTTGGAGTGGTCCACAACAGAATCCATGTAATGTTTTACTCTGTGGACGTTAACCTTGAATTCTTGGCTTGTTCTTTCATCTAAAAGGTTCAAGCCCCATGATGAAGGATTCCAACTAGCTTGAAAAGCCCGGACCATCTAGATTTCAATTTACTTGGAAATAACTTTAATCTTGAGTTATAAAGCAAAACTAGTTGGCCTAGAGTTAAGCTCCTTTGTTGAATGTGCTTGTCATGCCATTGTTTTTTTTCTCCTTGTAGATCTTTATATTTTTATAGGAGAACAACCTTAATTCATCAAGTTCACAAAGTTGAAGTTTTCTCTATCTTTCTACAGCATGTATATCTAGGTTTAGTTGTTTTAATGCCCAATATGCTTTATATATCGAGGGACAGGTGACAAGCTTTTCCATAGATAATTCTATATGGAGACATACCAAATGGTGCATTGTATGCTATTCTGTTAGCCCATAAGGAGTCATGCAATCTCAACGACCAATTTTTTCTTGTGGGGTTCGCCACTTTCTCTAAAATCTTTTTAATCTCTTTTTTGGACACCTCTGCCTGGCCATTGGATTATAAGTAATATGTTGCAGTAATCTTATGCTTAATTTCATACTTAGCCAATGCGGCAGTAAAGATCTTGTTGTAAAAGTGAGTACCTTCATCACTAATGATTGCTCTTAGAGTTCCAAATCTTGAAAATATATTTTTTTGAAGAAAGTTCACCACTGCTTTGGCATCATTTGTTGGCAATGCTACATCCTTCGCCTATTTAGACATATAGTTTATAGCAACTAGAATATACAAGTTCCCAAAAGATGGTGGGAATGAGCTTATAAAGTCTATCCCCCCATACATAAAAAATCTCCACCTCCAAAATGTTTGCTAATGGCATTTCATGTCTTTGAGGTATGTTTCCTGCTTTTTGGCACCTGTCACAACATTTAGCAAACTCTTAAGTATTTTTAAAAACAGAGGGCCAGTAATAACCTGATTGTAGAACTTTGGCAGCTGTTTTGTGGCCTCCGAAATGTCCTCCATATACTGCAGCATGGCATGAGTGCAGTATGTGTGGAATTTCTTCATCAAGTACACATCTTCGGATCATATGGTCTGAGCATAGCTTGTATAAATATAGATTATTCCACTAATAGCTTCTAAGATTATAAAAAAATTTCTTTCTCTGCTGACAATTCAAATCAGGTGGTAACAATCCATTCATAAAGTAATTGGCAAAATTTACATACCATAGGTATTTAGCTTGCTGCAGCATCTGTGCATGTTGTAGCATTAGTAGTTGCTCATCAGGGAATCTTTCAGTGATGTCTTGTTTGGTCAATGTGTTGGCATCTGCTTCTAACCTTAAGAGATGATCTGCTACTTGATTTTTAATCTTTTTTCTATCATTGATCTCCAAATCAAACTCTTGTAACAATATGATCAATCTGATCAATCTTGGTTTGGCATCCTTCTTCGAAGTAAGATATTTTATTACTGTATAGTCTGTGTAAACCATCACTTTATTGCCCACCAAATAGACTCTGAATTTATCAAAGGCAAATATCACTACTAGCAACTCATTTTCAGTAGTGGTGTAGTTGATCTAAGCATTAGCAAGGGTTTTGCTAGCATAGTAAATAGAGTGAAAAATCTTGTTCTTTTTCTGCCCCAGCATTGCTTCAATAGAATGGTCACTAATATTACACATCAGCTCAAAAGGTAGACTTCAATCTGGTGCTATAATAACTAGTGCTGTTATTAGTGACTTTTTTAACTCACTAAAGCTTTTAAAATAATCTTTATCAAAACCAAAAGGCCTGTCATGCTCCAGCAACATACATAAAGGTTTAACTATTTTGGAAAAGTCTTTGATAAACCTTCTGCAGAACCCAGCACGTCCTAAAAAACTTCTAATACCCTTAACTGAATTGGAGGTGGCAGCTTATCTATCACCTCTATTTCTGCCTTGTCCATCTTTATTCTATCTTTGGACACTCTATGTCCCAAGATTATACCCTCTTGTATTATAAAGTGGCATTTTCCTAATTGAGTACCGAGTTTGTCTCTTCACACCTCTTAAGCACATCTTCCAGGTTATGCAAACAATCTTCATATGCCTCTCCAAAAATTAAGAAATCAACCATGAAAACTTCCAATGTCTGTCAACCATATCTGAAAAAGATGGACATCATACACCTTTGGAAGGTTACTGGAGCATTGCATAAACTAAATGGCATTCTTCTGAAAGCAAACGTTCCATAAGGGTATGTGAATGTGATCTTCTCATAGTCCTCTGATGCTATAGCAATCTAGTTTTAGCCTGAATACCCATCTAGGAAGCAGTAATATTGTTTTCCAGCAAGTCTGTCCAACATCTGATCTATAAAATGGTAGTGAGAAGTGATAATTCCTTGTGGCTTTGTTAAGTTTACTATAGTCCATACAGACTCTTTATCCAGTTACTGTTCTTGTGGAAATAAGTTCATTCTTCTCATTTACTATAACAGTTACTCTACATTTCTTTGGAACACATTGTACTGGGCTCACAGAAGAACTGTTAAATATCGGGTATATGATTCCAGCATCCAGTTATTTGATGATCTCCTTTTTCACAACTTCCTTTATGATAGGGTTTAGTCCCTTCTGTTGCTTTACTGAATTGCTGTAACAGTCATCCAGCAGAATTCTGTACATGTATATGGATGGGCTGATTCTGTTAATATTTTCCATAGTTCATCCAATTGCATTTTTATATTTCCCTAGCACTTCTACCAAGCTTATTTCTTGACCTGCATTTAGAGAAAATGAAATAATTACAGGAGATGCATTATTTTTGCCAAGATAAACATATTTTAAGTGTGAAGGTAAAAGTTTCAATTCTAAAATAGGAGGTGATTTAATAGATGGAATTGTTAGTTTTACTTTTCTGTTTGAAAGATCTAGAGATTCAAAGTGTCTGTTATATTTTACAGATTGCTTTTCTCCTAACCATGCTATCAGGGTTGCTGTAGTATCCTCTTCTTCAAGTCCTTCAAAAGTAGCAGCTTTGAATTCTTTTTGGCTGTAGCAACTGTCTATTCTTTCTATCACAACAAAGTCTACAACACTAAAAAAATTATAGTCTTCAACCTCATTAGGATTTTTCATAGCTTCCAGCACATTGAAGGTGACTTGTTGGTCATTTACCTTTATAGTTAATTTTCCATTCTGCACATCAATTAGGGTCCTCATTGTGGCTAGGAAAGGTATACCAAGTATAATTAGTACTTCCTTGTCTGCCTCAAAGTTTGGTATAATAAAATCCACTAGAAAAATAAATTTGTTTACTTTTACCAATACATCTTTGATTTTACCCACAGGGTATGCATGATTTCTATTAGCAAGTTGTAAAGTAACTGTTGTTGGTCTACATTCACTAACTCCCAATTGCTTAAATATAGATAAGGGCATTAGATTGATGCTTGCTCTCAAGTCACAAAGTGCTTTACCATTATACTTCGTTCCAATAGAACATGGTATTATAAAGCTCCCTAGATCTTTTAGCTTTTGAAGAATCTTATTCTGAAGCATATGACTGCATTCTTATGTTAGAACAACTGTTTTAAATTCTCCAAGCCTTCTCTTTCATGCCAAAATATCCTTAAAAATTTCACATAATTTGGCATTTGTTCTAAAGTTTCCACAAGGGGAAATGTTTCAATACTTTCAAGAATTTACTGAACTGTTTGTCTTGTTTTTGCTTCTGGAACCTTTATGGGAAAAGGGATGGATGCCTAAATTGCCGTACTACAACAGGAGATATAGGTACTGCTCTTTTGATTAACTATGGGTTGTTGCTATTGGTGTTATAGCTTCTGCTTCAATAGGTACTGAGTGATTTCTTTCTATGGCTGCTGTAGCCTGACTACTTTGACCAGCGTTTTGATAACTGGGTTGCTGCAACTTTTTTTCAACTTGAAGCTAGGTTCTATCCTTTTTCTTAGCATACCAACAAGGATATCAACACCCTTTCTAGACCTTAAATTGATCACATTACAATGTTCCTTACCTTCTCTCCTTGGATCTTTTGTGTTGCTAGGTAAACTCTTCTGAGGTCTGTTGCTTAATACTATGGCAAGCTATCCAATCTGATTTTATAAATTTCTCAATAATACAAGTTGACTTTGGACAACTGCTTCATTATTCACAATGTACTCCTTAATTAGTGTCTTTAGAGAACTGAATTGATCATTGCTGGTGTTTCTTTACCCTTGATTTTACTGATAAAAACTAGGTGGTTTAGTAGGTCTGTTCTGTCCAGTGGATGCTGTAACATGCTGGTTCTGATTGCTCCATAAAAAATTTAGGTGCTGCTTCTATCCAGGGTTGTAGGTATTGGAATATGGATTGTTTTAGTTATATCTATTGAAGTTGCCCACATAATTGACTGATACTGGATTCCCTGAGCAATTATCAAATAAATGCACCTCTCCACAATATACATAAGAAACCATAGCAATTTGATTGACAGTTGCTGGAGCAGTGGTCATAGCTTTCACCATATTGGTCATTGATGTTACTTAGGCTGATAATGCTGTAAATGCATCAACATTGTGTATTCATACTGCTCCTCTTGCTGTAATTTGTCTAGTCAATGGCCACTGATAGTTGTTATTAGCAATGCTTTCTAAAATTTCACAGGCTTCTTTGTAAGATTTAGATAATAAAGTCTTATTTGCTAAAGCATCGACCACCAATCTAGTGCTTGTGTTTAACCCATTATAGAAGGTTTATGATTGTGTACAGCAAAGAATGCCATGATGAGGTCATCTCTTAAGCAAATTCTTAAATCTTTCCCAATCTTCATACAAGCTTTCATCTTTTAGTTGATGGAAGAAGTGATCCCATTCCGCAACTTTGAATTCTTGGTTAGCGAAAAGTACTTCATCATAAACTTATCAGTTAAGTCATTCTATCTTGTAATAGAGTCTGGTGGTAGAGAGCTCAACCATGTTCTTGCTCAATCTCTTAAGTAGTAAAGAAAGAGTCTTAGTCTCAATGCATCATGTGATGCTCCAGCAATTTTAAAAGCATCACTCACCTCCAAATATAACTTAAGGTGGAGATAAGGATCTTCTGATGGCAATTTATTAAATTGCCCCACTATTTGCAACATCTAAAACATCACTGGTTTGAGTTCAAAGTTAGTAACTTCCACCTTAGGTCGACTATTCCAGGATGTATAATTGAGGGTCCAACAAAGCATAATCTCTAATGGCTCTATCTTTATCATCTGCTATGTATATAATATTGTTATTCCCTGGTGGATTCTAATTAATTTGTCCATTCTAACCTTCTTGAACATTGACATGTTGTATTGATCCGTGAGGCTCTAAGTTTCTTAAGTCTCGCAAGTGATCCATTGCTACATCAGTTTTTAAATTTCTTTTCTCTCTTCTCAATCTTCTTGCAGTTCTTTCAATCTCTGGATCAAATTGAAATTCAACAAGTTTGTATTTGACCATGCAACAGTAATCTGTTAACAAAGTAAGCAATTCAAAATAAAATCAAAGATTAGCACCATCAAAATTGATTTTACAACTAAAAAATAAACAATTAATCCCCGGCAACGGCGCCAACAACTTATTATTGATTTTACTTCAATTGCTACTAGTGTCAATACACAAGTGTACACAATAAATAATAAAATGATGAGTATCTAAGATCGTCTCCACTCAGACTTGCTACAATAATTTCAACAGTGCAATCTATGTTCTAAATTAAATCATTGCAACTAATATAACTAAATAACTAAGAAAAATAAAATCACAATAATAAAAAATGCAATGAATAAAATTTGCACGTTAAACATAAAGGTAAAATCAATAGGAATGAAGTAGTTAGGTGATTAAAATTTCTTGACGGTATTGATCGTTTTATTCATGTTAAGTTCAGTTGCTACAACATCTGCTACAGCACTGGGTAAAAACCAACTTTATCCTCAGCGGTAACATATTAGATGTCTTATATATTTATGCAACCTAATAATGCCTAGTTGTTATGCCAACATAAGATATAGCATTATACATTTAGGTTCTCTTTACCCTACAAAGTGAATCCCTATATCTAGTTCATCACTAATCTTAGATTAAGCATAGTATTACTTAATTCGGGAAACTCAATCTAAGACCAAGTATTACTCTTATATGTTCAACTAAAATAGGCCCTTTTGTGGCTCTTTCTTAATTCGTATTATTAAATGGGTGGTCAACGGAAATAATGAATATACATAAATACTATTAAAACAAAATGCTATAGCAAACATGCAGCAACACATATATTCATTCAACCACCAAGCTAGTTTAACACTCAACTACAAATAAATTTAGTTTATAATTTGTGAAAGGTAAATAAACAACCAAGGTCTAGCCATCGAATACATCTTCATGATCAATTAATAACAAGTAAACAAGACAAAAATGAGAAAGAACGAATTCCAATTAATTTTGTAATTTCTTTTACTGATGCAGCTTTGATTTCTGCTTGGGAATTCTGTTTCTTCCTTGTTTCTTTTCTATTTTTATCTTGATTGATGGCCTCCTCTTTTCTTTTCATGTATGCCACTTTTTATAATCGCAAATTAGGGTAATTGGAAACTTTAGGGCATGTATCTTTCAGATTAGGGAACTGCTGATCGCAATATTCTGAATATTTTGCCCGAATTTTTCTTTGTCGATGCTCGAGGATTGCTACAGCAATAGCTGCTACAGCACATGCACTATTCCAGCCTTACTTCAATTCTTCTGTAGCCAAGTTCGTTTGTCATTTTTATAAGTCCGTTGTAACAACAACCTTTCCATAAAATTCAAGTTTTTAATTACCTAAAATTAAGCATATGTTTTAGGCATACAATTATTCAAATCACACAAACTTCATCAAACTTAAAAAAAAAAAAGATGTTAATGCAAACTAACATTAAAATGCACTAAAAACACATCAATTACTCCCTAAGTAGTCTTAATTTAAGTTTCAACGTCTCATAATAACTCTCATTTCATAGAGTTATCAAGTACTTTTTCAAATATTACTTCTAAGACAAGTTAACTTTGCCACGAGCTCTATCTCTCCTTCATCTCAAATTCTTGATTGAGTTAAGTCTTCAACTTTTCAATCTCATTTTTGCTCTTAGATGTTATTAGTATATCATCGATTTACAAGAACAAATATATGAAGGCTCCCTCTTGTAGCTTGCAAAAATAAACACAATGATCAAATTTGTTTCTCATGTAACTTTACCCTTCCATAAGCTGATCAAATCGCTTGTACCATTACCTCAAAAATTGTTTTAACCCATAAAACAACTTTGTCAATTTATAAACCCAATTTTCTTTTCCAGCAACCTTGAATCCATTTAGTTGGGTCATGTAGATTTTCTTTTCTAAATCACTGTGTAAAAATGCAATTTTTACAGCAAGCTGAACTAGTTTAAGATCAAATTACGCAACCATGGCTAGTAAAATTCAAATAGACGAGGGTTTCACAACTAGAGAAAATGCCTCATTGTAGTTTATTCCTCCCTTCTGAGTGTAACACTATGCCACCAATCTAGCCTTGTATCGAATTTAATTTTCACAAGGAAATCCTTTCTTCTTTGCATATACCCATTTGCACCCAATTGCCTTTTTTTCTTTGGGTAGTGTAACGAACTGCGAAGTTTCATTTTTGTGAAGAGATTACATTTCTTCATCCATTGCTAACTTCCGCTGTACATTGTCAGGATTATTTATTGCTTTTCTATAAGTAGAAGGAATATCATCATCTATAATTAAAAGTGTATAGGCCACTGTATCAAGAAAGCAAGCAAGCTTACGAATTTCCTTTCATGGCCTTCTATATACAATTGAATCTTGTTGCTGTGAAGGTTCTTCGGTCAGAACCTCTTCTTCATCTTCGATCAATAGAGAATTGCTATCCGTCACATCGACACCAACTGAATCATTTTTAGCCTTTTCAAGCTCCACTTACTGCAAAGTACTACTGGTCTTGTCATACTCTTGAGAATCTTTTTGTTTTAATATGGATGATTAATCAAAAGTAAAATTTTTGTTGAAAATAGTCTTTTTTATAACTGGACACCAAAGACGGTATACTTTTACTCCAATGATTATACCTATGAACAAATTTTTCTTTATTCTTGGGTCTAACTTAGATTCCTTTACATGATAATAAGCAGTAGAACCAAAAACATGTAAAAAAATCATAATCAGTAGTAGATTTATTAGTCCACATTTCATAGGTGTTTTGCCCTTAATTGCAGCTGATGACAAACGGTTGATCAGATGGCACGCATATACATCTACTTCAGCCCAAAACTCTTTTCCCAATCTAGTATTAGACAACATACATCAAACTTTCTCCAGTATAGTTTAGTTCATCCGTTCTGCCACCTCGTTCTGTTGTGGCATATCTCAAATAGTGAAATGTCACACAATACCCTCATCTTGGCATATTTGTAGAAGATCATTTTTATACCCACCACTATTTTCTGAGCGAAGTTTTTTGACTTTTCGACCCGTCTGAGTCTCCGCCATTTTCTTCCATTTCAAAAATATGTCCAAAATTTCATTCTTATTCTTCAGCAAATGCACCCACACTTTTTTTAAAATAATCATCAACAAAAGTAACAAAATAATGCATACCTCCCAAAGAGGTTGTTTTGGTAGGTTCCCACATAAGGTTCACAAAATTTCAATTTGTAAGAATTTAGACCTTTTAATAAGCCTTGTTTCACCAGAGTTTGCAAACTTTTTTCATCAGCATGTGAAGAAACGCATATGCCACAACTTGGTTACTTCTGAATCTGTATCTTTTCTAAAAAAACTATTGATGATGATCTAATAATTGTACTCTCTTTAAAATAGTACAAGTTATTTCTTCTTGTGTCTTTCATCACCACTAGTGCCCCCGGCTACTACCTTCAACAATCCATCTCCCAGAGTAATCGTGAGCCCTTTTGATTCTAGGACTTTAAATGAGATGAGATTTTTCTTTAAACTTGGTATGTAGCGAACATCTGTCAAGACTTGGATTGAGCCATCATGATTCTTCAACTAGATTGAACTTATTCCAATAGTTTTATAGGCATTGTCATTGCCCATAAAAATAACTCTACCGTTCAGCTCCTCGAAGTTAGAAAACTAGCCGTTGTTAAGACACATATGATAAGTGCAACTTGAATCCAAAATCTACTCATCTGAGTGACATGTCAATGTCATGCCAATCAGAGTAAAGTTTGATTCTTTATCATGCTTTGCTGCACATGTATCAGAAGTAGCCTTGCCCTTTTATGAGTTAGGATAATTTTTTTGCCAATGTCCTTTCTCACAACAAAAGCACACTCATCTTTGGCAAGCCTCATTTTAGACTTGCTCATTTTTCCAGGTTTACAGCTTTGTGAATGACCTCTCGCTATCAGTGCTTCCGCAACTATATCTCTGTGATCCCTTATCTATATTTCTTTTTAGTCTCAGAGTTATATAACACACTGTATACATCATTGAATATGACATTGTCCTTCCCATAACGCAAAGTAGTAGTGAGATGATCATATTCATTAAGAAGGGAATTTAACAGCAATAATGCCTTATCTTCATCTTCAAATTTCTCATCCAAATTTAGTAAATCTGCCAATATCTTGTTGAATGAGTTCGCATGGTCATTCATCGACATGCCAGGTGTATCGTGAATCAGTAGAGTTATTTCTTTATATAAATCCTATTTTCAAGGATTTTCTTCATGTACTTTTCTTTCAGTAGCTCCCACAATTTCTTTGCTGATGGCTTTCTCATGACATAGTATATCTGATCTTTAGCCAGACATAGGTGAATAGTACCACTGTCGGTCTATTAATTTTTATCCACTCCTTGTCATCCATGATGTTAAGCTTTTCTTCAAGAGCAACGTCTAACTCTTGCTGACATAACATATCCAACACCTCATATTGCCATATACAAAAAATTATTGGTACCATTGAATTTCTCTACTTCAAACTTCGCATTAGTCACAGTAGTCCTCGTTAATGAAGACGACGATGCTGCCTTTACCATCTTTTTTAAGTCAAATAATCAGTGTCTTCAACAACTATTTATACTTAAAAAAAAAAAACTTTTATAATGTTTATTTTACGTCAATAAAAGTATCAGGAAATTTCCTAGGAGAATGAAGGGGTCAAGACGGTCCCACTTAAAACCTAGACTCCTTATGCTCTTATGGTCTTGTTGACAGAACTTTCCTAGTCAAGCAAAAATACACACTACTTACAATAGACTGTCTCCCAAGTATAAATGACTGTGTCCACCCTATCAACGAACAGTACCGTATTTATGAATAATTTTGTATACATGAACAATACCATATACATGAATAGTGTCGTATGCCCCAACCACGAACTGTCGGCTCTGATACCAATTGTTACGGAAGCATGGGTTGAGCAATTACCAATATTACGGTGATTGTAATTTCTTGGGAAAAAATAAATATGATGTAAATAAATGCAAAGAAAAATACATAATAATTTTACGTGGTTCAACCTAAAGCCTACGTCCATGGGACTTTACTGGAAGATAATTTTACTGATAATGGGACTTAAAAAAAGTGGAAAAACTCTCAAAAATTCGTTACCCAGTGCACTGAAATTCCTTTAGCACCTAAGGAAATTCTCTACGAAAACTCACTTTGAATGAGCTTAAATCTTTACAAATTTAGGATACTCAAACAAACAAAGAATTCCCTTCTATTTATAAGAAAAAGGGGATGCACTATTACACCAACCCCTATAATTTTGTCAACAAAAATTTGGTGCCTACCTTAGCAATTTGCCTTCAAATTGCCTCTCCAATTTTGAATGCATGCATGTGTATGCAAGTTGGTAAATTGACGCATTAGCCAATTTTGAATGCATGTATTTGAATGCATGTATTGGATTTTTCAACAATTGCATACATAAAATTACTAGCCAATCAAGTCTTAATCCCTAATTATTTTCAATGCCTGCCGCATTACAGTGCCAATAAAAGACACTTTATCCCCTTCTTCTTTAAAGGGGATAGACTAACATCTATGAATGAGCTCCTTTGTGTCCACTGTCTTTTCTCCTAAACTAAACCTTGCTCTGATTAATTGCTCTCACCAACCTATGTTCTCTCCACCACCAATTTAAAGGATCCAACTAGAAAGCCAGCTAAAGCCATAAAGATGAAAACTTATTCTTCTAATTAACTTAATTCCCTACAAAGTAAAATGATCACTAGCTTAGTTAAACTAAATGAAAGCACTCTACATGTGAGTGGCGTATCTAGGTTATGACAACCCCTACACACTCCATAGTGATATTTCGTTGAGAGAAAGACTTCTAATTGATTATGTATGCCTAATTTTGCTATTATGTACTAATTAAATGCATTTTGAGTTTTGTCAACCCCTTTCGAATATTTGCTTAATATATCATTTAAGTGATGCTATTATTCAACTCGTTTAGTTTTCTAGCTGCCCATATTTGATAATAAAGTCATTGGCAATTTTATTAAACTAGTGGAATAAATTAAGCATTCATTATAAGCATCTTTTAGTGGTTGAAACATCATATTTTGGGAGTGAGAAATATATTGGTCGATGTCTTGATGGCGCCGGGATACTTGGTACGAATATCAATGGACAATAACACATAATAATTTTTTTTCTAATTGTTTGTTGATGAAGGTTAGATTTTATGCAACATACAAAATGCATAGGTCTCATTTAAAATTTGTTGATCACATAATTTCGTCCTTAGTTTGACCAATAAGTAAAGTACTGGACAAGCAAATTAATGATTTCTATAAAAAAAAATGAGAGCAATGACCAATATTCCAAATATCATTTTCGTTAATCCTTTAGAATAGAGATAAATGATATTTAATAAAGCAAGCAGGTACATGTCTTATTCATATATAAATTCCTAAAAAGCAAATTAGAGAAAAAGCCGAAGCGAAATGATAAAAAGAGAGAGTATCGGAGGGCTCAATAACCCAACAAATGCGAGGATTAATGAGAATAGAGAGCCTTTATGCAATCGGCGCCCAATTTTGGTCCTCAATTGTTCATCAATTCAACACAATGTCCCTTACTCGTTATACAAATGAGTTTTTATGCATCACAGAGGAGAAAAATAAACCAAAGAACTACAGCTCGTCAATTGTTTAGTTCCCAGGTAATCATAACCAAGCTTTTACTTTCACATTGATTTAATTTAAATGGAAATGATTACATCCAATGGTTAATTCTAAATAAATTATATCAAGGAATTCATTTATATTAATTAACATAATACATGTGCAATGTTAAAAAGAAATTGACATGTAACCTATTCCTATTTCGGATGAGTGACAATTGATTGATTAGAGCATGCATCAATTAGATTGCAAAAAGAAATTATATAGAAGAATTAACTTCCATTCTGACAATTTTTTATTTATTGTCATAAATGTATAGGTACATTTTTATTTGAAAAAAAATCAAAATGATGCTCAAGCATGCAAAAATTAAAACAATAAAGTGAAAATTACGGTGTGAGTGGACCTTGTCGCAAGCCAATGAAGTTAATTAAATGTAGTTTATTTTTGTCAGGTCGTTTTCCAATACTTGCTTAATTTATCATTTAAATGATGCTATTATCTAATTTTTTTGGGTAATTTTGAGAGTACGAAATATACTCATCAATGATCTTGGGATACAAGGACTGAGTATGAAAGGACAATATAGTATATGAGAATTGTTTTAAATCCTTCATTTTCTTTTCTTTTCTTTTCTTTTTTTAATTGTTGGTGAGGGTTGAATTCTATTCAATATATGTACAAAATGTATAGATCTCATTTATATTTTGTCGATCACATAATGTCATCTTTGATTTGACCAAGATGTACTTAAAGTTCTTGACAAGCAAATGATTCCCTATCAAAAAATGAGAGCAATGAACAATATTCCAAATATCATCCTCATTAATCCCAAGCAATGAGCAATATTCCAAATATCATAGTCATTAATCCCAAATATCATCCTTATTTATCCTTTATAATAAATATTGATCAATATTTAATGAAACATTCGACAAACAAATCTGACAAAACAAATGAAAGAAAAAGCTGAAGCAAAAAATAGCAAGAGAAAGAATCAGGGGTTTGCGAGTTATATTACAAACATCTAGAATTCTTCTCATTTGCGATTGTTGCTTTTCTATTTGGTTCGTTCTTCTTTTACTTCATTTGTTTGAATCTAGGTTACCGCAGAATTTATTTTCTGTATTTTGTTTCTTTACACTTTTGTCCTTCTAATAAAGGTTTTCTAATAATTTGTTATATTGTCCCTGAGTAAGAGTAGTATGACTTCATACTGGACTTGGATGATATCTTGTCACAAGTATTCATATTCTGACCTGAATTTGTGTTGCAATTTGTCTTATTCTATATTCTTGAACTTTAATGAATCTGTTGGTTCATTCTATTAATCCATATATTTTGACTCTTTGCATAAACGCTAATACCCATTTTCCGTCCTTTTTAAAAGTATTTAGCAGCTTGTGAGGATGTTTTCCACTGTGATGATGGTAGTTATTTCGAGATGAACACAAGTTACTCTCTAAAAATAATGGCGGCTATTTTGGTGGTTCGGTTAGCTTATTCTAAAAGTTGGCATAAAATTTAGTTAGAGTATGATTTTATATTGGTAAACTGCAGCAAGATTGCCATATAGCAAAACTGCCTGCAAAAGATCAAATTTCATCCTGATCTACAGATTATATAGCACATGAACTAATCTAATTGTAACCAAAATCAAATCCCCTCCTTTTCTGTAATTTGTTGTTTCATTTTTTTATATTGCCTCAAATTCTTCTCCAGGTATTTCCACAAGAATGTTAATATTGTTTAGTCATAATCTCTTGTGGGTGTCCTATTCCTCAAGTCTAATTACCAAATAACCAATTTAGAGCACAAAATATAAGTACAAAAATTCTGTAAGAGATATTGTAACCTTGAGTTGCCATTTGACTTGATTAACTCTTGATTTACATGTTAAGATGTAACTCTTGCACAAATGAAAGGTTATCAAAATTGTATCAATTACACTAACTTCCGAGAATCATGACATTGAACGCTTGCTGTCAAAATTGGATTGTGACTGTTGGACTCCTTTAATCATGTGCACTGATTTCTCATGTGTCCGTTAGTAGTGTATACCAACGTCGTTCTTTCCTTAATCTGTCCTCTGTAAACCCTTTAGCTAAGGCAACATATACTGCCATATTTGTCACAACTGGTGAGCTTGGTTCTTATTGATTTGTCTGATGCTTTTGTTGCTTATCAATTACAATAACGTAGTTTTATTTTCTCACTACAACTACCAAAATAATTTTAAAATCCTAGACCTTTTATCTTCAATATTTTGTCAAGAAAAGGTCTTCTAGATGGTGCCCATCTAGAAGCTTTAAATGTTTAAATAAAGAAAAAAAACAGAGGAGCTGATACTATTCACACATACGGTACTGTTCACGTTTACGATTACTGTTCATGTGAAACGATAGGAGCCGATCCTAGCAAAGTTAGTTCGTGGTGAAAAACAATGACGACAAAATACGAAATTGAGAAGTTCAACGGAAATAATTTTTCGTTGTGGAAAATGAAGATAAAAGCTGTATTGAGGAAAAATAATTGCTTAGCAGCAATTAGAAAAAGGCCCATCGAGATAACTGATGACAACTGGAACGAGATAGACGGCGACGCAATTTCTAAACTACACTTAGCACTTATAGATGGGGTGTTATCTAGTGTGGCAGAGAAAAAGACAACAAAGGAAATCTGGAATACTTTCACAAAATTATACGAGGCTACGAGGCTAAGTCACTGCACAATAAAATCTTCTTAAAAAGGAGACTTTATACTCTTTGAATGGCAGAATCTACATCAGTGACCGACCATATCAATACCTTGAAGACTCTATTTTTACAACTCAGAATGTTAGGTCATAATATAGAGGAAAATGAACGTGCAGAGCTTCTACTTCAAAGTCTACCAGATTCGTATGATCAACTCATCATCAATCTGAAGAACAATAATCCTACGGACAATCTAGTTTTCGATGATGTTGCAGCCTCTGTATTAAATGAGGAGAGCAGGCAAAAAAATAAGGAAGACAGACAAGCAAGTTCGTAGCAAGTGGAGGCACTATCGTTGACGAGAGGACGATCAACAGAACGAGGCTTTAGTGAGAGTCACAATCATGGTATATCAAAATCTAAAAGTAAGAAGAATATTAAATGCTACAATTGTGGCAAGAAAGGTCATGTCAAGAAAAAGTGTTGGAAAAACAAGTAAAGTGGAGATAATAAATCAAAGTCATAAAATGTTCAGGGGGGTGTGGTAAGTACCTCAGATGATGGCGAAATTCTCTACAGCGGGGCAACAACTGTTTCAGAAGGCAGAAAATGGCTATCTGACGTCTGGCTCATAGACTCAGAAGCTACCTGACGGGAGTTGTCGAAGCTCCTCAAAAACAAATACTGATTCACCTAAATAAATTTGTAGAAGTAGTGAAACCAGATTCGATCTCTCAAAGTCTAAAACAATTAATTTTCCACAAAAATCAGATTTTGTAAGCCTCTGCCCAAAACCGGATAACCGTTTATTGTAAACGGCAAGCCGTTTATCTTGTTTGATTTTTTGGAAAATAACCGGCTAACCGGATAAGGGAAACCGGATGTCCGTTTGTGTGTTGTCCGCTTACTGACTCTAACCGGCTAACCGGTAAAGGAAAACGGTAAGCCGTTTGTTGGCAGTAGTGATCCGGGAGCTGAATCGGATAACCGGTTGAGGAATCCGGACGGCCGGTTATTTTCCAAAAAATCAAACAAGATAAACGGCTTGCCGTTTACAATAAACGGTTATCCGGTTTTGGGCAGAGGCTTACAAAATCTGATTTTTGTGGAAAATTAATTGTTTTAGACTTTGAGAAATTAAATACATAGTTCTCTTGGGATTCGACCTGGTTTCACTACTTCTACAAATTTATTTAGGTGAATCAGTATTTGTTTTTGAGGAGCTTCGACAACGTCAAAATTAGGCATTCGGGCTTTCTCATTGTTTAATTATTTATTTGATTTAGTTTATGACCCGTTCTTCTCAGACTCCTAATTTGCAGTATAATCCTGAAATTGAGAGGACAGCGCGTCAATTGAGAAAAGAGACTAGAGAGGGAAAACGTCGTCTTGAGGAAGAAGCAGAGATAGATTTAACTACTGGTGGTACATCCATCTTTGCTGAAATTGAAGAAAAGATGGCAGACCGAACTCTCAAAGAACTCGCCGCACCAGATTTGAATCAACAGCCCCTATGCATTACTTTTCCTAATATTGCTAATGATTTTGAATTAAAATCTGGTTTGGTTCATTTACTTCCTTCTTTTCGTGGTTGTGCAGGTGAAGATCCTCATAAGCATCTGAAAGAGTTTCACATTGTTTGCTCTGGAATGAAGCCACATGGTGTATCCGATGCGCAAATCAACCTTAGAGCCTTTCCCTTCTCTTTGAAAGATCAAGCTAAAGATTGGCTCTATTATCTACCATCCGGTTCTATCACCACATGGAACGAGATGAAAAGGCTATTCCTGGAGAAGTTCTTTCACCTCACGAGTCTAGTATTAGGAAGGAGATCTATGGCATCACACGGATCACCTGGGAGGCCAGATGAGTCTTGGGAACGATTCAAACGATTATGTGCCAGTTTTCCCCACCATCAAATTTCTGATCAACTCCTCATCCAATATTTCTATGAGGGATTGTTGCCAATGGATAGGAGTATGATTGATGCAGCAAGTGGTGGAGCTTTAGTAAACAAAACACCTGAGGCAGCCAAACAATTGATTTCAAATATGGCTGAAACTTCTCAACAATTTGGTACAAGAGCGGGTGGAGGATCTATCAAGCAAGTTAGCGAGGTAAGTGATCTTAAAAATCAAATTTATGATTTAACTGCTTTGGTTCGTCAAATGGCTGTAGGGCAATTGCAAACGGTAAAAGCGTGTGGGATATGCTCACTTCATGGGCATCCTACTGATATGTGCCCCACATTGCAACAAGACTCCACACAAGAAGCCAATGCTATAAGTGGGTTTCCTGGCCACGCTCAAAGGAAGTATAATCCCTATTCGAATCACTACAATCCTGGATGGAGGGATCATCCTAACTTTAGCTATGGAAACCAAGGAGGACAACAAAGGCCACCTCCTCAGAACTTCACGAGACCGCCTCCAATCCCTACATAGACTCAAGCTCCCAACTTAGGTATGTCCTTGGAGGATATTGTTAAGAATCTTGCTACAAATACTCTTCAACTTCAACAGGAAACAAGGACAAGCATCCAGAATTTAGGCAACCAAATCACTCAATTAGCCACATCAGTTAGCAAGTTGGAAGCTCAAAATTCTGGAAAGTTGCCTTCACAACCAGAAGTCAACCCAAGGGAGAACTGTAGTGCAATTTCACTGCGAAGCGGAAAAGAAATTCCTTCGGGGTCGACTCCACCTAAAGAAGCTGAAAAGACCAAGGGAGATGAAGATGAAGAAGTTCCTTCTAAAACAAGGCGTGGGGTAAAATTCGATCCTCCTTTATCTCTTTCATCTTACACACCTACACCTCCTTTTCCTAGCAGGTTAGCTAAACCAAAAGAAGATGAGCAAGAAAAGGAGATTCTGGACACGTTTAGGAGAGTGCAAATTAACATCCCCTTGTTGGACGCAGTCAAGCAAATTCCCAAATACGCAAAGTTCTTGAAAGAGTTGTGCACCAACAAGAGGAAGATGAAAGAAAAGGGGAAGGTGGAGGTAAGTAAGAATGTGTCTGCAATATTACAAAAGCATATGCCAGAAAAATGCAAGGATCCAGGTATGTTTTCATTACCTTGTATGATTGGTGAAAAGAAAGTTGAGCATGCTATGCTAGATTTAGGAGCTTCAATTAATGTCATGCCATTTTCTGTTTACCAAGAATTGAAGTTAAATGACTTGCAAAAGACTGGTGTAGTTATTCAATTGGCTGACCGTTCTTATATTCACCCACTTGGGATTGTAGAAGATGTTTTAGTGCAAGTTAATGAGCTTATATTTCCTGTAGATTTTTACATCTTAGAGATGGAAGGTAATTCTTCTTCAAAATCCGCTTCAATCTTATTAGGAAGACCTTTCATGAAAACTGCCAAAACGAAAATTGATGTAGATGAGGGTACTCTCTCTGTCGAGTTTGATGGAGAGATTGTTAAGTTTAATATTTTTGATGCTGTAAAACACCCTACTGATATGCATTCTCTTTGTCAAATTGATGTGCTTGAATCTATTGTGCAGGATGTTCTTGCCCAAGAAAGTGTTGGGAATGAGCTAGAATTAGATGCACAATCCCATTTAGAAGAAATTTTGGAGCCACTAAACTCTAATGCTGAAATTTCCTCTACTACTGACAAGATGTTACCTTCTATTGTGCAGGCACCAAACCTGGAATTGAAAGCTTTGCCAAACCACCTTAAATACATGTATTTGGGTGAAAGGGAGACATTGCCCGTGATTATATCGAAAGGACTCACAAAGGAGCAAGAAGAAAGTTTGGTTAAAACCTTGAAGGAGTACAAGGTGGCAATTGGATGGACTTTAGCCGACATAAAAGGCATTAGTCCATCAATTTGCATGCACAGGATCCTACTTGAAGAGGATACTAAACCATCACGAGAGCCACAAAGAAGGTTGAATCCAGCCATGAAGGAAGTGGTGATGAAAGAAATCCTCAAATTACTCGATGCAGGTATAATCTACCCAATCTCTGACAGTGAATGGGTAAGTCCAATTCATGTGGTTCCAAAGAAAACTGGAATAACTGTGGTTAAGAACGCGAATAATGAACTTGTACCAATGCGTGTGCAAAATGGTTGGAGAATGTGCATTGATTTTAGGAAGCTTAACCAAGTCACTAGAAAAGATCACTTTCCTTTACCTTTTATTGACCAAATGCTAGAGAGATTAGCGGGAAAGTCTTTCTTTTGTTTTCTTGATGGATTTTCAGGTTTCTATCAAATTCCTATTGCACAGGAAGATCAAGAAAAGACAACATTTACTTGTCCTTTTGAACTTATGCCTATAGTATCTAATGCCTTTCGCCTATGTAACGCCCGGTACATTTCAAAG
This sequence comes from Citropsis articulata, assembly GCA_030449925.1. NCBI lineage: Eukaryota > Viridiplantae > Streptophyta > Magnoliopsida > Sapindales > Rutaceae > Citropsis > Citropsis articulata. Next base: position 17,693,626 of record JASUUH010000121.1, on the reverse strand, counting down.
ATGCATGATGAGTATTTTTCTGAATTTATCGAGTTGCATTGAAGTGTTTATGGATGACTTCATCAGATATGGGGATTCGTTTGATGAGTGCTTAGATAATTTAACCAAGATTTTGAAAAGATGCATAGATACTAACTTGGTTCTAAATTATGAAAAGTGTCATTTTATGGCCACCCAAGGCATTGTTTTAGGACATGTGATTTCTTCTAGGGGGATAGAAGTTGATAAGGCAAAAGTGGATATAATTGCAAACTTACCATACCCTACCAATGTTAGGGAAGTGCGTTCTTTTCTTGGACATGCAGGATTTTATCGCAGGTTTATCAAGGACTTCTCCAAAATCGCATTGCCCTTAACAAATTTGCTACAAAAGGAAGTTCAATTCGAGTTTGGGAAGGAATGCAAAGAAAGGTTTGACAAGCTCAAAGAATTGTTGACTAGCACGCCAATCATTCAACCACCGCGATGGGACTTGCCTTTTGAAATCATGTGCGATGCGAGCAATTATGCAGTGGGAGGGGTTTTAGGCCAACGGATTGACAAGAAAAGCCATGCCATCTATTATGCTTCGAGGACTCTAAATCCTGCCCAGTGCAACTATTCCACTACGGAAAAAGAGCTTTTGTCAATTGTTTTTGCTTTAGATAAATTTCGTTCTTATGTGCTTGGTTCTAAAGTTATTGTGTATTCTGACCATGCAGCCTTGAAGTATCTTTTGGCCAAGAAAGAATCGAAACCAAGGCTGATTCGGTGGGTTTTACTTCTCCAAGAGTTTGACCTAAAGATAAAGGATCGCAAAGGAGTGGAGAATTCTGTAGCTGATCACTTGAGCCGATTGATAAGGGAGGAAGATGAGACACCTCTCAATGACGACTTTCCGAATGATTATTTGTTCCAACTAAAAGGTATGATTCCTTGGTACGCTGATATGGTAAATTATTTAGTTACAGGAAGTCTACCTAATAGTCTTAGTGCGTCTAGAAAAGCTAAGCTTAAGAGTGAGTCTAAGTACTATGTTTGGGACAAACCATTTCTATGGAAATATTGTTCAGATCAAGTAATTAGGAGATGTGTGCCTGAAAATGAATTCCAATCTATCTTAACCTTTTGCCATGATTATGCATGTGGAGGACACTTTGGACCTAGACGGACCGCTAGGAAAATTCTAGATAGTGGTTTATATTGGGAATCTTTATTTAAAGATGCATATCAATTTTGCAAAAGTTGTGAGAGATGCCAAAAAGTAGGAGCATTAACACGTAAGAATGAAATGCCTCAAGTTCCAATTCTTATTTGTGAAATATTTGATGTATGGGGCATTGATTTTATGGGTCATTTGCCATCATCTTGTGGTTTTTCTTATATACTTTTGGCTGTAGATTATGTTTCGAAATGGGTGGAAGCAAAAGCCACCAAAACTGATGACTCTCAAGCTGTTGTAGGTTTTGTCAAGACTAACATTTTTGCTAGGTTTGGAATTCCAAGAGCAATTATTAGTGATCAAGGAACGCATTTCTGCAATAGATCAGTTGAAGCTTTGATGAAGAAATACGGAGTGAATCACCGAGTTGCCACCGCATATTATCCTCAAACCAATGGCCAAGCCGAAGTCTCCAATAGAGAGGTTAAATCTATTTTGGAAAAGACAGTGAATCCAGGAAGAAAGGATTGGAGCCTTTGCTTAGATGATGCTCTTTGGGCTTACCGCACAGCGTACAAAACTCCTATAGGTATGTCTCCTTACCGAATTGTGTTTGGTAAAGCATGTCACTTACCGGTGGAAATCGAGCACAAGGCCTATTGGGCGGTGCGGCGATGTAATATGGACTTAGACAAGGCCGGTATGTCGAGATTGTTGCAATTGCAAGAGTTAGAGGAGTTGAGGTTAGACGCCTACGAGAACTCAAGAATTTACAAGGAGAAATCCAAGATGCTTCACGACAACATGCTTGTTCGTAAGCAATTCGAGATTGGTCAAAAAGTTTTGCTATATAACTCTCGATTGAAGCTCATGCCTGGTAAGTTTCGTTCTCGATGGGTTGGCCCTTTTGTTGTTTTTAATGTGTTTCCTTATGGTGCAGTAGAGATTAAGAGCTTGGACTCGGACAAGATCTTTAAAGTGAACGGCCATAGGTTGAAAATCTATCATGAACGTGAAATTGCTCCATGCCTCATCGGAGTCAATTTCAGTCATCCTCATTATTTGGACGAATGATTCGCTTTGCGACTCTGTCGAGCAAAACGACGTTAAACAATTGCGCTATTGGGAGGCAACCCAAATATTTTCTCGCTTTTGAATTTTTATTTATTATTTCTGAATTTCTTTACCTTCGTTGATTTTATTTTAAGCCTCCAGATGTTCTTGATGAAGAAGACATATCTTGGACTGGAAATTAACCTCAATAAATCGTGCTCACGCCATTTTTCAGCTTTCCTTGGAACCCTCTCCCTATGCTCATTCGGGTCCACACCGCTCACATTCAGGGGAGTTTCTTTCTCCTTTCTCATTTACTTTTTCTTTATCATTATGATTTTTTGTGAGCTATTTACTTGTTGATACATTGAGGACAATGTATTATTTAGGTGTGGGGGAGGATTTTGGCATGTTTTCAAAATTTGTTCTTAAGTCTTCTCAATATCTTTGAATACCTTGTAAGTTAGGGATACATCTTTGTTTTGAGTTTTAATGCATGAAAGAGGTAAGCATGAATAATGTTTTCTTTAAAAAAATTTTCGATGGTGTCGCATTCATTCGTTGATTGAAAAGTGCACAAGACTTGATGCAAAATAGACACTCCAGTGAGCTTTTGAGCCTAAGAGCAACTTATTACATTTTTGCTCCTTTTATTTTTGTTGAGTGTATCAAACTTAGTGTGTTTATTCTAGAACTTGCTTATGAATGTATGTTGAGACCACATTTTTGAATTGATGCTTAAGTGTGATAAGGGCAATTAGGTTCAACCAATTCTTATTGCTAGGGAACCGTCTCCCTCAAGCCAATGGTCGGCCCACGTTTGCAAAGCCCAAATAAAGCCCTTTTTGTCCAAATTTCGTCACAACCTCCATGATTCATCTCCTAAATCAATTCAAATATAATTTCCACGAATTAGCTCAAAATCAATCAAGATATGAGGGAATAAAATAAAATATAATATGACTATTTATGACCTATCACTACCTGGCACATAACCTCTCGGAGAGAATGGTTTCACACATATGAACCCATCTCAAGAGGATCTGTATACATGGGTTATGATCATGCCTTGGAGATCGCTGGCATTGGTACTATCAAAATCAAAATGTTTGATCGTACAATTTGCACAATTGAGGAGGTAGGACTTGTTTAAGGCCTGAAGAAAAATCTATTGTCTTTGGGACAAATAGATAGTCATGGGTGCAAAACTCATGTTGAAAATGGGATATTAAAAATTGTTAAAGGCGCGCTTGTATTGATGAAAGCAGAAAAGATCGGTGCTAATATGTTCATGCTTAAAGGAGAAACACTACAGGAAGCTGATACGTGTGTCTTGTCGAATGGAGAAGAATCAATGATGATGTGGCATCTCAAACTTGACCACATATCGGAACAAGGTTTGAAGATTCTTTCTGAGCAAAAATTGCTTCCAGGGCTCAAATCGGCAAGTTTACCATTTTGCAAGCATTGTGTTACAGGTAACCAGAATAGATTAAAGTTTAATAGATCTATTATTAAAAGTAAATGCATTCTAGACTTAGTTCATTCTGATGTTTTGGAATCACCTGACATATCCATGGGAGGTGCAAATTACATGGCGACTTTCATTGATGATTACTTCAAGAGATGTTGGGTGTATCCAATTAAGAAAAAATCCAGATATATTTCTAATGTTTAAAGAATACAAAGTTCGGGTAGAACTTGAATCTGGCAAAAGGATCACGTGCTTGAGGACAGATATTGGTGAAGAGTATACAAACAGGGAGTTTCTTGCTTTCTGTAAGTAAGAAGGTATTCAGAGGTAGTTCACGGTGGCCTATACTCCTCAATAAAATGGAGTAGCAGAACGGATGAACAGAACTCTTACAGAAAGAATAAGAGCTATGTTGAGGACTGCGGGTCTACCTAATTCATTCTGGGCAGAAACAGCCAAAACTGTCTGTTATATAGTAAATCAATCTCCATCCACAGCAATTGGACTGAAGACAGCAATGGAGATGTGGACTGGAAAGCCAACAGATTACTCTCACCTACATGCATTTGGATGTCCTATGTACGTGATGTACAATGCCCAAGAAAGAATAAAGTTGGATCCAAAATCTAGGAGGTATATTTTCTTAGGGTATGCTGATGAAGTAAAGGGGTATGGTCTGTCGGACCCCACTACCTACAAGATCATCATCAATAGAGATGTTATCTTTGCAGAAAATCAACTGCAAAGAAAAGATGAGGATGGTAGCACTGCAAAGGAAAAGTCAGAGACTGTGCCAGTTTATGTGGAAAATAATTCAGAAGCTTCAGATTCTTCTGAAGCAGTACCAGAACATAAGGAACAAGAACCAGTTGAGTCCGAGGCTCCGAAAGTTCGTCGATCAACTCGTGAAAGACGACGGCTAGCGTGGCACTTGGAGTATGTCACAGAGATTAATGTTACATACTGTCTTCTAAGAGAAGATTGAGAGCCATCAACTTTCCATGAAGCTTTAAACAGCTCAGATGTTGCTTTCTGGATGACAGTAATGCAGGAAGAAATTGAGGCTCTTCACAAGAATAAGGCATAGGAACTTGTACCACTACCACGCGGAAGAAACGCCATTAGTAACAAATAGGTCTACAAGATCAAACGTGATGGCAATGACTAAGTGGAGCGGTATCGTGCAAGATTGGTGGTGAAAGGATATGCTCAGAAAGAAGGTATTGACTTCAACGAAATATTTTCTCCGGTGGTTCGACTCACGACAGTCAGAATAGTCTTGACGATGTGTGCTATATTTGACTTACATCTAGAGCAGTTAGATATGAAAACTGCATTTCTTCATGGAGAACGTGAAGAAGAAATTTATATGCTGCAACCAGAAGGTTTTGCTGAAAAGGGAAAGGAGAACATGGTTTATAGGTTGAACAAATCTTTATACTGTCTCAAACAGGTGCCGAAGTGTTGGTATAAGAGATTTGATTCCTTCATCATGAGACTTGGATACAACAGACTCAGTTCAGACCATTGTGCATATTACAAGAGGTTTGAAGATAATGATTTTATTATTTTGTTGTTGTATGTGGACGACATGTTGGTTGCAGGCCCCAACAAAGATCGAGTCCAAGAATTGAAGGCACAATTGGCTAGGGAGTTTAAAATGAAGGACTTGGGACCAGCAAACAAGATTCTAGGGATGCAAATTCATCGAGACAGAAATAACAAGAAGATTTGGCTTTCACAGAAAAACTACTTAAAGAAAATCTTGCGGTGCTTCAACATACAAGATTGTAAGTCAATTTCTACCCCACTTCATATTAATTTCAAATTATCCTCAAGTATGTGTCCTAGCAATGAAGCATAGAGGAAGGAGATGTCTCGAGTACCATATGTATCAGCAGTGAAATGTTTAATGTTCGCTATGATATATACCAGACCAAACATTGCACAAGCAGTGGGAGCAGTCAGTCGATACATGGCGAATCCTAGTGGAGAGCATTGGATAGCTATGAAGAGGATTATGAGATATATCAGAGGAACCTCGAATGTTGCATTATGTTATGGAGGATCAGAATTTAATGTCAGGGGATACGTGGATTCAGATTTTGCAGGAGACCTTGATAAAAGGAAATCCACTATTGGCTATGTGTTTACACTTGCGGAGCTGTAAGCTGGATTTCAAAACTGCAGACCGTTATGGCTCTATCTACAACAGAAGCAGAATACATGGCGGCTACACAAGCTTGCAAGGAAGCTATCTGGATACAAAGGTTATTGGAGGAGCTCGGGCACAGACAACAGAAAGTTCCTGTGTTTTGTGACAGTCAGAGTACCTTGCACATTGTAAAGAATCCAGCCTTTCATTCCAGGACAAAACATATAGGAGTTCAGTATCACTTCGTTTGTGAAGTAGTGAAAGATGGAAGTGTAGATTAACAGAAAATCCATACCAAAGAGAACCTAGCAGATATTTTGACCAAGCCGATCAATGCTGACACGTTTATCTGGAGTAGATCCTCTTGTGACCTTATAGAGACGTAAGCGACATGATAATGGTGAAACATAAAGGGTGATGTGGAGATTGATTGATTCTCAATCAAATCTCCAAGTGAGAGAATGTCAAGAAAATATCTTCTAGATGGTAGCCCATATAGAAGCTTTGAATGTTTGAATAAAGGAAAAAACAAAGAGGGCTGCAGCAAGTTTGAAGGAGGAAAAATTGGTGGCACACGGCTTTGAATAGCCACCAATCTTGAAAGAAAGAAAAAAGAAGAAACAAGAAGAAATAAGAAAGTGGAAGAAGGAGAAAAATTCAAGGCAGTGGAGAAAAAAAAAATTATTTTAATAGCCAATTTTGGCTATATAAAGGGAGCTCTCCATTCGGTTTTTTGATCATCCAATTTTGAGAAGAAGCAATTTTAGTTTGTGAGAGAAAAATTAAAAATTAAGAGTTTTTAATACTCTTGTGTAATTAGTGAGTGGGAGATTGAGTGTATTGGGTGCTAGGAAGTGAGCCAAAATATTACAATACTTGTAGTACTCATATCACTAGTGAAATATTTTCCTTCTGTCTTTGTCCGTGGACGTAGGCTAAAAGCCGAACCACATAATTTTCTAGTGTCCTCTTTTGTGCTTGTTCTTTATTTTTTTTTAATTTTACTTTAGCTGGGGTCTTGCTTCACCCATCAATTTCCCAATATATTTCACTTAAGCCATAACCATAAGCCATAATCCATAAGCCATAACCAAAAGCTAGTTAGCAGAAGAATATCCAAGATTTTCATTGCATGAAAAATATCACAGATTGGATCAGAGAAAATAGAAACCATGAGATGTCTACGGTTGTGATCAACAAAAGAAATCTGGGATGTAAATTGTTAAGATAAAAATAATATATAGTTTATTTATAAATTATTAATGAGTGTAGTCAATAGGTGTCTAGAGTAAGAATTATCATAAAATTACTTTAATGGTAAATTAACATGTGGGTAATTTAGTAATGAGTGAGGTTATTTGCACTCTGCAATGTACTTCGAATATTCATTTTTTCAAAAAACAAATTATTTACTAAACTAGAAAATTAAATTTTTACTTAATTAATTTATCAAAATACCAAAATTAAACTCAAATTCATCTCTTTGTTTTCTTTTCCTCAGGACAATTAGCCAGTCACTTATTATATTGGGATATCAAAAGCTCCTTCTCGTTTGAGAGTTTCCAGAATATGGGAGCTATCCCCCATGATTAACTTTAATTCTTTTTTCAAAAGCTCTCCCTCATGATTAACTTTAATTCTTTTTTCAAAATAACATGTTAATTCTCTCATATTCTCACAGAACTCCTTACAGATAATAAAACCTCCAACAACACCAGTCTCATTGGCCCTTTTAAATTAAGTGATTGTAGGTGTATTTTGTAAAATAAAAGCAACTATTAATCATTCAAAACTGATTTGGCCGCTCAGTTTGTTTTCGGGCCTTTGATTTGCTTCGGCCACGTCTACTAGTTCAAGGAACAGCCCTTTTATTACTCAATTCTCTAGTCCAGTCTTCTCTATAGCATGCTTATATGTAAAACAAAAAATTAATTCTGCCAAGTTGATTTTCCCATTAGATAAACAACCATTTTCAAAGTCTCAATGAATATAACTGAATGGTTCAGTATGGCGAATAATAAACAAAATCGCAAAAAAGATATGAAGAATGAGTGACGAGGAGTGATATTTGACGTGTATAGATTAGCTCGTCCTAGGGTTGGCAATGGGACGGGATGGGATGGGATTTACCAATCCCAGTCCCGTCCCGTATATGTAAGTGGGATGAAAAAATGTCCCACTCCCGTCCCTATATTTTTTTTGGGATAAAAATGTGTCCCGATCCCATCCCAAAAGAGATGGGATCCCGTGGGATCCCATCCCAATTAGAAAAATTCTCATTTTTAGTAGCCAATGAAATGGGATGGGACGGAATTAGACAATCCCACTCCCGTCCCGTATATGCAAATGGGATGAGAAAACGTCCCATTCCCGTCCTTAAATTCTTTTTTGGGACAATAATATGTCCCAATCCCGTTCCAAATGGGATGGGATCCTGCAGGATCCCATCCCATTGGGAAAAATTGCCATCCCCAGCTCGTCCTTAAGACTTAGCACACGATCAGTGGGTTTGGGCTCCGCTCAAGAAAGTAAATTCCAAAAATTAAAGAGAAAATTACTTGAATTTCTAATTAGAACCCATTAGATCTGCAAAAATACTCCTTGTTGGATTTATAAAAGTAGTCCCCATAAACACATAAACCCATAAAATTAATTTTTAACTACATAAAGAGAGGAAGATATTTGGTTTGTATAGATTAGATCGCCCTAAAGATCCAGCACATGACCAGTGGGGTTTGAGTTTCGCTCGAGAAAATAAATCTAAAAATTAAAGAGAAAATTACTTGAGTTTCCAGTTAGACCTCTTCAGATCTATAAAAATATTCCCTATTGGATTTATAAAAACCGCCTCTCATAAACTCATGAATACATAAAAATTAAATTTTAACTGTAAGAATTATAAAAGTACACTCTTTAATTAAAAACATACAATAACTCATATGGGTGGTTTTACTATTATTCAATTAAGCCTTTTATTAAATCTATGGGTGGTTTAATTAAAAGCCCACAATAACTGATATGGGTGGTTTTACTATTATTTAATTAAGCCCTTTATTAAATCTATTAGAAAAAAGTGAACCTCCATAACTTTGAAAACCCCTAAAATTTTAGTTTTTACATCTTGTTCTTATGTATTTTAGCCCCCGATAAATTATTTTTCTAGATCCATCACTCACATATAACCCCTTTTGAATATTATATTCTTTGATCATTATCTAATTATATACTTACTATAAACTAACATAGATACATACATACATAAGATAAAAATAATATATAAAATATCATATTAAAAGTAAAATATTACAATAAGTATAGTTAACAAAATTTACATATATCTACTAAAATTTATTTTTATAATTAATAAAATAACATGAATATTGAAAACTAAAATTTAATATTAAGCTATTATCATATTATCGTGATTGAATTTATTAATACTAAAATACATTCATCTAAAAATTGAATATAAGACATATAATAATATAGAAATAGCAAAAAAGTTATTGTAAATAAAATAATGCAAAAATTGACTTTAAGATTTATAATTTCACAATAGCGATAACAATAATTTGAATATGGTTAAATAAAGAGAAAAAAACAACAAAAAATGAATAAAAATAATACTAAAAATGATAAAATTAATTAGTTGTTTGTTTTGGTTACCATGTATGATAACGCAACAAGATATTAAAGTCAGTAGTTAATAAAAGTAAAACATAATATGATTCGAAGCATCATAAAGGCCACTATAACGCATTTCCCAATATTCATTCATATATATAGGGCCTCACGTATTTCTTATGCATCACCTCCCTTTTAATTTTAATTAAGTTGTTTACAATTAAGTTTACAAGTTATAACATGTCAAAGAGTCTCAGTTTCATTATCTTGGCTTTGCTTTTGGTTGCAAGCACTAAAAACACACATGTTTCAAGCACTAGTGCCGGCCAAGAATCTAACTCCGCAATATCACCTGATAGTGACAAGTGCTTTGGACTTACACCAGAAGAATGTTACAATAAGTATCACCATGATGATCAAGACTACATCATCATCTATAACCAATGATTTTGTTAAATAGTCTTCCTCTTATGTCAAACGAATACTTTTGCAATAACCATCAATTGTAAAGAAATTGATGCTATATTTTAATAAAAGAAGGAATTAATCCATTATGAGCATGTGATATATTGTGTTTGTTACATGGTATTGATTTGTTGTATGTAATTTATCTATTTGTTAACTTTTCTTACCATTTGACCCCTAAATTAAATTTTTCTTCCCAATTCCTTGAACAAATATTTACGGAGGAGTAGCTCAATATGTTTGAAGATTTTAACTTTAAAAGGTATGTGTGATCCATTTGATCTCTAGCTTACAACAAAAAAATTATTAATTTTTTATAGCCTTGCAACACAGAAAGTACAATTGCTTAATTATAATCTTCCGGATGCTACTTTCATGCCCTTTTTTTGTCTTTCCAACTAGCAAGCAAGAGCCTGCTAAATGCAATGTGATGTAAGTGATAACCATTTTTGCTTAATTGATTTATTTGTTTGATTTATAATGTTTATTTCTTGCGATCTTTTGAATGGTGAAATCTTTTGATGGGAGTTGTTGGCCGTCCAGTTTTGTTGTCGATCATTATTTGTTTATTGGTGAAATTGATTATCTAACCAAATAATTAAATTTTAATAAAAAGAAGTATTTGGAGAAATTATTTTAGTGTGTTTTCTCATGAATGTGAGAGTAAATACAGATAATTAATCTAAAAAATGAGAAATTTTTTGGCATTTTAAAAAGTGTGCAATGTATAATTAATTTTAAAATTAATAAATGAGCGTGCAGAATAATGGGATGTACAAGATAATTAAAATGTGCAAGCATTCCCACCCTTTTATATTATATCTACATGCTATTAGGGTGTAATTATTTGTACTCTGAAAACACTTATAACACCAATATTTTACCCATTCTAATTTCTAAACTTCTGTTAATACTTCTACACTAAAATTTTAGAGGGGGTGTCATTTGTCTACATATCTAATTTGCGGTTTTCTATTGACTCTATTCCAGTATTGTGGTTTTTATTAGTTATTTTATTTTATTACCATTTTTATTTTATTTTCTATGTCACTTTTTGGCGATGTCACATTTTCCCCACTATGCATAGTGTTTAATTTAAATCCAAAATTTTGGAATAATGCTTTCACAATAATGATAATAATTTCAATAGGTTAAATAAAGAGAAAAAATCCGACATATAAATTAAATAAAGATAATAACACTAAAAATGAAAAAATTAATTAGTTGTGCAAGTTAATAATTAATAAAAATAAAAGCATCTTTAATGCTCATTCATGGAATCATCAATATTTGAGCTGATACTGAAGGGAAATAAGCCTAAGTCTGTTAAGGAGACAATGTGGGGGAGCATGATTTAACGCTTAAATTTGACGCAGGTGGAAGTATTGACACTGTTAATTTTCGCCTATATATATATATATATCTTCTTTAGTAGAAATGGAGAGAAGAAGATGATCGGATTTTCTATTCAGAAGGTTTTTTTTTTAAAATTTGGTTAACCTACTCTTGATTACGTTTGAGTACCATGCTCTTTAATTATTTTATTATTTTCATTTCATTTCCTGTGTCACTATTTTTGATTTGATATTTTTCGCTTGCACGCTATGTCTAGAGATTAACGAGTTCGTTTAAATTTGAATAGTATTTCACAAAATACCAATATTTATAATAAACATTAAATAAAGAGAAAAAAATCCAAGTGATAAATTGAATAAAAAGTAATACTAAAAAAATGATAAAATTGATTAACTGTATGTTTCAATTACCATGAATGCGAACACAACAAGATATTAAAGTCAATACTTAATGCAATTAGACGCACTACGACTTATTCAATACTCATAAATAGAATCAACAACCTCATAAAGGTTATTACACCTCATTTCTCAATATTCATTTATATATGCAGAGCCTCATATATTTGTTATTTTTTACCTCTATTTTAATTCTTAATAGGCTGTTTATGTTTCAGTTTAGAAAATATAAAATGTCAAAAAATCTTGGTTTCATCATCCTAACTCATTCAATACCCATAAATAGAATCAACAATCTCATAAAGACTATTATAACTCATTTATCAATATTCATTTATATATGCAGAGCCTCATGTGTTTGTTATTCTTTACCTTTCTTTTAATTCTCAACAGGTTGTTTATGTTTCAGTTTAGAAAATATAAAATGTCAAGAAGTCTTGGTTTCATCATCCTGACTTTCCTTGCAGTAGCAAGCACTGAATACATACTTATTTCACGCATCAATACTGATCAAGAATGTAAACTATATGTTTCATTGTGTACCAATTTTGCAACATCACCGAATAGTGGCGGCTGCTTGGTGCTTAGAATTAAAAAATGTGTCCTAAGTCCCTTGAGAATGATTACGCCTTATACCCTAGACCTTCTTATTAGATGCCAATGATTTTGTTAAACAGTTATTTGTCTTATGCCATATGAAAAATTTTGTTATAACCATCAATTGTTGAGAAATTGATCCTATATTTTAACAAAATAAAGAATTAATTTATTATAAGCATATGATATGTTGTGTGTTGTATTGCAGTACTAATTAATTGTATATCATTGAATCAATTCATAAACCCATGAATCCATAAAAATTAAATTTTAACTGTAAGAATTATAAAAGTACACTCTTTAATTAAAAACACACAATAACTCATAGGGGTGGTTTTACTATTATTCAATTAAGCCTTTTATTAAATCTATGGGTGGTTTAATTAAAAGCCCACAATAACTGATATGGGTGGTTTTACTATTATTTAATTAAGCCCTTTATTAAATCTATTAGGAAAAAGTGAACCTCCATAAATTTGAAAACCCCTAAAATTTTAGTTTTTACATCTTGTTCTTATGTATTTTAGTCCCCGGTAAATTATTTTTCTAGATCCATCACTCACATAGAACCCCTTTTGAATATTATATTCTTTGATCATTATCTAATTATATACTTACTATAAACTAACATAGATACATACATACATAAGATAAAAATAATATATAAAATATCATATTAAAAGTAAAATATTACAATAAGTATAGTTAAAAAAATTTACATATATCTACTAAAATTTATTTTTATAATTAATAAAATAACATGAATATTGAAAACTAAAATTTAATATTAAGCTATTATCATATTATCGTGATTGAATTTATTAAAACTAAAATACATTCATCTAAAAATTGAATATAAGACATATAATAATATAGAAATAGCAAAAAAGTTATTGTAAATAAAATAATGCAAAAATTGACTTTAAGATATATAATTTCACAATAGCGATAACAATAATTTGAATATGGTTAAATAAAGAGAAAAAAAACAACAAAAAATGAATAAAAATAATACTAAAAATGATAAAATTAATTAGTTGTTTGTTTTGGTTACCATGTATGATAACGCAACAAGATATTAAAGTCAGTAGTTAATAAAAGTAAAACATAATATGATTCGAAGCATCATAAAGGCCACTATAACGCATTTCCCAATATTCATTCATATATATAGGGCCTCACGTATTTCTTATGCATCACCTCCCTTTTAATTTTAATTAAGTTGTTTACAATTAAGTTTACAAGTTATAACATGTCAAAGAGTCTCAGTTTCATTATCTTGGCTTTGCTTTTGGTTGCAAGCACTAAAAACACACATGTTTCAAGCACTAGTGCCGGCCAAGAATCTAACTCCGCAATATCACCTGATAGTGACAAGTGCTTTGGACTTACACCAGAAGAATGTTACAATAAGTATCACCATGATGATCAAGACTACATCATCATCTATAACCAATGATTTTGTTAAATAGTATTCCTCTTATGTCAAACGAATACTTTTGCAATAACCATCAATTGTAAAGAAATTGATGCTATATTTTAATAAAAGAAGGAATTAATCCATTATGAGCATGTGATATATTGTGTTTGTTTTTTTTTTTTTTTTTTTAAAGGAAAGGGGGGGTGGGCAAGCCCAAATATATTTTTAACCCCACTTGACTCATAAAATCGAACAAGGATCCCAAGACGAAGTGCTCTTGTGTCCATGCTTGTGGCCAGGTTGGGGGCTATATTGTGTTTGTTACATGGTATTGATTTGTTGTATGTAATTTATCTATTTGTTAACTTTTCTTACCATTTGACCCCTAAAATTTTTCTTCCCAATCCCTTGAACAAATATTTACGGAGGAGTAGCTCAATATGTTTGAAGATTTTAACTTTAATAAGGTATGTGTGATCCATTTAATCTTTAGCTTACAACAAAAAAATTGTTAATTTTTTATAGCCTTGCAACACAGAAAGTACAATTGTTTAATTATAATCTTCCGGATGCTACTTTTATGCCCTTTTTTTGTCTTTCCAACTAGCAAGCAAGAGCCTGTTAAAAGCAATGTGATGTAAGTGATAACCATTTTTGCTTAATTGATTTATTCGTTTGATTTATAATGTTTATTTCTTGCGATCTTTTGAATGGTGAAATCTTTTGATGGGAGTTGTTGGCCGTCCAGTTTTGTTATCGATGATTATTTGTTTATTGGCGAAATTGATTATCTAACCAAATAATTAAATTTTAATAAAAAGAAGTATTTGGAGAAATTATTTTAGTGTGTTTTCTCATGAGTGTGAGAGTAAATACAGATAATTAATCTAAAAAATGAGAAATTTTTTGGCATTTTAAAAAGTGTACAATGTATAATTAGTTTTAAAATTAATAGATGAGTGTGCAGAATAATGGAATGTGCAAGATAATTAAAATGTGCAAGCATTCCCACCCTTTTATATTATATCTACATGCTATTAGGGTGTAATTATTTGTACTCTGAAACACTTATAACACCAATATTTTACCCATTCTAATTTCTAAACTTCTGTTAATACTTCTACTCTAATATTTTAGAGGGAGTGTCATTTGTCTACATATCTAATTTGCGGTTTTCTATTGACTCTATTCCAGTATTGTGGTTTTTATTAGTTATTTTATTTTATTACCATTTTTATTTTATTTTCTATGTCACTTTTTGGCGATGTCACATTTTCCCCACTATGCATAGTGTTTAATTTAAATCCAAAAATTTGGAATAATGCTTTCACAATAATGATAATAATTCCAATAGGTTAAATAAAGAGAAAAAATCCGACATATAAATTATATAAAGATAATAACACTAAAAATGACAAAATTAATTAGTTGTGCAAGTTAATAATTAATAAAAATAAAAGCATCTTTAATGCTCATTCATGGAATCATCAATATTTGAGCTGATACTAAAGGGAAATAAGCCTAAGTCTGTTAAGGAGACAATGTGGGGCGGCATGATTTAATGCTTGAATTGACGCAGGTGGAAGTATTGACACTGTTAATTTTCGCCTATATATATATATATATATCTTCTTTAGTAGAAATGGAGAGAAGAAGATGATCCGATTTTCTATTCAGAAGGTTTTTTTAAAAAATTTGGTTAACCTACTCTTGATTACGTTTGAGTACCATGCTCTTTAATTATTTTATTATTTTCATTTCATTTTGTGTCACTATTTTTGATTTGATATTTTTCGCTTGCACGCTATGTCTAGAGATTAACGAGTTCGTTTAAATTTGAATAGTATTTCACAAAATACCAATATTTATAATAAACATTAAATAAAGAGAAAAAAATCCAAGTGATAAATTGAATAAAAAGTAATACTAAAAAAATGATAAAATTGATTAACTGTATGTTTCAATTACCATGAATGCGAGCACAACAAGATATTAAAGTCAATACTTAATGCAATTAGACGCACTACGACTTATTCAATACTCATAAATAGAATCAACAACCTCATAAAGGTTATTACACCTTATTTCTCAATATTCATTTATATATGCAGAGCCTCATATATTTGTTATTTTTTACCTCTCTTTTAATTCTTAATAGGCTGTTTATGTTTCAGTTTAGAAAATATAAAATGTCAAAAAATCTTGGTTTCATCATCCTAACTCATTCAATACCCATAAATAGAATCAACAATCTCATAAAGACTATTATAACTCATTTATCAATATTCATTTATATATGCAGAGCCTCATGTGTTTGTTATTCTTTACTTTCTTTTAATTCTCAACAGGTTGTTTATGTTTCAGTTTAGAAAATATAAAATGTCAAAAAGTCTTGGTTTCATCATCCTGACTTTCCTTGCAGTAGCAAGCACTGAATACATACTTATTTCACGCATCAATTTTGATCAAGAATGTAAACTATATGTTTCATTGTGTACCAATTTTGCAACATCACCGAATAGTGGCGGCTGCTTGGTGCTTAGAATTAAAAAATGTGTCCTAAGTCCCTTGAGAATGATTACGCCTTATACCCTAGACCTTGTTATTAGATGCCAATGATTTTGTTAAACAGTTATTTGTCTTATGCCATATGAAAAATTTTGTTATAACCATCAATTGTTGAGAAATTGATCCTATATTTTAACAAAATAAAGAATTAATTTATTATAAGCATATGATATGTTGTGTGTTGTATTGCAGTACTAATTAATTGATTTCATAGTTTCCATACATTCATGAAATTAAAAAAAAAAACACAAAATTGAAAGAAAAAGGGGAATAAAACCAAGAAGAAGATATTATTTTCATTAGGCTATTTCACACAATGAGGCGACGGTGGAGTTGGTGTTACACATTGAAGGCAAAAGGCTTGGAGATGGAGCGTCAAGGAGTTGGCATTTGTTGAGCCACTGCACAGAAAGAATGACAGAAAGAACTGCTTGAGCCAATCGAAGAACGATGGTGAGAACTGTCAAGAAAAGGTAGTCAAAGCTTCTATATGGGCTTTTGAATGCCAAAATGCATGAAGCCGAAATGCTTGAAGAAGAATGAAGAAAAAAGAATTTGAAGAAGGAAAAAATAATACACGGCTTTGACAAAGGAAAAAAAAGGGGGATTATTTTAATAGCCAATTTTGGCTATAAAAGGGAGGATCCTCCTCCTCATTTAGCATCCCAAAATTGAGAGAGCAATTTAGCTATTAGAGAGGTTTTGAAGAGTTTATAAATAAAACCCTTGTTCTAGTGTTTTGAGAGTTTGGGTGTATTGGGGTTTTGGGTAGTGAGCTAAAATACCACAATATTTGTAACTCCTTTTCACTAGTAAAATATTTTCTTTCTGTTTCGCCCGTGGACGTAGGCTAAAAGCCGAACCACGTAATTTCTGGTGTCCCGTGTGATTTTATTGTCTCATTATTTCTCAATTTTACTTTAGTTGCGTTCCTGCTTCACCCACCAATTTCCTAACAGTGGTATCAGAGCTATTGGTTGTATTCTTTGGAGTCGGAGGTACTGTTCACGGAAGGGGGTACTATTCACGTATACGGTACTGTTCACGTATACGGTACTATTTACGTATACGGTACTATTCACAAGAAACGGTGGGAGCGATCCAAGAATTCTGCGGGGGAAAGCAGGGAATAGTGGTGTGAGTAGTACAACTGTGTAGTTTTGTACATGTCTAGGAAAGTTCTGTCACAAAGGCGATAAGAGCCTAAGGAGTCTGGGTTTTAAGTGGGACCATTGTGACCCCTCCAGTCTTTCCTGGGAACTTTCCTGGTGTGCATTCTCACACATACTCACAACTATTCAAGGTGATACACTAGTTTGTGTGTAGTATTTATCAACAAAATGGCAGCAAAGTATGAAATTGAGAAATTCAACGGGAATAATTTCTCGTTGTGGAAAATGAAGATGAGGCTTTGAGGAAAATAATTGCTTAAGAATTGGAGAAAGACCCATGGAGATAATCGATGACAAGTGGAACGAGATGGACGGCAACGCACCATTGTCGATCTACACTTGGCACTTGCAGATGGGTGTTATCCAAGGTGTGAGAAAAAAGACAAAGAAAGGAAATGGGATACTCTCACAAAATTGTACGAGGCTAAGTCGCTGCACAATAAAATCTTCTTAAATAGGAGACTCTATACTCTTCGAATGGCGGAATCCACTTCGGTGACCGACCATATCAACACTTTGAAGACTCTATTTTCACAACTCACAACGTTAGGTCATAATATAGAGTAAATGAACGCGAGAGCTTCTACTCAAAGTCTACCGATTCAGATGATCAACTCATCATCAACTGACGAACAACAATCCTCATGGATGCCTAGTTTTCGATGATGTTGCAGCCTCCGTATTAAACGAGGAAAGCAGGCGAAAAAGTAAGGAAGACGGACAACCAAGTTCGCAGTAAGTGGAGGCGTTATCGGTGACGAGAGGGAGATCAACGGAACGTGGCCCCAGTGGGAGTCACAATCATGGTATTTCATAATCCTGTAGTAAGCAGAATGTTAAATGCTACAACTGTGGCAAGAAAGGGTACGCCAAGAAAGAATGCTGGAGTAACCGTAAGAGAAGAGAGGCAAAGAACCCGAAATCATCAAATGCCTGGTGTGTAGCAAGTACTCGGATGATGGCGAAAATTTCTACCGAGGCAACAAGCTTGTAAAACGGCTATCTGATGTATGGCTCATAGACTCAGGAGCTACCTGGCATATGACCTCTCGCAGAATGGTTCCACACATATGAACCTATCTCGTGAGGATCTCAGATATATGGGTGATGACCATGCTTGAGATCGCTGGTATTGGTACTATCAAAATTAAAATGTTTGATAAATGCAGACAATTGAAGAGGTACGATATGTCAAAGGTTCGAAGAAAAATCTATTGTCTTTGGGACAAATAGATAGTCATGGGTGCAAAACTCATGTTGAAAATGGGATCATGAAGATAGTCAAAGGTGTGCTTGTATTGATGAAGGCAGAAAAGATTGGTGCTAATCTGTTCATGCTTAAAGGAGAAACACTGCAGGAAGCTGATGCGTGTGTCGCATCAAGTGGAGAAGAATCAACGATGATGTGGCATCTCAAGCTTGGGCACATGTCAGAACAAGGTTTGAAGATTCTCTCTGAGCGAAAATTGCTTCTAGGGCTCAAATCGGTAAGTTTACCATTTTGTGAGCATTGTGTTACAAGTAAGCAGAATAGATTAAAGTTTAGTAAATCTGTTGCTAGAAGTAAATGCATTCTAGACTTAGTTCATTCTGATGTTTGGGAATCACCTGACATATCCATGGGAGGTGCAAAGTACATGGTGACTTTCATTGATGATTATTCTAGGAGATGTTGGGTATATCCAATTAAGAAAAAGTCAGATGTTTTTATAGTGTTTAAAGAATACAAAGCACGGGTAGAACTTGAATCTGGCAAAAAGATTAAGTGTTTGAGGACAGATAATGGTGGAGAGTATACAGACGGTGAGTTTCTTGCTTTCTGTAAGCAAGAAGGTATTCAGAGGCAGTTTACGGTGGCATACACTCCTCAACAAAATGGAGTGGCAGAGCGGATGAACAGAACTCTTACAGAAAGAATAAGAGCTATGTTGAGGACTGCTGGTCTACCCAATTCATTCTGGGCAGAAGCAGCCAAAACTGCCTGTTATATTGTAAATCGATCGCCATCCACAGCAATGGAGATGTGGACTGGAAAACCAGCTGATTACTCTTACCTACATGCATTTGGATGTCCTGTGTATGTGATGTACAATGCCCAAGAAAGAACAAAGCTGGATCCAAAATCTAGAAGATGTATCTTCTTGGGATATGCTGATGGAGTAAAGGGGTATCGTCTGTGGGACCCCACTGCCCACAAGATCGTCATCAGCAGGGATGTTATCTTTGTAGAAGATCAACTACAAATGAGAGATGAGAATGATAGCACTGAAAAAGAAAAGTCAGAGACTGTACCAGTTTATGAGGAAAAGAATCAAGAAGATTCAGATTCTTCTGAAGCAACACCAGAGCACGAGGAACGAGAACCAGTCGAGTCCGAGGCTCCAGAAGTTCGACGGTCAACTCGTGAGAGACGACCGCCAACGTGGCACTCGGATTATGACACAGAGATCAATGTTGCATACTGTCTTCTAACGGAGGATGGGGAGCCATCAACTTTCCATGAAGCTTTAAACAGCTCAGATGTTGCTTTGTGGATGACAGCAATGCAGGAAGAAATTGAGGCTCTACATAAGAACAAGACATGGGAACTTGTACCACTACCACGTGGAAGAAAAGCCATTGGAAACAAATGGGTCTACAAGATCAAGCGTGATGGCAATGACCAAGTGGAGCGGTATCGTGCAAGATTGGTGGTGAAAGGATATGCTCAGAAAGAAGGTATTGACTTTAATGAAATATTTTCTCCGGTGGTTCGACTCACAACAGTCAGAATGGTTTTGGCAATGTGTGCTACATTTGATTTACATCTAGAGCAGTTAGATGTGAAAACTGCATTTCTTCATGGAGAACTTGAAGAAGAAATTTATATGCTCCAACCAGAAGGTTTTACTAAAAAGGGAAATGAGAACTTGGTTTGCAGGTTGAACAAATCTCTATACGGTCTTAAACAGGCGCCAAGGTGTTGGTATAAGAGATTTGATTCCTTCATCATGAGCCTTGGATACAGCAGACTCAGTTCAGACCATTGTGCATATTACAAGAGGTTTGAAGATAATGATTTTATCATTTTGCTGTTGTATGTGGATGACATGTTGGTAGCAGGCCCCAACAAAGATCGAGTCCAAGAATTGAAGGCACAATTGGCTAGGGAGTTTGAAATGAAGGACTTGGGACCAGCAAACAAGATTCTAGGGATGCAAATTCACCGAGACAGAAATAACAGGAAGATTTGGCTTTCACAGAAGAATTACTTGAAGAAAATCTTGCGACGCTTCAACATGCAAGATTGTAAGTCAATTTCTACCCCACTTCCTGTTAATTTCAAATTATCCTCAAGTATGTGTCCTAGCACTGAAGCAGAGAGGAAGGAGATGTCTCGAGTGCCGTATGCATCAGCAGTGGGAAGTTTGATGTTCGCAATGATTTGTACAAGACCAGACATTGCACAAGCAGTGGGAGCAGTCAGTCGATACATGGCGAATCCTGGTGGAGAGCATTGGATAGCTGTGAAGAGGATTCTGAGATACATCAGAGGAACCTCAGATGTTGCATTATGTTATGGAGGATCAGAATTTATTGTCAGGGGCTATGTGGATTCAGATTTTGCAAGAGACCTTGATAAAGGAAATCCACTCGGCTATGTATTTACACTTGCGGAGGCGGTATGAAGTCGGTTTTCAAATTACGACCGTTGTGGCTTTATCTACAACAAGCGAATACATGGCTACACAAGCTTGCAAAAGAAGCTATTTGGATACAAAGGCTATTGGAGGAGCTCGTGCACAAACAGAAAATTCTGTTTTGTAGACGATCAGTGCTTGCACATTGCAAGAATCCACCTTTCATTCCGTGACAAAGCACAAGATCACCGCTCGAGAAGTTGTGGAAGATGGAAGTGTGGATTTGAATAAAATCCATACCAAGGAAAACCTAGCAGATGTTATGACCAAGCCAATCAACACTGATAAGTTTGTATGGAGTAGATCCTCTTGTGGCCTAGCAGAAACGTAGGCAACATGATAATGGCGAAGCAGAAAGGATGATGTGGAGATTGATTGATTTTCAATCTAATCTCCAAGTGGGAGAATGTCAAGAAAAGGTAGTCAAAGCTTCTATATGGGCTTTTGAATGCCAAAATGCATGAAGCCGAAATGCTTGAAGAAGAATGAAGAAAAAAGAATTTGAAGAAGGAAAAAATAATACACGGCTTTGACAAAGGAAAAAAAAGGGGGATTATTTTAATAGCCAATTTTGGCTATAAAAGGGAGGATCCTCCTCCTCATTTAGCATCCCAAAATTGAGAGAGCAATTTAGCTATTAGAGAGGTTTTGAAGAGTTTATAAATAAAACCCTTGTTCTAGTGTTTTGAGAGTTTGGGTGTATTGGGGTTTTGGGTAGTGAGCTAAAATACCACAATATTTGTAACTCCTTTTCACTAGTAAAATATTTTCTTTCTGTTTCGCCCGTGGACGTAGGCTAAAAGCCGAACCACGTAATTTCTGGTGTCCCGTGTGATTTTATTGTCTCATTATTTCTCAATTTTACTTTAGTTGCGTTCCTGCTTCACCCACCAATTTCCTAACAAGAACGAAAGACAAAAAATAACCTCGGCTCAAATTAGTTAAAACCCCACGTCTCCTCGGGTTTAGTTTATGCAGGTTTTGCCACATAAGATTTTGTGTTGACTACGTTATAATACTGTCTGGTGCAATTGACAAATACGATATTATAATACTGTCTGGTGCAATTGACAAATACGGTATTATAATACTTCAGAGTTTTAATACCTTAACCAAGGGCAGCAACTTTTTTATATCTCTACGTTTTCAAATGCAAACAGCAAATGTTCATAATTAGGTTCACTTGTCAGTTTGTCAGCAAGCCACAAAATGGGCACTCGACAAAGCTGTGCAAGTAAAAAATATTAAAAAATAAATAAATAAATAAAGGCGGGCTTACAAAATTGAATTTTGGTCAAATTGATACAAATTTTTACAAAAAAAACTTGCCATCAAAATTCTATAAACTTCCATCATTCATATTTCAGTCATATTAAGTTAAATTAAAGATCAAATATACAGAGAAGATAACACAACAATTTCCTCCTTTCGCATTTTCTAGTGTACATCATCCCTCAATGCAGGGATTGGATGACTTTTCGTGGACTTCAACCCCACCTCCGTTTATTTTAGGTAGAAACAATCTTTGATTTCTTTTTTTCCCATCTGCTTTGCAATGAATCTGCAAAATGCCTCTGGTAGCTTTAATGCAGATACGAACCGGCCAAGAAAAACTCCAAATTTTGACAACCCTACCATGCAACGATCCCAAGCAACACATGGCTTGTCATCCTTTTTGTTCAGTAACCAAGAAAACATATCATTCTACTTGTTTTGACCGCGAAGGAACTCTCTCATGTGCATATGAATTTCTGCACTAACAACTAGACGCATTTTCTTTGAATCCTCCCAGAGCAAACCACTTTGATCTCTTGCATAATCACAAGCAACCTCAAAGACATCCTACAAGATTTAAGACGTAACTTTAAAATGTAATCCCTGAAAGATGTGAGATGAGAAATCAATCCAATTGAAATGCTCAGATTACCCTCAAGGGAAACTCATCATAATAATGTGCAGGGGTCATTTCAACCCTATTCAAATCGGATTCCCACAATCTTATCTGTCAAAGAAATAGCAGAATTTGAAACATTAGAATATAAATAATCATCTTTGTTAATTGATATGTACTATGCAGAAAGTATCGAGAATTTTGCTATGGAAGGTCAGGAAGCATTGTTACATGCAATACATCTGAATGCAGGAAAGAATTATAACCTGATCACAGATGTTTTTGATAGGCCACCAATTAGGTACACATATGCACGACGCAAGAAAGGAAGTGCTTAGCTCCTAATTACCTTGATATGGTAACCAATATCTGTCATAATGGTCATGGAATCTGGGTAATTATGGGTAGGAGTTATTTATGGTAATATGTAGGCAATAAAAGGGGCACAAGGGGAAGGGTATGGGTATCGGGAATTATTGTATTGAGCCTTTGCTCTTGGAGAGAACCAGGTCTCTCGAACTACCTGGCTGTTAGTTTGTTTCCCCTAATTTCAATAAAACTCATATCATTTTTTCTGTCAAATTATCTAAATTTCTCTACAACACAACCGAGGGTCTATCATTTGGTATCAGAGCAGGCTCTGGGAATATGGTCACGAGGATGGAATCACGGGTGGAGTTTGTCGAAGAGGTGGTGACGTCGGTACAGGGGGAGTTAGGTGCAATCAAACAGGAATTGCAGAAAATCCCTAACCTGGAGCAAGGAATCGCTGCCTTGATGGAGAAGCTCGATCAGGTCGTTCAGACACAAGAGGAGACGAAGCGCGAGAATGGCCGATTTCAAGCATCGACGGTGGGCAAGACTTCGAAGCAGACCGATGGAGTAATAGACGGGAACCATGGCAGGGAGATGATGCACAACGCTCGGTGGGATCTCCGGCCTAGGAGAATTGAACTTTCCTCCTTTGATGGAGAGAACCACGACGGCTGGATATTAAAGGCAGAGAGATATTTTGCCTTGCACCGGATGACTAACACAGAGAAATTTGAAACATTAGAATATAAATAATCATCTTTGTTAATTGATATGTACTATGCAGAAAGTATCGAGAATTTTGCTATGGAAGGTCAGGAAGCATTGTTACATGCAATACATCTGAATGCAGGAAAGAATTATAACCTGATCACAGATGTTTTCTGGTACAGACGGTGTTCTGTCGGCAACCCGAGGATGTGCATTTTGCTGAAGAAAACTAATTATATGCAAAACAAACGATCATGTAGTTAGAGGAGTTAGAGCAAAAGTAATTGTTAAAAAGAAAAAAGCGACTTTGGAAAAAAAAAACCTATTTCGGCTACAAGAATATCAGAAACAGTATTTAAGATTCGCAAAAAACCTTCTCCACCCTAAAAAAAAAAATCTAGGTTGATGTAAAAAGTGTGTTGAGATGAGGATGGCGGGGACCCAAAAAGAGGTGTAAAGGGGCAAATTATTAAGAATGTCAGAAGTTACTTGCATATGCATGCAGGTTAATTGACCACATCCAGACATTTTTTATGGAACAACAGACCACCAGATCAACTAAACACCGAACTCACCTGCTCGGCTGTGATGCCATTCTCAAAAGCATTATACAAACTTTCTTTCGTTATTGCTCCGACTATAAGGTTTGGAAGTTGATACTCTATCCTGCACATTGGCAAAATATTAAACAAAAGGTTTTAGGACTGACCAATGTAGTTCAATAACAAAATGTAATTCAGAACTTTAACCTAGAAGAGAAACAATTTATCAAGCAGATGGCTGTCTTACTTTGAGAAAAGATGCAAAATTTCAGTGTAGCTTAGATGTTGAATAAGCATACATCCTGAAGTTTGTTTCAACGACAACAAACCCCTAAGAGAAGAAAATGTAGAATGAGCTATGTAATTAGAGAATGTAAAAATGAGACCTCATTTTGGTGTCCGACAATAAAAATTTGACAAGATTCACCTAAACTAATAGAAAATTAATGCAGCTTGCAAAATAAAATTATAATTTTCAAAAAAAATCAATCACACAATTGTCTGCAACATTCGACCTTAAGGGGAATTACAATTATTTTCCTTATTCTTTCATATTCGTTATTCAGAGTGAGAGTCAATGATTTCCCAAACAGCATACCTCTTTCCGTGCTGATGAATCAGTTAAGCTCATTGAAATATTGGTAGCTAATTTAGTAGGTATAAGCCAACTTTCTTTCCTTCCCTGAATAGCCATGGAAAACATATGAGAACTACAGCAAAGTAATACAAAATAAACACAGATAACCAGCATTTTCTGTAGCACAGACTAGTACAACCTGCTGAAGTTCGACCAATCCCAAGTCTGCAAAGTCTTTGATCATACTTTTTTGTATTTCACTCAGTGTATTTAAATTATATGCCTAAAACATGAAGAAGCAAAGATTAGAGCAATAAAGTGAGATCTCAAACCACTTTGAGAATTCCTAGACATAATAAGATTTTATTACTTATTTGAAGAGTCACAATAATATTTAAATCTTTAAAAGATACTCTAATTAAAATTATTTAAATAAAAAATAATTTTTTTTTAATTTAGAGAGTTATTTTCTCACTCTTCAATTTATATTTTATTATTTTTTATTAAAAAAAAGAAAAAGGTACTTTAATTAACATTAATTTTTTCTTTAAAAAAATAATTATTTAATTAAAATAATATTAATATAGTTTTATTTAAAAAGTCTTTTGGAAAATAATATATTAACATAGTTTTATTTAAAAAGTCTTTTGGAGAATAATATTTTTTTTTACTCTTCTATTTGCCACATAAGTAAGTAAATAAATATTTGAAAAGTAAAATTTATAGAGCCTTTTGGAGATGCTCTTAGGATCAGGGTTGGGATGGGACTAAGCTATTCTAAAATTTCATTTAACCTCTTTCACTCATTTTTATTTAAACTTTACTTCACAAATATTAAATTAATTTCTATTGTATTCATGAATCCTTCAACGGCCGATCAATGGCTCCTCCGATGATTGTGGTTGGTCAGAAAAGACAAAGAAAATTATGGGAAACAGAATCTAAGTGGTGGCATCACTGAAAATCAGCGAAATCGTGGCGATTTTGCAACTTATCACAGCTTCAATCCGTAGTTTTATGAATGCTTTCCAGCGACAAGGATGGCATGGATATGACCGGCGTCGCACAAGCTTTCAATCGATACCAACCTTGGCCAGTGGAGTGACTGGAAACGGAAACGAAGTTTGGGTCGGGTCGACGGCAGCTTTTCGAAAGCTTCTTGGCGATGAGGATGACATGGAGATGATAGGCATCGCACGAGCTTCCGATTGGTACCAACCTTGGTCGGTGGAGTGGTTAGAAAAGGAAACAGAATTCGGGTCTGGTTCGCGGGTTCGGGTCAATCCGATTAATTATTTGATCTCAAAATTATAAAGAGAGGAGGTATTGCGATACATGTGTAATATAAAATAAAATTTTATAAATAATAAACTATATAAGGTGCTAACTAAAATATTTATATGGATGTAGTAGAAAGTAACTTAATATTTGTGAAATAAAGTTTAAATAAAAATGAGTAAAAATGGTTAAATGACATTTTACAATGCTGTGGTATGGGTACAACTGTTGCACTGTAGTTGGACCCGCCGGATGATTTATAAATTCTAATAATTTTTTTTTACTTCATACTTTAATGTCAATGATTTTTTTTAAATGTTTGATTTAGTAATATATTAATATTAGTAATTTATGTAGCCTGCTTGTAAAAAACAAAAAATAGTGCATATGTAATATAATTACTGTCGCTTTCTATAAAGCGGCATCTTCCGTGAGGAACGTTTTCACTATTGAAAGTTTTTACTTGCGCAGTCCAAGTCTAATTAGTGTTATAGAGGGTTCTATTATACGACTTTAGTGAGCACGTTTATAAAATATAGAAATAAATATCGCTGATGGCCTATGGTCTGACTTAAATTCATTTAGATGCAATTTTTTCCCATTCCGATAATAAAAGTCCTTCTAGACTCTAGAGTAGACTTCTAGTAGCTCGATGTTGCAAATATTTACTTTTTTTTTAATAGAATTAGCATTTGCTTTAGTAAAGATAGTCTTTTTCCATAGAATAGGCATCTCTTGAATGTCAGTAAGAGTCTTATGTAATATGAGTGGAGTAATAGATATTCCTCATCATATATGTAGTAGATATTGCTCGAATATTAATGAGACTGATACGACTTAAAAGTATTATTACTGTCAAGTATAAGAGTGTCTAGTTATAATATAACCCGGTGAGTCCGGGGTTGAACCACAGAAAATTTAAAATATAGTAGTCAATTTATTAAAAAATGAAAATTAATTGGGAGAAAAGAAATTACTAGGAATCAATTTAAAATATACTAAGATTACGGGATCTACTCTCGGATTTTAAATTACGATTATAACACTCTCTTATATATATTTTGTATTTATTTTGTCAATTAATTATCATACCATTTAATTTTTAACTAACCATTAGTGTGATAAATATAGACCAAATACCTAATGTGCCACAACTATATTGAAGCGTCGACATTATATCAAAATACCATATAAATCTGAAGAGGCTTAAATCTATAAATTAATATGACATAAAAAATTAGTAAAGAAGAAAAATACAACAAATAAAATAAACTTAAAACTCACTTTAGAGAGAAATAATTTCAAATTTTGAATCTTTAACCTTCACCTTTCATCTCAGCTTAAAAAATTAGTCACTTATATTGAAAAATAAAACACTTATTTTATTCAATCAACTTCTAAAATATATTACAAGAAAGTTGATCACACAACAAGAAAATAGAAAAGGAAAGAATTTCTCAACTCTCCTCTCTCATTCTCGCTCGCTCCGCTCCCTTTCTTCGGCTTTTATAGGCAACAAATGTCTCCACCTCGGTTCTTTTTATTCTTATTTAGTTTTTTATTTATATTATTATTTTAAATAATTAAAGGGATAAACACGTGGATGGTGGCAACCCAACCACTTGCTCATCTTGATAAGTGGCTGAAGCACACTTTTCAATTATTATTTTTTTTGTTTTTATATATTAATACAATCAAACTTCTTTGTCTCCTTCTTTTAGCTCTGATTTCACCTTAGTCTTGAAATTTATCTACAAATTAATTTAACATAAGAATATATTTGGGAAGTGTTAAGATAATTTATGAATAATTAGCGCATTAATCATCACTGTAAGTAAAAAATTTATAATTTTATCCTTATTAAATGTACACTTTTTAGCATCAATCAAGAACCTTATGAAATGCGAGTGAAAATCTGGGCATATTAGTAAGGACCTTGCAAAATATGAATAGAAAGCCATGCAATTTCAGTAATTTTCAAATTGTGAGTGAAAATCTAAGCATTCTCAATAGTTGTCTAATTGTAAGTATCAATAATTATCTGATGTAATATCCGTTGTCTAATTATAATATTCATATAAAAAATAAATAAAACTAAATTACCTGCGCTGTCCCCAAAGGCCAAAACTAACCTTCACCTCTCTTTTTTCTTTGGAAATCTATATAAACCTTCAGATAGTTATAACTAGTAATCTGTAAAATCCCTCCATCACATTCACGGTTACTTAACCGAAGGATTGTTTTGATGAAAAGTACAAATGTTTTGTCTTAGATGTTTTAAACAAACATCAAGGTGTGTTTTGATATTTACCCTTTAGAAAAAAAGGTTGGATGAAATAAATTGCGCTTTCTGAAGCCAAGTAAACAGTTTAATTATTGACTATCACAATTACATTGAAATTTATGAGTTCAAAAACTAAAACTTTTGACGGAGTAAGAATTTCATAAATATCAATCAAATATCAGTGCAGAATGTAGTTAACACCAAACTCTATAAGAGGAAATTCTATAGCTTCTTGTAGTATTCAAATTTTCTTTATCATCATCTATGTCAACCAATTCCATGCAGTAAACTGTATTGGATTTACATTTCTGTTAGCCAAGGTATGCTATCAAAATCTGGAAAACAAGATGTTAGATGGCATTGAAGCTTATAAAGCCTGAGCAGGGACAGAATAGAGCACAAATAGCTTCTGCCCCTTAGATTGTACTAATTTGTATCAGGTTGTTAGTGGCATTAATAACCTTCCTGCTAATTGTTTAGCGAACAAAATTTTGAGGTGCTAGTGGTGGCAGTGACCTAAGAACCAAAGAACGAAAATACAACAATAAGCATTACTGTATCATAACTCTTGAAAGAAAAAATTGGCACTTAATTCTTAAAATACAAACAATCGGATGTTTTGATTACAAATACGTTCATCCAAAAATATAATGAAAATTCACAAACAAAACTAAAAAAAAAATTGCATTGCCTCATAAAGGAATCTATGACAATTTATTATACATAAAAATAAAATTTTCATTTCTCTTTTTTTCTTTTTGCAAATTTCAGTTCAACAAGCTGTTGTCTCAATGAATAACCTAGTAATAATTTAACAAACAATTGCTTAGTTATGACAATTGACTCGACAAAAATACAACAAATGAATTTAGAAAATAACAAACATGTATTACCTGAGATTGGCTTCGTAAATGAAGGGATTCTAGTAAAGCCTATCGAGGTCTCTGGTGGTCAGTGACACTACCATGTCCATGAAATTTTTTGTTATGATCTTCACTTGCGGCATTGTTACTGCCAAATTCCTCTTTTTGGGGGGGGGGGGGGGGGGGGGGCAGATTTGTTAACTTGAAGGTTTTTTTAGGGCTTTAACGATTCAATGAATTTTATATGAATACAATTTGGAATTTGTCCTTTTTCTGGCATTCTTATACTTCGAGCAGTCCAAGTCTGATTAGTGTTATAGATGATACTATTATACGACTTTAGTATTTGCATATTGCATTTGATGGAGGCCAGAGATCATAGCCTGAATGTGCACACCTATTTGATTAATTCAATCAAGAATCTTCTCATAAAGGATTAGCATGTTTCCCTTCGACATATCTACCGTGAAGCTAATTTTGTAGTTGACTTTTTAGCTAAGAATGCAGGAACTTTGTCTCTCGAAATTCATGTTTTTCAAGAGCCTCCAGCAGAACTTGGTCCTTGGCTTTCTTATGATATGCATGGGATGAGACTCCCGGTCGGTTGTTTCTTAGGTTTGGCTAAGCATTTTTTGTATATAAAAAAAAAATTATACGACTTTAGCAAGCATATTTATAAAAGTAAGGGTAAATATAACTAATCACCTATGGTTTGACTTAAATTCATTTAGATGCAATTTTCTCTCATTCCGATAATAGAAGTCCTTAAAGACTATAGAGTAGACATCTAGTAGGTCGACATTGTAAATGCCAAATGGCATTTGCTTTCTTTGAATAGAATTCGCATTTGCTCTAGTAGAGATAGTCTTATCCCATTGAGTTAATGATGGCAATGTTAACGTTACTTTGAAATGATGAACATTTGCATGCAGAAATTCTACAGTGTCTTCAAAAGAAATAAAAACCATCTGATATGGGCTCTGATTAAATTATTAGTGTTGAGAATTTGACCTTATTGAGACAGACCAAATTCACCCCAAGACCTGACTCAGATTCAAACCACCAAGATTCACACGCACACAACTCACCAGATCAAGAATTAATCACAAATAGAAACACTACAAGAATATTAGTCTTTAGCGACGAAACTTTTAGCAACGAAATTATTTTCGTTGCTGAAAGTACTTTTTAGCGACGAAAAAGAACTTTTGTCGCTAAAGTGATACAAAAAAAAAAAATTTAATTATTACTTTTAGCGACGAATTATTCGTCGCTAAAGAGTATTTATAGCGACCAAATATTAGTTTCGTCGCCAAAAAATTAAGCGGCTAAAAATGTGTTGGCGCCAAAACCTTTAGCGATGACAATTTAATATATTGCGACGAAATATTTTCGTCGCTAAAAATAGTTTTAGCGACGCCAATATTTCGTCGCTAAAAATAGTTTTAGCGACGAAAATATTTCGTCGCAATATATTAGTTTTAGCGACGAAAATAGTTCGTCGCCATATATTAGTTTTAGCGACGAACTTGATTTCGTCGCTAAAAATAGTTTCAGCTACGAATAGATTTGTCGCTGAAACTCTTTGATGTGGCAAAAGAGCTTGTTTTAGCGACGAAAATATGTTTCATCGCTAAAAATACCTTTAGCGACGAATGAATTTCGTCGCTAAAATTCTTTAATATGTCAAAACATCATGTTTTAGCGACGAAAAACAATTCGTTGCTAAAAATTGTGAAAATTTAAAAAAAATTTGGCGGATGATTTTGCGCCAAAATTTAAGACCTTTAGCGATGAAATTGAATTTCATCGCTGAAAGGGTGCTTTTAGCGATTTAAAATTACGTTTATTTAAATATTTCGTCGCTAAAAATGTCAAAATTTAAAAAATTTATGGATTATTTTCCGCCAAAAATTAGGTTTTAGCGACGAATTTTAAATTTCGTCGCTAAAAAGTCCTGTAACCTATTTATATACCACTTACTTCATTTTTTTCATTCTTTCTTTCATTCTCTCATTCTCTCATTCTCTCATTCTCTCATTCTCTCATTCTCTCATTCACTTACTTTTATTATTTAATTCTCTCATCTCTAAATGTATAATTGTCATTTTCTAATTTAATCCCTACTTCTTTTCTCTTTTATTTTGAACTTGATGTAATTTTTTTTATTAATCTTATCTATTCTAACTTATATTATTATTAAATTTGTGTTTATTATGTTAGCTAATTATTGTGTGTTTATTTGTAGGGAATATTGAAGACCAATTACATCAAGATGAAGAAAATTAAGAAATTTATATTCATTTGTAACAATTTTCTTTCAAAAAAGAGATATTAAATTTTGTAATTATTTTTGAATTATTCATCAATAATAACAATTGTTTTTAAATTAATTAATTCTGTTTTTATCATTATGGTGTTAATTGTCATTGTAATTTAATATTAAAAATAACAATATTTTAACAATAGTAATAATAAATAAATGATAAGAAAAATGATACTTTTTAGCGACGAAATAATTTTCGTCGCTAAAACTACTTTTAGCTACAAAAATTAATATTTGTCGCTAAATGTTTACTTTTAGCGACGCAAAAGTATTCGTCGCTAAAAGCATTTTTAGCGACCAAACAAGATTCGTCGCTAAAAGTATTTTTTGCGACGAAAAATTTTTCGTCGCTAAAAGTACTTTTAGCGACGAATTTTCAAAATTCGTCGCTAAAGACCTAACGCGACGCTCCTATAGCGACGAAATGGCGACGACAATTTTTTTGTCGCTATAACCTTTAGCGACGAAAATCATATGTTTTAGCGACGAACTGTTTCATCGCTAAAGCCCTTTTTTGTTGTAGTGAAACAAAGAACACAGATCTTAAGTGGTTCAGCACCAAAGATTGGTGCTTACATCCACTGAGAAACCAGCACTAAGCTTTCACTATTATTGAGATCAAAGTGTACAAGAACTTAGAAGTGATTACAGAGAATACAACAGATCAATCCTTTCTCTCTCCTCACTCCTTTCTTCTCTCTATCCAGATCATGAAGATGATTCCAGAACCATCCCTTTTATACTATGTTTTCTGGGTTTGATACCCTTCTTGGATTCCCGCCAAAACCAACAACCGTAACAGCCTTATACACGTGCAAATAACGTGCCTCTTTAAGTAACCTCAAAACGCTTGTGATGTCTGTTGTTTTGAGCTAAGCTTAATGAGTTTAAACCACGTGTTCAACACGTGTATTACTTGTGCGTTTGTATGACAAATACGATCCTGTCGTTCTCAAGCTAGACATCTGACAAACGCCATTTCATGCACTCATACATTGTGCATCCTGCGTGTCGGCTGTGGTATTTAAGTTCATACTCTAACAATTAGGGCAAAGGCTGATCCTATACAAGCAATAATCTTTAAGTATTGGCCGCATTTATTTTTTTGCTTTTTTTTGAAAAATTGAAACTTGTTTTATTATTAGTATGTTCCTTATGTTTTCTAGAGAATTAATGAAAATATTTAAATACACTAGGGTGATTGGGAGTACTGATGATTATTTTTCTTTTTCTTTTTAACCTTTTTCTTCAACAGTGTATGCTTTATTTTCTCACAATATATAAAATTTAAGAAATGAAAACAGAATCTCTAATGATTAGTCGGTTAAAGGTGGTCAAGCGTAGGGCAAAAGTAGTACCTGTTTTACTTTTCTTTCCTCATAAACTCAAATACTTCATAAATAAACCATTTCTTTCTTTATACAAGTGGGTAGTTTTTAATTTGAAAGACTCTAAGTATAGTTTATGGAATATTTAAATTGAAGAAATGAAAGAAAAAAAAGAGGAGAAGAAAAGAGGAGAGAGAAAGTTAAATTTTATGTTAAATAAGAGGAACTTGTTATCTTACGTGATGATGTGAGAAACATGACTCTTCTACAATTGTTTGATAAAAATCAAACGGTTGTGAGAATATAAGGTAATAAAATTATATTATTTCCACAACCGTTGGATTTTCATCAAATGGCTGTGGAAAAATCATGTTTCATACATCATGATGTAAGGTAACTAGAGCCTAAATCAAATAATTAAATTAAGATTGAGTACTCTCTATTTGATTATTTCTCTTATTCTTTCTATCTTATTCTTTACCTCCTTTCTTAGAATTGAATAAACAGATTAATGTTAATAAAGTTGGTTGCTTTCAATTTGTGTAAGAAAAATTTAAACATACGATGATTGCTTGAAAATAAAAATAAAAATTCCCAGTATAAAGTATAAATGCATCTCAAACTTGTATTACTTTGAGCTCCCCTTTTCACTCAACTATTTTAAATTAAATCATAATCTAATATAACGGTGGACCTAAACACACACACATAACTCGATGACTCAATAGATAATTCAGTGGCAAAAAAATAAAAGGAAATTTACAAAAATAACCTAAAAAATTTATAATTTTCACATTTAACTCTCTAAACTTTTTCCTATCAATATTAGCTAAAAACCCTCTCAAGTGCTGAAAATACCCCTCCCATTCTCACCAAGCTTCCTCTTTCTCTCTCTCTCTCTCTCTCTCTCTCTCTCTCTAACTAACGATTTCTCTCCCAAGGTGGTCACTCATTGCCGGCGGCTTCCCTGAGTCCATCCTCGGTAGCCAACATCATCAAAATTTCGGTCAAGATCTGAAATCAAATGTTAGTTTAAAAATCCTAGATTTTGAAGCATGTTCTATTTTCTACTCTTCTTTTATGTTGTGGTTTTCTTGTTGTGTTGGTGATGATGAGTGAAGATTGAAGTGTTTGTGATGTTGATTACATGGGTGGAGTTGTTGGTGTGGTGCATGGGTGAAGATTGAAGTTGGCATGGGCTTGGTGTCGGGAGGCATCGCGCCTGATCAGCCTGACGCACCAATTTTGCAGATTTGGATGAATCTGCCTCTTGGTATGATAGGCTGCCTGTCGCACCAAAATTGTCGCACCAAGAGATAGTTTCGGTGCAACTCACTCTTGGTGCAACATGTTGCCTATCGCACCAACATACAATCGCACTGAAACTCTCTTGTCGCATGAAATGAAGTTGACAAAATACTTTTTATCACTCGGTGATGCAAAAACAAAGTATAAACAATTTAAGAAACATTTTATCAAACACTTTTTATAAAACCAATTTCCTTTTAATTAACTTACCTATGTTTTGAACTCTATTTCACTTTGTTAGAATCGTGTCGGATTAGTGTTGGATCTGGATGGATTAGACTGTATTTAATCGGAGTTCACTTTTACCATTCGCCATCATCGTTTGCCGTTGCCGTTTGCTATTGCCGGTGATGATTCAAGAGTGCGAGTCTACGTTTGGTTTGATAAATAAGGGTAATTTAGGGAAAAAACCTTGTGTTTGGCTAATTATACTAGGAAAAAGTTTGGAGGGCCAATTGTAAAAATTATAAAAGTTTTTAAGTTATTTTTATAAATTTCCCAAAAATAAATAATACTAACGTTAAGAGATACAAATATTGAATCACGGATGACACTGTAGGGAGAAAAAGAAAAGTGCTCTAATCCATTATGGTGTCTAATTAGATAGAGATGACAAGAGCTCAAAATATATTTAATCATTCCATTATCTAGAGACTAGAGTCTAGAGGTAGGTGATAGGTTATTAATAGTTATACTATATTTTGTTTAATTCCCTCATATTTTGATTGATTTTGTGCTAATTTGTGGAAATTGTGTTTGATTTGATTTAGGAGATGGAGCATGGATGTTATGATGGAATTTGGACAAAAAGGCACGTTTTTGGCTTCCTTGGTGAAATTCAATGCTTGTTGGAGCAAATGGTGAAAGCTGACTTGGGAAGATTACGAATCTTGAAGCAAAAATTCATGCGGAATTTATTTTTATATTATTTACTTTATCTTAAGAGGATAGGATAAAAACTATTTCCTATCCTATTTAGGATTTTATTTGTTTGGATTCCCCTTTATTTGAGGTTTCCTTATTAGATTAGAATTAATATTAGGAATTACTATTTATTTTATTGGGTGGACTATAAAAGGGAAGAGGACAAAAATATTGCAGACTTACGATCCTTGGAAAGAAAATTCGGTGGAGAAGCAAAAACAAAGAGAAACGGCTGCAACTTCTTCTTCTCAAACAACTTTTGATTTCCTTTGACCACCATGTGTGGCTAAGGTTTTAAATTCCGGTCCAAGGGTTAATCAATTCCGATTGTAATTTTGTGAGGCTTTGGACTTAACAAGAATTTCTTCAATCCAAGTAATTTTTATTTTCTTGTTCTTATTTTCTATGAATTATTTATATTGATTAAATTGACGCCTTAATTCAATATTTATTTTTCTATCGCTAGTCGTGAGTTTGTGATCCGTAATTGTCACGAATGATTGAATTGAGTAGCAAGGAGTTGGCTCATGTGTGTGTATATTGATGGCCACAATTACATAGCTTGCATGATAGGCTCTAGGGAAATAAAAATACGAAATTGATTAAATTGGAATAATCTGAATTAATTGATTTTGTTTTAGTCATTCTTACTAGTCTTAATGCTATCATTTAATTTGATATGGAACGATGATACCCAGTTAAATTAATGATAAGATTTGATTTGAGCGATTGTTTGAGTCTAATATATTAGGAGAATAATTGCTTTCTACGGCTTTTCCGATTAAGTAGACTAAGTTCTTGGATTGAGTAATTTATATTTTTGCCTATGATCAAAATTGCAATTAGATGGAATTTACACCTTTGGATTGGAAGTTTGGTAAGATTGATTTTTTTGCTTAATTTTAAAGTCTTGTTATTTTTATTTTATTTTATCTATTTCTTGTTAAAGAAGAACAATTTAAAATCAAGTAATCGGATAACCGGAAATCATAAACGGCTAACCGTTAGTGGACAGAATCGGGAGAACCAAAATTTGGTTTGCCGGTTCCCTTATCCGGTTAGCCGATTGGTGTCCAGAATGGTTTCAAACAAAATTCGGCTTACCGGTTGAGCTAACCGGTTAGCCGAATAGCTCCAGAGAGAAGAGAACCAAAAATTCGGTCTTCCGGTTTTCATTAACCGGTTGTCCGAATAGTTCCAGAACCAAGCCAACCAAAATTCGGTCTTCCGGTTTCCTTAGCCGGTTAGCCGAATAGAGTCAGAAAGGTTGCGATTAGCAACCGGTCTTCCGTTTTCCTTATCCGGTTAGCCGGATAATTCCCAAAAAATTTCAAAAGAAATTCGGTTTTCCGGTTACAAAATCCGGTTATCCGGTTTGAGGCAGAGAGTTTTTTCTCTTGGGAAATTAATTTTTGTTTTAAACTTTGAGAAATTAATTGCATAGTTCTCTTGGGATTCGACCTGGTTCCACTATTTCTACAAGTTAGTTTAGGTGAATCAGTATTTATTTTGAAGGGCTTCGACAACTCTGTCAGTAGGCTTGTAAATGTTTGATTCTTTGATATCCATTATTGTGAAGGATGCATTTGGCATATTATATTGTATTATACTGTGTTGGAGTATTTTAATGTATGTATATTGTATTATGTTATATTGCATTAACACTACATTATAATAATATTGTACAACGTTTGGTGCTATACTGTACTATATTAATTTTTAATTATACTATATTTGGTACTGCACCGTACTGTATTAATTTCTTTGGTGATTAATTTTAATTATGTTTTTACAAAATAAAATTTATTAGTACTTACAAAAATATTAAATATGTAAGTCTTAAATTTTAAAATTTTTACATTAATTTTTTTTGTTTAAATGAAAAAAATAATTCTTCAAAAAACATATGTAATATTAGCAAATTCTAAAATTATCAACAACATAATATTTATATTTTTAGCAATTCCTAAATATATAACCTATGAAATAAAGATTAAAACAAATAACTCAATCAAATAACCTCTAAAAACTATCACAACATAAATAAATAGTTGAAAGTACAAGACTCGTTCAATTGTTATAACATAATCACCATCAAAGTGGGTTGTGTTAAATAATCCAAGTACACACATCCACAAACCATACTACTAATTCCCATTGTTTAGTTAAAAATGCATACTCTCTAATTAAACTCCACCTCTCCTCTTATGCTCACGCAAAAGCATTCTAGCATATGCCAACTTATAATCACAATCATTTTGTAATACCTTGAAAGCCCTTATACGTGAAGGCTTCTCAACCATTAAATTTAAGGCAATAAGCTCATCATCCATGGAAAAATCGCATTGAAGCAAGTTTTTTACCAATGTAA
The DNA here is from genome assembly GCA_030449925.1 of Citropsis articulata. NCBI lineage: Eukaryota > Viridiplantae > Streptophyta > Magnoliopsida > Sapindales > Rutaceae > Citropsis > Citropsis articulata. The sequence goes on along the minus strand of JASUUH010000121.1, from coordinate 17,655,808 downwards.
TCATGATCTTCACTACTTTTAAACATATTCTGAGACATGTCAGTGTTGGCTTGGTGAAATGCTGAAACCAATTTGTCAATACTAATATCAAAATGTTCATTTGATTTAGATTTCTTCCTATATGATCATTGTGAACGAGATCAAGTAGTGAATTGAGAATTTGAAGGTAGGGTAGTAGACATCGAAGGAACTTTATCATCAATTTCTTCTTGAACTACTACATTAGCCATATCAATTAGAGTTTCTGTTGAACTACCAGTGGCACAATCTTTTCCAAATATATTTGTTAAGCTGTCATAATATGGAAATAGTTTATCCGTCTAATTACTTGTATCTTTATAGGGCTATAGTAATAAACAAGATAGTTAAATAAATTATATTATATTCATAATAAACAAATTAAAGACCATGTTTATAAATCATGACATAAAAAGAAATCATTTTCTTTATTTTAAATTCAAAGCACTAGCATCCACATATGATTTCCATACTTCTTCACTGTCAACCACTACACATTTTCTCACATCGTTCCAGCCAAAACCGCTAGTGTTTAATATATATCAAATATCACACTATAACTTTTCTTCTATATCCTTATCTTAGAGTTAATATGTGGGTACGCCTTTAAATCGCTTCTTAGTAATAGTTTTTCTAATTCATCTTCAATATATTTATAACTTCTAGATTTGAAGATACAGTTATTAGCTCAACCACCATTTGTAACTACAGCATCCAAAATGTTCAACATTACTTCTTCTTCATCTTTTGTCCATACTTATCTTGATTTTGTCTTATTTTCAATAGTATGGCCTGGACCTTCACTCTCAATTCCTACAAATAGATATTATAATAATTTTTTAAACAAGTTATTAAAATATAAAATCAAGTCAAATTCACATTAGTAACCCTCGATAAGTTTCTAATAACATCAAATATAAACAAAAGGTTATAGCCTTAAATACTTTCCTAATAACATCTATACATTAACAAAAGCACAAACTTAGGTGCTCTCCTAATGACATCTATATATTAATAAAAGTACAACCTTAGATACTTTCTTACTAACACATATATATATATGTATAAACAAAAGCACAACCTTAAATGAGTCCTAATTTCCAAGCAAATTATTATACATAGCAGTAGCTAGATCATTCTTCCAACTTATCCACTGGTCCAAAGCTTCAATACTACTTATGTTATAATTATCTTCTACTTCATCATTAGATATATCAACTAATTCATGCTCCATTGGATCCATAGACATTTGTTTACTAATTAGATTATGCAATAAACAACATGCAGTAATAATACGACATTGGGTTTTAATTGGATAAAAATGAAGGGCTTCAAAGAATAGCCCATCGAATTTTGAGCAATCCAAAACACCACTCAAATACATTTCTTGTTGATGAATGTTTCATGTTAAAGAATTCTTCTTTCTTGCGAGGAGTGCATCCATCTCTCCATTCCAATAAGTGATATCTCGTTCTCCTATATGGTGCAAGGAATCCTTCCGCATTTGTATATTTGATATTCACAAGATATTAATAACCTATTTATTTCCATAAGCATTAGTATAATTTTTTAATATGTAATTTGATTAAAATTAAATTTTTGGAATGAGTAATACTTGTAGGAACTTTTAAACCAATCAGTTTATTTAGTGCATCGCGAAAGTATTCGAGTCAAAGGCAGAGCCTTCCTATCCGGACACCACGAGGACGAATTTCATATCTGGTAAACATACCCTTAAAACATTTGTAGCAATGTCACCCTTTCTTGCTCAATATCTTAGTTTATCATTTCCTGGTAGACATACTCTAATATAAGTTCCATTCAATGCCTCCAAGCAATTCTACATACATAAAACAAACAAAAATCTAATTAGCATTAAATTAACAATAGTTATAATCAAATATAATTAATTGACAAGGTACCTTAAACTACTTCCATCTCTCATTAGTGCAATTCTCTGATACAGGCTCTGATGCCCTCAGTAAAACATCATATAGTCATACCACTCCATTTAACATTAAGTTGAAGTATCTACTAACAGTGTTGCCAGATCTAAAAAACCTACTGCCAATTGTATGATTCTTAACATTATAAGACAAAGTGCATAGGAACATGCAAACTTGCACTTCAACAATCATTGAACCAGTAGCTTTTAATCCCCCTTTGATTGAAATACTCATATAGTAGGCAAAAGATTGTTCTATCCATTCTTAGTTGATTTACACATTGCATCTCACTTTTACCTATATTGCTATTTAATTATTGTAATCGAGTAGCACGGAATTGGAATGTACAACTACGGATAATTTTTCTTTTATTATGCCTTTGGATCATCATCATTAACAAAAAATACATCACAATGAACATAAACCTCAATTTCATTTGCCACATGATGAAAGAAAATTTTCTTTTCATGTCCATATCTAACACAACTAGTAAAATAAAAAAAGAAAAAAAAAGCAGTTAATAAGCCATATGATAAATTCCATAAATTTAAATTTCCATAAGGACTATGTTTCAATACTTGATCTAAACAGAATCACATGAAATAGAAGCATGCATATAATGATGATGATGATGATAATGATGATAACAAAACATTTTATCCATTCACATTTGACTTGACGAGCCACAAAATCATGCCTATCACACGATTAAATAGAGGGTAGAGGAAATATATTGAAATCCAAAAAATTATATTTCATAGGTCATGCCTTGCTGTAAAAATAATAAATACTAAGAAATTGAACTCAGTGGAAGTTGGCAATAACCAACAAGATAGTTAAATTCCATTATATGTATTTGTTTTGGAACTAAATAGAAATAACCCCATTAATAAAAAAGATGTCGATTTCAATGATTTATTGATATATGCATCTTAACAAGCCAAGCCAAGATAATTAAATGGCGAAGTTGTCTTGCATATGGAAAGTGTCAAAGCTTAAGAAACAGCACAAACATCATATATTAAAATGACAGATGCCCACACAATAAATTGCATCAATTTTCTAGTTTCCAATGGTCTTTTTGTGTATGAACTATCTAAGTTAAAATCCAATGAGTCCCTTTAATTTTAATAGTAATCTATTAAAGTGCTTTTTTTCCTATGTAAAATATTATAAACAAGTCTTTTTCTCAGAGCACACAGCTTCTTAAGCAAAACTATGTGGATAATAATGGTTTATCAATTCATAAATCAACAAATCACACAAAGAACCAAGAAACTTCTTCCATATAATCATCATAATAACTATCCCCAAAAACCTTAACATCAATTCAAATAATGGCTCAGCACATGGACCAAATGTAGTAATTAATTAGTGAAGCTTCAAATAAAACGTTGAATGAATTTAGTCACCCTGACAATCAAATTAAACTATATATTCCCCTTTTTTCTTCTGAATTCATTACATTCTCATTTATATATTTTTATCCAGAACTAGATGAATAAGATCACAAACATTTTATTATTATATATTATTAATATTACAACTCATTATTATTACTATTATTACCATTACTACTAATACTATTATTATTATTATATAAAACTAAGAAAGATCATAACATTGCCAAAATAGATTATACCGAAGAAAGAAAAAATGATGTCACTCTTTAACAGTCAACTCTTGCATTCATTTTCTATTTTAAGTAAAATATCATCAACAATTGCGACATTCTCATCATAAAGCAGGGTGGAAGTTAATTAGTTATATTTGTTTATGTATGTTGATGTGGCAAACTAAGTCAGCTAGAGTGGGACCCTTTAGTGGTTAAAATGGTTATAGTATCTGGCTATTATTGGCAAATATATAAAGGGCAAAACAAGCTAATGGAAAATCACCTTCTGTGAGATCAATCTTGAGTGATTCTATGCTAGAGAAAAACTCTGTGTGAGAGGAATTTGTTTCTTGTTCTCTTGAGAGTGCATTATAATCTTGATTAGATCTAATAAAGCTTTAGCCCTATTGTTTTCAGTTGTGGATGTAGGTACTTTGGTACTGAACCACGTTAATCTTTTGTCCTGAGTTTTATTTCTTCTTCTTCTTAATTCATAATTCTTTATTTTGAATTGGGTTTGTGCTTTGTTGTAATTGATCTTGGTTAACAAACTAGTATCAGAGCATTGGTCTATCTGTTCTTGATTACCAAATGGCAACCATCATATTTAATCTTGAGAAGTTTAATAGTGACAATGGTTTCTACTTATGGAGTTTTAAGATGCGAGCAATCTTCATTTCAACAAGGGTTTGATAGTGCTCTTGATTATAATGAAGATTCAAGAGCCAAGAAAGATAAAGGAGAATGTGCATTAAGTGCTGGTGGAAATATGAGGTCCATTAACAATAAGGCTCACATCACCATTATCTTGCATCTTTCAGATGAAATACTGAGAGAAGTTATAAAAGAAAATACTGCTTCTGGTCTATGGGCAAAACTTAAAGAGCTATTCTAGAAAAAAAAATCTTTACCCAAAAGACACTATATGAAGAGGAAAATGTACACATTTTCAATGAAAGAAGGAACAACTATGAAGGATCATTTGGATGAGTTTAATAAGTTGATACTGGATCTTGAAGATGTTAATATTGTTGTTAAAGATTAACACAGAGCCCTGATTCTGTTAAGCTCATTTCTAGATTCATATGAGCATTTTGTTGATACATTGCTTTATAGAAGACAAACACTCACATTGACGGATGTTAAAAATGCTCTGGAATCAAAAGATTTGAAGAAAAGAAAAGATGTAAAAGATCAAAACCCTAGAGAAAGCTTAATTACCAAGGTAAAACCTGATAAGAAAGCTAATAAAGAGAAAAAAAAAACAACAATCGGGAAGATAAAGCTAATAAGAAAAAAAAAGAAAATGAAGTGCTATTTTTGTCACAAAGAGAGGCACTATATCAAAGACTATTTTGAGAAAAATAAGCTTGAAAAACTACCGAAAGAATCTAATAGAAAGGGTACTATAGCTTTAGAAGATGAAGGAATTTCATATGATGCATGTATTCTTATTGCTACAAAAAAACAGTCTTCAGGAGAGTGGATACTTGACTCAGACTGCTCTTTTCATATCTATCCTAATCAAGATTTCTTCAAGACTATTGAAAGCATTGATAGTAGTAAAGTCTTGCTTGGGAAAAATCTTGCTTGTAAGGTTACTAGAATTAGAACCATAGCATTAAGATGTTTGATGGTATTGTCAAAGAATTGAATCAGGTTACATATGTTCCAGATTTAAAAAGAAATCTTATATTATCAAGGATAATTGATTAGGCTGGTTGTAGTATAAAGACAGAGAAAGGTGAACTTCAGATTATAAAAAATGACTTGATTACAATGAAGGGTATTAGAAGAAATTGATTATATGTACTTGTTGCTAGGGTGGGCAAAACCGGACTGAAACTGAAAAATATTCGATTCGGTTCGGTTTTTTTTATTTCGGTTCAATTTTTTATTTTTAAAAAACTGAATATAAAAACATTGAACCGAACCACAATTTTCAGATCAGACTTTAAAAACCCAAACCTAACCAATAATTTCATTTAAGCCCCTCTCTTTTATAAAATGTTAGTATGACCCAATAGTTAGAAAATATTTGCATATAGAAATCCTGTTATGGCCTAATATATTTTGCAAACTTTTCAAAAGGGTAGGCAAGATAACATTCTGATCCCTATTTTTTTGATAAATTATATTATACTGCGGAAACTTATTTTATTTTATTTACGTTTTGAGCTAAAGGTTTTGATATTATGACGGAGTTGTCGAAGCTCCTCAAAAACAAATACTGATTCACCTAAATAAAATTGTAGAAATGGTGAGACCAGGTCGAATCCCTAGGGAACTATGTATTTAATTTCTCAAAGTCTAAAACAATTAATTTTCCACAAAAATATGGATTTTCGAGCTTGTTGCCTCAAACCGGATCGCCGTTTAAGGGCAAACGGTTAGCCGTTTACGAGTTGAAGAATTCTGGGCGCTATCCGGCTAACCGGATAAGCCGGAAAACCTAAGACCTTGTTGGCGAGCGATCTGGGAGCTGAACCGGATAACCGGTTGAGAATCCAAGGCGGTTACGGGTTGTAAGTTTGAAGTATTTCGCCATCCGGTTAAGGAACCGGTAAGCCGCTTTGCTTTTCTTCTTTCTCGCCTCTAATCGGCTAATCCGGTTAATGAAACCCAGAGACCGCTTTGCGATTGGTTTCGCTTCGAGTTAATTCGACAACCGTTATGGATCCGAAAATCCGCCAGGTGGTGATGATTCGACGCGGTCCGGCTAACCGGATAGGGAAAATCCGGAAATCCGGCCATGCTGCTCTCTCTTCTCGGCGTTATCCGGACAGCCGAATATGGGAAACCCAGAGACCGGTTAATGCTTCTTGTTGCTGTCCAAAATCGGTTAGCCGGATGAGGATTTCAAAACCGGATGCTTGATTTTAAGGGTTTCTAAAGAGAATTTTATGAAAATAAATAAAACAAGACTTTAAAATTAAACAAACAAAAATTCAATCTTACCAAACTTCCAATCCAAGGGTGTCAATTCCATCCAATTGTAACTTTGATCATAGGCCAAAAATATAAATTACTCAATCCAAGAACTTAGTCTACTTAATCGGAATCCCGCAGAAAGTAATTATTCTCCTAATGTAAATAGACTCAAACAATCGCCTAAATCCAAACTTATCACCAATTTAACTGGGCATCATCGTTCCATATCAAATTAAGTGATAGCATTAAGATTAATGAGAATGACTAAAACAAAAATCAATTATCTCAGATTTCTCCAATTTAATCAACTTCGTATTTTTATTTCCCTAGAGCCTATCATGCAAGCTATGTAATTGTGGCCATCAATATACACACACATGAGCCAACTCCTTGCTACTCAATTCAATCGTTCATGACAATTACGGATCACAAACTCATGACTAGCGATAGAAAATAAATATTGAATTAAGCGTCAACTCAATCAATATAAATAATTCATAGAAAATAAGAACAAGAAAATTACTTGGATAGAAGAAATTTTGTTAAGTTCAAAGCCTCACAAAACTACAATTGGAATTTGATTACCCCTGGATCGGAATTAAAACCTTAGCCACTCATGGTGGCCAAACAAAACAAAAGTTGTTTAATTGAAGAATAGTTGCAGCCGTTTTTCTTCCTCTCACGCCAAAAGCCTCCTTTTGTTTTGCTTGTCTTGTCTATTTATATTCACACGCCTTTGCTTTCCTTTTATTGCTAGCTTTCCTTTTTCCTCATAGCTTTCCTCTTTGCTAGCTTTTCTAATCCTTCTTGGCTTCTTCTCCTTATCGCTAGGAAACCGCTCTTCAAGTCAACGGTCAGCCCACGATTGCAAAGCCCAAATAAAGCTCTTTATCCACTTTTATCATAATCTCCATGATTCATCTCCTAAATCAATTCAAATATAATTTCCACGAATTAGCACAAGATCAATCAAAATACGAGGAATTAAATAAAATATAATATGACTATTTATGACCTATCAAATTCCCCCACACCTAAACCATGCTTGTCCTCAAGCATATCTTAAATCATCATACCAATCCTCCCTTTCAACTTCTTTCAAACCATTCAATATCCAAGAATACCAATAAAGCTAAACACACATCAATGAGTCAAATCATAGTGACAATCTAGAGAATAAGCATTCATAGGATAGAATTTGTAACAAAAACACAAGCATCTCATCGATCCATCAAAATCAAATGCAGCAAGACTTAACACCCTCGCATGGTTTCGCTCAATGCTCTCAAAGTGTTTAGGGTGCGTGTTTTACTCTCAAAATCAAAGCATAGCATGTCATTACCATAAGCTTGCAAATGGATTAAATCTCCACCACTGCATATGAATATGATGCAAAAATCAAAGGGACTTTACAAGGGTTGAAATGGGGCTTTAGGTAAGGGTATGGTAAAAGGAAAAATGAAGGGTTTAATAATCAAGACAAAGAGTTAGTTATGTGCATGATTATGATACCTCAAAATAAACAAACATACTTCTAGAATGATGAAATTTATCCCCACATTTAAGCACTTAAAACACTTGGAGAAACAATTTGATAATTCAATTGCTTTTGCAAATAATTCTCCAATCATCCAATCAAGGGAATAAATTTCACAACAGATTTTTTTTTTTTTTTTTTTTTTTCGTTTTTTTTTTTTTATCATGCAATCATTTCACTCTTGTCTTGATAGGGTAGAAAGAAAATATGGATAACAAACAAGAAGGCTTTGGGTTAAACAATGTGTTAGAAACAAATGAAAGGGAAAAATAGGCTCAAAGGGGCTAACTAGGGGAAAATAAAAGGTGGGTCTTTTAGAGTCTAAGAATTGGTTGAACCTAATTGCCCTTATCACACTTCAGCATCAATTCAAAAATGTGGTCTCAACATACATTCATAAGCAAGTTCTAGAATAAACACACTAAGTTTGATACACTCAATCAAAAATAAATGGAGCAGAAATGTAATGAGTTGCTCTTAGGCTCAAAAGCTCACTAGAGTGTCTATTTTGCATCAAGTCTTGTGCACTTTTCAATCAACGAATTAATGCGACACTATCGAAAATTTTAAAGAAAAACACTATTCATGCTTACCTCTTTCATGCATTAAAACTCAAAACAAAGATGTATCCCTAACTTACAAGGTATTCAAAGATATTAAGAAGACTTAAAGCACAAAAAAATTTTTTATTTTTAAGAACATTGCCAAAATCCTCCCCCACACCTAAATAATACATTGTCCTCAATGTATCAACAAGTAAATGGCTCACAAAAAATAATAATGATGAAAAGTAAATGAGAAAGGAAGAAGAAACTCCCCTGGATGTGAGCGGTGTGGACTCGAATGAGCTAGGGAGAGGGTTCCAAGGAAAGCTGAAAAATGGCGCGAGCACGATTTATTGAGGTTAATCTTCTTCATCAAGAACATCTGGAGGCTTAAAATAAAATCAACGAAAGTAAAGAAAACTAAATATAATAAAGAAATGAAAACTCAAAAGCGAGAATAAAGAAAATATTTGGGTTGCCTCCCAATAGCGCAATTGTTTAACGTCGTTTTGCTCGACAGAGTCGCAAAGCGAATAATTCATCCAATGCCTTTTAAATTAGATTGTGCATCTAATTTTAGCTCATTCCCAACACTTCCTTGGGCAAAAACATCCTGCACAATAGAATCAAGCACATCAATTTGACAAAGAGAATGCTCATCAGTAGGGTGTTTCACAGCATCAAATATGTTAATTTTAACAATCTCTCCATCAAACTCGACAGAGAGAGTACCCTCATCTACATCAATTTTTGTCTTAGCAGTTTTCATGAAAGGTCTTCCTAATAAGATTGAAGCTGATTTGGAAGAAGGATGACCTTCCATCTCTAAGATGTAAAAATCTACAGGAAATATAAGCTCATTAACCTGTACCAAGACATCTTCCACTATCCCAAGTGGGTGAATATAAGAACGGTCACCAATCAATAACTACACCGATTGTAAAGTCATTCAACTTTAAATCTGCAAATGTAAAATGGCATGACATTAATCAAGCTCCTAAATCTAGCATAGCATGCTCAATTTTCTTTTCACCAATCACACAAGGTAATGAAAACTTACCTGGATCCTTGCATTTTTCTGGCATATTCTTTTGTAACATTGCTGACACATTTTGACTTACCTCAACCTTCCCTTTTGCTTTCATCTTTCTCTTGGTGGTGCACAACGCTTTTCAAGAACTTTGCATATTTGGGGATTTGTTTGATCGCATCCAATAAGGGATGTTAATTTGCACCCCTAAACGTGTCCGTAATCTCCTTTCCTTGCTCATCTTCTTTGGCTTGGCTAACTCCGCTAGGAAAAGGAGGTATGTGTAAGATGAAAGAGATAAAGGAGGATCGAATTTTACCCCACGCCTTATTTTGGGAGGAGCTTTCTTCATCTTCATCTCCCTTGGCCATTTCAGCCTTTTTAAAGTGGAGTTGATCCCAGGGAATTTCTTCCGTCAGAGTGAAATTGCACTACAATTCTCTTGATTGTGAAGGTAATTTTCCGAATTTTGAGCTTCCAACTTACTAACACGATGTGGCTAATTGAGTGATTTGGTTGCCTTAAACTCGATGCTTGTTCTTGTTTCTGTTGAAATCAAGAGTATTGTAGCTAGATTCTTAACAATATCTTCCAAAGGCATACCCGAGTTGGAGCTCGAGTCCTGTAGGGATTGGAGGTGGTCTTAAGTTCTCGAGGAGGTGGCCTTTGTTGTCCTCCTTGGTTTCCATAGCTAAAGTTGTGATGATCCTCCATCCGTGATTGTAATGATTTGAGTAGGATCATACTTCCTTCGAGCGTGACCTCGAAATCCACCCATGGCATTGGCTTGTGGAGTCTTGTTGCAATGGGGCACATATCCGTAGGATGCCCATGGCGAGCATATTCCACATGCTTTTACCGCTTGCGCTTGCCCTACACCCATTTGACGAACCAAAGCAGCTTAAATCGAAATTTGATTTTTAAGGTCACTTACCTCGTTAACGTGTTTCGATAGATCCTCCTCCCGCCTTGCATCAATTGTTGAGAAGTTTCACCATGTTTGAAATCAATTGTTCGCCTTGTCTTGTTCACTAAAGCTCCACCACTTGCTGCATCAATCATACCCTATCCATTGGCAATAATCCCTCGTAGAAATATTGGATGAGTTGATCCAAATTACGGTGGGAAAGCTAGCACATAATCGCTTGAATCGCTCCCAAGACTGACAACGCCTCCCGTGATTTGTGTGATGCCATAGATCTCCTTCCTAATACTAGCCGCGAAAGGCGTGAAAGAATTTCTCCGTGAATAGCCTTTTCATTTCGCTCCATGCGGTGATAGAATCCCAAGGTAGATAGTAGAGCCAATCTTTAGCTTGATCCTTCAAAGAGAATGGAAAAGCTCTAAGGTTGATTTGCTCCTCGGATACACCATGTGGCTTCATTCCAGAGCAAACAATGTGAAATTCCTTGAGGTGCTTATGAGGATCTTCACCTGCAAAACCACGAAAGGAAGGAAGTAAATGAATCAAACCAGATTTTAATTCAAAATCAATAGCAAAATTAGGAAAGGGTCATGATTCAAATCAGCGAGTTCTTTGAGAGTTCTGTCTGCCATCTCTTCTTTAGCTTCTGCAAAAATTGATGTACCACCAGTGGTTAAATCTATCTCTGCTTCTTCCTCAAGACGACGTTTTCCCTCTCTAGTCTCTTTTCTCAATTGACGTGCTGTCCTCTCGATTTCTGGGTTATACTGCAAATTAGGAGTCTGAGAAGAACGGGTCATAAACTAAATCAAATAATCAAATTAAACAATGAGAAACTAAAATTAGTTCCCCGGCAACGGCGCCAATTTTGACGGAGTTGTCGAAGCTCCTCAAAAACAAATACTGATTCACCTAAATAAAATTGTAGAAATGGTGAGACTGTGTCGAATCCCTGTGAACTATGTATTTAATTTCAAAGTCTAAAACAATTAATTTTCCACAAAATATGGATTGAGCCGCCAAACCGATCGCTGCTATGGCAAACGGTTAGCCGCTTACGAGTTGAAGAATTTCGCGCCATCCGGCTAACCGGATAAGCGAAACCTAAGACCGGTTGGCGAAGCGATTCCGGAGCTGAACCGGATAACCGTTGAGGAATCCGGAAGGCTTACGGGTTGTAAGCTTTCTGAAGTATTTCGCTATCCTAAGGAATCCGAAGCCGCTTTGCGTTTCTTCTTTCGCCTCTAATCGGCTAATCCGGTTAACGAAACCGAGACCGCTCATTGGTTTCGCTCGAGTTAATCGACAACCGTTACGGGATCCAAAATCCGGCCGGTGGTGATGATTCTGGATGCGGTCCGCTAACCGGATAGGAAAATCCGGAACCGGTATGCGCTCTTCTTCTTCTGCGTATCCGGACAGCCGAATATGGGAAACCGTAGACCGGTTAATGCTTCTCTGTTGCTGTCCAAAATCGGTTAGCCGGATGAGGGATTTCAGAAACCGGATGCTTGATTTTAAGTGGTTTCTAAAGAGAATTTTATGAAAATAAATAAAACAAGACTTTAAAATTAAACAAACAAAATTCAATCTTACCAAACTTCCAATTGGGTGTCAATTCCATCCAATTGTAACTTTGATCATAGGCCAAAATATAAATTACTCAATCCAAGAACTTAGTCTACTTAATCTAATCCCGCAGAAAGTAATTATTCTCCTAATGTAAATAGACTCAAACAATCGCTTAAATCCAAACTTATCACCAATTTAACGGGCATCATCGCTCCATATCAAATTAAGTGATAGCATTAAGATTAATGAGAATGACTAAAACAAAATCAATTATCTCGATTTCTCCAATTTAATCAACTTCAGATTTTTATTTCCCTAGAGCCTATCATGCAAGCCATGAATTGTGGCCATCAATATACACACACATGAGCCAACTCCTTGCTACTCAATTCAATCGTTCATGACAATTACGGATCACAAACTCATGACTAGCGATAGAAAAATAAATATTGAATTAAGGCGTCAACTCAATCAATATAAATAATTCATAGAAAATAAGAACAAGAAAATAAAAATTACTTGGATAGAAGAAATTCTTGTTAAGTTCAAAGCCTCACAAAACTACAACTGGAATTTGATTACCCCTGGATCGGAATTAAAATCTTAGCCACTCATGGTGGCCAAACAAAACAAAAGTTGTTTAATTGAAGAATAGTTGCAGCCGTTTTTCTTCCTCTCACGCCAAAAGCCTCCTTTTGTTTTGCTTGTCTTGTCTATTTATATTCACACGCCCTTTGCTTTCCTTTTATTGCTAGCTTTCCTTTTTCCTTGCAGTTTCCTCTTTTGCTAGCTTTTCTAATCCTTCTTGGCTTCTTCTCCTCTTAATGCTAGGAAACCGTCTCCTTCAAGTCAACGGTCAGCCCACGATTGCAAAGCCCAAATAAAGCTCTTTTATCCACTTTTTATCATAATCTCCATGATTCATCTCCTAAATCAATTCAAATATAATTTCCACGAATTAGCACAAGATCAATCAAAATACGAGGGAATTAAATAAAATATAATATGACTATTTATGACCTATCATATTAAAAACAGGGACGATGATTCTAAAACTTATTTAGTCTAAAATTTTGTAATCTTTTTTTGTATATACAAACTTATAAATTTTTTTTGTTGATCCGTTAAGTGAACCATTAACAAAAAACTTAAACGGAACTGAAAAATTGAAGCCGAACCGAAACCGTTGGTTTTTATTTTCTCTAAAAACTAAACGAAGTTTTTTAATTTAAGACCCGAACCAAATTGAAACCAAAAATTTATTGACGGAGTTGTCGAAGCTCCTCAAAAACAAATACTGATTCACCTAAATAAAATTGTAGAAATGGTGAGACCAGGTCGAATCCCTAGAGAACTATGTATTAAATCTCTCAAAGTCTAAAACAATTAATTTTCCACAAAAATATGGATTTTCGAGCTTGCTGCCTCAAACCGGATCGCCGTTTAAGGGCAAACGGTTAGCCGTTTACGAGTTGAAGAATTCTGGGTGCTATCCGGCTAACCGGATAAGCGAAACCGGAAGACCGGTTGTTGGCAGTAGCGATCTGGGAGCTGAACCGGATAACCGGTTGAGGAATCCGGAAGGCCGGTTACGGGTTGTAAGCTTTCTGGAAGTATTTCGGCTATCCGGTTAAGTAATCCGGTAAGCCGTTTTGCAGCTTTCTTCTTTCTGTCTCTAATCGGCTAATCCGGTTAATGAAACCGGTAGACCGTTTGCGATTGGTTTCGTTTCTGGAGTTAATTCGGACAACCGGTTATGGGATCCGAAAATCCGTCAGGCCGGTGATGATTTCGATGCGATCCGGCTAACCGGATAGGGAAAATCCGGAACCGGTATGCTTCTCTCTTCTCTGGCGTTATCCGGACAGCCGAATATGGGAAACCGGTAGACCGGTTAATGCTTCTCTTGTTGCTGTCCACAAACGGTTAGCCGGTTAGGGTAAACCGGTTAGCCGTTTTCCTGGGTTTTGGGTTTGTTCTTTGTAACAAGAAATTAATAAAACAAAATAAACTAAAATAAAACAAGATTTAAAATTAAACAAAGAAAAGATTAATCTTACCAAACTTCCAATCCAAGGGTGTCAATTCCATCCAATTGCAATTTTGATCATAGGCCAAAAATATAAATTACTCAATCCAAGAACTTAGTCTACTTAATCGGAAAAGCCGTAGAAAGTAATTATTCTCCTAATATATTAGACTCAAACAATCGCCTAAATCCAAACTTATCACCAATTTAACTGGGCATCATCGTTCCATATCAAATTAAGTGATAGCATTAAGAATGGTGAGAATGACTAAAACAAGATTAATTAATTCAGATTACTCCAATTCAATCAATTTGTATTTTTATTTCCCTAGAGCCTATCATGCAAGCTATGTAATTGTGGCCATCAATATACACACACATGAGCCAACTCCTTGCTACTCAATTCAATCATTCATGACAATTACGGATCACAAACTCATGACTAGCGTTAGAAAAATAAATATTGAATTAAGGCGTCAACTCAATCAATATAAATAATTCATAGAAATAAGAACAAGAAATAAAAATTACTTGATCAAGAAATTCTTGTTAAGTTCAAGCCTCACAAAACTACAATTGGAATTTGATTAACCCCTGGACTGGAATTAAAAGCTTAGCCACTCATGGTGGCCAAACAAAACAAAAGTATTTGAGAAGAATAAATTGCAGCTGCCGGTTTCCTTTGCTTGTCTTCTGCTCTCTTGTGTTTGCTATATCCCTAAGCTCCTCACGTTCCGCTCTCGTTTTTGTGTCTTGTGTTGTTTATATTGCTCACGTTTTGTGTGTTTCCTTTTCTTTAGCTTTCCTTTCCTTTTGGCTTCTTCTTGCTCTCTTCCTTTTCCTTGCGATTTCTTTTCCTCTTTGCTAGCTTTTCTAATCCTTCTTGGCTTCTTCTCCTTATCGTGAAACCGTCTCCTTCAAGTCAACGGTCAGCCCACGATTGCAAAGCCCAAATAAAGCCCTTATTATCCACTTTTTATCTTAATCTCCATGCTTTGGCTCCTAGATCAAATCAAACATAATTTACACAAATTAGCACGAGATCAATCAAAACATGAGGGAATTAAACTAAATATAGCATGACTATTTATGACCTATCAAATTCCCCCACACCTAAACCATGCTTGTCCTCAAGCATATCTCAAATCGACATACCAATCCTCCCTTCAACCCATCCAATATCCAAGAATACCAATAAAGCTAAGCACACATCAATGAGTTGAATCATAGTGACAATCTAGAGAATAAGCATTCATAGGATAGAATTTGTAACCAAAAACATAAGCATCTTATCAATTCATCAAAATCAAATGCAGCAAGACTTAACACCCTCGCATGGTTTCGCTCAATGCTCTCAAAGTGTTTAGGGTGCGTGTTTTACTCTCAAAATCAAAGCATAGCATGTTATTACCATAAGCTTGCAAATGATTTAAATCTCCACCACTGCATATGAATATGATGCAAAAATCAAAGGGACTTTACAAGGGTTGAAATGGGGCTTAGGTAAGGGTATGGTAGAAGGAAAAATGAAGGGTTTAACGATCAAGACAAAGAGTTAATTACATGCATGATTTAGATGCCTCAAAATAACAAACAAACTTCTAAAGCAATGAAATTTATCCCCACATTTAAGCACTTAAAACACTTGGAGAAACAATTTGATAATTCAATTGCTTTTGTAAATAATTCTCCAATCATCCAATCAAGGGAATAATTTTCTCAACGGAATTTTTTTTCTTTCTTCTTTTTTTTTCTTCTTTCTTCTTTTTCTTCCTTTTTTTTTCGTTTTTTTTTTTTTTTTTTTGAGAACATGCAATTACTTCACTCTTGTCTTGATAGGGTAGAAAGAAAACAAGGATAACAAACAAGAAGGCTTGTGGTTAAATAATGTGTTAGAAAACAAAGAAAAGGGAAAAATAGGCTCAAAGGGGCTAACTAGGGGAAAATAAAATGTGGGTCTTTTAGAGTTTAAGAATTGGTTAAACCTAATTGCCCTTATCACACTTGAGCATCAATTCAAAAATGTGGTCTCAACATACATTCATAAGCAAGTTCTAGAACAAACACACTAAGTTCGATGCACTCAATCAAAAATAAATGAGCAAAATGTAATAAGTTGCTCTTAGGCTCAAAAGCTCACTAGAGTGTCTATGCATCAAGTCTTGTGCACTTTTCAATCAACGAATTAATGTGACACTATCGAAAATTTTAAAGAAAAATACTATTCATTCTTACCTCTTTCATGCATTAAAACTCAAAACAAAGATGTACCCCTAGCTTACAAGGTATTCAAAGATATTGGGAAGACTTAAAGCATAAGAATGTTCAAATTAAAAACATGCAAAAATCCTCCCCCACACCTAAATAATACATTGTCCTCAATGTATCAACAAGTAAAATAGCTCACAAAAAATAATAATGATGAAAAGTAAATGAGAAGGGAAGAATAAACTCCCCTGGATGTGAGCGGTGTGGACTCGAATGAGCATAGGGAGAGAGTTCCAAGGAAAGCTGAAAAATGGCGCGAGCACGATTTATTGAGGTTAATCTTCTTCATCAAGAACATCTGGAGGCTTAAAATAAAATCAACGAAAGTAAAGAAAACTAAATATAATAAAGAAATGAAAACTCAGAATAAAGAAAATATTTGGGTTGCCTCCCAATAGCGCAATTGTTTAACGCCGCTTTGTTTCGGCAGTAGTCGCAGTTTAATAAATCATCCAATGCCTTTTAAATTAGATTGTGCATCTAATTTTAGCTCATTCCCAACACTTCCTTGGGCAAAAACATCCTGCACAATAGAATCAAGCACATCAATTTGACAAAGAGAATGCTCATCAAGAGGGTGTTTCACAAAGATCAAATATGTTAATTTTAACAATCTCCATCAAACTCGATGCAGAGAGTACCTCATCTACATCAATTTTTGTCTTAGCAGCTTTCATGAAAGGTCTTCCTAATAAGATTGAAGTCGATTTGGAAGAAGGATGACCTTCCATCTCTAAGATGTAAAAATCTACAGAAATATAAGCTCATTAACCTCGTACTCAAGACATCTTCCACTATCCCAAGTGGGTGAATATAAGAACGGTCAGCCAATCAATAACTACACCAATCGATTGCAAGTCATTCAACTTTAAATCTTGGTAAATGTAAATGGCATGACATTAATCAAGCTCCTAAAACTAGCATAGCATGCTCAATTTTCTTTTCACCAATCACACAAGGTAATGAAAACATACCTGGATCCTTGCATTTTTCTGGCATATTCTTTTGTAACATTGCTGACACATTTTGACTTACCTCAACCTTCCCCTTAGCTTTCATCTTTCTTGGTGCACAACGCTTTCAAGAACTTTGCATATTTGGGGATTTGTTTGATCGCATCCAATAAGGGATGTTAATTTGCACCCCTAAACGTGTCCGTAATCTCCTTTCCTTGCTCATCTTCTTCGGGTTTAGCTAACTCTAGGAAAAGCGAGGTAGGCGTAAGAGGAAAGAGATAAAGGAGGATCGAATTTTACCCCACGCCTTATTTTATTTTGAGCCTTCATCTTCATCTCCTTGGCCATTTCATTTTTAGTGGAATCAATCAAGGAATTTCTTTTCCGCTTCGCAGCGAAATTGCACCACAATTCTCTCGGGTTGATTTCGCCAAGGTAGCTTTTCCGCACTTGAGCTCCAACTTGCTAACGGATGTGGCTAATCGAGTGATTCGTTGCCCAAATTCGGATGCTTGTCCTGTTTCGCTGAAATCAAGAGTATTGGTAGCAAGATTCTTAACAATATCTTCCAAAGACATACCCGAGTTGGGAGCTTGAGTTTGTGGGACTGGAGGTGGTCTAGTGAAGTTCGAGGTGGTGGCCTTTGTTGTCCTCCTCGGTTTCCATAACTAAAGTTGTGATGATCCCTCCATCCGTGATCAGAGTGATTTGAACAGTGATCATACGCCCTCCGAGCGTGACTAGAAACCCACTTACGGCATTGGCTTCATGCTGGAGTCTTGTCGCAATGGGCACATATCCGTAGGATGCCCATGAAGCAAGCATATTCCACATGCTTTACCGCTTGCGCTGCTCTACACCATTTGACGAACCAAAGCTTAAATCAAATTTGATTTTTAAGATCACTTACCTCGTTAACGTGTTTGATAGATCCTCCACTGCTTGTACCAAATTGTTGAGAAGTTTCAGCCATGTTCAAATCAATTGTTTCGCTTCCTGTCTTGTTCACTAAAGCTCCACCATCGTCAGATCAATCATACTCCTATCCATCGGCAACAATCCTCATAGAAATATTGACAATGAGTTGATCGTAAATTTGATGGGGAAAACTAGCACATAATCGTCAATCGCTCCCAATACTCATATAGGCCTCCGGAGATCTCATGATGCCATAAATCTCCTTCCTAATACTACCGTGAGGCGTGAAAGAATTTCTCCAGAATAGCCTTTTCATTTCGCTCCATGTGGTGATAGAACCCAAGGTGATAGAGAGCCAATCTTTAGCTTGATCCTTCAAAGAGAATGGAAAAGCTCTAAGGTTGATTTGCTCCTCGGATACACCATGTGGCTTCATTCCAGAGCAAACAATGTGAAATTCTTTGAGGTGCTTATGAGGATCTTCACCTGCAAAACCACGAAAGGAAGGAAGTAAATGAATTAAACCAGATTTTAATTCGAAATCATTAGCAATATTGGGAAAAGTAATGCATAAGGGTTGTTGATTCAAATCTGGTGCGGCGAGTTCTTTGAGAGTTAGGTCTGCCATCTTTTCTTCAATTTCTGCAAAGATGGATGTTCCACCAGTAGTTAAATCTATCTCTGCTTCTTCCTCAAGACGACGTTTCCCCTCTCTAGTCTCTTTTCTCAATTGACGTGCTGTCCTCTCGATTTCTGGGTTATACTGCAAATTAGGAGTCTGAGAAGAACGGGTCATAAACTAAATCAAATAATCAAATTAAACAATGAGAAACTAAAATTAGTCTCAAGAATCGCCAATTTTGACGGAGTTGTCGAAGCTCCTCAAAAACAAATACTGATTCACCTAAATAAAATTGTAGAAATGGTGAGACCAGGTCGAATCCCTAGAGAACTATGTATTAAATCTCTCAAAGTCTAAAACAATTAATTTTCCACAAAAATATGGATTTTTCGAAGCTTGTCGCTCAAACCGGATCGCTAAGCAAGGGGCAAACGTTAGCCGCCACGGTCAGCATCAAAAGGATCCCGGCTTAACCGATAAGCGAAACCGAAGACCGCCGTTGGCAGTAGCGACCGGGAGTCAAAACTGGGAACCGAAGGCCGGTTACGGGTTGTAAATCGAAGTATTTCTGGCTATCCATGACCAGAAGTCACGTTTCAGCCTTTCTTCTTTCTCGCTCTAATTCCACATCCGGCACGAAACCGGCAGACTCTGTCATACTGGGGTTTGCCCGGAGTTAATCGGACAACCGCCATGGATCCTCAAAATCCGGCCGCGACATCTCAGATGATTCATCCCGCATCCCGGCCAGCGGACAGGAAAACTGGGGAAATCCATTACAAGCCGCGCTGCCTTCCTTCTCCGGGCTGCTATCCGGACAGTCAAGGCTGGAATCCGCAGATCAGATCAAAGATGCTTCTCTTCGTTGTTGTCCACAATCGGTTAGTCGGGTTAGGTAAACCTACAAATTAAATAAGCCCCCTGCCAGTTTGTTCTTTGTAACAAGAAATTAATAAAACAAAATAAACTAAAATAAAACAAGATTTAAAATTAAACAAAGAAAAGATTAATCTTACCAAACTACCAATCCAAGTGTGTCAATTCCATCCAATTGTAACTTTGATCATAGTCCAAAAATATAAATTACTCAATCCAAGAACTTAGTCTACTTAATCGGAAAAGCCGTAGAAAGTAATTATTCTCCTAATATATTAGACTCAAACAATCGCCTAAATCCAAACTTATCACCAATTTAACTGGGCATCATCGTTCCATATCAAATTAAGTGATAGCATTAAGAATGGTGAGAATGACTAAAACAAGATTAATTAATTCAGATTACTCCAATTCAATCAATTTGTATTTTTATTTCCCTAGAGCCTATCATGCAAGCTATGTAATTGTGGCCATCAATATACACACACATGAGCCAACTCCTTGCTACTCAATTCAATCATTCATGACAATTACGGATCACAAACTCATGACTAGCGTTAGAAAAATAAATATTGAATTAAGGCGTCAACTCAATCAATATAAATAATTCATAGAAATAAGAACAAGAAATAAAAATTACTTGGATTGAAGAAATTCTTGTTAAGTTCAAGCCTCACAAAACTACAATTGGAATTTGATTAACCCCTGGACTGGAATTAAAAGCTTAGCCACTCATGGTGGCCAAACAAAACAAAAGTATTTGAGAAGAATAAATTGCAGCTGCCGGTTTCCTTTGCTTGTCTTCTGCTCTCTTGTGTTTGCTATATCCCTAAGCTCCTCACGTTCCGCTCTCGTTTTTGTGTCTTGTGTTGTTTATATTGCTCACATTTTGTGTGTTTCCTTTTCTTTTTAGCTTTCCTTTTCCTTTTTGGCTTCTTCTTCTTGCTCTCTTTCCTTTTTCCTTGCGATTTCTTTTCCTCTTTTGCTAGCTTTTCTAATCCTTCTTGGCTTCTTCTCCTCTTATCGCTAGAAACCGCTCTTCAAGTCAACGGTCAGCCCACGATTGCAAAGCCCAAATAAAGCCCTTATTATCCACTTTTTATCTTAATCTCCATGCTTTGGCTCCTAGATCAAATCAAACATAATTTACACAAATTAGCACGAGATCAATCAAAACATGAGGGAATTAAACTAAATATAGCATGACTATTTATGACCTATCATTTATCCCGAAACTGAATCGAATCGAACTGATGCCCACCCCTACTTGTTGTATCCTTAACCTTGCTAGAGATCACAGCAAGTGCAAGTAGTGATAGAACTAAATTCTAGCACATGAGGTTGCACATATAAGTAAAAGAAGACTGAAGGATTTGAGTAAGCAAGGGTTACTTGGGAATGATCAGATCTCCTCTCTAGGGTTTTGTGAAAAATGTGAGTTTGGAATAACAACAAGATAGAAGTTTTAAAGATGTGGGTTTATGTGTTAAAGTAAAAGAGTAAAGCTTTTGAGAAGTTTAAGGAATGGATTGCACTCACGACGAATTAAACTGATAGAAGGGTAAAGAGATTGAGAATTAACAACGGCTTGGAGTACTGCAGCAATGACTTTGTGATGAATTTTGTAAAGTAAGGGGCATAACAAGGCATAGAACAGTAAGACACACCCCATAATAAAATGGACTAGCTGAAAACTTTGATTGAGAAGGTAAGATGCATTCTATTCAATACAAATCTTAAAAAACAGTTTTGGGTTAAAACTGTTACTACAGCTGCATATCTTATTAATAGGAGCCCCTCATCAGCCTTGAACTTCAAAACACCAGAAGAAATCTAGTTAGGGAAGCCACTAGACCTAAGTAATCTTAGAATGTTTGGTTGTCCAGCTTATGCTCATATAAGCTAGGGCAAACTAGAACTAACGACAATAAAAACGTACTTTATTGCGTATCCAGAAGGCATAAAGGGGTACACGATTTTATATGTTGATGGCAAGCCATCGAGAACTCTGATTAGTAAAGATTTAGTGTTTGATGAAGAGGTTATGTTGCAGCTGAAGGTTGAAATAGAAATAGCAACCTCTGATACTCTAAATGAGTCTGAATTAAAGATGGAGTCCAGAGACATTTTGAAAGAGAGTGAATGGGCTTCCAAGCCTTATCAAAAAATTAACAAAACATCAGAACTAGATACCTATCAACTTGCAAGAGATAGAGAAAAGAGAGTTGTTGAAATTAGAGCTGGCAAAACGGGTCATCGGGTCGTGTTCGTGTCGTGTCGTGTCGTGTCAAATTTATGTCGACCCAAACCCGACCCATTTAATAATCGTGTTAAAATATTGAGACCCAAACCCGACCCGGAAAAATAATCGGGTTACCCAATAACCTGCTTAATATTTATATATTAAACAAAATTTACATCAAACATTTATATACTGTCGTACATACATAGATACATACATAATTTATCGAATAAAATATACATATCTACCAAAATATTACACATTTACACTATTGAAGTTTTAATTATATATATACAAATAATATTATATATCGATATTATAAAATATACATGTCTAACAATATTTTACACATTTACATTATTTAAGCTCTAAATGTATATAAAATTTTATAAATAAAATACTGTGTTTATATTCATCTTTTCAAAAAATAAAAATAAAAGAGAGAATCATCTTTAATATTTGAGTTTTGATAACAAAAACAGACAAATTATTTTAAAATAGAAAATATAATCGGGTCATTGATCTGGTAAATGGGTCAAGAACTTTGACCCTAACCCGACACGGAAAAAAATCGTGTCGACCCGGACCAAACCCATTTAATAATCGTGTTAAATTCGACGACCCATACCCATTTATTTGTGTCGTGTTCGTGTCGGGTAATCGGGTCGTGTTAAATTTTGCCAGCTCTAGTTGAAATGCCCAAAAGATATAGCCTTGCTGATTTAATATCTTATACACTGATAGTTGCTGATGCAGTGAATAGAGAAGAACCAGAGAACTACAAGCAGGCCGTGAACAACAAAGATAGGTTAAAATGGTTGGCTGCAATGAGAGAGGAAATGTCATCACTTAAGAAAAAAAATGCTTGGGTTTTAGTTCAAAAACCTTCAGGTAAAAGGCTGGTGTGGTGCAAATGGATCTTCAAGCTCAAAGAGAGAGTTACTAGTAATGAACTAACAAGGTACAAGGCTAGACTAGTGGCAAAGGAGTTTATGTAAATAGTGATTGATATTGAAAAGTGACATTTAATAAGGATAAAATTATTAGTTTTTCACTTGTTGTGTCAATTAATGCCCCCATTATTTCTAAATTATTTTAATACTCCCCAAATATATTATGTTAAATTAATTCGTAATATCTTAATTTTTTATCTTGTAAATATTTTTTCAAGAATAAAGATAGAATTGGAATTGATAGCGAGAGAAAAGAAGGACAACTGGAGCAATTTGGAATTCATCAATCGAGGAAATGATATAAAATAAAATAAAATTAAAAAAAAAAGATTGGAAATCATGTTGGTGATGGTCAGGAGGCCATCACACATCTCAACATACTTATATATTATAAAATAATAAATAAATAATAAAATAAAGAAAAGAAAAAGGCAATTGTTGCCTATAAAATGCAAGCGAGCAGAGAACGAATTAAAAAGTAAGAAAAGCCGAGGGAGGAGCAGAGTGCTGAGAAATTGTGTTTTTTCTCCTTTTTTTCTCTTTTATTTTGTAATCAATTTTTCTTGTAACATATTTCTAAAGTTTATCAAATAAAAAGAGTGTTTTGTTTTCTTTCAACATGAGTAGATAATTTTACTAAGCTGAGGTGAATTGTGAAGCTCAAGGTTTCAAATCATGAAATTAATCCCTTTTCTCAAGTGAGTTTTAAGTTTACTTTATTCTTTTCTGATTATTTTTATGTCATGTTAATTTAAAAGTTTTCTTGTGTTTGTATGGTATTTTGACACAATGTCGACACATTAATATAGTTGTGACACATTAGGTACTTTATTCCATATTTATCCACACACATAGAATTAAATGATATAATAAATAACTGATAAAAGTGAGGCAAAATATAAAAAATGAAAGAGTAAGAAAATTATAGTTTGAATACTGAGAGTGGTTCCTGTAGCCTTAACATATTTTTAAATTCGTTTCAAATAATTTCTTTTCCCCACAATTAATTTTCTTAGTTTTAAATTGACTGGACTCACCGGGTTATATTATAACTAGACACTCTTATACTTGAGAGTAATACACTTTTGAGTTGTGTCAAGTTTTTGGCGCCATTACCGGGGAGTTTGCTAAATTTGGTATCAATTTGTCTTTACTTTATTTTTATTTTATTTTATTTTTTGTTTTTGTCATTTACTATCTTGCCGTCATTTTATTTTATTCTTTTTTGTAAAACTTCAGTCAGCACCGTAAATTTTGTAACTTTTGTGAGAAACTTCACTTTAGCCCAAAAACTTTTCAAATCAGTCCTCAAACTAAATTCCTTTCTTTAAATTTCTGCAATTTATTTTTCGCATTTATTTTAATGGTCGGTTCCACCGCCTAATTGTTATTTAAATTTTGTTAATTTATTTATGTTTGTTTGTATGGTCGGTTCTACCGCTTAACATTTTAATTTCAGTTTATTTATTCTTGTACATTAATTTATTTAATTTTATGTTCTATTATATGGCTGGTTTTAAAATACCGCCTAACTTGTTTTCTTTAATTTCTTTATTTTATGACTGGTTCTAAACTACGGCCTAATATTTTGTTAATTGTTTCCTTTAATTACTTTGTTTTTATGGCTGGTTTTACCACCTAATTTATTTTATTTCAGTTTGTTTATTTATATTTTTTTTCGCATTTTTGCTTATTTAATTTTCAGTTTATTTTATTTATTTTTTTTCTGTCTGCAATTTTCATTTAGCATTTATACATCATTGGTTTAGCACACACCATTAGCATTGCATGCATCGTTGGTCTAGTACAAATAGTGGCAGATTAATTAGGAGATCACCTTCACCACCTTTAGATATGGCTAATATAGGACCGAAAAATTTTTTAGAGCATGAAGATAACAAAGCCTTACAAAATCTTCATGAACAACCTAGGACCCTTAGAGATTTCATGAATCCTACTAGAACAGGATCACCATCATGCATAGTCTTTCCAACTGATGCATCACATTTTAATTTCAAACCTGGTATCATTCAACTTCTGCCTACTTTTCATGGTTTTAAGTATGAAAATCCATATTTGCATTTAAGAGAATTTGAGGAAGTCAGTAACACCTGCACTGATCAAAATTGTAGCATGAACATAATCAGACTTAAGTTTTTTCCTTTCTCACTAAAGGATAAAGCTAAAACTTGGCTACAAAATCTTAGGTTAGGATCAATAAGAACTTGGGATGAAATGCAAGCACAATTTTTGAAAAAATTCTTCTTACCCCACAGAACAAATTCTTTTAAAAGACAAATCACCACTTTCACTCAAAAACCAGGAGAAACCCTCTACCAAAGTTGGAATATGTATAAAGAGCTACTTAACATTTGTCCACACCACGGTTTTGAAACATGGAGGTTAGTGTCTTATTTTTACGAAGGATTAATATCTCAAAGTAAACAAGTTGTTGAAATGATGTATAATGGAGAGTTTAGGGATAAAAGTCCTGAAGATACATTAGATTATCTTAACTATATAGCAGAGAATGCACAACACTGGGATACAGGTAGGTCTTATGAGTTATCAAGTAAACCCCAGTCATCTCCATCTAGTGGAGGCATGCACAACCTTAGGGAAGACCATGACCTTCAAGCCAAATTTGCATCCTTAGCTAGAAAAGTCGAAGCACTAGAGTCGAAAAAGAATGATCATGTAAAGTCTGTTCAAAGTATTTCATGTTATGTTTGCGACTCTACTGACCATTCTATGCAGGATTGTCCAACATTGCTAGCTTTGAGAAAAAGTTTACACGAACAAGTAAATGTCGTTGATAATTTCAAAAGGCCAAATCCCAATCCATACTCCCAAACTTACAACGCTGGTTAGAGAAATGACCTAAATTTCAGTTAGAGAAATGACAACAATTACAACCAGTTCCTCCACGTCAAAATTTCTAAAACCCTCAGAGTTACCCACCATATGTCCCATCACCAAGAAAACCTTTGGAAGACACATTGCATTCATTTTTTGAAAAACAAGAGTCGATCAATAACCAAACGATGCAGACCTTAACCAATTTGATAGAAACTATCTCCAAACTTACATCTGCTCTGACCTTGCATGAAAAAGGAAAATTCCCTGCTCAACCTGAACCAAACCCTAAGAGTCAACATCATCCTCAAATAGGAAATCCAGGAAACCAAAATATAAGTCAAGTTAAATCGGTTATAACCCTTCGTGGTGGAAAAGTTGTTGACAAAATATATCCTCGACCCTCGTGAAACTAGTAAAGATTCAATTTCAGAGAACCGGGAAGAGTCCGTCGAACCTTTAACCCACGAAGAAATAACCAACACTCCTCATGTACCCACATTTCCTTAAGCACTAATCAAGCCAAAGAAATCAAACCACAGTCCAGAAATTTATGAAGTTTTTAAACAAGTAAAGGTTAACATTCCTCTTTTGGATGTCATTAAACAGGTGCCCTCTTACGCTAAATTTCTGAAAGATCTGTTCACAGTGAAAATGAAACATAAGGTGCAAAAGAGAGCTTTTCTAGCAGAACAGGTAAGTTTCATTCTCTCAACCAAAAGTGCTTTGAAATACAAGGATCCTGGTTGTCCAACTATTTCTTGCATTATTGGGGATCATAAAATTGGACATGCTCTACTTGATCTTGGTGCCAGTGTTAATTTACTTCCTTATTCAGTGTACTAACAACTCAATCTCGATGAGTTAAAACCAACATCTACCATTCTTTTACTTGCTGATAGATCGATTAAGGTTCCAAAAGGAATAATTGAAGATGTATTAATCCGAGTCGATAAATTCATATACCCTGTGGATTTTATTGTTTTGGAAATGGAACCAATTGCTAATGAATGTAAATAAATTCCTATTATATTGAGTCGACCATTTTTAGCTATTGCTAACGCTTTGATTAATTGCAGGAATGGAGTAATGAACTTATCTTTTGGCAACATGACATTGGAACTCAATGTGTTCAACATGTGTAAACAACCTCACCACCAAGAAGATGATGATAATGAGAATGCGAATGAGGAGATTGATCTTATCGAGCCAATTATTGAGGAACACATTCAGGATGAAAATTTTACAAATTCTGTGGATATTTGTTTCGCTGGTTCTTGTGAATCAAGCAAGGAACTAAATTATGATACTGCTAACATATGCTCTACACTTCATTCTATACAGGTACCTACTGGTAATGATGACCAAGCAAACTTTGAAGATATGACACAACCTGAAGAACCAAACAAAGAGGAAGCACCAGAGCTCGAATTAAAGCCCTTACCAGAAGAATTGAAGTATGCATATCTTGGAGAGCAGCGGACATATCCGGTGGTAATTTCTTCTCAACTTACGCATGATCAAGAAGATAAGTTGCTTTCTGTACTTAAAAAACATAAAACTGCATTTGGTTGGACCTTAAAAGACATAAAAGGCATTAATCCTTTAATATGCACACACCGAATACACCTAGAGGAAAATGCTAAAACAACTTGTCAACCACTAAGAAGATTAAATACTCATATGAAAGAAGTGGTAAAGAATGAGGTCTTGAAACTACTCGATGTAAGAATTATCTATTCTATCTCTGATAGTAAATGGGTAATTCCAACACAAATAGTACCAAAGAAATCTGGAATAACCGTTGTAAAAAATGAAAATGGTGAACCAATTCCAACACGCATTCCATCTAGTTGGCGCATGTACATTGATTACAGAAAATTAAATGATGCCACTAGAAAAGATCATTTTCCACTTCCATTTCTAGACTAAATTCTCGAAAGAGTAGCTGAACATCCCTACTACTGCTTTCTTGATGGCTACTCTGGCTATTATCAAATTTCTATAGCCTTAGAAGACCAGGAAAAGACCACATTCACATGCCCATTTGGAACATTTGCATTTAGAAGAATGTCCTTTGGACTTTGTAATGCTCCTACAACATTTCAAAGGTGCATGCTAAGCATTTTTAGTGACATGGTTGAAAATTGTCTAGAGGTTTTTATGGATGACTTAACTGTATTTGGTAATTCTTTTGATACGTGTGTTGATAATCTAAAAAGGGTTTTGGAAAGGTGTAAAGAAAAAGAATTAGTTTTAAATTGGGAAAAATGTCATTTCATGACCACTTCTAGAATTGTCTTGGGTCATATCGTGTCGTCAAAAGGAATTGAAGTTGACAAAGCCAAAGTTGAATTCATTTCAAAATTACCCTCACCAAAGATAATTAGAGAAGTCCGTTCTTTTTTAGGACATGCAGGATTTTATAAGAGGTTTATAAAAGACTTCAGTGTCATATCTAGACCACTTTGTAATCTCCTGATAAAAGACACACCTTTTGAATGGACAAATGATTGTCAACAAGCCTTTGAAAAAATAACTAGTCTTTTGACATCAGCCCCAATAATGCAACCCCCTGACTGGTCTTTGCCTTTTGAGCTAATGTGTGATGCCAGTGATTATGCCGTTGGTGCTGTTCTGGGACAGAGGAAGGAAGGTAAGCCCTTTATTATTTATTACGCAAGTAGAACTTTGAATAGTGCTCAAATGAATTATACCACAACTGAAAAAGAACTACTTGCTGTAATATTTACGTTAGATAAATTTCGTTTTTATTTAATTGGTTCATCTACTATTATTTATTCTGATCATGCTGCTATAAGATATTTAATTTCGAAACAGGATGCCAAACCAAGGTTGATACGATGGATTTTACTACTTTAAGAATTCAATTTGACAATCAAAGACAAAAATGGCGCTGAGAATGTTGTTGCAGATCATCTTTCAAGACTTACAAACGAGTCTTCAATTGAAACAACACCCATCAATGATTCTTTCCCTGATAAATTTTTATTTTCTATAAACAAAATGCCTTGGTATGCTAATATTGTCAATTATCTTATAACAGGTGAAATGCCATGTGACTGGAGTTCCCAGGACAAGAGGAAATTCTTAACAGAAGCGAAAAGCTTTTACTGGGATGATTCATACATGTTCAAGTACTGCTCTGATTAAATTTTTCGAAGATGCATACCCGACGACGAGGTAAGTAGGGTCATTCAATTTTGCCATTCTGAAGCATGTGGTGGCCATTTTTCTTTAAAAAAGACAGCTGAAAAAATATTACAGTGTGGATTTTATTGGCCTACATTATTCAAAGATTCATATGCATTTTGTAAAGTGTGTAAGAATTGTCAAATGGTGGGGTCCATTTCAAAACAAAACATGATGCCTTTAAACCTCATTCTTGTCATTGAAATATTTTATTGTTGGGGAATTGTATACATTTTGGTTGCTGTTGATTATGTTTCAAAATGGATCGAGGCGATTCCTTGTCGGCACAATGATCACAAAATTGTGATCTGCTTTCTAAAAGAAAATCTTTTGAGTCAATTTGGAATACCTCGAGCCATTATTAGTGATGGGGGAAAACATTTTTGTAATAAGCCATTTGAGTCCTTAATGAAAAAATATGGAATTACACATAAAGTTGCCACCCCTTATCACCCTTAAACTAGTGGTCAAGTTGAATTAGCAAATAGGGAGATAAAATAAATTTTCGAAAAGACAGTTAATCCAAACCGTAAAGATTGGTCTCTTCGACTAACTGATGCATTTTGGGCATATCGTAGTGCTTTTAAAACATCTTTAGGAATGTCACCCTATCGCCTTATTTATGAAAAATCTTCCCACTTACCAGTTGAACTTGAGCATAAGTCATTTTGGGCCATTAAAGCTTTTAATTCAAATCTTGATGATGCTAGCAATGTGCGTAAATTGCAATTGAATGAACTTGAGGAATTAAGGAATGATGCATATGAGAATTCTAGAATTATTAAGGCAAGAACCAAATTTTTTCATGACAAATGAATTTTTCGAAAAACACTTGAAATCGGTCAAAAAGTCTTGCTTTATAATTCTCGTCTTCATTTATTTTCAGGGAAGTTAAAATTAAAGTGGAATGGTCCGTTTGTTGTAAAAAATGTGTATCCATATGGGGCCGTAGAAATTGAGAATCCAAAGGATGGTGTCACATTTAAAGTTAATGGTCAAAGAAAGAAACCATATCTGGAATACCAACCACGTGAAGCAGACACCGAAATTAATTTGAGTAACCCACCAAATCTTGATTAGGCCTTTTGTTTTAACTTTTTGTGAATTGGTTTTACTGTTGCTTTATCGTTTGAATTATTCGATTTTTTTTTCTTCTTTTCTTTTCCCTATATCTTGAATGTAGTGCACTGCATTGTTTTTAATTGTGTGCTGTTTGACAAATGTGTTTTATCTCACCAAATTTTTATACTTATCATGAATACCTCCATGAGAAATTTCCTTTTCGATCATCGTAAAACACTTTTACATGTAAAATTTCACCTGAGGAAATTGATCCAATTTTGTAAATTACATCCTATTTGGGATCTACAACCACCAGAGTTAGTATTCCACGTTAAAGATCTAGAAAGACAACTCACAGAAATGGAGGATGGTATTTATGATCTGCAATTGGAGCTGGAGGTAAATCAATAAAAGGACGAAGGTGAGTTATATTTCTTGTGTGTTTTTGCTTTATTTTATTGTACTTTTTCACTTTTGATTTAATTTTGCAGATTTGTTTTGTTTTGTTTTAATTCACTCTCCCGTATAAATGGTAGATTACGGTACTCCGTGACTTTTTAAAGTCGGTATTCTCAGTTTCCCACAATAACTAAACCCCAAAGTCAAGCATGGATGAAATAAAATATAAATTGCATCAGCGTTTTCCTTCTCTCCCTCAAAATGCTCTCAAGAAGATTTACAAAGCTCGTTGTAAACGACTATGCTTGTTAATGATTAATGGGATTCCTGCTGATATTCGCTGGTTAATTGAAGCAAAGGTCCGACTTACAGGTGAGTTTTTAATCCATTTGTTTCTTACATGCCTGGATTTGATAAAAGCACGTTTGCAAAAAAAAAAAAAAGAGTTAAGCAATTTGGCTCTAAACGTCCTAACTGTGTAAGACTTGCTTGCAACAAACCTTGCTGTAAAACTTTAAGAATGGTTTTTATAAATCGTGAAGATAAAATCAAATTCGTTAAGGATGGTACGAGTAAAGAATCGTTGGATGATATCTTACGATCTCTTGAGACGCATCCGAGCGGATTTGTCCAACGTGAAATTCATAGTTTATGGAAGTTGTTCCAGAAAGAAAGCGCACAGTTTAGTCTTGAGAATCTGACTCTAAAAAACCATGTTTGCCAATTTATAAGAAAACTGGATAGGAAGCCTATCCTCACCCATGTAGATGCTCAAGCTATCGGACGTGAAACTGAGGAAGATGTGAGCCACAATCACAACTACCAGTAAATATTCTTTTATTTTATCTTATCTTTTGCATTATTTTTTTTTTTTTTGTGATTTTATATCTAATCACTGTTTGTTTTTTCTTTTCACTGTTTATCTTTGAATTATTGAGCCAAAAACTTCACGCATCGTTTGACAAACACACCACCCAATTTACAGATGTATATCATTATGTTTGTTACCAAGATCCTTAAATAAGAGCTCCTTTTTAAGCATTCACAAATTGTTTCTTTTTAGAATTGTTTTAATGGCAGGAACTTCAAGCTGATAGTTTAAGAACATTTGTGTGCTTTCTGGATTTCGTTATGGAAAGTATAAGGAGTTTGTTCAAACAGCCATAGAGCTTGATCGTGTTATAGCAGAGCGAAAACTACATTTTGCATATGGAGGAGGTGACCGAGGGTTATCAAAGTTTGTCTTTGAAGCTGCTTTCATTCGAGGAAGCAAAATGCTAGGCATCATTCCAAAAGCCTTAAGACCTTTAGGATGCCTACCAAACCCACCAACTGGAGAAGAGTTAGTTGTCTCAGATATGCAAGAAAGAATATCTGAAATGTTAAAGCATGCTGACGCTTTTATTTTCTTGCAAGGAGATTTTGCAACATTAGAGGCGCTAATTACATTTGCTTCTTGGGCCCATTTGAATATTCATAAAAAACACATCGGTTTGTTAAATGTTAATAACTTTTATGATGGCTTAATAACATTTCTTAATCATGCAATTAAAAATTATTTCATTCCTTCCTCAGCGAGAAAACTCTTTATTTGTGCTCCTACTGCTAATGAGTTACTTGATCTTTTGCAAGCTTATAAACCAGAGCCAGATCCCATGACTTTGGCGTTGGATTGGGCAACTGATGACGATGGCAGTAACTCTCGTAAAAAGTGTAAATTAGATTTGACTCTCCATTTGTAAATATTTTCCAACCGTGACCAGGTGATGTCTTCTAAACTTTACTCCTTTATTCTAAGACATTGGGGACAATGTCTTTTTTAGGTTGGGGGGAAGGAATAGTTGACGATTGTGGAATGTCTTAGTCCTGATGATGTTTTTACTAATTTTTGTTGTAAAGACTAACTTTGGATAAAAATTTGAGTCGAAGATGGCATAATATAGAATGTAGTATCTCTAGAAACGCATCTTCATTTTAGAATTTTGTTTTCTCTATAAAAAAAAATCTTTTTCTTTTAATCATCTCCCTTAAGTTTCTGCAATCAATCCCAATTTTTTGGTGTGTTCTTTAACTCAAAAAAAAAGTTTTATTTTTCGGTGTAATCTTTTAACATTAGATAACATGATGGTTTTTAAATTTTGGTATTTGTATTATCTTTGGCCTTGAGTTATGTTTCACTATGTTCTCCCCTTTGCACGTTGAAACGTAAATTGAGAAATTTGATGAGTGAAATTAATTAAGCCATTTGGAGGAATATATATATCATGAAAAGTCCAAGCGAGTTTTAGAGCCTATTATCCTTAGAGAGTAACCATATTTCCCTATACAGCTTCACAATTTATTGTACAAGATCTTTATATTTTCAAAACCACAAAAAAAAAAAAAAAAAAATTTGTGCAGTCGCATCTAAAAGTCCATTGAACTAGTGGATATGAAAGATTATTTAGAACCCTAAAAGATGACAGAAGGCCATCTTTGATCCGTTTGAGCCTTTCTAGCCAACCCTATTATAAAATATCCATAGTTAACCTCTTTGAGCCTTTAATAAAAAAAAATATCTTTTCTTTGATAACCTATCATCTTGTCCCACTCCAATGTGGAGTATCACCTTATGTTTTGTATTTTCCACCACCCAATTATGTTTGAAAATAGAGATGATTATGTATTCTTGATAATGGTGCTAAAAAAAAAGAAAAAAAAAAGAGGATATGTATAAATAAATCAAATAAATAAATAAAAACAAAAAAAATTGCAAAAAAAAAAAGGCACCTTGTAATCTAAAAAAAAATCTCCTATTTTTCAAACATATATTTTTGTTTTCCTATTACCCATTTTTTTGTTAGCTATAACCCTAAGCTACGTTACGTCCTAATAAAAGTCCTTCTTGATTTTAGGAAACTATAATCTGAAGTAAAAGCTAGTGATATAGACTAAAAGATGTGGTAATGCACAAAAATAAAAATATTTTGCCATTAATTCCTTGGACTTGAGATCATTTTATTTCTAAGCTGTGGGCATTATTCTTTCATCTTGGTGAGAGCGTGTGATATTGTCTTATTATTCTCTCAAATCTATTATTTTTTTTTTCTTCTTCCTAGAGTGACAGTTTAATTTGGGGTATATTTTCTTTTGAGAGAGTCACTCTTAGTCGTGAGGTTTTGGGGTTTGATGTATCATTCTTAAAAATGGTTTTGATTAATGTAGCTCTGATAATTGATCATTTTACATGATTTTACTTAATTGATTTATGTGGGTGTGATTTTCTTTAGGCTGAAGATAATGCTTATACTTTTATTTGATTGTTGTCATTAACCTGATGAAAGAAGTGAACACAATGCTTCTATTAAAAAAAAAAATCAATTTGGTTTTGAAATTTCTCTAAATTTTTATTGCTTAAATTGCTAGGGCCTAACAATAAGCTAGTTGGGGGGTATGATTGATATTGAAAAGTGACATTTAATAAGGATAAAATTATTAGTTTTTCACTTGTGTCAATTAATGCGCCCATTATTTCTAAATTATTTTAATGCTCCCCAAATATATTATTTTAATGCTCCCCAACTATTTTTTCAAGAATAAAGGATAGAATTGGAATTGATAGCGGGTTAAAAGAAGGACAACTGGAGAAATTTGAAATTCATCAATCGAGGAAATGATATAAAAATAAAAATTAAAAAAAATTAAAAAAAAGATTGGAAATCATGTTGGTGATGGTTAGGAGGCCATCACGCCTACTGACCATCACACATCTCAACATACTTATATATTATAAAATAATAAATAAATAATAAAATAAAGAAAAGAAAAAGGCAATTGATGCCTATAAAATGCAAGCGAGCAGGGAACGAATTCGAAAGTAAGAAAAGCCGAGGGAGGAGCAAAGTGCTGAGAAATTGTGTTTTCTCTACTTTTTCTCTTTTGTTTTGTAATCAATTTTCTTTGTATCATATTTCTAAAGTTTATCAAATAAAAAGAGTGTTTTGTTTTCTTTCAACATGAGTAGCTAATTTTACTAAACTGAGGTGAATGGTGAAGCTCAAGGTTTCAAATCATGAAATTAATTACTTTTCTCAAGTGAGTTTTAAGTTTACTTTATTCTTTTCGGGTTATTTTTATGTCATGTTAATTTAAAAGTTTTCTTAAGTTTGTATGGTATTTTGACACAATGTCGACACATTAATATAGTTGTGACACATTAGGTACTTTATTCCATATTTATCCACACACATAGAATTAAATGATATAATAAATAACTGATAAAAGTGAGGCAAAATATAAAAAATGAGAGAGTCAGAAAATTATAGTTTGAATACTGAAAGTGGATCCTGTAACCTTAGCATATTTTTAAATTCGTTTCAAATAATTTCTTTTCCCCACAATTAATTTTCTTAGTTTTAAATTGACTACTGGATTTTAAATTCCCTGTGGTTCGACCCCAGACTCACTGGATTATATTATAATTAGACACTCTTATACTTGAGAGTAATACACTTTTGAGTTGTGTCAAACAGAGAGGGTTTATTTAAATGAAGTGCTTCCATCTGTAGTTAAACACTCTTTTATAAAGGTTTACTAGCCATCACAGCCTTCTTTGATCTAGAATTAGATCAAATGGATATCAAAATTGTCTTCTTGATTGGTAATTTAAATGAAGAGATCCTAATGGCACAACCAGAGGGTTTTATTGAAGAAGGAAATGACGACATGGTTTATTTATTTAAGAAAAGCTTATATGGCTTGAAGCAGCCTCTTAGGCAATGATACCTAGGATTTGATGAGTCTATGCTTAACTATGGCTATAATAGAAGTGAATATAATAGTTGTGTATATTATAGAAAGTTGTACTTTTTAATCTGTTTACTCCTCTATGTTGATGACATGCTTATAGCATGTAAACATAGAGCATAAATTGATAAGCTCAAGAATGAGTTAAAAGCAGTTTTTGAAATGAAAGATTTGGGCCCTGTTACTAGCATACTTGGAATGCAAATCAGAAGGGATAGACATGCCAAGACCTTATTCCTTACTCAAGCTGGATATGTTAAAAGGGTTCTCAACAGGCTTGGAATGAATAATTCCAAGTCTGTGTCTATTCCTTTAGCTGGACACTTCAAACTCTCTAAGCAGTAGGAACCTAAAGAAGATAGAGATTTTGATTACATGAGAAAAATTCCTTATTCTAGTGTAGTTGGTAGCATTATGTATGCTATAGTCTGCTCTAGGCCAGATATTGCATATGGAGTTGGATTAATTAGTAGATTTATGGGGAATTCAAGTAAGAAGCATTGTGAGGCTGTTAAATGGCTGCTGAGGTATGTCAAAGATACTACAGATCATGGAATTGTGTTTGGAGAAGTTATCAATGCCACAAGTAAAGTTTTAGGCTATGTAGACTTTGACTTTGCAGGTGATTTAGATAAAAGACGATCTATCACTGGTTTTATGTTTACTTTGTGTGGTGGCACAGTGAGCTGGAAATCATCATTTCAGTTAGTTGTCGCCCTTTTAATAACTAAGGCAGAATACATTGTTTTAACAGAGTTTGTGAAAAAAGCTCCGTGGTTGAAGGGATTAGTTTCAGAACTAGGGTTGAATCAAAAGTCACTAATTGTTAGCTGTATAGCTCAAGTGTTATACAGCTAAATAAAACCCCTAAATACCATGAAAGAACTAAACATGTTGATGTGACTGTAAGGATGCATTTTATCAAGGATGAAATTCGTGTTGGGGTTATAGGGCCCCAACATCCTTCTGTGTGCTTGTAGGTGTAACATCCTTATGTGTAATTCCACTAGATGGCAGTAAGGTTATTTAGGGTGTAACTGCACAGCCCATTGGCATAAATGTGCAGCCTCTTATGTCCACCAGCCGCTTAATGTGGGGCTTTGCGCTTTCATGGTGTAAGGAAATAAAGTTGCGCCTTGCCTATCAGCTTAAGCTTTTAGCTTAATGGTAAGCACTTAATCCTAACAATTGGTATTAGAGCGATGTCATGGGTTCAAGCCGCCTCAAAAGCAATTCAGGGGGAATTGTTGGGGTTGTGAGGCCCCAGCATCCTTCTGTGCACTTGTAAGTATAACATCCTTCTATGTAATTCCACAGCTTGACCCTAACAATTTGAAATAGAGTGATTAATGCAGTCAAAATTCTTCTGAAATGAATCCTGCAGACATGTTAATAAAGCCAACTCTTTGAACCTAATTGGAATTATTAACTTGTAAGTCAAGTTAACTATTACTAATATAGTGATGGGTAAAACCATAACCGAATAAACTAAGGTGGAGATTTGTGGAACTTAATTAGTTATATTCGATTATGTATGTTGAGGTGGCAAGTTGAGTCAACGAGAGTAGAACCCTCTGATGGTTAAAGTAGTTATTATAACTGGCTATTTTTGGCAGATATATAAAAGGCAGAACAAGCTGATTGGAAAAGCACCTTTTGTGAGATCAATCTGGAGTGATTCTGTAAGAGAGAAAAACTCTGTGTGAGAGGAATTTGTTTCTTGTTCTCTTGAGAGTGCATTTGATCAAATCTAATAAAGCTTTACCCCTGCTGTTTTCACTCGTAGATGTAGGTACTTTAGTACCGAACCACGTTAATCTTTTGTCCTAAATTCTATTTCTTCTTCTTCTTAATTCGTAATTCTTTGTTTTTAATTGGGTTTATGCTTTGCTGCAATTGATCTTGGTTAATCAAAGATTAAGAATTTAGTCTGATATCATTAACAAGCAGCTTATAATTGCAAAAATAATAAAAATGAGGAGAAAATCAAAGCAAGATCTTGGAGGCTATATTGGATGACATGTTTCAGTGTGAAAAATCCAAAGCCTAAAGCCAAAGCCAAAGACAAAGACAGAGACAGACAAATCATCAACCTCAGTGACATCTTCACTAATTCATGAAAGCTGTTATAGTGCTACGAACTCTTATTATCGCTATGAGGATCCAAAAGCAGTAATTTCCTATTGCAAGAATTCACAGGCATTGGGGAATCAAAAATGAATTACAATGGCACTATAGAAGATGATGAATCCTTTCACTCAAAAATTAAGAAATCCTCAATTACAATTGCTGCGAATGTTTGATTATGATGAACAAACATATTTAAATTGAAAGCAAATTAAATCAAATACTAATTTAGAAATCAAACATAAATTAAAAAATTAAACTCAATTTCAAAATCAAACCTTAAGCGCTGAAGGGCAGGGGCAACATGGTGTTGCAAGGTGGAGTGGCGGTGGATTTAGTTTCGCGTGGTGGGGTGGCAGTGGAGTTAGCTATACGGTGGGTGGGTGTCACACGATGAGGTGATGGTGGAGTTAGTGTCGCATGGTGAAGGTAGATGGCGTGGTCGTGGAGCGTCAAGAAGTTGTCTTTTGTGGAGCTACTGCATAGAGAGAATGTCTCAAAAAGGTTTAAAATCATTTCAAAATACAAATTGCATAAATTATCATTGAAGCTTGATTTAATACGGATTCGACCCCATAAGATTTTGTGTTGAACACATTATAATACTATGTGGTACAATGTGTTCAACACAAAATCTTATGGGGTCGAATCCGTATAAACTAAACTCAAGCGGGGTCGGGTTTATGCGGGTTTTGTAACTATTTTGAGACAAAAAATTATTTTTTGCCTTTCGTTTTCACCCTCTTCTGGCTCTAGTATTATAATACTTCAATACCATAAGGAATTCTAATATCTTAACCAAACATGCCTACGTTCCTACACATTCGCCCAGCAGCCATTTAGTCTTACCAGGCCGGACCCCCATCCATATTAAAGGCTGTCGGAAATTTGTCCATATGGATTATGACGACATTAATAGTCCACTGCTTTAAACAATTTACGAGCCTTGTATTGGGCCTTGTAAAGCCCGTTTTGAAAAGCAAACAAAAAATTGCACAATGTTAAGACTTCGAAAATACTCGATCACCAGCCTCAACTTTTCCAATTATAATAATTAATATAATCTATAACAAAACTCACATTGCATCTCCTAAATTACGAACCAAATCTCCTAAATTACTGCCTATTGCATCTAACAAACTATTGCGTATATGATGAAGATTGGTAAGAGGACACTGGAGCAGAGCTATAATCATATGCCACATAGCCGCCAGTCTGCCCAGTATAAGAACCACTGACCCTGAACCCAGCAGAACCCATATTGTCTGCAGGTAGTGTGTAGTGTTGCTGAGGTATTGCTGCAAGGCTTTGAGTGTGAGGCACACCATAAGTTGATGCATAATGGGCAGTACTAGGACCTTCATAGACACTCTGACTAGGATACACGTAAGGCCCGGAGTATCTTGCAGCTGGGCTATGCTGTGCTTTGGGAGCTGCATTCCTGCGGCTGAAAGATTGGGAAGAGTTTGAAAACTTGGCTGCTTTAGCTGGACGAAAAGCAGGTGGTCCACTCCCTCGGCTATTACTAGCACCATGGCCTCGCTTGTTTTGGGGCTTGCTGTTGGTGGCTGCTGAACTTTTCTTCCTTTCCATCTTGACTTTTTCAAGTTGAGTAGCTCGCTTCCTCAAGTTATCAACAGAGAACTCTGATTCAAGCTTGTGGTCTTCTACGCATTTGATGATAGCTTTAATTGAATTCAACTCCAAATTGTTCGACTCTTCCTAAAAGTTCAATAACATTAGTTAATGGCTCCAAAAAGAAAGCATAATAAATCATGGTCCTATATCAGAATCTAATGATAAATGAAAATACAAGGTAAATGTCAACATACCGTTGCAGAATTACTATAATTGCCATTCTTCAATATGGAAGTAGAATTCTTTTTTGAGTTCCGGAGATGGGACTTGAGAAGAGAAACTGGAGGAAATTTTTCAGTTAAACCAGACTCAGAAGCAAAATACACAGCTTCTATCTCTTTGCCACTCTTCAACAATTCAGCAATTATATCTGCAAAAGTAGAGTTTTTCTCAATCAATACAGCAGTTGAAATCAATTCTAAATTAGTATGCAGCAACATGATTAATCACATAATGCAAATACATACAAAATTTGCACATTTTGCAATTAATGCTAATTTCGCTTATCACAGTCTTAGATCATACAATAGAAAGACAAGTTTGAAATATCATCCAGATCTACACCAAGCACATCTTCACTCCTTGTGGAGGGTGTGCAAGCAATTAACAAGTAATAAAATAAGCAACAGAAATATTATTCAGCCATTTTCTGTATTTCCTTCACTGAAATTCTCTCAGTGAGATCCAAATAAAAGATTTGCAGATATTTAGCTTTGATTTGAGTTTATGCTGGTCCAATTAGCTGTCTACTAGTCAGCTAAAAATTTGTAGACTGGATTAATGCATCTTTGAGACAGGAGCGCAATTTGGATTACAGAATTCACAACTTCCGATTTTAGGTTGTAGCTCATTGGTCTATTCATATACAAAACACACTTTAATCAGTGAGAAACCCAAGGGAAATAAAATAAAATCCAAGCATTATAGCAGAGATCCCAAATGTCTTGTTTTCTTGAAAACATATATCTTAACATGGAGAACCATATATGGTTGTGACAGTGTAAATGTCAGCATCACCTGACGCAAGAAACCAGCAAAAATTATCATCTTTTGCATTCATGGTATACATCAGCAAAGCGAAATGGTTCAAAGTGATGAGGTGCATGAAAACTTCCCAAGAATACCCACAAAAGTAAATCCCATATAAACTAGATAACGATTATAGGCAAGGTGTTGCATAACTAATTTAGTAAAACTAACGTTCAAAATAAGCTAAAGCTATTCGTACCTCATCCTAAGGCCCTATCACATTTAGAGTACAATAATTTCACCACATTTTGTGCATGCCATATACATTCACATTGGTACACAAATCTAAAAGTCCAGACTCCATAACCAATAATGTGAACCATATTTTCAGTATACACTGTTGAAAATTGCAACTTTGTGATGCATCATTGATGAAATATCTAGCTAAGGACTTCTGGCAAAAAAAAAACAAAAGCATAACTTTCAGTAGCAAAGAAAATGAAGAAATTACAAGAATGGACATTCTAATGTAATCTCTAAGCAAGTGAAAACTACAACTTTGATATCTCTCCAGACAGAGAACTAACCATAACCCTCCTCTAGAACTTTGTTGCCTAATGAAATTTGAATGGCTAAACGGCAGTGCATGTAAAGAAATTTCCATTTCATCTAAACCAATGCACATTCCAAAGCTGAAGGTTATAGAAATCAAACCTTCCATTTTCTCGCCAAATCCCAAACAAGCAGCAAGCCTTGCCATATCCCTCCTAGAAGCATAATCCATCACTAACTTCCTAAGAAAATCCTGATCAAACCTTGAACTCAACCCAAACCCAAACACCATCTGTAAAAACATCACGGCCTCTGCAGGGCCCAATTCACTGTCCCGGAAGTCCTCCTTCCACCTCTCCACAACTCCTGCGGCCCTCTCCACCACTTTTCTCGCATGCACCGGGCCTGCTGCCGCCTTTTTACCGTTGTTACCCGAACCTTCTGGAAAAATCGCCTGGACGAGCAGTCCACAAGCCCACCTCTTATCCGTGACCCCAACTTTCTCTC
Organism: Citropsis articulata; assembly: GCA_030449925.1. Classification (NCBI taxonomy): domain Eukaryota; kingdom Viridiplantae; phylum Streptophyta; class Magnoliopsida; order Sapindales; family Rutaceae; genus Citropsis; species Citropsis articulata. The sequence goes on along the minus strand of JASUUH010000121.1, from coordinate 17,614,717 downwards.
TCTTTTGAGCTAAAAATTCCTCCACAGCATCAAGAACCAATCTTGACGGGTCAACGGCCTCCCAAATTGCGCGGAAAATCTCAGTCCGCAACGACACCGATTCCTTGCGTTTAGAGATTATAAACTTTAGTAGTCCCGAGGAGTCCATCCTACGGCAGAGGGATTTTAACGAGTCGGATAAATCTGCGAACTTAGGGGGTTTTAAAAAGTCGGCGAGTGCGGCGTCCCTCTGGTCGTGAATGAGTCGAAAGGCGGCATTGTGGCGGTCGGGGATGGAGTTCTCGCGATGGGTGAGGGAATTGAGGGTTTGGGCGGAGGCGAAATCGAGAGAAAGGAATTTAGAATCTAGGGATTTGGATTTCTGAGAGAGGGAATCTTCGAGGGAAGTGAAGTGTGAGGTTAGGGATTTGAACAGCTGCATGCACGAGGACAGAATCGTCTTTTGCGCTTCCAGGTCCTCGAAAAATTTCTCCACTCTGTCTGTTTTGATGGATACCTCGGTCGCCATGATTCAGGGATGATTTGGATGAAACGGTGACGTTTTGTTGAATGGCTTGTTGAAAACCCCTTAACCCCGGTGAAAAATGAAGATGATGTTCAGTGATGGTGACACTGATTTTTTTTTCATTTTTTTATTGGTCTGGTTGCAGCTAAAAGAACAACGCAAACGACGTCGTGCCGGCAAACTTAAAAAGGTACCAAATTGTAGGGTAACGTTGTCGTGTTGTCTTCTCTCCTATTTTACGCGCGTTCTGATGTGTTACAACGAACTGTCTTTTTGTACCGTTGAGTTTAAAATGTTTTTTAATTATTGTTTGACCAATGTTCGAATGTAGAGTGGTGTTTAGGCGTCGACATTCGAACGATTTTAGAATGCGGACGAATTTATATATATATACACACACTGATATATTACAATAGGAATTTAATTAATATTTTTAATTAAAAATTAATCAAGATCTTTTTTAATAATTTTATTATAACACCGTTTGGAGGTCAATTCTGATTTAATATTAGAGAGAGATCTATCCTCACTTTAATGCTGGAAGGAGATCTATTATACCCTAAATACAAAGAGACAAATAGACCCATACTTATGTTGGGATAATATGCTCTTTTAAAGCATATTAATTTATTTTTTGATTAATAAAATATTTGAGATATTTTCAATTGCATAAATATATTGAAAAAGTCCGTTTAATCATATTATATGTATTTATGTGATCATCATATGGATTCACGTACATATAAATATGTTATCTTATAATTAAATAAATTAAGTCATGATTGATAAATGTTAGGCCATTTATGTTTTAGAAGTAGAAATTCATTGAATGGTTTGTCTTAATCACGTATGAATTCTTGATGTAGTTACACATCGAATTTGGATCACACGTGATTTAATTAACCTTGAAACGATCACGACTTATTAAATCTCATAGGCATTGATTTTACCGTAATCTTAATCTTGAGTTAATTATAATTTCATGAATGATTAGGTGAGCAATTATGAGATAGATTAACAATATAGAATTTAGACGACACGTCACTTTTCGACTTGATCATGTAATTCTCCCACAGAGTGTGTCAACATATTTATATGTTGAAAATGATCATTAGAGAAACCAAGTATCAAGGTACAAGATGTGATTAAATCGATTGGACAGTTGAGATATCGATTTAATTAACGATGTATAAAAGGATTGAAAGAAGAAAGAAATCAATGTGGTTTACGAATTATTATTCGAACATACGATTATGGAGTCGGCCCAATCTTATAGTGGAGTAGAGTTGGAATTAAATGATTAAACTTGTTTAATTACATGCTTAATTGTTGTTACCACTATCAGTATGTCCTAAACGATCCCTAAATTTCATTTAATCGATCGCATCTTTGGATTAATAAGCAAAGATAACTTGAATTTTAATTAAAAACATAATTATATCTTTTTGGGAGCCCATTAATACGCTTATGTATAAGAACTTTATGTTATTTCTGAGTTTCCTATGACAACGAAAAGCAACGTGAGTTTCATAATTCTAGGAGCCTTAGGTTTTCCACTATGAAAGAGATATAAAATGGCTTATTCTATCCTAATCAGGAGAGGAAAAATTTATTTTATATATATAGGAGAAAAAGATTTTTTCTCTCCAATTAATTTTTGAGAGAAAATTCTTCTCCCGCTAGTTTGCTTATAGTAGTGATAAAGGCGCCCACATGTCAAGTGCAGATCAATCCTGAGTCATAACCTAGAAGATCGTTTGGTGACGGATCGTGATCTAACGAACGTGGTGGTGACGGATCGTGATCTGAGAGCCTAAATCATATCAGCGGAAAAAGCCAAATCAGATTTTCAAGGTACGATTTTTAGATTACGAATTCATATATATTTTATGAGATCGGTCTTAAAAATTTTTTTTTTTAAAACTGAATTTTTTCCTACAACTTAAAATGGGAGTTGAGTCCCAGTTATTGCTGGAACTTAAATGCAAATGATGTTTAAAGGTAGGTTTTGCTAAGTAGTAATTTATATAACTTATAATCTTCGTAAATATATGTAAAAATTAATAACATAATAATGAGGGCTACTGTTATGTTACATGAGCTGTAAGTTACACAAGTTTAACTTAACAAGACTCTTAAAGATAAGAAAAGTCAATATTCACTTCTACACTAATTTTTTATTTTTTAGTACATTAAAATTCTTTCTTTTTTCTTTTAGTTCTATCTAAATATTTTAAAATACTGATATCTACACCTTAATACGAGTACAATATAAGTAAAACACATATAAAATATAGTCTATTCTATAATATAACACACACACATATATAGATTATAATATAAATTTTCTAATCTAGAATTTTAAAATGGCAGAAAAGTATGGAAAAATGCATAAATCATACGGTTTATGCACTTTAAGTTTTAAAGCTATTAAACCCCATGGTTTAATAGCTTTTCCTAACTTTCCTAGTACTTTAAAATTCTGGACTAAATCGGAAAAATATATATATATATTAAAAATGTTTCAATAAATGATAACTAATCGTATTAAAGTTAGGGATAAGTTAAAAGATAAAAAATATAAAATTTAATGCGGTGTATTTTATCTTGTAGTGTATTAAAATTTATATTTTTTTATCTTTTACTTTATCCCTAACTTTAATATGGTCGAAGATTTTTTATTGGAAATTCACTCATAAATATATATAGGTGCAGATGACTACATCGTATGGCATGAGAGTTAATTGAACAAAAACACTATAACACCATATCGTATAATAGCAAATCCACATGAAATCTACATTTAAGTATCTGTAGCTGAGATGACACACATACATATATAGGAAAATGAATCAATCAAGGATTCCTGACTATATTAAAATCAGGGATGAGTTAAAATGAAACAAAAAAAAAAAAAAGTGAACTCCAATATAATGTACTTTGTCATGTAGTTTTTTGAAATTTGTATTTTTGTATCTTTTAATTTGTCCATGACTTTAATATGGTCAGATATTCTGGATTAGAAGCTTATTACGCGCGCGCACGCACACACACATTAATTTTTCCACTTTCATATACTCATCCATACTTACATGTATAATTCAAATTTTAAAAAAATGTTTCATTCCAATTTGTTTTTCTATTAACTACAAATTCTAAGGTAAAATTAGAATTATCCTTTGTTGTTTAGAGAAATTAAGTGAAATTCTCTTCATGTTTTGAAATGGATTTAAACTTCCTACAATTGTAATTGTGTTAGTTTTATACATCATTTCACTATTCTATCCCTAACCTTGATGTTAGCTATAAAATTTAAATGTTTTGATTTTTTTATAACTTATGTATCCTTAATAATTAAATTAATTTAATAATAAATTGTAAAGTATGAAAAAAAATTATAAGTGCAAAAAATGTTATAAGTACCCTGAATAATTGTATCAAGTATTTATTTAAATGAATATAACAAATTTGATAAATTTTATTTGCTGCTTAATCTGGCATAAAATCACTCGTTTTGTTATAGAAGCATAGGCTAGGCCATACCATACACCTTTTGTTGTTTATGATCATTGTGTATTGTTGCTTGCTTATGCTAATTAAGCGATTTTTAATTAATTATTTCTCATCAAACAATAGCAAGTGTGTGTGATTAATTATTTTGTGATTAGTTACTTTTGTATCTCTTTCGTATAGTGATTTTTTCCTCTCTTTATTTTAGTATATATTATTCATTTGCAATCATGAGTGAATCTATTGCGTTTAGTCAAATTATTTATTTGATCTTTATTTGCATGTATATTCGGATTGTTTTATTTTACGTTTTAAGAGGTACATTTAGAATCTTAGATTTCATATACTTAGGGCACGTTTTATTACATTCCGTCAGTTTATACAACTAGTAGGGGTATTTATGACATTTTCTCCATAATTTGTAATTCGTTATTTGATTAGTTTAATCATTAAGGACATATTAGTCATTTTACTTAAAAATATATTTTCAAAATATTTAAATTTTATAGGTAACATCAAATTAAAGGTAGAATAATAAAATAATATATAAAATTAAAATTAAAGGTAGAATAATAAAATAATATATAAAACTAACAAAATAATATATAAAATTAACACCGATATCAGTACATAGAGTTTGAACTCACCTTTTTTAAAACATAAGGGAGTTTCGCTTTAACTTTTTCAAACGACATAGATAACCTCATTTTTTACCGAAATTCTAATATTTAATATTCATTGTTAGACGGGTGGGCGCCCAAGATGGGCCGACCCGACCCGACCCACACATGGTAACTACTTGGTGGTTACCATGCACGGTTGGGAACTCCCCAACCGTTCCCAACTGCAGTATATATAACAATATAACTGCTGTTGAGAAAAGAACGAGAGGAATGAAATTGATTTTCATATAAGACAAAGAAAAGAAAACAGTGAGTGTGTGTGAGAAAGAACGAGAAAACAAACAAAGAAACTTGAACAAATCCGAGACGAACAAATATACTGTGATTAGAGGAGGATTTCCGTTCGTGATTTCTTTCCGACCTGTGACGTGATCCAATGCTTGTTTATTCCGCTGCATATTCGAACGAGGTAAGTTTTAATGACTTCTTTCGAAATACTTTCATTGGTATCAGAGCCTGAAATGTGTTGGATTCGTGCATTGATTGGATTAAATTCATGAACGAGCATGATTTTATTTTTCTTTCTCTGATGGCTGTTGTTTTTGAGTGTTCTGGAATGCTAAATATGATTGCATACATTCTGGAATTTTGAGTATTAAAACCGGCCTAGGTTTTAGATTACATGAACCCTAAAATAGATGAAACCCGAAATTTGTATAGATCGTATCTTTTGATCTAGGCAACCTGACAATACGTGTAATATACCATTGGAAAGATTTTTTCGAGAACTTTCCAACGGTATATGATTTGTTAAAAACGGACTTAAAACGAGAAAGTTATGGCCAAAATACGAATCTGGTCGGATTAGGGTTTAAAAGGGTTAAGAACCCTAAAATTGGAGAAGACGATGAACAGTACCCGAATTAAATTTTTTCACAATTCCGGCCTGTTCCGACCTCCGTTAACCAATCCGAACGGACCATTGAACTCATAATGGAAAATGGTTTGATCCAAAATTTAAAGTTAAATTTTATTAAACAAAATAATAACAATAATAAAATTTAAATTTCCTTAAAGAAATAGATCTGCATGGCTATCTGCCTCAAAAACGGTTCACCGGTTAAGGCAAACGGCGAACCGATTGCAGTTCGTAACTTTCTGACACTAAACGGATCACCGGTTAAGGAAATCGGAAAACCGATTGCAGGTAGTAACGGTTCTGGAGTAAAACGGTTAACCGGTTAGGGAAACCGGTAGACTGCTTATGGGCTCCTCCTCATCGCAAATCGGTTAGCCGGCTAGGGAAACCGGAAAGCCGAATAACAGCTCCCCGGTTCTGTACAATAAACGGTTAGCCGTTTATTGAAACCGGCAAGCCGATTACTTGATAAATTTTTTTTTTTTTTATTTATTAAATTTTTTTTCTTTTCTTTTCTTTTTGGATCAAACATATGAAGTTTAATGGATGAGCATTATATGTTAATAATGTTTCGCTCTAGTGGGAGCTTGAAATATTTTTTCGGAATTGGCTTAAATCTAATCTCGTATTTAGTCATTGTTTTTTAAAAATCACTAATTTTTTTTATATTTTTTTATTGTCATAGATGCCTCCCGTTAGTAGGTTGTGGGATCGAGGAAGGGGTTTAATGACAATTAGAGCAGGTTTCACCTAATGATCTAATTGAGATTAACAATAGTCTCTTATGAAGAACTTATGGAGAAAATGGAGAATTATAAGATGGACCCCGATCGCCTCCTATATGCATGAATATAAGACTTATATGGAGCTTTTAACCGCTTAATGTCCGCAAATATACCTATGTGTATACAACCGGGTTATTATGAATGGCTCCTTATACAATCATTACCTGATGATGACAACACGCTTGTCTTTAAGGTTCGCATGTTAAATGAGATTGAGAAACCTTCACACTATTATTATGAGTTAAGGTGTGAAATGGAATTGATGGAGGAGCGCCTTGTTTCAAAGACGAGGCGAACCTCGGTTAGCATTCACACGAACCTTCAGAATGGAGACAAGCTAGTCGCCTTGGAAGAGGGCAGAAGCTATGGTATGAGAAAACCATAAATACAATCATCAAGAGGGAACAATTATTTTTTTTGGAAATAGACTTAAGTATAAGTTGGATGAAAGAGTCACAAGCAACAAAGAATATTTTAAGAACATGTAAAAGATTCCATGTATTAGTTTGACCATGTTAGATTATTTCCTTTGTTTGTTGACTATGATATTTTTTTATTTTTATTTTTATTTTGTTGGTTGAACCATATGTTGCTATGACTTTATTAATGATATTCTATACTAAATGTTGGCATTAAATACTCTTTTCTCATATCTCATTAATTGTTCCGTTGAGTGGGAGTTCTAATTGAATTGAACTTGATAAATTCATAATTAGAATTAATAATTTTGCGCATTAAAAATCGAATTAATGATGAATATAATAAAGGGAATTGGATGATGATTGGAAGCCTCGACGACCTTTTGATTCCATTACCGATATTAGTTTGTCATTTTTTGTTAACGTTTGCAAAATTAATTGTATGTGTAATTGTAAATTATGCCTTTAATGATTGTATTTTGAAATGTCTTTGTGTTGAATTAAAGTTGGGATGGCCTCTGCATCCAAAAACATAGTGGTCGAAATGAACAAGGGTGAGAACCGAATGGTGACAATTACGATATTTGGCACCGTAAAATTCAAGATATCCTCAAGAGCAAGAGACTAGAAACTCTTAACAACACCCTAGCCGAGCCCCGAGCAAGGCAATACCGCCAACACAGGAGGGATCTTGAGGCCTATCGGGCTGGAAAAAGAAGAATAGCAATGCTAACATTGTTGAGCAGTATGCAAGACGATCTCATGTGTGAATATGAGAAGTATGAGACTGCTCAAGAGATGTGGCTCGCTTTGAAAGACAAGTTTGGTGGTACTTCGACCACTAAACTTAGGAGGCTTACGATCAAATTCGACTCTTACCGAAAGCGCCCAAATCAAACCATGAGGCGATCCGAGGGAGATGTCGAACATGGTTCGTGAGCTTAAGTCTGGACATGTTTTGGTGATGAACAACAAGTCCAGAATCGATCTCCGCCTGACACCGGGAACACATGAAGGTGAATATGACTCATAATGAGAATATCGAACTTTTAAAGACATCGAGCATCACCCAGAGCTAGAGCGCCTTGAGGCGCCTAAGCGAAAGTGTTTTTATGGCCGAGTCAAGCTCACGCAAAGCTTCGGGCTTCAAGCGTAAGAAGGGCCATAAATATAACCAGAAGAATAAGGGATCTGATCCTGATCAGAAGAAACAATATGCTAAAAAGCGCCCAAGGGGTAAACGTGCTGGCAAGAAAAGGGACAAATCCAAGGTGAGATGCTACAACTGTAGCAAGCTGGGTTACTTCGCTCGTGAGTGCACTGAGCCGAAAAAGGTGAGACCCAACTACACTTTGTTAAATTATGCTTTAGTTACGAGTTCTGCACTCCTAACCGAATCTCTGTGGTGTAGACTGTGAGCAACAGACCATATAGCTCGTGATCGAAATGCATTTGTGGAGTATCGTCGAATCAGTCAGGGACGTAGATGGATATATGTGGGCAACAACTCTAGAGTTGAGGCAAAAGGAATAGGCACATGCAAATTGACTTTGCGTGGCGGACGTATTCTTTTATTACACGATGTCCTTTATGCACCGGAGATTCGACGAAACTTGATTTCTGTCCCTGTTCTTCTTGAATTAGGATATTACTTAACTTTTCATGGTGTTTGTTTAGAAATTTTCTTAAATTCAGTCCTTATAGGAACTGGGCATTTAATTAATGGCTTTATTGTATTAGATACGATACTTGATGGTTCAAGTTATGATAATAGTTGTTTTTCTTATGTTACTTCTTCTAGTAATAATGAAATAGATGCCATTACATGGCATGCTAGACTAGGTCATATAGGGCAGGAATGAATGAATAGACTTGCGAGAAAGGGCATGTTGGGCCCACTTACAAAGATTGAACTGCCCATATGTGAAAATTGCCTAGCTGGAAAAACAACTAGAAAACCATTTGGCAAGGGAATTAGAGCCGAGAAACCATTGCAATTAATCCACTCTGACATCTGTGGTCCAATGAATGTAAGGGCTAAACATGGAGCCTCATATTTTATTACATTTATTGATGATAATTCACGTTTCGGTCACGTCTACTTGATTTCTCATAAATCAGAAGCATTGGATTGCTTTAAATTATATTTGAACATGGTAGAGAATCAACTAGACAATAATGTTAAAGTTCTAAGGACTGACCGAGGACGTGAATATCTTTCGGAACAGTTCAAGGAACTCTGTAATGAAAAAGGGATAAAAAGACAACTGACTATTCCTGGAACTCCGCAACAAAATGGTGTAGCGGAAAGAAGGAATAGAACTTTATTAGAAATGGTTAGCCAATGATGGCAAGCAAAACTTCCAATATCCTATTCGAGACATTCTTTATTAACTGCAGACTATGTACTTAACCTAGTTCATTCAAAATCAGTTAGTTCCACCCCATATGAGTTATGGACAGGTAGAAAACCTGACTTAACTCATCTGCTGCCATGGGGATCTGCAGCTTATATTCACAACCCTACTCATAAATTTGGAAAATTAGGAGCTAGGGGTAAAAAGTGTATCTTTATTAGATACTCAGAACACTCTAAAGGATATGTGTTCATTGGTGAACAAGCAAGTGGAACTGTGTCTGAACTGGAATCACGAGATGTCAATTTTCTAGAAAATGAATTTCCTAGCGTTGGAGAAGTTAATAAGGATTTTCAATTTTATGAATTAGAAGATCCAAATGAGATTGTTACTTCTAACGATAGTGTTGGTGTTAATACTGATCCTTTAGGGATTGCCACTCTGAGTGGGAGTAAAACATCAAATACTTCAATTCCAACTGGGGAATCAACTCGAAAGAGTAATCGTAGGCCTATTCCTCGTCGTCGTTTTGAGATTGAGGGAGAAGCTTTTATGATTGCTTCTCATGATGGTGATGAGCCAAACACTTATAAAGAGGCTCTCACATCATCTGCCAAGGATATGTGGATGAAAGCAATGGAGGAAGAGGTGGAGTCTATGAAAATCAATCAGGTCTGGGACTTGGTTGATCTTCCACCTAACCGTAAAGCTATCGGAAATAAATGGGTTCTCTGAATAAAGCGTAAGGTAGATGGGACAATCGAAAGATATAAAGCAAGATTAGTCGCAAAAGGCTATACCCAACAGGAGGGTATAGACTATGAAGAAACCTTTTCTCCTGTAGTAAGATTTGCTTCTATACGATTAATCTTGGCTATCGTTGCACATCTAGACCTTGAATTACATCAAATGGATGTAAAAACTGCATTTCTCAATGGAGAACTAGAGGAAGAAATTTACATGGAACAACCACAAGGTTTTGTTGTTAAAAGTCAAGAGCATAGCATGCAAGCTCAAAAGATCTATCTATGGCCTTAAACAATCCTCAGACAATGGAACCTTAAATTCCATCGAATAGTTTCTTATGGTTTATAGGATGGTTGAGGAAGATCATTATGTGTATGTTAGGAAATCAAGGCGATTTTGCAATATTGTCTTTGTATGTGGCGATATCTTTGTTAAATGCGAGCGATTAAAGTTTGTCGAAACTGTTAAAGATTGGCTATACTCAAATTTTGACATGAAAGATATGGGCAAAGCAGCTTATATCTTAGGAGTCAAAATTTTTAGGGATCGTTCAAGAAAACTTCTGGCTCTGTCACAAGAACCATATATAAAGAAGATTCTTGAAAGATTCAATATGGTTGATTGTAAGCCAATGGATACCCCAATAGCTAAAGGACAATCTCTTAGTCTCGAAATGTGTCCCAAGACTCCTCAAGAAAAGGAAAGAATGGCTAGAGTTCCTTATGCAAATGCCATTGGAAGTCTCATGTATGCCATGATGTGTACAAGGCCTGATATAAGTTATGCTGTAGGACTGGTAAGTAGGTACCAGTCAAATCCTGGACAAAAGCATTGGAGTGCGATCAAGAGGATTTTAGCATATCTCAAAGGCACTGCAGATTATTTTTTATGCTATCAAGGAGGTGGTTTGCGAATTGTTGGATATTCAGATCTTGGTTGGGGTGGGGATGCGGATGGCGCCGTCGACCTCGGGATATGCATTCTTGCTAAACAGGAGCGATTACATGGGTAGCAAGAAACAAACATGCCTGACTTTATCGGCGATGGGCCGAATACATTGCATGTTACTGCGTGCGGTCTGTTGTGTGGCAAGATTTTGGAAGACTTAGAAATTAATATTAGCGCTACTAGTCCGATGTATCTATCTATTGTGATCATTTGCTATTTCTTTCTCTAAGGATGCCAAATACCATAGCAAGTCAAAACACATTGAGACTAAATACAATTTTATAAGAGACATTTTGGCAAAGAAGGAAGTAGCTATACAATATATATCTACTCATAGCATGATAGCTGACCCACTTACAAAAGCTGTAACGAGGGATGTATTCGCCTCTCATGCTAGATCATTGGGGTTACGTAGATTGTAATCTTGCATTATAAAATAATTTTATTTAGTAAACTTGTTATTATATGAATTATTATAAAATGCAATGATGTTTTAAGCTCTCTTATTTTAATTTAGTTTGAGAAAGGCATAATTACACATATATAAGAGTATGTCATCAAGTCAATGACCGGCTTTCTTACACGAGTGGTCACCTCAGTTGCTCTGGGAGCAAGCTGAGATGAGACAAGTAGAATAACGAGACAATGTATTTTGTCTAAGAGCCAAAGAATATAGAAATATTCTACAAATTTTGTCGCCTTGACTAGAGTCAAGATGAGGTCGTATACGATATTTTCTCGTTGACCGACTATAATGTACCCCACTATTATAGAGACTTGATTGAAGCCAGATGTGAGATTTTATTTTGACGCTAAAAGAAAGCGTTCATTTTAAAAACTCAGGTTAGGCGCTGTAGTCAAGCGACTGGACTAAGATCTGTACAGTGAATTGAATTAATAAGACATACGCCCTAAAATGGAAGATTCACTGTAACGCATGTATCATACTGCGCGTGCTTGATGACCAAAATGGAAAATGATAGAATTTCCTTTCTTCTTCATTGTGTAAGTTCCATATGACTTTATATAAGTCAATTCTGGTATCCTTATGACTATCAACTATGTTTCTGAGATTTTAGACTGGTGTCTGCTACTTTAGCATGTTATCTATGACCTTGAAATAATTTGGTCTATGAAACATGACTAGGAAAGCAACTATTCTGAATTGATAGACATAAGTGTGATGGGAAGATTTAATTTTTCCTTTTATGTGATTCACTGGTCGACCAATTGTTTAATATCTTTGTGATATTACAATTATGAATACATAATGAGATTGCGCAATTTTGGCATACCGAGGGGATTTAGTATGCTAGAGTATTAAAGTAAATTAAATCTGGGATACAATGAACATATGATGAGTTCTCTTGCAAAAGATTGCAATTGAGACATCTCTTGCCTAGTTAGCAATTGAGATATATTTTTGGCTCTCCAAATGGATTTTAGATATGTTCATAGGTCACACGGTATATTTGTCTGTACGATTGTAGATATGTGATTGTTCATTATTTCTTTGTTCTTTCTCTTTGTTTCGATGTCGCCCGTCATGCGAGTGGGAGATGTTAGGCGGTGGGCGCCCAAGATGGGGCCGCACATGGTAACCACTTGGTGGTTACCATGCACGGTTGGGAACTCCCCAACCGTTCCCAACTGCAGTATATATAACAATATAACTGCTGTTGAGAAAAGAACGAGAGGAATGAAATTGATTTTCATATAAGACAAAGAAAAGAAAACAGTGAGTGTGTGTGAGAAAGAACGAGAAAACAAACAAAGAAACTTGAACAAATCCGAGACGAACAAATATACTGTGATTAGAGGAGGATTTCCGTTCGTGATTTCTTTCCGACCTGTGACGTGATCCAACGCTTGTTTATTCCGCTGCATATTCGAACGAGGTAAGTTTTAATGACTTCTTTCGAAATACTTTCATTCATGAAAAAAATAATGTTTGTGGCGTCAAATTAAAGCACCTCGACAATTGCTGATGCAGTAGTTTTCAAAATGCAGCTTTAGATTAGCGGTTGTTACCTGTAAATGTCTTTGAAGTGGTGAATATGGCTCTTGCTGTACACGTATTAAGTCCTCCAATTTATCACAAGAAAATCAAAGCTTGAAAGTAAAAGAAACACTTTCCGTATCCTTTAGTTTCGAGATAGATGTGAATATGGCTTTTGCTAGACACGTATTAAGTCCTCTAATTGATCACAAGAAAACCAAAGCTTGAAAGTAAAAGAAACCCTTTCAGTATCCTTTAATTGTTGAGATAGATATGAGATGCATAGTTGTCCATTCACGTATGTATCTTTCATCCTTCAGAATTTGATGAGATGCATCTTTCATCCTTCAGATAGATGAATTTCATCCATTCACGTATGCATAGTTGCCCCAAGTGTTAAAAACTCTTTTAACATGTAATAATAGTTATAAAGTTCAGCATATTAAAATACTTGAAACTGATACTTTATATTTGGCTTTGTAAAACCCTTTAACAAGAAATGCTCTTATAAATACAAATGGGCTGATGACATGTTGGCTATGGAAGGGGAATAAGCTTATGCTAAGCCCCTTTTTTGGATTGCGATTGAAGCAACATCTTTTTCAATCATTCACCATTTCAGAATATTCTTTTGAAGCATTAACAAAATTCTTCTACTACTTTCTTCTGTAATCTCGCATATACATCTAGCTATTAGTTTAGTAATTTAAGAACCAAAATCTTTGAGGACTGTGGAAGGTAGTGTTCCAGGCTTCTAGCAGCAAACTGTTCACGAGAGATTTAACTGTTAATCCCAAAGAGAGAATTTTATAAGGATAAAAGAACTATAATAAAATAGTGATCATGTAACATACAATAATATGTGGTTACGAATAATGATAGACACAAGAAGATAATGATGCTGCAAATGACAATTAATTTCTACCACTTTCTGCATTAATGGTGTTTAGGGTCACTTCCACTGAAGTTGAACACTAAGAAATTGCAGCAAATTTACGGAATTTTGATAAGGGATAAATCCATCAATACAATAACTTTAAAAAAAAAATTTCAAATCCCTCCCTATAAATATGTAGAGGGTCGGGGATAAAAAACTTGTCGATTTAAGATCCGTCCCAGGCTTCTTCTGGGGGTTCTTAGACTATGCTTAAGTGTATGATTTCACACTCTTAATAGAAACTAAATTATAATATATTTGTAGAATGTAATAATTCTTAAAAAAAAATCCAAATAATTACATCTCACAAGCTGTTTTGCCGCATCACAACAACGATACATCTTATGGTCATTAAATGTCAAGCTCAAAACTCGAAGGTGGCCCGACAACACTTGAAGATACATCAATTGCATCTTATACAACCTGTCTTTGCTCTTCAATTTCAGGAATGTGTGCTCCACAATTGTTTGTTTTCTACTTCATATACATTATCAAGCGCTCCTTTTTTTCATTTTCATTTTCATTTTCATTTTTTAATAACAAATTTCAATAAATTAAACTGTTGAATTGTGTCTTACATTGACTAGCATAAGAAATTATCTAAGTAGGATATATCTCTTTTCCTAATAGACTCATCTTTTAAATTGTATATCTAAAAATCATAATCACAAAAATAACAATAAAACACCCTTATTCTACTATGATATCGGCTTCCACACGAATATAGAAAAGAAAAGGTTTAGATACCAGAGGATCTCATACTCTACAAAAGTAATATTTCATGTTAGTGGTGAACAAAGTAAAAGGGATACACGGGAACAATCGTGCCTTCCTATCATATATATATTCTCTTTGGACGATAGTTAATTTAAAATCCAGTTAATCTCAGTAAAGTCATTACTTTCTTAATTTCTTTACATTGATCCCGAAAGCAAGAACCCAACACCAATAACAATTAAAATTTTAATATTCATTCGTATCTTGCACCAACTTAGACTAAACCAAAAGGGAAAAATGATGAACAAAAAAAAAGAAGAGAACTTTCGAACTTTTCAGATTAAACTAACAGAAAGAAAGCACCAATAAAGATACAAGGAAACAAGTCATCATAGATCATGCTTTAAACTTGTAACTGAAGACTATATATACAAATCTGTAAATAAGCCCGAAAAAGGCAAAAATATTACAGGAGCCAAAATTTGAAAGTGTTGTTTTCTTGCATCATCCCTGTGATTTCATGAGAAAGATCCTGTTAGGATCAGCAAAACGAACAGAGAATGAACGAGAGAAGCTATCAGGCTCATCCCATGCAAACCCTTGATCAAAATTCTGAGAGTAAGTGTAGGCATCATACGGAACCTGGAACATCTTCCTCTTCTCTTTCTTAAATTTCATCAGCAGCACTATCCACCGCAACTTGCTTTGTCCCTCGGACGGAGACGACGACAGAGGTGAGTTCACAGGCCGACGCTCGTCACAGCATCGGCCTAGTTGAATGGTTCTGCTGCCTAAGTTGCACAACTTTCTGATGTCCATTAGCGGCACAAATTGCTTGTGAAGCTTTTGGGGCCCCACCGCCACTAAGGAGTCGGAGTATGAGAATAGTTTGTATTAAGGATAAAGTAAAGGCACATGAACCTCGGTCCCGTTTATAAAGGAATCGAAACATGGCATTCTTATGCTATTAAAGATTTTATAAGTGCATTTTTAAACTAATGTTGACGAAGTTAACTAGCAATAAATTGTAGAGTGCATGGCGGATTCTCATTTAACACAAGCATGTAATGCACGTGATTAACTGCGGTGACTAATAAAATTGAGGCTGTGCGGTTCAAACTTCCCTGTGAATGTTTAACCATTAGTTTTAACATATTCGTCTGTAACAGTCAAATTTGGATTCAGCATTCGTCTGAATTCTGAAATTTACTTTATCACTGAGATTCAATTATCTTAATATTTTCATCTAATGAATACCAATTACATCTTTCTAAAAAATTAACCAAAAACTCAGCTAAAATATGAATCCCAAATCCGTTGGTAAACTTGCAATCATCCTCTTAAATAAAGTGTGTCATACGATAAGTTTCAAGTAAACATCGTTCAGCAAGTAGATTGCAGATTTAACACGGCATAATTGATGGCACACATGGATATTATGATATGTTCTGTTTTGATGCATTAATGTATTAGCAACTCTAGACACAGAAAAAAACATGGAGATATTACAAAAGTAATGCAGACCTTACAAAAGACTACAAAGACATTTTCTCAAACATGTGTTTGTCTATGAAGGTATTATCACTCACTGGTGCGCTATTACCTGCACTTTAAGCCACATCACATATGGACAATCTAAGCATCCTTTTCACTGCTCAGGCTCAGCTACCGCTGATCCTATCAGAGAAACCGAGGGCATAAGTATAATCAACCTGCTTAAAATCCAAGTAGAGGTGGCAAAAAAGTCCGCCCGAACCGGACTAGGATCCGACCCGTCACATGCAGCCCGGATAAAACCCAGACCGGATGGAAAGAAAAAGCGAGTCCGGTCATTGAAAATTCATACCTGGGTGTTTTCAGGTACGAGCCCGGTCACAATACTAAGAACCCAGACCCGGACCGTGCCCGGTTTTCGTTAAGGTTAAAAAAATAAAGAGGAGAAAATTGATATTGGAGTTATGATATGTTGGGTGTTAGTATACTGCATTTATTTAAATTATTTGGTGATTAATTGATTATTGTAATGTTGAATTTAAATTTTTTATAGGGATTGAATGAATTTAATTTAGAAATTGAATAAATTTAGATGCTAGATAATAAATTAAAATAATTTTTATTTGTTATTTACTTAAAATTTATAAAATAGGTTGAAATAATTAAGATGTTGTAACAATTTATTACATAAGTTTTTTTCTTTTTAATTTAAAATGCGGGTAGAGAAAATCCGGATAAAAAACCCGTGCCCGGATAGTATCGGGCATATGCCCGGTCCGCATAGAAAAAATCCGGGCACGGTTTGGGTCCGGACACCTATGTGTGGCATGCGAGTAAGTCCCGGGCACCCCCAAACCCGGACTTCCATCCCTAAATCCAAGGCAATGCCTCAGAAAAATTTTGTCACATTAGAAGAAGAATTTCATAAAAATTTATATCCGGGCAACCGGTTACAACAATGACAGTCACACGATTTAGATTTAAGAGAGAACTCCTTCTGAACCCTCATCTGCAGTACTTTGTTGACACAACCTTTTTTAAACTTCAAATGCCTGAGGAGCTTATCCTCTTCAAATGGTGAGCAGAGCCTTCTGGGACCATGACGGGTCACATAGTGCAAAATCCCACAGGTCTGGGCTTTCAAAAGGCAATCAATTCCAGGCTTTCAATACATTCTCCTCAAAAAAGTGGCCTCTGGCTAACAGAAGCCAATTTCCCAGTGGATACTCCCTAACTTTACTTGTCTTCAAGAGGACAGGCAGAGCAAGTTGTGTTATGCAGTCTACCAACCTATAAATAAATATATATTAATGCGGGAGAGGTTAAAACCCCATTGAAGTGAATTTAATCTATAAAAATCTTTGAATATAGTTACCAAGTCAATTTGATCCACTTGTTTGATACAAGACATTATTATTGGATTTCAAATTTCATCCGCAAAAATTTATGAGAAGCCACATGGGTTCAGTGGTTCACTGGTTGAGAATAAAGCACCATGGTGCTAAGGACCTCTATAAACATGCATGCATGATGCAGATCAGAGGAAGTGGGAGCCCACCATATTCCAAATGCAAGCCTGGATTTTCCAATATAAACAAACAAGGAAACTGATATCTTCCATAAACAATATGATACTAATCTTAACCCCATCAAATTTTAATGTCAATGTAATCCGCCTTGGCATGCATTCCAAAGAAGCCCAAAATACATGCAAGAGACAAGTTCCACATAAATTAAGCAAATCAGCATGCAGAGTAAGAAGAATGAGGGAAAATAATAATCTTAAACAGGGAATTATTGCACATACTGAGAAGATTATGCGTCCAAAATCTTAAGAACTAGCAGATGTACAAATTACTCATCTCCAAGGATCAATGGCAAACTAAACTGAAAGCATAAGAAAATTGCTAATCTAGAAAGTAATGGAGATGGCAGATCCGTGGCATAAAAGTATGTTAACTTCGTACAGGCATTGATAATTTTTAAGTAATTGTGACTGCAATTCCATTTGGCAAATTTCTGTGCTGCTCTTCAGACATAAAATAGAATGAAATCTCCTGTACTTTCTAAGGCAAAGGTGCAAAGCTAGTTGACAGTTTACCTAATGGGATCAAATCATCTACATTAAAATATTCCTAAACTGCTTAGAATGGGAAGCATTTTAGCCATTAAACTTAGGGCACCTAAAGAGCTTTTCATCTGAGTAAAACAAAATTTGAGACACGAAATATAACAATGCAAAGAAACACTACACACTCAGAGACACTTCATGTAGCAAGTACATTTGAAAAGCTATTATGAATACATGATCAATATCTTGCTGCTAATTTATACTATTATATCATCAAGCATCACAACAGAACGCAAGGAGCAATAGTTGAAACGGTATCAATAAAACAGAAAATTCATCACCATATATTTAAAGGCCACAAAACAGATTAAGTATGATATATGATGTGGGATTAGACTGGGAAGGCCTACCTGCATTGGTTCACATGCAGTTTCTGCTCCTGGTCCTGTATTTCAAGATACTGTTCTCCCATAGCCTATAGATGAAATATACAAATTCTTTGACCATTTATCCTGCCACACAAGCAAAACCAAAAATTTCTTATCCACTATGGCATCACAAACCATTTACGTTACAAGTATTTGACATAAACACGACCACAACATTTTAAAAGCTATCAGTAATTACTGCACATCTAGAAAACAATAGTAGAGATGTTTAAGGTTCTGCCAGATTGCGGTCAGCCAGCTAAAGTGTTTCACAAGGATACTTGCTCTGATGACATATTTGAAGTTAGAACTATTTTCATAAGTTCTGACTCCCCAAAATACGTGTTCCAATGAAAAGAACAAACTTTAAATATCAGTGCACCACTTCTCTGAGATGATTGAAATGATAAGCAAACATAGAAAATATATAATCCACATCAGAAAAAAGTTGATCTCCATGTCAGTTGGTTAACAGGAACGAAACAACATTGCATCCAGGGTTAAAAACATATATTTAAGTTTGCTTTGATGTGAACCACATTTCATTATTTTTCAGAATAATTGACATAAGGTTAGCAATTACTACATGGACAAAAAGTAGCACCAAACATATAAAATTAAATCAGTGTAGCTCACTCATCAATAATAGGAAAGGACGTCCATTCCCAGACCCTAATGCATGGAAGTAAAATGCCCTATTTTGTATTACCACATGATAGCTAAAATATGACTAGCAGCTGTACATCATTAATATAGGTTTTGGAGAGGAAGGGAAACTTGAGAACTTCCACACATTGATATGCCATGAACTGTCTAACAAGGATTCAGTTTCTTACGAACCATAATATGATCTACCATAATAAATTACAGCTCAACCCTCACACAAGATATCAATTTGAAAAAATAAAAATTCCCAAGAATATGTTTTAGATCATCACATTCACCAATGAAACAGAAACCCCAAGAAATGATGCATATGGAATTATGCATTTTACATGTACCTTGACATGGGTACAAGGAAAAGCAGATGTCCGTAGAGTTTCCTGCATTACATCTGGTGATTTCTTCTTGGGAGAACTGAGTATAAATGCAGCTTGATCCTCTGTGGCAGCAGTTGAGGTAATTCGATATCCATTCTCCCATCTTCTATGGATCCCTTCGCTTGGATAAAGGAAATCAAGTTCAACAACCTGGTAATAAAGTACAAAAGATGTAAGTACTTTATGTAGTATTGCATCGCACAGCTTATATCAGATGGAAATTGGATAACCTGATTAGAATAGCCAGCATTTCGCGACATGACAATACCCCATTTGCTACCCGCTGTAGTCATAGAGGTGACGGAGAAGCCTTCTTTCCACTTCTTATTAATCCATTTGAAAGGAAATACATCACTAACCTTGTACGACTGTTGAGTGTAAGGAGCACCTTTAGAAAAAAGGGGAAAATAATCAACAATTTTGAAGACTTGCAGAATGATATGCTAGAGAATTATGGCTCCTTATGGCATCATCCTAGCACTCAGCTAAATTTATAAATTTCTCAGTCTAATTGATTTTCTTCTTTTATAGTGCATAGATAGATTCTTCCAAATAAGCACTATTTGTCAAAAAGTCAAAACTTTAATCCTGTCCTTAAAAACAGGGTTATCATAAACCTACAGGACGTCCAGAATTCCATTAAATTGTACATATTAGAATCAATCTGTACCACGCCTTAAAAAAAAAAAAAGCCAAGCTAATTGATTGCCTTCAGCAAAACATACCACAGCCAGGGCACACGTGGATAATTATGAACCAAATTAAAGTACCGGATGGTACCATATCAGATTCCTGGATTCCATATGAATGCACCAAAGAAAAACAAATAAATAGCATAGCAAAACAAAGAAAAAAATGGGTAAATTTCAATTACCCTTTGACATAACCACCAAGGCACTACCATTGCATGTACCAGCAACTGAAGTGATATAGTAATTCTTGTCCCACTGTTCCATTATCCACTCCTGACAGGATTAAAAAGAATAAACTACAATCCCTTTTCTGAGCATGATTAAAGAAGCAAAGCTGCTCAATGTTGGCCAAGAGTTTTGAGCAATACCAACCTTATGCAAGAAATTATGCGATAATTCATAAACCTGGGAAGTGAACCCTGTCCCTCCATCCATGACAACAGCCCACAAATTATTAGATGAGGCAACACAACTAATGTACAAGCTATCTTCTCTACCCTTTGCCACATGCTGGTGAAGTCTGGAATCCAAAACATTGTAGTGATACCTGCAGTATAGATTTACCCATTAGCTAATAACAAGGAAACACAAGACTCTACCACCAACATCTTGAAGATAAATCATATGAAAGCATATATAATTGCCCCCAAACTTTTTTTATCAATCTTAGTTTTGACACTACCCAACACAGGTACCAATCCTCAATCCCTTGAGAATACGAGATATAAACTCGGTCTCCAGTTCCACCAAAAGGCTTCATCAACTAACCTAAGGCAACACGTTTCATATCTCCCACCAGTGCCGTCCAATATTATTCCATTGTACATTTTTGAAACATGCACACTGTCACTTAGGAGTCACATTTTTATCTTCAAGGGAAAGAAACACTGTTTCAGTGTTAGACAGCCAGATTTACTCATAGATGTAAATTTGACAAGTCATCCCTCAAAACTATTTTTGCATGCCATTTTTAGTGTCGTAAAGGCAGAGAAAAAAGTTGATATGTCATAAAGGCAGAAATGCTTCATAATCAATATTCAATTACCAAATAACAAAATAAACAATTAAGATCTGAATCAAACATTCATTTTGTTAAAAAGAGACAAATAGATGTAAATTTGACAAGTCATCCCTCAAAACTATTTTTGCATGCCATTTTTAGTGTCGTAAAGGCAGAGAAAAAAGTTGATATGTCATAAAGGCAGAAATGCTTCATAATCAATATTCAATTACCAAATAACAAAATAAACAATTAAGATCTGAATCAAACATTCATTTTGTTAAAAAGAGACAAAATTATTAACTCAGAAGTTTCTCGATTCTTAGGCTTTACCTTTGCTTCATTGGTGATCTAGAATTATAGACTGAGATCCACTGAGAAGCTGGGAAACCCAACCGAACTTTCTTCTTAAGCTGTCCACCATCTTCCAACACAGCAGGCAATCTTGCCCTTTTTTCACCCACCTGAAACACAAAAGATTTAGCAATAAATTGTAAAAAGAATAATCCATGTTAATTAAAACATTAATGAGTCAACATAAAATAGCAGGCAACAACCTTCAATGCTCCTACAGTTTTAATAGGTCGCAATGATGCATTGTGGCCTAGGCTGTTCTCAAAAAGGGAAATAAGCTTTGCATAATTAGGTTCTTCATCAAATCTCATGTTGGCGACCATCTCAAGAAACTGCTGAAAAGAAGGAGGGCACAAACAGCAAAGCATCTCAGGGGAAGTTCCCATCTTCTTCTTGCAAACAAGGAATCCTCTATTCTCTCCCTGCACCACAATAACGCAGCATGGTAAAATAAGTTATCCACAAGTGAATTTGAAGCAGTCAAAGATACAAAGTTGCACTGCAGTATGTAGTGAAATAAACTCACTATCAACAAGTGAATTCAAAGCAGTCAAAGATACAAAGTTGCACTACAGTATGTAATGAAATAAACTCACAACAAATCCTTGCCAGGGAAGTTTTCCTCTGAGAAGAAATATTAGGGTATATGCCAATGATTCAAGGTCATCTCTTCTGCTTCCGGTCCTACCTAAATGAGCATGTACACTTGCATAACGTACAGTTCCCCTGCCAAAAATATAAAATATATCTGGCTGTCAAAAGATACAGGTATTTTTTGCGCATTGATTTGATGGAAGATAAAATCATGAAAAACAATTCTGGCGATTTTATATGGCATAATGAAAAGACAAACCATCACATTAAATAAAAGCATAATATGAAATACATGACATATGCAGAATCAACAAAGCTCAACCATTTTCATGACCTGTTCATCTGGTAGGCAGCAGAATTATATACTTGTTTAAGGGTAATGGAAAATGTGGTTACCTGAAAACATCGGGCTTTTGGTCATAATCAATATGACGGCCAGAACCTGCATCTCTCCATCTTGAAGCTGAAGTAGACAATATTAGCTCAGTTATCAATGACATCAATATTAGATCAGTTTCTGGTTGATCTCCATTTATAGCTCATTTATAGCTCATTTTGATTGCTATCAATGACATAAAATTGGTGAAGTATCTCCATATGCCACATATTGAGTGCTGTTAAAATACGACCGTGAGAGAAGCCATACCTAAACCAAGATCAACCAGAAACAATTTCTTCTCATCAGGTGTTCCGGGCCGGCCAAGCAAAAAGTTCTCTGGCTTAACATCTCCATGTACAAAACTGAGGTAGAAACCAAGAAGTTGTAGAAAAAATACAGTAAAAGAGTAAAGGAAATAACAAAGAAACAAATGGAGAGCATAGCAGTTTCAAAGTACCCTCTCAGGTGAAGCTGTTCCAGAATAGATATTCCCTCCACTGCTATACAAGCCACCATCTCTTCAGATAGCCTGTAAGAGGAAGAAAAACAATGATCAACAAAGTTGAAAACAGAAAAACTGCAATACTGAAAGGCAGAATGCAATTTTTGGAAACTAACCATAGTAATTTTTTAATTAAAAGAAATAAATAATCAAACAATGAAAAACAGATAGAGAATATTCATACATCTGGTTGTTAGAGTTCCAAACATCCCATAAACTTGGGCCTAGCATGTCCATAACCTGGATTCACAGGCCCAAAACAACTGAGTACAATGTAATCACAGAAGATGACTGATATCAATAGGCAAATGGTAAAAATAATCTTCAACATAAACAGGAAATATAAAAGATGCAAAGGGTGAAACCTACAAGGATATAGTAGTCTCCTTGCTGGCCTTTGTAATGGACCAAAGGAAGTCCATAACAACCATTAAGAGTGCTAAACAATAATTTTGAAACAGAAAGATAGGTTAGGACATAAAAGTCGGAGTTAAAACAGCAGAAGAATCAAACCCGCCTACCTGTATACTTGCCACTCATACGGAGGACTAGAGCTGCACCCTTTATTATTTCGACGCTCAAACTTCATAGCAACCTAAAAACATAACAGGACGATACCATTAACAAAAAAAACCACTTCCTAATAATTCTGCATGGTTTACTAGAATTGTACAAGAAATTAAACCTCCAAGGCATCAGGCCCACTGCGCCCTATGCCACCGGTCATCCTTCTTCCAACATAAACTTGTCCAAAACCCCCTTTTCCCAGCTTTTTCTCTACCTTGTACAAGGGGGAGTTCCCAAGCTGTATCTGAAGAGGAAACACACAATAAATTAAAAATAAACTACTTCCAAGTATTGACTTAATGCATGAACCAGAAAGACATGACATAGGCTGTCAAAGCTAACAAAGCTAACAACGCATTTTTCTATCTACTAATTTTACTACAAGTGCTCACGCCAAAATAGTACCTTCTCAGGAAGTGGACTTGCACTTCCTTCCTCCTGAACAGCCAATAATTTTTCAGCTCTTTGCTCACCTACCTGTTTCACGGGCAAGTCCAAACCTGTTCCACCCCTGCCACGAAGCCCAGCAACAAAAGTCTTAGTATTCTCTTGATTCACCATTTTGCAGCCTCTACCTCTGCCTCTACCACCTGCGCCTGGATTTAGACAAAATAAAACTGTCTTAACTTGATTTCTTGTTAGAACATCCTAAGACCACAGCTATAGTGCTATTACCTCTTCCAGCACCACGCTGAGCAGTTGGAGCTAAAGATAGAGGATTCTCCTGGCTTTTATTGAGCCTCTTTGATCGACGAATTCCACCTTCCAAGTCTTGCATTCTTTTCCCATGCAAAGACGAACCGCTTTAACCTTAATCTCCTTGCCGAAAGAAAAATCAGTAACCTACAATTTCACCCTATTAGTGGATAAAGATTACAACACTATGGTAGAAGAAACAAGGAAAAACACAATAGTAATAACTAAATGATAAACTTGTTCCATGGATATGAAAAAACACACGACATGCATTTGCAAATCCAATAAACAAAACTTGCTTATTTTGGCAGATGGTCAAGACTTAAGACCCTTCAAGCAAAATTTAAAACAAATACATATATTCCATTACGTGATGCTAGCAGTGAGTCCAGTGGGAGTTTTACAAAATCAACAAAAATTGATAGATTGATTCAATCTCGATGAACATTAGATGGCTGTATCAATCAATGCGAAGTTTACACTCTAAATGTTACTGTATGATAAACCATCACCGATTTTTCAGCAATCCAACAAATTCTAATCAATCAAACACAATTCCAACTGCATCCTCTTCAACAATCAAAAACCAACACACATGCAAGATGAATTCTAACAAATCAATTCTTAACGTAAGCAAAATAATCACATCACCAAACTAGGAAATAGCAGACTCCGTACCAAAAAAATACAAATTTTTAATCCAAAAATTACAAGCAATGCTTAAAGTTGAAATCTTTTCACCTATAAGCATAACGTGAAACCTGTATGAAGCAAAACCCCCTCGGCTATTTAACAGCTAAAGAATAAAACGATCGTCCAAGATTTCAAAGAAACACAATCAAGGCACAGTAACCATAAAAGCCAGGCAAAAATGGAGAAAAGAAGTTTAAGTAAACGAATGGAGCACGCACCTCAAGGAATCATGCAAATTTTACAAGCTTCGCTAAGCACAATGCGTTGGATTTTATTTTTTATTACTTAGTTTTAAAAAAGTTTAATTTTTGAAGGCA
Source organism: Citropsis articulata (assembly GCA_030449925.1). Lineage (NCBI taxonomy): Eukaryota > Viridiplantae > Streptophyta > Magnoliopsida > Sapindales > Rutaceae > Citropsis > Citropsis articulata. The sequence continues at coordinate 17,589,424 of JASUUH010000121.1, read as the reverse complement.
TAGCTGTAAGAGAATTGACGGTCGGTGACTTCGTGGCGTGGTGTATGTGTGAGAAAGAGGGTAATGGGATAGACGGCGCACCATAGCACGCTGGCTGACGGGCGACATGCTCAGTGCGGGACTACATTATCGCTATGGTCTCTACAGTAGGAGACTTTTATCCTATTGAAGTTTGCGTAGGTGTTATGCTGTGACATTTTTGTGGGCGCACTGACACATTTTGCCGTTTTGATTCATTTGAAGCAAGATGGAAGTTTGTCTCTTAAAACACCAAATAATTTGTTATAATTGTTATGTGCTAGGTCGAATAATGGTGTGTGTATAAAATTTGGATATAAATTTTGATACTTTTCATTCATCGGTACGTGAAATCATGTCATTAATAATTTTATAAAAAGTTGATTTTTTGTTAAATATCATTGATCAGTGATATTTTATTTATAATAGAAAATAATAAAGTCACTTGGCCTCAGGGTTGTTGGCCTCCAATTTGGAGGGCAGCAATTCGAATTCCTACAAATATAATGTGTAGGTATGTTTTTTTTTAATTATATTGAATGAAAGTGGTCTTTTTTCTTACCCAAGAATGAGTGGAGTAGACGTCTCTCAAATATTAGTGAAGGTTAAAAATCTGGGCAGAGCTCCATTAGTACTAATGTAAGTTGGTCCCAGTAATAATCTGATTTGTAAATATCAGTTATAGTCTCATAGGTAAGTGAGAGTGGAGTAAACATCTCTCGAATATTAGTGAGTGTTAAAAATCTGAACAGAGCTCCATTAGTACTAATGTAAGTTGGTCCCAATAATAGTCTGATTTATAAATATCAGTTATAGTCTCATATAATATGAGTTGTAGTATAAGCAATAGTCTCATGTAATAATAAAAAAGAAAAAAAATAATATATCATTAATCCTGTTAGGTCATTGTAAACTTTTTATATCAATACTAATGAATTAATTTCACAACTCAAATGAATGACTTATCAAGTGCCATGTATTTTGAGATACAAACTTTACATCCCAACTTTAAAGCATGTCATAACTCAGAGATTATAACACACATCATTTGGAGTTATTCAATGATTAAGCGATAAACAATTTTTTTTTAAAATAAGATATCTCGTTCATTAAAAAGGGATAGCACTATGCAACAATAAAATTTTGAGTTGAATGCTCCATTTTAATGTCGTGAGGGTTTTTATTATTGATGTTATCGTGTCAATAATATTATAATTTAATTGACATCATTGTGTCAGTAATTTTATAATTTATGTGGTCCTTTTATTAGAGATTTGTTTAGATTATGTGGAATATTAAGGAATTTTTTAAGACATAAAGAATCAAATTGGTGTATATACATATATAGATAAATGATACCCAACTCTGAAATATTATAATAGAAAGTAAAAATGCATTAAAAAAGTTTAGAAAAAAAATTGCACAATATGGGTGTCAAAAGTATTTTCTGAGTACAAATAATCCCAGTTTAATAGTAGATGCATGTAAAATAAAAAAATGAGAGTATTTTCACTTCAAAAATTATTCTAAGCACTCTATTGCTTTATGCACTCATCTATTATTTTTTAAAAATTGAATTCTACTTTAGGACTTTGTACACTCTTTAAAATGCCAAAAAAATTTCTTACTTAATTTTTAAATTAGGGTAAAAGCTTGTTTCTTAAACTTTTAAAATTAGGGTAAAAGCTCGTTTACTCCTTAATTTTAATGTTAGTACTTATTTAGTACCTGCATTTTTTAAAATACCTCAATTATTGCTGAAATTAAATTATTGACATCTTGTCGTTACCTTTTTTTTTTCCTTTTGTCTTATTTTTACAATATTACTATCTTACAATAATGTTTATTTTTTTGGACATTAGCGAAAAGAAAAAAAATAAAATTATCAATTCAATCCCAAAAAATAAAATAGAAACAATACGTGTGTGTGTGTGTGTGTGTGTGTGTTTGTTTGTTAATTCTTGTGGTACACTTTGCTTAGAAGTTAATATGTTAATTTTTTTATTAATATCCAAAAAATTGGTAATTTAATTTTTTTTTTACAATATTAATCTTTTTGGGACATTCGTGAGTTTTCACAAAAATTAATATGTATATATTTTTATTCTATTTTTGGAGTTAAATTGGTAATTTATTTTTCTTTTTATTAGTGTCCGAAAAGAAACATTAATGTACAAGGATAATATTGTAAAACCAAGTTAAAAGGAACAAAAAGTAATAACAAGGGTGTCAATAGTTTGATGGCATAGATGCTTTGGAGTATTTAAAAAATACAGGGACTAAGCGGGTACTAATTCCAAATTATAAAAATTAAACAAGCTTTTACCTTTAAACTATTATATTTATTTACTCTCACATCATGAAAATGCAATATATACAAAAAAATTCTAAATATTTTTTTAATTAAAATTTAATTATTTGGTTAGACAATAAATTTTGCCTATAAATGACAAATAGGGATGGCAATTAAACCCAGACTCGGATAAACTTAAAAAATCCGGTCTAGGTTCAACCAACATTGGATTAAATTTTATCTAGAATTCGGATACAATTTAATAAACTCGGATATATCTGGGTCCAGATCCGGTTTAGGTGAACCCATAGATACGGGACCTAGATTCGGATATTTTTATTTTATTATTCATTCATTTAAAAATTGTTTAATATAAATAGAAAAATTGAAAAAGAAAAAGATGCCCTAGTTGCTTACATTTCATAGTCGCCGCCGGGGTTTTTAATTAAATATGCCTCAAAAGTGTGATATTTAGTTAAATATACCCCATACTTGAAAATTATCTAGATATACCTTCTTATGTGGTGTATTGTCTAAAATATCCCTAGAGAAAAATATAAAACACAGACAACTCACTTCCAACACACTTTACTCTTTTTCACTCCTACAACCAAAGCTCACTCCACACCACAAATCACTCATGAACGGCAATGCACTGAAATTTTAGTTTGCAACTGGGTGCATTATTCATCCTATGAATAAGGTATTTGAAACTTTATTTTCATTTTGTATTATTTATTCATTTTGTTGACATTATGTTATTTTTAGGGTTTTGTTTGGTTTGTGATAAACAATAAAGCAACTCACATTTTCATTATATTTGCATCATATGACTGTTATTTGATGGATTTTATAACTACATTCGTTAAAACCTGAAGTTGTTGCGAAAATTTTGTTCTGCACTCGATATACACGACATCAGTCGTGTATTTATGGATTTACACGATCGCAATGTTTATACGTAGTGGTCATGTATTGCAAATACGGATACAGATCATGTATTTGCAATACATGACCAAAGTCTGCAGCAAATAACCGATCGCAATGGTAAATCCATATAGAGCCATATCATACATTGTAAATTCTTTCTATCATTAATATAATTGATAAAAAAATAAAATACCATAATGCTTGTACATACTATTTTTAATAACATCAAATATTTTTTCAGTAGATTTATCCTTTTACTATTACTGAACTATAGTCGTGTGTTTTAATAAGTTACACAACTATTATCATATACGTATGAACTTACATACTATAATTGTGCATATATGAAAAATGTTCCAACTGTTGTGAGATCCCAACATCTTATCAGTGCAAGAAAAATAGTTTTTAAAGAAGAAATATATTCTCTAACTGTTTACTGGACTATAGTTGTGTATTTTAGTTAGTTATGCAATTATTGTCGTGTAAACTAGTAATTACACGACGTCTGTTGTGTAAAATAGTAATTACACGATGTCCGTCGTGTAAACTAACAAATACACGACGTCTGTCGTGTAAATATGCAGGCAGTTCTACACTTCGTTATATACCTTGTTTGTTTTTGTTTTTGTATTTGTTGTATAATTAATTGTTGCATTATTACAGGAAATGACTTCAGTACGTATGCCTATTATGTTTTGTGGTGAATGGATTGAGCAAAACGGCCATTATAGATTTAGTGGTACAGAGGCAAGAGGGATCATGGTGCCCCGTTCTACAATGTATGAACAATTGATAGAAAGAGTATCTCGAGTTATTTGCATCGATATTTTTGAATTTGACATTGAAATAAAGTTCAAGCTTAAAACATTCGATCCAATGCTGCCCGTTCCAATTATGAGTGATGATGATGTAGATTATTTTCTAGAGGAAACAATTATGATGATTGTGCAACAATTCCATTGTATTACATCTTATTTACGATTTGAATAAATATTAGATTTATATTGTTTGATGTATAATCACATTTATTATTTATTACATTGAAGTTTGATACGGTAAATACCCGACTGTAGTCGTGTATCTGTGCAAATACATGACTGCAGTCGGGTATTTGCACACAGAGAGCTGATCATGTATTGCAAGTACCCGATCAGTTGTATCTCGTAAATACCCGCCACGGTATTTACATACAGAGAGCTGATTATATATTGCAAGTACCCAATTGCTGTTATGTATCTGTGCAAATACCCGTGACAGAGTTGTCGAAGCCCTTCAAAATAAATACTGATTCACCTAAATTAATTTGTAGAAATAGTGGAACCAGGTCGAATCCCAAGAGAACTATGTGATTAATTTCTCAAAGTTTAAAACAAAATTAATTTCCCAAGAATTTTAGATTTTTCGAGCTTGCTGCCTGTAACCGGATAACCGGTTAGTGAAAACCGGTTAGCCGTTTATTGATTGAGAATTTCTGGGAATTAGCCGGCTAACCGGATGAGGGAACCGGAAGACCGGTTTTCGCTTGTAAACTTTCTGGAACTTTTTTGGCTAGCCGGTTAGGGAAACCGGTAAGCCGTTTGCAGGTGGTAACGATTCTGGAAATATTCGGCTAGCCGGATAGTGATATCCAGAAAATCGAATTGCGGGTCTTCTCCTTTCTGACGTTCTCTTGTTGCTGTCAGCAAACGGCTAGCCGGTTGTGGATATCCGGTAGACTGTTTTCTTGATTTTAATGGTTTCGAGAATTTGATAAAATAAAATAAAATAAAAGAAAACAAGATTTTAAAATTAAGCAAGGAAAATCAATCTTACCAAACTTCCAATCCAAGGGTGTAAATTCCATTCAATTGCAATTTTGATCATAGGCAAAAATATAAATTACTCAATCCAAGAACTTAGTCTACTTAATCGGAAAAGCCGTAGAAAGCAATTATTCTCCTAATATAATAGACTCAAACGATCGCTCAAATCCAAACTTATCACTAATTTAACTAGGCATCATCGTTCCATATCAAATTAAGTGATAGCATTAAGAATAGTGAGAATGACTAAAACAAGATCAATTAATTCAGATTACTCCAATTTAATCAATGTTGTATTTTTATTTCCCTAAAGCCTATCATGCAAGCAATGTAATTGTGGCCATCAATATACACACATATGAGCCAACTCCTTGCTACTCAATTTAGTCATTCATGACAATTACGGATCACAAACTCATGACTAGCGATAAATATAAATAATTCATAGAAATTAAGAACAAGAAAATAAAAATTACTTGGATTGAAGAAATTCTTGTTAAGTCCAAAGCCTCACAAAATTACAATTGGAATTGATTAACCTTTGGGCCGGAATTAAAACCTTAGCCACTCATGGTGGACAAACAATTCAAGAATTGTTTTTCAAAGAAAAAGATTGCAGCAGCCCTTGACTTCTCTTCCTCACGTCCAGCTCCCTTTTTGCCTCCCTCTTTCACACGTTCTTGGCCTCTCCTTTTATAATGCTAGCTTTCCTTTTTCATTTTGGTTTCTTCTTTCCTTAATGCTAGGAAACCGAATCCTTCTCCACCAGGAAAACCGAATTCTTTTCCCCCATGGCTCACCTAATGTCATAGCAAAGCCTAAATAAAGCCCTTTTTGTCCAAATTCCATCATAACGTCCATGTTTCATCTCCTAAATCAAATCAAACACAATTTCCACAAATTAGTACAAAATCAATCAAAATATAATATGACTATTTATAACCTATCAAATTCCCCCACACCTAAACCATGCTTGTCCTCAAGCATGTCTCAAATTATCATACCAATCCTCTTTTGATCTCTTTTCAAACCATTCAATATCCAAGAATACCAATAAAGCTAAACACACATCAATGAGTTGAATCATAGTGACAATCAAAAGAATAAGCATTCATAGGATAGAATTTGTAACAAAAACACAAGCATCTCATCGATTCATCAAAATCAAATGCAGCAAGACTTAACACTCTCACATGGTTTCGCTCAATGCTCTCAAAGTGTTTAGGGTGCGTGTTTTACTCTCAAAATCAAAACATAGCATATTATTACCATAGGCTTGCAAATGAATTAAATCTCCGCCACTGCATATGAATATGATGCAAAAATCAAAGGAACTTAGCAAGGGTTGAAATGGGGCTTAGGTAGGGGTATGGTAGAAGGGAAAATTAAGGGTTTAACGATCAAGACAAAGAGTTAATTACATGCATGATTTAGATGCCTCAAAATAAACAAACAAACTTCTAAAACAATGAAATTTATCCCCACATTTAAGCACTTAAAATACTTGGAGAAACAATTTAATAATTCAATTGCTTTTGCAAATAATTCTCCAATCATCTAATTAAGGGAATAATTTTCACAACAAATTTTTTTTTTTTTTTTTTTTTGCTTTTCTTTTTTCTTTTTTCATGCAATTACTTCACTCTTGTCTTGACAGGGTAGAAAGAAAACATGGATAACAAACAAAAAGGCTTTGAGTTAAACAATGTGTTAGGAACAAACAAAAAGGGAAAATAGGCTCAAAGGGGCTGACTAAAGGAAAATAAAAGGCGGGTATTTTAGAGTCTAAGAATTGGTTAAACCTAATTGCCCTTATCACACTTAAGCATCAATTCAAAAATGTGGTCTCAACATACATTCATAAGCAAGTTCTAGAATAAACACACTAAGTTTGATACACTCAACAAAGAAAATAAACGGAGCAAAATGTAATGAGTTGCTCTTAGGCTCGAAAGCTCACTAGAGTGTTTATTTTGCATCAAGTCTTGTGCACTTTTCAATCAACAAATTAATGCGACACCATCGAAAATTTTAAAGAAAAACACTATTCATGCTTACCCCTTTCATGCATTAAAACTCAAAACAAAGATGTATCCCTAGCTTACAAGGTATTCAAAGATATTGAGAAGACTTTAAAATGCAAAAATTTTTAAGAACAATTTAAAAAAACATGCCAAAATCCTCCCCTACACCTAAATAATACATTGTCCTCAATGTATCAACAAGTAAATGGCTCACAAAAAATAATAATGATAATGAAAAAGTAAATGAGAAAGGAGAAAGAAACTCCCCTGAATGTGAGCGATGTGGACCCGAATGAGCTAGGGAGAAGGTTCCAAGGAAAGTTGTAAAATGGCGTGAGCATACTTGATTAGAGTTAATCTCCAGGCATGAGCTTCAATCGAGAGTTATATAGCAAAACTTTCTGACCTATCTCAAATTGCTTCCGAACAAGCATGTTATCGTGAAACAACTTGGATTTCTCCTTATAAATTCTTGAGTTCTCATAGGCATCTAACCTCAATTCCTCTAACTCTTGCAATTGTAACAATCTCGACATACCGGCCTTGTCTAAGTCCATATTACATCGCCGCACCGCCCAATAGGCTTTGTGCTCGATTTCCACCGGTAAGTGACATGCTTTACCAAACACACGTAGCGAGACATACCTATAGGAGTTTTGTGTTTTCAAGAAGCCCAAAGAGCATCATTTAAACGAAGGCTCCAATCATTTCTTCCTGGATTCACCGCCTTTTCCAAAATAGACTTAACCTCTATCGAGACTTGGCCATTAGTTCGAGGATGATATACGTGGCAACTCGGTGATTCACTCCATATTTCTTCATCAAAGCTTCAACCGATCTATTGCAAAAATGCTGCCTTGATCACTAATAATTGCCCTCGAATTCCAAACCTAGCAAAATGTTAGCCTTTGACAAAACCTTTACTGAACATATACTCATTCGGAAGTCATTGAAAGTGTATCATCTTCCTCCCTTATCAATCGACTCAAGTGATCGCAATGTAATTCTCCACCCTTTTCGGTCCTTTATCTTCGTGTCAAACTCGAGAAGTAAAATCCATCGAATCGCCTTTGGTTTCGATTCTTTCGCCAAAAGATACTTCAAAGTTCGCATGGTCGTAATACACAACAACTTTAGAGCCAAGCACATAAGAACTAAATTTATCCAAAGCAAATAATTGACAAAAGCTCTTTTCTCAGAGTGGAATAATCAGACCGAAAGTGGATTTAAAGTCCCGGAAGCATAATAGATGGCATGGCTTTTCTTGTCAATCCGCTTGGCCTAAAACCGCTCCATCGCATAATTGCTTGCATCGCACATGATTTCAAAAGGCAAGTCCCATCGAGGTGGTTGAATAATTGGCGTCAACAATTCCTCGAGCTTATCAAACCTTTCTTTGCATTCCTTCCCAAACTCGAATCAACTTCCTCAGAATAAATTTGTTAAGGCAAGGCGATTTTCGAGAAGTCCTTGATAAACCCGCGATAAAATCCTGCATGTCCAAGAAAAGAACGCACTTCCTAACATCGGTAGGGTATGGTAAGTTTGCAATTATATCCACTTTAGCCTTATCAACTTCGATATCCCTGTAAGAAATCACATGTCCTAAAATAATGCCTTGGGTGGCCATAAATGACATTTTTCATAATTTGTAACCAAGTTGGTCTATGCATTTTTCAAAATCTTGGTTAAATTATCTAAGCACTCATCAAATGAATCCCCATATACAGTGAAGTCATCCATAAACACTTCAATGCAATTCTCAATAAATTCAGAAAAAATACTCATCATGCATCTTAGAAATGTACCTGGAGCATTACAGAGATCGAAAGGCATTCGCCTATAGGCATAAGTTCCAAAAGGACAAGTAAATGTTGTCTTTTCGATCTTCCTGCAATAGAATTTGATAAAAACCTGAAAACCCATCAAGAAAACAAAAGAAAGATTTTCCAGCTAATATTTCTAGCATTTGGTCAATGAAAGGTTGAGGGAAGTGATCTTTTCTAGTGACTTGATTAAGCTTCCTACAATCAATACACATCCTCCAACCATTTTGCACACGCATCGTACAAGTTCATTATTCAAGCTCTTAACCACGCTTATTCCGCTTGGAACCACATGAATCGGCCACCCATTCACCGCCGAGATTGGGTAGATTATACCGCATCGAGCAACTTGAGAATTTCTTTCATCACCACTTCTTCACGGCGTGATTCAACCTCCTTCAGGCTCTCGATGGACGGTTTAGTATCCTCTTCAAGTAAAATCTCGCAGATGCAAATCGATGGACTAATGCCTTTTATGTCGGCTAAGGTCCACCCAATTGCAACCTTGTACTCTTTCAAGGTTTTAACCAAACTTTCTTCTTGCTCCTTGGTGAGTCCTTTCGATATGATCACGGGCAATGTCTTCCTTTCACCCAAATACATGTATTTAAGGTGATCTGGCAAAGCTTTCAATTCCAGTTTTGGTGCCTGACAAGGGTAACATCTTGTTATTAGTAGAGGAAATTTCAGCATTAGAATTTATTGGCTTTGATAATGCTGCTGAAAATAATTCGTCTACACTAAGTTCATCCAAAATTCCTTCTAGATTAGATTGTGCATCTAATTCTAGCTCATTCCCAACACTTCCTTGGGCAAAAACATCCTGCACAATAGAATCAATCACATCAATCTGACAAAGAGAATGCACATCAGTAGGGTGTTTCACAGCATCAAATATGTTAAACTTAACAATCTCTCCATCAAACTCGACAGAGAGAGTACCCTCATCTACATCAATTTTTGTTTTGGCAGTTTTCATGAAAGGTCTTCCTAACAAGATTGAAGCCGATTTTGAAGAAGGATTACCTTCCATCTCTAAGATGTAAAAATCTACAGGAAATATAAGCTCATTAACCTGCACCAAAACATCTTCCACTATCCCAAGTGGGTGAATATAAGAACGGTCAGCCAATTGAATAACAACACCAGTCTTTTGCAAGTCATTTAACTTTAATTCTTGGTAAACAGAAAATGACATGACATTAATTGAAGCTCCTAAATCTAGCATAGCATGCTCAACTTTCTTTTCGCCAATTACACAAGGTAATGAAAACATACCTGGATCCTTGTATTTTTCTGGCATATTCTTTTGTAAAATTGCCGACACATTCTTACTTACCTCAACCTTCCCCTTTTCTTTCATCTTCCTCTTGTTGGTGCACAACTCTTTCAAGAACTTTGCATATTTGGGAATTTGTTTGATTGCATCCAATAAGGGGATGTTAATTTGCACTTTCCTAAACGTGTCCAGAATCTCCTTTTCTTGCTCATCTTCTTTTGGCTTAGCTAACCTGCTAGGAAAAGGAGGTGTAGGTGTGTAAGATGAAAGAGATAAAGGAGGATCGAATTTTACCCCACGCTTTGTTTTAGATGGCGCTTTTTCATCGTCACCTCCCTTGGCCATTTCAGTTTCTTTAGGTGGAGTTGACCCCGAAGGAATTTCTTTTCCGCTTCTCAGTGAAATTGCACTACAATTCTCCCTTGGGTTGACTTCTGGTTGTGAAGGTAACTTTCCAGAATTTTGAGCTTTCAACTTACTAACTGACGTGGGTAATTGAGTGATTTGGTTGCCTAAATTCTGGATGCTTGTCCTTGTTTCCTGTTGAAGTTGAAGAGTACCACTAGCAAGATTCTTAACAATATCTTCCAAAGACATACCTGAGCTCGAGCTCGAGTCCGAGGATTGGAGTGGTCTAGAAGTTCGGCGAGGTGGCCTTTGTTGTCCTCCTGGTTTCCATAGCTAGTTGTGATGATCCTCCATCCGTGATCAGTGATTCGGATTCAGGGATCATACTTCCTTCGAACGTGACCTGTGAAACCCACCCATAAGATTGGCTTCGTGGAGTCTTGTTGCAACGGGCACATATCGCAGGATGCCTCAAGTGAGCATATTCCACACGCCATCGCTTGCAATCGCCTTGCCCATTTGATGACCAAAGCGCTTAAATCGTAAATTTGATTTTAAGATCACTTACCCTCATCGACTTGCTGACAGATCCTCCACCCGCCTTTGCATCAATCACGAGAAGTTTCAGCCATGTTTGAAATCAATTGTTTGGTCCGCCTGTGTGTTTTGTTCACTAAAGCTCCACCACTTGCAGATCAATCATACTCTATCCATTGGCAACAATCCTCATAGAAATATCGATAAGGAGTTGATCGAAATTCACGGGAAAACTAGCACATAATCTTTTCAATCGCTCCCAAGATTCAGACAGCCTCCCCAGTGATCAGTGTGATGCCATAAAACTCCATCATAATACTAGAGCCAAGGTGAAAGAATTTTTCTAGAAATAGTCTTTTCATCTCATTCCATGCGATAGAACCCAAGGTAGATAATAGAGCCAATCTTTAGCTTGATCTTTCAAAGAAGAGGAAAGTTTCTAGGTTGATTTGCTCCTCGGATACACCATGTGGCTTCATTCCAGAGCAAACAATGTGAAATTCTTTCAGATGCTTATGAGGATCTTCACCTGCACAACCGCGAAAAGAAGGAAGTAAATTAATCAAACCAGATTTTAATTCAAAATCATTAGCAATATTAGGAAAAGTAATGCATAAGGGCTGTTGATTCAAATCTGGTGCGGCGAGTTCTTTGAGAGTTCTGTCTGCCATCTCTTCTTTAGCTTCTACAAAAATGGATGTACCACCAGTAGTTAAATCTATCTCTGCCTCTTCCTCAAGATGACGTTTCCTCTCTCTAGTCTCTTTTCTCAATTGACGCGCTGTTCTCTCAATTTCAGGATTATACTGCAAATTAGGAGTCTGAGAAGAACGGGTCATAAACTAAATCAAACAAACAAATTAAACAATGAGAAACTAAAATTTCAAGAACGCGCCAATAAATTTGACAGAGTTGTCGAAGCCCTTCAAAATAAATACTGATTCACCTAAATTAATTTGTAGAAATAGTGGAACCAGGTCGAATCCCAAGAGAACTATGTGATTAATTTCTCAAAGTTTAAAACAAAATTAATTTCCCAAGAATTTTATTGAAAACGTCGCTTATTGATTGAGAATTTCGAAATTAGCTAACGGATGAGGGAACCTAAGACCGGCGCTTGTAAACTTTCTCGAACTTTTTGGCTAGCGTTAGGAAACCGTAAGCCGTTTGCGGTGGTAACGATTACGGAAATATTCGGCCAGCTTGGATAGTGATATCCGTAAATCAATCGGTCTTCCTTTCTCGACGCTCTTGTTGTCACAAGAACGGCTAGCTTGTGGATATCCTAGACCGCTTTTCTTGATTTTAATGGTTTCAGAATTTGATAAAATAAAATAAAATAAAAGAAAACAAGATTTTAAAATTAAGGAAAATCAATCTTACCAAACTTCCAATCCAAGGGTGTAAATTCCATTCAATTGCAATTTTGATCATAGGCAAAAATATAAATTACTCAATCCAAGAACTTAGTCTACTTAATCGGAAAAGCCGTAGAAAGCAATTATTCTCCTAATATAATAGACTCAAACGATCGCTCAAATCCAAACTTATCACTAATTTAACTGGGCATCATCGTTCCATATCAAATTAAGTGATAGCATTAAGAATAGTGAGAATGACTAAAACAAGATCAATTAATTCAGATTACTCCAATTTAATCAATGTTGTATTTTTATTTCCCTAGAGCCTATCATGCAAGCTATGTAATTGTGGCCATCAATATACACACACATGAGCAAACTCCTTGCTACTCAATTCAGTCATTCATGATAATTACGGATCACAAACTCATGACTAGCGATAGAAAAATAAATATTGAATTAAGGCGTCAACTCAATCAATATAAATAATTCATAGAAATTAAGAACAAGAAAATAAAAATTACTTAGATTGAAGAAATTCTTGTTAAGTCCAAAGCCTCACAAAATTACAATTGGAATTGATTAACCTTTGGACCGGAATTAAAACCTTAGCCACTCATGGTGGACAAACAATTCAAGAATTGTTTTTCAAAGAAAAAGATTGCAGCAGCCCTTGACTTCTCTTCCTCACGTCCAGCTCCCTTTTTGCCTCCCTCTTTCACACGTTCTTGGCCTCTCCTTTTATAATGCTAGCTTTCCTTTTTCCTTTTGGTTTCTTCTTTCCTTAATGCTAGGAAACCGAATCCTTCTTCAATTAGGAAACCGACTCCTTCTCCAATTAGGAAACCGACTCCTTCTCGCCCATGGTCGGCCCACGTTTGCAAAGCCTAAATAAAGCCCTTTTTGTCCAAATTCCATCATAACGTCCATGTTTCATCTCCTAAATCAAATCAAACACAATTTCCACAAATTAGTACAAAATCAATCAAAATATGAGGGAATTAAACAAAATATAATATGACTATTTATAACCTATCAACCCGACTGCAGTCGGGTATTTGCACACAGAGAGCTGATAATATATTGTAAGTACCCGACTGCTATCATGTATCTGTGTAAATACCCGACGGTATTTGGGTATTTACATACAAAGAGCTGATTATATATTGCAAGTACCCGACTGCTGTTGTGTATCTGTGTAACATGATCTTGTTGGCAATATGAATTGACGTCAAGTCCATGGGCTAGGACCTCCAATTACAATCTAGATGTGTTTCGTGATATGCTATCTTCTGAAGTACCAGAGGTATCATGTTTGCAATATGTAGCAATTGTCTCATCAAAACAAAATCCTTTGTTAAGTCTATTATAGAGTCATAAATAGAAATCTTGCCCCTAAGTATATCAACCACACGGAGAACCCAATGCTCATTCATGAATATTGGCAAATACACCTTCGAAATGCATATTATTACTGAAAAAATAAATTTATCCACCCACTCTTTCCACTTCTAAGTAAATATAATGTCGATAGTTCAAAATCAAATTATCTTGTACAAGTTTCTCAAATGACATCTTTCGGTCATTGAAAATGAAAAAAGAGATATATGTAATGCAGTTTTTTTTTAATTAAAACTGTAACTCATATCTCCACATAAACACAACTCCAATACTTGATAGATTCTAATATTAGGTCATTCAAGATAGATTCTAATATTACTAACAAATCACACAAATTAGCAAAGCATATATTTTGATAAATACTCAACAAGATGTAACACTCTAATAACTTTATCCGTAGTGTAGTATCATTTTCATCAAAAAAATATGGATTGAATGATCACTTCCTGCAAAGTAAAAAATCCTAACCTTATTAAGCACGCTTTTGGTTATACCATAAGTTTCCAGCCTAGCTAAGGCAAGCCATAACTCCACATCTAAAGGACAACACTGAACTGCTCTATGTAACAATATCATAGCTTTCTCCTTACTAGATATCTCGACTAAAGCCCTCCACAACCTAACCGAATCAGGTATTTCATCCAACGCCTTTCGCAGCACACTACTCTTATTCGTCCTATCATGTTCTAATTCCGCAGCCTGTAACCACAACCTAAAAGACGTCGGAATATGTCTCACACCCTTAGCAACAACGCCTTTGGCCTCATCGAGCGTAGCGAGCTTGCAAGCTTCCAACCAAACATCCTCATTTTTTGGACATATATTTCAACCTTTTGTTATCAACTTTCTAGTTGCAGCATCCTCCTTTGCCAGTTCCTCCAACCTTGTAGCCTGAATCCAACCCAATGGTTTTTTTTGGAAAATTTTCAAAGGATCGCCTGCATAATCTTTCTCGCCTGTGATATCAAGTTCGAGTTAGTAGTAATCTTCAAATCATTCATCCTAGTCAAGTATCCACTTCATGTAATCGTAAATACCATCCAACTTTAACGTTAGAATCTTACCGCTTTTACCGACCGCCAAGTCCATAACAATGACTCATTTCACCCCATGCCCTCGCCATCGATCCAAAGCAATCACATGTTGCTGCTCTTGTCTTGCTCTCTTTAACAAGCTGTGCAGAACTGGCACGAGGCTCTCGAATCTCTTTCTCTTATTCCTCCGCGAATAGTCTCCAATTTCAGGAATGCGCTCCCACTCTTCTGCTTTCAATTAAGCTATTGGGCTAAAAGGAGAAGAAATTCAGCAGCTATTGTGCCAAAGGAGAAGAAATTCAATGACAAAGTAGAGGAGGAACAAATCTCGTGAAGGAGAAGAATGAGGGAGACTGGTTGGGATGATTTAGGTTTTTAATTAGGGTAATTTCGTAACTGCATATTACAAAAGGTATATATGAGAAATTTTAGAGTATGGAGATGTATTTAGATAAATATCCTATTTTTAGGGTATGCCACGGATAAATCCCTGGTCGCCGCCTAAGGCTCAAAGCTAAACATTTCCTCTCTGAATCTCTATTTGGCTCTTCTCATCTTCAAGTTAAATTAATTACCATTGTCGTCGCCTTACCATCTTCGCAGCGGCTGTGTTCATCTCATCATCACCACCAGCCCTCTTTGTAGCAACCAGTAACAAGCTGTAGGTTAAACACCATTCGCGAATTGTGGTCGCTGCTATGTTCATCATCATAGATCTTCATCGTGAGTTCTAAATAGTGAGTTTCAACTTCCCTCTTCGTAATTTGATGTCTTCCACTTTATGATTATGTGATTTGATTTTAATGTTTATGCTTTGTTATGCTTCCTTTTTATTATTTATAGTTTATTTAATTTTGAATATTCTTGATTGTTATTGTTAATAGATTAGAAATGGTATCTGCAAATTGTGTATAGCTATTACAATTAAAAATAGCATATAAAATGGAAATAGTTAATAGATTAGTCGTTAATTATAAAACTCATTATGTTTTGACAATTTTGTAGGTTGACAAATTCATAATGGAAAATGAATAAACAATTGATCTGGATGTCTCTGAGTCTAAAGAGAGCAATGAAAGTATTTGATTTTTTTTAGAACATGAATATAATTTGCGTTCGTATTTGATTTGGATTGAACTGCAAAAAAGTATTTTGACTTCATTCCAGAAACTGTTAACAATCAATCTTATATTCGGGTTTAAAACATGCAATCCGGAAACTGAAATTTTTTTTTGGTTGAACCCAATCCGAACCTAGATTATTAAAAGTCGAGTTTGAATCTGAGTTCTGTATAGAAAATTCGTGTTCGGGTTCGAAATCGGGAAGGTTGAACCTAGACCCAAACTTGGAAATTGCCATCCCTACTGACAAATGATCAACAATAAAACTGAAGCAACCAACGAAACCATCCAAAGATTTTGCAAATCAAAAGATCGTGAGAAATAAACATTATAAACAGGACAAATGATCAAATTAATCAAAAACGGTTATTGGTTATTATTAAGTTGCTTTTAAGCAGCTCTCGCTTGCTAATTGAAAAGACAAACAAAAGGCATGAAAGTAGCGGCTAGATGATTATAAATAATTTTACTTTCTATGTTGCGGTGTTGTAAAACAATTCTTTGTATTGTAAACTAGAACATAAAAAATCACATATACTTCATTAAAGTTAAAATCTTCAGATATATTGGGTGGCTCTTCTATTTATTAAAGGTGTTGGGAAGAAAAATTTTAGGATCTAATGGTAAGAAAATTTTACAGATATAGACAAATTACATGCAACAAATCAATACCATATAAACACACACAACATACGATCCATGCTCACAATCCATTAATTCCTTCTTTTATTAAAATATAGCATCAATTTCTTTGTAATTGGTAGTTATTGTGAAAGTATTCATATGGCATAATAGGAAAACTTAACAAAATCATTGGTTGAATACTTAACAAAATCATTGGTTATTAATGATTAAGTAGTCAATATTGAAATACAAGTTATGCAACCCAAGAGGGGGTGAATTGAGATTTTAAAAAATAAGTTAAGCAAATCGCACACCAATTTAATCTAATTCCTTAATCAAATAAAAAACAATAAATTTAAACAAGCATAATAATAAAATAGAAAGGGAAGAGAAAACAAACACGAGGATTTTTACGTGGTTCAGCTATCCTCGCCTACGTCCACGCCTCCAAGCCAACCAAGCTCGAGAATTTAACTATCTAAGCCTCCCAAGGCTTCAAGTTCTTTACAATTGACTTCTAAGGTGTCAATGAACCTTTAAAATCAAGAGATTATCTCCGCAATCTCTTTACTCCAAGTGTTTCTTACACTTGTACACTTACAATTTGATGAGAAATGAAAATTACAACAATGAAACTTTCTTTAAGAGTGGATAAATAAATTATAGCTCAATGATGATTCAATAAATGATAATTTAAGAAATGGAAGCTCAATATATGTTTTATAAACTTGTTTTGTCTTGCTAGAGTCTTTAAAATGAAGTTGGAGTTGAGTTTTTATAGTTAAAGTCCGAAAACTAGCCGTTATAAACAAATTCCAGCGCCCAAGCGGTTAGCCGCTTAATTTGTCCGGCTCCCCGCTTGTAACAGTGAAGTTATCGTTCGATTTGAATTTTGCTACAGTAATAATGTTCACAAAATTATAATTTTACACTAAAACTTTTTGTAATTATACTATGGTCCAAAATGTCATAAAACTTTACAAACATGTCAAATTTCAGAATTTCTAAATAATACTTATCATCCCCAAAATATTTTGAAATTATGATATAGCACAAACTATAATAAATCTTTTCAAATAGGTCCTTTTAAAGTTTGAACATAATCATCATAAATTTTAAAGTTTTCAAAACTTTTCACTTAGGCCCTCAATCTTTTATAAGTTACAATGTGGCCCAAAACGTTTCAAATCTTTGCAAATAGTTCTAAATTCGAATTCAAAATAATATTTATTAAAATCAAGGATTACAAAAATTTTTCATTTTAATCCAAATTACTCAAATCCACAAAATACGTTTTATCTTAGATATAAAACATTTTGGTTTATGAAAAGTAATAATTTATTAAATAAAATATTGAGCTTCTCAAATGATAAACCAATCATAAATTAAATCATACCGGCTTTACAAGAAATTATCGCAATAAATTGTCCGTAGAGCTTTAAACTCATTTTTTATTTTGTCGTTGTCCGTTGAGTGTTTTGAGTTTGATTTCACTTGATTCACTTGCATAAATATTATTCTTAAAAACTAGTGAACTTGTTCAATATAATATTTATTAAATCACTTAAGATATATGTTTGTTATCATCAAAATTACATTATGGATAGCCCTTTAGGCTAACAAATATCACTACAATAAAAATGATGATTTCTGGGGGCTTAGCAAGCCTCCTTGATACATTCTTTCCTTCCTAAGCAATCGTTACTATCAAATGATGCTGCAGAGTTAGATTCTTACTGGTGCTCAAACTAAGTATGCTTTCAGAGCTTACTACTACAAGCAAAGTGCCAAGATAATGAAACTGAGACTCTTTGACATGTTATAATTTCTAAACTGAATTGTAAACAACTTAATTGTGATTTTCTTTTATGATCATCACCCTGAAGGAGCTAAAAATTCATATATAAGCTTGACGATTATTTCAAAAACTCGATTGATTCTTTCATTTGAAATTATATAGAGAGAACAATATTAAAGAAAACATATTAAAGGACACATGATTTTATAGTACAAATATGCTCTTGCCATAGCAAATCAAGAGTGGCAATATAAACTGATTTTATGATTTCTTTTGTTAAAGATAAAATCTGATTTTTTGATTAAAAGAAAACCGTGACTAATTCAATTTCTTAATAGATTACTTGTGGATTAGTATTAGGCATAACCATTATCAAATAACTTTTCAAAATTGTAATGGTTATAGATCTTATCATAAAAATCAACATGGGAATATTATACCATCGGAAGTGGTGTAAAATTGAATCACTATTGGTGGTGGATTAGAAGTTCAAATTTAAAATCTTCACTAATTTGGCTTAGTAAATTTGCTATGCAAGCTTAAATATGTTGTGAAAGTTCTCATACAATTAAGGAGAGTAAAGTGATATATATATTTAGTGGTAAATATAAATTATTTATTTCACGTTTATCCCATTTTGATCTTTATTATGAGTTAATTTATTTGAACTTGAAGTTTAATAAGATTATTGTACAGTGTGCATTATTGATCAATTATTGAATGAATTTATTGATATGTAAAAGTGAAAAATCACAAACAAAATAGAATTGTTGGTTGATATGATGTCCTTGAAAGATGAAATGGTGAGACAAATAAATATATGGAAAATTATTATTCGTATACCCTAAATTTGCGCTTTTATAAAAAATACTACAACACTTTAAGGGTGTATCAATCGTCCACCCTAAATTAACAAAAGTTATCTGCCGACCACTAAATCGTTAACTGCCATTTGAAAGTTAACAGAACTTTAGCGAATTGATGATTTTACCCTTGAAATTATCACTTGTATACCCTTAAAATCTCTTATTATCACTTATATACCGTTAAATTATCACTTGTATCACATAAAACGACCATATTACCTCTCTTATGTTATCATATTTAAACAGTAACTAACGGTTTGGTAGACGGCAGATACATTTTGTCAACTTAAGGTGGACGATTGATATATTTGAAATTTGATAACGGATTAA
Organism: Citropsis articulata; assembly: GCA_030449925.1. Classification (NCBI taxonomy): domain Eukaryota; kingdom Viridiplantae; phylum Streptophyta; class Magnoliopsida; order Sapindales; family Rutaceae; genus Citropsis; species Citropsis articulata. The sequence goes on along the minus strand of JASUUH010000121.1, from coordinate 17,569,832 downwards.
ACTAAGGGTATAGATTGATAATTTTCCTAAATATATAAAATGCCTGAAGCATGTAATAAATCAATTGGTGTAGAAATTTAATTTTTAGGAAGTTGAAGTGAAATAATTCGGTGCTCTTAAAGAGGCCATGTTTGCATGTAAAGCAAATTTTTTTTTATCTATATTAAATTATAAAATATATTGCCTCTAGAAAGAAATAACATACCAACTGGAAAAATGAATCTTAAATACCTTTAAAGAGGTTAATAATGTGAAATAAAGAGATTTAAATTGTCTTATAAAAGACACACATGCTATTTAAGAGAGAGAGATCTTTAGCCCTTGTAGAGGCATATGTATTAGAAACTTTAAAAGATCTAATTGGGCATATATATTGAAAAATAAAAAATATTTGATCAAAAATGTATTGGTACTTGGTGCAAGAAAATAATTAAAATTGATATAAGATTTTTGTCAATAAAAATTTAGTTATTATAATCAAATTTAAAGGATCCTGAATAAAAAAAAAAGGTGAAGATCATCAAATTATATGATTGGGCAAAATTATAAAATATTTGGACCTGTAGTCCATACGATATAGGACGTAAAATGGATCAGTAAAATTTGAAGAATTTTGGACTTGTAGTACATACGCCTAAAGTTGTAAAACTTATTAATAAAATATGACTATGAACTATAGTGTGTCAAAAATTAAATTGAAGAATTTACGTACTTACCCTTGAAGGATAAAATACTTGAAACAAGTACTTGAAGTACTAAATCAAAAAGCTTACACCTTATATGTTCTTGATAAAGCTATAATCATAATTATGTATATCATAGCAATCTAGATTTATAAAGTATAATCACTTGAGTGAAAATTTATTATAAGTGGAATATGTCATTATCCACTTGACTATGTGATTTTTATTAAAAATTAAAAATTACAATTCCAATCTTTGCAAAATGTGTTGATGAGTTCATGAAAAAACTCTTGAAGAACTTATGAATTTATCTCTTTTAAGAATGGAATTCAAGATGAAAGATCTTAAAATGAAAGAATTTCTTTCAATTTGTGGATTGAAATTTATCAAGTGAAATGTTGATATTACTGAAATGCAGAAGTATTTCATATTAAAAAAATGATCTACTAGTTATGAAGAACCATATTTTATTCTAACTTGTGCCTACAAAGGCATTGAAAAATTGTATAATTACAAATTAAATTATGTTCAGCATAAACATGAAAATGTCAAAATAATGTGAAAAGTTTATCACATTGTTTTCCTGAGACTGAAGGGAATTGAGTCTAAAAAGGAAATGAGTTTAAGTCTAAGTTTGAATGAAGATAATGTGGTGAAGCATTTCACAAACCACTATCACCTACTAAACCAGTCACAACCATCGTCAGTCGCTGGTTGCCATGCCGATCTTTGTGCCTTAACCATCACAAACACAATCTCGCTCTCTTAGTCCTAGCCCTCATAGCCACCATATCTTCTTACAACCGTAAAAAAAAAAAAAAAAAGGAAGCAGTCACAACCGTAACCCTCAAATCAGCCATTGAAAAATTCAAAGACCTTAATCTCTCGCTCCAGTCACACCCAGCTCTCACTAAAAATCAGCTATGAGGTATTGAAACCCTAGGTATTCAGTAAATCTTAATTTTAAATTATCATGTTGTAATCGTTGAAACCACACACTACAACAAAAAAGGGCTTTAGCGATGAAACAGTTCGTCGCTAAAACATCTGATTTTCGTCGCTAAAGGTTATAGCGACAAAAAAATTGTCGTCGCCATTTCGTCGCTATAGGAGCGTCGCGTTAGGTCTTTAGCGACGAAAAATTTTTCGTCGCAAAAAATACTTTTAGCGACGAATCTTGTTTGGTCGCTAAAAATGCTTTTAGCGACGAATACTTTTACATCGCTAAAAGTAAACATTTAGCGACGAAAATTATTTCGTCGCTAAAAAGTATCATTTTTCTTATCATTTATTTATTATTACTATTGTTAAAATATTGTTATTTTTAATATTAAATTACAATGACAATTAACACCATAATGATAAAAACAGAATTAATTAATTTAAAAACAATTGTTATTATTGATGAATAATTCAAAAATAATTACAAAATTTAATATCTCTTTTTTGAAAGAAAATTGTTACAAATGAATATAAATTTCTTTATTTTCTTCATCTTGATGTAATTGGTCTTCAATATTCCCTACAAATAAACACACAATAATTAGCTAACATAGTAAACACAAATTTAATAATAATATAAGTTAGAATAAATAAGATTAATAAAAAAAATTACATCAAGTTCAAAATAAAAGAGAAAAGAAGTAGGGATTAAATTAGAAAATGACAATTATACATTTAGAGATGAGAGAATTAAATAATAAAAGTAAGTGAATGAGAGAATGAGAGAATGAGAGAATGAACCAAAGAATTGAAAAAATGAAGTAAGTGGTATATAAATAGGTTACAGGACTTTTTAGCGACGAAATTTAAAATTCGTCGCTAAAACCTAATTTTTGGCGGAAAATAATCCCGTAAATTTTTTTAAATTTTGACATTTTTTAGCGACGAAATATTTCGTCGCCAAACGTAATGTTCGTTGCTAAAAGCACCCTTTCAGCGATGAAATTCAATTTGATCGCTAAAGGTCTTAAATTTTGGCGCAAAATCATCCGCCAAATTTTTTTTAAATTTTCACAATTTTTAGCGACGAAATATATTTTCGTTGCCAAAAGTAGTTTTAGCGACGAATTGTTTTTCTCGCTAAAACATGGCCATTTAAGATATCAAAGAATTTTAGCGACGAAATTCATTCGTCGCTAAAGGTATTTTTAGCGATGAAACATATTTTCGTCGCTAAAACAAGCTCTTTTGGCACATCAAAGAGTTTCAGCGATAAATTTATTCGTAGCTGAAACTATTTTTAGCGACGAAATCAAGTTTGTCGCTAAAACTAATATATTGCGACGAACTATTTTCGTCGCTAAAACTAATATATTGCGACGAAATATTTTCGTCGCTAAAACATGATGTTTTGACATATTAAAGAATTTTAGCGACGAAATTCATTAAAGCTAAAGATTTTAGCGATGAAACATATTTTCGTCGCTAAAACAAACTCTTTGCCACATTAAAGAGTTTTAGCGACAAATCTATTAATGGCTGAAACTATTTTTAGCGACAAGCAAGTTAAATCGCTAAAACTAATATATGTGACGAACTATTTTAAGTCATTAAAACTAATATATTACGAAATATTGTCATGATATATTAAATTGTCATCGCTAAAGGTTTTAGCGCATTTTAATGCTTAATTTTTTGGTGACGAAACTAATATTTGGTCGCTATAAATACTCTTTAGCGACGAATAATTCGTCGCTAAAAGTAATAATTAAATTTTTTTTTTGTATCACTTTAGCGACAAAAGTTTTTTTTCGTCGCTAAAAAGTACTTTCAGCAACGAAAATAATTTCGTCGCTAAAAGTTTCGTCGCTAAAGACTAATATTCTTGTAGTGACATGTGTTGCATGTCAAATTAATGCTTCACTTATACAATGAGACATTGATTTTTTTTTTTTTGTTTTAGGTCAAACTTTTTTATTTTTGTGCGGCCTGTGGTATTTAGTAGTTGATTATACTGTTGGTTCTTCTTTTGGATATATTATAAGTGAAATTTGTCATTATTTGCATGTTGTTTTACTAATTTGTATATGGATTATGGTCAGTTAACATTGTTTTGTGAAACTATCTTTTTAAGAAAGGTTGTTTTGTTTGTGGTCCTCGAAAACAACATGCAGGCCATAATGTCTGTGGACCATCTTTTTTTTCTTCAATAATTATTTGTTAACATTATTGTCCGATAAATTGCTTTGTTTAATGCACTATTTTAATTAGTTTAAATATTGCAGGCCATCCATTCAACACATATATATATATATATATATATATATATATATATATATTTTAATTTATTGTTTTGTTAAAACGTTGTAAGGCATCTTAGCCAAGGAGGGCCTTTGCGTTCAACATTTTCACAACACATGGGTCCCTTAGAATTACATATTAAGATTTTGCATTTGAAGATTGACATTGAAGTTTATATATATATTTCTTCAGACTAAAGACGAGGCCATTTCAGCTAAGCAAGGCTGTTGAAGGTGTAGTGATGACGCACTAGGTAAAGTGATTCAATTGTACTGCCTTTTCTTATTATATTTGTCAACTATGATCTTTTTTATATTGAATGCATTTAGGTAGTTTATGGATGCGTGCTTTGCATATATTTGTATTGGTTTGGTTACTATTTCCGTGGCTATGACAATCTTATGCAGTGGCTGTAATTTTTAACATAACAAATCATTATGACTATTTACTCATTTAACGAAAAAAACTGCTCTCTAGTAAGTGAAATAATAATGATATTATATATGAATAATGATGACGTTATTAATTCCTAATGCATTTTCTTTTATTTAACCTATTGTACAAATAATAAGTTATTAGAAATCTCGTAGAACCCTTAATTGAGTTCATAAGCTTGTAGGGAATTCACTGTATATCGGCAGGAAATCAACAACATAAATTCTGGTGGTTAACTGGAATGGGAATTAGGCCAGTATGTACTATCGGTGTAACAAGGCACATACAAGCCTTCCCCTCATGTTTTTTGTCATGTATGCTTGATTTGGATGGCTTGTGGTTAAATATTATAGATGTTTGTTGACGAGGACATCTTCATGTAGTGACTCTGTTATTTGATATGAATAAGTAATTGCTGACTTTAAAATTGAATAAGTTATCAACCTTTATTAAGTTCATAAACTTGTAGGGAATTCACTGTATATCGGCGGGAAATCAGTGACATAAATTCTGGTGGTTTACTAGACCAGTCTTTACTGTCGGTGTGACAAGCCACGTACAAGTCTTCCTCTCATGTTTTTCATGATGTATGCCTTATTTGGATGGATTGTGGTTATATTTTGTAGATGTTTATTGGTAGGATAGCCTTATTCAGTGGCCCTGATAGTTAATTGCTAACTTTAAATAATTTGATATGAATTAAAATTGAATAAGCCATAGGGCAGTAGCTAAAAAACAATCAAATATATATAAACCAGTCCAGAGGAATGATGATGTGTTATTTTTTTGGTTTCACTTACTGTGGCAAGAGTTGATCAATAGTAGATATCGCAAATTAAAAAAAAAAGGGGTTATATGTGTGTGTTTTCTGAATGTTATTGAATGCTTGTTTTGATGTTTTGTATCATGATCTTATTTTGGCATGAAAAATGGATAAAAGTTGGATACTGTTGTGTAAATTTTATTGAACTCTCAAGTGTACGAATTTATTGTAGAATAGATTAATAGTGACAAGTGTCGATCCCACGAGGAGGTGAATTTTAATTGTGTATATAATTAATTTCTAAGTAGGTGGTTGGATTTGTGGTGAAAGTAATTTAGACTACCCTAGAATTTAAATTGGAATGACGGAATTAGATTAAATTGGAAACTATTATAATTGAAGCGCTTGGGTATCTAGATCTGCATCAACATACTCCATGGGCTAAATATTCCTTATTAGTACCAATTAAATCACGAAGGGGATTTCCACTCCTCATGGACCACACTCAAATAAATATGGTGCTAAGGGCTTATCTTGCCAAATAGTAATAACCTTGTACTAAGGAGCCGGTTAAACCAATGTGGTATCTAGATAAGATGATTATTATTTGTCGATGAAAAGTCAAAACATTCATAATTATTAGAGGGGAAGAGAAAGTAAATTTACCAAATCAAGCCCATAGAACATGGTGAGACTTCACCTTCAACCCAAGCTTAAAAGAAAATTAGCTACTCATAATTGTACTAGGGGTAAAATGGAAATTTATTAAAATACGTAGAAAATACAAGATGGAGAAGGATCTACAGAAAATTAAGCTAAAAAATGAAATGAAGGGTATTAAACGGGGGGGAAGGAGCCCCTTTTTTATAGGTACACGGAGTAAATCATGGCCATCAAATTAAAAATAATTTAGACGCCCAGGATTATGCCACGTCATCAGTCAATAGTACGCAGTTTGACCACGCGGTTTGAATAGTGACGCGGTTTGAACAGTGGCGGCTTGAATAACGACGCAGTTTGATTATAAATAATCCCATGTATATGCATGTACCGAACGCACGATTTTTGGTCCACTAACATGCTGCCACATCATCAATCAACAGTACATAAGAATTTTAGTCCAATAAGATCGTGACACATCATCGGTCAAAGCCACGTTATCGGTCAACGCCACATAAGCAGTCAATGCTACATCAATCATCCAATCGAATGCTGTCACGCCATAGGTTGGTGCCACATCATCGGTCAATGTCACGTCATCAGTTAACACCATATCATCGGACCGTATATGTGAACAGTAACGTGAACAGTACCGTGAACAGCATCATATATGTGAACATTACCATTTTTCTTTTTATGCTCCTCCTAAGATTTTCGATTGTCTTGAGTTCAAAAGTGATGTTCGTTTTGCTGTCTGATCTCTCGTTCATTGTGAAATGATCATGATGCCTCTAAAATACATAAAATACTTAATTATAATATAACACACATAATTAAATCACAAGAGATTTAACTATATAAAAGTATGGATATTAGTGAGGCTTAAAGTGTAAAATGACAATTTTCTCCTTTATAAATATATATTTTCTAACACTCAACAGATACCATATGATAAAAGGTTTGTAGAGTGTATTGTTGGGGTGAATATGTTTATAGAGTTTTGTTGGCTGCTTATTGCTATAGGTGTCAATGTGCAAGCGTACACAAGTAATATAATGATGAATGTTTAGATCGTCTCCATAGGGATTGATGTTATAGGATTTGCTATTGCAATTTTGACAGTGCAATCTCAATCTAGTTGAAATAAAATAATTAATAAAATTAATGCACTAACTAAGTTAAAAATGCAATAAACAAAATTCAATCTAAAACCATGTATTGTCTTGATTTGTTCCACCAAGTCAGACCTTTTCGAGGCTCTTTCTTAGCTAGTATCCACCAAATAGATGGTCAACCGAAATAGGGATTGCAATAAATAAAATCAAGACGAAATGTTGCAGCAAATTTAGGGCAACTCACAAATAAAAGTCAAATAACCATTATGCGTGTTTATTACCCAACTACATCAAAGCTTAGTTCATGATATGCAACAAAACAGTAACAATAATCATTTTTACTATCAAATACATTCACATACAGAAAAGAAAACAAGAAAGTAAAGATGAGGAATTGAATTCCCCTAGGTCTTTGCGATCTCTACTTTTTTTCTCCTTGAATCCCCTACTGTAGCCCTCGCCTCTCTCTTATTCTCTTTTTTCTTTCATTTTCTTTGTTATTTTTCTTGAGTTACAACTCTCTTCCCTTCATTTCTTTTATGTGTGCATTTTTTATATCTTAGAATTAGGACAAATAAAAGCATGTGGCAGCGTGTCTCTTTTTTTTGGAAACCTCATATCACAATCTTTTGTGTCTGTCGCTACTTTGTCATTTAACACGCACGTAATCTTATTTGCAGTTGTTCTTGGATTATTGCAGCAATGGATGCAACATCTTCTCTGTTTCATACTTGTTTTAGTTCCTCTGCAGTCAGGTTGTTTTGTCATCTCTCCAAGTTTGCTGCTGCAACATTCCATCTATAAAATTTGAGCTTTTTGGTAACCTACAATCATACACGTAATCGAAGCACAAAGTCATATAAAACACAATCAATTTATTAAAATTAAATATAAATAGATACTCATGCAAAATGTAACTAAAAATGTAATAAAAGCACATTATTTACTCTCTAAGTAATATTAGTTTAAGTCTAATCATGATAACTCTCATTTCATAGAGTTAACAAGTTTGCTTTTGAAAACTCTGATACTAGTGATATTATAAGGTGTCCTTGCATTGAATGCCGAAATGTTGCATTTTATCCTTTTAAGATAGTGAAAGATTATTTATTTTTTAAGGTTTTCAATGAGAGTCACCATTTGGACTTGGCATGGGCAAAACAAACCAAACATGAAAATTAGTGACATAGGTGACTAAGTAACCTACTATATATGGACTTTAAACAGGATGAGGTAGTAGAAATGATTCATTATGCTTACAAATTTTGTGATGATGAACCTACGACTTTTAAATCATTTTTAAAAGATGCAAAGAAGCCGCTGTACCCAGGTTGTGAAAAATATACTAGGTTAAGTTCACTAATCAAGTTATATCACTTGAAAGGGAAATATGGGTGGTTTGAATGTAGCTTAAATGATTTATTGAGTCTCTTAGTTAACATGTTACCTAAGGAAAATGCATTACTGATATGTGCAATCTCTGATGCTATGTATGTCAATGTGCAAGTGTACACAACAAGTAATATACCGATGAGTATTCAGACCGTCTTCACAGGGATTGTTGTTATCAGATTTGCTACAGCAACCTTAATAGTGTAGTTTTGTTTTAATTGAAAATAAAACAACCAATAAGTCTAAAAAACCAATTAAACTAAAAATGTAGCAAAGAAAATTTTCACATCAAACACAAGGATAAAACTAATGGGAATGGAGTAGTTGAGTGAATAAATTCACTTAATGGCATTAACTATTTTTTCAATTACAGTACCGTTGTTACAGCATCTACTACAGTACTAGGCAGAATCCCTCGTGCATCGTCAGCTGTCGTCCATTGTATATCTTATATCTAATGCAACCTAACAGTGATAAGTTGTTACGCCAACATTAAATATAACATTAATTAATCTAGGTTCCATTTACCCTACAAGATAAATCTCCATGTCTAGTTCATCACTAATTTTAGATCAAGCATGACCTATTCAAATTGATATTAACTCAACTTGGGAAATGATAACTCTATGAAATGAGAGTTATAATAACACTTTTAGACTTAAACCAAGGTTACTTAGAGAGTAAATGATGTGTTTTATTGCATTTTAGTTGAATTTTGCGTTAGTATCCATTTTAGTTTATTTTTAATAAATTGTGTTGTTTTAGAATAACTTGTGTGCTTAGATGGTTTACATAATTGTAGTGATCGGAAGCTCAAATTTCAAGGGAGGAATACTGCTACAATAGGCTTGTAAAGATAAAAAAAGAACAAGATTACAGAAAAATAAAAACAAGTCTAGAATAGTGCAGTTGCTGTAACAACCATTGCTGTAGCAATCCTAGAACAATGACAGAAGATTTCGCGCAGGATACTAGCAGAATTGAGATCTGAAGTTTCCTAATATGGAAGATTCGGGCCCTAAGCTTTCGTTTTCTCTAATTTTCAACTATAAAAGAAGCGCACACGTTAAGGAAAAAGGGGGCTGTCAATCAAGATTGAAAAATCGAAAGAGAAGTAAAGAAGAAAGAGAATTCAAGAGAAAGAAGCAAGTTTGCACCAGTGACAAATCTGCAGAATAATTGGGATTTGACATTTTTCACTCTTTTCTTGTCTTCTTTTTTATTCTTTGGTCGAAAAGATGTGTCTGATGACTGAAACTTTGTTGCTTATTTTTCTTTTACAAGTTATGAACTAAATTTAATAATAGTTGAATGACAAACAATCTCGATGGGTTCTTGACTGATTATATTAGTTGCTGCATGATTGCTGTAGCATTTTGCTTTAATAAATTATACTACATTCATTATTTTGGTTGACCTCCCATTTAATGATATGAGTTAAGAAAGAGCCACAAAATGATCTGTCTTAGTGGAACTTATTAAAGTAATACTTGGTCTTAAATTGAGTTTCTTGGATTGAGTTTAACTAGAGTCCTAAAAGAGCCATGCTTGATTTAAGATTAGTGATGAACTAGATATAGGGATTCACCTTGTAGGATAAAGAGATCATAAGTGTGTAATGCCCTATCTTATGTTGGCATAATAACTGGTCACTGTTAAGTTACATAAATGTATGAGATGTCCAACATACGACAAATTAAGGATGATGAGGATTCTGCCTAATGCTGTAGCAGATGCGGAGCAATTGAACTTAACATGAATAAAACAGTCAGCATCATCAAAAGAGTTTGATCACTCAACTACTCTATTCTTATTGAATTACCTTTGTGTTTAACGTGTATTTTCGATTATTGCATTTTACTTTATTGTGTTTTTACTTAGTCATTTAGTACTATTAATTTCTTGGGGTTAAATTAAAAGTTAGATTGCACTGTTGAGATTGCTGTAGCAACTTTAGTAATATCAATCCCTGTAGAGACGATCCTGAATACTCATCACTTTATTACTTGTTGTGTACACTTGCACATTGACACCAATAATAATTGAGTTAATAATTTGACAACATAAAACTATATCTAAAACTAAGCATTGTCTTAATGAGATCTACTAAGTCAGACCTTTTTGACGCTTTTTCTTAGCTAATATCCTTAAATGAGTGGTTAACCAAAATAGAGAATTAAATTAAATATAATTAAGACAAAATGCTACAGCAAACATAGAGTAACGCACGTATATCAGTCAAACATCCATTAAGATCGTTTATTACTCAACTACAATCAAATTTAGTTCATGATTTGTGATAAAAAAAATAAATAAAAAAGTTTTAGCCATCAAATATATCCCCATGAATAAATAAAAAATAAGAAAAGAATAAGAAGAACTGATTTCTAATTCACCTCTACGATTTCTCCTCTGTCAGCCTTCAATCTCTCTCATGATTTTTGTTTTTCTTGTGTTTTTCTTTGCAGTTTATTCCTTAGGTGACGACTTACCTTTTTTTTCTTTGCGTGTGTGCTCCTTTTATAGCTAAAATTAGGGCAACCGGAAGTCTAGGGCGCGTATTTTCCATTTTTGGAAACTCCAGATTACAATCTTCTAAGTATCTCTCACGAAATCTTTGTTGTCAATGCTCCAGAATTGCTACAACAACAGCTACTATATGTTTCTTAAAATTTAAGCTTCCAGTCACCTACAATTACACATATGATCTAAGCTCAAATAAAAATAAACTAAAATGAATGTTCATGCAAAATATAACTAAAATGTAATAAAAATATGTCATTTACTCTCTAAGTATTACTAATTTAAGTCTAAAAGTGTTATGTTAACTCTATGAAATAGAGTTATCAATTACTTAGCTCTGCATATAAGGCTAAAAGAACTATGTCTTCCTTGGGCTTGTAGTATCAGAAAATACATAGCTGTCCAAATAATTGCGTATTATGCAGAAAAGAATATAGAAGCCTCTCTGAATGTCCTGCTTATAGAGTATCTTGATGGAAGGAAAAAAAAGTCTATTAAAAGGATAAATATAAGAAAGGAATTCAGGCCAAAGTTTTATAGTATTTTCCACCTATTCCTAGATTTAGATGAATATTCCAATCATCACAAATTGCTAAGTACTTAACTTGACACTCAAATTAAAGAGAGATTGATGGTAAGCTTCGTCATTTGGATGACTTACCGACTTGGAAGTTAGTGGATGACAAGTGGCTTAACTTTGCTTCTAAGTCTAGAAATCTCTGGCTTGCCTTTTAAGCTGATGAAATTAATCCACCTAGTTCGATAAGTAGTACATACAATTGTTGGCTAGTTTTTCTTGTAACTTACAGTGTTCCTCCATAGTTGTTTATGAAAGAGAAATTCATGATGTTGTCATTGTTGATTTCCAGACCACAACAACCACGTAATGACATTGATGTCTATTTAGCACTACTAATCGAGAACTTGTAGTCTTTGTGGGATGTTAGTGTCGAGGCTTATGATGCTAATAAAAGAGAATTCTTCAATCCACGAGCTGTTTTACTATGGATAATAAATGACTTTCCACCTCATGAAAACTTATTATTATAAAAAGGTATTATGCTTGTCCATGTTATGGTGATGACATAAGTCCTTGTAGATTGTCACATAATAAGAAAAAGGCATACCTAGGCCATCGTCTTTTCTTTAAGAAAACCATAAGTTTTGATATCAAAAGAAGGCCTTCAACAATGAAGTGGACAAACGGATCCTCTTAAACTGCTGATAGGCCATGATGCATGGGAAATGGTTAGAGGTATTGAGAATAAATGGAGAAAAGAGGAAAAAAAATAAAAGAATGATGACTCCTGTAATACAGGCAATTTTTAGAAGAAGAAGTCAATACTCTTTGACTTAGAATAGTAGCAGCACCTGCTTATTCAACATCAGCTAGATGTTATGCATATTAAGAAAAAGACGTGCGAAAGTATTTATGGGACATTGCTCAATATTTCGAGAAAGAGAAAGGATGTACTTAAATCAAGAGCGAATTTTTAGATGTTGAAGATTAAGGAGAAATTGCAACATAATTTTTCAAACAAGAATCGTGTTAAGCTTCAGGCAATTTCTTACACCTTATCTTTAGAGGAGAAAAAAAAGGTTCTATGAATGCTTAAGATATATTAAAGTTCTTGATGGTTATTTGATAGGTTATAAATAGTCATATTATATTTAGTTTAATTCCCTCATATTTTGATTGATCTCGTGCTAATTTGTGTAAATTATGTTTGATTTGATTTAGGAGCCAAAACATGGAGATTAAGATAAAAAGTGGATAATAAGGGCTTTATTTGGGCTTTGGAACGTGACGGAGTTTGTCGAAGCTCCTAAAAAACAAATACTGATTCACCTAAATAAATTTGTAGAAGTAGTGAAACCAGGTCGAATCCCAAGAGAACTATGTATTTTAATTTCTCAAAGTCTAAAACAAATTAATTTTCCAAAGATTTAGATTTTGCAAGCTTCTGCCACGAACCGGATAGCCGGATTTTATAAACCGGAAGACCGTTTATTGATCGGAAATTTCTGGGAATTATCCGGCTAACCGGATAAGGAAACCGGCAATCCGGTTGTGACTTGTGATTTTTCTGGAACTGAACCGGATAACCGGTTAAGGAAAACGGAAAGCCGTTTCTCGTTCTTCTCGGTTCTGACTTGTTTCGGCTAGCCGGATGAGTGAAACCGGAAGACCGATTACGAGTGGCAACGATTCTGGAGCTTTTCGGACAGCCGGATGAGGGGAAACCGGAAAGCCGGTTGTGGGGTTCTCTCCTTGCTGACTTTATCCGGACAACCGGTTACGGAAACCGGTAAGCCGGATCGTAGTTCTAAGCTTTCTGTCCACAAACGGTTAGCCGTTTTGTGCAATCCGGTTATCCGGATTTGTGTTTTCGTTTCTTTAATGAGAATATGATAAAGTAAAATAAAATAAAATAAAACAAGACTTTAAAATTAAACAAGGAAAATCAATCTTACCAAACATCCAATCCAAGGGTATCAATTCCATCCAATTGCAATTTTGATCATAGGCCAAAAATATAAATTACTCAATCCAAGAACTTAGTCTACTTAATCGGAATCCCGCAGAAAGTAATTATTCTCCTAATGTAAATAGACTCAAACAATCGCCTAAATCCAAACTTATCACCAATTTAACTGGGCATCATCGTTCCATATCAAATTAAGTGATAGCATTAAGAATAGTGAGAATGACTAAAACAAGATTAATTAATTCAGATTACTCCAATTCAATCAATTTGTATTTTTATTTCCCTAGAGCCTATCATGCAAGCTATGTAATTGTGGCCATCAATATACACACACATGAGCCAACTCCTTGCTACTCAATTCAATCATTCATGACAATTACGGATCACAAACTCATGACTAGCGATAGAAAAATAAATATTGAATTAAGGCGTCAACTCAATCAATATAAATAATTCATAGACAATAAGAACAAGAAATAAAAATTACTTGGATTGAAGAAATTCTAGTTAAGTTCAAAGCCTCACAAAATTACAACTGGAATTTGATTACCCTTGGATCGGAATTAAAAGCTTAGCCACTCATGGTGGCAAACAAAACAAAAGAATTGAGAAGAAAATAATTGCAGCAGCCTTTGCTTCCTCACGTCCAGCTCCCCTAGAGCCTAGCTTCCTCTCTTTTTATATTGCTCACGTTCCTTTTTGTTTCCTTTTCTTGTCCTTTTTGGTTTCCTCTTTTGCTAGCTTTCCTAATCCTTCTTGGCTTCTTCTCCTCTTAATGCTAGAAAACCGTCTCCTTCAAGTCAACGGTCAGCCCACGATTGCAAAGCCCAAATAAAGCTCTTTTTATCCACTTTTTATCATAATCTCCATGTTTTGGCTCCTAGATCAAATCAAACATAATTTACACAAATTAGCACGAGATCAATCAAAATATGAGGGAATTAAACTAAATATAATATGACTATTTATAACCTATCAAATTCCCCCACACCTAAACCATGCTTGTCCTCAAGCATATCTTAAATCATCATACCAATCCTCCCTTTTTCCTCCTTTCAAACCATTCAATATCCAAGAATACCAATAAAGCTAAGCACACATCAATGAGTCAAATCATAGTGACAATCAAAAGAATAAGCGTTCATAGGATAGAATTTGTAACAAAAACATAAGCATCTCATCGATTCATCAAAATCAAATGCAGCAAGACTTAACACCCTCGCATGGTTTCGCTCTATGCTCTCAAAGTGTTTAGGGTGCGTGTTTTACTCTCAAAATCAAAGCATAGCATGTCATTACCATAAGCTTGCAAATGAATTAAATCTCCACCACTGCATATGAATATGATGCAAAAATCAAAGGGACTTCACAAGGGTTGAAATGGGGCTTAGGTAAGGGTATGGTAGAAGGAGAAATGAAGGGTTTAACGATCAAGACAAAGAGTTAATTACATGCATGATTTAGATGCCAAACAAAATAAACAAACACTCTTCTAAAATGATGAAGTTTATCCCCACATTTAAGCACTTAAAACACTTGGAGAAACAATTTGATAATTCAATTGCTTTTGCATATAATTCTCCAATCATCCAATCAAGGGAATAAATTTCTCAACAGAATTTTTTATTTTTTATTTTTTTTCTTTTTCTTTTTTTTTTTCTTTTTTTTTTTTTTTTTCATGCAATCATTTCACTCTTGTCTTGATAGGGTAGAAAGAAAACATGGATAACAAACAAGAAGGCTTTGGGTTAAACAATGTGTTAGAAACAAATGAAAGGGAAAAATAGGCTCAAAGGGGCTAACTAGGGGAAAATAAAAGGTGGGTCTTTTAGAGTCTAAGAATTGGTTGAACCTAATTGCCCTTATCACATAAGCATCAATTCAAAATGTGGTCTCAACACATTCATAAGCAAGTTCTAGAATAAACACACTAAGTTTGATACACTCAAAAAATAAATGGAGCGAAAATGTAATGAGTTGCTCTTGGGCTCAGCTCACTAGGTGTCATGCATCAAGTCTTGTGCACTTTTCAATCAGCAATTAATTCGACACCATCGAAAATTTTAAAGAAAACACTATTCATGCTTACCTCTTTCATGCATTAAAACTCAAAACAAAGATGTATCCTTACAAGGTATTGAAGATATTGAAGACTTTAAAAAAATTTTTTTTAGAACAATTTAAAACATGCCAAAATCCTCCCACACCTAAATAATACATTGTCCTCAATGTATCAACAAATAAATAGCTCTAAAATAATAATGATGAAAAGTAAATGAGAAGGAAGAAGAAACTCCCACAGATGTGGCGGTGTGGACTCGAATGAGCTAGGAGAGGTTCGAGGAAAATAAGAAAATTAGGCGTGAGCCACACGGTTTATTGAGTTAATCTTCTTCGTCAAGAACATCTGGAAGCTTAAAATAAAATCAAGTAAAGAAAACTAAATATAATAAAGAAATGAAAAGCGAGAATAAAGAAAATATTTGGGTTGCCTCCCAGCGCCTTTGTTTTATGTCTTTGGCTGAACACGATCATAAGCGAATAAATCATCAATGCCTTTTAAATTAGATTGTGCATCTAATTTTAGCTCATTCAACACTTCCTTGGGCAAAACATCACTGCACAATAGAATCAAGCACATCGATTTGACAAAGAGAATGCATATCGGTGGGGTGTTTCACTGCGTGAAAATATTAAACTTAACAATCTCTCATCAAACTCGAGAGAGTACCTCATCTACATCAATCTTTGTTTTGGCGGGTTTTCATGAAAGGTCTTCTAATAAGATTGAAGCTGATTTGGAAGAAGGATGACCTTCCATCTCTAAGATGTAAAATCTACGGAAATATAAGCTCGTTAACTTGCAAGCGTCTTCTACAATCCCAAGTGGGTGAATATAAGAACGGTCAGCCAATTGAATAACTACACCAGTTGTTTGCAAGTCATTTAATTTTAATTCTTGGTAAACAGAAAATAGCATGACATTAATTGAGGCTCCTAAATCTAGCATAGCTCGACTTCTTTTCACCGATCACGCGAGGTAATGTAAACATACACGGATCCTTGCATTTTCGGCATATTCTTTTGTAAAATTGCGAAACATTCTTACCTCACCTTCCTTTTGCTTTCATCTTCCTCTTGTTGGTGCTGGCGTTTTCAAGAACTTTGCATATTTGGGGATTTGTTTGATCGCGTCCAATAAGGGATGTTAATTTGCACTCTCTCTAGCGTGTCAGAATCTCCTTTTCTTGCTCATCTTCTTTGGGTTTAGCTAACTTTGCTAGGAAAAGGAGGTGTAGGCGTGTAAGATGAAAGGGATAAGGAGGATCAATTTTACCAGCCTTGTTTTGGGAGGAGCTTCATGCTTCATCTCATGGCCATTTCGAACCTTTAGGTAGAGTTGATCACGAAGGAATTTCTTTTCCGAGCGATGATATTGCACTCTGATTCTCTCTTGGGTTGATTTCTGGTTGTGAAGGTAATTTTCCAGAATTTTGAGCTTCCAACTTGCTAACAGATGTGGCTAATTGAGTGATTTGGTTGCCCAAATTCTGGATGCTTGTCCTTGTTTCCTGTTGAAATTGAAGAGTATTGGTAGCAAGATTTTTAACAATATCTTCCAAAGACATACCTGAGTTGGGAGCTTGAGTCTGTGTAGGGATTGGAGGTGGTCTTGTAAAGTTCTGAAAAGGTGGCCTGTGTTGTCCTCCTTGGTTTCCATAGCTAAAGTTAGGATGATCCCTCCATCCAGGATTGTAGTGATTCGAATAGGGATCATACTTCCTTTGAGCGTGACCAGGAAATCCATTTATAGCATTGGCTTCTTGTGTGGAGTCTTGTTGCAATGTGGGGCACATATCAGTAGGATGCCCATGAAGTGAGCATATCCCACACGCTTTCACCGTTTGCAGTTGCCCTACAGCCATTTGACGAACCAGCGGTTAAATCAGAAATTTGATTTTTAAGGTCACTTACCTCGTTAACGTGCTTGATAGATCCTCCACCCGCTCTTGTACCAAATTGTTGAGAAGTTTCAGCCATGTTTGAAATCAATTGTTTGGCTGCTTCAGGTGTCTTGTTCACTAAAGCTCCACCACTTGCTGCATCAATCATACTCCTATCCATTGGCAATAATCCCTCATAGAAATATTGGATGAGGAGTTGATCAGAAATTTGATGGTGGGGAAAACTTGCACATAATCGCTTGAATCGTTCCCAGTACTCGTACGGCGTCTCCCCAGTGATTTGCGTGATGCCATAAATCTCCTTCCTAATACTAGCAGCTCGTGAGGCAGGAAAGAATTTCTCCAGAAATAGCCTCTTCATCTCATTCCATGTGGTGATAGAACCGGAATGTAGATAATAGAGCCAATCTTTAGCTTGATCCTTCAAAGAGAATGGAAAGGCTCTAAGGTTGATTTGCTCCTCGGATACACCATGTGGCTTCATTCCAGAGCAAACAATGTGAAATTCTTTAAGATGCTTGTGAGGATCTTCACCTGCACAACCACGAAAAGAAGGAGGTAAATGAATCGCAGTTTTATTTCAAAATCATTAGCAATTTTTGTAAAAGTAATTCTTAATGGTTGTTGATTCAAATGCAGTGCGGTTCTTTGAGAGTTAGGTCGCCATCTCTTGCTTTGCCTGCCAAAAATGGATGTACCAGCGTGATTAAATCTATCTGCTTCTTCCTCGAGGCGAGCGTTTCCCTCTGCAGTCTCTTTTCTCGATTGTGTTGTCCTCTCGATTTCGGATTATCTGCCAAATTAGTAGCACGAGAAGAGCAGTCATAAACTAAATCAAACAAACAAAGTAAACAATGAGAAACTAAAATTAGTTCCCGACAGCGCCAATTTTAGAGTTTGTCGAAGCTCCTCAAAAACAAATACTGATTCACCTAAATAAATTTGTAGAAGTAGTGAAACCAGGTCGAATCCCAAGAGAACTATGTATTTTAATTTCTCAAAGTCTAAAACAAATTAATTTTCCAAAGATTTAGATTTTGCAAGCTTCTGCCACGAACCGGATAGCGGATTTTATAAACGGAAGGCCGTTTATTGATCGGAAATTTTGGGAATTATCCGCTAACGGATAAGAAGCAAACAATCCGGTTGTGACTTGTGATTTTAAGGCGAACCGGATAACCGGTTAAGGAAAGCGGAAAGCCGTTTCGTTCTTCCGGTTACGACTTGTTTGGCTGGTCGGATGAGTGAAACCGGAAGACCGATTACGGTGGCAACGATTCGGAGCTTTCGGACAGCCGGATGAGAAGCCGGAAAGCGGTTGTGAGTTCTCTCGCTGACTTTATCCGGACAACCGGTTACGAGCCGGCGGATCGCGATTCTAACACATCCAGCGGTTGCGTTTTGTGCAATCCGATTATCCGGTTGTGTTTCGTTCTTTAATGAGAATATGATAAAGTAAAATAAAATAAAATAAAACAAGACTTTAAAATTAAACAAGGAAAATCAATCTTACCAAACATCCAATCCAATGTAAATTCCATCCAATTGCAATTTTGATCATAGGCCAAAAATATAAATTACTCGATCAAGAACTTAGTCTACTTAATCGGAATCCATGATAATTATTCTCTAATGTAAATAGACTCAAACAATCGCTAAATCCAAACTTATCACCAATTTAAGCTGGGCATCATCGTTCCATATCAAATTAAGTGATAGCATTAAGAATAGTGAGAATGACTAAAACAAGATTAATTAATTCAGATTACTCGATTGATCAATTTGTATTTTTATTTCCTAGAGCTATCATGCAAGCTATGTAATTGTGGCCATCAATATACACACACATGAGCCAACTCCTTGCTACTCAATTCAATCATTCATGACAATTACGGATCACAAACTCATGACTAGCGATAGAAAAATAAATATTGAATTAAGGCGTCAACTCAATCAATATAAATAATTCATAGACAATAAGAACAAGAAATAAAAATTACTTGGATTGAAGAAATTCTAGTTAAGTTCAAAGCCTCACAAAACTACAACTGGAATTTGATTACCCTTGGATCGGAATTAAAACCTTAGCCACTCATGGTGGCTAAACAAAACAAAAGATGTTTGAGAAGAAAACTAATTGCAGCCGAATTCCCCTTGCTTCCTCACGTCCAGCTCTCCTAGAGCCTAGCTTCCTCTCTTTTTATATTGCTCACGTTCCTTTTTGTTTCCTTTTCTTGTCCTTTTTGGTTTCCTCTTTTGCTAGCTTTCCTAATCCTTCTTGGCTTCTTCTTCTCTTAATGCTAGGAAACCGTCTCCTTGAGTCAGCGGTCAGCGATTAAAGCCCAAATAAAGCTCTTTTATCCACTTTTATCATAATCTCCATGTTTTGGCTCTAGATCAAATCAAACATAATTTACACAAATTACGAGATCAATCAAAATATGAGGAATTAAACTAAATATAATATGACTATTTATAACTTTATCGAGCGTGGGTGACCATTCTGGAAGGATTCGGTCTATGCAATCAGAATTGGAAAAGGATTTGGTCTCCTAGCACAAAGAAAAGAAGAAACCAAGTGAGAAAAGGAAAGCTAGCAAAAAGGAAACAAAAAGCAAGCATTATAAAAGAAATTTGGGCGTGAGAAAGGAGAAAAACCAGCGGCTGCAATTTTCTTTTCTAATCAATTTTCTTGTTTCCTTTGTCCACCATGAGTGGCTAAGGTTTTAATTCCGGTCCAAGGGTTAATCAAATTCCAGTTGTAGTTTTGTGAGGCTTTGAACTTAACAAGAATTTCTTCAATTCAAGTAATTTTTATTTTCTTGTTCTTATTTTCTATGAATTATTTATATTGATTGAGTTGACGCCTTAATTCAATATTTATTTTTCTATCGCTAGTCAGGAGTTTGTGATCCGTAATTGTCATGAATAACTGAATTGAGTAGCAAGGAGTTGGCTCATGTGTGTGTATATTGATGGCCACAATTACATAGCTTGCATGATAGGCTCTAGGGAAATAAAAATACAAATTGATTAAATTGGAGTAATCTGAATTAATTGATCTTGTTTTAGTCATTCTCACTATTCTTAATGCTATCACTTAATTTGATATGGAACGATGATGCTTAAATTAGTGATAAGTTTGGATTTGGGCGATTGTTTGAGTCTATTACATTAGGAGAATAATTGCTTCTGTGGGATTAGATTAAGTGACTAAGTTCTTGGATTGAGTAATTTATATTTTTGCTATGATCAAAAATTGCAATTGGATAAATTGACACCCTTGGATTGGAAGTTTGGTAAGATTGATTTCATCTTGTTTTATTTTAGCTTTGTTTTGTGTTCTTATTTACAAAAGAACAAATTCTTTCGGCTCCCGGAAAAAGCAGCTGGCGGTTTCGTTAGCCGGGATTCTTGGTTTAGTCGAAAATCGAGTTCCATAGCGGCCCTCCGTTTCCTTCGTCGGTTAACGCGTATTTCCCGAGAATCAAGACAGACAGCAAGCGGTCTTCGGTTCCTCATCAAGCTAGCGAATCAGTTTTCGAGAACCGAGAAGAGCAACGGCTTTTGATCTTCCGGTTATATCCGGCTAGCGAATCAGTAAAGGCAAGCGGCTTTCCGATTTTCGCGCGGTGCTATCCAGGTTCAGTTAATCACCAGTCGGTCTTGGTGCTGGTTCCTCGTGATTTTGATCGCGCGGTCTTGTTTGGCGGTTGGAACCTCGCCGGTTGTTCGAATCAGTCGGCTGCGACGTTATCGGAACCTGTTGGTTCTTGGTCTTCAACTTCATAAAGCAGCTAACATTTTCCCTTAAGCAGCTATCATTGATAATACCGTGCAAGCGGCTAACCGTTTTCCCTTAATGACTATCCACGTTTGGAGGCGTAACTTCGAAAATCAGTTTTTCTTGGAAATTAATTTTGTTTTAAACTTTGAGAGATTAAATACATAGTTCTCTTGGGATTCGACCTGGTTTCACTACTTCTACAAATTTATTTAGGTGAATCAGTATTTGTTTTGAGGAGCTTCGACAACTCCGTCAAAATTGGCGCCGTTGCCGGGGAACTAATTTTAGTTTCTCATTGTTTTAATTGTTTATTTGATTTAGTTTATGACCCGTTCCTCTCAGACTCCTAATTTGCAGTATAATCCCGAAATCGAGAGACGGTAGCGTCGATTGAGAAAAGAGACTAGAGAGGAAAGCGTCGTCTTGAGGAAGAAGCGAGATAGATTTCACTCTTGGTGGTACATCCATTTTCTGGTAAAGAAGAGATGGCGAACGGAACTCTCAAAGAACTCATGCGGATTTGAATCAACGACCCTTATGCATTACTTTTCCTAATTTTGCTAATGATTTTGAATTAAAATCTGGTTTGATTCATTTACTTCCTTCTTTTCGTGGTTTTGCGAGAAGATCCTCATAAGCACCTCAAGGAATTTCACATTGTTTGCTGGAATGAAGCCACATGGTGTGTCAGGGATCAAATCAACCTTAGAGCTTTTCCTTTCTCTTTGAAGGATCAAGCTAAGGATTGGCTCTTATCTACCTTGGGTTCTATCACCATGGAGCGAGATGAAAAGACTTTTTCTGGAAAAATTCTTTCCGCCTCATGACTAGTATTAGGAAGGAGATTTATGGCATCACGGATCAGGGAGTGTATGAATCACGGGAGCAGTTCAAAAGATTATGTGCAAGTTTTCCCACCATCAAATTTCGATCAACTCCTTATCCAATATTTCTATGAGGGATTATTGCGATGGATAGAAGTATGATTGATCGACAAGTGGTGGAGCTTTAGTGAACAAGACACAGGCGACCAAACAATTGATTTCAAATATGGTGAAACTTCTCAACAATATGGTACAAGGCGGAGGAGGATCTGTCAAGCAAGTTAACGGGTAAGTGATCTTAAAAATCAAATTTCTGGTTAAGCTGCTTTGGTTCGTCAAATGGCTGTGGGGCAATTACAAGCGGTGAAAGCGTGTGGAATATGCTCATGGGCATCTCTGATATGTGCCCGCATTACAACAAGACTCCACCACAGAAGCTATAAATGGGTTTCTGGTCACGCTCGAAGAGTATGACCCTATTCGAATCACTACAATCACGGATGGAGGATCATCCTAACTTTAG
Organism: Citropsis articulata; assembly: GCA_030449925.1. Classification (NCBI taxonomy): domain Eukaryota; kingdom Viridiplantae; phylum Streptophyta; class Magnoliopsida; order Sapindales; family Rutaceae; genus Citropsis; species Citropsis articulata. The sequence goes on along the minus strand of JASUUH010000121.1, from coordinate 17,547,430 downwards.
CTATGGAAACCAAGGAGGACAACAAAGGCCACCTTTTGAACTTCACTAGACCACCTCCAACCCTACAGGACTCGAGCTTCCAACTCGGGTATGTCTTTGGAAGATTGTTAAGAATCTTGCTAATAGTACTCTTGACTTGAGAAACAAGGACAAGCATCCGAATTTAGGCAACCAAATTACTCAATTGGCCACGTCGGTTAGTAAGTTGGAAGCTCAAAATTCTGAAAGCTACTTCAACCAGTCAACCCAAGGAGAGGCGTAATGCAATCTCACTGCGGCGGAAGAAATTCCCTGGATCAACTCCACCTAAAGCTGAAATAGCGAGGAGATGAAGATGAAGAAGCGTAATCTAAAACAAAGCGTGGGGTAAAATTCGATCCACCTTTATCTCTTTCGTCATCTTACACTACCTCCTTTTCCTAGCAGGTTAGCTAAGCCAAAAGAAGATGAGCAAGAAAAGGAGATTCTGGACACGTTTAGGAGAGTGCAAATTAACATCCCCTTGTTGGATGCGATCAAGCAAATTCCCAAATACGCAAAGTTCTTGAAAGAGTTGTGCACCAACAAGAGGAAGATGAAAGCTAAGGGGAAGGTGGAGGTAAGTAAAAATGTGTCGGCAATTTTACAAAAGAATATGCCAGAAAAATGCAAGGATCCAGGTATGTTTTCATTACCTTGTGTGATTGGTGAAAAGAAAGTTGAGCATGCTATGCTAGATTTAGGAGCTTCAATTAATGTCATGCCATTTTCTGTTTACCAAGAATTAAAGTTAAATGACTTGCAAACGACTGGTGTAGTTATTCAGTTGGCTGACCGTTCTTATATTCACCCACTTGGGATAGTAGAAGATGTTTTGGTGCAGGTTAATGAGCTTATATTTCCTGTAGATTTTTACATCTTAGAGATGGAAGGTCATCCTTCTTCGAAATCCGCTTCAATTTTATTAGGAAGACCTTTCATGAAAACTGCCAAAACAAAAATTGATGTAGATGAGGGCACTCTCTCTGTCGAGTTTGATGGAGAGATTGTTAAATTTAACATATTTGATGCTGTAAAACACCCTACCGATATGCATTCTCTTTGTCAAATTGATGTGCTTGATTCTATTGTGCAGGATGTTCTTACCCAAGAAAGTGTTGGGAATGAGCTAGAATTAGATGCACAATCTAATCTAAAAGGCATTGGATGATTTATTCGCTTTGCGACTGTGTCTAGCCAAAGACATAAAACAAAGGCGCTTTTTGGGAGGCAACCCAAATATTTTCTTTATTCTCGCTTTTGAGTTTTCATTTCTTTATTATATTTAGTTTTCTTTACTTTCGTTGATTTTATTTTAAGCCTCCAGATGTTCTTGATGAAGAAGATTAACCTCAATAAAACGTGCTCACGCCATTCTTCAGCTTTCCTTGGAACCCTCTCCCTAGCTCATTCGAGTCCACACCGCTCACATCCAGGGGAGTTTCTTCTTCCCTTCTCATTTACTTTCTCATTATCATTATTAATTTTTGTGAGCTATTTACTTGTTGATACATTGAGGACAATGTATTATTTAGGTGTGGGGGAGGATTTTGGCATGTTTTTAAATTGTTCTTGAAAATTTTTGTGCTTTAAGTCTTCTCAATATCTTTGAATACCTTATAAGCTAGGGGTACATCTTTGTTTTGAGTTTTAATGCATGAAAGAGGTAAGCATGAATAGTATTTTTCTTTAAAATTTTCGATAGTGTCGAATTAATTTGTTGATTGAAAAGTGCACAAGACTTGATGCAAAATAGACACTCTAGTGAGCTTTTGAGCCTAAGAGCAACTTATTACATTTTGCTCCTTTTATTTTTGTTGAGTGTATCAAACTTAGTGTGTTTATTCTAGAACTTGCTTATGAATGTATGTTGAGACCACATTTTTGAATTGATGCTTAAGTGTGATAAGGGCAATTAGGTTTAACCAATTCTTAAACTCTAAAAGACGCACATTTTATTTTCCCCTAGTTAGCCCCTTTGTGCCTAATTTTCCCTTTCATTTGTTTCTAACGCATTGTTTAACCCAAACCTTCTTGTTTGTTATCCTTGTTTTCTTTCTACCCTATCAAGACAAGAGTGAAGAAATTGAATGAAAAAAAAAAAAAAAAATTCTGTTGAATTTATTCCCTTAATTGGATGATTGGAGAATTATTTGCAAAAGCAATTGAATTATCAAATTGTTTCTCCAAGTGTTTTAAGTGCTTAAATGTGGGGATAAATTTCAATGTTTTAGAAGTTAATTTGTTTATTTTGAAGCAATCTAAATCATGCATATAATTAACTCTTCGTCTTGATCGTTAAACCCTTAATTTTTCCCTTTACCATACCTTTACCTAAGCCCCATTTCAACCCTTGTTAAGTCCCTTTGATTTTTGCATCATATTCATATGCAGTGGTGGAGATTTAAATCATTTGCAAGCCTATGGTAATAACATGCTATACTTTGATTTTGAGAGTAAAACACACACCCTAAACACTTTGAGGGCATTGAGCGAAACCATGCGAGGGTGTTAAGTCTTGCTGCATTTGATTTTGATGAATCGATGAGATGCTTGTGTTTTTACAAATTCTATCCTATGAATGCTTATTCTCTAGATTGTCACTATGATTCGACTCATTGATGTGTGTTTAGCTTTATTGGTATTCTTGGATATTGAATGTTTTGAAAGGAGGTAAAAGGGAGGATTGGTATGATGATTTAAGATATGCTTGAGGACAAGCATGGTTTAGGTGTGGGGGAATTTGATAGGTTATAAATAGTCATATTATATTTAGTTTAATTCCCTCATATTTTGATTGATCTCGTGCTAATTTGTGTAAATTATGTTTGATTTGATCTAGGAGCCAAAACATGGAGATTAAGATAAAAAGTGGATAATAAGGGCTTTATTTGGGCTTTGGAACGTGGGCTGACCATTGGCTGGAAGGATTCGGTCCTAGCAATCAGAATTGGAAAAGGATTTGGTCTCCTAGCACAAAGAAAAGAAGAAACCAAGTGAGAAAAGGAAAGCTAGCAAAAAGGAAACAAAAAGCAAGCATTATAAAAGGGCTGGACGTGAGAAAGGAGAAAAACCAGCGGCTGCAATTTTCTTTTCTAATCAATTTTCTTGTTTCCTTTGTCCACCATGAGTGGCTAAGGTTTTAATTCCGGTCCAAGGGTTAATCAAATTCCAGTTGTAGTTTTGTGAGGCTTTGAACTTAACAAGAATTTCTTCAATTCAAGTAATTTTTATTTTCTTGTTCTTATTTTCTATGAATTATTTATATTGATTGAGTTGACGCCTTAATTCAATATTTATTTTTCTATCGCTAGTCAGGAGTTTGTGATCCGTAATTGTCATGAATAACTGAATTGAGTAGCAAGGAGTTGGCTCATGTGTGTGTATATTGATGGCCACAATTACATAGCTTGCATGATAGGCTCTAGGGAAATAAAAATACAAATTGATTAAATTGGAGTAATCTGAATTAATTGATCTTGTTTTAGTCATTCTCACTATTCTTAATGCTATCACTTAATTTGATATGGAACGATGATGCCCAGTTAAATTAGTGATAAGTTTGGATTTGGGCGATTGTTTGAGTCTATTACATTAGGAGAATAATTGCTTTCTGCGGGATTCCGATTAAGTAGACTAAGTTCTTGGATTGAGTAATTTATATTTTTGCCTATGATCAAAAATTACAATTGGATAGAATTGACACCCTTGGATTGGAAGTTTGGTAAGATTGATTTCCCTTGCTTAATTTTAAATCTTGTTTTATTTTAGTTTATTTTGTTTTATTAATTTCTTGTTACAAAGAACAACTCAGCTCCCAGAAAAACGGCTAACCGGTTTCATTAACCGGATTGCCGTTTAGTCCAGAAATCCAGAGTTCCCGCAACCGGCCCTCCGTTTCCTTCATCCGGATAGCCGCATATTTCCAGAATCAAGACAGCACGCAAACGGTCTTCCGGATTCCTCATCCGGCTAGCCGAATCGAAGTGAGAACCGAGAAGAACAAGAAACAGCTTTCCGTTTTCCGCAACCGGTTATCCGGTTCAGTTCCAGAAACATCACAAATCGAATTCGGTCTTCCGGATTTTCCCTCAACCGGTTTGCTGGATCGCGCCAGAATCATTACCAGCCACAAACGGATTTCCGGATTCCTCTTCCGGTTGTCCGAATCAAGTCAGGAAGCTTGCGAACAGAAAACGGTCATCCGGATTCCTCAACCGGTTAGCCGGTTAACGCCCAGAATTCTTCAACTGCAAGCTAACCGTTTTCCTTAAACGGCTATCCGTTTGGAGGCAGCAAGCTCAAAAATCAGTTTTTCTTGGAAATTAATTTTGTTTTAAACTTTGAGAGATTAAATACATAGTTCTCTTGGGATTCGACCTGGTTTCACTACTTCTACAAATTTATTTAGGTGAATCGATTATTTGTTTGAGGAGCTTGACAACTCAGTCAAAATTGGCGCGATTCTTGGGAACCAATTTTAGTTTCTCATTGTTTTAATTGTTTATTTGATTTAGTTTATGACCGTTCCTCTCGGACTCTAATTTGCGGTATAATCCGAAATCGAGAGGACGGTAGCGTCAATTGAGAAAAGAGACTAGAGAGAAGCGTCGTCTTGAGGAAGAAGCGAGATAGATTTCACTCTTGGTGGTACATCCATTTTGCGAGTTAAAGAAGAGATGGCAGACAGAACTCTCAAAGAACTCGTCGCACCAGATTTGAATCAACAGCCCTTATGCATTACTTTTCCTAATTTTGCTAATGATTTTGAATTAAAATCTGGTTTGATTCATTTACTTCCTTCTTTTCGTGGTTTTGCAGGAGAAGATCCTCATAAGCACCTCAAGGAATTTCACATTGTTTGCTCTGGAATGAAGCCACATGGTGTATCCGAGGATCAAATCAACCTTAGAGCTTTTCCTTTCTCTTTGAAGGATCAAGCTAAGGATTGGCTCTATTATCTACCTTCCGGTTCTATCACCACATGGAACGAGATGAAAAGACTTTTTCTGGAAAAATTCTTTCCTGCCTCCGGCGGTAGTATTAGGAAGGAGATTTATGGCATCGCACGGATCAGGAGGCCAGTATGAATCGGGAGCGATTCAAAAGATTATGTGCAAGTTTTCCCCACCATGAATTTACGATCAACTCCTTATCCGATATTTCTATGAGGATTATTGCCAATGGATAGAAGTATGATTGATGCGTGAGTGGTGGAGCTTTAGTGAACAAGACACACAGGCGGCCAAACAATTGATTTCAAATATGGTGAAACTTCTCAATTTGAGTACAAGGCGGAGGAGGATCTGTCAAGCAAGTTAACGAGGTAAGTGATCTTAAAAATCAAATTTCTGATTTAAGCTGCTTTGGTTCGTCAAATGGTGTAGGGCAATTACAAGCGGTGAAAGCGTGTGGAATATGCTCACTTGGGCATCCTCTTGATATGTGCCCATTACAACAAGACTCCACAAAGCCAATCACATAAATGGGTTTCTGGTCACGCTCGAAGGAAGTATGACCCCATTGAATCACTACAATCACGGATGGAGGATCATCCTAACTTTAGCTATGGAAACCAAGGAGGACAACAAAGGCCACCTTTTGAACTTCACTAGACCACCTCCAACCCCACAGACTCGAGCTTCCAACTCGGGTATGTCTGGAAGATATTGTTAGAATCTTGCTAATAGTACTCTTGACTTCAGCGGAAACAAGGACAAGCATCGAATTTAGGCAGCAAATTACTCGATTGGCCACGTCGGTTAGTAAGTTGGAAGCTCGAAATGCAGGAAAACTCATGACGAAGTCAACCCAAGGGAGAGCTGTGGTGCAATTTCAGCTGCGAGCGGAAAGAAATTCCTAGGGATCAACTCCACTAAAGAAGCTGAAATAGCCAAGGAGATGAAGATGAAAGCTCCATCTAAAAACAAGCGTGGGGTAAAATTGATCCTCCTTTATCTCTTTCATCTTACACCTACACCTCCTTTTCTAGCGGGTTAGCTAAGCCAAAGAAGATGAGCAAGAAAAGGAGATTACGGACACGTTTAGGAAAGTGCAAATTAACATCCCTTGTTGGATGCGATCAAGCAAATTCCCAATCATAAAGTTCTTGAAAGAGTTGTGCACCAGAGGAAGATGAAAGCTAAGGGAAGGTGGAGGTAAGTAAAAATGTGTCGGCAATTTTACAAAAGAATATGCCAGAAAAATGCAAGGATCCAGGTATGTTTTCATTACCTTGTGTGATTGGTGAAAAGAAAGTTGAGCATGCTATGCTAGATTTAGGAGCTTCAATTAATGTCATGCCATTTTCTGTTTACCAAGAATTAAAGTTAAATGACTTGCAAACGACTGGTGTAGTTATTCAGTTGGCTGACCGTTCTTATATTCACCCACTTGGGATAGTAGAAGATGTTTTGGTGCAGGTTAATGAGCTTATATTTCCTGTAGATTTTTACATCTTAGAGATGGAAGGTCATCCTTCTTCGAAATCCGCTTCAATTTTATTAGGAAGACCTTTCATGAAAACTGCCAAAACAAAAATTGATGTAGATGAGGGCACTCTCTCTGTCGAGTTTGATGGAGAGATTGTTAAATTTAACATATTTGATGCTGTAAAACACCCTACCGATATGCATTCTCTTTGTCAAATTGATGTGCTTGATTCTATTGTGCAGGATGTTCTTAAAGTGTTGGGAATGAGCTAGAATTAGATGCACAATCTAATCTAAAAGGCATTGGATGATTTATTAAACTGTTGTGTCTAATAAAGACATAAAACAAAGGCGCTTTTGGGAGGCAACCCAAATATTTTCTTTATTCTCTTTTGAGTTTTCATTTCTTTATTATATTTAGTTTTCTTTACTTTCGTTGATTTTATTTTAAGCCTCAGGATGTTCTTGATGAAGAAGATTAACCTCGATAAAAGCGTGCTCACGCCATTCTTGACTTTCATGGAACCTCTCCTAGCTCATTCGAGTCCACAGCTCACATCCGGGAGTTTCTTCTTCCCTTCTCATTTAATTTCTCATTATCAAAAATATGTAATTTGAGCTATTTACTTGTTGATACATTGAGGACAATGTATTATTTAGGTGTGGGGGAGGATTTTGGCATGTTTTTAAATTGTTCTTGAAAATTTTTGTGCTTTAAGTCTTCTCAATATCTTTGAATACCTTATAAGCTAGGGGTACATCTTTGTTTTGAGTTTTAATGCATGAAAGAGGTAAGCATGAATAGTATTTTTCTTTAAAATTTTCGATAGTGTCGAATTAATTTGTTGATTGAAAAGTGCACAAGACTTGATGCAAAATAGACACTCTAGTGAGCTTTTGAGCCTAAGAGCAACTTATTACATTTTGCTCCTTTTATTTTTGTTGAGTGTATCAAACTTAGTGTGTTTATTCTAGAACTTGCTTATGAATGTATGTTGAGACCACATTTTTGAATTGATGCTTAAGTGTGATAAGGGCAATTAGGTTTAACCAATTCTTAAACTCTAAAAGACGCACCTTTTATTTTCCCCTAGTTAGCCCCTTTGAGCCTAATTTTCCCTTTCATTTGTTTCTAACGCATTGTTTAACCCAAACCTTCTTGTTTGTTATCCTTGTTTTCTTTCTACCCTATCAAGACAAGAGTGAAGAAATTGCATGAAAAAAAAAAAAAAAGAAATTCTGTTGAATTTATTCCCTTAATTGGATGATTGGAGAATTATTTGCAAAAGCAATTGAATTATCAAATTGTTTCTCCAAGTGTTTTAAGTGCTTAAATGTGGGGATAAATTTCATTGTTTTAGAAGTTAGTTTGTTTATTTTGAAGCAATCTAAATCATGCATATAATTAACTCTTCGTCTTGATCGTTAAACCCTTAATTTTTCCCTTTACCATACCTTTACCTAAGCCCCATTTCAACCCTTGTTAAGTCCCTTTGATTTTTGCATCATATTCATATGCAGTGGTGGAGATTTAAATCATTTGCAAGCCTATGGTAATAACATGCTATGCTTTGATTTTGAGAGTAAAACACACACCCTAAACACTTTGAGGGCATTGAGCGAAACCATGCGAGGGTGTTAAGTCTTGCTGCATTTGATTTTGATGAATCGATGAGATGCTTGTGTTTTTACAAATTCTATCCTATGAATGCTTATTCTCTAGATTGTCACTATGATTCGACTCATTGATGTGTGTTTAGCTTTATTGGTATTCTTGGATATTGAATGTTTTGAAAGGAGGTAAAAGGGAGGATTGGTATGATGATTTAAGATATGCTTGAGGACAAGCATGGTTTAGGTGTGGGGGAATTTGATAGGTTATAAATAGTCATATTATATTTAGTTTAATTCCCTCATATTTTGATTGATCTCGTGCTAATTTGTGTAAATTATGTTTGATTTGATCTAGGAGCCAAAACATGGAGATTAAGATAAAAGTGGATAATAAAGGGCTTTATTTGGGCTTTGGAGCATTAGGGTGACCATTGGCTGGAAGGATTCGGTCTAGCAATCAGAATTGGAAAAGGATTTGGTCTCTGCTTTAGCACAAAGAAAAGAAGAAACCAAGTGAGAAAAGGAAAGCTAGCAAAAGGAAACAAAAGCAAGCATTATAAAAGGGTGACGTGAGAAAGGAGAAAAACCATTGCAATTTTCTTTTCTAATCAATTTTGTTGTTTCCTTTGTCCACCATGAGTGGCTAAGGTTTTAATTCGGTCCAAGGGTTAATCAAATTCCAGTTGTAGTTTTGTGAGGATTTGAACTTAACAAGAATTTCTTGATTCAAGTAATTTTATTTTCTTGTTCTTATTTTCTATGAATTATTTATATTGATTGAGTTGGCTTAATTCAATATTTATTTTTCTATCGCTAGTCGAGTTTGTGATCCGTAATTGTCATGAATAAGCTGAATTGAGTAGCAAGGAGTTGGCTCATGTGTGTGTATATTGATGGCCACAATTACATGCTTGCATGATAGGCTCTAGGAAATAAAAATACAAATTGATTAAATTGGATAATCTGAATTAATTGATCTTGTTTTAGTCATTCTCACTATTCTTAATGCTATCACTTAATTTGATATGGAACGATGATGCCCAGTTAAATTAGTGATAAGTTTGGATTTGGGCGATTGTTTGAGTCTATTACATTAGGAGAATAATTGCTTTCTGCGGGATTCCGATTAAGTAGACTAAGTTCTTGGATTGAGTAATTTATATTTTTGCCTATGATCAAAAATTGCAATTGGATAGAATTGACACCCTTGGATTGGAAGTTTGGTAAGATTGATTTCCCTTGCTTAATTTTAAATCTTGTTTTATTTTAGTTTATTTTGTTTTATTAATTTCTTGTTACAAAGAACAACTCAGCTCCCAGAAAAACTGCTAACCGGTTTCATTAACCGGATTGCCGTTTAGTCCAATCGAGTTCCATGACCTTCCGTTTCCTTCATCCGGATAGCCGCATATTTCCAGAATCAAGACAGCACGCAAACGGTCTTCCGGATTCCTCATCCGGCTAGCCGAATCGAAGTCAGAACCGAGAAGAACAAGAAACGGCTTTCCGTTTTCCGCAACCGGTTATCCGGTTCAGTTCCAAAAACATCACAAATCGAATTCGGTCTTCCGGATTTTCCCTCAACCGGTTTGCCGGATCGCGCCAGAATCATTACCAGCCACAAACGGATTTCCGGATTCCTCTTCCGGTTGTCTGAATCAAGTCAGGAAGCTTGCGAACAGAAAACGGTCATCCGGATTCCTCAACCGGTTAGCCGGTTAACGCCCAGAATTCTTCAACTCGCAAACGGCTAACCGTTTTCCCTTAAACGGCTATCCGTTTGGAGGCAGCAAGCTCGAAAATCAGTTTTTCTTGGAAATTAATTTTGTTTTAAACTTTGAGAGATTAAACTAGGGTCGGCAAAAAAGTCCGGGCCAGTCCAGCCCAGGCCTGGTTGGGTCTGGATATGAGCTAAAAAATTATAAAGTCCGCATAAAAAGCCCGGACTTGGCCCGAGCTTTTTTAATTTATAAATAAAAATAATTTTAATTTAAATAAAAAAGAAAAAACTCAAAATACTAAATTAGTTTAATTTTTTATATTAGTATTTGTTATTTATTAGGTTGTATTACTAATATTTTATGTATTGGATTATTATTGTATCATGTATTAGATAATTATCTTTAATTTAAATTTTTTTCTTAATTAAAAAATATTTTATAATTAATAAACAAGCCCAGGCCGTCTAGGCACTCGAATTCGTATTATTGAAGAACAGAGCAGGTTTGGAGACAGTCATTTGAGCCTACACAATGAGTTAATGATTGCCAACCCTAATGAGAACCAGATGATCCAAAACTGTGGTGTGAGTGTTGTTACTAAAACATTGCAAGTAGCAAATTTAAAAGACAAAAATTTGATACTCGGGGATATCACCTATTATGGAGAGATTAATGAGATTTGACAACTTGACTATTATATATTCAAAATTCCTTTATTTAAGTGTGACTGGGTCTAAAGTAGAAGTGGTGTAAAAATTGAAAAGTGTGGTTTCACTTTAGTAGACATCAATCGATTAGGCCGTAAGTTTGAACCCTTTATTTTAACTTCACAAGCGACGCAAGTATTTTGTGCGACCGACTCACTTGATAAAAAGTGATCAATAGTTATTTCATGCCTTTCAAAGGTATACCAGTTACTGAAAATGATGAAAATGTGCAGAGCACAAAGGAGCATGTTCCAGTAACTAAAGACTTGCCTATTATAGATATAATTAATGCCTCTATTGATGGCATCGAGAAGAATATGCACGTGATGTTATTAAGGCCATTGAGATTGAACAACGACGGGTGTTTTTATTGTCTTTATCTATTTGTATTTGCTATTTTTCCTTTGTATCTGACCATTGTTCATATCTTATTGTTTGCCATACATGTAAGTAGTTGTTGTTTTGCATTTCTGATTTTTTCATTGCTTGTTTTACTGGCATGTTACCAATTATTACAATATATGTTTGGTTAGTGTTATGTTTTTTTTTTTCCTTTTTGAGTGGTTAGCAAACAAAGGATTTTGATGATGATGAGCCTGTCAGTAATGAAGGAAATCATGGATATTCTAGTAGAAATGATAAGACGCAAAACAATGAAGAAATTGATATTAAAAGACTAATTCGTCGTCATCTTCTTGATGATGAGTTTGGTGAACTTAAAGAGGAAGATGCGGAAGGTTCAAGAGAAACTTTAACACAAAGTGGTCTGAATCTTAATCCTAGTAATAAAAATTGAAGGATGAAGGATGTGAAGATTGTGCTGAGATATAATGCCTGTAGTGTCCCTTGTAGATCGAAGGCCACTGCACTATCCACTTTCTTTAGAGTGTTGGCTTGTACATCCATGCCAATCACATACAAAGATTGTCAATTAGTGCCGAACACTTACAAAGATGCACTATGGAAATTTATTTAGGTATCAAAATAATTAAAATTTGCCCAATATTGATAAGTAGCTCTGTTTCCTTTCTAGGCTGAGGTTTGCAAATATGAATCTATGTTGTAGGGGCGATATATTATTTACGAAAGAAGTAAGAAGAAATTTGTTTTAATCAACTGGATCTTCATTTAGAAATTTTAAGCACAACTTGATGAAAAATTACATTCTGCCGAGCATGCATGATCGTAAAAAGTTTTAAGAAACCTTCCCTACAATGTTACCACATTAAACGAGCATATTAGGATGCTTTCATCCAAATTCGTACTGCCAATGCATTTGCAGTACGTAATTAAGCTGTATTAACTCGGTAAACTGAATGTTTTCTGCATAAATTATGTTTATGTTAAAATAGTTCAGGGTGATTCTATTGTTAATAGTTCTTATTTCTCTTTACTCGTTCAAGTATCTGACCATTATATATATGTTCATATTTTATTAATTAACAAAAACTTAGAAAGAGAAATAAAAAATGCGTGCTTGTAACAAATACAACCATTGTCTGAGCCAAAAAGGATATATTGGTCTGTTGGAGGAACTTGTAAGTACTTTATGCTTTAATCAAATATTTAACACTGACATGTTATTAATGCTGCGAACTTGTTTGATGAAAATTTGATATTAGCAATCCTTATTTTTATTTTTATTTTTTGCCAAACTTCTTTTCTTAGTGTTCAGAAACTGGTCTATCTGAAGATCAAATAGATAAAAGTCTAACTTGGATTTAAGATAGGAGAAAGAAGAAAGGAGGATACCGTCTTGATGTTCAATTAATCGTGGATTTATTTGTAGGTGCCAAAAACATCAAATTTGTTTTCATTTATTTTATTACTTGTACGATTATCTTATCAGAGGTATGAATGATTATTTAGATAAAGGCTGCTAGAACGAATGCTAAGAATAGGTCTTACAATTCAAATGGCAGAAATAATTTGCTTTCAAAGCATTTAGGGAAGGCCCCAAAAAATGGTCATATGCAAAGGACTGGAAAGTTTGTAAGCCCTTCTTTTTACTTTGATACTCCGCGTAATATTGATCAATTGGAAAATAAGTGAGCAGTGTTTGAAGAATGGTTAGCAAAGCATGATGCAGACATTCAAAAGTTGTAGCAAGTAATTAGAAAGAGACCTAGACACTCTGATATAGGCAGCTCTAACGTACCAATGGAGCATGCTTGTATGATGCCGATAATATATTGACAAATCGAGTTGCTTTAGTTGCTGAACCCGTGCATGCTGATAATATAGAGACAAATTGAGATGCTGCAGTTGATGAACCATGGGTACTATAAATTATTTTTTATCCCATCCATAACTAATTTTTTCATTATCATTTTCTTTCCCCTTTCCATGCATCTTTACTTATTTGAATATACTTGAATATAAACTTCATGAATTGAAACATATAGCCATAACAGTATAGTATTCATATCTTTCCAATATTATGTTGAATTAATTTTCACAAAAGTGACAGATCACAATATTGTTTCTGTTGTATAAATTTTATTGAACTCGCAAGTGCACGAATTTATTGTAGAATAGATTCATGGTGTTGAGTGTTGATCCCACAGGGAGGTGAATTTTAATTGTATGTAGAGTTAATTTTCTAAGTGGGTGGTCGGATTTGTGGTGAAAGTGATTTAGACTATCTTAGAATTTAAATTGGAATGACATAATTAAATTAAAGTGGAAACTATTATAATTGAAGCGCTTGAGTATCTGGATCTATATTAACATGCTCCATGGGCTAAATATTCCTTATTAGTGCCAATTAAATCATAAGAGGGGTTTCTACTCCTCATGAACCACACTCAAATAAAAAGGGTGCTAAGAGCTTATCGTGCCAAATAGTAAAACCTTGTACTTAAGAGCCGGTTATACCAGTGCGGTATCTAGACAAGATTATTACTATCTATCGACGAAAAGTCAAAACATCCACAATTATTAGAGGGAAAGAGAAAGTAAATTTACCAAATTAAGCCCATGGAACATGTTGAGTCTTCACTTTCAATCTAAGCTTGAAAGAAAATTAGCTGCTCATAATTGAACTTAGGGTAAAATGAAAATTTATTAAAATACATAGAAAATAAAAGATGGAGAATGAATTACAGAAAATGGAGCTGAAAAATAAAATCAGGGGTGTCAAATTAGGGGAGGAAGCCCTCTCTTTATAGATACACTGAGTAAATTATGGCCATCAGATTAAAAATAATTTTGACGCTTAGGATTGCGCCACTTGTCAACAGTACGCGGTTTGAATGATTATTTAGATAAAGGCTGCTAGAACGAATGCTAAGAATAGGTCTTACAATTCAAATGGCAGAAATAATTTGCTTTCAAAGCATTTAGGGAAGGCCCCAAAAAATGGTCATATGCAAAGGACTGGAAAGTTTGTAAGCCCTTCTTTTTACTTTGATACTCCGCGTAATATTGATCAATTGGAAAATAAGTGAGCAGTGTTTGAAGAATGGTTAGCAAAGCATGATGCAGACATTCAAAAGTTGTAGCAAGTAATTAGAAAGAGACCTAGACACTCTGATATAGGCAGCTCTAACGTACCAATGGAGCATGCTTGTATGATGCCGATAATATATTGACAAATCGAGTTGCTTTAGTTCTTTGAACCCGTGCATCTTGATAATATAGAGACAAATTGAGATCTTGCTTGATGAACCATGGGTACTATAAATTATTTTTTATCCCATCCATAACTAATTTTTTCATTATCATTTTCTTTCCCCTTTCCATGCATCTTTACTTATTTGAATATACTTGAATATAAACTTCATGAATTGAAACATATAGCCATAACAGTATAGTATTCATATCTTTCCAATATTATGTTGAATTAATTTTCACAAAAGTGACAGATCACAATATTGTTTCTGTTGTATAAATTTTATTGAACTCGCAAGTGCACGAATTTATTGTAGAATAGATTCATGGTGTTGAGTGTTGATCCCACAGGGAGGTGAATTTTAATTGTATGTAGAGTTAATTTTCTAAGTGGGTGGTCGGATTTGTGGTGAAAGTGATTTAGACTATCTTAGAATTTAAATTGGAATGACATAATTAAATTAAAGTGGAAACTATTATAATTGAAGCGCTTGAGTATCTGGATCTATATTAACATGCTCCATGGGCTAAATATTCCTTATTAGTGCCAATTAAATCATAAGAGGGGTTTCTACTCCTCATGAACCACACTCAAATAAAAAGGGTGCTAAGAGCTTATCGTGCCAAATAGTAAAACCTTGTACTTAAGAGCCGGTTATACCAGTGCGGTATCTAGACAAGATTATTACTATCTATCGACGAAAAGTCAAAACATCCACAATTATTAGAGGGAAAGAGAAAGTAAATTTACCAAATTAAGCCCATGGAACATGTTGAGTCTTCACTTTCAATCTAAGCTTGAAAGAAAATTAGCTGCTCATAATTGAACTTAGGGTAAAATGAAAATTTATTAAAATACATAGAAAATAAAAGATGGAGAATGAATTACAGAAAATGGAGCTGAAAAATAAAATCAGGGGTGTCAAATTAGGGGAGGAAGCCCTCTCTTTATAGATAC
The DNA here is from genome assembly GCA_030449925.1 of Citropsis articulata. Classification (NCBI taxonomy): domain Eukaryota; kingdom Viridiplantae; phylum Streptophyta; class Magnoliopsida; order Sapindales; family Rutaceae; genus Citropsis; species Citropsis articulata. The sequence continues at coordinate 17,532,369 of JASUUH010000121.1, read as the reverse complement.
ACTGAGTAAATTATGGCCATCAGATTAAAAATAATTTTGACGCTTAGGATTGCGCCACTTGTCAACAGTACGCGGTTTGACCACGCGGTTTGAATAATGATGCGGTATGAACAGTGAGGCGGCTTGAATAGTAACACGATTGGTTATAAATAATTTCGTGTATATGCACGTACTGCCACGTCACCGATCAATGGTATATAAGAATTTTAGTCCAATAAGATCATGACACCTCATCAGTTAATGTCACGTCATCGGTCAATGCCACGTCATCGTTCCGTATATGTGAATAGTATCATGAACAGTAACATGGATAATACCGTACATGTGAACATGCCGTTTTTCCTTTTATACTCCTTCTAAGGTTTTCGATTGTCTTGAGTTAAAAAATGATGTCCATTTTATTGTCTGATCTCTCGTTCATTGTGAAATGATCATGATGCTCCTAAAATATATAAAATACTTAATTATAATATAATATACATAATTAAATCACAAGAGACTTAAATACATAAAAGTAGGGATGTCAGTGATATTTAAAGTGTAAAATGATAATTTTCTCCTTTATAAATATACACTTTTTTAACACTCAACGCACCCACCAACCAGCTTATTGCTAGCCTAGTAAATAAAGCATAGAAAAAAATTCAAACCCAATATGATTTTTTTAAAACAATCATGTTTATTCAATTAGACTAATAATAGCAATCAAATAAAAGTATAAGCATTATCTTCAGTCTAAAGAAACACCACACCCACATCAACCATCCACATGCATCAGTCCAGCATACTTTGTCATAACTATAGTAATCAAGCCACTTTCAAGAATGATATGTCAAACTCCAAAATCTTACTGGTAGTAGTGATACTCTCACAAGGAAATTAGACACGATAAAAATTGTCATTTCAATGAATGGTAAATTGAGAGAAAATAATAAAGAAGTATCACATACTCTCACTAAGATGAAAGGAATATGCCCACAGCTTAGAAATAATACGATCTCAAACAAAATACTAGTCAACCCAATGTATTTATTTATTTAATTTATGTTTTTAATGCATCATTACATCTTTATAGCCCATATAACTAGCTTCTATTTCATACTATAGTTCCCTAAAATTAAGAAGCACTTTAATTATGATGTAATGTAGGCTAGGGATATGGCTAACAAAGGAGGGGAAATAAGGAAAACAAAGTATATGTTTGACAAAAAGTAGAGATCTTTTAGAAATTACAAGATGCATTTAACTTATTTATTATAATTATATCATTTTTTTCTTTCTTCTTTTTTTCTTTTTTTTTATCTAATTTTTTTTATATCACAACTTTACTGAAAAAAATAATTATTTACATTTTTCTCAAACATGAATAGGTAATGAAATTTGTAAGATATCGGGTAATACTCCAAATCAGAGTGGGTCAAGATGATAAGTTGACAAAGAAAAGTTTTTGTTTTAAATAAAGAAAAGACTCAAAAAAGTCAACTATGGATATTTTAAAAAAGAGATGGCTAGAAAGGCTCAAATAGGTCAAAGATGGCCTTTCCATCGTCTTTTAGGGCTCTAAATAATATTCCATATCTACTAGTTAGATGGACCTTCAGATGTAGCAACACATAATTTTTATTTTTTTTATTTTTTTAGGGTGGACTTAAAGGGAATCTAGAGATCATGTATAAAATAATAAACTGCTAAGCTGTATGAAGAATGGGTAAAAGAGTTACTCTTCAAGAAAAATGACAAGCTCAAAACCTCACTTGGACTTTATTATGACATCTGCATTCCTTCCAGCAACTCGTATTTATCTCCGACATCAACATGTAGAATAGCAAACATGGTGTAACATCACTCAAGACCAAAGATAATACAAATACTAAAATTCGAAAGTAATCATGTCATCCAATATTAAAAGCTCACACAAAATTGTCAATTTTTTTTTAATGAGATTCAACCTTCCAACCTATTCTAAACATAAAAAGAAAATATGCATGCAGAAAGGTGAAAATGATGCAGAAAAACTAATTAGAAAAGTTACACTTAAAATGATAGAAAAAGAAAATGTTTGGAATTTTTTTGATTAAGAAGATGCGTTTTTAGAGTCACTACACTCTTTATTTAGCCATCTTCGACTAAAAAATTTAAAAGTGTATATTTATAAAAGAAAAGTCAAAACGAAAAATTTAGAAAGATCACACTTAAAATAAGACAAACTTTTTTTTTTAACTTCCAAACTAAGAAGATACGTTTCTAGAGTCACTACACTCTATATTCATCCATCTTCGACTCAAAAAGTTAACCACGGTTAGTCTTTACAACAAAAAATAGTAAAAGCTTAACCAATATTGCACAATTGTCAAAAGGTTAACCAACATTTCGTAATTGTCAACTATTCCCTTCCCCCAACCAGAACGAAACATTGTCCTCAATGTTTTAAAAGAAAGAAGTAGAGTTTAGAAGACATTACTTAGGTTGTGCAACACAGAAGAAGATATTTACAAGCGAAGAGTTAAATCTAATTTGCACTTCTTGCTGCGGCTACTGTTACCATCATTATTTGGACACTCTAACACAAAAGTTCTGGGACTTGACTCTGGTCGATAAGCTTATAATAGATCAAGTAGTTCATTAACAGTTTGTGCACAAATAAAAACTTTTTTTAATGCGGAAGGAATGAAATAGTTTTTTATTGCATGGTTAAGAAATGCAATAAAGTCATCATAGAGTTTCTGATGAATGTTCAAATGGGCCCAAGATGCTAATGTGATTAATGCCTTTAGAGTTGCAAGATTTCCTGGTAGGAAAACAAAAGCATCAGCATGATTTAGCATTTCAGTTATTCTCTCTGACATACCTGAGACAACTAACTCTTCTCCAGTCGGTGAATCAGATAAACAGCCCAAAGGTTTTAGGGTTCTTGGTATGATGGCTAACACTTGACTCCCTCTAACATAAGCAGCTTCTGAGACCAGTTTTGATAACCCTCAATCACCTCCTCCATATATGCTGCTATGCTTCGACCAAGATTTATCGCTGCCTCAACGAACTCTTTATATTTGCCATAGTTAAACCCAAATAGCACACAAATGTTCTTGAATTGTTTATTGGAGTAGCTAGCATTGGGATACTTCTTAAAAATATTTTTTTTAGTGCTTAAAAAAAATCATATTTAAGGATCTTGATGACAGTGGGTTACAGCTGTGTATGAGATAGCATGTCTGTGTCAATTAATGCATAAGGCACATAGCTCAAAAGTAAAAAGGAAACAGTAAAAAGAAAAAAGCAAACAATGATAAAATAAAATAATTAAAGACAATAATACGAATGATAAAAAAACAGTGAAATAAAATAACAGTGAAGTAAAAAGATATTTACAGGTAGTTGTGACTGTGGCTCACAGCTTCTTTTGGTTTTATGTTCAGAAACGGCTTGAACGCCTTCTATTAACGATGATAGGCTTCCCATCCAGTTTTCTTATAAACTGACAAGCAGGGTCGTTTATATTCAGATTCCCGAGACTGTATCGTGTACGCTCTTGTTGGAATAATGGCCATAACTGGAGAATTGCTCCTTATATGTATCCACTAAGATGCGTTTCAATAGATAAAAAGATATCATCCAATGACTCTTTATTCAAGCCATCCATACTGAATTGAATCTTGTCTTCCCTGTTATCAGACATAATTCCTAAAGAACATGGTTTTTTATCGCATCTCATTCTAGCATATTTATGACAAACAGCAGAAAGTTTTCAAGCTTTTCATTTTCTTGCATAATTTCTTTTACCACAACTAGGCATGTATGCAATAAATTTTGGGAGGCAACTCATTTGCCAAACGTACTTTGGCCTCGATTAACCAGCAGATGTCAGCAGGTATGTTATAACTCATAAGCAATTGCACGCGTTCGGACCGAGTTTTATAGATTATAAGGAGGGCATTCTAAGAAAGTGAAGAGAATCGATTGTGAAACTTTACTAAAATCTCGTTTCTGTCCATACATTCGCCTCAGAATATCAGTTATTATGGAAAACTGAAGTAACCGACTTGATTATAACATAGTACCGTTATCCGCCACTTAATCGGGTGACAAACTAAAGCATACAAAGAAAACAAAAACACACAAAAAAGAAAAACAATTTCACAATCATTCTCTTATTGAATTTACCTCAAGCTCCAATTGAATGTCGTAGATACCTCTTTCAATTTCTCTGAGTTGGCTTTCTAAATCCTCAATATTTGAGACTAACTCTGGCGGTTACAGAGCCCAAATACGATGTGTTTTACAAAATTGTATCTGGCCTCTAAGATGAGATTGCACACGTTAAAGTCATCTAAGAAGGTTCAGAGGATCTGTCTAGTTGAGGTGCACATAATTAAAAGTGATAACAGAAAATCTTGGCATTTGCTTGTCATGAAAGATTTTTATTTAAATCTTGGCATTTTCGTACGCATCATTGCGAATTTCTTTAAGTTCTGCCAGCTGTAATCTTCTTTCTGAACTAGCTTGCTGTATATCAAAGTTAAATTTCTTGATGGCCTAGTACGCATGATGCTCGAGTTCCACAGGTAGGTGGCAAGCTTTTCCATAGCCTACAAGGTGACATCCCAATCGAGGTCTTAAAAGCCGTTTTATATGCCTAAAATACATCATCGAGTCTCAATGACCAATCTTTTTTATATGGCCTTACCGTCTTTTCTAATATGTGCTTTATTTCTCGATTGGAGATCTCAACTTGGCCACTGGTTTGTGGATGATATGGGGTTACCACTTTATGAGTGATGGAATACTTTGTCAAAAGGGATTTGAATGATTTGTTACAAAAGTGGGTACCACCATCACTGATTATTGCTCGAGGGAATCCAAAGCGTGAAACAATGTTGCTTTTCAAAAACCATATCATCACCTTGTGATCATTGGTTCTGCATGGAATTGCCTCTACACATTTCGAAACGTAGTCGACAACAACCAATATGTACTGATGGCCAAAAGAGGAGAGAAAGGGTCCCATGAAATCGATACCCTATAAATAAAAAATCTCAACTACTAAAATTGAGTTTAGTGGCATCATATTCCTTCATGTAATGCTCCCCATTCATTGACACCTATTACATGAAGAGTAAAACGTGTAAGCATCTTGAAATACAGTTGGCCAATAGAAACCATATTGTAAAATTTTAGTAGCTGTTTTCTTAGCGCTGAAATGACCTCCATAAGCTTGTTCATGGCTAAATGAAATGATATTTTGAAGTTCATTTTCTGGGACACATCGTCTGACAATTTGATCTGCACAATACTTGAATAGATAAGGGTCATCCCAAAAGAAATTCTTAATTTTCAACAAAAATTTATCCGTGTCCTGTTTAGTCTAATGCTCTGGCAGTTGACCCGTAACAAGATAATTAACGATATCAGCATACCATGATAATACTTCCACACTCATCAATTGTTCATCTGAAAATGATTCACTCAATGTTAATGGTTCCATAATTGTGTCAAAATGGAGATAAGAGAGATGATCAACCATAATATTTTCTGTGCCATTCTTATCTTTGAATTCCAAGTCAAATTCCTGTAAAAGTAACACCCAACGAATTAGTTTATCTTTTGCAACTTTTTTTGTAAGAAGATATTTAAGAGTAGCATGATCTATGAATGCAATTATTTTACAACCAATGAGATAAGATCAAAATTTCTCTAATTCAAACACTACTTCTAGCATTTATTTTTCAGTGGTTGAATAGTTCAACTGTGCATCATTCAATCTCATACTAGTATATAAAATAACATGGGAAATTCGATCAAATCTTTGTCTTAATACTGCTCCTACTGTATAATCAGATACATCACACATAAGCTCAAAAGGTAAGTTCTAGTTTGGGGGCTGAACGATGGGTGATGATGTCAACAACTACTTTAGTTTTTCAAATGCCACAAGACATGAATCATCAAAGATAAAATGTACATCCTTAGTAAGTAAATTACAAAAGGGTCTAGAAACTTTGTTAAAATCTTTAATGAAACGTCTATAAAAACCAACATGCCCAAGGAAAGTTTTTACTTCTCTGACTGTTTTAAGCGGAGGAAGATTGGAAATGAGATCCACCTTAGCTTTATCAACATCAATACCTTTGCTCAAAATAATTTGACCGAGAATAATACCTTATTTTACCATAAAATGATACTTTTCCCAATTTAAGACCACATTTTTCTCGATACATCTGTGTAGAACTAGTGTTAGATTATGTAAACATTGATCGATTGAATCACAAAAGACAAAAAAAATCCACAAAGACCTCAAGAAATCGTTCAACCATATCAGAAAAAATGCTTAGCATGCATCGTTGAAATGTAGCAGGTGCATTACATAATCCAAATGGCATCCTCCTATATGAAAAAGTGCCGAAAGGGAAGTGAAAGTGGTATTTTCTTGATATTTTGGGTTATGGAAATATGATTATATCCTGAATAGCCATCTAGAAAGCAATAAAATTTATGACCCGCTAATCTATCGAGAATTTGATCGATAAATGGTAAAGAAAAATGGTCTTTACGTGTGACAAATTTCAACTTTGTATAATCAATACATACACGCCACCATAGTCACTCTAGTGGGTATCAACTCATTATCAGTATTGGTAACTACTATGACTCCTAACTTTTTGGGGAAAACTTACACAGGACTAACCCATGGACTATCAGAAATAGGGTAAATGATACCTACGTCTAATAGTTTAAGGACTTTAGTTCTAACAACTTCTTTCATGTTAGGATTCAACTGACGTTGTATTTCCCTAGTAGGTTTAATATTTTCACTAAGGTGAATGTAATGCATGTAGTCTGCTGGGTTTATACCTTTTATGTCGGCTATGGTCTATCATAATGGTGCTTTGTGCTCTTTTAAAACTTTTAACATCTTACATTTTTGTTCGTCATTTAGGGATGATGAGATGATTACTAGCAGAGTGCTTTCTTCTCCCAGGAACGCATATTCAAAAGTGTTGGGTAATAGTTTGAGCTCGAGTTTTGGTGGTGATTCTGATGATAGATTAAGTTTCTTCTCTGATGATACTAGTTGTTCAACTTTTGACTTCCATTTATTAGTGTCCATGGATAGTGCTGAGTCAAGTAAGGCATTGACCTCATCGACTGATATGTCAATATCAAAATCCAAACGAAAGTGAGTTAAACATATTTGTAAAAGGTCATCACTGAGGTTTGAAAGAAAAGTATTATCAACTAATGCTTCTATTAAATCCACATCAACAATTCCATTATCTGCATTGTGAGGTTATTTGGCAATGTTGAAGATGTTTAGCTCTATAGTCATATTACCGAAGGACAATTGTATATTTCTAGTCTTGCATTAAATGTGGGCATCGGCAGTTGCCAAGAAAGGTCGGCCTAGGATAATGGGGATGTGCTTCCTTGAATCCTGGACTAATTGAGTGTCAATTACAATGAAATCAACAGGAAAATAAAACTAGTCTACCTGAATAAGCACGTCCTCCATAATACCACGAGGTATTTTCGTAAACTGATCTGTAAGCTGTAACACCACTGGAGTTGGGTGTAATTCTCCCAGTCCAAGTTTTACGAATACTGAGTAAGGCTACAGATTTACACTAGCTCCTAAGTCCAACAAAACATTCTTAATTGCGTGGTTCCCTATACTACATGAGATAGTGGGGGAGCTTAGGTCTTTTAAAGGCATTTTGTGTTGGAGTATAGAGCTAATGTTTTCTGTTAAAAAAGCCTTTTTTTGAATGTGAATGTTTCTTTTTTTAATACAAAGGTTTTTAAGAAACTTGGCATAAGATGACACTTGTTTTATAGCATCAAGCAAAAGGATGTTAACACTTACCTGTTTGAAGATTTCAAAAATCTCATCTATGGATTTTCCTTTCTTTCTTTTAGTAAATATCAGAGGAAATTGAGCTTTAGGAATGTATTCTCGTGGGTTGGTTTCTTCTTTGTCCTCTGATGATGAGTTCTCAACATTCACAGGTACAATTTGAGTTGTTTTGTCATTGGCATCTCCACCTTGTTGTCGACTTCTTTTCCTTTTCGTAAGGTCATGACAGCTTTGTCCTCTCCATGCTGCTGTGGTAAACTAGTACTTGCTTCATGTACTTCTTTAGAATTATGCATTAGTTGAATTGGAAATTTACCTTTCTCAACAGTCATTGCCAAAGTTTAAACTGAAAAAGCAAGTTGTCCTACCATCTTCTCGCGGTTTGAAACTGATTGGGTTTGTGAGTTGAAGCCTACTCCCATCTCATTTTGTAGTTCATCAAAGGTGCGGTTCTATTACTCGATTATGGAATGAGTAATATTTTTAAAATTCTGGAATGTATTTTCCAATGGTCTGGGTTGAGAGTGATTTGGGCTCTGATTATATGGTCTAAATAGTGGTTGAGAGGCTTGAGGAACTTGAAAAAATGATTGCATTGGTAGAGGTGGAGCTGCTGGTCCATTCTGTTGGAATCCTTGAGACCATGAAACATTAAAGTGGTCTCTTCATCCAGGATTATAAGTGTTGGAGTAAGGCTTGTAGTTTGATGGCTTTCTTATTACACCTGTGGTATTGGCTTGATCTAAAAATGAGTTATAGTCATGTGGTTCTATTGATTTAGCAGTCATTAACGATTCTATTTGTCAGGAAAAACCTTCAACCATCTTTTTGACTTTTTAAATTCCCGAACTAGACGCGTCAATGTGAGCCTCATTCACTGTTTTTATTATTTTTATATTCCTAAGTGATCGACTCCGTTATTGAGAATTATCCAATTGTAACTTTTTGACATTAGCTCTCCTCCACTTATTGCCATTAGCCATTCTTGTACATGCGGCAATAATACTTCCAAAAAGTATTGTCATTGGTGCTATTTCTCGTAGCCATGATGTGGACACTTCAAGAGTAGCCTATTGAATCGCTCCCATGCTTTGAAAAACTGCTCGTCTTCTCTCTGGGCAAACTCTAAAATTTTCCTGCGAATAGCATTAGTTTTATACACTGGGAAATATTTATTAAAAAATTTTGTTACCATTTGTTCCCATGATGTAATGCTATTAGCAGGTAGTGTATTGAACTATGAACGAGCTCTATCTTTTAAAGAAAATGGGCATAATATAAGTTTAACATCATCATCCGAAAAATTCTTGTATTTAAAAGTTTGACAAATAGCATGAAAATCATTCAGATGATTATATGGGTCTTTATTTTCTAGGCCATAGAATGTTGTGAGATAATTTAGCACACTAAGTTTTAACTCAAAACCCCTAACAGCTACATTTGGGTATCTTATACATAATGTGCTCGCATTAGCTAAGGGACTGAAGTAGTCCTTAAATGGCCTTTCATGTGGCTCTCGTTGTTGGTGTTGCAAATCCATTTCAATTTTATTTTTAAATGCAATGTGTTTGTGTGTGTACAAAGTATTTTTTCCAGTTCAAGATCTATAGGCTCAAGATTAGGTAATTGTGACCTTCAACCATGCATGCAAAAAACAAAAGAAATAAAAACAAAACTAATAAAAATAAAGGAGAAGGAGAAATTACAATACTAACTTATCACTCTATTACAATCTTACTATGAAAACATACTCAAGTGCTATAAGAAAAATATGTGAAATAAATTAACTTAAATTAAAATAAAGAAATAAATTAACAAAATAAATAAAAAATTACAAAGAAAAATAACTTGAAAATTAAATTACAGAAATTTAAAGAAGACAAAAAGAAATTCTTACCTAAAAATGTAGATACACTTTTTTTTTAATTAATTAAGAAAAAAATTACAAGAAAACAACTGAAAAAATAATAATTATTATAATTACAAAAATTAATTCTACGAATTAAAATAACTTACCTCCCCGGTAACAGCGCCACAAACTTGTTGTGTAAATTTTATTGAATTCCTAAGTACACGAATTTATTATAGAATAGATCAATGGTGTCGAGTGTTAATCCCATGAGGAGGTGGATTTTAATTGTATGTAGAGTTAATTTTCTAAGTGGGTGGTTTGATTTATAGTGAAAGTGATTTAGATTATCCTAGGATTTAAATTGGAATGACGGAATTAAATTAAAATGGAAACTATTGTAATTGAAGAGCTTGGGTATCCGGATCTGCATTAACATACTTCATGGGCTAAATATTCCTTATTAGTGCCAATTAAATCACAAAGGAGATTTCCACTCCTCATGGACCACACTCAAATAAATATGGTGCTAAGGGCTTATCGTGCCAAATAGTAATAACCTTGTACTAGGGAACCGGTTACACCAGTGCGGTATCTAGACAAGATTATTACTATCTATTGATGAAAAGTCAAAACATCCATAATTATTAGAGGGGAAGAGAAAGTAAATTTACCAAATTTAGCTCATAGAACATGTTTGTAAGTCTAGTAATGCAACCCAAGAGGGGGGGAGTGAATTGGGTTTCTAAAAATTATTCAATTCTAAAACCGAAAATCAATACAAATCTAAAACGAATTAAAAGCAATAACAAATAAATTAATCACAATATAAAAAGATAAGGGAAGAGAGATTCAAACACAGGGAGTTTTACGTGGTTCAGCCAACCTTGCCTACGTCCATGCCTCCAAGCTCACCAGCCTTAAGGATTTCACTAAGCAAGCCTCCAAGGCTTCAAGCGCTTACAATTGACTTCTAAGGTTCCAATGAACCTTTATAACAAGAGATTATCCCCAATCTCTTAACTTAAGTGTATCCCAACACTTCAAGAAAAAGATTACAAATTTGATTTTCTCTCACACAATATCTAAGATTACAAATCAATGCCCAATATGTGAATAAATAAACAAATTATATATTAAAAGCTCTATGAAGGTTGTATTCTCGATTATATGCTCAAAAATGGTGTTGTGATCAACCTCTGTTTGAATTCGAATGAGCTTATTTATAGTTGGGCCTGAAAAATAATAGTTACTGACTGTCTGCCCGAAAAGGGATTGCCGTTAGCTATTAACGGTTAACTGTTTGTCTAGTTCAAAGTTACCATTGAGCCAAATTTCAAATAAACGGTTGACCATTTGTTACTAGCCTTTCACCGTTAAATTCCAGAGACCTGCAAAATAAATTTCTGTTAACCGTTCTTTCTAAACGGTTAAAGATTAACAAAGAATAACATTCTGGAAATTATCGATTAGACGTTTGACATTAACAGTTTGCCGGTTATTTCCAGTAACCTGGAAAACAGAAAAGCTTATATGTTTCGGTTAAATGGTGAGAGATTAGCACAAAATTCTTTTCTGAAAATTATCAGTTAACCGTTAAAATTAACGGTTCGCCATTTACTTCCAGTAGTTAGCTTGGTTAGTTTATGCTAAATGGTTGAAGATTAAGAAATAACCATTTTTCTTAAATTTATCGGTTAACCGTTAAAATTAATGGTGCGCCGTTTACTTTCAAAATTACATAATTTAACAAAATTTTACTAAAAATGTTTTTCTGGTTGAAGTTTAACAATTATCCATCTTTTATGAACATTATTAGACTGATTATATGGCTTTTGTTTATTAATGAATAGCTCTAACATTTTAATAAAAAACACTTAAAGTTTGTTATCATCAAAATAAATATGAAGAACATATATATATTAACATTCTCCTATTTTTGACGATGTCAAACTTCTTTCAATATTTTGCTCCCCTTAAATATATGGCCAATTAAATTTTTAATAAAAAATAAACTTTTGCCCAATATGAGATGTTTTCTTTTGAAAACAAAATTTTAAAAAACATTTAAAGATATCGATATGATCAAAACATTTCATTATCTGCCCCTTCATCATAAAAAAGAAGTGATAGAACCGAACAATTGAAGCGTGAGTTGTAAGATGAAGATATTACTCATGTTAGGCGAGCAAAAAATTTCGGCAGAGTTTTCCTTTAAAAATGGACAAAGCCTCAAATACAAGACAACTTTAAAACACTTTGAAATATGATTAAACAAGTCTCCATATACCAACAACTCCAATAACATTCAATCCAAGCATATATAATCATGCATGAGGAAACCATATATAACCAACCATAAAAAATATTAATCCATCATCAAAATCAATAATAAAAAGTGATGCAAGTCAAATAGAAATATCAAAACACATATAAACATAAAATGAAATGTATTTGCTAAAAAAGAAAGTCAGAAACTAAGGAGGAAGCCGCGAAGAGGGAGGCTACGAAGAGGTAGGCCACGAAGAGGTATTGCCGGGGTCGTATCTGAAATAGCCAAGAAACTAGCGCTGTGCAGTAATGATCTCATACTGCTGATCAATACTATGCTCCTTAAAAGTCTGAACCTGAAACTGGAGCTGCTGCTGATTACGGGAGAAAGTATCCAGGCGATCGAGAATCAGCTGCTGTCACTCAGAAATCCAGCGAACATCATCAGCCAACTGGTGCAAAATGTCAGAAGCTGGTGGCTGGACAAAAGCCGGAGGTGGCGCGAGAGCTGAAAACTGCTTAGGAATGGAAGGCTGTCTGGGAATTGGAGGCAGCTCAGAAACAGAGGGAAGATCAGTATCCATCTCACTCTCCTCAATATCAAAATTAGATGGAGGCTGGGGGATAGAGCGGCGACAAAGAGGTGGAGGCTGAGCTCCTAGTCTAAGGTCGGGAAGCTGATCGGGGGGTAAATATCATTAAGCATCCGATCATCTTCTGAAGCAGTCAAGGTGTCCCGATTCTTAGAATTTGAGGTCTTGAACCATTTCTCGTTCTTCCTAGACAAACCAATACTGGTCATAGCTTCCGGACCGATCTGTTTGGGCCCCTTATATATAGCATCCCTAAGAGGCACGTGGTGAAATACTAACTAGGCAACCAAAAAGGAGGGGTGAATTGAGTTTTTAAAACTTATACAAAAGAAATCACACAACAATTCAATCTAATGCCTTAATAAGAACAAAAATAATAAATTTAATCAAGCACAATAATTAAAGTGTAAGGGAAGAGAAAACAAACACAAAGATTTTTACGTGGTTCGGTAATTTCGCCTACGTCCACGCCTCCAAGAACACCGAGCTTGAAGATTTCACTATCCAAGCCTCCCAAGGCTTCAAACGCTTACAATTAACTTTCAAGGTGTCAATGGACCTTTACGACAAGATATTATCCTTAATCTTTTAACACAAGTGTTTCCTAACACTTACAACCTCTCAAGGATAAAGACTACAAATGAATTTTCTCTTGCACAATGTGTTTGATTACAAATGAATACTCAATGTGTTAATCAAAGAAACAAAAACAAGTTTAAAGCTCAACAATGATAATATCCTTAATAGCAAGCTCAATCATAACTCTTAGATCTGGTTTTGTTTGAATTTGATTGTAGCCGTTGATGACTTTTTGGTCAATGTCGGATCACCGTTAACTGTATGTCGGATTGTCGTTTTGACTTTGAGCAAGTTACCGTTGGACAAAATTTCAAATTATCAGATCGCCATTTTCCAGATGTTGGATCAACGTTAGTATCCAGAGGCTGCTTTTTTATTCTGTTCGATGTCGGCTCACCGTTATAAAGATGTCGGTTAGCCGTTTGCAACAGTGACTGCTACAGTGAACTATTTTCTAAAATTATTATTTTACCCCAAAACATTTAATAATAATACTAAAGCCCAAAACTTTATGAAACTTCTCAAACAAGTCCATTTTCATAATTTCAAGCAATGCTTATTGATTTCAAAGTTTTTAAAACTCTTTCAATTAGACTATAAACTTGAAAAACAACCAATTTCATAAATTCATTTATTATTAAATATAAAGTGTTTATAATATAAAGATAATGATTTATTTAAAAAGGATGAAAAATAACTTGAGCTATTAAAAGGTTAATCATTCTTAATTTTATTTGTTATCATCAAACTCAATATTATGGATACATAAATGTTAACACATAGAAGTACTACAGTGTCTTAGTGATGATACTGCCATAAGGGAGAAAGTGATGAGTAACCGCAGGGGTGGTCAACATGTGCCGCACAATGACATAGCCAAGGTTAATGGGTCTCCCCACAATGAGACCATCCAATAACCCAACATCCAATCTCATGGCCTCATCCGAATGACCCTTTCTAAGGGTAATGATATACTGTAAAATAGAATGAAGAATACGAACTTGGAGAGGTAACAATTGAAATCGAAAAGGAAGTGCACAAATATCAGTAGTAAGATCCCGACGACGACAAATATTTCAGACACCCTCATTATGTGCAAAGCTATCAAATGAGAGAGCTTTTCTAGATGTATAAATTCTATGACCATCATCCGAAATGCCAGGGATGTTAGTATTTAAAACTCAACATCCAAGTCAATAGAAATGCCACTAACAAGAGTAACTATCCTATCTAAACAAGTTGCAGAAAGTTCCATATTTGAATATAAAACTCGAATGAGATTAGGATAAACTCGATCATCGAAATCAATAGCAGACTACCAAGGTCAAAGCATATTTCTAACACTCCTACCACACACTATTAATTCTTTAAAATCTTCTATATCCATATAGTAAGAGTCAAGTACCTGTCGACCCATAAAGTGATCCTCGAAGCGCTTGCGCAAAGGTGCTGTGGGAAGATGAAATCTTTCGAATTTTGAAGTTTCCCATGGTGGAATAGGGTTGTTAGAGAGAGTTTGTTTCCTCCTCCAAGTTCTCTGAGATGACTCAGCTATGGTAAGAGAGGAGAAATTTTGAAATTTTGAGGGAGATGTGATTGGAAGAAGATAAACCGATTATTGGTTTAAGAATGAGTAGATGATGTGATTTTGAGGCTCAATGTGGTTGAAAAAAGACAAAAAATCAGGTTAAAGATGAAGAAACCCGATCGGCTGCCCTTAGGGTTTTGATTTGGGATTTTCAATTTTTGGGCTTGATTTGAGGAAATGAATCGGTGAAAATAATCTAATGATGAATCAGTGAATTTTGGGCTTGACTACTACAGTGAACTATTTTTAAAAATTATAGTTTTATCCCAAAATTTTTAATAATAATACTACAGCCTAAAATTTTATGAAATTTCTTAAACAAGTCCATTTTCATCATTTCAAGTAATACTTATTGAGTTCAAAGTTTTCAAATCTCTTTCAATTAGACCATAAACTTGAAAAACAAAAATTTCATAAAATAATTTTCATTAAATATAAAACCTTTATAATATTAAGATAATGATTTATTTAAAAAGCATAAAAATAACTTGATCTTTTAAAAGGTTAATCATTCTTAATTTTGTTTGTTATCATCAAAATTAATATTATGGATACATAAATGTTAACAATCTCCCCCTTTTTGATAATGACAAACCTTACATGTATTTAAAGAATGATTCCACAAATTGATTCCCCTTGAGGATTTGCTAATTAGCTAAATTAACAAATGTTAATACATGTACTCTTCTCCCCCTTCATCATAAAAAAAAAACTTAATGGAAAAGAAAAAAAAAGTAGAAATTTTTACCAATTTAAAAACATGTATTCTTTTCTTCCTTCATTATAAAAAAGAAAACTTAGTGGAAAGGAAAAAGAATAACAAATTTATTCCCTATGTTATCCGAGGAGAAAGTTTGACAGAATCTTCCCCTAATAACAAGCATCGCCTCAAATGCAAGTTTAATAATATCACTCCAAAATTATCATAAATCATCATACAATCCATCAACCATAATAAGATCATGAACCTTCATTCCACCAATTACCGAATCAACAACTCATAACATAAAATCATCATATAAACATCCATGTAATCAAATCATCATCATATCTCAAATTCATCAAAATTATCACTATGATCACATATCAATCATCAAAAGAATGCTCAAAATGTATTTTACTTCTCTCCTTTTTTACCTCATCAAAATGGTATACTACTTTGTCTGCCCCTTTGGACAACCAAAAAGTTCAAAATGCATATTAGCCAACATCATATTGTATGCTCCCCCTAAATATATGGCCAATTTAAAATTTTAACAAAATAATTTTATCAAAAAATATATCATATTTATCTCCCCATTCATCATAAAAAAGAATAGATAGATAGATGCAATCGAAATATGATCATAAAAAATAATTCGACAAAGATATTGCCCATTTTGCATGAGCAACAATTTTTGCAGAGTCTCCCCTTAAAAATGAACAAATCCTTAAATACACAACATGGTTAAAAACACTTCTATATAAGCTTAAACAATTATAACAAACCAACGACTCCATCAATTCATCAAGCAACACTTATAATCATCAATCATCAAAATCATCAATAAATCAATTTAATAGTATTAATAACATGATTAGAGATATTAATAAATTTCATCATCCCAAGTTCACGCCGAATTTTTGAAAAGTTTTCTTTGCAAAGAGGTTTTGATTTGTTTGCCAAATTGGCATGCAAACGTTATAAGAATATATTATCAACTATCCAAGCTCCATAATGATATTTTAATATGATATCATTTAAATATGATATTTTAATATAACTTAAAAAAATCTTATATGCTTAAAATTCTCGAATTATATGTATTTCTCCCCCTTTCGATATCATTTAAAGCAAAGAGGTTGGCATGCAAAACCTCTTCGCAAAGAGGTTTTGATTTGTTTACCAAATTGGCATGCAAAAGTTATAAGAATATATTATCAACTATCCAAGCTCCATAATGATATTTTAATATGATATCATTTAAATATGATATTTTAATATAACTTAAAAAAATCTTATATGCTTAAAATTCTCGAAGTATATGTATTTCTCCCCCTTTCGATTTCATTTAAAGCAAGTAATGCATATTCGACAATACATTAATAAAGTAAAAAAAAGAATACCAATCATAGATCGCATAAGATCAAATTTCATCAAATACAATATAATCATCAAAGTACATTCTTTATCATTAAAACTCAAGTAAAGCATAAGTATATAATAACAATACATAGATCATCAAAAATAAACATATGACAATATATAGATTATCAAAATCAACATGGCTATTAAGAAAAGCCATCATTATGAGCTAAAGAAGAAGTGATCAAATCCATTATTACAAATGCTCACATAGGCCAATTTAATGAATGATGATATAATACATTAAATGACATATGAACTCACACATACATAAGTGGTGAACAAATAAAGAAGATGAATAAATGACATAAAACATGATTATAGACAATTAAAAAGATGAAATCAAAGATCATGTAATTATCAAAATCAAACAAAGGCATTATGATAAGTTGGCATGCTACCATTATATATATCTATCCATGAATCATGATTATACACAATAACTAATTCAATTATGTAAACATACTAGTATACTTTCAGAAATTCAAGCTATTATCCATCTATCATGATCTATTCAACAAATCAATATGATAAGAATTGTTACCAAAGCAATTTACTCATCAAATTCTCTTAGATCATGATCAAATGATTATTCTCACAAGTTTTCATGAAGAAATTCTCCACCATTTCTTGATTATAGAACCTACAAAAAAAAAAAAACATTCACATTGCGCCCTTTGGTACCCAAATACTTTTGGGTCCTTGAGTGTTAGGAATAGTTCATTTTGGAACCCAAACACATTTACTCCATAATATGCATTTCTTTTAACTAGACATCTATACTTTATGTGACCATCTTTATTGCAATGGTGGCATACAAATTGATTGTTAATGGAGGTACTCTTTACGAAATAATTCTTATAATACTTTTATTTCAAATTTGGATTATAACCAATACCTCCTTTATCAAACACACATTTTTTAGTGCTGAGCAATTTTTCTAAGTTCTTTTGACCATTTGTGAATGGGTAAAAGCTCGTTTAGTCTCTATATTTTGAAGCTTGTGTCCGTTTAGTCCTTATATTTTTAAAAATACCTCAAAGCATCCTTACTATTAAATTATTGACACTATTGCCATTACTTTTTGTTCTTTGTGACTTATTTTTACAATATTACTCTATTACAATAATATTTTTTAAATATTATTAAAAAGAAAAAATTAAATTACCATTTTAACACCAAAAAATAAAATAAAAACAAAATATATATATATTAATTTTTGTGGAACACTCTGCTGAGGAGTTAAAATATTAATTTTTCTAAAAAAATTGATAATTTAATTTTTTGCAAAATTAATTTTTTTTGGACACACATGAGCTTCGACAAAAATCAATATATATCTTTTTTGTTTTTATTTTATTTTTGGGTTTAGTTTGATAATCTAATTTTTTATTAATATCTAAAAAAGAAACATTATTATAAGAGTGTAATATTTTAAAAACAAGTTAAAAAGAATAAAAAATAATGACAAAAGTATCAATATTTAGCAATAGGGATGTTTTGAGGTATTTTTAAAATTATAGGAACTAAATGGGTACTAACCTCATAATATAAGGACTAAACAAGCTTTTACCCTTTGTGAATTTTAACACAATCTCATTTAACTCATTGTTCTTCTTCTTAAGCACTTAATTTTCTTTTATTAATTCATCAAAATGTGATATCTTATACTCATATAAAGTACTTTGTTTACATGATGTAATCTTATCATGTAACATTTCATTATCTAATTCTAATTCTTTGATATTTTTATTTAATGAAATATTACATTTTTACAGGGCATCTTTTTCATTTTTCAAGTCATTTACGTGTGATTCTAGATACTCGTGTGAAGTGCTAGGTTTCTCATTTGATAATACAACTCTATCATGTAATGTTTTATTCTCTAATTCTAGGTATTTAATCTTTGCACTTAGAGATTCATTTTCATTTGTGAGCTCTACCATTTTCTTTTTAAGACATGCATTCTTTTTACAAATTTATATTCAATTATTATGCAATTCCTTAAAAGCATCATATAATTCATCGTAGGTAAGATCATTTACCTCATCATGATCGTCAACCAATTGCCATAAGTGCTAGGTTTGACACTTCTTGCAAATCTTCTTAATCACTTGATTCTTCATCGCTATCATCCTAAGTAGCCACCATTGCCTTTTTCTTGAGTTTGTTGAGAAGAGGACACTCCGATCATATGTGGGCTCACTTTTTGCATTCAAAACAAACAATTGCCTCGTTCTTTCCTTTCTTTACCTTAAGGTTTTCTCTCGTGAGATCTTTAAAGTTTCTTTTCTTGATTTATTTCTTGAAGATTCTTTTAAACTTTCTAGCAATCATTTCAATGCCTTCATCTTCAAAGTCAGTTCCATCATCATCACTTTCAACTATAGAAGATTTGAAAGCAAAACTCTTCTTCTTTTTATCTTCATAAATTCTTTCATTAGCTATATCTTCTTCATATGAAATAAATGAAGCAATAAGATCATTAAGAGATAAAGTATTAAGAATTTTTTCTTCTTCTATGACCGTTCTCTTTGGTCTCTACTCTTTTAGCAATGATCTAATGATTTACTTCACTTTTTCGCAATTACTAAATGTCTTTCCTAGTGCTTCAAGAGAATTTATAATATCGGTGAATCTAATGTACATATCATGAACACACTCATATGATTCCATTTGAAACATCTCATATTGCCTAATGAATCTACTAATATTACACTCCTTGACTTGATTTGTTCCCTCATATACAACTTCAAGTTTCTGTTCAGATTTGCAGCCCTTGTTCTTGGGCTACTATGTGAAACTTGCCATAGACCATCAACTAATTGCACTTCTCCTAAAATAATGGCTTTCTAGAACTACCAACCTTTGGTTTTTCCCCTTCATTTGCTTCACCCATTGGCAAGTTGGTTTTAAGTCTTGGAATTTTTCTTGGCATGATAATAATGTTTCTTGCTGTCCCTCTTTTCTTCTTAGGTGTACTCTCATCTTTTTTATCGGCTTCTTCTTGCTTTTCTTTTTTTTTTAGGTGAGTATTTTCTTTCTTGGGGAGTTGAGTCTTCTAAGTTAGAAGGCTCTTGAAAATTACAAAGGTAAAAATCTAAACTCAATAAACCTACTAACATAGTATATGCACTAAGGCTCGAAAAAAAATGCAGCTAACTTTCTGTTCAACTACATCTACTTTGTCATTATCATTTTCTTCCCAGCAATCAGCGACACCATTGCTAAGAACAGGTGGGAAGGTGCAACTTCCCACATCTGAGTGGTGAGGTGTTTTTTTCAATTGTTTGGTGATTTCCTCTGGCTGACTTTTAATTGCTTTCTTCTAGGCATACAGGTCGATCTCCGCAGTATATTTATTATGCCCACGAACTGTGTGAAAGTACTTGGTAGGTGTTACAAATTTACCAAGACCTTGCATATGCCTAGTTCGAGGAAGCTTTCCCAATGATTGTGCAAGTATGTCATTTCTTCCATTTGACTTCAAGGAGCCTTTCTCAGCCTCTTTTTTGAGCTTTTCCTATCACCATAAAAAATAAATTAGTTGGGAAAGTACTTGGTAGGTGTTACAAATTTACCAAGACCTTGCATATTTATTATGCTCACGAACTGTGTGAAAATACTTGGTAGGTGTTACAAATTTACCAAGACCTTGCATATGCCTACTCACGCTAAACTAATTAAAGAATATTTAATTTTATTGAAGCTCCTCACCATTTTCTTAGTTTTAGGGTCCTAACCCCCATTTTTCATTCTTCGTGCTCTCTTCCAAAGTTCACTCATGTCTACAAAGTCTTCTGAAAAACCAGTTCTAAGCACTAGTAGATAAAAAAATCATATTATTTAAGTCCACTCAATAATTAATATTTTAAACAAATTAACTTAACATAAATTGACGGCCATGTACTTATCATATCTTGCATCAATCCAACATATCCTCTTCGACCAAGTCGATGATTCGACTTGATAGAGGCTTTTTCACCTTATTATTACAACTGACTTTCTAAATAATTTCAACGTACCGAGGTGTATATTGGTATATATCCAACAAATATTAGCAAGTGAGAAAACCTAAATGAAACGTATAGCCTAAGTCAAAGATACTAACTTAAAGGGCATCTGATAAGTTGATCGACAAACTTTATCCAAATGGGTTTCATGATTTTGGGATAAGTAATCGGAGGTCTGTATGGTCTCTTTCGGTCTTGTGGCACAATGTACTTTCTTGTCAACATGAATTTGAAGTTATGAAATGCATGCCCAATTGATTGCAGTAACTGCTTCTTACTTGTAGGATAAATGATAAAATAGTCCTAATACCATATATGATGTTACAATAATTATCAAGACCAGAACAATTGATTAAAGATTAATAGATTAAAGAGTTTAGACATTTACCTGAATGGATTCCCGTTAATGCTCCTTCATCTCTGCTGGAACTTTACGCCAATCAGAAAATAAAATCGAAACTGAAATACAAGCTAAGACTCCAAGATAGGAAGCTAGCTCAGTGGCTTTATCACCAGAAGGAATGCCTAATATATTATATTATACGATAATCATCCCTTTCCTCATTTTTAACTTTTTATTTTGCCGAGCACCCATATTCACACCCCTAGTCTCATTATTACTCTCTGGAACATCCATATCAGCACCTTCAATAGCATCCGCAACACATTCCATACTAGCTATTATATTAGCAGCACCTGCCATATCCTCTTCATCCTTTTCAAAGTAAGAGCCCATAGCATTTAGAGGAACATTAGGATTAGCGCCATCATCAAACAAATCATCGCAATCAACATCTATGCCATTAATGCTATTATCAAGCACATTATCCTTAGTAATACCCTTTCCTTTATCCATTTAAGTTCACTTAAAATACAAAAATAGTAATTAGCCTTAATAAAAAAAATAGATTAAAAAGCTAACAAATAAAATAAAAAGAAACAAGCCACAACACCTATAATATGTTAACGAAACGAACACGTCCAAAAGCTATAATTAGAATTTCATGCATTGATACTTACTATCAACTCTATAAAAGGATATATCAGCCATTAATCCAAATTCCCTCTTTAGAATTTAGTGGATAGATTATATTTTCACCGTCAGCAGATTCTAATAACTCATTAGTTAGTAATTCAGTGGTGAATGGAGGGTGTTCAATTGTATTTTGTACATAATGTTCATTTGTAGGGTTGGGATCGCCTCTAGTAGGCATATGACACACTATTGACCACTTTTCTTCAACCTAGTCAGGTGCGTAAAAAACTTGTTTGACTTGAGAAGCCAATATAAATAGATAATATTTATACCCCAACCGGTTTAGGTCCATTAAAATGAATCCATGTTCATCATTCTTTGCACTACCACTATTTCAAATGCAATCATACTTCAACAAAGGAATTTTTAATAAATGGTAATTACAAACTTATATTTCATTTATAACTCCACAAATGTCATGTCACATGTTATAGGATTTTTATCTTTTGCACTAGTAACATGCATAGCTTCTCCAACTAGAGTCACTCCATTGTTTTGAGTAACACAAGTAAAGTTTCTATCTCATGTTACAAAGTGGAAACTATTAATGTCGTATTCTGAGTGTTTAACCACAAAAGAAAGTGAGCCTTGTGATATCCAATGCAGGGTATCTGATATAGCAACACCATTTTCTATCTTTATATACACCTACCATACAAGAAACGTACGTAAAAGTTGCTATTTGTTTAATAAAAAGAAATGGACAGGCTATGACTAGTGAAATGTAATGGTAAGTAAGCATGCACCTTATCTGACAACCAATCAGCAAAGGTACTATGTTCATCTTGCAACTATTTATCATTTTGACGTGGATAACTAGTTCTAAGCCATTGCATGTGCTCACTAAAGTATAAAAAAAATCAAAATGATAAGACTATAAAAAAATGAATTCAATTGAATAAATATTACTTTTAATGTAGTTAGGAGGATGAGTATTTAACCTAATATATGGTTCAACTTCTTGTGTGTTGTGTAAGACATATAAATTTGCTTGATCTAGCAAATTTGTATTAACTTGCACTTATTCTCCATCAGAAAATGGCTTCTTGATTGACAATTTTACATATGTCCACGCGGCAGTGCAATAGTACACATATTTAACATATATTCTACACAAAATTCTAATGTTTTTTCTATATCATAACTCTCCGGTATGCAGCCCTCAGGACGGTTACGATTCCGAATATAACTTTTAAGAATTTTCATGTACAGTAAGATGAGCCATAATATTAAAAAAAGACAATGAGACATTTTTCCAGTAAGTAGAAAGTCACTACAAGGTCCACTGTAATTTATCCAATATTGTTACATCAATTACAATTGTGAACAAGGAATTAAAGAAGAAGCACAACCTGATGATGAGATCTTTAACATGCTTTGTTTAGATACACCTAAGGACGACGAGTAGAAGTTGTTGCATGAGAACATGACAATCATGAGACTTAAGATCTTGAAGTTTAAAGTCCTTCATTGACAAAAGATTTTTTATGTTTGAAGAATACTCATCTGGAACCTTGATACGTTTTAGAGCTTTGCAAAATTTGACTTTTTCCTCTCTAGTTAAAGTGTAACAAGCTGGAGGTAGAAATGTTCGCATGTCATTTTTAACGTCTGGTGCTAATTTAGCCCTAATTTCTAATTCCACAAGATCCATCCTTGATTTAAGGCTATCTTTAGACTTCCCTAAAATGTTCAATAATGTTCCATATATGCTCTTACAAACATTTTTTTAAATGTACATTACATCTAATTGATTACACTCTGGCAAGTACTTCTAATACTTTAAATTATAGAATATGAATTTTTTCTTCTACCACACACCATCACTGTTCTCAAAACTTTTGCGTTTTTTTACTTTTACTCTTCCTCCATTTATTTTCAATGGACTCAACCACCTAAAAACTCTCCTCACAATTTAATGGTTTTAGAGGTTGATCTCTCTTTATTTTATTATTAAAGGCTTTCCTTTAGTTTTAGAATTCATGGTTACTAAGAAGCCAACGACGATAGCCTAAATATGCATTTTTCCCACTATGTTTTAGTCTATGTTTGGGTGTATTTAAGCCATAATTTGGACATGCATTATATCCTTTAATAGTGCAACCCGTTAAATTCTTGTATGCTGGTAAGTCATTTATGGTCCACAGCAAAACAACCCTTAGATTAAAGAATTCATTTTTGTTGGCATCATAAGACTCCACCCTGACATCCCGTAAAGTTTGCAATTCTTCAATCAATGTTGCCAAGTACATATCATGTCATTGTCGCGTTGTTGAGGACAAAAAATCAATAAGAACAATATAATAAACTTTTGTTTCATACACAGCCACTATAGAAGATTGTATGTTGTAAGAATAACTGGCTAACAACTATACATAATACTAAGAGAGGTATGTGTGTTGATTCTATCAACCAATAGCTTCAAATAGAGATTTTTAGAATCAGATGCAAAGGTAGGCCATTTCTTATTTACTAACATCCATTATGGTGAGTCAGCAGGATGTCGAAGCTTACCATCAACTACCTTCTTAATTGCATGCTAAGTTAAATCCTGGGCAGTTTGTGATGAATAAAACATACGCCCAAATCTAGGAATGCGAGAAAAGTACCATAAAACCTTTACTGGAATACCTATCATATACTTGTCAACACAACCATAATTTTTTTTGTCCATCTAGACAACCCACAAGTAGGACGTTCAGAAAGCCCTTCATACTCTTTTTTGCAAAGTATACAATCATTTAGGCAAGGATGGATTTTCACATATTCTAAGCCTAAACCAGAAATTATTTTTTTGGTTTCATAAATAGACTCTGGAATTGTTTTTTTTCAAGCAATGACTCTTTTAAAAAACTTAATACTATTGCAAAACTACTATCAGACCGCCTAAATTCACTTTTTATATTGAACAACATCACCAAAGTGCCTAAATTGGTGATTTTTATACATCTTGGATACATATGTTTCTCAGCCTCTTCTAATAGTTTTCTAAATGTCTTAAGATCTCCCTCACAATCATTATAAGCATCATTGACCATATTTGTTATATTATCATACTTGAAGTTTATTAAGTAAAAAGGAATATCTACATTAGAAGATGGTGTGGTATATTATAAGACTTTACAAAACCATTCCAATAAAAATGTTCGGTTACAATCGTGGGTGTGCAAAATGCCAAATTCCTACATTTATAACAGGAACATTTAATGATGCTAGCATCTTTGACATTTTTGATAGCAAAATTCACAAATTCGTCAACCCCTTTTTTATACTTATGTGACATTCTACTACAATCAATCCAAGAGTTATCCATTTTAGTTTCAATGAGTTTTGATCCTGGCACATAATAGAGGGCAAACATAAAACAAGAATATTGGCTTTCCAAATTAGTTATTTCATAAAAAAATAACAAAATAACATTAAATTACCCTCATGTAGAACAAAAAATAAGAAAAGATCAAAACATGTTGGCTTCACATATTAGTGAATAGTTGCATATTAAAAAGGCAATCAACAGTACAATACAAAAACAAATGGAACATTCATACAAGCCAAACTCAAATATCCAAAATAATAGACAAAAACAATCAATAAAGAATGTTTGGTTAATTTATTAAGCATGTCAGAATATATTTAATTTACTTAGCTTATTGCCTATAAATGCATATTAAAGAATTAAAATACCTTGGTTTTGATTGCATGCACTGCAAAAGCCTAAAGGACCCTCGAACTTAGTAATAAAGTGTGATTTGAAAGAAACAACAGCAAATATATCCAATACTGAAACAAAAAATCCAAAAAAGCATATTAACAATTGATAATGACACATTCCTTTGACTGAAATAATTTATATAAACGTATTTGGGACCATGTACGACAAATTTGATTGCCTACATGTACATGCTATTATTGCTTTATTATAACGTAATGGAAAACATAGTTGCCCAACAACTTTTCTTTTTGGCAAAAAAAAAAAAAAATTCTTTCCCTAAGGAACACATTCATAAGATGCAAATCAAGATAACATTTATCAATATATAACTTTACGTCATTGAAATACAATATGAAACAAGAAAAAGTTGATTTTCGAGGTAATGGAATGTAATTATAACCATCAAAAGCAAAACTAGACAGCCCATTTCAATATTTTTCTCTCTCTCATAGCTATGACAGTAACAACCTTGTCCAAATAAATAGCTTTCTCGTCAAATTAAAAAAAAAAAGTCCAGATTACGGCTATTATTTTATATTTTCCTTTTTGGGTTTGCAAGTTTCCACATTTAAATAAGGAAGCATGGGTGGCAACTGCCTTACTCGTGCCTCCTCGCCAGCAAAATCACAAACACAGACACAAAGGAACCTCATCAGTAGCCTTTTATAGTCTCAACTTTCTCTGCCTATCTCCAGCTGCATTAACTTTACATCGCAAATGAAAAAAACCTTCATTCTCTCTATCTCTATAATCTAATGTAACTTTTTAGCCAAATTTATCATCTAATTTAGTCATAAACTCAGTCACCCGATCGCGAACTCTCCAAAATACAAAATTACACTCAATCACTTAGGGCCTTAACCACAATTAGGTGAAGAAAAAAGAAAAAACTTGGAATTGAAAGTTTAGGGCTACAATCCTCTAGTGTGTGACGATGTCAGGGTGTTGATGGTTCGCGTCGCGTCATGCTATCGCCATTCGTGGTTATGGTGGTCAGTTCGAATTCAATCAATGGGTTTGTGATTTGGGTGTTGTCGTTCGCTCAGTGCTAGGAGTGGCCAATTATGTATAGAAAACTTAAATATAGAAAACAATTGGCCGACTAGGCTTTGGGTGGTGCTAGTAAGGTTATCGATTGATAGTGTCATGATGAGTTTGGCTAGACTTTAAGCATTGATTGTGAGAGTGACAATGACGATAATGTCCCAAGGGTTTAACTACTTTTTGTCTGAGTGAGAATGAAGATGACTATAGTGAGTGTAGGCTGATTGATTAAGGGTGTAACAGTGATTGTGGCTAGGGTTTCGATGCTAATTATGGAATGAGAGTGACAATGACTGTGCCTTAGGTTTCAATGGCCTTTGCGCGCAAGAGTGAGGGTGGTGATGACTTCATTGTGTAGTGTTTAGGACTTAGATTTTTTTTTTGTTCATATTTTGATTAAACGCATTGTTTTGTTTTTTTACTTTTTTTTTTCAACAAATCATTTCACAAGTTAAACGCCAAATTTTGTATTTTAAAAAAATTAAGATAATACTTTTAATTTTAGTCAAACACGATCAATATAAGATTTCTATCATAATGTGTGTGACGGAGCAAATTTCTATCATACGTATATCATAAATTATTGATATAAAAAGATTCTATCACAATTACATCATTAATCATTTGATAGACCACAATTCTATCACAAATCCATCATAAAGTGGTTGTCATCTATTGTCAGCTTTCTTATAGTGATTCTCTCTTGCCATGATTTTTGTTTTGTAATTTTTTACTTCTCCCACTTTACAAGTTTCTTATCTACCTTTTTTTTTAAAAATTATTTTTAGTTTGAGTTAGATCACATAGTTTTGGGAAAGAATTTCTTCAGTAGTTTTGATTTGAATAAGGACAGTGAGTATTGTGAAAATATTATGGTCTTTTTCCAGTTGTTTCTTAAACACATAGTGTTACGACGCGGTGAAAAAATATGGGATTTATTTTGTTTACAGCCAAGCTTCTCGGAAATCAACTAAAAATTCAGCGGAAGTTTTAGCTGATCTAATGAGGAAGAGGTGTAGAAAGTCTTTGGTAGGAATACTCTTCATTTTTCAATGTATTGTTTTGGAATTGACCTCTATCAGTTAAGTTTTGTTAACTTTCCCTCTTTCTATTTTGGGCTTTTCAATTTTTGTCCAAACCATTGAAAGCTTTAATTTGCCTTAATTTGTTTTTATTGATTATTAGTACAAAAAATTCAAAAAGGAAATTCATAATAAGGCTTATCTATTTTGTTTTTACTTGATAACTTTGTTTGTTCTCATCTGGGGTTCCTTTGATAATTTCCCATTGGCGTAGAATCATCTATTGACTATGTTCATAATTAAAAAATCAATTTATTGTATTCTTCATCAAGCTAGAACAGTAATGGCCAAGTCCAAGGTATATTTTTCCATATGTTGCTATCAAAATAGGTGCTAGAAGAATTAATTTTTACTCTGGATATATGGATTCTTGACTCTGAATTCTTGAATCCATGTAGAGAGGTAAATGGATTCTTGACTCTAGATATACCATTCACATGGGCCCTTACAAGAATTATTTTTCTGATTATCAAGAAATTGATGGAGGGAAGGTAATAATGGGAAATAATACAGTATGTGGAGTCATAGGTATAGGAAATATGAGTCTTAAATTGCATGATGGGACAATCAAAGAACTTAGAGAAGTTAGGCATGTTCTTGATTTAAAGAGGAATATGATTTCTCTTAGAGTGATTAACCAGAATAGCTTAGTATTAAGCTTGAATCTGGAAAACTAATTATCACAAATGGATCCAGAAATGTAATGGAAAGTACTAAGAACAATGGGGTATATGTCTTAGATGGGGAAGATATTGTACGTTTGTCTAGTATCTTTGTTGGGTCTGAAAAAGATAAAACCAAACTCTGGCATTTGAGACTTGGGCATATGAGTGTTAAGGGTTTAATGGAATTACATAAACAATGGGTATTGGGAGATGAAAATATCACAAAGCTGGATTTTTGTGAAGACTATGTTCTAGGATAAACAATTAGGAGCAGCTTTAAAAGTTCAACTCACACTACCTGTAGAATATTAGACTACATACACTCAGATCTTTGGGGGGTATCTCAAACAGTTTCACTAGGTGGTAATAGTTACTTTCTTTCAATAATTGATGAATTCTCAAGGAGAGTTGGGTTTATGTGTTGAAGCACAAGGATCAGGTGTTTGAAAATTTCAAAGAATAGAAGTCATTGGTTGAGAATCAGACTAGAAAGAAGGTGAAGAAACATAGGACTGATAATGGTCTTGAGTTTTGCAATCAATAGTTTGACAATTATGCACATGAAGGCATAGCAAGACATAAAACAGTTCGAATGACACCTCAACAAAATGGGTTAGCAGAGAGAATAATTAGAACTTTGATAAATAAAGTTAGATGTATGTTAGTACAATCACAGCTCCCTAAGAGTTTGTGGGCAGAAACTCTTCTAACTGTATGTTACTTAGTGAATCTTAATCTTTTTGTTGCTCTAAATTACAAAACCCCATTTGAACTGTGGCATGAAAAATTAGCAAACTATGATAGTTTGAAGGTATTCGGTTGCCCTGCATATGCACAAATTAGACAAGGCAAGTTACCACCTAGAGTAATTAAAGGACAGTTTATTGGGTACCCTGAAGGGGCTAAGGGCTATAAAATGTGGTGTATTGATCTCAATCCCTTAAAATACATCATTAGTAGAGATGTGATATTTAATAAAGGGGCTATACTGGAAAAGAAGAAACATACTGAGGAAAGTCAACAGGAAGTGGAAACTAGTAATCAGTTTGAAGTGTACCGGATTATTCACAAGCCATCTGAAAATGATGAAAAATCAAAAAACAATATTGAAGATCAAGAAGAATCTAATTGTTAACATGTAGATGTTTATTTTATTGATTTTGATGATAACAAATCTTAATTTCTCTTGATCAAATTGTTGGAGTTTGTGAATAACTAATATTTTTTTTAAAAAGCCAGAAATTTTCTATATGTCTTTATAAATCTTGGAAAAATAGGAATAATTCTGTAAAAATGTGTAATTCTGGGCATAATCGGTGAACTGTTTATTTTAACGGTTAACCGATAAAATGTAGAAGAGGTTTATTTTCTAAAGCTTATTGGGTGCATAAAGCAGACAAAAAGCCATTGAAATGACGGCTAACCTTTTATTTTTAATGGCTAACCATTTAGTTTAAAGACTAACCGATAATATTCAGAAAAGGGTTATTTCTTAAGCTTTAACAGATTAGCAAACAAACCTGCTAAAGGTAAACGGCGAACCGTTAGTTTTAACGGTTAACCGATAATATCCAGAAATGAGTTTTGCACTAATCTCTTACCGTTTAAAGAAAACCGGTTAAGCTTGTTGTTTTAAAGGTTGCTGGAAATAACAGGTGAACCGTTAACTAATAACGGCTAACCAATAATTTCCAGAAAGACATACTTTGTTAATCTTTAACCGTTTAGTAAGAACGGTTAGTTGAATTTATTGTGCAAGTTTCTGGAATTTATCGGCGATCCGTTAATGGATAAACGGCTAACCGATAATTTTCAGGATGATATTCTTTGTTAATCTTTAACCGTTTAGTAAGAACAGTTAGTTAAAATTTGTTATGCAAGTTTCTGGAACTTACCAGCGAACTGTTAATGGATAAACAGCTAACCGATAATTTTCAGAATGATATTCTTTGTTAATCCTTAACCGTTTAGTAAGAACGGTTAGTAGAAATTTGTTGTGCAGGTCTCTGGAATTTAACGGCAAAAGGATAGTGACAAACGGTCAACTGTTTATTTGAAATTCAGCCCAACGGTAACTTTGAACAGTTCAAACGATTAACCGTTAATGGTTATCGGTGATCCATTTTCTGGCAAAAAGTCAATAATGCCTAAGTTTTAGCTCCAACTATAAATAAGCTCATTCAAATCAAATCAAAGGTTGATCATAATACTACCATTGAGCTTATACTTGAGTATACAATTTTCTTAGAGCTTTAGACACATTCTTACTTCATTTATTTACACATTGGGCATTGATTTGTAATTTTAAATATTGTGTGAGAGATAAACAATTTGTAATCTTTTGTTTTGAGTGATTGTAAGTGTTGGGATACACTTGGGTTAAGAGATTGGGGATAATCTTTTGTTGTAAAGGTTTATTGACACCTTGGAAGTCAATTGTAAGCATTTGAAGCCTTGGAGGCTTGTTTAGTGAAATACTCAAGCCTGATGAGCTTGGAGGCGTAGACGTAGGCGGGGATAGCCAAACCACGTAAAAATCATTGTGTTTGTTCTCTCTTACCCTATCTCTTTACTTTTCATTGCACATTAATTTATTTATTTCGAATTTGGTTGCTTAGTTTATATTACATTAAGTTTTAGTTGCTTGATTTTTTAAAATCCCAATTCACCCCCCTCTTAGGTTGCCTAGTTAGTATTTCATTTGGTATCAGAGCAAGATTCTCTTGTTAGGACTTAACCGTCTAGAGGAAAAGATCCATGGCAACCCAAAATGATTCAACCTTTAGGGAAGGACAATTCACAACTAGACCACTGTTCTTTGACGGTAATGACTACCCATATTGGAAAACTAGGATGAGAAATTACTTGCAAGCCTTAGACTATGAAATTTGGGAGGTTGTTTGTGATGGTCCTTTTATGCCTTTGACTAAAAATAAAGTTGGAGAAGATATTCCAAAACCTTCATGGGAATAGAATGAATTGGAAAGGAGAAAATCTTCTCTAAATTCCAAAGCTATGAATGCCTTGTTTTGTGTACTAGATAAGAAAGAGTTTTATAGAGTGTCTAGTTGTGAAATTTCTCATGAAATTTGGCACGAACTTGAAGTTGTCTATGAAGGCACGAATCAAGTGAAAGAGTAAAAAATCAGTAGATACACTCGACAATATGATTTGTTTCAAATGGAACAAAATGAGAGTGTGTACTCTATGTATACTAGATTTACGGACATAATGAATACTCTAGGAGCCCTAGGAAAGACCTTCTCAAATAGTGAGAAAGTTAAAAAAATCATTAGGTCCTTACCTAAGGAATGGAGACAAAAAAGAACTGTTATTGGGGAAGCCAAAGATTTAAACATTCTACCTATTGACGATTTAATTGGTTCTCTTATTTCTTATGAAGAAGATTTGGCAGCTGAAAGAGGAAATGAAGAAAAGAAGAAAATTATTGCTCTCAAAGCTTCAAAATATGAGAGTGATGGGGAAAATGAACCTGATGATGAAGAATTGGCTATGCTAGCAAGGAGGTTCAGAAAGTTCTTCAAGAAAACCGGTGAACGAAGAAAATTCAAAAATTTTAAGAATCAAAAGGGGAAGAAAGAGTCAATCAGTTGTTATGAGTACAAGAAGCCCGGCCACATAAGATCGGAGTGCCCACTTATCAACAAACTCAAGAAGAAAGCCATGGTTGCAACTTGAGATGATAGCGACGAAGATTCAAGTGATGAAGAAGAGTCACAAGAAGTACCAAACCTAGTACTTATGGCAATAGGAGATGATGACGATCTCAATGAGGTAAATGATCCTACCTATGATGAATTGTATGATGCTTTCAAAGAATTGTATAATGAGTTGATGAAGATTGGTAAAAAGAATGCATATCTTAAAAAGGAAATGATAAAGCTCAAAAGTGATAATGAATCTCTAAACGTAAAAATTACATGCCTCGAAGTAGAGAATAAAGCATTGCATGATAAAGTTGAATTATTAAATGAAAAATCTAGCACCTCACATAAGTATTTACACTCACACATAGATGACCTGAAAAATGAAAATGAAATGCTTAAGAAAAAGAGCAATGAGTTTAAAGAGATTGTTTTAAAATTTACAAATGGGTAAAAGATGTTGGATAACTTGCTCAACTGACAAAAGTGTGTTTTTGATAAAGGAGGACTTCGCTATAAGCTTAATTTGAAACAAAAATATTATAAGAACTACTTTGTAAAGAGCACATCTCTTAACAATCAAGTTGTATGTTATTATTGTAATCAAGATGGTCATATGAAAAATAGGTGCCCAGTGAAAAGAAATGCATATTTTGGTATGAAATGAATTTAGGTTCCAAAAGGAACCATTATTAACACTCAAGGACCCAAAAAGTTTTCGGTACCTAAGACTTAAGATTTCCTCTGCAGGGCATGAAGAAGAAGAAAAATAAATGGTTCTTGGATAGTGGATGTTCAAGACACATGACCGGAAACTATGCATGGTTTTCAAGTTTCACCAAAATAAAAAACGGTGGAGTTTCTTTTGGAGATTATTCAAAAGGGAAGATTCTTGGAATCAGAAATATCGGTAAAATTTCATCAACCTTAATTGAAAATGTATGCTTGGTTGAAAATTTAAAACACAATTTTATTAGTATTAGTCAATTGTGTGACAAAGGTTACAAAGTAGTTTTTGATAAGTCTAGATGTATTATTGAAGATTCTGTGATGGAAAGATTTTATTTGTTGGAAATAGATGTGGTAATGTTTATACCATTGACATAGAAGTTGCACCTGCTCATGATAAATTTTTTTCAGAATTGCATGATTATAGTTGGTTATGGCATAGAATATTAGGTCATGCAAACATGAAATTGATTTCACAAATTTCGAAAAATGATTTGGTTAAAGGACTTCCAAAAATCAGTTTTCAAAAGGATAGAATTTGTGAAGCTTGTCAATTTGGAAAACAAATCGAAACTTCTTTAAAAAACAAGAATAATGTCTCTACTTCAAAACCACTTCAATTACTTCACATGGATTTGTTTGGACCATCTAGATATGCTAGCTTGAATGGCAAATATTATGCATTTGTAATTGTGGATGATTATTCTAGATACACATGGGTATTGTTCTTAGCCAATAAAGATGATGCCTTTGATGCATTAAAAATTTTCTGTAAAAAGGTTCAAAATGAAAAGGGTTATTCTATTTCTCGTATTAGAAGTGATCATGGTCGAGAATTTGAAAATCATGCATTTGAGTCTTTTTGTAATGACTTTGGTATTGAGCATCAATTTTCATCACCTAGAACTCCACAACAAAATGGAGTTGTTGAGAGATCATGCTCAAAAGGGTGATATTGCATTGGAGTTTATTTCTATAGAAAAACAACTCGCCAATATGTTTACAAAACCTCTTTGCGAAGATCAATTTTCAAAAATTCGACATAAACTTGAGATGATGAAATTTTCACATTAACATTTCTAATCATGTTACTGAGTCTATTGATTTGATTGATTTATGATTTGATGTTTTAATATTCATGGAATGCTTAAATATGATATACTAGTAGTGTGTATATATGTTTTGTATGAATGAATTTTTTTTAATACATATACGCTCATGAATTTTGCATTAAAATGGCCTTAAAGCATTTTTAGATCATAGCAATGATCTTGAATTGTAATATTTGTTGGCCAAATATTGAAACAAATGTGCGAAATAACTAATAAAATAAACGGATAACCGTTTCTAAATAAACGGTGTACCGTTTATTTCCAGAAACTAAGATATGCTGATTTATCTTTACCCTCTCATCGTTTACAGTTAACGGGAAACCGTTTAAAATAAGATAGCTTCCTAAAATTTGCCCCTTTACCATTTATTTTTACTCGTTAACCGTTCTTTTATTATAAGCTCTCTGGAAATTAACCCTTTATCGTTTATAGAAAATAGCTCGCCGTTTTCGCTAAGTATAGAACTAGTCACGGGTTTCTTCTTCGTCTTCACTTACCCCCTCACCGTTTCTGCCATAACCACGAAATCGAAGCTTTTGCTCTTCTTTCTTCTCTATTTTTCTCTATTTTTGCAACAAATCACACCGATAGAACTCTTCCTAATCACTCTTAGAGTGATTCTACCAATTCAAAACTCTAAATCTTGTCTAAAATTAAAAAATCCCAAATCAAAACCCTAAGGGTAGCCGACTGGTTTCTGTCAATTTTGATTCATTTTTTTGTACTTTCTTGGCAAATTGAACTAGAATTTCTCTTTCTCTACTCCCTCTGAACTCAATAATCAGTTTATTTGCTCCCAAATTCATCTTCTGAAAGTTTTTTTTATTACCACGGCTGAGTCGTCTCGGAGGCGTCAGAGGAGGAAACAAACACCCTCTGTCAACCCTATTCCACCATGGAAAACCTCTGAATTTAAAAGACTTCACTTCCCTACAGCACTATTGCGCAAACGCTTCGAGGATCGTTTTATGGGTCGACAGGTACTTGATTCTTATTCTGTGGATATAGAAGATTTTAAGGAGTTAATTGTGTGTGATAGAAGTGTTAAGAATATGCTTTAACCTTGGGAGTCAGCTATAGACTTTGATGATCGAGTCTATCCTAATCTAGTTCGGGTTTTCTACTCAAATGTGGAACTTTCCGTAACTCGTTTAAATAGGATTGTTACTCTTGTTGGTGGCGTCTCTATTGATTTTGATGTTGAGTTCTTAAATACTAACATTCTTGGGATTCCAGATTAGGGTCATACTTTTTATACGTCTAGAAAAGCCCTCTCTTTTGATGACTTTGTACACAATGAGGGTGTACGCAATATCTGCCGTCGTAGGGATCTTAGTGATGATATTTGTGGACTACCTTTCCAGTCTCAGTTGCTACCTCTTCAAATTTGCATCCTTTATAATATTTTGCAGCATATCGTTACACCTAGGAGAGGTCACTCGGATGAGGTAACTCGTTTAGATGTTGGGTTACTAGATAGTCTCATTAGTGGGCGACCTGTTAACCTTGGGTATATCATTGTGCGCCACATGCTGACTACTCTTGCAGTTACTCATCGCTTGCTCCTTTGTGGCAGTATCATCACTAAGATATTACG
Organism: Citropsis articulata; assembly: GCA_030449925.1. Taxonomy (NCBI): domain Eukaryota; kingdom Viridiplantae; phylum Streptophyta; class Magnoliopsida; order Sapindales; family Rutaceae; genus Citropsis; species Citropsis articulata. Next base: position 17,496,860 of record JASUUH010000121.1, on the reverse strand, counting down.
GCATTTCCATGTGCCAATCCTGGATGCTGTGTATAAAGAGTCCAAACGGATTGGTCGAGAAGCTATGAGTAGCATTGGTTTTACTAGGAGGAACGGGCAATGGTTCAAGACCTCAAACTCCAAGAATCAAGACACCTTGATTGCTTCAGAGGATGATCGGATGCTTAATGATATTTATCCTGCGGATTTGCTTCCTGATTTCAGACTTGGAGCTTGTCCTTCACCTTCTCGTCATCGAGATGCTGCCCAGCCTTCAGCACCTTCTGCTCAAACGACGCACGAGATGGACACTGATCTCCCTTCTGCTCCCGAGCCACCCCCAGCTCCTGAGCAGCCTTATGCTCCTTAGCAGTATCCAGCTCCGATTCAGTCACCCGTTTAAGATATTTTGTAGCAGCTGGCTGATGATGTTCGCCTGATTTCTGAGCAACAGCAGTTGATTCTTGATCGTCTGGATACTCTCTCCCACGATCAGCAGCAGCTCCGGTCTCAGGTTCAGACCTTTCAGGAGCAGAGCATCGATCAGTAGTACGAGATCATTGCTGCACAGCGATAGCTTCTTGGCTATTTTGGGTTTTAACACTGGCAGCACTTCTTCGCCACCTACGTCTTCGCGGCGTCCTTCTTAGTTTGTGGTTTTCTTTTTCGAACATATATTTCATCATTATGTTCATATCTTTTATTTGTCCTACATTATCTTTTCTTGATGAATTTTATTGATGGATTGGTATTTCTTTTGGTTGATTATATATATATGGCTTTCATATGCATGATTATATTTGCTTGGATTAAATGTTATTGGAGTTGTTGGGATGTGGATACTTGGTTAATTTCCTTTGGAAGTGTTTTTGATCTTATCTTGTATTTAAGGATTTCTCCAAATTTAAGGGGAGACTCTGCCGAAAATTTGCTCGCCTATCATGGGTAATCTCTTTCTCTTATGTCTCTTGCTTTTTTTATTTCGATTTTTTTGATGATGAAGGGGCAGATAATAGACTATTTTTGTAATGAACTATTTTTGTATACATAATTTTTAAAGAAATCATCTTATATAGGCAAAAAGTTTTTAGTCATACATGTAAGGGGAGCATATTATTGAAAGAAGTTTGTCATCATCAAAAAGGGGGAGAATGTTAACATGTAGATGTTTATTTTATTGATTTTGATGATAACAAATCTTAATTTCTCTAGATCAAATTGTTGGAGTTTTTGAATAACTAATATTTTTTTAAAAAAGCCAGAAATTTTCTATATGTCTTTATAAATCTTGGAAAAACAGGAATAATTCTGTAAAAATGTGTAATTCTGGGTGTAATCGATGAACCGTTTATTTTAACGGTTAACCGATAAAATGTAGAAGAGGTTTATTTTCTAAAGCTTCAACCGATTGCATAAAACAAACAAAACGCCAGCTACTGGAAGTAAACTGCTAACCTTTTATTTTTAACGGCTAACCATTTAGTTTAAAGACTAACCGGTAATATTCAAAAAATAGTTATTTCTTAAGCTTTAACCGATTAGCAAACAAACTTGCTAAAGGTAAACGGCGAACCGTTAGTTTTAATGGTTAACCGATAATATTCATAAATGAGTTTTGCGCTAATCTCTTACCGTTTAAAGCAAACCGGTTAAGCTTGTTGTTTTAAAGGTTGCTAGAAATAACCAGTGAATTGTTAACTAATAACGGCTAACCGATAATTTTCAGAAAGACATACTTTGTTAATCTTTAACCGTTTAGTAAGAACGGTTAGTTGAAATTTGTTATGCAAGTTTCTGGAATTTACTGGCGATCCGTTAATGGATAAACGGCTAACCGATAATTTTCAGGATGATATTCTTTGTTAATCCTTAACCATTTAGTAAGAACGGTTAGTAGAAGTTTGTTGTGCAGGTCTCTGGAATTTAACAGCGAAAGAATAGTGACAAACGGTGAACCGTTTATTTAAAATTCAGCCCAACGGTAACTTTGACCAGTCCAAACAGTTAACCGTTAATGGTTAATGGTGATCCGTTTTCTGGTAAAAAGTCAATAACGGCTAGTTTTCATCTCCAACTATAAATAAGCCTATTCAAATCAAATCAAAGGTTGATCACAACATTACAATTGAGCTTATACTTGAGTATACAATCTTCTTAGAGCTTTAGACACATTCTTACTTCATTTATTCACACATTGGGCATTGATTTGTAATCTTAAATATTGTGTGAGAGAAAAATAATTTATGATTTTTGTTTTGAGTGATTGTAAGTGTTGGGATACACTTGAGTTAAGAGATTGAGGATAATCTTTTGTTGTAACGGTTTATTGACACCTTGGAAGTCAATTGTAAGCATTTTAAGTCTTGGAGGCTTGCTTAGTGAAATCCTCAAGCCCGGTGAGCTTGGAGGCGTGGATGTAGGTGGGGATAGCCGAACCACGTAAAACTCTTTGTGTTTGTTCTCTCTTACCCTATCTCTTTACTTTTCATTGCACAGTAATTTATTTATTTCGAATTTGGTTGCTTAGTTTATATGACATTAAGTTTTAGTTGCTTAATTTTTTAAAATCCCAATTCACCCCCCCTCTTGGGTTGCCTAGTTAGTATTTCACTAATAAAACTTAAACTCAGCCTCAATAACAAACTCAGCTTCAGAATTATTAGTTAGTCATGGACAGGAAGAAAAGACAAACAAGACCTCCATAGAGGTATGAATATGTTGATTTGATAGCATATGCACTAGCTACATATCATGAAGTTTAAGTAGGTGAACCTAAGAACTACTTTGAAGCAATTCAGAGTCCTTGTAAGTCTGAATGGCAGAGAGCTATGGATGAAGAGATAGTATCACTGTACAAGAATAATACATGGGAATTGGTAAGGAAAACTAATAACAGCAAAACAGTGGGTTGCAAATGGATTTTCAAGGTTAAGAAAGGACTTACAGCTGCTGAACCTAGGAGATTTAAAGCTAGGCTAGTAGCTAAGGGGTATACTCAAAGGGAATGAGTGGATTTTAAAGAAGTCTTCTCACCTGTGGGCAGACATGCTTCAATAAAGGTGTTATTGGCATTAACTGCAGTGAATGACATGGAGCTTGATCAGCTGGATGTCAAGACTGGATTTCTGCATAAAAGGTTGGATGAGGGGATTTTGATGACTCAACCTTAAGAGTATATTGATCCTAAGAAGCCTGACTATGTGTGCTTGTTAAAGAAGTTATTGTATGGTTTGAAGTAATCCCCAAGGTAGTGGTACCTTGGCTCGATGAGTTTATGCTATCTCATGGCTACTTGGGATGTATTTTTTACTACTGTGTGTACTACAAGCTAGTTAAAATAGATTTATACATATATCTGTTATTATATGTAGATGATATGTTGGTTGCTTGTAAATTCAAAGCTGAAATTGAAGCTTTGAAGCAGTTGCTAAATTCTAAATTTGACATGAAGGATTTGGGCTATGCTAGGAAAATCCTAGGGATGGAGATCAGAAGGAACAGGAAGAAAGGAATTATGTTTCTCATACAAAGAAACTACCTGGAAAAGGTGCTTGGAAATTTTGGCATGACAGATTGTAAATCTGTGAAAACCCCACTTGTTGTATATTTTAAGCTTTCAAGCTTACAATGTCCAAAGTCTGATGAGGAAAAGGATAAGATGTTAAAGATTCCTTATGCAAATGTTGTAGGGTGTATGATGCATGCAATGGTCTTGACTAGGCCAGATATTTCACATGCTCTCAGAAATGTAAGCAGGTATATAGTATCACTTAGATAGGACCATTGGAAAGTTGTAAAGTGGATACTAAGGTACCTGAAAGGCACACTTGAATATGGATTAGTTTATTGCAGATCAGATAGGAAAGGCAAAATGATATGTGGTTTTGTTGATGCAGATTTTGCTGGAGACTTAGATAGAAGGAGATCATTAACATGATACATGTATATGTTCAGTGACTGTTTGATTGATTGGAAAGCACGTCTACAACATGTTGTTACTTTATCAACAATAGAAGCTGAGTATACTGTTGCTGCAGAGGCAGTTAAAGAAACTTTGTAGCTGAAGGGTCTAATGGCAGAACTGGGATTCATTCAGAACATTGTTGAAGTATTCTATGACAGTTATAGTGCCATCTACCTGAGCAGGAATCCAGTACATCATGAAAAGACAAAAAACATAGATATAAAGTTAAATTTCATAAGAAATGAAGTGTCAAAAGGGGTAGTTAAAATGGTTAAAGTCCATACAGATAGTAATATTGCAAACATGCTAACAAAAATAGTTTCAACAGCCAAGCTCAAGTTTTGCTTGGACCTGGTTGGCCTGTATGGTTGCTGACACACACAGGGAGAGAAATAATATTGATCTGGCAGATCTTTTCAAAGTGAAAAATTGATGAGTAGCTGGTGAAGCAAATCAGAACTGGCCAATACGACATGGGATGATCGGGTTTTGTGCACAGCCTTATTTAAGTGAAATGACAGGGAAAACAATGTTTTGGTGGGTTTTAATATTACTCACTTAAACGACCTCTTGAAATGCCGTTTCAATTTTAATAAGTCACAAGCGTTACACGTGCACGAGCCAAGTAGTTAAAGGTTGTTATTTCACATGCATATCTCGTAAGTTTCTGTGCTTCGTGAAATCAGTTATAGAGCTGTTATGAACAGCTTGTTCTGGTGTAATAAACAGTGCATGATTGTGAGCTATATAGAGTGAAGTTTAGATCACATCTAGAAACTTCTTAATCCAATGTGATGTGCTCTATAAAGCTCTGTAGTTCTTCTTGAAAATCAATAAAAAGCTGATCATGTTGTTTCTCCGTGGATGTAGGCTGATGCAAATCAACTGTACCACATTAATTCATTTTTGTTCTTGATTCTTTTTTTACTCAATTTAGTTTTTCATCTACGCTTCTGATTATTTAGTCTTAATCCTGATCAAATTTCGTAAACATCATGTTTAGTTTGATCTAAAAATCTTGGGCTGCAATTTGGTGTTGATTGGTCTCTTGATCACTTAAATTGCAACAGTAAGTGCTGATTAGTTGTTGTTACATAATCAAGACGACTCCTAGAAATGTTTTTGGTCTATTTTGCATTGAAAATGTTTTTGAAGATGGTTGAGGAAAGATGGGAATAAGAGCAATAGTTTTTTATAAGGCTTGATGATGAGTTTGATAAATTTAATAAGTTTTACGGGACTAAAGTGAAAGAAAATTATGCTTCGGTTGAAAGTTTGAGTGAGCAAATAGATGCTTTCATTGCTTTCAAAGTAAAAACTTGGAAGGAGTTATTTAGGATTCTATACAATTTGAGCCTAAAGAACAAATACATGAAAGCAAGTCTATTTTTAAACTTGCTGCTGATTATTTCTTTCTTTGTTTTTATTTCTCAGTAGTCTGAAAGCAATTCCTTCTCTTAACTTACCTTTCAAACAACTTTCTTAATTTTAATTCACTCAAAATTATTAGTTCTATCAGTACTATGACTTTGTTAATGCAGATTATGTAGAAGATAACAAAGCAACTGCATATTTTCACTTCAATTGTCTCCTCTTCTTTGCTGATAAGTTAAATGATTTGACAAAATACAAGCTGTATCTGATGACTTGTGCAGTTTGTGCTTTAATTGCCTGTATGGCATTACAACTATATTACTCACCATTCACATCTATAAAGGTCATATATTTATGTATCTATAATCCATTTTCATGTTTCTTGCTTTAAAACATGAGTTCCGAAAAGATTTTTAGATATACACTCGTAGCAAGGTACCAATGAAGTGTTGTAACTATTTAGCTTATAGAGTATACGTGTTAATGCTCTTGGACGACTAAATTAGGACACTATATTAAATTAATATAGTACAAGCGTATGAACGTGCATACCGTAATAAATTTACTCTTTCAAAATTTTAGTTTAGCAGATGGTTGTGCTTTTTAGGATCTGTCTAATCATATATTCTTTCAAAATTCTATAGGTCAAGAATTTACAATTAAATTTAGTGACTTTCATTGAATTGATGGGCCACATGAAGAGGTTAAATTCCTACACCTTAAAATTTAGGTCCGTCCCTTTAATTTTTATTTACTTTGGTAGCTTGTATTAATTTGATAGGAATAATTCATTTAGCGCTTTTTAAAGAAAACTATGGGAAGACGGATGTATGCTTATTTTATGATTTTTATAATTAATTTATTAAAATGTTATGAAATAAGAAGTTCGACCATTTAAATTTAATTTATTTGACATATGATCAACTTGTTTGAACTCTCTTCATCTCTTAACAATTATTTTTGTTTTATGTGATGTTTAGAATTGATTTGCTATTGTTTTTAAAGCAACGCTCAAAAAACATCTTTTTATTTTCTTTTCTATTTCGTTACTTCTTTGCCCCTTATGTTCTTGTTAATTTTTTTTCTTGGGTTGTTTTTGTTTTTTCATTTGGTTATAAAAAGATATAATTTTTCAAGGCAGCAAGCAAACACAGTATTAAGTCTTTTTGTATATTGAAGAGAAAAAAGGAATTATCTACTCTTTCTGTATAACTAAGTTTTGACATGAAGCATTTGTAAAACATACAATTGTAAAAAAATTATAGATATTATGATTGAAATTGGGGCCTAAAATGATTTTTGTAAACATGTTTTTAAATTAACATGCTAAAGATGACAGTTATTATGTAAAAACCGTCATTAAATATAAGTATAATGACAGTTATGAATAAAATCCGCCATTAAAATTTAATGGAAATGTAATGCATGACTATTATTTAAAGAACCTTCATTAAATGTGCTTCTTAATGACAGTTTTTAAGGAAAAAAAGGTCATTTAAGTAGGTAATTCTATGATGCCGTAATTAAAATTACAGCATTAATGCCGTAATGGACGTGGACCAATAGATTTGAATAAAAATCTCCACTATTGATTCTAAATAAATAGGTAACATGTTACCTAGGTAGCAGGTAACTACTCCTTTCTGTTCAAGTTGTAAGTTACATTTACGAGTCTTACCAATTTACGAGATTAATGCGTTATTTGTCACTTAATGTTAATTTACAAGTTTTATGCAACATTTATAAGTTTTTGTTTTATTTATAATTCTAAAGGAATTTATAACTTCAACATTAATTTATCCCTTTTTCATCAACTAACTAGCTTGTGTGTGGTTTATACATTTTTTGTTTTATTTTAGACTTAATGGCAATTTATAAGTTTTATGTCATTTTCTAATTCTTTGTTTCTTTTATAATTTTCTCTTGTAATTTACAACTCCAACAATAATTTACTCTATTTTCCATCACTTTAGTAGTTTCATGTGTAGTTTACACATTTTTAACTTTAATTCACACTTAATGTGAATTTACAAGTTTTAAGACATTAAGTGTGATGACCACAAGTTTTAATGACTTATTTAATACTCATAAATGGAATCAACAATCTTGTAACGACCACAATACCTCATTTCTCAATATTCATTCATATATATAAAGCGTCATGTGTTTCTTATTCTCCACCTCGATTTCAATTATAACTAAGTTTTTTTCAATTCAGTACAAATTACAACATGTCGAAGAATCTTAGGTTCATTATCTTTGCTTTGCTTGTTGTAGCTAGCACTGAACAAATACATATTTCAAGCACTAGTACTTGCCGAGAATCTAATTCTGCAACATCACCTGATAGTGGCAAATGCTCAGGACTTACATTGAAAGAATGTATGAAAAAGTATGATACCGAAGACTACACCATCATCTATGACCAGTGATTTTGTTAAATGCTTTCCTTTTATGCCACATGAATAATTTTGTAATAAGAATCAATTGTGAAGAAATTGATGCTATATTTTAATAAAGAAGGAATTAACGCATTATGAGCATATGCTATGTCTATGTTGTTTTGTGTTATACGATACTATTTTGTTGTATGTAATTTGGCTATATCTTTAAGCTTTTGTTCCCAACACCTCAACAAATAATTTCAGAGGAGCAAATCAATATGTTTGAAGATTTTAACTTCAACGAGGTGCGGTGATCCTTTTGATTTCTAGCTCATAACACAAAAATTATTAAATTGTCGTAACAATATGGCATTGAAAAGCACAACTGTTATAATCTTCCGGATGCTAATTTCTTGCCTTTTTTTTCTTGCCCTTTCAGTTTGCAGAAAAACTGTTAAAACCAGTGCGATGCAAAGTGATAACTTTTTTTTGGTTCATTGATTTATTTGTTTGGCTTATAATGTTTATTTCCCAGAATCTTCTGATTGGTGAAATCTTTTGATGGTTTTGTTTTTAGCTATTTCAGTTTTGCTGTCGATTATTCTTTGTTTATTGGTTAAATTAAGTATCTAACCAATTAATTAAATTTTAATAAAAAGAAATATTTGGAGAAATTTTTTTGGTGTGATTTTCATGAATGTGAGAATAGATAAAGATAATTATTTTAAAAAGTTTAATTGAGAATGAAATGAAAGGCGCTTCATCAACACCTAGAAGTGCAGGGAGGATACACTTAAAGAAAGCTTAAAGTCAGGTTTCCTATCCTAATTTTTCATTACTTTGTTGCCTTTGAAATTGTTATTTTTTTATTCTTGGCATTATTGTTTCAATAATATTGTAATTTATTTATTCTTTTTATTATTGATGTTTTTCCTTTTATTAAGAATTTATCAAAACTTACGAGTTAATTAGATTAGATTATGTGGAATAATGGATAATACTTTTAGAGGCATAAAGAAGCGAATTGGAGTGCAAATAGGATTACTTATTAAGTAGTTCTAAATAAACATGACTACTACATTGGTATGTCTATCATGTATTTATGGATATCGTACTCGTAAGGAAAGTTATCCTATTATTCTCTACTAGGGTGTGGCTATAAAACAACACCAATGGAAGGAAGTCTTTCACAAATTAAAGGTAGAAAATATATCACATATTATATTAGAGAAGCGGCAGCGAGAAGAAACTCTATTTGGCGATATCGATTTTCCATATCTATGCGATGTTTTAAAACAAGTGAGTCGATTTTTTGATTAATAGAGCCAATGCATGTTATGGTCAAAAGTGGTGGGTGGCCCTATTTGAAAACTTGGGTTCTTTTAATTGTGACCATAATACCCTTGAGCTCCATCTTTTCATAAAGGGCCACCAAGTCTCCCACTTGACCATAATACCTTTGACTTCATTAACCAAAGAATCGACTCACGTTTTAAAACATCATCGAGATATTTTCCCAAATCTTGGGCAATAGATATCTTTTTCCCAACTAAAAATGATAAAATTGGTTAGATGGATGTTTCAATTACCTTGCATGATAAGACATTGAGATATTCAAGTCAAGTGATAATATCATTGCATTAATGGAATTTTTCAAATGCCTTTATGACATTAGTAAATTTTAATTGCATTAACGAATGGCGGTAAAGTGACAACAATGCAAATAATTGGTGATAAAATGCAGATTATCCAAACTTTGGTATTGATTTGATATGTCAGAAAAACTTATGTAGGAACATGATAATATCTCAAAAGTCAACATTCAATACAAATAAAAGCGCCATGACTTATTTAATACTCATAAATGGAATCAACAATCTTATACTTGACCACAATAGCTCATTTCTCAATATTCATTCATATATATAAAAGCGTCATGTGTTTCTTATTCTCCTCGATTTCAATTATAACTAAGTTTTTCAATTCAGTACAAATTACAACATGTCGAAGAATCTTAGGTTCATTATCTTTGCTTTGCTTGTTGTAGCTAGCACTGAACAAATACATATTTCAAGCACTAGTACTTGCCGAGAATCTAATTCTGCAACATCACCTGATAGTGGCAAATGCTCAGGACTTACATTGAAAGAATGTATGAAAAAGTATGATACCGAAGACTACACCATCATCTATGACCAGTGATTTTGTTAAATGCTTTCCTTTTATGCCACATGAATAATTTTGTAATAAGAATCAATTGTGAAGAAATTGATGCTATATTTTAATAAAGAAGGAATTAACGCATTATGAGCATATGCTATGTCTATGTTGTTTTGTGTTATACGATACTATTTTGTTGTATGTAATTTGGCTATATCTTTAAGCTTTTGTTCCCAACACCTCAACAAATAATTTCAGAGGAGCAAATCAATATGTTTGAAGATTTTAACTTCAACGAGGTGCGGTGATCCTTTTGATTTCTAGCTCATAACACAAAAATTATTAAATTGTCGTAACAATATGGCATTGAAAAGCACAACTGTTATAATCTTCCGGATGCTAATTTCTTGCCTTTTTTTTCTTGCCCTTTCAGTTTGCAGAAAAACTGTTAAAACCAGTGCGATGCAAAGTGATAACTTTTTTTTGGTTCATTGATTTATTTGTTTGGCTTATAATGTTTATTTCCAGAATCTTGATTGGTGAAATCTTTTGATGGTTTGTTTTAGCTATTTCAGTTTCTTTGTCGATTATTCTTTGTTTATTGGTTAAATTAAGTATCTAACCAATTAATTAAATTTTAATAAAAGAAATATTTGGAGAAATTTTTTTGGTGTGATTTTCATGAATGTGAGAATAGATAAAGATAATTATTTTAAAAAGTTTAATTGAGAATGAAATGAAAGGCGCTTCATCAACACCTAGAAGTGCAGGGAGGATACACTTAAAGAAAGCTTAAAGTCAGGTTTCCTATCCTAATTTTTCATTACTTTGTTGCCTTTGAAATTGTTATTTTTTTATTCTTGGCATTATTGTTTCAATAATATTGTAATTTATTTATTCTTTTTATTATTGATGTTTTTCCTTTTATTAAGAATTTATCAAAACTTACGAGTTAATTAGATTAGATTATGTGGAATAATGGATAATACTTTTAGAGGCATAAAGAAGCGAATTGGAGTGCAAATAGGATTACTTATTAAGTAGTTCTAAATAAACATGACTACTACATTGGTATGTCTATCATGTATTTATGGATATCGTACTCGTAAGGAAAGTTATCCTATTATTCTCTACTAGGGTGTGGCTATAAAACAACACCAATGGAAAGGGAAGTCTTTCACAAATTAAAGGTAGCAAAGAAAATATATCACATATTATATTAGAAGCGGCCAAGCGAGAGAACGAGAAGAAACTCTATTTGGCGATATCGATTTTCCATATCTATCGATGTTTTAAAACAAGTGAGTCGATTTTTTGATTAATAGAGCCAATGCATGTTATGGTCAAAAGTGGTGGGTATTGGCCCCCCTGGGTTCTTTTAATTGTGACCATAATACCCTTGAGCTCCATCTTTTCATAAAGGGCCACCAAGTCTCCCACTTGACCATAATACCCTTTGACTTCATTAACCAAAAGAATCGACTCCCACGTTTTAAAACATCATCGAGATATTTTCCTAAATCTTGGGCAATAGATATCTTTTTCCCAACTAAAAAATGATAAAATTGGTTAGATGGATGTTTGATTACCTTGCATGATAAGACATTGAGATATTCAAGTCAAGTGATAATATCATTGCATTAATGGAATTTTTTCAAATGCCTTTATGACATTAGTAAATTTTTAATTGCATTAACAGAATGGCGGTAAAGTGACAACAATGCAAATAATTGGTGATAAAATGCAGTTTATCCAAACTTTGGTATTGATTTGATATGTCAGAAAAACTTATGTAGGAACATGATAATATCTCTAAAGTCAACATTCAATACAAATATACGCACCATGACTTATTTAATACTCATAAATGGAATCAACAATCTTATAACGACCACAATAGCTCATTTCTCAATATTCATTCATATATATAAAAGCGTCATGTGTTTCTTATTCTCCACCTCGATTTCAATTATAACTAAGTTTTTTTCAATTCAGTACAAATTACAACATGTCGAAGAATCTTAGGTTCATTATCTTTGCTTTGCTTGTTGTAGCTAGCACTGAACAAATACATATTTCAAGCACTAGTACTTGCCGAGAATCTAATTCTGCAACATCACCTGATAGTGGCAAATGCTCAGGACTTACATTGAAAGAATGTATGAAAAAGTATGATACCGAAGACTACACCATCATCTATGACCAGTGATTTTGTTAAATGCTTTCCTTTTATGCCACATGAATAATTTTGTAATAAGAATCAATTGTGAAGAAATTGATGCTATATTTTAATAAAGAAGGAATTAACGCATTATGAGCATATGCTATGTCTATGTTGTTTTGTGTTATACGATACTATTTTGTTGTATGTAATTTGGCTATATCTTTAAGCTTTTGTTCCCAACACCTCAACAAATAATTTCAGAGGAGCAAATCAATATGTTTGAAGATTTTAACTTCAACGAGGTGCGGTGATCCTTTTGATTTCTAGCTCATAACACAAAAATTATTAAATTGTCGTAACAATATGGCATTGAAAAGCACAACTGTTATAATCTTCCGGATGCTAATTTCTTGCCTTTTTTTTCTTGCCCTTTCAGTTTGCAGAAAAACTGTTAAAACCAGTGCGATGCAAAGTGATAACTTTTTTTTGGTTCATTGATTTATTTGTTTGGCTTATAATGTTTATTTCCCAGAATCTTCTGATTGGTGAAATCTTTTGATGGTTTTGTTTTTAGCTATTTCAGTTTTGCTGTCGATTATTCTTTGTTTATTGGTTAAATTAAGTATCTAACCAATTAATTAAATTTTAATAAAAAGAAATATTTGGAGAAATTTTTTTGGTGTGATTTTCATGAATGTGAGAATAGATAAAGATAATTATTTTAAAAAGTTTAATTGAGAATGAAATGAAAGGCGCTTCATCAACACCTAGAAGTGCAGGGAGGATACACTTAAAGAAAGCTTAAAGTCAGGTTTCCTATCCTAATTTTTCATTACTTTGTTGCCTTTGAAATTGTTATTTTTTTATTCTTGGCATTATTGTTTCAATAATATTGTAATTTATTTATTCTTTTTATTATTGATGTTTTTCCTTTTATTAAGAATTTATCAAAACTTACGAGTTAATTAGATTAGATTATGTGGAATAATGGATAATACTTTTAGAGGCATAAAGAAGCGAATTGGAGTGCAAATAGGATTACTTATTAAGTAGTTCTAAATAAACATGACTACTACATTGGTATGTCTATCATGTATTTATGGATATCGTACTCGTAAGGAAAGTTATCCTATTATTCTCTACTAGGGTGTGGCTATAAAACAACACCAATGGAAAGGGAAGTCTTTCACAAATTAAAGGTAGCAAAGAAAATATATCACATATTATATTAGAGAAGCGGCCAACGCAGAGAACGAGAAGAAACTCTATTTGGCGATATACGATTTTCCATATCTATGCGATGTTTTAAAACAAGTGAGTCGATTTTTTTGATTAATAGAGCCAATGCATGTTATGGTCAAAAAGTGGACTGGGTGGCCCTATTTGAAAACTTGGAGTTCTTTTAATTGTGACCATAATACCCTTGAGCTCCATCTTTTCATAAAGGGCCACCAAGTCTCCCACTTGACCATAATACCCTTTGACTTCATTAACCAAAAGAATCGACTCCCACGTTTTAAAACATCATCGAGATATTTTCTAAATCTTGGGCAATAGATATCTTTTTACTAAAAAATGATAAAATTGGTTAGATGGATGTTTCAATTACCTTGCATGATAAGACATTGAGATATTCAAGTCAAGTGATAATATCATTGCATTAATGGAATTTTTTCAAATGCCTTTATGACATTAGTAAATTTTTAATTGCATTAACAGAATGGCGGTAAAGTGACAACAATGCAAATAATTGGTGATAAAATGCAGTTTATCCAAACTTTGGTATTGATTTGATATGTCAGAAAAACTTATGTAGGAACATGATAATATCTCTAAAGTCAACATTCAATACAAATAATCTCGCAATGACTTATTTAATACTCATAAATGGAATCAACAATCTTGTAACGACCACAATAGCTCATTTCTCAATATTCATTCATATATATAAAGCGTCATGTGTTTCTTATTCTCCACCTCGATTTCAATTATAACTAAGTTTTTTTCAATTCAGTACAAATTACAACATGTCGAAGAATCTTAGGTTCATTATCTTTGCTTTGCTTGTTGTAGCTAGCACTGAACAAATACATATTTCAAGCACTAGTACTTGCCGAGAATCTAATTCTGCAACATCACCGATAGTGGCAAATGCTCGGGACTTACATTGAAAGAATGTATGAAAAGTATGATCAAGACTACACCATCATCTATGACCGGTGATTTTGTTAAATGCTTTCCTTTATGCCACATGAATAATTTTGTAATAAGAATCAATTGTGAAGAAATTGATGCTATATTTTAATAAAGAAGGAATTAACGCATTATGAGCATATGCTATGTCTATGTTGTTTTGTGTTATACGATACTATTTTGTTGTATGTAATTTGGCTATATCTTTAAGCTTTTGTTCCCAACACCTCAACAAATAATTTCAGAGGAGCAAATCAATATGTTTGAAGATTTTAACTTCAACGAGGTGCGGTGATCCTTTTGATTTCTAGCTCATAACACAAAAATTATTAAATTGTCGTAACAATATGGCATTGAAAAGCACAACTGTTATAATCTTCCGGATGCTAATTTCTTGCCTTTTTTTTCTTGCCCTTTCAGTTTGCAGAAAAACTGTTAAAACCAGTGCGATGCAAAGTGATAACTTTTTTTTGGTTCATTGATTTATTTGTTTGGCTTATAATGTTTATTTCCCAGAATCTTGATTGGTGAAATCTTTTGATGGTTTTGTTTTAGCTATATTTCTTTGTCGATTATTCTTTGTTTATTGGTTAAATTAAGTATCTAACCAATTAATTAAATTTAATAAAAGAAATATTTGGAGAAATTTTTTGGTGTGATTTTCATGAATGTGAGAATAGATAAAGATAATTATTTTAAAAGTTTAATTGAGAATGAAATGAAAGGCGCTTCATCAACACCTAGAAGTGCAGGGAGGATACACTTAAAGAAAGCTTAAAGTCAGGTTTCCTATCCTAATTTTTCATTACTTTGTTGCCTTTGAAATTGTTATTTTTTTATTCTTGGCATTATTGTTTCAATAATATTGTAATTTATATATTCTTTTATTATTGATGTTTTCCTTTTATTAAGAATTTATCAAAACTTACGAGTTAATTAGATTAGATTATGTGGAATAATGGATAATACTTTTAGAGGCATAAAGAAGCGAATTGGAGTGCAAATAGGATTACTTATTAAGTAGTTCTAAATAAACATGACTACTACATTGGTATGTCTATCATGTATTTATGGATATCGTACTCGTAAGGAAAGTTATCCTATTATTCTCTACTAGGGTGTGGCTCTAAAACAACACCAATGGAAAGGAAGTCTTTCACAAATTAAAGGTAGCAAAGAAAATATATCACATATTATATTAGAAGCGGCCAACGAGAGAACGAGAAGAAACTCTATTTGGCGATATACGATTTTCCATATCTATGCGATGTTTTAAAACAAGTGAGTCGATTTTTTTGATTAATAGAGCCAATGCATGTTATGGTCAAAAAGTGGACTGGGTGGCCCTATTTGAAAACTTGGAGTTCTTTTAATTGTGACCATAATACCCTTGAGCTCCATCTTTTCATAAAGGGCCACCAAGTCTCCCACTTGACCATAATACCCTTTGACTTCATTAACCAAAAGAATCGACTCCCACGTTTTAAAACATCATCGAGATATTTTCCTAAATCTTGGGCAATAGATATCTTTTTCCCAACTAAAAAATGATAAAATTGGTTAGATGGATGTTTCAATTACCTTGCATGATAAGACATTGAGATATTCAAGTCAAGTGATAATATCATTGCATTAATGGAATTTTTTCAAATGCCTTTATGACATTAGTAAATTTTTAATTGCATTAACAGAATGGCGGTAAAGTGACAACAATGCAAATAATTGGTGATAAAATGCAGTTTATCCAAACTTTGGTATTGATTTGATATGTCAGAAAAACTTATGTAGGAACATGATAATATCTCTAAAGTCAACATTCAATACAAATAAACGCGCCATGACTTATTTAATACTCATAAATGGAATCAACAATCTTGTAACGACCACAATACCTCATTTCTCAATATTCATTCATATATATAAAGCGTCATGTGTTTCTTATTCTCCACCTCGATTTCAATTATAACTAAGTTTTTTTCAATTCAGTACAAATTACAACATGTCGAAGAATCTTAGGTTCATTATCTTTGCTTTGCTTGTTGTAGCTAGCACTGAACAAATACATATTTCAAGCACTAGTACTTGCCGAGAATCTAATTCTGCAACATCACCTGATAGTGGCAAATGCTCAGGACTTACATTGAAAGAATGTATGAAAAAGTATGATACCGAAGACTACACCATCATCTATGACCAGTGATTTTGTTAAATGCTTTCCTTTTATGCCACATGAATAATTTTGTAATAAGAATCAATTGTGAAGAAATTGATGCTATATTTTAATAAAGAAGGAATTAACGCATTATGAGCATATGCTATGTCTATGTTGTTTGTGTTATTACGATACTATTTTGTTGTATGTAATTTGGCTATATCTTTAAGCTTTTGTTCCCAACACCTCAACAAATAATTTCAGAGGAGCAAATCAATATGTTTGAAGATTTTAACTTCAACGAGGTGCGGTGATCCTTTTGATTTCTAGCTCATAACACAAAAATTATTAAATTGTCGTAACAATATGGCATTGAAAAGCACAACTGTTATAATCTTCCGGATGCTAATTTCTTGCCTTTTTTTTCTTGCCCTTTCAGTTTGCAGAAAAACTGTTAAAACCGATCGATAAAAGTGATAACTTTTTTTTGGTTCATTGATTTATTTTTTTGGCTTATAATGTTTATTTCCCAGAATCTTCTGATTGGTGAAATCTTTTGATGGTTTAGTTTTTAGCTATTTCAGTTTTGCTGTCGATTATTCTTTGTTTATTGGTTAAATTAAGTATCTAACCAATTAATTAAATTTTAATAAAAAGAAATATTTGGAGAAATTTTTTTGGTGTGATTTTCATGAATGTGAGAATAGATAAAGATAATTATTTTAAAAAGTTTAATTGAGAATGAAATGAAAGGCGCTTCATCAACACCTAGAAGTGCAGGGAGGATACACTTAAAGAAAGCTTAAAGTCAGGTTTCCTATCCTAATTTTTCATTACTTTGTTGCCTTTGAAATTGTTATTTTTTTATTCTTGGCATTATTGTTTCAATAATATTGTAATTTATTTATTCTTTTTATTATTGATGTTTTTCCTTTTATTAAGAATTTATCAAAACTTACGAGTTAATTAGATTAGATTATGTGGAATAATGGATAATACTTTTAGAGGCATAAAGAAGCGAATTGGAGTGCAAATAGGATTACTTATTAAGTAGTTCTAAATAAACATGACTACTACATTGGTATGTCTATCATGTATTTATGGATATCGTACTCGTAAGGAAAGTTATCCTATTATTCTCTACTAGGGTGTGGCTATAAAACAACACCAATGGAAAGGGAAGTCTTTCACAAATTAAAGGTAGCAAAATATATCACATATTATATTAGAGAAGCGGCCAACGCAGAAACGAGAAGAAACTCTATTTGGCGATATCGATTTTCCATATCTGCGATGTTTTAAAACAAGTGAGTCGATTTTTTGATTAATAGAGCCAATGCATGTTATGGTCAAAAAGTGGTGGGTGGCCTATTTGAAAACTTGGAGTTCTTTTAATTGTGACCATAATACCCTTGAGCTCCATCTTTTCATAAAGGGCCACCAAGTCTCCCACTTGACCATAATACCCTTTGACTTCATTAACCAAAAGAATCGACTCCCACGTTTTAAAACATCATCGAGATATTTTCCTAAATCTTGGGCAATAGATATCTTTTCCAACTAAAAATGATAAAATTGGTTAGATGGATGTTTGATTACCTTGCATGATAAGACATTGAGATATTCAAGTCAAGTGATAATATCATTGCATTAATGGAATTTTTCAAATGCCTTTATGACATTAGTAAATTTTAATTGCATTAAGAGAATGGCGGTAAAGTGACAACAATGCAAATAATTGGTGATAAAATGCGGTTTATCCAAACTTTGGTATTGATTTGATATGTCGAGAAAAACTTATGTAGGAACATGATAATATCTCTAAAGTCAACATTCAATACAAATAAGCAGCGCCATGACTTATTTAATACTCATAAATGGAATCAACAATCTTGTAACGACCACAATAGCTCATTCTCAATATTCATTCATATATATAAAAGCGTCATGTGTTTCTTATTCTCACCTCGATTTCAATTATAACTAAGTTTTTTTCAATTCGGTACAAATTACAACATGTCGAAGAATCTTAGGGTTCATTATCTTTGCTTTGCTTGTTGTAGCTAGCTTGAACAAATACATATTTCAAGCACTAGTACTTGAGAATCTAATTTGCAACATCACACGATAGTGGCAAATGCTCGGGACTTACATTGAAAGAATGTATGAAAAGTATGATACCGAAGACTACACCATCATCTATGACCAGTGATTTTGTTAAATGCTTTCCTTTTATGCCACATGAATAATTTTGTAATAAGAATCAATTGTGAAGAAATTGATGCTATATTTTAATAAAGAAGGAATTAACGCATTATGAGCATATGCTATGTCTATGTTGTTTTGTGTTATACGATACTATTTTGTTGTATGTAATTTGGCTATATCTTTAAGCTTTTGTTCCCAACACCTCAACAAATAATTTCAGAGGAGCAAATCAATATGTTTGAAGATTTTAACTTCAACGAGGTGCGGTGATCCTTTTGATTTCTAGCTCATAACACAAAAATTATTAAATTGTCGTAACAATATGGCATTGAAAAGCACAACTGTTATAATCTTAGGATGCTAATTTCTTGCCTTTTTTCTTGCCCTTTCGGTTTGCGAAAAAGCTTAAAACCAGTCGATGCAAAGTGATAACTTTTTGGTTCATTGATTTATTTGTTTGGCTTATAATGTTTATTTCCCGAATCTTCGATTGGTGAAATCTTTTGATGGTTTTGTTTTAGCTATTTCGGTTTCTTTGTCGATTATTCTTTGTTTATTGGTTAAATTAAGTATCTAACCAATTAATTAAATTTTAATAAAAGAAATATTTGGAGAAATTTTTTGGTGTGATTTTCATGAATGTGAGAATAGATAAAGATAATTATTTTAAAAAGTTTAATTGAGAATGAAATGAAAGGCGCTTCATCAACACCTAGAAGTGCAGGGAGGATACACTTAAAGAAAGCTTAAAGTCAGGTTTCCTATCCTAATTTTTCATTACTTTGTTGCCTTTGAAATTGTTATTTTTTTATTCTTGGCATTATTGTTTCAATAATATTGTAATTTATTTATTCTTTTATTATTGATGTTTTCCTTTTATTAAGAATTTATCAAAACTTACGAGTTAATTAGATTAGATTATGTGGAATAATGGATAATACTTTTAGAGGCATAAAGAAGCGAATTGGAGTGCAAATAGGATTACTTATTAAGTAGTTCTAAATAAACATGACTACTACATTGGTATGTCTATCATGTATTTATGGATATCGTACTCGTAAGGAAAGTTATCCTATTATTCTCTACTAGGGTGTGGCTATAAAACAACACCAATGGAAAGGGAAGTCTTTCACAAATTAAAGGTAGCAAAGAAAATATATCACATATTATATTAGAAGCGTGTGAGCGAGAAAGAAGAACTATTTGGCGATATCGATTTTCCATATCTGTCGATGTTTTAAAACAAGTGAGTCGATTTTTTGATTAATAGAGCCAATGCATGTTATGGTCAAAAAGTGGGTGGGTGGCCTATTTGAAAACTTGGAGTTCTTTAATTGTGACCATAATACCCTTGAGCTCCATCTTTTCATAAAGGGCCACCAAGTCTCCCACTTGACCATAATACCCTTTGACTTCATTAACCAAAAGAATCGACTCCACGTTTAAAACATCATCGAGATATTTTCCTAAATCTTGGGCAATAGATATCTTTTTCCCAACTAAAAAATGATAAAATTGGTTAGATGGATGTTTCAATTACCTTGCATGATAAGACATTGAGATATTCAAGTCAAGTGATAATATCATTGCATTAATGGAATTTTTTCAAATGCCTTTATGACATTAGTAAATTTTTAATTGCATTAACAGAATGGCGGTAAAGTGACAACAATGCAAATAATTGGTGATAAAATGCAGTTTATCCAAACTTTGGTATTGATTTGATATGTCAGAAAAACTTATGTAGGAACATGATAATATCTCTAAAGTCAACATTCAATACAAATAAACGCGCCATGACTTATTTAATACTCATAAATGGAATCAACAATCTTGTAACGACCACAATAGCTCATTTCTCAATATTCATTCATATATATAAAGCGTCATGTGTTTCTTATTCTCCACCTCGATTTCAATTATAACTAAGTTTTTTTCAATTCAGTACAAATTACAACATGTCGAAGAATCTTAGGTTCATTATCTTTGCTTTGCTTGTTGTAGCTAGCACTGAACAAATACATATTTCAAGCACTAGTACTTGCCGAGAATCTAATTCTGCAACATCACCTGATAGTGGCAAATGCTCAGGACTTACATTGAAAGAATGTATGAAAAAGTATGATACCGAAGACTACACCATCATCTATGACCAGTGATTTTGTTAAATGCTTTCCTTTTATGCCACATGAATAATTTTGTAATAAGAATCAATTGTGAAGAAATTGATGCTATATTTTAATAAAGAAGGAATTAACGCATTATGAGCATATGCTATGTCTATGTTGTTTTGTGTTATACGATACTATTTTGTTGTATGTAATTTGGCTATATCTTTAAGCTTTTGTTCCCAACACCTCAACAAATAATTTCAGAGGAGCAAATCAATATGTTTGAAGATTTTAACTTCAACGAGTGCGGTGATCCTTTTGATTTCTAGCTCATAACACAAAAATTATTAAATTGTCGTAACAATATGGCATTGAAAAGCACAACTGTTATAATCTTCCGGATGCTAATTTCTTGCCTTTTTTTTCTTGCCCTTTCAGTTTGCAGAAAAACTGTTAAAACCAGTGCGATGCAAAGTGATAACTTTTTTTTGGTTCATTGATTTATTTGTTTGGCTTATAATGTTTATTTCCGAATCTTGATTGGTGAAATCTTTTGATGGTTTTGTTTTTAGCTATTTCTTTCTTTGTCGATTATTCTTTGTTTATTGGTTAAATTAAGTATCTAACCAATTAATTAAATTTTAATAAAAGAAATATTTGGAGAAATTTTTGGTGTGATTTTCATGAATGTGAGAATAGATAAAGATAATTATTTTAAAAGTTTAATTGAGAATGAAATGAAAAGGCGCTTTATCAACACCTAGAAGTGCAGGGAGGATACACTTAAAGAAAGCTTAAAGTCAGGTTTCCTATCCTAATTTTTCATTACTTTGTTGCCTTTGAAATTGTTATTTTTTTATTCTTGGCATTATTGTTTCAATAATATTGTAATTTATTTATTCTTTTTATTATTGATGTTTTCCTTTTATTAAGAATTTATCAAAACTTCGAGTTAATTAGATTAGATTATGTGGAATAATGGATAATACTTTTAGAGGCATAAAGAAGCGAATTGGAGTGCAAATAGGATTACTTATTAAGTAGTTCTAAATAAACATGACTACTACATTGGTATGTCTATCATGTATTTATGGATATCGTACTCGTAAGGAAAGTTATCCTATTATTCTCTACTAGGGTGTGGCTATAAAACAACACCAATGGAAAGGGAAGTCTTTCACAAATTAAAGGTAGCAAAGAAAATATATCACATATTATATTAGAAAGCGGCCAGCAGAGAACGAGAAGAAACTCTATTTGGCGATATCGATTTTCCATATCTATGCGATGTTTTAAAACAAGTGAGTCGATTTTTTGATTAATAGAGCCAATGCATGTTATGGTCAAAAAGTGGGTGGGTATATTTGAAAACTTGGGTTCTTTTAATTGTGACCATAATACCCTTGAGCTCCATCTTTTCATAAAGGGCCACCAAGTCTCCCACTTGACCATAATACCCTTTGACTTCATTAACCAAAAGAATCGACTCCCGTTTAAAACATCATCGAGATATTTTCCTAAATCTTGGGCAATAGATATCTTTTTCCCAACTAAAAATGATAAAATTGGTTAGATGGATGTTTGATTACCTTGCATGATAAGACATTGAGATATTCAAGTCAAGTGATAATATCATTGCATTAATGGAATTTTTCAAATGCCTTTATGACATTAGTAAATTTTTAATTGCATTAACGAGAATGGCGGTAAAGTGACAACAATGCAAATAATTGGTGATAAAATGCGGTTTATCGAACTTTGGTATTGATTTGATATGTCGGAAAAACTTATGTAGGAACATGATAATATCTCTAAAGTCAACATTCAATACAAATAAAGCCATGACTTATTAATACTCATAAATGGAATCAACAATCTTATAGACCACAATACCTCATTTCTCAATATTCATTCATATATATAAAGCGTCATGTGTTTATTCTCCACCTCGATTTCAATTATAACTAAGTTTTTTCAATTCAAATTACAACATGTCGAAGAATCTTAGGTTCATTATCTTTGCTTTGCTTGTTGTAGCACGAACAAATACATATTTCAAGCACTAGTACTTGCCGAGAATCTAATTCGCAACATCACACGATAGTGGCAAATGCTCGGGACTTACATTGAAAGAATGTATGAAAAGTATGATACCGAAGACTACACCATCATCTATGACCAGTGATTTTGTTAAATGCTTTCCTTTTATGCCACATGAATAATTTTGTAATAAGAATCAATTGTGAAGAAATTGATGCTATATTTTAATAAAGAAGGAATTAACGCATTATGAGCATATGCTATGTCTATGTTGTTTTGTGTTATACGATACTATTTTGTTGTATGTAATTTGGCTATATCTTTAAGCTTTTGTTCCCAACACCTCAACAAATAATTTCAGAGGAGCAAATCAATATGTTTGAAGATTTTAACTTCAACGAGGTGCGGTGATCCTTTTGATTTCTAGCTCATAACACAAAAATTATTAAATTGTCGTAACAATATGGCATTGAAAAGCACAACTGTTATAATCTTCCGGATGCTAATTTCTTGCCTTTTTTTTCTTGCCCTTTCAGTTTGCAGAAAAACAGTTAAAACCAGTGCGATGCAAAGTGATAACTTTTTTTTGGTTCATTGATTTATTTTTTTGGCTTATAATGTTTATTTCCCAGAATCTTCTGATTGGTGAAATCTTTTGATGGTTTAGTTTTTAGCTATTTCAGTTTTGCTGTCGATTATTCTTTGTTTATTGGTTAAATTAAGTATCTAACCAATTAATTAAATTTTAATAAAAAGAAATATTTGGAGAAATTTTTTTGGTGTGATTTTCATGAATGTGAGAATAGATAAAGATAATTATTTTAAAAAGTTTAATTGAGAATGAAATGAAAGGCGCTTCATCAACACCTAGAAGTGCAGGGAGGATACACTTAAAGAAAGCTTAAAGTCAGGTTTCCTATCCTAATTTTTCATTACTTTGTTGCCTTTGAAATTGTTATTTTTTTATTCTTGGCATTATTGTTTCAATAATATTGTAATTTATTTATTCTTTTTATTATTGATGTTTTTCCTTTTATTAAGAATTTATCAAAACTTACGAGTTAATTAGATTAGATTATGTGGAATAATGGATAATACTTTTAGAGGCATAAAGCGGTGGAGTGCAAATAGGATTACTTATTAAGTAGTTCTAAATAAACATGACTACTACATTGGTATGTCTATCATGTATTTATGGATATCGTACTCGTAAGGAAAGTTATCCTATTATTCTCTACTAGGGTGTGGCTATAAAACAACACCAATGGAAAGGGAAGTCTTTCACAAATTAAAGGTAGCAAAGAAAATATATCACATATTATATTAGAGAAGCGTATGAGCACGAAGAAACTCTATTTGGCGATATCGATTTTCCATATCTGCGATGTTTTAAAACAAGTGAGTCGATTTTAGTGATTAATATAGCCAATGCATGTTATGGTCAATAATTGGACTGGTTGGCCCTATTTGAAAACTTGGATTTATTTTAATTGTGACCATCATACCCTTGAGCTCCATCTTTTCATAAAGGGCCACCAAGTCTCCCACTTGACCATAATACCCTGACTTCATTAACCAAAAGAATCGACTCCACGTTTTAAAACATCATCGAGATATTTTCCTAAATCTTGGGCAATAGATATCTTTTCCCAACTAAAAATGATAAAATTGGTTAGATGGATGTTTCAATTACCTTGCATGATAAGACATTGAGATATTCAAGTCAAGTGATAATATCATTGCATTAATGGAATTTTTCAAATGCCTTTATGACATTAGTAAATTTTAATTGCATTAACAGAATGGCGGTAAAGTGACAACAATGCAAATAATTGGTGATAAAATGCGGTTTATCAAACTTTGGTATTGATTTGATATCGAGAAAAACTTATGTAGGAACATGATAATATCTCTAAAGTCAACATTCAATACAAATAAGCAGCATGACTTATTTAATACTCATAAATGGAATCAACAATCTTGTAACGACCACAATAGCTCATTTCTCAATATTCATTCATATATATAAAGCGTCATGTGTTTCTTATTCTCCACCTCGATTTCAATTATAACTAAGTTTTTTCAATTCAAGACAAATTACAACATGTCAAGAATCTTAGGTTCATTATCTTTGCTTTGCTTGTTGTAGCTAGTAATCGAACAAATACATATTTCAAGCACTAGTACTTGCCGAGAATCTAATTTCGCAACATCACCGATAAAGTGGCAAATGCTCGTGACTTACATTGAAAGAATGTATGAAAAGTATGATAATCAAGACTACACCATCATCTATGACCAGTGATTTTGTTAAATGCTTTCCTTTATGCCACATGAATAATTTTGTAATAAGAATCAATTGTGAAGAAATTGATGCTATATTTTAATAAAGAAGGAATTAACGCATGAGCATATGCTATGTCTATGTTGTTTTGTGTTATACGATACTATTTTGTTGTATGTAATTTGGCTATATCTTTAAGCTTTTGTTCCCAACACCTCAACAAATAATTTCGAGGAGCAAATCAATATGTTTGAAGATTTTAACTTCAACGAGGTGATCCTTTTGATTTCTAGCTCATAACACAAAAATTATTAAATTGTCGTAACAATATGGCATTGAAAAGCACAACTGTTATAATCTTCCGGATGCTAATTTCTTGCCTTTTTTCTTGCCTTTCGCTTATGTAAAATCATAAAACCAGTGCGATGCAAAGTGATAACTTTTTTTTGGTTCATTGATTTATTTGTTTGGCTTATAATGTTTATTTCCCAGAATCTTCTGATTGGTGAAATCTTTTGATGGTTTTGTTTTTAGCTATTTCAGTTTTGCTGTCGATTATTCTTTGTTTATTGGTTAAATTAAGTATCTAACCAATTAATTAAATTTTAATAAAAAGAAATATTTGGAGAAATTTTTTTGGTGTGATTTTCATGAATGTGAGAATAGATAAAGATAATTATTTTAAAAAGTTTAATTGAGAATGAAATGAAAGGCGCTTCATCAACACCTAGAAGTGCAGGGAGGATACACTTAAAGAAAGCTTAAAGTCAGGTTTCCTATCCTAATTTTTCATTACTTTGTTGCCTTTGAAATTGTTATTTTTTTATTCTTGGCATTATTGTTTCAATAATATTGTAATTTATTTATTCTTTTTATTATTGATGTTTTTCCTTTTATTAAGAATTTATCAAAACTTACGAGTTAATTAGATTAGATTATGTGGAATAATGGATAATACTTTTAGAGGCATAAAGAAGCGAATTGGAGTGCAAATAGGATTACTTATTAAGTAGTTCTAAATAAACATGACTACTACATTGGTATGTCTATCATGTATTTATGGATATCGTACTCGTAAGGAAAGTTATCCTATTATTCTCTACTAGGGTGTGGCTATAAAACAACACCAATGGAAAGGGAAGTCTTTCACAAATTAAAGGTAGCAAAGAAAATATATCACATATTATATTAGAGAAGCGGCCAACGCAGAGAACGAGAAGAAACTCTATTTGGCGATATACGATTTTCCATATCTATGCGATGTTTTAAAACAAGTGAGTCGATTTTTTTGATTAATAGAGCCAATGCATGTTATGGTCAAAAAGTGGACTGGGTGGCCCTATTTGAAAACTTGGAGTTCTTTTAATTGTGACCATAATACCCTTGAGCTCCATCTTTTCATAAAGGGCCACCAAGTCTCCCACTTGACCATAATACCCTTTGACTTCATTAACCAAAAGAATCGACTCCCACGTTTTAAAACATCATCGAGATATTTTCCTAAATCTTGGGCAATAGATATCTTTTTCCCAACTAAAAAATGATAAAATTGGTTAGATGGATGTTTCAATTACCTTGCATGATAAGACATTGAGATATTCAAGTCAAGTGATAATATCATTGCATTAATGGAATTTTTTCAAATGCCTTTATGACATTAGTAAATTTTTAATTGCATTAACAGAATGGCGGTAAAGTGACAACAATGCAAATAATTGGTGATAAAATGCAGTTTATCCAAACTTTGGTATTGATTTGATATGTCAGAAAAACTTATGTAGGAACATGATAATATCTCTAAAGTCAACATTCAATACAAATAAACGCGCCATGACTTATTTAATACTCATAAATGGAATCAACAATCTTGTAACGACCACAATACCTCATTTCTCAATATTCATTCATATATATAAAGCGTCATGTGTTTCTTATTCTCCACCTCGATTTCAATTATAACTAAGTTTTTTTCAATTCGACAAATTACAACATGTCAAGAATCTTAGGTTCATTATCTTTGCTTTGCTTGTTGTAGCTAGCGAACAAATACATATTTCAAGCACTAGTACTTGCCGAGAATCTAATTCGCAACATCACCGACAAGTGGCAAATGCTCAGACTTACATTGAAAGAATGTAAAAAGTATGATCAAGACTACACCATCATCTATGACCAGTGATTTTGTTAAATGCTTTCCTTTTATGCCACATGAATAATTTTGTAATAAGAATCAATTGTGAAGAAATTGATGCTATATTTTAATAAAGAAGGAATTAACGCATTATGAGCATATGCTATGTCTATGTTGTTTTGTGTTATACGATACTATTTTGTTGTATGTAATTAGGCTATATCTTTAAGCTTTTGTTCCCAACACCTCAACAAATAATTTCAGAGGAGCAAATCAATATGTTTGAAGATTTTAACTTCAACGAGGTGCGGTGATCCTTTTGATTTCTAGCTCATAACACAAAAATTATTAAATTGTCGTAACAATATGGCATTGAAAAGCACAACTGTTATAATCTTCCGGATGCTAATTTCTTGCCTTTTTTTTCTTGCCCTTTCGCTTATGTAAAATCATAAAACCAAAGGCGATGCAAAGTGATAACTTTTTTTTGGTTCATTGATTTATTTGTTTGGCTTATAATGTTTATTTCCCAGAATCTTCTGATTGGTGAAATCTTTTGATGGTTTTGTTTTTAGCTATTTCAGTTTTGCTGTCGATTATTCTTTGTTTATTGGTTAAATTAAGTATCTAACCAATTAATTAAATTTTAATAAAAAGAAATATTTGGAGAAATTTTTTTGGTGTGATTTTCATGAATGTGAGAATAGATAAAGATAATTATTTTAAAAAGTTTAATTGAGAATGAAATGAAAGGCGCTTCATCAACACCTAGAAGTGCAGGGAGGATACACTTAAAGAAAGCTTAAAGTCAGGTTTCCTATCCTAATTTTTCATTACTTTGTTGCCTTTGAAATTGTTATTTTTTTATTCTTGGCATTATTGTTTCAATAATATTGTAATTTATTTATTCTTTTTATTATTGATGTTTTTCCTTTTATTAAGAATTTATCAAAACTTACGAGTTAATTAGATTAGATTATGTGGAATAATGGATAATACTTTTAGAGGCATAAAGAATCGAGTGCAAATAGGATTACTTATTAAGTAGTTCTAAATAAACATGACTACTACATTGGTATGTCTATCATGTATTTATGGATATCGTACTCGTAAGGAAAGTTATCCTATTATTCTCTACTAGGGTGTGGCTATAAAACAACACCAATGGAAAGGGAAGTCTTTCACAAATTAAAGGTAGCAAAGAAAATATATCACATATTATATTAGAGAAGCGGCCAACGCAGAGAACGAGAAGAAACCTATTTGGCGATATACGATTTTCCATATCTATGCGATGTTTTAAAACAAGTGAGTCGATTTTTTTGATTAATAGAGCCAATGCATGTTATGGTCAAAAAGTGGACTGGGTGGCCCTATTTGAAAACTTGGAGTTCTTTTAATTGTGACCATAATACCCTTGAGCTCCATCTTTTCATAAAGGGCCACCAAGTCTCCCACTTGACCATAATACCCTTTGACTTCATTAACCAAAAGAATCGACTCCCACGTTTTAAAACATCATCGAGATATTTTCCTAAATCTTGGGCAATAGATATCTTTTTCCCAACTAAAAAATGATAAAATTGGTTAGATGGATGTTTCAATTACCTTGCATGATAAGACATTGAGATATTCAAGTCAAGTGATAATATCATTGCATTAATGGAATTTTTTCAAATGCCTTTATGACATTAGTAAATTTTTAATTGCATTAACAGAATGGCGGTAAAGTGACAACAATGCAAATAATTGGTGATAAAATGCAGTTTATCCAAACTTTGGTATTGATTTGATATGTCAGAAAAACTTATGTAGGAACATGATAATATCTCTAAAGTCAACATTCAATACAAATAAACGCGCCATGACTTATTTAATACTCATAAATGGAATCAACAATCTTGTAACGACCACAATAGCTCATTTCTCAATATTCATTCATATATATAAAGCGTCATGTGTTTCTTATTCTCCACCTCGATTTCAATTATAACTAAGTTTTTTTCAATTCAAGACAAATTACAACATGTCGAAGAATCTTAGGTTCATTATCTTTGCTTTGCTTGTAGCTAGCAATCAACAAATACATATTTCAAGCACTAGTACTTGCCGAGAATCTAATTCTGCAACATCACCTGATAGTGGCAAATGCTCAGGACTTACATTGAAAGAATGTATGAAAAAGTATGATACCGAAGACTACACCATCATCTATGACCAGTGATTTTGTTAAATGCTTTCCTTTTATGCCACATGAATAATTTTGTAATAAGAATCAATTGTGAAGAAATTGATGCTATATTTTAATAAAGAAGGAATTAACGCATTATGAGCATATGCTATGTCTATGTTGTTTTGTGTTATACGATACTATTTTGTTGTATGTAATTTGGCTATATCTTTAAGCTTTTGTTCCCAACACCTCAACAAATAATTTCAGAGGAGCAAATCAATATGTTTGAAGATTTTAACTTCAACGAGGCGGTGATCCTTTTGATTTCTAGCTCATAACACAAAATTATTAAATTGTCGTAACAATATGGCATTGAAAAGCACAATGTTATAATCTTCCTGATGCTAATTTCTTGCCTTTTTTCTTGCCCTTTCGCTTTGTAAAACTGTTAAAACCAAAGGCGATGCAAAGTGATAACTTTTTTCGTTCATTGATTTATTTGTTTGGCTTATAATGTTTATTTCGTAATCTTGATTGGTGAAATCTTTTGATGGTTTAGTTTTTAGCTATTTCGGTTTTGCTGTCGATTATTCTTTGTTTATTGGTTAAATTAAGTATCTAACCAATTAATTAAATTTTAATAAAAAGAAATATTTGGAGAAATTTTTTTGGTGTGATTTTCATGAATGTGAGAATAGATAAAGATAATTATTTTAAAAAGTTTAATTGAGAATG
The DNA here is from genome assembly GCA_030449925.1 of Citropsis articulata. NCBI lineage: Eukaryota > Viridiplantae > Streptophyta > Magnoliopsida > Sapindales > Rutaceae > Citropsis > Citropsis articulata. Next base: position 17,466,808 of record JASUUH010000121.1, on the reverse strand, counting down.
AAATGAAAGGCGCTTCATCAACACCTAGAAGTGCAGGGAGGATACACTTAAAGAAAGCTTAAAGTCAGGTTTCCTATCCTAATTTTTCATTACTTTGTTGCCTTTGAAATTGTTATTTTTTTATTCTTGGCATTATTGTTTCAATAATATTGTAATTTATTTATTCTTTTTATTATTGATGTTTTTCCTTTTATTAAGAATTTATCAAAACTTACGAGTTAATTAGATTAGATTATGTGGAATAATGGATAATACTTTTAGAGGCATAAAGAAGTTTAATTGGAGTGCAAATAGGATTACTTATTAAGTAGTTCTAAATAAACATGACTACTACATTGGTATGTCTATCATGTATTTATGGATATCGTACTCGTAAGGAAAGTTATCCTATTATTCTCTACTAGGGTGTGGCTATAAAACAACACCAATGGAAAGGGAAGTCTTTCACAAATTAAAGGTAGCAAAGAAAATATATCACATATTATATTAGAGAAGCGGCCAACGCAGAGAACGAGAAGAAACTCTATTTGGCGATATACGATTTTCCATATCTATGCGATGTTTTAAAACAAGTGAGTCGATTTTTTTGATTAATAGAGCCAATGCATGTTATGGTCAAAAAGTGGACTGGGTGGCCCTATTTGAAAACTTGGAGTTCTTTTAATTGTGACCATAATACCCTTGAGCTCCATCTTTTCATAAAGGGCCACCAAGTCTCCCACTTGACCATAATAGCCTTTGACTTCATTAACCAAAAGAATCGACTAATGCTTTTAAAACATCATCGAGATATTTTCCTAAATCTTGGGCAATAGATATCTTTTTCCCAACTAAAAAATGATAAAATTGGTTAGATGGATGTTTCAATTACCTTGCATGATAAGACATTGAGATATTCAAGTCAAGTGATAATATCATTGCATTAATGGAATTTTTTCAAATGCCTTTATGACATTAGTAAATTTTTAATTGCATTAACAGAATGGCGGTAAAGTGACAACAATGCAAATAATTGGTGATAAAATGCAGTTTATCCAAACTTTGGTATTGATTTGATATGTCAGAAAAACTTATGTAGGAACATGATAATATCTCTAAAGTCAACATTCAATACAAATAAACGCGCCATGACTTATTTAATACTCATAAATGGAATCAACAATCTTGTAACGACCACAATAGCTCATTTCTCAATATTCATTCATATATATAAAGCGTCATGTGTTTCTTATTCTCCACCTCGATTTCAATTATAACTAAGTTTTTTTCAATTCCGTACAAATTACAAAATGTCGAAGAATCTTAGGTTCATTATCTCTTGCTTTGCTTGTTGTAGCTAGCACTGAACAAATACATATTTCAAGCACTAGTACTTGCCGAGAATCTAATTCTGCAACATCACCTGATAGTGGCAAATGCTCAGGACTTACATTGAAAGAATGTATGAAAAAGTATGATACCGAAGACTACACCATCATCTATGACCAGTGATTTTGTTAAATGCTTTCCTTTTATGCCACATGAATAATTTTGTAATAAGAATCAATGGTGAAGAAATTGATGCTATATTTTAATAAAGAAGGAATTAACGCATTATGAGCATATGCTATGTCTATGTTGTTTTGTGTTATACGATACTATTCTGTGGTATGTAATTTGGCTATATCTTTAAGTTTTTGTTCCCAACACCTCAACAAATAATTTCAGAGGAGCAAATCAATATGTTTGAAGATTTTAACTTCAACGAGGTGCGGTGATCCTTTTGATTTCTAGCTCATAACACAAAAATTATTAAATTGTCGTAACAATATGGCATTGAAAAGCACACCTGTTATAATCTTCCGGATGCTAATTTCTTGCCTTTTTTTTCTTGTCCTTTCAGTTTGCAGAAAAACTGTTAAAACCAGTGCGATGTAAAGTGATAACTTTTTTTTGGTTCATTGATTTATTTGTTTGGCTTATAATGTTTATTTCCCAGAATCTTCTGATTGGTGAAATCTTTTGATGGTTTTGTTTTTAGCTATTTCAGTTTTGCTGTCGATTATTCTTTGTTTATTGGTTAAATTAAGTATCTAACCAATTAATTAAATTTTAATAAAAAGAAATATTTGGAGAAATTTTTTTGGTGTGATTTTCATGAATGTGAGAATAGATAAAGATAATTATTTTAAAAAGTTTAATTGAGAATGAAACGAAAGGCGCTTCATCAACACCTAGAAGTGCAGGGAGGATACACTTAAAGAAAGCTTAAAGTCAGGTTTCCTATCCTAATTTTTCATTACTTTGTTGCCTTTGAAATTGTTATTTTTTTATTCTTGGCATTATTGTTTCAATAATATTGTAATTTATTTATTCTTTTTATTATTGATGTTTTTCCTTTTATTAAGAATTTATCAAGACTTACGAGTTAATTAGATTAGATTATGTGGAATATTGGATAATACTTTTAGAGGCATAAAGAAGCGAATTGGAGTGCAAATAGGATTACTTATTAAGTAGTTCTAAATAAAAATGACTACTACATTGGTATGTCTATCATGTATTTATGGATATCGTACTCGTAAGGAAAGTTATCCTATTATTCTCTACTAGGGTGTGGCTATAAAACAACACCTATGGAAAGGGAAGTCTTTCACAAATTAAAGGTAGCAAAGAAAATATATCACATATTATATTAGAGAAGCGGCCAACGCAGAGAACGAGAAGAAACTCTATTTGGCGATATACGATTTTCCATATCTATGCGATGTTTTAAAACAAGTGAGTCGATTTTTTTTATTAATAGAGCCAATGCATGTTATGGTCAAAAAGTGGACTGGGTGGCCCTATTTGAAAACTTGGAGTTCTTTTAATTGTGACCATAATACCATTGAGCTCCATCTTTTCATAAAGGGCCACCAAGTCTCCCACTTGACCATAATACCCTTTGACTTCATTAACCAAAAGAATCGACTCCCACGTTTTAAAACATCATCGAGATATTTTCCTAAATCTTGGGCAATAGATATCTTTTTTCCCAACTAAAAAAATGATAAAATTGGTTAGATGGATGTTTCAATTACCTTGCATGATAAGACATTGAGATATTCAAGTCACGTGATAATATCATTGCATTAATGGAATTTTTTCAAATGCCTTTATGACATTAGTAAATTTTTAATTGCATTAACAGAATGGCGGTAAAGTGACAACAATGCAAATAATTGGTGATAAAATGCAGTTTATCCAAACTTTGGTATTGATTTGATATGTCAGAAAAACTTATGTAGGAACATGATAATATCTCTAAAGTCAACATTCAAAACAAATATACGCACCATGACTTATTTAATACTCATAAATGGAATCAACAATCTTGTAACGACCACAATAGCTCATTTCTCAATATTCATTCATATATATAAAGCGTCATTTGTTTCTTATTCTCCACCTCGATTTCAATTATAACTAAGTTTTTTTCAATTCAGTACAAATTACAACATGTCGGAGAATCTTAGGTTCATTATCTTTGCTTTGCTTGTTGTAGCTAGCACTGAACAAATACATATTTCAAGCACTAGTACTTGCCGAGAATCTAATTCTGCAACATCACCTGATAGTGGCAAATTCTCAGGACTTACATTGGAAGAATGTATGAAAAAGTATGATACCGAAGACTACACCATCATCTATGACCAGTGATTTTGTTAAATGCGCGCTTTCCTTTTATGCCACATGAATAATTTTGTAATAAGAATCAATTGTGAAGAAATTGATGCTATATTTTAATAAAGAAGGAATTAACGCATTATGAGCATATGCTATGTCTATGTTGTTTTGTCTTATACGATACTATTTTGTTGTATGTAATTTGGCTATATCTTTAAGTTTTTGTTCCCAACACCTCAACAAATAATTTCAGAGGAGCAAATCAATATGTTTGAAGATTTTAACTTCAACGAGGTGCGGTGATCCTTTTGATTTCTAGCTCATAACACAAAAATTATTAAATTGTCGTAACAATATGGCATTGAAAAGCACAACTGTTATAATCTTCCGGATGCTAATTTCTTGCCTTTTTTTTTCTTGTCCTTTCAGTTTGCAGAAAAACTGTTAAAACCAGTGCGATGCAAAGTGATAACTTTTTTTTGGTTCATTGATTTATTTGTTTGGCTTATAATGTTTATTTCCCAGAATCTTCTGATTGGTGAAATCTTTTGATGGTTTTGTTTTTAGCTATTTCAGTTTTGCTGTCGATTATTCTTTGTTTATTTGTTAAATTAAGTATCTAACCGATTAATTAAATTTTAATAAAAAGAAATATTGGAGAAATTTTTTTGGTGTGATTTTCATGAATGTGAGAATAGATAAAGATAATTATTTTAAAAAGTTTAATTGAGAATGAAATGAAAGGCGCTTCATCAACACCTAGAAGTGCAGGGAGGATACACTTAAAGAAAGCTTAAAGTCAGGTTTCCTATCCTAATTCTTCATTACTTTGTTGCCTTTGAAATTGTTATTTTTTTATTCTTGGCAGTATTGTTTCAATAATATTGTAATTTATTTATTCTTTTTATTATTGATGTTTTTCCTTTTATTAAGAATTTATCAAGACTTACGAGTTAATTAGATTAGATTATGTGGAATATTGGATAATACTTTTATAGGCATAAAGAAGCGAATTGGAGTGCAAATAGGATTACTTATTAAGTAGTTCTAAATAAAGATGACTACTATATTGGTATGTCTATCATGTATTTATGGATATCGTACTCGTAAGGAAAGTTATCCTATTATTCTCTACTAGGGTGTGGCTATAAAACAATACCTATGGAAAGGGAAGTCTTTCACAAATTAAAGGTAGCAAAGAAAATATATCACATATTATATTAGAGAAGCGGCCAACGCAGAGAACGAGAAGAAACTCTATTTGGCGATATACGATTTTCCATATCTATGCGATGTTTTAAAACAAGTGAGTCGATTTTTTTGATTAATAGAGCCAATGCATGTTATGGTCAAAAAGTGGACTGGGTGGCCCTATTTGAAAACTTGGAGTTCTTTTAATTGTGACCATAATACCCTTGAGCTCTATCTTTTCATAAAGGGCCACCAAGTCTCCCACTTGACCATAATACCCTTTGACTTCATTAACCAAAATAATCGACTCCCACGTTTTAAAACATCATCGAGATATTTTCCTAAATCTTGGGCAATAGATATCTTTTTCCCAACTAAAAAATGATAAAATCGGTTAGATGGATGTTTCAATTACCTTGCATGATAAGACATTGAGATATTCAACTCAAGTGATAATATCATTGCATTAATGGAATTTTTTCAAATGCCTTTATGACATTAATAAATTTTTAATTGCATTAACAGAATGGCGGTAAAGTGACAACAATGCAAATAATTGGTGATAAAATGCAGTTTATCCAAACTTTGGTATTGATTTGATATGTCAGAAAGACTTATGTAGGAACATGATAATATCTCTAAAGTCAACATTCAATACAAATAAACGCACCATGACTTATTTAATACTCATAAATGGAATCAACAATCTTGTAACGACCACAATAGCTCATTTCTCAATATTCATTCATATATATAAAGCGTCATTTGTTTCTTATTCTCCACCTCGATTTCAATTATAACTAAGTTTTTTTCAATTCAGTACAAATTACAACATGTCGGAGAATCTTAGGTTCATTATCTTTGCTTTGCTTGTTGTAGCTAGCACTGAACAAATACATATTTCAAGTCTCCCACTTGACCATAATACCCTTTGACTTCATTAAGCAAAAGAATCGACTCCCACGTTTTAAAACATCATCGAGATATTTTGCTAAATCGCATGTAGTAGATATCCTTTTCCCTACTATAAAAAGATAAAATTTATTAGATGTATGTTTCAATTACCTTGCATGATAAGACATTGAGATATTCAAGTCAATTGATATTGTCATTTTCCCATTTATGTTTTTATGATATATCAAATTAGTATCAGGTTTAGTGAAAATTACATTTTATCACCAAACATTTATGATGTCATCATTTTACCACCTTTATATTAAAAATATGTTAATCTTTAACGGAGTATAAGTTAAACGTTGATTTTCTCCTTTGAGCACAAAAGATTATTTGCTCCTTTAAAAAGAAAAAAATTTGAAAAAAGAAATTACCCAAGAAAAGTAGTCATTATATTTTAAAAAATAACTTCGTTTTTAATCATTTAAACTTGTTATTTTACATTCAAATATAAAAATTCCAAGTAATACGAGCCAAACATTTCAACTTTGATAATATCACTCAAAATCAGTAAATCTAAGCCGTTTCCAACACTATAATGATGAGCCAAATACTCCAAATTTAACACTTTATCATTCAACAATTCCGTTGATGTGTATCCTACAATGTAAAATTCCTTAAATGCCCTTATGAGATCAGTAAATTTTTAATTTCTTAATGTTTTGGTCATAAAGTGATAACACCGTGAATATTAGGAGGTAAAATTTAGGTTTAGGAACCATAGTATTGAATTGATATGTTTAAAAACTTTTAGTGGGAAAATGATAATATCTTTTTCACAATTGAACGTGCATTTTGGCTTTAATGGGAAATTCTTTAAATGCCTTTCTAACATTAGGAAATTTTTAATTGCATTAACAGAATGGTAGTAAAGTGATAACAATGCAAACATTTGGTGATAAAATGCAGTTTTTACTAAACCTTGGTATTGATTTGATGTCTAAGAAAAACTTAGGTAGGAAAATGATAATATCTTTAAAGTCAACATTCAATACAAATAAATGCACCATGACTTATTTAATATTAAAAAATGGAATCAACAATCTTGTAACGACCACAATAGCTTATTTCTCAATATTAATTCATATTTATAAAGCCTCATGTGTTTTGTATTCTTCACCTCGCCTTCAATCATAATTAAGTTGTTTTCAATTCAGTAGAAATTATAACATGTCGAAGAATTTCAGGTTCATTATCTTTGCTTTGCTTGTTCTAGCAAGCACTGAAAAAAATACATATTTCATGCACTAGTACATGCCAAGAATCTAATTCTGCAACATCACCTAATAGTAGCAAATGCTCAGGACTTACATTGGAAGAATGTATCAAAAAGTATCATACTGAAGACTACACCATAACCTATAACCAATGATTTTGTTAAATAGCTTTCCTTTTATGCCATATAAATACTTTTGTAATAAGCATCAATTTTGAAGAAATTGATGCTATATTTTAATAAAGAAGGAATTAACGCATTATGAGCATATGCTATGTTGTTTTGTGTTATATGATATTGTTTTATTGTATGTAATTTTTCTATATCTTTATGTTTTTGTTCCCAACACCTTGGCAAATCATTTCAGAGGAGCAAATCAATATGTTTGAAGATTTTAACTTCAACAAGGTGTGGTGATCCTTTTGATTTCTAGCTTATAACACAAAAATTGTTAAATTGTTATAACAACATGACTTTGAAAAGTACAATTGTTTATAATTTTCTAGATCCTAGTTTGTCCTTTTTTTCTTGCCCTTTCAATTTCCAAAGCAACTGTTATAACCAGTGCGATGCAAAGTGATAACTTTTTTTGTTTAATTGATTTATTTGCTTGGCTTATAATGTTTATTTCCCATAATCTTCTAATTGGTGAAATCTTTTGATGGTTTGTTTTTTGCTATTTCAATTTTACTGTCGATTATTCTTTCTTTATTGGTTAAATTGATTATCTAACCAATTAATTAAATTTTAATAAAAAGAAATATTAGGAGAAATTTTTTTGGTGTGATTTTCATGAATGTGAGAATAAATGAAGATAATTAATTTAAAAAGTTTAATTGAGAATGAAATGAAAGGCGTTTCCTCAACACTTGGAAGTGGAGGGAGGTTATACTTGAGGAAAGCTTAAAGTCAGGTTTCCAATCTTAGGTTTTCATTACTCCGTTCTATTTGAAATTGTTAGCTTTTTATTATTGGCATTATTGTGTCAATAATATTGTAATTTATTAATTCTTTTATTAGTGACTTTTTCCTTTTATTATGGATTTATCAAGACTTTGGAGTTAATAAAATTAGATTATGTGAAATATTAGATAATACTCTTGGAGGCATAAAGAAGTAAATTAGAGTTTAAATGGGATTATATATTAAGTAGTTCTAAATAAAGATGACTACTACATTGGTAAGTGCATCAAGTATTTATGGATATTGAACTCTTAAGAAAAGATATCCTAGTATTCTCTACTAGGGTTTAGGTATAATACTACACTTCACAAATTAAAGATAGTAAAGCAAATATATCACATGTTATATTAGCGAAACAACCAACGCAGAGAACGAGAAGAAACCCTATTTAGCCATTTATTATATACCACATCTCTACGATGTTTTAAAACAAGTGAGTTAATTTTTTTATTAATAGTGAAGAAGGAGACTTGGTGGCCCTATTTGAACACTTGGAGTCCTTGTGATTGTGACCATAATATCCTTGGGCTCCAAGTTTTCACAAAGAGCCACTAAGTCTCCCATTTGACTATAATACCTTTGAATTCATTAACAAAAAAAATTGAATCCCACATTTTAAAACATCATTGAGATATTTTCCTAAATCTTGGGCAGCAGATATCCTTTTCCCTACTAAAAAATGATAAAATTGATTAGATGTATGTCTCAATTACCTTGCTTGATAAGACATTGAGATATTCAAATCAAGTGATATTGTCATTTTCCCACTTAAGCTTTTTTGATATATCAAGTCAGTATCAAGTTTATTGAAAATTTATTTTACCACCAAACATTTATGCTTTCATCATTTTACCACCTTTATGTTAAAAATAAGTTAATATTTAACGAAGTATAAGTTAAAAGTTGATTTTCTCCTTGGAGCACAAAAGATGATTTGCTCCTTTAAAAAGAAAGAAATTACAAAAAAGAAATTGTTAACTTGTTTATGTTCTTTATATTGATTTTGATGATAACAAACTTTAAGTGTTTTTTATTAAAATGTTGGAGCTGTTCATTAATAAACAAAAGCTATATAAATATTCTAATTATATTCATGAAAAATGGATAATTGTTAAACTTAAATTAGATAATAATTCCCCGCATAATTTTGCTAAACTCTTATTCTGGAAGTAAACGGTGAACCGTTTTAGTTGAAATGGTTAACCGATAAAATCCAAAGAGGGATTAATGCCTAAGCTCTAACCGGTTAGAAAAACCAGTCAATACAAATATGCTGGGGAGGTCACTGGAATTAAATGGCGAACTATTTATAACAAACGGTTTACCGATAGTTTCCAGTGTGAAATTTTGTGCTAAGCTTTTACTGTTTAACAAGAACAGATAAGGCCTTTCATTTCATAGGTTGCTAGAAATAACCGGTGAACAATTTATAAAAAACGGTAAACCAATAATGTACAAAGTGGAATTTTGTGCTAATCTCTTACCGTTTAACAGAAACGGATAAGCCTTTTTTTTTTTACAGGTTATTGGAAATAACTGGCAAACCGTTAACGACAAACGGCTAACCGATAATTTCAAAAATGTCATTCTTTGTTAATCTTTAACCATTTAACAAGAACAGTTATCAGAAATTTATGTTTGCAGGTCTCTGGAATTTAACGGTAAAAAGTTAGTGACAAACGGTCAACCATTTATTTGAAATTTGGCTCAACGGTAAGCTTGACCAATATAAACGATTAACCATTAACAGTTAACGGTGATATTTTTTCGAGCAGACAGTCAGTAACGGTTATTTTTCAACTTCAACTATAAATAAGCTCTTTCAAATTCAAACAAAGATTAATCACAGCACCATTTCTGAGCACATAATCAAGAATACAACATTCACAGAGCTTTAAATATATTCTTATTTTATTTATTCACATATTGGGCATTGATTTGTAATCTTAGATATTGTGTGAGAGAAAATCAAATTTGTAATTTTTGTCTTAAGTGATTGTAAGTGTTGGGCTACATTTAGGTTAAGAGATTGGGGATAATCTCTTGTTGTAAAGGTCCACTGACACCTTGGAAGTCAATTGTAAGTGTTTGTAGCCTTGGAGGCTTGCTTAGTAGAATCCTCAAGCCCGGTGAGCTTGGAGGTGTGGACGTATGCAAGGTTGGCCTAACCACGTAAAAATCCATGTGTTTGAATATCTCTTCCATTATCTTTTTATATTGTGATTGATTTATTCGTTACTGCCTTTAATTTATTTTAGATTTGTATTGAATCTTGTTTTAGAATTAGATTTTTTTTAAACCCAATTCAGCCCCCTCTTGGGTTGCATAACTTGTATTTCATTTGGTATCAGAGCAAAGTTCTCTTGTTAGGACTTAACCATCTAAAGTAAAAAATCTATAGCAAAACCAAAATGATTCAACCTTTAGGGAAGGACAGTCCATAACTAGACCATTGTTCTTTGACGGAAATGATTACTCGTATTGAAAAACTAGGATGAGAATTTATTTACTAGCACTTGATTATGAAATTTGGGAAGTTATATGTGATGGTCCATTTATGCCTTTGACTAAAAATGAAGTCGGAGAAGATATTCCAAAACCATCATAGGAATGGAATAAATTGAAAAAGAGAAAAACTTCTCTAAATTCCAAAGCTATTAATGCCTTATTTTGTGCACCAGATAAGAAAGAGTGTCATACAGTGTCTAGTTGTGAAAATGCTAATGAAATTTGGCACAAACTTAAAGTTGTCTATAAAGGCACGAATCAAGTGAAAGAGTCTAAAATTAATATGTACACTCAACAATATGAATTATTCCAAATGGAAAAAAATGAGAGTGTGTACTCTATATACTAGATTTACGGACATAGTGAACGCTCTAGGAAAGCCCTTTTGAAATAGTGAGAAAGCTAAGAAAATCATTAGGTCGCTTCCTAAGGAATGGAGACAAAACAATTATTGTCATTGAGGAAGTCAAAGATTTAAATTTCTTACCTATTGATGATTTAATTAGTTCTCTTATTTCTTATTAGGAAGACTTGGCAGCTGAAAGAGGCAATGAAGAGAAGAAGAAAAGCATTGCTCTCAAAGCCACAAAATATAAGAGTGATGATGAAAGTGAACCAGATAATCAGGAGTTGGCTATGCTAGTGAAGAGGTTCAGAAAAAGTTTTCAAGAAAATCGGTGAGCTAAGAAAATTCAGAAACCTCTAGAATCAAATGGAGAATAAAAGAGTAATCATATGCTTTGAATGCAAGAAGCCTGCCCATATGAGATCAGAGTGTCCACTTCTCAACAAATTCAAGAAAAAAGCCATGGTGGCCACTCGGGATGATAGCGATGAAGAAACAAGTAATGATGAAGAGCAACAAGAAATGACTAATTTACCTCTCATGGCATTTAAGGAAGAATCATGTGATGAACTTGATGAGGTAAGTGATCTTCCTATATATGATAAATTACATGATGCTTTTAAGGAATTGTATGATGAGTTTATGAAAAATGGTAAGAAGAATATATGTCTTAAAAAGAAAATAGTAGAGCTAAAAAATGAAATGAATCACTAAGTACAAAGATTACAAGCTTGGAACTAGAGAATAAAATATTACATAATAAGACTGCTTACCAAATAAAAAACTTAGCACTAAACATGAGCATCTAGAATCACACATAGATAACTTGAAAAATGAAAATGAAATACTTAAGAAGATGAATAATGAGTTAAATGAGATTTAAAATTTACAAATGGGACAAAAGATGTTGGATAATTTAATTAATTTACAAAAATTTGTGTTTGATAAAGGACTTGGCTATAAACTAAATTTGAAACAAAAGTATTATAAGAACTACTTTGTGAAGAGTACTTCTATTAACAATCAAGTTGCATGTCATTATTATAATCAAAATGATCATATGAAAAATAGATGTCCAATGAAAAGAAATGCATATTATGGTATGAAATGCATTTGGGTTCCAAAAGGAACCATTGCTAACACTCAAGGACCCAAGAAGTTTTGGGTACCTAAGACTTGAAATTTTCTCTGTGGGGCTTGAAAAAGAAGAAAAATAAATGGTACTTAGACAGTGATTGTTCAAGGCATATGATCAGAAACTATGCATGGTTTTCAAGTTTCACCAACATCGAAAATGGTGGAGATGTTTCTTTTGGAGACAACTCAAAGGGAAAGATTCTTGGAGCTTCAAATATCAGTAAAGTTTCATCAACCCAAATTGAAAATGTATGTTTGGTTGAAAATTTGAAACACAACTTGATTAGTATTAGTCAATTGTATGATAAAGGTTATAAAGTTATTTTTGATAAATCTAGATGTGTTATTGAGAATGCATGTAATGTCAAGATTTTATTTATTGGAAATATATGTGGTAATGTTTATACTATTGACACAGAATGTGCATCTACTCATGATAAATGCTTTTCGGCATTACATGATAATATTTGGCTATGGCATAGAAGACTAGGACATGCAAGCATGGATTTAATTTCAAATATCTCAAAAAATTATTTAGTTAAAGGTCTTCTAAAAATTAGTTTTCAAAAGGATAGAATTTGTGAAGCTTGCCAATTTGAAAAACAAATCAAAACTTCTTTCAAAAACAAAAATCATGTCTTTACCTCAAAACCTCTTCAACTACTTCACATAGACTTATTTGGACCTTCAAGATATGTTAGCTTGAGTGGAAAGTATTATCATTTTGTAATTATTGATGATTTTTCAAGATTCACATGGGTATTATTGTTGGTTAATAAGGATGATGCTTTTGATGCTTTTAAAGTGTTTTGTAAGAAAGTTCAAAATGAAAAAGGATATGGTATTGTGTTCATTAAAAGTGATCATGGAGGAGAATTTGAAAATCATGCTTTTGAAACCTTTTGAAACAATTTAGGCATTGAACATTAATTTTCATCACCTAGAACTCTACAGCAAAATGGAGTTGTTGAGAGAAAGAATAGGTTTATTCAAGAAACGGATAGGACCATATTGAATGAAAACTCTTTGCCTAAGTATTCTTGGGCCGAGGCCGTTAACACCGCTTGTAATATTTTAAATCGTGTGTTGATTAGAACTAATCATAATAAAACTCCATATGAGCTTTGGAAAGATAGAAAACCCAATATTAGTTATTTTAAAGTTTTTAGATACAAATATTTTATTTTGAACACAACAGATAATATTAGAAAATATAATCCAAAATCCGTTCTGGTATCTTTCTTGGATATTCAAAGTTGAGCAAAGCTTATAAAGTTTATAACAAAAGAATTCTAGTTGTGGAAAAATCAATGCATGTTATATTTGATGAATTTAATTCCTCCTCTGCAGAGAAAGTTGTTGTTGATAATGATGTAAATGAAGAACTGCAAGACGAATTATCAAAAGATAACCAAAATGATGCACCACATGGAAATCAAAAAGAGCAACATGAAGAAACAAGTACAGAACAAAATCAAGGTAACTCTCAAACACTCCCTAAGGAGTGGAGGTATGTTTTTTCTCACCCTAAGGATGCAATTTTAGGAGATCCTTCATGTGGCATAACAACTAGATCATCTTTTAAAAACACATGTGAGCATGCTTCATTCATATGTCTAATTGAACCAAAATCCTTTGCGGATGCGGAAAATGATGAATATTGGATTATGGCAATGCAAGAGGAGTTGAATCAATTTGAGAGAAATAATGTGAGAATTAATTCTTAAACCGGAACATCAATCCATCATAGGTACTAAATGGGTATTTAGAAATAAGATGGATGAATCCGGTGTGATTGTAAGAATAAAGCTAGATTAGTGGCTCAAGGATACAACCAAGAAGAAAGATTTAATTTTAATGAAACATTTGCACTTTTAGCTAAATTAAATTGCATTAAAATGTTGTTAGCATATGCATGTCATAAAAATTTCATTTTATTTCAAATAGATGTCAAAAGTGTTTTCTTAAATAAATTTATTATGGAAGAAGTTTATGGAAACAACCCCCTAATTTTGAAAATGAAAAATTTCTAAATCATGTTAATAAGTTATCAAAAACATTGTATGGATTAAAACAAACACCTAGAGCATGGTATGATAGGCTTAAAAATTTCTTGTTGAACAACGGTTTTTCAATGGAAAAATAGATACTACTATTTTTGTTAAACATAAGAATCAAGATATAAGGAGTTTTCAACTTGTATGAGTAAGGAATTTGAAATGAGTATGATAGGAGAATTGAAGTATTTCTTTGGACTTTAAATCAAGTAAAACAATGAGGGAATCTTCATCAGCCAAGTTAAATATGTCAAAGAGTTACTCAAGAGATTTGGCATTGATGACTCAAACACCAAGAGCACTCTAATGAGCACAAGCTAAATAATGAGGGAATCTTCATCAGCCAAGCTAAATATGTCAAAGAGTTACTCAAGAGATTTGGCATTGATGACTCAAACACCAAGAGCACTCCAATGAGCACAATAATTAAGCTTGACAAAGATGGAAAAGGTAAAAGGGTTAATATTAAAAAATATCGAGGTATGATCAGCTCTTTACTTTACTTAACCGCAAGTAGACCAGATATCATGTTTAGTGTATATTTGTGTGCAAGATTTCAATTATGCCCCAAGAAAGCTCATTTGCTTGCTGTTAAAAGAATTTTTTGTTATTTGAGTGGAACCATAGATCTTGGCCTTTGGTATTCTAGGGGAACTCATATAAATTTAACATGTTATTCAGATGCCAATTTTGCTGGTTATAAGGTCGATAGGAAATGTACTAGTGGAACTTGCCATTTCCTAGGTCATTCACTTGTTTCATGGTTTAGTAAGAAACAAAATTCGATTACACTCTCATCCATCGAGGCAGAGTATATTGTCGCAGGTAGTTATTGTGCACAAGCACTTTGGATGAAACAAACACTTAGAGACTAGGGCATTAATCTTCAACAAGTTCCTATTAAGTGTGATAATACTAGTACTATAAATCTTTCAAAGAATCTCATTCAGCACTCTAGAACTAAGCATATAGAGATTAGACATCATTTCTAGAGAGATCATGTTGAAAAGGGTGATATTGCATTAGAATTTATTTCTACGGAAAAACAACTTGCCGATATTTTTACAAAACCTCTTGGCAAAGATCAATTTTCAAAAACTCGACATGAACTTGGGATGATGAAATTTTTGCATTAACATCTCTTTTTATGAAATAGAGTCTATTAAAATTGATTGATTGATGTTTTAAATAAGTTTTGATAACTATAAAATGCTTGATAGTAATTTATAAGTGATGTGGTTGTTTCATTAATGCTTGAATGTATATATGAATTCACTGTTTACAGAAAACGGTTCACTGTTTTTGTGTGATATAAAACTGTTCCAAGGGTTTCTTCTTCCTCTTCACTTACCCATTTACCGTTTTTGCCATTAACGCGCAGTCGAAGCTTTCTTAACGTCAAATCCTCATTTTTCTCCAATTTCTTGCCAAATCACACCGATAGAACCTTTTCTAATAATCTTTAGACCGATTTTACCGATTTTACCGATTTAAATTTTCAAATCACGTCTAAAATTGAAAAATCCCAAATCCAAACCCTAAGGGCAGCTGAACTATGTTCTTCAATTTCGATCAGATTTTTGTCCCTTCTTGACCAAGTCGAACGTCAATATCACTTCCTCTACTCCCTCTAAACTCAATAATCGGCTTGTTTCTTTCCAAAATCATCTTACCATGGCTGAGTCATCTCAGAGAACTCGGAGGAGGAAACAAACGCCCTCTAGCAACCCTATTCCTCCACGGGAGACTATCGAATTCAAAAGAATTCATCTTTCTACTGCTCTATTATGCAAGCACTTTGAGGACCGTTTCATGGGCCGCAAGTTATTAGACTCTTATTATGTTGATATCAAAGATTTTAAGAGTTAATTGTATGCGGTAGAAGTGTTAGGAATATGCTTCAACCTTGGGAGTCTGCTATTGATTTCGATGATCGAGTTTATCCTAATCTAGTGCGTGATTTCTATTCCAATTTGGAACTTTCCGCAACTAGACTAGATACGGTAGTTACTCAAGTTGGTGGTGTACCTATTGAATTTGATGATGAGGACCTTAATGGTTTTCTTGGTATACCAAATGAGGGACATGAAATATATACCTCTAGGAAAGCTCTTTCTTTTGTCGACTTTGTTCATAATAACGGTATCCGCAATATTTGTCGACGTAGAGATCTTAGTGATGACATTTGTGCTTTACCTTTTCGATCTTAATTGTTACCTCTCCAAGTTTGTATCCTTGATATAATTTTACAACATATTATTACACCTAGGAAAGGTCACTCGCATGAGGCCACGAGATTGGATGTTGAGTTACTAGATAGCCTCATTTCGAGACGACCTATTAACCTAGGGTATATTACTGTGAGGCATATGTTGAGTACTTCTGCGGTTAACAACCGCTTGCTTCCATATGGTAGTATCATCTCCAAGATACTACGACATTATGTCGTACCACTTCGGGATGCTGTGTACAAGGAGACCAAAAGGATTTGTTTGGAAGCCATGACTAGTATTGGTTTTTCTAAGAAAAACGGCCAATGGCTCACGACCTCCATTTCAAAGAATCGGGACACCTTGATCGCTCTAGAAGATGATCGGATGCTCAATGATATTTATTCCCCCGATAAGTTTCTGATTTTCGACTCGGAGCTTAGCCTCCACCTCTTCGTCGCCGATCTGTCCCTCAGCCTCCAGTTAATTATGATACTAAAGAGCGTGAGATGGATACTGATCTTCCCTCCGCCTCTGAGCCACTTTTTGTTCCCGAGCAGCCTCTATTCCTGAGCAGTTCTCAGCTCCTACGCCACTTCCAGCTTTTGTCCAGCCACCAGCTTCAAAAATTTTACAGCAGTTGGCTAATGATATTTGTAGGATTTCTGAGCGACATCACTTGATTCTCGATCGCTTGGATATTATCTCCTACGATCAATATGACTCGATGCTCGAGTTGAACTTTTCGGAGCATAGTATTGATAAGCGATGTATGAGATCATTCTTTTGACACCAGTTTCTTGGCTATTTTAGTTTCAACCTTGGCAGTACCTTTTCACGATCGACCTCTCTGCGACCTCCCTCTTCACGGCCTCTTCTTTAGTTTTTGACTTTCTTTTTCGCACATACATTTCATATTATGTTTCTATATGTTTTGGTATTTCTATTTGACTTATATTACCTTTTTTTTATTGATTATTTTGATGATGGATTAGTATTTTTGTTATGTTGGTTGATTTTATGTGATTTACTCATGGATGATTGTATATGATTGGCTTGATGTGGTATTGGAGTTATTGGTATATGGAGACTTGTTTCATCATTTTTTGAAGTGTTTTTAATCTTGTATTGTATTTGAGGATTCGTCCATTTTTAAGGGGAGACTCTACTGAAATTTTTGCTCACCTAACATGGGTAATATCTTTATCTTTGGTTTTTTACGATGAAAGCGGATATGTAATGACATGTTTTTATCTTATTGATATTTTCAAATGTTCTTGAAAAATTTTGCTTTTCAAAAGAAGACATCTCATATTGGCTAAAAATTTATTTATGATTCAAAATTTAATCGGCCATACATTTAGGGGGAGCATATATTTAAGAGGAGTAAATCTTTTGAATAAAGTTGGTCATCATCAAAAAGGGGGAGCATGTTAACTTGTTTATGTTCTTTATATTTATTTTGATGATAATAAACTTCAAACTTTAAGTATTTTGATTAAAATGTTGGAGCTATTCATTAATAAACAAAAGCTGAATAAATCTTCTAATTATGTTCATAAAAGATGGATAATTGTTAAACTTAAATTAGATAATAATTCCCCATGAAATTTGGCTAAAACTCTAATTCTAGAAGTAAACGGTGAACCGTTTTAGTTGAAACAGTTAACCGATAAAATCCAGAGAGGGATTAATGCCTAAGCTCTAACCAATTAGCAAAAATGGTGAACAAAAATATGTTAGGGAGGTCACTGGACTTAAACGGCAAACCGTTTTATAACAAATGGTTTACCGATAATTTTCATTGTGAAATTTTGTGCAAAGCTTTTACCGTTTAACAAGAATGGATAAGCCCTTTCATTTTGCAGGTTGTTGGAAATAACCGACAAACCGTTTATAACAAACGGTAAACCGATAATGTCCAGAGAGGAATTTTGTGCTAATCTATTACAGTTTAACAGAAATGGATAAGCCCTTTTATTTTGCAGGTTACTGAAAATAACCGGCAAACCATTAACGACAAACGGCTAATCGATAATTTTCAAAATGTCATTCTTTGTTAATTTTTAACATTTTAGCAAGAACGGTTAGCAGAAATTTATTTTTGCAGGTCTCTGGAATTTAACGGTAAAAGGTTAGTGACAAATGGTCAATCGTTTACTTAAAATTTGGCTCAACGGTAACTTTAACCAAGACAAATGGTTAACCATTAATGGTTAATGATTATCCGTTTTCAGGCAGACAGTCAGTAACAGCTATTTTTCAGCTCCAAATATAAATAAGCTCTTTCAAATTCAAACAAAGATTGATCACAATACAATCTCTGAGCACATAATCGAGAATACAACCTTCATTGAGCTTTAAATACATTATTGTTTCATTTATTCACACATTGGGCATTGATTTATAATTTTAGATATTGTGTGAGAAAATCAAATTTACAATTTTTGTCTTGAGTGATAGTGTTGGGATACACTTAGGTTAAGAGATTGGGGATAATCTCTTGTTGTAAAGGTCCATTGATACCTTGTAAGTCAATTGTAAGTGTTTGTAGCCTTGGAGGCTTGCTTAGTGGAATCCTCAAGTCTAGTGAGCTTGGAGGCATAGATGTAGGCACGGAACCACATAAAAATCCCCGTGTTTGAATCTGTCTTCCCTTATCTTTTTATATTGTGATTGTTTTATTCGTTATTGCCGTTAATTTGTTTTAGATTTGCATTGAATCTTGTTTTAGAACCCCTCTTGGGTTGCATAACTTGTATTTCAGCAATTACTCTAGAAAGGTAGTCATTATATTCAAAAAAATAACTCTGTTTTTAACTATATAAACTTGTTATTTTACATTCTAAATCAAAATTCCAAATAATACGAGCTAAACTTTTCAACTTTTATAATATCATTCAAAATCGGTAAATCTAAGCCATTTCCAGCAATATAATGAGAAGCTAAATACTCAAAATTTAACCCTTTATCATTCAACAATTATGTTGATGTTTTGCCTTCAATGTGAAATTCCTCAAATGTCCTTATCAGATCAGCAAATTTTTAACTTCTTAATGTTTTGGTCATAAAGTGATAACACCTTGAATATTAGATGGTAAAATGTAGGTTTTAGGAAACCTCAGTATTGAATTGATAAATCATAAAACTTTTGATAGATAAGTGATAATATCTTTTTCACAATTGAATGATGCATTTTGGCTTTAATAGGAAAATCTTTAATTCTTTAAATGCCTTTATGACATTAGTAAATTTTTAATTGCATTAATGGAATGGTAGTAAAGTGACAACAATGCAAATAATTGGTGATAAAATGCAGTTTTTACCAAACCTTGATATTGATTTGATGCGTCAGAAAAACTTAGGTAGTAAAATGATAATATCTTTAAGGTCAACATTCAATACAAATAAACACACTATGATTTATTTAATGCTCATAAATGGAATCAACATTCTTATAACGACCACAATAGCTCATTTCTCAATATTCATTTATTCATATATATAAGGCCTCATGTGTTTCTTATTCTTCACCTTGCCTTAAATTATAATTAAGGTTTTTTCAATTTAATACAAATTATAACATGTCGAAGAATCTTAGGTTCATTATTTTTGCTTTGCTTGTTGTAGCATTGACGGAGGTGTCGAAGCTCCTAAAAAACAAATACTGATTCACCTAAATAAAATTGTAGAAATGGTGAGACCAGGTCGAATCCCTAGAGAACTATGTATTTAATTTCTCAAAGTTTAAAATAAAATTAATTTTCCAAGAAAAATCAGATTTTCAAGATTCTGCCCAAAACCGGATAACCGGTTTCTTCAAAACGGTAAGCCGTTTATTCTTTGAAATATTCTGGGCGTTTAACCGGCTAACCAGATACTGAGATCCGGAAGACCGGTTCTGATTTGTGATGCTTCTGGAGTTGATTCGGATAACCGGTTGTGAAATCCGGAAGACCGAATCTTGGTTGTGATGATTCTGGAACCTTTTCGGCTGGCCGGATATGGACAAAGCGGAAGCGGTTGCGATTTGTATCGGTTACGGAAAGGAAGCGGATGACGGATGAGAGGAAGCGGATAGCCGAATGTGGCAAGTAGTAACTGAAGCGGATAATCGTTAAGGCAATCCGGAAGACCGGTTGCGACTTCTCCTATTCTGGAACGATCCGGCTATCCGGATGTGAGAAATCCGGTAAGCCGTTTGCGGGTCTTCTCTTCTCTGGTTTGATTCGGTTGGCCGGATGTTGTGCAATCCGGTTGTCCGGTTTTGGGGTTTTCAAATTGTTTTCTTTAACACGAAATTAAAATAAATAAAATAAAAATAACAAGACTTTAAAATTAAACAAGGAAATTAATCTTACCAAACATCCAATCCAAGGGTATTAATTCCATCCAATTGCAATTTTGTTCATAGGCAAAAATATAAATTACTCAATCCAAGAACTTAGTCTACTTAATCGGAATCCCGCAGAAAGCAATTATTCTCCTAATGTAATAGACTCAAACAATCGCCCAAATCCAAACTTATCACTAATTTAACTGGGCATCATCGTTCCATATCAAATTAAGTGATAGCATTAAGAATAGTGAGAATGACTAAAACAAGATCAATTAATTCAGATTACTCCAATTTAATCAATTTGTATTTTTATTTCCCTAGAGCCTATCATGCAAGCTATGTAATTGTGGCCATCAATATACACACACATGAGCCAACTCCTTGCTACTCAATTCATTCATTCATGACAATTACGGATCACAAACTCATGACTAGCGATAGAAAAATAAATATTGAATTAAGGCGTCAACTCAATCAATATAAATAATTCATAGAAAATAAGAACAAGAAAATAAAAATTACTTGGATAGAAGAAATTCTTGTTAAGTTCAAAGCCTCACAAAATTACAACTGGAATTTGATTAACCCTTGGACCGGAATTAAAACCTTAGCCACTCATGGTGGCCAAACAAAACAAAAGTATTTGAGAAGAATAAATTGCAGCCGCTTCTTGCTTCCCACGTTCAGCCCAGCCTTTGTTTCTTCACTTTGCCTTTTATAAGAAACGGCAAGCTCTCCTTTTTCCTTTCAAAGTAGGAGTCCTCTCTCACGTTAGCTTTTCCTCTTTTGCTAGCTTTCCTTTTTCTCTTGGTTTCTTCTCCTCTTAATGCTAGGAAACCGTCTCCTTCAAGTCAACGGTCAGCCCATGATTGCAAAGCCCAAATAAAGCCCTTATTATCCACTTTTTATCTTAATCTCCATGCTTTGGCTCCTAGATCAAATCAAACATAATTTACACAAATTAGCACGAGATCAATCAAAATATGAGGGAATTAAACTAATATAATATGACTATTTATAACCTATCAAGCATGCACTGAAAAAATACATTTTTCAAGCACTAATACTTGCCAAGAATCTAATTTTGAAACCTAATAGTGGCAAATGCTCAGGGGTTACACTGGAAGAATGTATAAAAGAGTATTATACTGAAGACTACACCATCATTTATAACCAATGATGTTTTTAAACAGCTTTCCTTTTATGCCATATGAATACTTTTGTACTAAGAATCAATTGTAAAGAAAATTGATGTTATATTGTAATAAAGAAAGAATTAATGCATTATGAGCATATGCTATATTGTTTTGTGTTATATGATATTGTTTTGTTGTATGTAATTTTTCTATATCTTTAAGTTTTTGTTTCCAACACCTTGACAAATAATTACACAGGAGCAAATCAATATGTTTGAAGATTTTAACTTTAGTGAGGTATGGTGATCCTTTTGATTTCCAGCTTATAACACAAAAATTATTAAATTGTTATAACAACATAGCATAGAAAAGTACAATTGTTTATAATCTTCTAGATACTAATTTTGTGCCTTTTTTTGTCATTTCAATTTGCAATAATAACTGTTAAAACCAATGTGATGCAAAATGATAACTATTTTTAGTTAATTGATTCATTTTTTGGCTTATAATGTTTATTTCTCACAATCTTCTGATTGGTGTAATCTTTTGATGGTTTTTTTTTTTTTTGCTAATTTAGTTTTGGTGTCAATCATTCTTTGTTTATTGGTGAAATTGATTATCTAACCAATCAATTAAATTTTAATAAAAAGAAATATTTGGAGAAATTTTTTTAGTGTGATTTTCATGAGTGTGAGAATAGATAAAGATAAATAATTTAAAAAGTTTATATGAGAAATTTTTTGGCATTTTAAAGAGTATACAATGCAGAATTTAATTTTTTAAAATTAATAGATAAGTGTGCAAAGTAATGAAGTGTTCATAATAATTTTTAAAGTGCAAATACTCCCACTCTTTTATATTATTCTATCTACTATTAAAGTGGGGCTATTTGCACTCTAGAAAATAATATTAACAACCATATTTTACCCTTCTAATTTTTTCTTTTATATGTAATTTGATTTAAGGGCATTTTATGTAGTAAAATGGTTTATAAAATGAAAGGTGTTCATAGCAAATTTTAGGGTGCATAAATCCAAATCCTTTGACGACGTGACAAAATAAATTTACAAATAAAAAAATGGATTAAGATCAAAGCAGCTTGCAATAGCAAGTATTTCAAAATAAATTATTATATTTCAATAAATTCTTATTTTTACTACTTATTTTATTTTAATACTATTTTCATTTCATTTTCTATGTCATTTTTTTATGATGTCATATTTTTTGCTAGCACGTTATGCATAGAGATTAACTAATTCATTTAAATCTGAATAATAAGTGGAATAGGGTTAAATAAAGAGAAAGAGTCCAAGACATAAACAAAAAGAAAAATAATACTAAAAATGATAATATCAATTAGTTGTATGTCTCAATCAGCATGCATGATAACATCATAAACTATGAAAGTCAATAGTAGTAAAAATAAGCGCAGCATCATTTATTCAATATTTATTTTTGGAATTGACAGTATCATAAAGGCCATTATAACTCTTTTTTTTTTTTTAATATTTATTGATATATACAGACCCTCTTGTGTTTAGTTTAGAAATTATAAGGTCAGAGGGTCTTAATTTTATCATCTTGGCTTTACTTGTAGCAAGTACTAAGAGTGTACTTATTCGAGGCACTAGTACTGCTAAGAATCTAAGCCATTTTGCATCGAATTCTACAACATCACTTACTAGTGGCATTTGCTCCGGACTTACATGGGTGGAGTGTTTGATCAAGAAGAGTTTTGAGAATGATTATTTATTATTCCCCTCATAACTTGTCATTAGTCCAACAAGATTCGTATGATTTAGTTAAATAATTATTTATCCGTATAAAATGAAGTCAAAATGTTATTTTACGAGGACATTCTTTTTATTATTAACTCATACACTCATTAAAACTCGAATCTAAAACCTGATCCCTAATATGATTATTTTTTACCATTAGAATTAGATTTTATCTTTAGAGTATAAGGGTAATTTTAACAAATAATTAATTAATAAATAAGAATTTATATCTTCAGAATATATGTAATTCAGTCACCCCAATTACAACTGCCTACGATGCTTTCTCATGAGTTGCTCAAATAGTTTTAAAGGGTAGAGGGACAGGGCAGATCATTAAAGTCAAAGTGTCTATGTAGATTTCAAGGGTAAGACTTGAAGCATGAACAAAAACTGAGAATTTTTTGAATCAAGTGGGTGCAAGTGACCCCACGTATCTAATGCTCCGTTTTTCCTGAATTTATGAGGGTGTACTCTATTAAATGTTGATGATTATAATTATTTTGTTAGTACTTTTTGTTCTATTTTTATTTTATATCCATCTTTTATCAGATGAAGTTATTTGTACTCTTTAAAAATATTTTTAACCCTCATTTTTTACCATTTCTTAATTTCTAAACTTTTTTAATACATTTTTTATATTCTATTTTAATATGTAAGGAGTGATTTTAATTTGTATGTATCTGTAATTTGAACTAAGGGCATGTAATAAAAAAATTTATAAATTAAAGGTGTTTATAGCAACTTATAGCAAATTTTTGGAGCATAAATCCCAATCCTTTCATGAGGTGATAAAAATAAATAAAAAATTAATTAAAAAGGATTAAGATGAAACCAATGGATAATTACAAATATTATTAAAAAAGGGTACAATTACGAAGGGAAAAAAGTATAGGAAACTAACTTACCAGACAACTGGAAGGCTACCAATCTCAAACCGAAGCATCTATAGCTTCTACTTCTTCCTTTGGCTACCGGGTTGTTATTACTGCCTTTTTCTAATAAGTACTTTTTTTCCTCTCTTCATCAAGCTATAATTATATGAATTTTGATCGACCAAACAAAGAATAAGAGAAAGACTAATTCTATTGTTTCATACCAGCCAAACTGTGAGGACAATTAATTGTGAGGACAAGCAACAAGAGCATACCAGCCAAACTGGTAGGTATATGTCTTTCCCCTTGTTTTCTTCTTTACAATTATCTGATTTTCAACAAGAACATACAAAGTTTGTCAAAGGCCAATTTTTTTTATTTTCAGTTTTTTCTTTTTAATACATATTTCCTGGCTCTTTGTGCGCGTGTTTTTCTTCTTTTTTTTCCCTAATAGCATGAGCTCTAATGTAGCAATGTCGTAGGAATCAACAATTAGAGCAGCATTTTTCACTTAGGTTTTGTCACTAAATGAAGTCGCCTAAAGCTTGGTATATGCGACATTGCAGGGCAAGACCAGTATCTTAGCTTGGCTTAACACAAAAGTGTTTGAAGTCATAAATACTAAAGTCGTGCCAAGTGCAGCTCTAGTTCTTACATGAATAAATTGAATAGAAAGTCAGTGTAAAAAGAGTAATTTCGAAATAAAACTAGCATTGTATTTGACAAAAATAATTTTCAAGTCATATATTGTTGGAAAGATAATTTTGTTAGCTTTCTAATAGATTTATCGAACTGAATTTTGAATTTTCTATAAAAAGTTATGACTAGTTCAATACAACTTGTTTAGTTTTGAGTTAAAAGAAAGTTCTGCGAGTTTAGAAATTATTAATTTTATTTATGATCTCTTTTGCTGTGCTTTAAGTCTACCAATGTGTCATTTATGTCTAGTTTTAATGCTTGATCAAGTCATTTATGGGTCTTTTGATTAAAATCATGTGTTGATAGGAAAATCTGTCAACACACTACCTCAAAGGGCGGGGAGGACCACATGGGAAATTGACACCCTTCAAGGGTAGGAACATGGACCGCTAGCTGGGAAATAAAGATTCTCAAGGAACAAAACAAGAAATCCTAGATTAAGGCTATAAATTGGTCAAAACCACTAAACCAACTAGGCAAAAAAATATTAGGATAAAGCTTAGCAATGGAAGGAA
Organism: Citropsis articulata; assembly: GCA_030449925.1. Lineage (NCBI taxonomy): Eukaryota > Viridiplantae > Streptophyta > Magnoliopsida > Sapindales > Rutaceae > Citropsis > Citropsis articulata. The sequence continues at coordinate 17,441,239 of JASUUH010000121.1, read as the reverse complement.
CTGTTGAAGAAGTTGGCTACAAGATCGCCAAGCACACAAAAGTAAGGGCACGACCCTCACACTTAAGACACGCTTTGCTCTCTTCTCAAAGTGACCCTGGGGGTTAGATTATGCCAGCTACACCACATCCCATGACCTCCTAAAATAAGAGAGATGAAGTTAATAACTTCTTACACTTACCAAAATAAACAGCACCCACTCGCTTAAAGTTTTGGTATAGTATAAATAATCAATTAATCTTTCAAAGAGAGGTAAGTTTATTAGAACTCCAATTTCATTGTTTAATTCAAATTCTCTAGTCATCGACTTAAGCGTTAGACTAGGATCGTCAAAAACCCTTTTTAGCCCCAATTCACCACTTTTTTTTTTTTTTTTGGTTACTCTGTGTGTGGATATACCTCTATTTGTTGCACTTGGTTCAACCTTAGTAGGAAAAAAAAGGTAAAATAGTTTGCACTAGAATGAGATTTTTGATAACACAATCATCAACTATCAATTCCAATGATGCGATTCACATCAATTGTCGATTTTACCGTAACAATTCATTTCTAACTTGAACGTGTCTTCTGTGAAAAAAAATCATCTTAAAGTTTGACAAATTTTAAAAGAATTAGTAAAGAGAGACTAGAAATTTAGAGGGTTGAAAAATATCATTCCTTAAAAACTTAATAGCATGAAAGCATAGAAAACACTTAAATGGGGGATAAACAAGAGCTTGAAGACAATAAAGGATTTCAAGATAAATATTTAGGAAAGTAAAAGACACACGTGAAGCCAGTCAAAAGCATATAATTTTGCAACCCTAGTTTTATCAGGAGAATAAACCTACACCAACTAGGAAACTTTGCCACATGACCATACTTTGCCTTCGAAAGCTAAGTATCGCAACCACAATAGTGCTCACCAGGCAGAATTAGGTTATTTAACCTCGTTAGAAGCCAAGGACCAATTAAAAGAATGGATTTGTGAAATGAAGAGAACATGCCAAATTGGAATAAATGAGATGTTAGATGAATGTAAATCACCTTCTACCAAAGATGATATAGACAAACTCCTCCTGGCTATGATAAGAAAATTTGCCACAGAATTATACAGATTAGGAGAGAAGACATCAATGGCCTTTCAAGAGTCACCAACTATCCTTAAAGCATACTGCATATGACTATTATGCAAATTTTATTGCACTGAAAAGAGCACAAATCTATTACAGCAGAGATTAATGGCGATGAGTGTTGATGCGACAAGGAAGTAGAATTAATTATGCGTAGAGTTAACTCTCCAAGTTTGCATGTAAGTTAGTTGGAGATGATTTCTAGACAATATTAACATTTTAAACAAATGGCGGGAATAAAAGATAAAACAATTCAAATTAAGCACTTGAGTTTCTAGATTCACACTCAATACTTCACCACGAGATTAATTTTTCTTTTTAATTCTAATTAATTTATGATGTGTATTTCCACTTCTCGTAGTCCTCATTCCGGTAATTACTACGAACATATATATTGTTAGTGATATGCCCTAAAGGAAATCGAATGGTGTTTTCTTTTAGGGAATTATTGTATTTGATTAGTGATAACTCTATGAAATGAGAGTTATTATGACACTTTTAGACTTAAATCATTATTACTTAGAGAGTAAATGACATGTTTTTATTGCATTTTAGTTGTATTTTGTATTAACATCTATTTTAGTTTAATTTTAGTAAATTTTATTTAATTTAGAATAATTTACATACTTATATCAAATGCATAATTATAGGTGACCGGAAGCTTAAATTTTAAGGAAGGAATGCTGCTACAATAGGCTTGCAAAAATAAGGAAAGAGCTTGCCTACAGAAGAATTGAAATAAGTTTGGAACAATGTAGATGTTGCAGCCGTTGGTGTAGCAATCCTAGAGCACTGACAGAGAAAATTTCGTACTAGATATTTAGAAGATTATGATTTGGAATTTCCAAATCTAGAAGATGTGCACTTTAGACTTGTGGTTGCACTAATTTGCAACTATCAAAGAAGCAACACGTAAAAGAAAAAAGGAGGGCTGTCAACAAAAAAGAGAAGTCGAAAAGAAACAACGAGGAAACGAAATTCAAGGGAAAGATTGAGAGCTGTCATAGAAGAAATTTTTCAAAGATCAATTAGAAAATCAATCATTTTTCTTTTTTTTTTTGTTTTCTGTCTTATTATGGGATGTATTTGATGGTTGAAACTCTTTATTTCACTTTTCTATTGCAAATCATGAACCACTACAAGAAAACTGGCAATAGATGACTGCAAAAATCTATCATAAAGGGGGGTGGATGACAGTGAAATTATCTATCGTCTATGTACCTGTCACTCTTTTATGATAGAAAAACAATATGTCATTAACTTATGATAGCATTTAAATGTCAAATGTCAGTCATAAAAAAATGAATATTTTAATTATCTTTTTGGCGGGAAAATTGAATTTTTTTTAATTTCAAAATTTTGACAATAAAATTAATTTTCGCGCGTGAATTATTATCCAGTTAATTTCAATAGGTATAAATTATTTTGTTTGTGACATAATTTATGATTAATATTTTCTGCCACAGGATTTAAATTTAAATTGAAATTATGAATTATTTGATTTAAATTTTTGTATTCTTATATTTGAAATTCAACCACAAATTCAATATGAACCAAAAATTAAACTATACATTCTATTAAGTCCAAAAACACTTTATATTAATAACATCATTCAACAATAATATCTAACAGTAATTTAATAACATCACCCAATTAATATCCAACCAAAGTAATTCAAAAGACAAACTCCAACCAAGACCAAATGTTTCAAATTTTACAAGCTAAGAAGCCATTAAATCTGTAGTGTAGAACTCCTCCCATAGTCTCAATAAAATTCCAGTGAGATAAACTCTCATTGTCAACAAATACCCAAAGAACAATCCTAAGTCCAGTTGCTTTCAACCCGCATGTGCAAAACCAATTGAATATACCCAAAACTATCATTATAAATCATTAACTACTATAGTAAAACTCTCAAGTTTTGGATGCAACAAAATCATTTACAAATTCAATCTCAATGCATGTATGCGGTGAAATGAATATAGCCAACACTATCCTTATAAAGAGTTATATATTAAAGTAAAGCGCAACTTTGGATGAACTTAAATTAATTCCCTTACTTGCAATAAAACATGGAACTAATAGTTAGGAGATGGCTTAGCCCCATCATACAAAATCTATTTCTCGCCCTCAAATCCCAGCATAATTAAGACAAGAGTTGAATTTCATTAAAAGCAACTTTAACTTTAGAATAAACAATATCTTTAGAATAAACAATATCCTACACATCCCACAAACATGCAACTCGGTTCAAAAATTCCATGTGATAAATGAAGTAAGCTCCATACATCATGAGCATGTTGACAAACAAATAAAACACATAAAATAGACTCACGGGCTCACCACAAATCCTACCGACAAATCAACCACCACCCTTTTTGTTACAAATTTTCCATAGATGGCAATCCACGAGTGCAGAAATATCTTAATGTTGGAAGGAACAATTAACTTCCAAATGGTTACCTATTGCCTCGATGAAACCTTAGAAGATGCAAGACTATCAAGGTTCTTCCATGTTCTCGTAATATGATACCCAGTTTCCTTGTGTACTCACAGCGATCATGAACCTATATTACCCTGTCATTACAACTACATGAAGGAGCTTAATCTTCGTAATAGAATAGATATCCGACGGTGAAATATTTCTGCAATGAGTCGTGTTCCACAATTCCATTCTCTATCAAGTCTGCAATAAAACTTAAATATAATAAGTTTTCCTCCCCGTTAAACTACCGGACACCACATTTCCCACAGTTTCACAACATACGCCTTCATAATGCATTCAAAGGCAGGAAAAAATATAACTCTCGAGCGATTATCAAAACCCATCAAAATAATGTCAGCGTAAAAATTGAAGTATCATTGCACCATGGCATCCACTAAAACATAATTTCACTACAAAGAGTAATTTGACCATACAAACACAAAATTTAACCAAACTAACTTGCATCATCACAATCAATACAATCAAATTAAATTTAAGTAACCCGAAAAAAAAAACTAAAAAGTACCGACCTCATTACCCTGAGCCCATTGCCGTGCTAGCTCTCAAGCGATTTGAGACCTTCCATAGGCTTTAAAACAAAGAAAACAAACCATAATCCACAAAAAAAATGGAGTCGGTCACGATAGCTTGATTAGAAAGGACCGGTCTCGAAGAAGCCATTTAAAGCTGGCCCGACAACAAATCTCGGTTTTTAAACTCGGATAGATCACATGGCGCCACGTAGAGTAAGCAAGAATATGGATAGCGCTTACACAAGTCAACTCACCATTCTCCTTACACTCTGCATGTGTTTTGCGGCCACATCATCATCGAGCGACAACGACTCAAATTCAACGGCTTGGATTTCTTTACACGAATCGAGAGGAAGATGCACGCCCAGTTACGGGCGGCGGGAGAGACATGGCGAGATGGTCCGAGGCGTCGGCGTTATCGAAGGCATTAGGATCGAGAGTGTCTGAGCGGTTCGAGATCTAATCTGGCGCTTTTGGAATCGTGGCGAGCAGCGTTTGTTGGTGGTGAGCGGGGGCTTCGTATGCAGAGAGTGCATGATTTGGGTGTTGATTTGCCGTTCGATCTGTGGTGGTAGTGACGGTTGTGTTTGGAAAACCAAGGGTGAGAACAGTTCGCGCTAGGGGTTTAGTAACGGTGATTGATTGAGAGTGACAATGAGTATGTATGGCTAGGGTTTGAATGTTGTGTGTGAGGGTGAGGTGATTGAGTAGAGAGTGTTAAAGGTTGAGTTTAGCTTAGAAAATTTTGTTTTGTTTATATTTACTTTAAGCATGGCGTTTTGTTTTATATTATTTAAAAAATAATAATTTAATAATCTAAACACTGTGTTTTGGATTTTTTTAAAAATAAAAATTACTTTTATATTTAGTCAAACACGGTCAATGTCAAATTTTTATCACAACATTTGTGATTGATTTAATTTCTATCACGTGCGTATCATAAATTATTGATAGAAAAATATTTTATCACAAGTACATCATTAATAGTTTGATAGATCAAAATTCTATCACGACTCCATCATACATACACGATAAAATGATTTTTGTCATAAAGTGGCAGTCATCTATTGCCAATTTTCTTGCAGTGAACTAATTTGATTGTAGTTGAGTGATAAATAAACTTAATGGATGTTTGACTAACATAAGTGTGTTGCTCAGTGTTTGCTATAGTATTTTATCTTAATTGATTTATTTTCATTCTCTATTTTGGCTGACCACCCATTTAGGAATACTAGCTAAGAAAGAGTCTCACAAAGGTTTGACTTGGTGGATCTCATTAAGATAATACTTGGTTTTATATTAGGTTTCCCAAGTTGAGTTAATTTCAATTTGAATAGGGCCATGCTTGATCTAAAATTAGTAATGAACTAGACATAGAGATTCACCTTTTAGACAAATAGAACCTAGATTGTTTAATGCTATATTTTATGTTTGCGTAACAATTAGTCACTGGTAGGTTGCATTAGATATAAGATATCCAACAGGCGACAACTGAAGATGTATGGAGATTCTGCCCAATACTGTAGTAGATGCTATAACAATGGTACTGTAATTGAAAAAATAGTCAAAGCCATTTGATAGGTCATAAATAGTCATGCTATATTTAGTTCAATTCCCTCATATTTTGATTAATTTTGTGCTAATTTGTGGAAATCATGTTTGAATTGATTTAGGAGATGAATCCTGGATGATATGATGGAATTTGGAAAAAAAGGGCTTAATTTGGGCTTTACAAACGTGGGCCGACTATTGGCTTGAGAGAGACAGTTCCCTAGCAATCAGAATTGGAGAGGGATTCGGTTTCCTAGCATTAAGAAGAGAAAGAGCCAAGAGGAAAAAGGAGAGCTAGCAAAAAAAGGAAACAAAAGCTATCAATATAAAAAGCAGAGGAAGTCAAGACGTGAGATACAAAAAAACAAGAGCTTGGACGTGAGGAAGTCAATTCGGCTGCTGCAATTTGTTTTCTCTTTGAAAAACAACTTTTGATTCCTTTGACCACCATGAGTGGCTAAGGTTTTAATTCTGGTCCAGGGGTTAATCAAATTCCAGTTGTAATTTTGTGAGGCTTTGAACTTAACAAGAATTTCTTCATCCAAGTAATTTTTATTTTCTTGTTCTTATTTTCTATGAATTATTTATATTGATTGAGTTGACGCCTTAATTCAATATTTATTTTTCTATCGCTAGTCAGGAGTTTGTGATCCGTAATTGTCATGAATGACTGAATTGAGTAGCAAGGAGATTGGCTCATGTGTGTGTATATTGATGGCCACAATTACATAGCTTGCATGATAGGCTCTAGGGAAATAAAAATACAAATTGATTAAATTGGAGTAATCTGAATTAATTAATTTTGTTTTAGTCATTCTCACTATTCTTAATGTTGTCACTTAATTTGATATGGAACGATGATGCCCAGTTAAATTAGTGATAAGTTTGGATTTGGGCGATTGTTTGAGTCTATTACATTAGGAGAATAATTGCTTTTTGCGGGATTCCGATTAAGTAGACTAAGTTCTTGGATTGAGTAATTTATATTTTTGCCTATGAACAAAATTGCAATTGGATGGAATTGATACCCTTGGATTGGAAGTTTGGTAAGATTGATTTTCCTTGTTTAATTTTAAATCTTGTTTTGTTTTATTTTATTTTATCAAATTCTCGTTAAAAACCCTTAAATCAAGTAATCGGCTCGCCGTTTTCACTAAACGGCTAACCGTTTATTTCGAGCAAGAGAGAAGCGAAAGCGACACGGTTTCCTTAACCGATTATCCATTTAGAGTCGATGAGGAAGGCGATAAGCGACTACGGTTTCCACTAGCGGTTAGCGATTAATCCCGACGTTACCACACCGCAAGCGACACCGTTTTCCCAAAGCAGTTGGCCGATAAATTCGAAAGGTCACTGGCGTAAGCGGTTTGCGGTTTCCTTAACGGTTAGCGGATAATTCGAAAATTTCAAACAATTAGCACGGTTCGGATAACAATAAGCAGTTAACCGTTTATTGGCGGCTTCAATCCGGTTTTCTTGGGAAATTAATTTTGTTTTAAACTTTGAGAAATTAAATACATAGTTCTCTTGGGATTCGACCTGGTTCCACTATTTCTACAAATTAATTTAGGTGAATCAGTATTTATTTTGAAGGGCTTCGACAACTCTGTCAAATTTGGCGCCGTTGCCGGGGAACTAATTTTAGTTTCTCATTGTTTAAATTATTTATTTGATTTAGTTTATGACCCGTTCTTCTCAGACTCCTAATTTGCAGTATAATCCTGAAATCGAGAGGACAGCGCGTCAATTGAGAAAAGAGACTAGAGAGGGGAAACGTCGTCTTGAGGAAGAAGCAGAGATAGATTTAACTACTGGTGGTACATCCATTTTTGCAGAAGTTGAAGAAAAGATGGCAGACAGAACTCTCAAAGAACTCGCCGCACCAGATTTGAATCAACAGCCCCTATGCATTACTTTTCCTAATATTGCTAATGATTTTGAATTAAAATCTGGTTTGATTCATTTACTTCCTTCTTTTCGTGGTTGTGCAGGTGAAGATCCTCATAAGCATCTGAAAGAATTTCACATTGTTTGCTCTGGAATGAAGCCACATGGTGTATCCGAGGAGCAAATCAACCTTAGAGCTTTTCCCTTCTCTTTGAAGGATCAAGCTAAGATTGGCTCTATTATCTACCTTCCGGTTCTATCACCACATGGAATGAGATGAAAAGGCTATTTCTGGAAAAATTCTTTCCTGCCTCACGAGCTGCTAGTATTTGGAAGGAGATTTATGGCATCACACAGATCACTGGGGAGACGTTGTACGAGTACTGGGAACAATTCAAAAGATTATGTGCTAGTTTTCCCCACTATCAAATTTCTGATCAACTCCTTATCCAATACTTCTATGAGGGATTGTTGCCAATGGATAGGAGTATGATTGATGCAGCAAGTGGTGGAGCTTTAGTAAACAAGACACCTGAAGCAGCCAAACAATTGATTTCAAATATGGCTGAAACTTCTCAACAATTTGGTACAAGAGCGGGTGGAGGATCCATCAAGCAAGTTAACGAGGTAAGCGATCTTAAAAATCAAATTTCTGATTTAACTGCTTTGGTCCGTCAAATGGCTGTAGGGCAATTGCAAACAGTAAAAGCGTGTGGAATATGCTTACTTCATGGGCATCCTACTGATATGTGCCCCACATTGCAACAAGACTCCACACAAGAAGCCAATGCCATAGGTGGGTTTCCTGGTCACGCCCAAAGGAAGTATGATCCCTATTCAAATCACTACAATCCTGGATGGAGGGATCATCCTAACTTTAGCTATGGAAACCAAGGAGGACAACAAAGGCCACCTTTTCAGAACTTCACTAGACCACCTCCAATCCCTACACAGACTCAAGCTCCCAACTCAGGTATGTCTTTGGAAGATATTGTTAAGAATCTTGCTACCAATACTCTTCAACTTCAACAGAAAACAAGGACAAGCATCCAGAATTTAGGCAACTAAATTACTCAATTGGCCACGTCAGTTAGTAAGTTGGAAGCTCAAAATTCTGGAAAGTTACCTTCACAGCCAGAAGTCAACCCAAGGGAGAACTGTAGTGCAATTTCACTGCGAAGCGGAAAAGAAATTCCTTTCTCTCACAGAATGTATTTGAATACAAATGAAAACCCAATATGTGTGAATACAATGAAATGAATACAAAGTTTATGCTTTTAGATTTGCATAGAAATGCTCAAAATATCAATGGTTGTATCATATTAAATGAATTAGATTTGAGTCATTTTATAGTTGAAGAAGAAAACTAGCCGTTATTGACTTTCTAATAATAACCGGCTAGCCGTTTTTGTGAATCCGGTTAGCCGCTTTATGTTATCGTTATGTTTAAAAATTTGAATTTTTGCACATCCGACTCCGCATTGTGAAATATGATTAGCCGCTTTTATTCCAAAGAGTTTGTGCCCATAACCAGACTGCCGCTTTGTAAAATCCAGTTAGCCACTTTGCTACATTGACGGCTTCGATGAACTATTTTTCAAAATTATAGTTGTCTTAAACTTTATAAAATTTATTGTGGCCTAAAACGTCATAAAACTTTGTAAAAATGTCCAATTTCAGAATTTCTAAATAATACTTCTCATTCCCAAAACTTGCTGAAATTATAATAAAGCATAAATTTGTAGAAATTACGATATGGCCCAAAATATTTTAAATATTTGTAAATATGCTCAAATCTAGAATTCAAAACAATACTTATTAGAATCAAATTTTTTCATTTCAGTCCATATCGTAAAAAATAACTAATTTCATAAAATCATTTTCTTGTTATAAAAGCATAATATCTAATTCTTTGTTTATCCAAACATGTAGTTTGTTATCATCAAAATCAATATTTTATAGCCATATAGGCTAACAATCTCCCCTATTTTTATGATGACAAAACACATTATAAGGATTTGATTTAGTTATAAAAACTCTCCATTAATCAATGTAAGATTAAAAATTAATTTGAAAAAGATTTAAAAGGCTCCCCCTACATAAATGCATATGAATATTTTTCATAAAAAAATATATTTTCCTTTTACATATTATATATCCCCCTTCATCATCAAAAAGAGAAAAAAGCTCCCCTTATCGATCATCAAAATCTCAAAGCAAGCATATTAGTTCCATAGCATCCAAAACATAAGTTACCAACATAACCAACAATCATATCAAATCCACATAATCCAAAACAGACACATAATCCAAAAAACATAACAAACATCCATATAAACTAAATAAAAATAAAGAACATAAAGCAGTAAATAAAATGTTGGTGTATCCAAATACAAGCATAAGAGACTATTGAGGTGGTGAGGATAGTGGTGATAGAGGTAGAAATGGATATGGAATGCCGAAGTGCTAAAAAAGGAGGCGTTGTCCATGAATGAGCTGCTGATGCTGCTGTGAGAGCCGCCGGTGCTCCTCTAAAATGTGCTGCCAAAAATCGGTCTATTGTACAGAAAGGGTCCTCATTTCATCCACAGTATTGAATAGCCGATCATCACTCAGAGTAAGAAAAGTGTACTTATTGTCAGTGAATTTTATTCAAGCTCCATTATGCCATTTAAATCTTAAGGCACGCACAGCTTCATCCCTGATGCTTTTAGAAGGTCTATAGAAGGGGTAACTGATAGGTACTCGAAAATATTTGAGGATCCGGGTGATAAAAAGGTCATACAGAAGGGAACCAGTAATCAACTTAAGTACAGAAAGTATTGTCCGGATAATAGAGTATCTCAAGTTAACCGAACGATGTGTAAAGATGCAATCAATCAAGGCAACATCCATATGTGAAATCTCATCCAAATGGCCTGATCTAGGAAGCACAATAGTCTGAATAAAACAAAGTAATATCAGAGTTTGAAAACAAAGACATTGAGTGCGGAAATGAATATTGCAATCATCATCAGAAAGATGACGACATATATTCTTAACGGCATCAATATGATCAAAATCATCAATATCGGTAGATTTCCTAAGCGAAAAAAATTCTAGACCATGATCGGATGTTCTTAGGATAGAATTCAACTCTGAATCATCAAATTCAATCGAAACTCCTCCAACATTGGTGATTACTCGATTCTTTTTCTCTATGGAAGTATCCATATTTGAGTAAAATACTTTCATCTAGTCGGGATACATATTCTCCTCAATCACAAGAGCATTAATCCAACCAAAATTTTCCAATAGTTACAACAAATTTCTATTACTAATGCTAATATTATATAGTCAACCCAGTAGAATAAAAAATATAGGGAGTACCTCACAAGTCATGAACTGATGGTGAAATCGTTTGACTAAATGCTTGGCCGGAAAGTGCATGGATTTAAAGTTCGATTGATTAGAAGAGCCCCCTGCTTCCCGTGGCCGTTTGGCTTGTTAGATCGGTTTTTATCCTTTTCCTCTAACCGGCCTTGAACTTGACATGATAATATAAAGTGATTTGATGAGAAATAAGGCAGTAAAACATATTAGAATGAGGTTGAAAAGGGATATTGGGGTTCAATTCGATTAGAAATTGGCTTAAGATGAAGTAATTTAGAGAGAGAAAATTTGGTGAAAAACTAGGTTTGATTTGGAATCTAGTGACTTTAATGGTGAAAATGGATTTTCAAGATGATTTTAGACACAAGAATGGATGGAGAACAAGTTTTATAAATCAATTTAGATTGAAAAAGGATGAAGATGATAAATTTTAAAGTGAGAGAGAGAGAAGATAGAAACAGATTTTAGAGAGAGGAAAATCCAGTTTACCGAAAGATGAAGGAGAAAATGAACAGGTTATATATGCACGAATCCGACTAACCGGATAGCACTAGCCGGTTATCTGGCTTGTGTCAAGAATGTTTGAACTCGAATCAGGTATATTGGTTGGAAATATTAGTTGACCGATTGCTTCTAATAAGTCCAAACTAAATTTGGCTTTTCGGATTTCACAACCGACTGATCATTTCTTTGCAGCAAGTGAGGAACACGAATCTGGCTTACCAGTTGGCAATAACCAGTTAACCGAATAGTTCCAGCAAGCATCAAATCGAATCCAGTTTATCATATTTCATAACCAGCTATCCGATTGAGTCTAACAAGGAACAAATGCGAATCCAGTTTTCCAGATCGTATAACCAGCTATCTGGTTGAGTCCAGCAAAGGTCAAACCGAATCCAACTTTCCGGATTGATTAGGAGTAATATACCAGTTAAGCTTTGGAAAACATTTTTGAAATTTGGTAAGCTCTTATACTTGTATTATAAACAACAATTTATTTTTGCTTAAAAATTGATCAATTTTACATCATTTTGAGATTCAAAACTTTTCAATAAGCCATTTAATACATGAAACATAGATACATATAAGAACGAACATATCAACTTAATCAACAAATTAGAATTCAAGATGCAACATTCATCATTCCAAGCTCATGTCGTATCTTAATAAATTTCTGTTAATTAAGAGGTTTTGTAAAGATATTCGCAAATTGATTTTCAGTAGAAACAAAATTAATCACAACATCTCATTTTTTAACATGATCTCTAAGAAAACGATGTCTAATTTCTATATGCTTGGTTCTAGAATGCTGAATAGGATTCTTAGATAGATTGATAGCACTAGTATTGTCACACAAAACAGATATTTGATCAAAATTAATACCATAGTCTCTAAGAGTTTGTTTCATCCAAAGGGCTTCTACACAACAACTATCTGTGGCGATATATTCTGCCTCAGTTGTTGAAAGTGCAATTGAATTTTATTTCGTACTAAACCAAGAAATAAGTGAATGACCTAAGAAGTGACATATTCCAACTAGTACTTTTTCTATCAATCTTATAACCAGCAAAATCGGCATCTGAATAACAATTGAAATCAATATAAGTTCCCCTACGATACAAAAGACCAAGATTGATGGTGCCGATCAAATATCAAAAAATTCGTTGAGCAGCAAGTAAATGCGACTCTTTAGGACAAGATTAAAATCTAGCACATAAGCATACACTAAACATAATATTAGGCCTACTAGCAGTCAAGTAGAGTAAATATCCGATCATACCTCGATATATCTTGATGTCAATCTCCTTACCCTTCTCATTTTTGTCCAACTTGATGGTAGTACTCATTGGAGTACTTTTTGCATTTCCATTATCATAGCCAAATCTTTTGAGTAGATCTTTCACATACTTGGCTTGATTTATGAAAATTCCATCCCCATCTTGTTTTATTTACAGCCTAAAGAAGTACTTCAACTCTCCCATCATACTCATCTCAAATTCTTCACTCATACAAGATGAGAATTCCTTGCACATAGACTCATTAGTATAACTAAATATAATATCATCAACATAAATTTAAATAATAAGTATACCTTGATTCTTATGCTTAACAAAAAGAGTAGTATCTACTTTTTGCATCAAAAAATCGTTATCTAACAAGAAGTTTTGAAGCCTATCATGCCATGTTCTAGACTTTAGCCTAAAGGGCTAAACATTATGTAGTTTTGATGATAACAAACATTTGTCTTAAGTGATTTAATAAATATTGTATTTCACAAGTTCACTAGTTTTTTAAGGATAATATTTATGTAAGTGAATCAAGTGAAATTAAGTTCAAGACACTCAACGGGCAACGGCAAAATCAAGAATAAAGTTTAGAGTTCAACGGACAAATTGAAATGCAAGATATGCAACTCAAGAGGGGGAGGTGAATTGGGTTTTTAAAGATAAATCTAAACAAATCACACAACGATTTAATCTAACGCCTTAATAAACACAAAAACAATAAATTTTATAACAATCTAATCAAAAACAATAAATTGAACAATGCTTAAAAATAAAAGAGTAAGGGAAAAGAAAGCAAACATAACAATTTTTACGTGGTTCGGCAATCCCCGCCTGCGTCCACGCCTCCAAACTAACCAAACTCGAGGATTTCACTATCCAAACCTCCCAAGGCTTTAAGTTCTTTACAATTGATTTCAAGGTGTCAATGAACCTTTACAATCAAGAGATTATCCCTCCAATCTCTTCACCCCAAGTGTTTCTCTCACTTGAACACTCACAATTTGATGAGAAAAGAAAATTAAACAAAAACTCTCTATAAGAGTGGATTAACAAATAATAGCACAATAATGATTTAATCTATGATAATTTTGTGAATTGGAAGCTCAATATATATTATAAGATCTTGTTTATGCTTGCATTAGTCTATAAAATAAAGTTTGGGTTGAGTTTTTATAGTTAAAGCCCGAAAACTAGCTATTATAGGCAAATTCCCGTAACCAAGCGGTTAGCCGCTTAATTTATCTGGTGAGCCGCTTTGAACAGTGATGTTACTGTTAAATTTAAATTTGCTACAGTAATATTGTTCAGAAAAGTATAATTTTACCATAAAAAATTTTATAATTATATTATGGCCCAAAACGTCATAAAATTTACAAAAAGGTCCAATTTTAGAATTTTTAAATAATGTCATTCGCAAAACTTTTTAAAATTGTGCTATAGCCTAAACTATAATAAACTTTTTCAAATAAGTCTTCTCAAGTTTTAACAAAATTACCATAAATTTTAAAGTTCTCAAAACCTTTCACTTAGGCCCTCAATTTTTTATAAGTTACAATGTGGTCCAAAAGTTTCAAAAATTGGCAAATAAGGACAACTCCGAAATTTAAAACTTTTTCATTTTAATCTAAATTTTTCAAATCCACAAAATACTTTATCTTATAAATAAAAAACTTTTTAGTTTATGAAAAGTAATTATTTACTAAACAAAATATTGAGCTTCTCAAATGCTAAATCAAGTATAAATTAAATCATACTAGCTTCACAAGAATTTATCTCAATAATTTATCCGTTGAGTTCTAAACTTTATTCTTGACTTCGCCATTGTCCGTTGAGTGTCTTGAACTTGATTTCACTTGCATAAAAAATTATCTTTAAAAAACTAGTAAACTTGTGAAATACAATATTTATTAAAATACTTAATACATATATTTGTTATCATCAAAATTATATTATGTGTAGCCCTTTAGGCTAACAATCTCCCCCTTTTTTATGATAACAAATATCTCATGTATTTTGACATTTATACTCCCCTTAATACATGGCATACAAGACTCAACATATTAAAACAAATTTAAAAAAAACTCTCCCTGAATATATGATCTATAATAATTTGTAAACTCTCCCTTAATATTTCAAAACCATGCACAAATACTTCAAGTATAAAAAAATATATATTACTTGTCTCCGAGTTTAAAAATACATGACTTCTCCTCCTTCATCATCAAAATTAATATAAAGCTATGCTTACACCAAGAATAACAGGAGATATAATCAAGAGATGTCAAAATTTAGCAAGCAATTAACCAAATATTAACAACATTTCAAGAATTCACAACATATCATCCAAATACAAAACATCCAAACATCTCATAACAATCATCCTCAATCCAGACTTAAAACACAAATGCATATGAAAAATGTAGTGCAGAGTGACAGATAACAGAAAAATAAAACAATGTTCTAAGGAGAAGAAGGATGTGATGAAAAAGATGGTGGTGGAAACCCAAGAGCTGCAAAAAGCTGCTACTGGCCATCAAGAATCTGCTGCTGTTGAGCAAAGAGCCGATGTTGTTGATCAAATAATTGCTGCTGCTGCTGCTCAAAAAGTCGTTGTTGCTCCGAAATGGATTGAATTTGAAAGGCCTTAAGCTGAGATTGAAGTTAGCTCTGCTGCGCGGAAAGAGAATCCATTTTAGTCAACATCTGCTGCATCGGATCCTCAGGGTCGGCTGAAGAGGAATGGTAAGGACCCCCAGAAGGTAGAGGATGTGAGCGCTGTGGGACACTATGATCAGGGACCTCGTGCGCTGGAAGTACATCGTTAAAGAAACTGATGATCTGAATGAGCAAGTTCAGTGACCTTTTGTATCTCCGGTCTTTATATCATTTATTGTTCACCCACATAAACCCTAAATTAGTGATTGTTTCATCACCTAATTCCCTCGTATTAAAAAAGGTTGGTTCGTTAATGGGTACCTTGAAGTATTTGAGAATACGGATAATAACACTACCATAAGGGAGGGATCGTTTGGCAATACATGGTGTGCTAAGCATATGATGAAGTATAATATAACCAACATTGAGCACTCTACCCTCTAGAATGCAATCCAATATGGCCACGTCTAAACGGTTTACTTCATCAGCATGTCCAAACCTAGGAGTAATAACATGGTGAAGAACATAATGAAGAATTCTAGTTTGAAGAGGTGAGACTTGAGATTTCAAAAGGGATCCATAAAACTCGGAGGACAATTCGGAACGATGGTAAATTTTTCGAACAACATTCTCAATAGAAAACCATGGATAATCTATTTTGGTTCTAGCACTGTATAGCTCCAATCCGTTATTTGGAGTTCCAAGAATACGATTTAACATCACAACATCAAATTCAATACGAACTCCCCCAACACTTATAACAATTTTATTCGAGATTTCTATATCCATATTCGAATAAAAAACTTTGACTAAATTTTCATAATATGGCTCCTTAATAACTAAGACATTTTTCCAATCCATGGAAATAAGAAAATTATTGAGAGATGTATCACAAATTGCCAAATTTGTCAAATTTCTAAGATTAACAAAATAAGGAGGAATGACTGACCTTGGCATGAAGTTGTCGAGAAATCGTTTCTGAAGTATGAAATGCTAAAAATTGGTTGATAAGAACTCCGTATTACCTCCATAATCTTCCTTGTGTCTCTTGGCCATTTATTTGCTCTTGGATTTGTCACCACCCACCATTGTTAAAATAAAGTCAAGCTTGAATATGCAATTTCGGGTTTCTAAAAAATTGAGTGAAATGGATGCGTTTGAGCCAAGAAAATTGATCTTAGAGATGGTTGAAGGCTAGAAATGATGTTGATTGAGTAAAAAACGAGTTGAAGAAAGCTTAAAAATGTAGAGAGAGAAACAATCAAGTTCGGTTTTAGTTATTTGGGATTTTTGTGAAGAGATGATGAAATGATGTTTTGATAATGAAAATTAAAGAAGTAATGGATGATTAATAAGTTGAATGATTGATTTTGGCAAAAGAATGAGTGAAAGATAAAGAAATTTGAGAGAGAAATAGAGAGTTACTGTTCACGCATGAGAGAGATGATGATGAAATGATGAAGAACAAGTGAAGAAATGATTATTGAGAAGTGTTTAATGAGAGTGAAATATTTTTTGAATTCGAAGACATGTAATATATTTTTCGTATTCAAAATAAAACATTTGCATCCAAAAACTTTGAAATAACCAATGTTGGATTTTCTATCTTTCCGAAACTCATAGGGAGTTTTATTGAGATGAGATCTAATCAACACCCGATTTAAAACATAACAAGCGTTGTTAATGGCTTCAGCCCAAAAATACTTAGGTAATGCATTTTCATTTAATATAGTCCTAACCATTTCTTGAATAGATCTATTCTTCCTCTCAACAATTCCATTTTGTTGTGGAGTTCTAGGTGATGAAAATTGATGCTCAATGTCAAAATCATTACAAAAAGTCTCAAATGCATGATTTTCAAATCTCTACCATGATCACTTCTAATACAGGAAATAGAATAACATTTTTCATTTTGAACCTTTTTACAGAAAACTCTAAATGCATCAAAGGTATCATCCTTATTAGCTAAGAACAATACACATGTGTATCTAGGATAATCATCCACAATCACAAATGCATAATATTTGCCACTTAAACTAGCATATCTAAATGGTCCAAATAAATACATGTGAAGTAATTGAAGTGGTTTTGAAGTAGAGACATGATTCTTGTTTTTTAAAGAAGTTTTGATTTGTTTTCCAAATTGGCAAGCTTCATAAATTCTATTTTTTGAAAATTGATTTTTGGAAGACCTTTAACCAAATAATTTTTCAAAATTTTTTAAATTAAATCCATGTTTGCATGACCTAGTCTTCTATGCCATAACCATCTATCATCATGCAATGCCGAGAAACATCTATCAATAGTAGATGTACAATCTATATTAACATTTATCAATAGTAGATGCACAATCTATATTAATGGTATAAACATTAACACATCTATTTCCTACAAATAAAACCTTTCTATCATATGCATTCTCAATAACACATCTAGTCTTATCAAAAACTATTTTATAACTCTTATCACATAATTGACTAATGCTAAGCAAATTGTGTTTCAAGTTTTCAACCAAGCATATATTTTTAATAAGAGTGGAGGATACATTACCGACATTGCCAATTCCAATGATCTTTTCTTTTGAATTATCTCCAAAGGATACATCTCCACCATTTTTGATCTTGATAAAACTTGAAAACTAAGAATAATTTCCTGTCATGTGTCTTGAACAACTACTGTCCAAGTACCATTTATTCTTCTTCTTCTTCAAGCCTTGCAGAGAAAATTTCAAGTCTTAGGTACCCAAACCTTTTTGGGTCCTTGAGTGCTAGTAATGATTCCTTTTGGAACCCAAATACATTTCACACCATAATATGTATTTTTTTTCACAGGACATCTATTTTTTATGTGACCATTTCCATTGCAATAATGACAAACAATCTTATGATCACTTGTGGAGGTAGCTTTAACAAAATAATTCTTATAACACTTTTGCTTCAAGTTAGCCTTATACCCAAGTCCTCCTTTATCAAATACACATTTTTTAGAGTTAAGCAAATTATCCAACATCTTTTACCCATTTGTGAATTTTATCACAATTTCATTTAGCTCATTATTCTTCTTCTTAAGCACTTCATTCTCTTTTATCAATTCTTCAACGTGTGATTTTTCATGCTCATATGAGGTATTAGGTTTTTCATTTGATAATGCAACTCTATCATGCAATGTTTTATTCTCTAGTTCTAGACATGTAATCTTTGTACTTAATAATTTATTTTCATTTTTGAGCTCTACCATTTTCTTTTTAAGACATACATTCTTTTTACCAATTTTCATCAACTTATCATGTAATTCTTTAAAAGCATCATGTAATTCATTATAAGTAGGAAGATCATTTACCTCATCTAGTTCATCATTCAATTGCCATGAGAACTAGATTTGTCATTTCTTGATGCTCTTCATCATCACTCGTTTCTTCATCGCTATCATCCACGTGGCCACCATTGCTTTCTTCTTAAACTTGTTGAGAAGAGGGCATTTCGATCTTATATTGTCAGGCTTCTTGCACTAATAGCATTTGATGACTTCCTTCTTCTCCTTTTGGTTCTTGAAGTCTTTAAATTTTCTTCGCTAACCGGTTTTCTTGAAAAATTTTCTGAACCTCTTTGCTAGCATAGCCAACTCCTCATCATCTGGTTCACTCTCCCTATCACTCTCATATTCTGTGACTTTGAGAGCAACATTTTTCTTCTTCCCCTCATTGCCTCTTTCGGCTGTCAAATCTTCCTTATAAGAAATAAGAGAACCGATTAAATTATCAATAAGTAAGACATTTAAATCTTTGGCTTCCTCAATGGCAGTTCTTTTTGGTCTTCATTACTTAGGTAGCGATCTAATGATTTTCTTAACTTTTTCGCTATATGAAAAAGTCTTTCCTAGGGCTCATAGAGTGTTCCCTATGTCTGTAAATATAGTATACATAGAATATACACTCTCATTTTGTTTCATTTGGAATAATTTATATTGTCGAGTGTACTTACTAATTTTAGACTCTTTCACTTGATTCATGCCTTCATAAACAACTTCGAGTTTGTGCCAAATTTCAATAGTGCTTTCACAACTAAACACTCTATAAAATTCTTTCTTATCTAATGCACAAAATAAGGCATTCATAACTTTGGAATTTAGAGAAGCTTTTCTCTTTTCGAATTCATTCCATTCCCGTGAAGGTTTTGGAATATCTTCCCCGACTTCATTTTCAGTCAAAGGCATAAATAGACCATCACATACAACTTCCCAAATTTCATAATCTAGGGCTTGTAAATAAATTCTCATCATAGTTTTCCAATATAGGTAGCCATTTCCGTCAAAGAATGGTGGTCTAATTGTGGACTGTCCTTCCCTAAAGGTTGAGTCATTTTGGGTTGCCATAGATCTTTTACTCTAGATGGTTAAGTCCTAATAAGAGAACCAAGCTCTGATACCAAATGAAATGCAAGTTATGCAACTCAAGAGGGAGGGTGAATTGTGTTTTTAAAGATAAAACTAAACAAATCGCACAACGATTTAATCTAACGCCTTAATAAACACAAAAACAATAAATTGAAGAATACTTAAAAATAAAAGAGTAAGGGAAGAGAAAGCAGACACAATAATTTTTACATGGTTCAGGAATCCCTACCTAGGTCTACACCTCTAAGCCAACCAAGCTCGAGGATTTCACTATCCAAGCCTCCCAAGGCTTTAAGTTATTTACAATTGACTTTAAGGTGTCAATGAACCTTTACAATGAAGAGATTATCTCTCCAATCTCTTCACCCCAATTGTTTCTCTCACTTAAACACTCACAATTTGATGAGAAAAGAAAATTACAACAAAAACTCAATAGCACAATAATGATTTAATCTATGATAATTTTACAAATTGAAAGCTCAATATATGTTATAAGATCTTGTTCATGCTTGCATTAGTTTATAAAATGAAGTTTGTGTTGAGTTTTTATAGTTAAAACCCGAAAACTAGCCGTTATAGGCAAATTTCCATAACCAAGTGGTTAGCCGCTGGATTTATCCAGCTAGCAGCTATGAACAGTGAAGTTATCGTTAAATTTGAATTTTACTACAGTAATATTCTTCATAAAATTATAAATGTATCCCAAAACTTTTTATAATTATACTATGGCCCGAAACATCATAAAATTTTACAAAAAAATCCAATTTCATAATTTCTAAATAATGTGTCATTCCTAAAACTTTTTGAAATTATGCTATAACCCAAATTATAATAAATTTTTTCAAATAAGTCCTTTTCAAGTTTAACAAAATCACCATAAATTTTAAAGTTCTCAAAACCTTTCATTTAGGCCCTCAATCTTTTATAAGTTACAATGTGGTCTAAAAGTTTCAAAAATTGGCAAATAAGTCCAACTCTGAAATTTACAACTTTTTCATTTTAATCCAAATTTCTCAAATCCACAAAATACTTTATCTTATAAATATAAAACTTTTTAGTTTATGAAAAGTAATTATTTACTAAACAAAATATTGAGCTTCTTAAATGGTAAATCAAGTATAAATTAAATCATACTGCCTTTACAAGAATTTGTCGCAATAATTTATTCGTTGAGCACTAAACTCTATTCTTGACTTCGCTATTGTTTGTTGAACGTCTTAAACTCAATTTCACTTGATTCACTTGCATAAAAATTATCCTTCAAAAACTAGTGAACTTGTGAAATACAATATTTATTAAAATACTTAATACATATATTTGTCATCATCAAAATTACATTATGTGTAACCCTTTAGGCTAACACAAATTATTGCGATAAATTTTTGTAAAGCCAGTATGATTTAATTGATGCATGATTTACCATTTGAGAAGTTTAAGTTTTTATTTAATAAATCATTACTTTTCATAAACCAAAATGTTATATATTTATAAGATAAAGTGTTTTATGGATTTGAGTAATTTAGATTAGAATGAAAAAATTTTATAATTTTTTATTTTAATAAATATTATTTTGAATTCCGAATTTGGACTTATTTGCAAAGGTTTGAAATATTTTAGGCCATACAATAATTTATGAAGTTTGAGGAGCCGAATGTAATCCAAACTTTTAAAATCCAAATTGGACAGAGAGTAAGCGGCTAACCGCCTCACTGCTAACGGCTCGCCGCCTGAGGAAAATCTCATGTTTTCAAATTCTAGACTAAATTGAAAGATTTTGAAAACTCTGAAATTTATAAGTATTATGTTAAATTTTGAAAAGGACTTTTTTGAAAAATATTATTATATTTTGGACCCTAGCGTAAGTTTAGAAAGTTTTAAGAATGACAAGTATTATTTAAAAATTCTGAAATTTGACCTTTTACAAAGTTTTATTATGTTTTGGGCCATAATATAATTACAGAAGGTTTTAGACAAAAAATGTTATTTAGTGAACAATATTACTGTAGCAAAATTCAAATTTAATGCTAACTTCACTGTTCCCAAGCGGTGAACCGGATAAATTAGGCAGCTAGCCACATGTTTGCTGGAATTTGCCTTTAACGAATAGTTTTCGGGCCTTATCTATAAAAACTCAACTCCAACTTCAATTTTTAGACTAATGCAAGCATAAACAAGATCATATAACACATATTGAGCCTCCATTTAACAAATCATCATTTATTGAATCATTATTGTGCCATTATTTGTAAGTCCACTCTTAAAGAGAGTTTTTGTTGTAATTTTCATTTCACATCAAATTGTGAGTGTACAAGTGTGAGATGAGGTGAAGAGATTAGGGAGATAATCTCTGGATTTTAAAGGTTCATTAATACCTTGAAAGTCAATTGTAACCACTTGAAACCTTGGGAGGCGTGGATAATGAAATCCTCGAACTTGATTGGCTTGGAGGCGTGGACATAGGCGGGGATTGCCTAACCACATAAAAATTATTGTGTTCACTTTCTCTTCCCTTACTCTTTTATTATTATGCTTTACTGAATTTACTGTTTTTGCATTTGATTAAGGTAATAGATTAAATTGTTGTGTGAATTGTTTAGCGTAAATTTTAAAATCTTAATTCACCCCTCTAGATTACATAACTTGCATTTCATTTAGTATTAGAGTTTGGTTCTCTTATTAAGGTTTAACCGTCTAGAGTAAAAGATCGATGGTTACCCAAAATGACTAAACCTTTAGAGAAAGACAATCCTTACTAGACCACCTTTTTTTTACGGAAATGACTACCCATATTGAAAAACTAGGATGAGAATTTATTCAGAAGCCTTAGATTATAAAATTTGGGAAGTAATTTTTGCTGGTCCATTCATGTCTATAACTAAAAATGAAGTAGAAAATGATATTCCTAAACCGTCAAGTCAATGGAGAGAATTAGAAAAGAAAAAGATTTCGTTAAACTCCAAGGCAATGAATGCTTTGTTTTGTGCTCTTGATAAAAAAAAGTTTCATAGGGTGTCTAGTTGTAAGAGTGCACAAGAAATATAGAACAAGCTTGAGATTGTCTATGAATGGACAAATCAAGTTAAAGATTCTAAAATCAGTAGATACACTAGACAATATTAGTTGTTCTAAATAGAATAAAATGAAAATGTATATTCTATGTATATACAATTTACGGACATAGAGAATACTCTAGGAGCCCTAGGAAAAACCTTTTCCAATAGCGAGAAAGTTAAGAAAATCATTAGGTCACTTCCAAAAAAATGGAGACCTCAGAGGACTGCCATTGAGGAAGCCAAGGATTTAAATACCTTACCTATTGATGATTTAATTGTCTCTCTTATTATATATGAGGAAGACTTGATAACAAAAAAAAGGCAATGAGAAGAAGAAGAAAAACATTGCTTTCAAAGCCTCAAAATATGAAGTGATGGGAAAAGTGAGCCGGATGATGAGGAGTTGACTACACTAGCAATGAGGTTTAGAAAAATTTTCAAGAAACCTAATGAGCGAAGAAAATTTAGAAATCTCAAAATCCAAAAGGAGAAAAAAGAAGTAATCATATGCTATTAATGCAAGAAGCTTGGTCATATAAGATCAGAATGCCCACTTCTAAACAAACTCAAGAAAAAAGTCATGGTTGTTATTTGGGATGATAGCGATGAAGAATTAAGTGATAAGAAGATTCGCAAGAAGTGTCAAACCTAACACTCATAGCTATAGGAGATGATGATGATCTCGATGAGGTAAGTTATCCTACCTATGATAAATTATATGGTGCTTTTAAAGAATTGCATGATGAGTGGATGAAACTTGGTAAAACTAATGCATACCTTAAGAAGAAAATTATAGAACTTACAAATTAAAAAGATGCCCAGCAAAAATGCATTGATTCATTGAATGAGAAGATAAAGGAATTAAAATTAGAAAATAAAGTGTTACATGATAGGATTGCATCTTTTAAAGTTAAACAAATACTTCATATGAGCATAAAAAATCACATGTTGATGAATTGATAAAAGAGAATGAAGTGTTTAAGAAGAATAATAATGAGCTAAATGAGGTGTTGGCTATGAGCCAAATTTGAAACAAAAGTATTATAAGAATTACTTTGTGAAGAGTACCTCTATTAAAAATCAAGTTGTATGTCATTATTGTAATCAAGATGGTCACATAAAATATACATGTCCAATAAAAAGAAATGCATATTTTGGAGTAAAATGTATTTAGGTTTCCAAAAGAACCATTGCTAACACTCAAGGACCCAAAAAGGTTTGGGTACTTAAGACTTAAGATTTTCTTTGTAGGGCTTGAAGAAGAAAAAAAATAAATGCTAGTTGGACAGTGGTTGTTCATGGCATATGATAGGAAACTATACATGGTTTTCAAGCTCCACCAAAATCGAAAACGGTAGATATGTTTACTTTGGAGACAATTCGAAAGGAAAGATTCTCAGAATTGGTAATGTTGGTAAAGTTTCGTCAACCCTAATTAAAAATATATGTCTGGTTGAAAATTTAAAACACAATTTGATTAGTATTAGTCAATTGTGTGACAAAGGTTATAAAGTTGTTTTTGATAAATCTAGATATGTTATTGAGAATGTATGTAATGGCAAGATGTTATTTGTTCAAAATAGATGTGATAATTTTTATATCGTTGACATAGAATGTGCATCTACTCATGATAAAATATTTTTCAACGTTACATGATGATGGTTGGCTATGGCATAGAAGACTAGGTCATGCAAGCATGGATTTGATTTCAAAAATTTCAAAAAATGATTTGGTTAAAGGTCTTCCAAAAATCAGTTTTCAAAAGAATAGAATTTGTGAAGCTTGTCAATTTAGAAAAAAAATCAAAATTTCTTTCAAAAACAAAAATCATATTTCTAAAATACTAACTAGGCAACCCAAGGGGGTTTTAAATTTAAACAAAGCAAACCACACAATAATTTAATCTAATACCTTAATAGAATTAAAAATAATAAATTCAATGAAGCATAATAATAAGAAGTAAGGGAACAGAAAATAAACACAACAAGTTTTACGTGGTTCGGCAATCCCTGCCTAAATCCACGCCCCCAAGCTCACCCGACTTAAAAATTTCACTATCCGAGTCTCCCGATGCTTCAAGTTCTTTTCGATTGACTTGTAAGGTGCCAATGGACTTTTACAATCAAGAGATTATCCCTCAATCTCTTCACCTCAAGTGTTTCTCACACTTGTACACTCACAATTTGATGAGAAATGAAATTACAATAAACAACTCTTTTAGAGTGGATATACAAATAATAACTCAATGAAGATTTAATTTATGATGATTTTCAAATTTCAAGCTCAATATATGTTGTGTTCACTTGTTTATGCTTGCAAAGATTGCTAAAAATGAATTGAATTTGAATTTATATAGTTTTAGCTTAAAAACTTGCCATTATGCACTTTGTGGTGATAACAGCCTTGCTGCTTTTGTGAATCCGGTTAACCACTTTATGTTACTGTTGCAGCAAAGATTTGAATTTTTGTACATCCGACATGCTGCTTTCGGAAGTTGGTTAGCCGCTTTCATTTCAGTGAGCTTCTGCCCATAACCTGCTTACAACTTATCAAATCCGGTTAGCCGCTTGCTACAGTGACTACTATAGTAACTAAGTACAGTTTTACTCTAAAACTTTCATAACTGTATTATGACCCAAAACATTATAAAAAATAAAAAAATGTCCAATTTCAGAATTTTTAAATAATGCTTGTTATTCCCAACACTTTTTAAATTTATGATATGGTCCAAAATGTTATAAAAATTTTCAAATAAGTCCTCTATAATTTCAGGCAATACTTGTTGATTTCAAAGTTTTTAAAACTCTTTCAATTAGACCATAAACTTGAAAAAACAACCAATTTCATAAAATCATTTTTCCATTAAATATAAAACCTTTATAATGTGAAAATAATTATTTATTTGAAATGTATAAAAAATAATTTGAGATTTTTAAAAACTTAATCATACTTAATCTTGTTTGTTATCATCAAAATCAATATTATAAAAACATATATGTTAACAATGTCTCTCTTTTTTATGATGAAAATTATTTCATGTATTTAAAGAATGATTCCACAAATTATTCCCTCTAAATGTAAGCTTCTCTTAAAATTTACCAATTAACAAATTTAAATACATGTATTCTTTTCCTCCTTCATCATAAGAAAGAAAACTTTATTGGCAATGAAAAAGAGTAGCAAATTTTTATGAATTTAAAAACATATATTCTTCTCTCCTTCATTATAAAAAAGAAAACTTAAAGGAAAATAATAAGAGTAGCAAATTTGATACCCATGTTGTCTGAGTAGAAATTTCGATAAATTCTCCCCCTAACAACAAGCATCACCTCAAATACAATTTTAATAATATTACTCCCAAATTATTATAAATCATGGTACAAGCCAACTCCATACATAAATCATCATATAATCTATCAACCATAAAAAGATCATGAACTATCATTCCATTAATCACCAAATCAACAACTTATAACATAAAATTATCATATAAAACAACCATGTAATCAAACCATCATCATATCCCAAAATCATCAAAATCATCAAAATCATTACCGTAATCACATATCAACCATAAAGAGAATACTCAAAGCGCATGTTGTTCTCCCTCTTTTAACATCATCAAGATGATATATTACTTTGTCTCCCCCTTTGGACAACAAAAAAGTTCAAAATGTATATTAACCAAAATCATATTGTATGCTCCCCCTAAATATATGGCAAATTTAAAATTTTAACCAAAATATTTTTACCAAAAAATATATCATATTTATCTCCGCATTCATCATAAAAAAGAAAAGATAGATAGATGCAATCGAAACAAGATCATAAAAAATAATTCAATCAAGATATTATCCATTTTGTGCAAGCAAAAATTTCGGCAGAGTCTCCCTTTAGAAATGAACAAATCCTCAAATACACAACATGATTAAAAATACTTCCATATAAGCTTAAATAATTATAACAAACCAACAACTCCATCAATTCATCAAGCAACACACATAAAATCATCAATCATCAAAATCAACAAGAAGTCAATTTTAATAGTATTAATAACATGATTAGAGATATTAATAAATTTCATCGTCTCAAGTTCATGCCAAATTTTTAAAAATTGTTCTTTGCAAAGAGGTTTTGATTAGTTTAACAAATTGGCATACAAAAGTTATAAGAACATATTATCAACTATTCAAACTCCATAATTACTAATCAATTTTAGAAATCAGTGCAACTAAACTCATCAAACATCTAATGTGACATTTCAATATAACTTTAAAAATCTTATATACTTAAAATCCTTAAAGTATATGTATTTTTCCCTGCTTTCGACATCATTTAAAACAAGTAATACATATTCAACAATACATTGATAAAGTATAAAAAAACAATGCATCCATTCACCAATCATAGATTGTATAAGATCAAACTTCATCACATACAATGTAATCGTCAAAGCACATTCTTTATCATCAAAGCTTAAACAAAGTATAAGTACCTAATGGCAATATATAGATCATCAAATTCAACATAGCTATTAAGATAAGCCATCATATATATTTATCCATGCATCATGATTACATACAATAATAATTCAATTATGTAAATGTACGAGTATGCTTTCATAAATTCAAGCTATTATCCATCCATTATGATTCATTCAACAAAATCAATATGGCAAGAATTGTTAACAAAATAATTAAATCATATTGCCCCGTCTTTTTCTCCTAGATTATGATCAAGTGATTATCCTCACAAGCTTTTATCAAGAAACTCTCCGTCATTCCTTGATTATGGTACCTACAAAAAAAAAACATTCACGTTGTGCCTTTTCGTACCCAAATACTCGTGGGTCCTTGCGTGTTAGATTTGGTTCCTTTTGGAACCCAAATACATTTTATACCATAATATGCATTTTTTTCACTAGATATTTATTTTTTATATGACCATCTTGATTACAATAATGATCAACTTGCTTGTTAATAGATATACTCTACACAAAGTAGTTCTTATAATACTTTTGTTTCAAATTGGGCTTATAGCATTTATCAAACATACATTTTTGTGAATTAAGCAAGTTATCCAATATCTTTTACCCATTTGTGAATTTTAACACAACATCACTAAGTTTAATGTTCTTTTTCTTGAACATTTCATTTTCTTTTTCCAAATCATCTACATGTGGCTCTAGATGCTCATGTGAAGTGCTTGGTTTCTCATTTGATAATGCAACTCTATTATGCAAAGTTTTATTCTCTAATTCTAGTCCTTTAATCTTTTCATTTAATGAATTATTGCATTTTCATAAATTATCCTTTTCATTTTTCAACTCATCTACATGTGATTTTAGATGCTCGTGTGAAGTGCTAAGTTTCTAATTTGATAATGCAACTTTATCATGCAATGTTTTCTTTTTTAATTCTAGGTATATAATCTTTGCAGTTAGAGATTCATTTTCATTTGTGAGCTCTATCATTTTCTTTTTAAAATATGTATTCTTTTTATTAATTTTCATCCACTCATTATGCAATTCTTTAAAAGTATCATGTAATTCATCATATGTAGGAAGATCACTTACCTCATCAAGTTCATCATCCGATTCATCTTCAATTACCATAAGTGCCAAATTTGAGACTTTATGAGATTCTTCCTCATTTGTAGTCTCCTCATACATAACTTCAAGTTTTCTCTATATTTCATAAGCATTACAACAATTTAAAACTCTATGAAATTCCTTTTTATCTAAGGCACAAAGTAAAGCATTCATAGTCTTGAAATTTAAAGACATCATTTTCCTATCCGACTCACTTAAAGCATTCTTCGTAGGAATAAATGAATCATCACAAACTGTTTTCTATATTTTATAGTCTAAGGCGTATAAAAAGACTGTCATCCTAGTTTTCCAAAAAGAATAGTCATTACCATAAAGAAATGGAGGTCTAGTGATGGATTGGCCTTCTATTAAAATCGAGCTAATTTGGGTTGTTATGGGTCTTTAACTCTAGACGGTTAAGTCTGTACAAGAGCACCTCGCTCTGATACTAAATAACATACTAACCAAGCAACCCAAGAGGGGGTAAATTGAGTTTTTAAAATTTAAGCAAAGAAAACTACATAACAATTTAATCAATGCCTTAATGGAATAAAAAATAATAAATTCAATATAGAATAATAATAAGAGAGTAAGGGAAAAAAACAAATACAATAATTTTTATGTGATTCAGCAATTCCCGCTTATGTCTATGCCTTCAAGCTCACACGGCTTGAGAATTTCAATATCCAAGCGTCCCATGAAATACTATCTAAGAAACCCAAGAGGGAGGTGAATTGGGTTATTAAAACTTATGCAACACAAACCACAACAATTTAAATCTATTGCCTTAATATGAACAAAAATAATAAATTTAATTAAGCAAGATAATAAAAGAGTAAGGGAAGAGAAATCAAACACGTAATTTTTATGATGTTCAGCTAACCATGCTTACGTCCACGCCTCCATGCTCACTGGCCTTGAGGATTCCACTAAGCAAGCCTCCAAGGCTTTAACCGCTCTTACAATTGACTTTCAAGGTGTCAATAAACCTTTATAAACAAGAGATTATCCCCAATCTCTTTGCCCAAGTGTATCCCAATACTTACAATCTCTCAATTTTACTTTTAAAAAATATTACAAAATAAATCTCTCTCACACAATGCGTTTGATTACAAATGAAAATATAAAGTGTGAGTAAATGAAAT
The DNA here is from genome assembly GCA_030449925.1 of Citropsis articulata. Classification (NCBI taxonomy): domain Eukaryota; kingdom Viridiplantae; phylum Streptophyta; class Magnoliopsida; order Sapindales; family Rutaceae; genus Citropsis; species Citropsis articulata. The sequence goes on along the minus strand of JASUUH010000121.1, from coordinate 17,411,678 downwards.
GAATACAAGAATTTAAAGCTTAATGAATATTGTATGCTCAATAATTTGCTCAATGATAATTGTTAAAATCATTATTGTTTGAATTTGATTGAGCTTATTTATAGTTGGGGTTGAAATAGAGCCTTTGATAACTTTCTGGTCAATGTCAGATCGCCGTTAACTAGATGTTGGATTAACATTTTGACTTTGAGCAAGTTACCATTTGACAAAATTTCAAAATGTCTGATCGTCGTTAGTATCCAGAGGCTACTCTTTAAATCTGCTCGATGTCGGCTAGTTGTTATTAAGATGTCGGTTAGTTGTTTGCTACAATGACTACTATAGTGAACTATTTTATAAAATTATAATTTGACCCTAGAACTTTATAAAAATATACTATGACCTAAAACTTTATAAAACTTGTCAAATAAGTCTATTTTTAGAATTTTAAGCAATATTTGCTAATTTCAATATTGTCAAAACTTTTCAATTTAAAACATTAATAAGAAAATAACTAATATCACAAAATCACTTTTCATTGAATATAAAACCTTTATAAAAAGATAATAATGATTTAAAAACATACGAAAAAAGTATTTCGAGATTTTAAAAGATTAATCACTCTTAATCAAGTTTGTTATCATCAAAATCAAAATTAAAAAAAATATTTATGTTAACATCCCAAGGTTTCAAGTTCTTTACAATTGACTTTCAAGGTGTCAATGGACCTTTACAATTAAGAAATTATCTCTCAATCTCTTCACCCCAAGTGTTTCTCACACTTGTACACTCACAATTTGATGAGAAATGAAAATTACAATAAACAATTCTCTTTTAGAGTGGATATACAAATGATAACTCAATGAAGATTTAATCATGATGATTTTCGAATTTCAAGCTCAATATATGTTGTGTGCACTTGTTTATGCTTGCAAAAATTGCTAAAAATGAATTGGATTTGAGTTTATATAGTTTGAACTCAAAAACTAACCATTATTCACTTTTTGATGATAACCGGCTTACTGCTTTTGTGAATCCGGTTAACCGCTTTATGTTACCGTTACAGCAAAACTTTGAATTTTAGCACATCCGACATGTCGCGCCAACCGCTTATTCCAAAGGAGTCACCATAACCGACCTACCTCTTGTAAAATCTAGCTGCTTACATGATCGCATAAATGAACTGTTTTCTTAGATTAAAATTTTACCTCAAAATTTTTTATAACTGTATTATGGCTCACAATATTATAAAAAATTACAAAAATGTTCAATTTTAAAATTTCTAAATAATGCATGTTATACCCAACACTTTCTGAATTTATGATATGGCCAAAAATGCTATAAAAATTTTCAAATAAGTCCTTCTCTATAATTTCAGGCAATACTTGTTGATTTCAAAGATTTCAAAACTCTTTCAATTAGACTATAAACTTGGAAAAACAACCACTTTCATAAAATCATATTTTCATTAAATATAAAACTTTTATAATGTGAAAATAATGATTTATTTAAAATGTATAAAAAATAATTTGAGCTTTTTAAAAACTTAATCATTCTTAATATTGTTTGTTATCATCAAAATCAACATTATGAAAACATATATGTTAACAATTTCTACTTCAAAACCACTTCAACTTCTTCACATGGATTTATTTGGACCTTCTAGATATGCCAATTTAATTGAAAAATATTGGCAATTGTGATTGTAGATGATTATTCTAGATATACATTGATATTATTCTTTGCTAATAAGGATGATTCTTTTGATGCATTTAGAGTTTTCTGTAAAAAGGTTCAAAATGAAATAGGTTATTATATTACTTGTATTAGAAGTGATCATGGTGGAGATTTAAATATCATGCATTTGAGAATTTAAGTAATGATCTTGGCATTGAACATCAATTTTCATCACCTAGGACTCCACAACAAAATGGAGTTGTTGAGAGAAAGAATAGGTCTATTCACGAAATGGCTAGGACTATATTGAATGAGAATGCTCTACCAAAATATTTTTAGGCCGAAGCCATTAACACCGCTTGTTATATTTTAAATCGAGTGTTGATTAGACCTCATCTCAATAAAACTCCCTATGAGCTTTAGAAAGATAGAAAACCCAATATTGGTTATTTTAAAATTTTTTGATGCAAATGTTTTATTTTTAACACAAAAGATAATCATGGTAAATTTTATCCAAAATCTGATTTTGGTATTTTTTTTTTGTTAATTCAAACACAAGCAAAGCTTATAGAATGTATAATAAAAGAATTTTGGTTATGGAAGAGTCTATGCATATTACATTTGATGAGTCTAACTCCTCCTCTATAGAGAAAGTAGTTGTAAATGATAATGCAGATGAAAAGCTACGAGAAGTTTCATCAAGAGATAACCAAAAGGATGCACAACTTGAAAATCAAGAGGAGCAACATGAAGAAACAAATGCAAAGCAAAATGAAGATACTTTTCAAACACTCCCCAATGAGTGGAGGTATATTTTCTCTCATCCTAAGGATTTAATTTTAGGTGATCCTTCAAGAGGTGTCACCACTAGATCATCATTTAGAAATACTTGTGAGTATGCTGCATTTATTTATCAAATTGAACCAAAATCCTTTGCTTATATGAAAAATGATGACTCTTAGATTATGGCAATGCAAGAGGAGTTGAATCAATTTGAGATAAATAATGTATAGGAATTAGTTCCTAAATCAGAAAACCAATCTGTCATAGGCACTAAATGGCTATTTAGAAATAAGATGGATGGATCCGATGTGGTTGTAGGGAATAAAGCTAGATTAGTGGCTCAAGGTTACAACGAAGAAGAATGAATTGATTTTTATGAAACATTTGCACCCGTAGCTAGATTAGAATCCAGTAGGATGTTGTTAGCATTTGTATATCATAAAGATTTCATTTTATTTCAAATGCATATCAAAAGTACTTTTTTAAATGGTTATATTATGGAGGAAGTTTATGTGAAACAACCCTTTGGTTTTGAAAATGAAAAAATTCCAAATCAGGTTTATAAGTTATCAAAAACATTGTATGGATTAAAACAAGCACCTAGAGCATGGTATGATATGCTTAAAAATTTCTTATTGGATAACAATTTTTCAATAGGAAAAGCAGATACTACTCTCTTTGTTAAGCATAAAAATCAAGATATACTTGTTGTTCAAATTTATATTAATGATATTATTTTTTGTTCTACTAATAAGTCTTTGTGCAAGGAGTTTTCATCTTGTATGAGTAAAGGATTTGAAATGAGTAAGATGAGAGAATTGAAGTATTTTCTTGGACTTTAAATCAAGCAAAAGAATGAGGGAATCTTCATCAACCAAGCTAAAAATGTCAAAGATTTGCTCAAGAGATTTGGCATTGATGACTCAACTACAAGGAGCACTCTAATGAGCATAACAATCAAGTTTGACAAAGATGAAAAAGGTAAAGAGGTTGATATTAAAAAATATCGAGGAATAATCGGCTTTTTACTTTACTTAACCGTAAGTAAACCTGATATCATGTTTAGTGTATGTTTGTGTGCAAGATTTTAATCGTGTCCCAAAGAATCTCATTTACTTGCTGTTAAAAGAATTTTCCGTTATTTAAGTGGAACCATAGATCTTGGCCTTTAGTATCCTAGAATAACTCATATAGATTTAACTTATTATTCGGATGCCGATTTTGCTGGTTACAACGTCGACAAGAAAAGTACTAGTAGAACTTGCCATTTCCTAGGTCATTCACTTGTTTCATGGTAAGAAACAAAATTTGGTTGTACTCTTAACCATCGAGGCAGAGTATATTGCCGCAGATAGTTGTTTTGCCCAAGCACTTTGGATGAAATAAACACTTAGAGACTATGGCATTAATCTTGAACAAATTCATATCAAGTGTAATAATATTAGTGCTATAAATCTTTCAAAGAATCTCATTTAGCACTCTAAAACCAAGCATTTAGAGATTATGCATCATTTCTTGAAAGATCATGTTCAAAAAGGTGATATCGCATTAGAATTTATCTTTACGAAAAAACAACTTACTGATATTTTTATAAAACCTCATTGTAAAGAACAATTTTCAAAAATTCGGCATGAACTTGGGATGATGAAATTTTCTCATTAACATCTCTAATCATGTTATTGAATCTATTAAGATTGATTGATTGATAATTGTTGATGTTTATGAAGTATTTAAGTATGAAAAATGAGTGATATGTTTGTAATTTCACTCTTAAAGTGTTAATCGTATTTCATAATTGTGATGTATATACATGATGAATATATTATAAATTTTATTTTTATAATTTTTTGAATAATTATATTGATTCATGCATTAAAATGGCTTTTGAAAATGTTCGGGATCATAAAATGATCTTGGAATCTCAAAAATAGCCGGAAAGCAAAATTGGTGCAGAAGGGTAGCCATGAGGTGGCTAGCCGCCTACCCCAAGCGGCTAGCCGCTTGGGCACCGCCTAAACCTGAGAACAAACGGCTAGCCACTTGGTCACATATTTTAAGCCCTTTCTTTTTTGTTTTTCTTTCTTTTTTACATGTTTTTATTTGTTTTTCTCTTTCTAAAACCGTGAGCAAATCTCCTCCATTTCCATTCAATATTTCTTTATTTCTCACCCATTTTTATGCTAAAATCAATCATCCAAACCAATACCCATGCATTTGACTTTCGTTAAACACTTCTCAATCATCATCTCTTCAATTGTTCTTCTCTCTCTCTTTCTCTCACGCGTGAATAATTCTGCTTCATTTCTCTCTCAAATTTCTTAATCTTTCACTCATTTTCTTGCCAAAATCAATCATTCAAATCATTATTCATCCATTACTCCTTCAATTTTCACTCTCAAAACATAATTTCATCATCCCTTCATAGAAATCCCAAAATCAAAACACTTAACTTGACCGTTTCTCTCTCTCTTTATTTTTAAGCTCTCTTCAACTCTTTTTTTATTCAATCAACATCATTTGTAGTCTTTAATCATCACTAGGATCGATTTTCTTGGCTCAAACTCATCTATTTTACTCAAGTTTTTAGAAATCTAAAATTGGATATTTAAACTTGTTCTTGTGTTCAACAATAGTGGATGGTGAAAAATCCAAGAGTAAACAAATGGCCAAGAGATGCAAGGAAGATTATGGAGATAATACGGAATTCATATCAGCCAACTTTCCGCATTTACCTCTTCGAAAACAGTTTCATAACAATTTTATATCGAGGTCAGTTATTGCTCCCTACTTTGTTAATCTTTGTAATTTGGAGAATTTAGAAATTTGTGATAAATCTCTTAGTGATTTTCTCATTGCTATGGGCTGGAAAAATGTTTTGGTTATTAAGGAGCGATGCTATGAAAATCTACTTAAGGTGTTTTATTCGAATATGAAGATTTCCTCGCAATCTTGAAATAGAATTATTACAAGTGTTGGGAGAACTCATATTAAATTTGATGCTGCGGAATTAAATCGTATTATTAGAACTCCAAATGAAGGATTAGAACTATACAGTGTTAGAGCCAACATAGATTATCTGTGGTTTTCAATTAAGAATATTGTTTGAAAATTTTACCGACATTCTGAATTATCCTCTGAGTTTTGTCGATCTCCCTTAAAATCTCAACCTCTTCAAGCTAGTATTCTTTATTATATTTTTGATCATGTTATTACTACTAGGTATAGTCATACAGATGAAGTTAACTGTTTAGATGTGGCTATATTGGATTGCATTCTAGAGGGGTAAGATGCTCAATGCTCGTTATATTATACTTCGTCATATGCTGAATACTCTATGTTTAGCCAAAAGATCCCTTCCTTATGGAAGTATTATTACCCGTATTCTCAAATATTTCTGGGTACCCATAACTAAGCCAACCTTTTTTACTACAAAGGAGTTAAGAGATGAAGCTATAGCTAATTTGGGGTTTATATGGGTGGAAGAACAATGGTATAAAGATCAAAGATCAAAGATACAAAACCAAGGTTATTGAACTTGCTCTTACATATCATCATTTCTTTAACGATGTTCTTCTACTGAAGAAGCTTTCTGATCTTATTGCCCTACAGCGGTCACATCCTCCACTTTTCGAGGGTCCATCTTACTTTACTTCAGCTAACCCTAAGGATCTGATACAGTCGTCGTTGACTAAAATGGATTCCCTTTCCCAGCAGCAGAGCCAACTTCAATCAACTTGAGGCCTTCTAAATTTAGTCCATTTCAGAGCAACAACGACTTTTTGAGCTGCAGCAGCAATTATTTGATCAATGTTGTGCAAATTTTATTGAACTCGCAAGCGCACGAATCTATTGTAGAATAGATCAATGGTGACGAGTGTCGATCCCACGAGGAGGTGGATTTTAATTGTGTGTAGAATTAATTTTCTTTAAATGGGTGGTTGGATTTGTGGTGAAATTAATTTAAACTATGCTAGAATTTAAGTGGGAATGGCGAGAATAAATTAAACTGGAAATTATTGAGATAAAGCACTTGGGTATCCGGATCTGCATCAACATGCTCCATGGGCTAAATATTTCTTATTAATGCCAATTAAATCATGAGGGGGGATTCCACACCTCATGAACCACGCTCAAATAAATATGGTGCTAAGGGCTTATCGTGCCAAATAATAATAACCTTGTACTAGGGTGCCTATTAACTGTATGTATCTAGACAAGACTATTATTATTTGTCGACGAAAAGTCAAAACAACCACAAATATTAGAGGGGAAGAGAAAGTAAATTTACCAAATTAAGCCCATGGAACATGTTGAGACTTCACCTTCAACCCAAGCTTAAAAGAAAATTAGCTACTCATTTTTTAACTAGGGGTAAAATGGAAATTTATTAAAATACGTAGAAAATACAAGAAGGAGAAGGAATTACAAAAATCTAAGCTTAGAAATGAATTCAGGGATATCAAATTAGGGGGGGAGCCCCCTTTTTATAGATACATTGAGTGAATCATGACCATCGGATTAAAAACAGTTCGGACGCTCAGGATTGCGCCACGTCATCAGTCAACAGTCAACAGCCACTATTTGAACAGTAATACTATTTACACAGTGCACACGGTTTGACCACTATTTGCACAGTATACACGGTTTGACCACGGTTTGCACAGTATACAGGGTTTGACCACGGTTTTGAACAGTAATCCGGTTTGCACAGTAACACTATTTATACAGTACCGTATATGTGAACAGTAGCATTTTTCCTTTTATGCTCCTCCTAAGGTTTTCGACTGTCCTGAGTTCAATCAGGACGTCTGCTTTATCGTCGATCACTGCTCATTGTGAAACGATCGTGATGCCCCTAAAATACATAAAATACATAATTATAATGAAACACACATAATTAAATAACAAAATACTTAAATAAATAAAAGTAGCAATGTTAGTGAGACTTGAAGTGTAAAATGATGATTTTCTCCTTTATAAATATACACTTTCTAACACTCAACACACCCCCCCAACCAGCTTATTGCTAGTCCCTAGTAAATAAAGCGAAGATAAAATTCAAAACCAATTTTTTTTCAATTTTTTTTTATAAAACACACGTGTTTATTCAATCATATTAATGATAGCAATCAAAGAAAAGTACAAGTATTATCTCCAGTCTAAAGAAATATCACAACCACATCAACAATCCACATGCATCAGTCCAGCAGACTATAGTAATCAGGCCACTTTCAAGAATGACATGTCAAACCCCAAAATCTCACCGATAGTAGTGACACTCTCACAAAGAAATTAAACCCAATAAAAATTGTCACTACAATGAATGGTGAATTGAAAGAAAATAATATAGAAATATCACACACTCTCACCAAGATGAAAGAAATATGTCCATAGCTTAGAAATAATACGATCTCAAACAAAGTACTAGTCAACCCAATATTATTCTTTCTTCTTCTTTTTTTTATTTATTTAATGCATCACTACATCTTAATCGCCCATATAACTAGCTTTTACTTCAGACTATAGTTCCCTAAAATCAAGAAGGATTTTTATTAGGACGTAACGTAGGCTAGGGAAATGGTTAACAAAAAAGAGGAAATATGGAAAACAAAATGCATGTTTGAGAAAAAATAAATATTTTTTTTGAAATTAAAAGATGCGTTTCGCTTATTTATTATTATTGTATATCTTTTCTTTTTTTCTTTTTTTTTTTGATTGAATTTTTTTTTCTCTTTTTGATTTTTTTTTTATATGGCACAACTTTGTTGAACAAAATAATTATTTATCCTTTTTCTCAAACATGAATAGGTGATAGAAGTTGTATGATATCGGGTAATACTCCAAATTGGAGTGGGTCAGAATGATAAGTTAACAAAGAAAATGTTTTTTTTTTAAAATAAAAGGCTCAAAAGGGCTAACTATGGATATTGTATAACAGGGATGGCTTGAAAGGCTCAAACGGGTCAAAAATGACCTTCCATCGTCTTTTAGGGCTCTAAATAATCTTTCATATCTACTAGTTAGGTGGGCCTTTTGATGCAGCAACACACATTTTTTTTTAAGGGTTGACTCAAAGGAAATCTAGAGATCATGTATAAAATAATAAACTGTTAAGCTGTATAAAGAATGGGCAACAAGGGTTACTCTCTAAGAAAAATTAATAGGATCAAAAACTCACTTGGAATTTATTATGACATGTGCATTCCTTCAAGCAACTCATATTTGTCTCCAACATCAACATGTAGAATAGCAAATATGGTGTAGCATCACTCAAGACCAAAGATAATACAAATACTAAAATTGAGAGTCATCATATCATCAAATATCAAAAACTCACAAAAAATTACTAAATTTTTTTTTAACGAAATTCTACCCCCCAACCTATTCTAAACATGCATGTAGAAAAATGAAAAAAAAAACGATGCAGAAAAATTAATTAGATGATAGAAAAAAAAAATGTCTGATTTTTTTTTTTTTACTAAGAAGATGCGTTTCTAGAGTCACTACACTCCATATTCAGCCATCTTCGACTCAAAAACTTGAAAATGTATATTTATAAAGGAGAAGTCAAAAAGAAAAAGTTAGAAAAACACACTTAAAATAAGACAATTTTTTTTTTGCTTTTGTTTTTATTTTTATTTTTTAACTTTCAAACTAAGACGATGCGTTTCTAGAGTAACTACACTCTATATTCAGCCATCTTCTACTTAAAAAGTTAGCCACGGTTAATTCTACAACAAAAATTAGTAAAAACTTAACCAACATTCCACAATTGTCAACTATTCCCTCCCCCCAACCAGAATGAAACATTGTCCTCAATGTTTGAAAGGAAAGAAGTAGAGTGTAAAAGACATCACTTGGGTAGTGCAACACAGAAGGAAATATTTACAAGCGGAGAGTTAAATCTAATTTGTACTTCTTCCTACGGCTACTGTTACCATCATTATTTGAACACTCCAACACAACAGTCCTGGGATCTGTCTCTGATTGATAAGCTTGTAACAGATCAAGTAGCTCATTAGCAGTATGTGCACAAATAAAGACTTTTTTTACTGAGGAATGAATGAAATAATTTTTTATTGCATGGTTAAGAAATGCAATAAAGTCATCATAAAAATTATTGACATTTAACAAACCGATGGGTTTCTAGTGGATGTTCATATGGGCCCAAGATGCTAATGTGATTAGTGCCTTAAGAGTTGCAAGATCTCCTCGAAGAAAAATAAAAGCATCGGCATGATTTAACATTTCAGTTATTCTTTCTTGCATACCTGAGACGACTAACTCTTCTCCAGTTGATGAGTTAGACAAACAGCCCAAAGGTTTTAGGATTGTCGGGATGATGCCTAACACTTGGCTCCCTCTGATATAAGCAGCTTCTGAGACCATTTTGGATAACCCTCGGTCACTTCCTCCATACACCAAGTGCAGTTTTCTCTCTGTTATTCTTCGACCAAGATCTATGGCTGCCTCAACGAACTCTTTATGTTTGCCATATTAAACCCAGAGAGCACACAAATGTTCTTGAATTGTTTGCTGGGAGTAGCTACCATTAGGATACTGCTCAAAAACAATTTGTGAGTGCACAACAAAAAATTATATTTAAGAACCTTGGTGACAACGGGTCACAGCTGTGTATGAGGCATTATGTCAGTGTCAATTAACGCGTAAGGCACATGGCGCGAAAGTCAAAAAGAAAACAGTAAAAAGGAAAAGCAAACAATGATAATAAAAAATTATTACAGGTAATAATGCGAATGGTAAAACAACAGTGAAATAAAACAACTATAAAGTAAAAGGATATTCACAGGTAGTTGCGACTGTGACTCATATCTGCTTCTGGTTTTACGTCCAGAAACGGCTTGAACACCCTCTATGGGTCGAGGATAGGCTTCCCATCCAATTTTCTTACAAACTGGCAAACAGGGTCGTTTATAGTCAGATCCCGGCTTGAACGCCCTCTATGGGTCGAGGATAGGCTTCCCATCCAATTTTCTTACAAACTGGCAAACAACGTCGTTTATAGTCAAATTCTCGAGACTGTAACGTGCACGTTCTTTCTCGAATAATGGCCATAACTGGAGAATCGTTCTTTGTACGTATCCACTGGGATGCATTTCAAAAGACAAAAGGATATTATCCAATGACTCTTTATTCAAGCCATCCCTAATGAATTTAATCTTATCTTCCCTGTTATCAGACACCATTCCTAAAGAACATGGTGTTTTATTGTATATGGTTCTGGCACACTGATGACAAGCAACAGAAAGTTTTCGAGCTCGTCGTTTTCTCGCATAATTTCCTTTACCACAACCAGGCATATATGCAATAAATTTAGGAGGCAACTCACCTGCCAAGCGTACTTTGGCCTCGATTAACCAGCAGATGTCAGCAGGTATGTCATTCTTCATAAGCAATCGCATGCGTTCGGATCGGGCTTTATAGATTGAAAGGAGTGCATTCTGAGGAAGCGAAGGGAATAGTTTGTGAAGCTTTGCTAAAATCTCGTTTCTGTCCATGCCTTCGTCTCAGAATATCAGTTATTGTGGGAAACTGAAGTAACCGACTTGATTGTCACGGAGTACCGTTATCCGCCTCTTCACCGGGGTGACAAACTTAAACACACAAAGCAAACTAAAACACACAAACAGAGAAACAAATTAAAACACACAAAACAAACTAAAATCGTCCTCTTATTGATTTACCTCAAGCTCCAACTGGGTGTTATAGACACTTCTCTCAATTTCTCTGAGTTGTCTTTCTAACTCCTCAACGTGGGCGACTAACCCTGGTGGTTGCAGAACCCAAATACGAGATGTTTTACAAAATCGTATTTGTTTTCCGAGATGAGTTTGGATACGTTGAAGTGTTCTAAGCATGTACAAGAGGTACTGTCTCATGATTAAAATGATAAGAGAAAACTGTAATGGTTAAGCAACCACACTTACACAAAAATAATTTCAATGAGCAAAAGAATAATAAAAAGAAAGAAAAGAAATAAATCAAATCAAATCAGCGAAAAGATAAAAAGAATCTCAATTCAAACTTGGTGGGTCACTCAGATTTATTTCCCTGTCCTCTCCATGTGGTTGGTACTCTAGATATGACTTTAATCTTTGACCATTAACTTTAAAAGTGATGCTATTCTTTGGATCTTTAATTTCAATTGCCCCATGTGGAAAAACAGTGTGAACAATAAATGGGCCAGATCATCGAGAACGTAACTTACCTGGGAATAGGTGCAAGCAAGAATTGAATAAAAGCACTTTCTGACCTGGAGTGAAAGCTTTTCTCATAATTTACTTGTCGTGAAAGACTTTCATTCGTTGCTTGTAAATCTTGGCATTTTCATACGCGTCATTGCAATTTTTCTCAAGTTCTGCCAACTGTAATTTTCTTTCAGAGTCAGCTTGCTGCATGTCAAAATTGAATTTCTTAATGGCCCAGTACGCACGATGCTCGAGTTTCGGTGGTGATTCTGCTGATGGGCTAAGTTTCTTTTCTGATGGCACTAGTTGTTCAACTCTTGACTTCCATTTATTTGTGTCCATGGATGGTGCTAAGTCAAGTAGGGCATTGACTTCATCGATTGATCTGTCAATATCAAAATCCAAACCAAAGTGAGTTAAACATATTTGTAAAGGATCATCACTAAGATTTGACAGAAAATTATTATCAACTAATGTTTCTATTAAATCCACATCAACAATTCCATCATCTGCATTGTGAGGTTGTTTGGCAATGTTGAAGATATTGAGTTCCATTGGCATATTGCCAAATGACAATTGCATATTTCCAGTCCTGCATTGAATGTGAGCATCAGCAGTTGCCAAGAAAGGTCGGCCTAGGATAATGGGGATGTGCTTCTTTGAATTCTGCACTGGTTGAGTGTCAATTACAATGAAATCAACAGGAAAATAAAACTTATCTACCTGAATAAGCACGTCCTCCATAATACCACGAGGTATTTTTGTGGACCGATCTGCAAGCTGTAACATCACTGGAGTTGGGTGTAATTCGCCCAGTCCAAGTTTCACAAATACAGAGTAAAGCAATAGATTTACACTAGCTCCTAAATCCAATAAAGCATTCTCAATTATGTGATTCCCTATACTACATGAGATGGTGGGGGAGCCTGGATCTTTGTATTTTAGAGGCATTTTATGTTGGAGTATAGAACTAACATTTTCTGTTAAAAAGGCCTTTTTCTAAACATGAATATTTCGCTTTTTAGTGCAAAGATCTTTAAGAAACTTGGCATAAGATGGCACTTGTTTTATCTCATCGAGTAAAGGGATGTTAACACTTACCTGTTTGAAGATTTCAAAAATCTCACATGTGGATTTTCCCTTTTTCCCTTTAGCTAACCTCTGAGGAAATGGAGCTTTAGGAACGTATTCTCGTAAGTTGGTTTCCTCTTTCTCCTCTGATGATGAGTCCTCAGCATTCACAGGTACAATTTGAGTTGATTTTGTCACTGCATCTCCACTTTGTTGTCGACTTCTTTCCCTTTTCGTAAGGTCATGACAGCTTTGACCTCTCCATGTTGCTGTGGTGAACTGGTACTTGCTTCATGCACTGCTTTAGGATTATGCACTGATTGACTTGGGAATTTGCCTTTCTCAACGGTCATTGTCAAGGTTTGAACTGAAAAAGCAAGTTGTCCCACCATTTTCTCGAGGTTTGAAATTGGCCAGTGAGTCAAAGCGCCCCTAATCTCATTTCAGCTCATCAACGGTAATGCCTGTTGCTCAATTCTGGAGTGAGTAGAATTTTTAAAATTCTGGAATGTATCCTCCCATGGTCTGAGTTGAGAGTGGTTTGGGTTTTGATTGTATGGTCTAAATGGTGGCTGAGAGGCTTGAGAAATTTGAGGAATTGGTGGAATGGGTTGGATTGGTAGAGGTGGAGCTGCTGGTCCATTTTGTTGGAATCCTTGAGACCATGAAAAATTGGGGTGGTCTTTCCATCCAGGGTTATATGTGTTGGAGTAAGGGTTGTAGTTTGATGGTTTTCTCATGACTCCTATGGCATTGGCTTGATCTGAATAGGAGTCATGGTCATGTGGTTCTGTTGAGTTGGCAGTCGTCAATGATGCTATTTGTCGAGAAAGACCTTCGATTATTACTTTGACTTCCTTAATTTCTGAGCTCGACTCACCAATGTGAACATCATTTACTCCTTTAATTCTCCTGGTATTCCTGAGTGACCGACTCCGTTGTTGATAATTATCTGATTGGCGCTGGAAGAATTCCCAAATCTCTTAAGCGCTTTTTGACATTAGCTCTCCTCCACTGGTCGCCATTAACCATTCTTACACATGTGGCAATAATCCCTCCAAAAATTATTGGCATTGGTGCCATTTCTCGTACCCATGATGTGGACACTTCAAGAGTAGCCCATTGAATCGCTCCCATGCTTCGAAAAATTACTCGTCGTCTCTTTGGGTAAATTCTGAAATTTCCCTGCGAATAGCATTGGTTTTATGAACTGGGAAATATTTATTTAAAAATTTTGTTACCATTTGTTCCCATGATGTAATGCTATTAGCAGGCAATGTATTGAACTATGAACGAGCTCTATCCTTTAAAGAAAATGGGAATAATCTAAGTTTAACATCATCATCTGAAAAATTCTCGTATTTAGAAGTTTGACAAATAGCATGGAAATCATTCAGATGATTATATGGATCCTCATTTTCTAGGCCATAGAATGTGGGGAGACAATTTAGCACACTAGGTTTTAATTCAAAACTCCTAGCAGCTACATTTGGGTATCTGATGCATGATGTGCTCAAATTAGCTAAAGGACTGAAATAATCCTTAAATGGCCTCTCCTGTGGTTCTGGTTGGTTTTGCAAATCCATGTTAATTTTATTTTTAAATGCAACGTATTTGTGTGTGCGAAGTGTTTTTTCCAATTCAAGGTCTAAAGGCTCAAGATTAGGTGATAATGACCTTCGACCATGCATGCAAAGAATAAAATAAATTTAAGCAAAATAAATAAAAATAAAGAAGAGGGACAAATTACGATACTAACCTTGCCACATTGTTACAACTTTACTATGAAAACACACTTAATTGCTATAAGAAAAAGAAATTACGTGAAACAAATATTAACTAAAATTAAAATAAATTACAAAGAAAGATAACAAGATAAACAAAAATAAATTACAAAGAAAAATAATAGGAAAATTAAATTACACACATTTAAAGAAGAGAAAAAAAAATGAAATTATAACCTTAATTTTTTTTTTTTTGTTTAAATGAGAAAAGGAAAAAAAATAAAATTACAAGAAAATAACTAAAAATAAATATATATTAAAAATTAATTCTATGAATTAAAATACTTACCTCCCCGGCAACGGTGCCAAAAACTTGTTGTGCAAATTTTATTGAACTCGCAAGCGCACGAATCTATTGTAGAATAGATCAATGGTGGCGAGTGTCGATCCCACGAGGAGGTGGATTTTAATTGTGTGTAGAATTAATTTTCTTTAAATTGGTGGTTGGATTTGTGGTGAAATTAATTTAAACTATGCTAGAATTTAAGTGGGAATGGCGAGAATAAATTAAACTAGAAATTATTGAGATAAAGCACTTAGGTATCCGGATCTGTATCAACATGCTCCATGGGCTAAATATTTCTTATTAATGCCAATTAAATCATGAGGGGGGATTCCGCACCTCATGAACCACGCTCAAATAAATGTGGTGCTAAGGGCTTATCGTGCCAAATAATAATAACCTTGTACTATGGTGCCGGTTTAACCAGGGCGGTATCTAGACAAGACTATTATTATTTGTCGACGAAAAGTCAAAACAACCATAAATATTAGAAGGAAGAGAAAGTAAATTTACCAAATTAAGCCCATGGAACATGTTGAGACTTCACCTTCAACCCAAGCTTAAAAGAAAATTAGCTACTCATTTTTTAACTAGGGGTAAAATGAAAATTTATTAAAATACGTAGAAAATACAAGAAGGAGAAGGAATTACAAAAATCTAAGCTTAGAAATGAATTCAGGGATATCAAATTAGGGGCGGAGCCCTCTTTTTATAGATACATTGAGTGAATCATGACCATCGGATAAAAAACAGTTCGGACGCTCAGGATTGCTCCACGTCATCCGTCAACAGTCAACAGCCACTATTTAAACAGTAACGCTATTTACACAGTGCACACGGTTTAACCACTATTTACACAATACACACGGTTTGACCAACGGTTTGCACAGTACACACGGTTTGACCACGGTTTTGCACAGTAACCCGGTTTTGCACAGTAATACTATTTATACAGTACCATGAACAGTACCGTACGTATGAACAGTACCGTATATGTGAACAGTGGCATTTTTCCTTTTATGCTCCTCCTAAGGTTTTCGACTGTCCTGAGTTCAATTGTGACGTCCGTTTTACTGTCTGATCACTCGTTCATTGTGAAACGATCGTGATGCCCCTAAAATACATAAAATTCCTAATTATAATGAAACACACATAATTAAATAACAAAATACTTAAATAAATAAAAGTAGCAATGTTAGTGAGACTTGAAGTGTAAAATGACGATTTTCTCCTTTATAAATATACACTTTCTAACACTCAACAATCAACACCATCGCCTCTTTGCTCAACAGCACCAGATTCTTGATGACCAACATTAACTTTTTGCTACTCTTGGGTTTCCATCACCATCCTCTTCATCACATCCACCATCTCTATAATGCCTTGTTCTTAATTTCAGTTATCTTCCATTCTGCACTACATCTTCTTATGCATTGCTACTTTAGTTGTAAATTGAGAATGCTTGTTGTTTGATATTTAGATATGCTATGTTTGGTTGATGTTAATTTCTGGATTCATGGATTGTTATAATCTCTTAGTTAATTGTATGCTTAATTTATATATGTTTCTTCTTTAATCATTGAGATGTTATTTTTGTATAAGCATGGATTTATAGTAATTTTGATGATGAAAGGGGAGAAGTCATGTATTTTTGAATTCAGAGACAGGTAATACATATTTTGATCTTGAGGTCTTTGTGCATGTTTTTTTAACCATTAAGGGGGAGCTTGCAAATTGTTATAGATCATATATTCAGGGGGAGTTTGTTCTTAAATTTGATTTATATGTTGAAATCATGTATGTCGTGTATTAAGGGAGAGTATAAATGTCCAAATACATTAGATGTTTGTTATCATAAAAAATGGGGAGATTGTTAGCTTAAAAGACTATACATTATGTAATTTTGGTTATAATTAATATGTGTCTTAAGTAATTTAATAAATATTGTATTTTACAAGTGCACTAGTTTTTTAAGGATAATATTTATGCAAGTGAATCGAGTTCAAGACAATCAACAGACAATGGTGAAATCAAGAATAAATTTTAGAGCTCAACGGATAAATTATTGCGATAAATTTTTGTAAAGCCTACAAGATTTATTTGTCGTATGATTTCGCATTTGAGAAGCTCATGTTTTTATTTAATAAGCCATTATTTTTTATAAACCAAAAGGTTTTATAAGATAAAGTATTTTGTGGATTTGAGTAATTTGAATTAGAATGAAAAAGTTTTGCAATCATTGATTTTAATAAATATTATTTTGAATTCTAAATTTGGACTTATTTGTAAAGGTTTGAAACATTTTGGGCCATACAATAATTTATAAAAATTTGAGTACTCGAATGTAATCCAAATTTTGAAATCTAAAATTAGACAGAGAGTAAGGGCTAATCGCTCGAAGGCTAGTGGCTTGCCACCTGAGGAAAATCTCATGTTTTCAAATTCTGGACTAAATTGAAAGATTTTGAGAATTTTGAAATTTATAAGCACTGTGTTAAATTTTTAAAAGGATTTCTTTGAAAAATATTATTATATTTTGGGTCATAGCATAATTTAAAAATTTTTAAGAATGACAAATATTATTTAAAAATTCTATACTTGGACATTTTTATAACGTTTTATGACGTTTTAGGCCATAATATAATTACAAAAAGTTTTAGGTAAAAAGTTATTTAGTGAACAATGTTACTGTAGCAAAATTCAAATTTAACGATAACTTCACTGTTCCCAAGCGGCGAACTAGATAAATTAAGTGGTAGCCGCTTGCTCGCCAGAATTTATCTATAATGGCTAGTTTTCGGGTTTTGACTATAAAAACTCAACTCCAACTTCAGTTTTGAGATTGATGCAAGCATAAACAAGATCATATAACACATATTGGAAGTAAAATTCAAATTTAATGCTAACTTCACTATTCCCAAGCAGCAAACTAGATAAATTAAGTGGTAGGCGCTTGCTCGCCGGAATTTACCTATAATGGCTAGTTTTCGAGTTTTGACTATAAAACTCAACTCCAACTTCAATTTTGAGATTGATGCAAGCATAAACAAGATCATATAACACATATTTGAAGTAAAATTCAAATTTAATGCTAACTTCACTGTTCCTAAGCAGTGAACCGGATAAATTAAGCAATAGCCGCTTGCTCGTCGAAATTTATCTATAACAGCTAGTTATCAGGCTTTCGTTATAAAAACTCAACTCCAATTTCAATTTTGAGATAAATGCAAGCATAAACAAGATCATATAACACATATTGAGCTTCCATTTAGCAAATCATTATTTATTGAATCATTATTGTGCTATTATTTACAAATCTACTCTTAAAGAGAGTTTTTGTTATAATTTTCATTTCTCATCAAATTGTGAGTGTATAAGTGTGAAAAACACTTGGGGTGAAGAGACTGGGGAGATAATCTCTTGATTGTAAAGGTTCATTGACACCTTGGAAATCAATTGTAAGAACTTGAAGCCTTGGGAGGCTTGGATAGTGAAATCCTCGAACTTGATTGGCTTGGAGGCGTGGACGTGGGCAAGGATTTTCGAACCATGTAAAAATTGTTGTGTTTGCTTTCTCTTCCGTAAAAATTGTTGTGTTTGCTTTCTCTTCCTTACTCTTTTATTATTGTGCTTTACTGAATTTATTGTTTTTGCATTTGATTAAGGTAATAGATTAAATTGTCGTGCGAATTGTTTAGTGTAAGTTTTGAAATCCCAATTCACCCCCCTCTTAGGTTGCATAACTTGCATTTCACTAGGTGCTTGTCTTAATCTATATAATGCCTTAGACAACTTATACACATGATTTGGAATTTTTCGATTTTCAAAACCAGACGGCTGTTTCCCATAAACTTCCTGCATAATATAACCATTTAAGAAAGCACTCTTGACATCCATTTGAAATAAAATGAAATCTTTATGACATACAAATACTAAGAGCATTCTAAAGGATTCTATTCTAGCTACAGGTGCAAATGTTTCATTAAAGTCAATTCCCTCTTCTTGGTTGTATTCTTGAGCCACTAATCTAGCTTTATTTCTTACAACTATACCGGATTCATCCATTTGGTTTGTAAATACCCATTTGGTGCCTATAATGGATTGATGTTCTAGTTTGGGAACTAATTCCCACACATTATTTCTCTCAAATTAATTCAACTCCTCTTGCATTGCCATAATCCAAGATTCATCATTTTCTGCATCCGCAAAGGATTTTAGTTCAATTTGAGATATAAATGCAGCATGCTCACATGTATTCCTAAGTGATGACCTAGTAGTTATACCTTGTGATAAATCTCCTAAAGTTAAGTTCTTAGGGTGAGAAGAAACATACCTCCACTCTTTAGGAAGTGTTTTAGAAGTACCTTCATTTTGCTCTGCATTTATTTCTTCATATTGTTCCTCTTGATTTCTATGTGATGCATCCTTTTGATTATCTTTTAATGACTCTTCTTGTAGTTCTTCTTCTGCATCATTATCAATAACAATTTTCTTTGTAGAGGAAGGGTTAGATTCATCAAATGTAACATGCATAGATTCTTTCATATCTATAGTTCTTTTGTTATAAACTCTATAACCTTTACTTGAGTTTGAATACCCAAGAAAGATACCAACATCAGATTTTAGATCAAACTTGCCAAGATTATTTTTTGTGATCAAAATAAAACATTTGCTTCCAAATACTTTGAAATAACCAATATTGTGTTTTCTATCTTTCCAAAGCTCTCATATGGAGTTTTATTGAGATGAGGTCTATTCAACACACAATTTAAAACATAACATGCAGTGTTGACAGCCTCGACCCAAAAATACTTAGGCAAAGAATTTTCATTCAACATGATCCTAGTCATTTCTTGAATCAACCTATTCTTTCTCTCAACAACTCCATTTTGTTGTGGAGTTCTAGGTGACGAAAATTGATGCTCAATGCCAAAAGCATTACAAATTTTCAAATGAATGATTTTCAAATTATTCACTATGATCACTCTTAATGCATACAATACCATACCATTTTTCATATTGAACGTTCTTACAAAATACTTTAAAGACATTAAGAGCATCATCCTTATTAACTAAAAATAATACCCATGTGTATCTTGAAAAACCATCAACAGTTACAAAAGCATAATACTTGCCACTTAGGCTAGCATATCTTGAAGGTCCAAATAAATCTATATGGAGTAGTTGAAGATGTTTTGAAGTGGAAATATGATTTTTGCTTTTAAACGAGGTTTTGATTTGCTTACCAAATTGGCATGCTTTACAAATTCTATCCTTTTGAAATTTAATTTTTGGAAGACCTTTAAACAAATCATTTTTCGAAAATTTTGAAATCAAATCAATGCTTACATGACCTAGTCTTCTATGCCATAGCCAACCATCATCATGTAATGCTGAAAAACTTTATCATGAGTATATGCACATTCTATATCAATGGTATAAACATTACCACATCTATTTCTAACAAATAAAATCTTGCCATCACATGTATTCTCAATAACACATCTAGATTTATCAAAAATAACTTTTTAACCTTTATCACACAATTCACTAATATTAATCGAGTTGTGTTTCAAATTTTCAACCAAACATACATTTTCAATTAGGGTTAATGAAACTTTACCGACATTTCTAATTCCAAGAATCTTTCCCTTTAAATTGTCTCCAAAGGAAATATCTCCACCATTTTTTATTTTGGTGAAACTTGAAAACCATGCATAATTTCCGGTCATATGAAACTTGACGCATTAGGTTACCCCATATCCCAATACAATTCATTTCCAAACATGGCTTTGATATTAAATTAATGTGAACAATATTATAATACACCATAATCACATACAACAAACACACCCTTAGGGTGCGTTTGGCACATTATATTATATTATGTTGTATTATATTATTTTAATGTTGGCGTGTTGTATTATGTTGTATTGTATTAGCATTGTATTATAATAATATTGTACAATGTTTGGTGCTCTACTATACTATATTTTTTTTGTAATTAATTTAAATTAAATATTATATTATATTAATATTTTATATTATTATTAATTTTAAATTAATATTATTGAAATTTATTCATATTTAAATATTTTTTATTAGTTATAATAAGTTATAAATTTAATAATAAATTATAATGTAAAAAAATAATATAATATTATTTAATAATAAATTAATAATTTATTAATTTATATTAATAATTATAATATTAAAAAAATATTATATAATATTATATTAAATTAAAAATTATATTTATTTTTTTATTATTACTATTACCTTCTTATTCCAATACAATTTCTTTCCAAAATGGCCATAATCACATGCACCAAACACACCCTTAAGGAACAAAATAAATTTCATATATCCTCAATCAAACATTAGGTATAAAATCGAGCACTAAAATGATCATATTGGACATATTTCGATTCATAAATGATTATAAACTTCTAGACTAATTTTGGATTTAATAATTTTGGGCTTTTATTGGATTTAATATGGGTTAGGAAAAAGTATAAGAACATATCACAAAAAAAGTCCACAATTAATCATTTGATTTGATCAAAATGGGCTTAATGAATTAAAGATAAAATTAATTAATTACGCTATTTATTTAGTTAAAATTAATTTGATTAAATAAATTATTGCAGTGATAAGATCACATTTAATTAAAAATAGTTTAATGGGTGGGTCTAGCTTATAACAATGTTTGGTGCCATTATTGAAAAGATAATAGGGCTTTATTTGGTGGAATGAGTGATCATGAACTAGCATTCATATTTCTTCATTATCTCTCTCATTTCAAAAACAAAATTTGGTGATTCCAAGCCTATGAACTCTTGGAACATTTCTAAGTGCGGACTGATTAGAGGCATTACAATTGAGGTGCTTTAAGAATCTCAAATCGTGCAAAAACAGAAACTGCTCGTGCAAAGTCTATTTCCTGGACAATGTTCATACCTTGCTTTTTTCAGTCATTTTCTTATATCCCACGAAGTTGTTTCTGAAACTTCAAATGAGTTAAATAAACTTTAATCTTTGCTCTTGATTTTTATTTTTGAATGAATTCGAATTTTAATTTTACTATACAAAAGTTGTGTTTTCAGGAATCTCATAGACAAATGTTGTCCTTCACATATTTCCATAATATTGATTTTGATGATAATAAACTAGGTTATAAATGATGAAGTTCGCTAGCCTAGCTTCAACAAGCTTGAGTGATGCACGCTGCATCGATGTGCCAAAGCCAGATAATATAATGGTACACGCAACGCCACCACTGTATACAACTTTCTCTTCAAGCTAGAGCAATACTTCGATGCCACGGGTGTTCAAGATGAGGCATTAAAGGTAAGCACCGTGGTTAAGTTCTTAAAGCCATATGATGTTTCAAAGAAGAGTAAGAATCTCGACAAAAACGGATAATAGTTAATCTTGAAATGGTAAATCGATTATATAAGGATAACACTTAATTCTAATTTCGGAAGAGAGTGGTGAACTCTTTGTTAGAAAATAGTTAACTAATAAAATCCAAAAAGCAATTTAATAGAAAATGCTAAATTTTTTAGCACAAACAAGTGGTCAATTATTTCTTGCAGTTTTTTGGAATTAAACAGCAAACTGACAACTCCAAATAGTAAGCTGACTTTGAGCAGATTAGTTATTGGAATTTAACAGTAAACCGACAACTCCAAATTAAAAACTATTAGTATAAATTCAAGTATTATTCGTGTCAATGTGCAAGTATACATAACAAGTAATATAATGACAGGTATTCAAGATCATCTCCACAAGGATTAATGTTATAGAACATGCTGCAGCAATCTCAACAGTTTTGCTCGTATTGAAATTGGATAGAACAATTAAACTAGTAAACTACCTAATGAAATATAATAATTAAATATATAGGAAAGCAAATGTTCATGTCAAACATAAGGATAAAATCAGTAGAAATGAAGTAGTTGAGTGATTAAACTTTGTTAATGGATCGAACTGTTATTTGCAAGTTTTGGTTTAGTTGCTGCAGCATCTGCTACAGTACTGGACAAAACCCTCGCACATCCTCAGCTGTCTCATGTTCGATATCTTATATTTATATGCAATCTAGTAATGACCAATTGTTACACCAACATAAGATAAAGCATTACACGTGTAGGTTCTATTTACCCTATAAGTGGAATCTCTATATCTAGTTCATCACTAATTCTAGATTAAGTATGGCCCTTTTGAAATCAATTTAAACTCAATCCAGGAAACCAATCTAAAACTAAGTATTGTTCTGATATGTTCTACTAAAATAGGCCCTTTTATAGCTCTTTCTTAACTCGTATCATTAAATGAGTGGTCAACCGAAATAATGAATAGAAATAAGTACTATCATAACAAAATGATCTAGCAAATATGCAGCAACATGTAAATCCAGTCAATGAGCCATTAAGATTTTTTTATCACTCAACCACAAATAATATTAGTTCATAGGTTGCGAGAGAAAAGTGAACAACAATGTTCCAGCTGGCAAATACATTCTTTTACAAAAAAATAAACAAAAAATCAAAAGAAGAACAAGAAAACTGAATTCCAATTGAATCCAGCAAACTTCTCCACTGGTGCAACCTTAATTCTTGCTTTTTAATTCGTTTTTCTTTTGTTTCTTTTCGAGTTAGGATCTTGGTTGATGGCTCCCCCCTTTCGTTTGCATATGTGCCTCCTTTATAGTCCAAAATTATAATAAACGAAAGTTTAGGGCACATATCCTCCAGATTAGGAAATTACAGATTGTAATCTGTTAATTATCTTATGCGAGATTTTTCTATCATCGTTTCAGGATTACTACAGCATGGGTTGCTTCAGCAATAACTACAGCGTCTACACTCTTCCAAATGTACTCCAATTCTTCTATAGCCATGTTCTTTTGTCTATTTTATGAACCCATTGCTACAACATCCTTATCATGAAATTTTGACTTTCGGTTTAAGTACACAATTATTCAAAATTAAGCAAACTTTATTAAACTTAAAATAGAATGAATGTTAATGCAAACTATCATTAAAATGCACTAAAACACATCAATTACTCTCCATGTAATCTTGATTTAAGTCTAAAAGTACCATGGTAGCTTTCATTTCATAGAGTTATCACACCCCAAAACTTAATCACTAAACAATAACATAACTCTGTCATCAAGTTTTTATAGAATTTTCAACCCTCAGATTATACTCTTAATCACACAAAATTTTTCCATAGTGGTTCAGCTATAGACTTAAACATCATTCTATCCCAAGTGTGTATGTGTGTACTTTGATCAAGTCTCAGAGATGCTACAACATTACTTAAACATCAAATGCATAATATATAAATAAAACATTATAACCAAATTCATCTTTTGAAGGAGACAAAAGTCATGAAACGGATTCAAACTGTGCTACACAATCATCCTTGATTTGTTTTTTAGTTATTACAAATAAATTCAAACTCTTTAATGCAACATTGAGCTTTCCTGTAAATGACTCTCATTTGTGATGATGACACCCAAGTACACACGCAAAGTACATGTCAGAATTACTGCAGCAACCACATCCAAGATGTTATATTTAGATTTTACCTTAAGACACCTCTAACTCAAGATTGAGCATGGCGTTCATGAACAAACCTGGTTACTCAATGTTTTAGGCATCCGACCCCTTTCACTATCTCTTCTTTTTTTTTTCTTTTTTCTTAAGTTGCTGCAGGATTGCTCATAGCTCTTATTGCCTTTTGACTCAAATCTGCATATGGAGTAAATACTCAGCTATGGTTACTTAGCAACTTAAACCATTGGAACATAGTTTATTTCATGATAAGTACATCTTAATAAAGATTTTCACCCAAACTTGAGGTATTTTCTACCTTCAATGCTTTTCTCCTGACTCTGCTATAACATTTACAAAACTCAACAAAAGTCTAGGTGTTTTAGATAGAGTTTTAATTTCTATCTATAACTATCCCTACTTGGTATTTTCATAAATACTGAATGACACTTATTTCATCTTTATTGGGTTTTCTTTTTATTAGTACTACACGCAACTAGATGACAGAGTTGTACATCACACACAAAGCACACATTACAAACACCAGCACTACTTACTTAAAGCAACCCTTGTCCCAAACTTGAGAGGTGCTGTGTCCTGTAAGCACACACAGAACAGAGCAAACAAAATGAAAATAAATAAGCATGAAAGAGATTCACTGTAATCAAAGAAAACTAAACTAAAATTTTTTGAATTTTTAAGAGAAGAAAATGAGCTGGCAGGGAATACTCCCCTATTGATGACACATGTTGCTGTAACGCTAACTAAAAGGTTCACTGCTTTTTGGAAGAACTCCTCAAGCATGCTTTAGGTGAACCTTGTAGTGGGATAGCTAGCTGCTTCAGCTTCTTGCTCGGAGTTGAATTGGTGGAGTTTCAGTAGATAATGTCCACTTTTACCCTAGTTCTTCTAGTGCTGTAGCACCTCTAGAGGTGGACTTTTTTCGCTTGCTTGATCTCTTGGGAGCTCTGGGAATGGATTTGGTGGGCGTTTGTTGGGAAGTATCTAGAGCAAATTTTTCTACAGCAGAGTCCTCACCTGTGATTTCAACAATAATATCTAGCATGCACTTCTTCTTTGTGGCTATGCGAGTAAGCCTGGTTGCTGTAACTTCTAGCTCGGTATCAATGTCTTCTTCATCTTCCTTGAATTCCTCTAAACTTATCACTTTCTCCTTGCCTTTTCTGTAGTTAAGCCCTTTCTGGAGATGACTGGGATTGGAGACTCTTCATCTGGTACATCTTTCTTTTCTCCAATGATGTGCTTTTTTTATTGTTTGGGAAGTGCCCTTTGGGATGGTTCTTCTGGCCCCTCTTCGGGTTCTTTTTCTTTTTCTACTGGTAAACTATCTGTTTCAGATTTATCACACTCTTCTTCTTTGGGTGATTCATCTAAAACTTTATCTCTTTCTTGGTCTACTAAGTCCTCTTCTTCTGCTCGAGTATCCTTATTTTTGTCTGTTGGAGATCTGTTGTTGAGGCACTAAAGTTGAATTGCTACAATAGTACATCTAGGAAGTTGCTATTTTTACTTTTTATATATACAGTAAATTGGTGCAATTGGTCCTCTAAGTACTGCAAATTGGTCCATAATCTATTATTCTCCCTCTGATGTGCTTCAGCACTCTGAGTAATGCTGTCACTTAGCTCTTGTATTCTCTTATTCACTCTAATGGCTCTTCTTGCCCCTGTTACAGCAACTGGTTCTGTCGGTACTGCAACAGATTCACTAACAACTTTCTCAATTGTGCGTGCAATTAGAATACCGTTATTCTTGATACACTCATCCTGTACAGTGGATTCATACTCTAGACACCCTACAGATACTGGTAATAAAAGAGGGAAATAACAAAGCTGCTGTTTTATATTTCTTCATTGCACACTCCCTAATTTCTTTCTCTATAATTCCTCCCACATCGATAAGTAGCGCTCGAATAATGACATACAGGAGTACCGGCCTCTCTCGTGATACAGTGATTGTGTGTGTGGTTGGCAAGAGTCATGATTTTAAGAATTTAACCTAAACTTTAACAATTGGTTTGAAGTCTATCCTATTTATTACTTGCCCTTCCTCATTGGCCCAAGACCTACCCTTTACAGTAAGGGTTTTTAATACCTTATTCCATTTTTGTGTCATCATATTACCAATTACTTTGGAGTATTCGCATTCCACATCATAGGGCAAATTATAAAAGGCATTAATAACTCGAGGTCTAAGGGAACGAGAGAGTTTTTTACCTAGATATTTTACTGGCTTTATCCTAACATGTTGACATAGAATTCTTTAACCAGTGGAAGCACAAGTTCTCTTGGGTGCTTGCAAAACTCTTACCAACCCCATCTTGCTATAGCAGAGTAAAGAGTTTGAGTGATTCCCGAGGGCTGTAGTGGAAACTGAAACCCATTTTCTTCTAAGATTTTACATGGTTTTATAATCTCCTCATACTTCTCTTCTACATGGTAGCCTTGGAATTGAGATAGATCTTTTAGGCGTTTTTGTATCTTGGCATTGTTATAGCAGTGAGGAACAAACTTATTGGAAGTTAAAGAGGAAAACTAAAAGAACATATTATGAGTGTTTATGATTGTAGCTGCATGTGGTATAATTGATCTGAGCATCTGCAAGGGTTTTACAAGCATAATAAATGGAGTAAAAATCTTATTCTTCCTTTGTCCTAAAACTGCTCTAACTGAATGGTCATTGGTATCACACATCAGTTCGAAAGGTAAATTCCAATCCAGTGTTTGTGACTACAGGTGCTGTAAGAAGAGCTTTCTTTAAGTCATAAAATGCTTTCAAGCAGTCATCATTAAAGTTAAAATGTCTGTATGCTCTAGCAGTGTGCGTAATGGTTTTGCTATTTTAGAAAAGTCTTTGATGAGCCTTCTGTAAAACCTAGCATAACCTAAAAAACTCTTATTTCCCTTTACTGAAGTTTAGGATGGGAGTTTATCTATCACCTCTATTTTTGCCTTGTCCACCTCTATCCCATTCTTAGAAATTCTATGTCCCAAGACTAGACCTTCTTGTACCATAAAATTGCATTTTTTCTAATTAAGTACCAAATTGGTCTCTTTACATCTCTTAATCACATTTTCTAAAATATGCATGCAAGCATCCATAAATACTTCCAACGTTTGTTTAACCATGTCTAAGAAGATAGACATTATACATCTCTAGAAAATTGCTAGAGCATTGCACAAACCAAATGGTATCCTCCTGAAAGCAAAGGTTCCATAAGGACAAGTGAATGTTGTCTTCTTTTGATCCTCTAGGGCTATAGCAATTTGGTTGTATCCTGAGTAACTATCTAAGAAACAGTAGTATTCTTTTCCAGCAAGTCTGTCCAGCATTTAATATATGAAGGGCAATGGAAAATGGTCCTTCCTTATTTAGCTTCCTATACTCTATACAGACTCTCTATCCAGTCACTATTCTTGTAGGAATAAGTCTATTATTTTCATTTGCTACAACAGTCACACTACCCTTTTTTGGAACACATTGCACTGGACTTACATATGAATTGTCCGATTTGGGTAAATGATCGCAACATCAAGCTATTTTATGATCTCCTTTTCAATAACTTCCTTCATGATAGGGTTTAATTGCCTCTGTTGTTCTATTAAATTGCTATAACAATCTTCCAGTAGAATTTTATGCATGCATTGATAGGCTGATTCCCTTTATATCTGTCATGGTCCATCCAATAGCTTTCTTTTATCTCCCCAATACTTCTATTAAGCTTTTCTCTTGGCCTGAATTTAAATATGATGAAATGGTTATGAGGAGCGTATTATTATTACCAAGATAAACATATTTTAAATGTGAAGGTAACATTTCAATTCTAAAATGAGAGGTGATTCAACAGATGGTACAGATGGTTTTACTTCCCTGTTTAAGAGGTTTAGAAATTCAAATGGTTTGTCATGCCTCACTGGTTTCCTATTCCCTAACCATACTATATGGACTGCTACAGTATCCTCTTCTTCAAGCCTTTCAAAGTTAGCAACTCTGATTTCTTCGTTGCTACAGCAACTACTTAACTTTTCTGTCACAGCAATGTCTGTAACACTGACGAAATTAAAATCTTAATCTCATCGAGATTTTTCATAGCATCCAGCATATTGAATGTGACTTGTTGATTATTCACTTTCATGGTTAGTTCTATTTTTTACGCATCAACGAGGGTCTTTCTAGTGGTTAAGAAAGGTTTACTAAGAATAATTGGCACTTCTCTGTCTGCTTCAAAGCCTAGTACAATAAAATCCACTGAAAAAATAAATTTATCCAACTTTACTAAAACATCTTCAATTTTTCCTTTAGGATATGCATGAGATCTACCAGCCAGTTGTAGAGTCACTGTAGTTGGTCAGCATTCTCCCACTCTAATCGCTTGAGCACTGATAAAGGCATAAGATTGATGTTTGCCCCCAAATTACAAAGTGCTCTACTATTGTACCTAGTTCCAATAGAACATGGAATTGTAAAGCTGCTGGATCTTTTAATTTTTTAAGAATCTTCTTTTGAAGCGTGAGGCTGCATTCCCTGTTAGAGCAATAGTTTTAAAATTCTCCAAGCCTTCTTTTCCTTGCTAGAATATCTTTAAAAAACTTCACATAATTTCGCATTTGTTCCAATGCTTCTACAAAAAGGATGCTAATATGTAATTGTTTTAGCACTTACAGGAATTTGCTGAATTGTTTATCTTGTTTCTGTTTCTGAAATCTTTGCGAAAAAGGTGGTGGGTATAACTGCTATGCTGCAGCAAATGATGCAGCTTGCTATTCTTTTGGTCTAGTCTAGTTTGTTACTGCTGGCGCTGCAGCTTCCTCTTCATCAGGTTCTGAATTACTTCTTTCTACAGTTGCTGCAGCGTGACTATTCTCACTAGTATGTTGGAAATTAGGTTGTTTGAGTATGGATTACTATAATCTTATCTATTATAATTGCCCACATAATTAACTGAAATACTAACTAGGCAACCCAAGAGGGGGGTGAATTGAGATTTTAAAGTTTAAGCTAAACAAAACACACAATAATTCAATCTATGAAATAAAAAACAATAAATTCAATAAAGCACAATAACAAAAGAGTAAGGGAAGAAAGAGCAAACACAATGATTTTTACGTGGTTCGGCAATCTCCCTTACTTCCATGCCTCCAAGCTTACCCGGCTTGAGGATTTCATTATCTAAGCCTCCCATGGCTTCAAGTTCTTTACAATTAACTTCTAACGTATCAATAGACCTTTACAATAAGAGATTATCTCCAATATTTAAACCTAAATATATCCCAACATTTACAACCTCTCAACTTGATTTACAAAAACAGCTACAAATAAATTTCTCTCACACAATGTGATTCATTACAAATGAAAGCCCAATGTGTATGAATGAATGAAATGAATACACAGAGTTTACTTTTATTTTTTAAGATAAATCTAAATGAACAAATTAAATCATTTCTTTGTGGATCGACCTCAGACTTACCAAGATATATTATAACTAGGCACTCTTATACTTGGGAGTAAATCAAATATTTTTAAGGTTTGTCAAGTTTTTGGCGTCGTTGCCGGGGAGAGGTATTTATTTTGTTTTATTTTTCCTTTTATTTTTTTACTTTTTGTATAAATTTTCGTTTGCCCCCTTTTGCTTTTCTTAAATTCTCTTCTATCTCCACATCTTTTATAATTCTAGTTTCACCCCAACAATTCTCGTTTCTTGCTCATTCTTCTCATAATTATGTTCTGACTCTAAAATTTTTTAAAATCTTCACTTTCATCCCACATGTGACATGGCTCAATTCTAAACTTCTAAAAATTACAGTGTGACCATAAAATTTTAAATAATTTACAATGAGATCCCTAGATGAAATTTCTCAGAGTAATTACACTTGGACTTATTTGGACTCAATTTGCACTTAATTTGGACCAAGCAAACTAACTACTAACTCTTAACTAACTAATTACTGACTCTTAACAAACTAACTACTAATTTTTTTCAGTTATTTAATTTTTTTTATTTTGAATTTTTTATTTTTTGGTGGGTTCAACCACCAAAATCATTATTTACTTTTAAGTTATTTTATTATTTCACTTTTTTTTTGCTTTATTTTATTTTGTTAATTTATATGGTGGGTTCAACCACTAGTTTTTTTTATTTTGTATTTATTTTATTTTTTTTATTGGCTTTTACTTTGTTTATATGTTTTGTTGATTGCCTATTTAATTTTAGTTTATTTATTTTTGTCTTGTAATTTTTTTGTACATTTATCTTCTTTATTTAATTTTTATTTTGTCTTTAATTTGTGTAATTTTTCATTTTGTTTTTGTTTTTGTTATTCATTTCTTTGTGTATTATTTTTACAAAATTTTATACTCACACATCATCATTATTGTATGAGACGTTGGTCTTGAACTTCAAGTGGCAGGTTATTTCGTAGATCTCAACCACCACCACTAATCATGGACGAAATCCAAGACGAAAATATTTTGGGCCAACTTAATCCTCCAGTTGATCAGGGAGACAACCAATCTCAATATGATCAAAATCGACTAAGAACTTTGAGAGATTACATGAATCCAACAAGAACTGGAGCACCGTCATGTATAGTATTTCCTTCAGAAGGGTCTCAATTCAACTTCAAACCAAGTATTATGAGAATCCAACTTGTAGATTTCATGGTTTAGAATCTGAGAATCCATATTTGCATCTAAGAGATTTTGAGGAAGTTTGTAATACATACACAGACCAAAATTGTAGCATGAATATAATTAGATTAAAGTTTTTTCTTTTTTTATTGAAAGATAAAGCTAAAACTTGGCTATAAAACCTTAGATTTGGATCAATAAGAACTTAGAATAACATGCAAGAACGGTTTTTGAAAAAATTCTTTCCACCTCATAGAACTAATTCTTTTAAAAGGCAAATCACTTCTTTTACTCAAAAAAAATAGAGAAACATTATACTAATATTGGGATAGGTTTAAAGAATTGCTTAACATATGTCTACACCATGGTTTTAAAACTTGGTGATTGGTCACTTATTTCTACGAGGGCTTAACATCACAAACTGATGTGTAATGGTGAATTTAGAGATAAAAATCTTAAAGATGCACTAGTTACCTTGACCAATTAGCTGAAAATGCACAACATTGAGATACTGTTGGAACTTTTGAATTGACTAATAAACCACAACCATCTCTATCTAGTGGAGAAATTTATAACCTTAGAGAAGATCATGATTTACAAGCAAAATTTGCATCCCTAGTTAGCAAGGTTGAAACTTTGGAAAATAAAAAAAAAAACGATCAAGTAAAATTTGTTCAAGAAGTTGCATGTGATGTTTGTAATTCTAATGATCATTTCACTTAAAATTGTCCCACTCTGCCTCCCCTTAAAGAATGTTTGCATGATTAAGCTAATGTCATCAACACTTTTAACAAACCAAACCCATATTCGCAGACTTATAATCCTGGTTGGAGAAATCATCCAAATTTTAGTTGGAGGAATAATAGTAATGCACAATCTTCATAAGCACCACCTCCACAAAATTTTTAAAACACTCAGCCTTATGCACCATATGTTCCACCGCCATGGAAAAATTTAGAAGATACAATGCATTTATTCATTAGGAAACAAGATGTTA
This sequence comes from Citropsis articulata, assembly GCA_030449925.1. NCBI lineage: Eukaryota > Viridiplantae > Streptophyta > Magnoliopsida > Sapindales > Rutaceae > Citropsis > Citropsis articulata. The sequence continues at coordinate 17,379,681 of JASUUH010000121.1, read as the reverse complement.
TTAACAACCAAAATGCACAAACATTTTCTGATTTGAAAGATACTATTGCTAAAATTACTTTTGCACTCACAATTCAAGAAAAAGAAAAATTTTCAGCTCAACCACAACCAAATCTTAAGATTCAAAATTCACCCATACACTAAGTCAAGTCAGTTATAACTCTTCGTAGTGGTAAAGTTATTGACCGGCCTATTCCTGAACCTTGTGAAAATGAAAATTCAAAAGGTAAGGAAGAACTAGATACACTTAAGGAAGAATTACATAAACTTACACCTAGTGAAGAAATAACTAATGCTCCATCTGAACCACCATTTCCGCATGCATTGAATAAACCAAGGAAATCAAACAACTCTTCTGAAATTTATAAAATTTATAAGCAAGTGAAAGTTAACATTCTTTTGTTAGATGCAATCAAGTAGGTACCTTCATATGCCAAATTATTAAAGGACTTATGCACTGTTAAGAGAAAATTGAAGGTAAAAAAGAGTGCTTTGATGGCTAAACAGGTAAGTACCATTTTGTCTATTAATAATAAGTTAAAATATAAAGATCCTAGTTGTCCCATTATTTCTTGTATTATTGGAGATCACAAAATTGAACATGCTTTATTAGACTTGGTGCTAGTGTTAATTTGCTTCCATATTCAGTTTATTTTCAACTTAATCTTAGTGAGTTAAAATCAACTTCAACTACACTTTTGTTTGCCGATAGATCAGTTAAAATACCAAAAGGAATAGTGGAAGATATTTTAGTACAAGCTGATAAATTCATATACCATGTGGATTTTATTGTCTTAGAAACTGAACCTATTGTAAATAATTATAAACTAATTCCTGTAATTTTGGGTCGACCATTTTTAGCAACTGCTAATGCTTTGATTAATTGTAGGAATGGTTTAATGAATTTGTCATTTGGAAATATGACTCTAGAATTGAATATTTTTAACATGTGTAGGCAACCTAATGAAGAAAATGAGAATGAAGATGAAATTGATAAATAAAAAGAATTGCTTAAATCTTGTATAGAGGAGAATATTCAAAAAGAAAATTTTTCTGAATCAAATAAACAATTTAAACATGATACTTCTAATATAAATTTGTTGTTTGATTCTTGTCAGACTTTACAAAATAATGATGAGAAATAAAAATTTAAGGAGCTTGGAATTATTGAAAAGACTGAACAATAAGAAGGACTTAAACTGGAATTGAAACCTTTGCCAGAGGGATTGAAGTATGTTTATCTTGGAGAAGAGCAAACTTATCTTGTTATGATTTCTTCGACCTTATCAAGCGACCAAGAAGGTAAGTTACTATCTGTTCTTAAAAAGTATAGAAACGCAACTGGATGGACATTAAATGATATTAAAGGTATTAATCCTTTAATTTGCACACATAGAATCAATTTGGAAGAAAATGCTAAAACATGTCAACAATCTCAAAGAAAATTAAACCCACACATCAAAGAAGTAGTAAAAACAGAAGTTCTTAAGTTACTTGATGTGGGAATTATCTACCCTATCTCTGATAGTAAATGGGTAAGTCCTACACAAGTAGTGCCAAAAAAATGTGGAATCACTGTAATTGGAAATGAAAAAGATGAAATAATTCCAACACAAATTGCATCTAGTTGGGGCCTGTGCATTATTTATAGGAAATTAAATGAAGCCACTAGAAAAGATCATTTTCCATTACCATTTCTTGATCAAATCTTAGAAAGAGTAGCTGGACATCCCTACTACTGCTTTTTAGATGGATATTCATGTTATTATCAAATTCCTATAGCATTTGAAGACCAAGAAAAAAACTATATTTACATGTCCTTTTGGAACATTTGCATTTAAAATAACGTCATTTGAACTTCGTAATGCTCCTGCAACATTTCAAAATGCATGTTAAGTATTTTCAGTGATATGGTTGAACATTGTTTAGAGGTCTTTATGGATTATTTAACTGTGTTTGGGAATTCTTTTGATGATTGACTTGATACTTTGGAAAAAGTTTAAAAAAGATGTGTTGAAAAAGAACTCATTTTAAATTAGAAAAATTGCCATTACATGGTTACTTCTGGAATTGTTTTGGGTCATGTTGTATATGTTAAAGGAATTGAAGTTGACAAAGTGAAAATTAAAGTCATATCTAAATTGTCACAACAAAAAACAGTTAGAAATGTGCGATCCTTTTTAGGACATGTAGAATTTTATAAGAGGTTTATAAAAAATTTTAATACCATATCTAAACCACTTTGTAACCTCTTATTAAAAGATGCATCATTTGAATAGACTGATGATTGTCAAAAGTCTTTTGAGAAAATAATTTGTCTTTTGACATCGACACCTATTATGCAATCTCCTGATTGATCTTTACCTTTTGAATTAAAGTGTGATGCAAGTGACTTTGTTGTTGGTACTGTTTTAGGACAAAGAATAGATCATAAGTCGTTTGTAATTTATTATGCGAGTAAACCTTTGGATAGTACTCAAATGAATTATTCGACAACTGAAAAAGAATTAATTATTGTGGTGTATGCATTAAACAAATTTCATTCATATTTGCTTGGTTCTAAAACTGTTGTTTTTACTGATCAAGCTGTTGTGAGATATTTGATGACTAAACAGGATGCCAAACCAAGACTAATTTGTTGGATTTTATTTTTTCAAGAATTTGACCTTACCATCAAAGATAAAAAAAGGTGCTGAAAATGTCGTTGCTGATTATTTATCAAGACTCACATCTGAATTCTGCACTGATATAACACCCATCAATAACTCCTTTCCTGATGAATTTTTATTTTCTATTACTTCAATACTATGGTATGCTAATATTGTTAATTTCTTTGGTACAGGTAAAATGCCTTTGCAATGGAATACTCAGGAGAAGAAAAAAGTTTTTGTTGAAGTAAAGAAATTTAATTGGGATAATTCTTATTTGTTCAAATATTGCCCTAATCAAATTTTTCAACGATGCATTCCTGATAATGAGATAAGTAGTGTCATTCATTTTTTTCATTCTAAAACATGTGATGGACACTTTTCTTCAAGAAAAAGTACGGTTAAAATTTTACAATGTGAATTTTATTGGCCTACCATATTCAAAGATACATATGAATTTTGCAAAACTTGTGAAAACTGTCAAAAACTTGGATCAATTACTAAAAAAAATATGATACCCTTAAATCTCATACTTGAAATTGAAATATTTGACTGTTGGGGAATTGATTTTATGGGTCTATTTCCATCATCTTTTGAATTTATGTACATATTAGTGGCAGTTGATTATATCTCAAAATGGATTGAAGCAATGTCTTGTCGAAATAATGATAATAAAACTGTCGTTAAATTTTTTTAAAAAAAATTCTAAGTCGATTTGAAATCCCTGAAACCATTATTTGTGATGGAGGTAAGCATTTTTGTAATAAGTCATTTGAGTCTTTAATGAAAAAATATGGAATTACACTTCAAATTGCTACCCCTTATCATCCTCAAACAAATAGTCAAGTTGAACTAGCAAATAGGGAGATAAAACAAATTTTAGAAAAAAATGGTTAACCTAAATTGCAAAGATTTGTCTCTTCGACTGACTAATGCACTCTGGGCTTATCGTACTATATTTAAAACATCTTTAAGAATGTCACCCTATCGACTAGTTTATGGTAAACCTTGTCACTTGCCTGTTGAACTTGAGCATAAATCATTTTGAGCTATTAAAGCTTTTAATTCAAATTTTGATGATGCTCGTAATGTGCGAAAATTGTAATTGAATAAACTTGCGAAATTAAGAAATGATACAAATGAAAGTTCAAGAATTATTTAGGCAAGAACAAAAATTTTTTATGATAAAAGAATTTTTCGAAAAACATTTGAAATTGGTCAAAAAGTGTTGCTTTATAATTCTTCTCTTCATTTGTTTCCAGGAAAGTTAAAGTCAAAATAGAGTGGTCTATTTGTTGTAAAAAATATATATCCACATGGGGCCGTAGAAATTGAGAATCCCAAAAATAGTGTCACATTTAAAGTTAACGGACAAACAATAAAGACCTATCTAGAATACCAACTACGTGAAGTAATCACCGAAATATATTTGAGTGACCCACCAAATCTTGATTAAGTTTTTAATGATTATTTTAACTTTTCACTGTTGCTTTACCGTTTGAACTGTTTGACTATCTTAAATGATACACGTTGTGACCGTTTTTACTTAAGTGTGTTTAATAATTATGCTTTCCTCATCATTATACATCATGAGCACCTCAATAAGGAAGATTTTGTTCACCCATCTTAAAAGACTTTTGTGAATAAAATTTCCCTTGAGAAGATTGATACAAAGTTGTAAATCACATCCAATTTGGGAACGACAACGACCAGAATTAGTGGCCTACGTTGAGGATCAAGAAAGACAACTCAGAGCAATAGAGCATGGTATATATGAATTTCAATTGGAGATTGAGGTTAACTCAATGAGAGGACGAATGTAAGTTCATTTTCCTTAGTACATATTTTGTTTCTTTTTGTTATTCACTTTCACTTTTGATTTGATTTTGCAGATTTGATTTTGGTGTTTTGATTTATTTTCCCGTATAAATGGCGAATAACGGTACTCCATGACTTCTTAAGTCGGTGTCTTTAGTTTCCCACAATAACTGTGATCTCAAAATTAAGCATAAAAGAAATACAACATAAATTGCTTAAGTATTTTCCTTCTATCCCTCAAAATGTACTCAAAAAAATTTACAAAGCTTGTTGTGAAAGATTGCGTTTGCTAATGATCAATGAAATTCCTTCTGATATTCGTTCGTTAATTGAAGCAAAATTCTGATTAGCTAGTGAGTTTCCTGATCTATTTATTTCTTACATGCTTGATTTTAGCAAAAATGGAGAGCTAAAAAACTTGGCTCATAATGTCATAACTGTATACGTCTTAGTTGAAAACGAGAAGTTTGTAAATCTTTAGGAATGGTCTCTGATAGTCGAGAAGATAAAATTAAATTCGTTAAAGATGGCATGAGTAAAGAATCGTTGGATGATATCTTACGATCTCTTGAGATGCATCGAAGCGAACATGTGCAATATGAGATACACAGGTTATGGAGACTATTCCAACAAGAAAGTGTACAGTTTAGTCTTAGGAATCTGTCTCAAAAAGGCCTTGTCCACCAGTTTATAAGAAAGCTGGGTGGGAAGCTTATCATCGACCCATAAAGGGCGTTCAAGCCGTTACTGGACATAAAACCAGAGGAAAATGCGAGCCACAATCACAACTACCAGTAAATATCCTTATACTTTTGCATTATTGCATTTAATGATGTCATTTTGTATTTAATCATTATTTGTTTTCTTTTACTTTTTCTTTTCATGAATTGATGTTCCTTTTATTGTTTGCTTCTGAATAATTGAGACATGATCTTTACGCGTCATCTGACAAATACGCCAACCCATTTAAAGCTTTTTCTCATTTTTGAAATACAAGTGTGCAACCCAAGAAGGGGGGTGAATTGGTGTTTTTAAAAATTATCCTAATCAAATCACACAACAATCCACAATAATCCAATCTAATGCCTTAATAAAATTGAAAGCAATAAATTCAATAAAAGCACAATAATAAATGAGTAAGAGAGGAGAGAGCAAACTCAAGGAATTTTACGTGGTTCGGTTATCCCCGCCTACGTCCACGCCTCAAAGCACACCGGGCTTGAAGATTTCACTATCCAAGCCTCCCAAGGCTTCAAATGTTTACAATTGACTTCCAAGGTGTCAATGAACCTTTACAACAAGAGATTATCTCCCAATCTCTTCACTAAAGTGTATAACACACTTAAACACTCACAATTGAGAAGATGAAATGAAAATTACAACCAAAAACTCTCTTAAAGAGTAGATGAACAAATTTAAGAACAAAGCTCACTCAAAGATTTATGATTCACAAATTTAAAGCTCAAGAAATGTTGTATGCCTTTTGTTTATGCTTGCTTGGAACCTTGAAAATGAATTGGAGTTGGGTTTTTATAGATGGAGCTAAAAAACTAGCCGTTATGAATTTTTTGTTCATAACCGGCTTACCGTTTATGTGGATCCGGTTACCCGCTTCAAGTTACCATTACAGCCAATATTTGAATTTTTGGACATCCGGTATGCCGGATTTGCCAATCCGGTTAGCCGCTTATGCTTTGGTAACTCACTGCCCACATCCGGACTTCCAGTTTGTCATATCCGGTTAGCCGCTTTCCGTTTAAGTGACATTCTGCCCATAACCGGTTTGCCGTTTCCATGAATCCGGTTAGCCGCTTGCTACAGTAACGGCTACAATGAACTGTTCACCAAAATTATAGGTTTGCCCCCAAACTTTCTATAACTGTACTATGGCCCAAAACTTTTTAAAACTTTACAAATAGGTCCAATTTCAGAATTTCCAAATAATACTTTGTGAAACCCAAAACTTTTTGAAATTATGACATGACCCAAAATACTATAACACTTTTCAAATAAATCCTTCTCCAGAATTTCAAACAATACTTGTTGATTTTCAAGTTTTCAAAACACTTTCAATTAAATCATAAACTTGAAAAACAACTAATTTCATAAAATCATTTTCTCATTAAATATAAAACATTTAAAATGTGAAAATAATGATTTATCTAAAACGTATAAAAAATAATTTAAGCTTTTAAAAACTTAATCATTCTTAATCTTATTTGTTATCATCAAAATCAATAATATGAAAACATATATGTTAACAATTTTGTTTGTCACTAAGGTCTTTAAATATGAGCTCTTTTTCCAACTACTCACAACTTGTTTTTAAAGATTATTTTAATGGCAGCATCTTCGAGTAGACAATTCAAAAATATTTGTGTGCTCTATGGATTTCATTATGGAAAATACAAGGAGTTCGTTGAAGCAATTATAGATCTTGATCGTGCCATAGCTGAGAGAAAGCTGCACCTTGTATATAGAGGAGGTGACCGCGGGTTATCAAAACTTGTCTCAGAAGCTGTTTTTGTTATAGGAAACCAAATACTAGGTATCATTCCACAAGCCTTAAAATCTCTGGGATGCATGTCTGATGTGCCAATTGGAGAAGAGTTAGTTGTCTCAAGTATGCAAGAGCGAATATCTGAGATGTTAAATCATGCTCACGCTTTTATTTTCATGCCATGAGATCTTACAACTTTAAAAGCATTGATTATATTTGCATCTTGGGCCCATTTAAATATCTATCAGAAACCTATCGGTTTACTAAATGTTAATAATTTTTTTTTGATGGGTTGCTCACATTCATTAACCATGTAATTAAGAATCATTTTTTTTCCAATCTCTGCGAAAAATATATTTATTTGTGCTTCAACTACTAATGAGTTACTTGATCTTTTACAAGCTTACAAACCAAACCCAGATCCTAGGACCTTGGCATTGGAATGGTTGACTAATGATGGTAACCCTAGCCCTAGTAAGAGTACAAATTGGACTTAACTCTTCGGTTATAACTATCTTCTTGGAGCAATGAGGTTATATATCCTAAACTCTACTTTTTTCCTTTAAGCCATTGAGGACAGTGTCTTCTTTAGGTTGGGAGGAGGGAATAGTTGACAGCTCTGGAATTTAGCAAATCCTAGTAATCTTTTTATCGAAAATGGCAGAATATGGGTTGTAGCGGCTCTAGAAACTCATCTTCAACGGCTTTTTCTGGTGTGATCTGTCCTATTTCTTCTTTTATCATTTATGTTTTCTTTATCTTTTTGGTCCTTATGCATGTATATATATTTAAATTATGAATAATGTTTAGATTAAGTTAGGGGGAAGAAATAGTTAACGTAAATTCTAAATATGTGTGTTTTTTAGAAAAATAAAAATAAAAAAACTAAAATCAAATAATTTTTTTTTTTCTAGGATGGCTGTGTAAAGAGTCACAACTTTTGAGATCCATCCTAATAGTCCTGTTGTATTATATTTTGATTGTAAAATTCATGGTAAGTTATTTTTGTTCCCTTTTCTTTAAATTACTCAAATTTTTGAACTCTCCATTTCGTTATTAAGTTATTTTGTTGTTTACTCATTTAAAATGCATTATTAAATTATTCTTCACACACACGCTATAATACATGCTAGTAGGTTGTAAGTTAAAATATCTAAGGTAGTAGAATGTTTATACTAAAAAAAAAAAGAAAAAGAAAAAAATGTGAGTTTAATTTTGTTATATCTAGAACCCGAGTAATTAAGTCCGTAGGGGTGTTTCAGCACCTAGTGCGCTAAGGTCAACTGGTCTGGGAGTCACTGGCCTAAAGCTCGTTACATGGGTTATAGATATATTGTTTGTATAGTTATTAAAAACCTGAGTAATTAAGTCCGTAGGGATATTTCAACACCTAGTGCCCTAAGGCCAACTGGCCTGGGAGTCATTGGCCTAAAGCTTACTACATGGGTAAAAAAAAATGCAATTTTAAAAAAAAAATGTGTGAATAATCTACTACCTGAAGATAGAATTTCTAATGAGTTTCAAAACAAAAATGTTGTTTTCTTTTAATGAAGGCCCATAAGTATTGTGTTAATTACTTGAACACAAAAAAAGGTTTATGATATTCTGGATAATGAGTGAACGACAAAGAGTTAGAAAATTTTAAGAGAGTTTATTTATTTGGTAGTTTACAGGATAGATGAATAACTATTAACTTGCATATGAATTTTGTAAATCTTAAATTAATATAACACTTTAATTGATAGGGGCTAACAATAAGCTAATTGGGGGGGTGATTAGTGTTAAAAATTATATGTTTATTGTTGAGTAAAAATAAAATTTATTGTTATTAATGTAATTTATATTTGTAATTGTGTAACATATTATGAATTTCTAATTATTTTTCTAAGTATTTGATTTTGTGTATTTTTGTGTGTTATTAGGTCAAAATAATAATTTCATGCAATTGGATGCTCTAAACCAATGTACGGATATTAAATTTGGATTCTGGAAGTCCGAGAAATCATGTCATTGTCGAGGAGGATCTGAGACTTTTGTTGTAAATTTTTACATTTTTACCACGGTAAATGTGGTAATTGTAAAATTATAAGTTTTTATCTTGTTAGGTAAAGTAATTTTTAGTGGAATGTGTTGGATATGCTTGAGTGGATAAGTTAGGTTTATGTTTTATTAGTGGGATTATCAGTGGGACAAATGTAAAGTTAAGATGTAATTAGATTTTTTTATTTGTGTAGTGTGGATTTACCATGTATTAGTATAAATAGAGAAGGGGGTGAACACATCTCTTGGCACCTTCTCTTCTCTTCTTTCCCCCCAAATTCTTCTCCCTATCTCTCTTTGTAATATATTTTCCATCAATAAAATTAGTTTTATTTCAAAATTTAAATTCTATTGTAATTATGTGTTTTTCAATTTTAATCATTTCTTTTATTTAAAAAATATTTAGCTAAATATTCATAGTTAGAGGAAGATGAAACTCTTAGTAAAAAATATGGTTTAATCAAATTCAATTTTTAATTTTATAAATTAAATGATCTATTTAATTTTATCCATATTTTGTATTTTGAAATTTTGATTTATTATAGACAAAAATAGGAATTTGGCACAATGAATTCTTAATATCTTAGTATAAAATATGGTAAAATGGTATTTTGATTTAGTGTAGACAAATTAGGTTTTGGCACATTAAATTCTTAATCCATAATAAAATAAATGTGAAAATAATTTTAATTTATATAATTAATCTTTTGGGAAATAAAACAAAATTAAAAAGAATTAGTTAAAATATATTTAGTACTAAGAGTGGATCCATAACCCTAACTAATTCAACTTCTTAGTTTTCCTCAAATTAAATTGTATATTTTTAAATTTTATTTTTATTTTTAAGATAAATTTAAATAAATAAATTAAACCATCTCTCTGTGGATCGATCTCTGACTCACTGAGATATATTATAACTAAGCACTCTTATATTTGGGAGTAAATCAAATATTTTTAAGTTGTGTCACTTGTGGTAGGCGAGCAATGCTCCCTATAAATAGAACAATCATTCTTCATTTGTTACACATCCAATTAAGTGAGTTGAGAGCAATTGAGAGTGAAGAAATTTGAGAGATTTGAGAGAGCTTTCATTTAAGTGTTCTAGTGAAGAATCTAGTTAGGTGTATTGGAGTAGTAGATTTTGAGAGCTTTTCCCACTTTTGTAAATTCCTATTTGTTAGTAAAATTATCTTCCAGTTTTTGTCCGTGAATATAGTTTTTACATCAAATCACGTAAATTATTGTGTCCTATTTTCTTTGCATTTATTTGTCACATTTGTATTTCTCAAGAAGTTGCAGTCACCATAATATTCGTAATTGATCAACCCATGCTTTCGCCACAAGCTCTAATTAGCGATGCTGCAGGAATCAACAATTGGAGCAGCATTCTTCACTCATGTTTTGTCAAGCTTCTAAAGGTTTTGTTTCATCACTTTCTTCTGCATGTTATAAAAAGTTACGTAAGTTTCTAATGGTTTAAGATGTTGCTTTCTTCATGTTACCTTTTCTTCTATACGTATTTGTACAGGAATGTTAATACTACTATTAGGGTATAATCTCTATCAGGAAATGGACAATCACAAGCAGCTGCAAATTAAGTAAAAACAAAATTATTTCCTTCTTTGTATGATTAAAATAGGATGTGCACCACAAATAAATAGGCAAAAAAATAAACAAATAAATCCAAAGCAAAAACCAACCACAAGAGACATAGATTTTTAGGTGGAAAATCCAAAGCGGAAAAATCCACGGGATCGTAGTCCGATATAATCTTCCATTATATTAATGGGATTACAGCACAAATTCTTCTCTAGATAATGTTAGAGGCTACCAACATTAAGAATCTCAATATTCTTGGCTTACATTAACAACCTAGTAACTATCTCTTCAACAAGTGAATATCTCAAATAATAGCCAAAGAGAGGATAAAATAAAAATAAAAACCAGTAGGATTATAGAGAGCGATGGCAGGAACTAACTCTCAAATTTTGGAAGAAATCAAAGCTAATTTTAGCTTCTAATTATCTAATTAAAGATTGAAATCACTATTCCCAAATAAAAGCATCAAGTATCTTCTCTCTCTCTCTCTCTCTCTCCCCCCGCCACTTCTTCACGCTCACACACACTAGTGCAGAAGCTTTAACTTGCTTTTATAGGCAAATTTCACGGTAAATTTCATTTGTCCCCATTAAGTCTCTTTTAATTACTTAATTGTCCAAACTTATTAAATTTTATGCTTTTGGGCCCCCAAATAAGATGGACCCAACAAATCTCTCCTTCAGATCATGTGAGGGGCAACACCAAGCCCACTCTCTGCATATGCTTTTCAACTTTTCTATGAGCAATGGCTTTGTCATCATATCTAACCATTCTCCATTGTGTGTATCTTCTCAAACACGTCTCGTATCCAATGATACATCACATCAATATACTTAGATTTTGAATGGTATGTCGAATTCTTTGCCAAATGAATGGCACTCTAACTGTCGCAGTATATAATAAAGTTGTCTTGCCTCACACCTAACTCTTATAGGAAATTTTTCATCCACAAGGTTTCTTTGTAACTTTCAGTGATTACAATATACTCTGCTTCTGTGGTAGACAATTCAACACGCTACTAAAGTCTGTACTGCCATGAGACTCTCTTCTTGCAAAGGTGAGGAAATATCCAGATAGAGATTTTCTTGAATTAACATCTGTTGCATATATGTTTCCATATTGTTGAATATGTTTCCATATTGTTGATTTTGATGATAACAAATAAGATTAAGAATGATTAAGTTTTTAAAAGCTCAAATTATTTTTTATACATTTTAAATAAATCATTATTTTCACATTATAAGGTTTTATATTAAATGGAAAAATGATTTTATGAAATTGGTTGTTTTTCAAGTTTATGGTTTAATTGAAAGAGTTTTGAAAACTTGAAAATTAACAAGTATTGTTTGAAATTCTGGAAAATGGTTTATTTGAAAAGTATCATAGTATTTTGGGGCATTTTATAATTTTAGAAATTTTGGGAAAAACGAGCATTATTTGAAAATTCTAAAATTGGACCTATTTGTAACGTTTTATAACGTTTTGGGTCATAATACAGTTATAGAAAGTTTTAGGATAAAACTATATTTTTAGAAAATAGTTCACTGTAGCTAACGGCTAACCAACATCTTGATAACGGCTAGCCGACATCGAACAGAATTGAAGATTAGCGTCTGGACACTAACAGCGATCCGACATCCTGATAACAACTCGCCAACATTGAACAGAATTGAAAGATTAGTCTTTGGACACTAACGGCGATCCGACATCTTCATAACGGTGATCCGACATTTTTGAATTTCAACCCAACAATCATATTGACCAGTCAAACGACGATCCGACATCTAGTTAACGGCAATCCGTTTTCTGGCAAAAAATTAATAACGGCTAGTTTTTGAGCTCCAACTATATAAACTCAAATCCAATTCATTTTTGGAGATCCTAGCAAGCCAAAACAAGTTCACACAACATATATTGAGCTTCAAATTCGAAAATCATTATAGATTAAATCTTCATTGAGCTATCATTTTGTATATTCACTCTTTGAGAGAGCTTTTGTTGTAAGTTTCATTTCCTTATCAAATTTGTGAGTGTTTAAGTGTGTGAGACACTTGAGTGTTTAAGTGTGTGAGACACTTGAGTGAAGAGATTGAGAGATAATCTCTTTGTTGTAAAGGTTCATTGACACTTTGGAAGTCAATTGTAAGCTTTTGAAGCCTTAAAAGGCTTGAATAGTGAAATCCTCAAGCTTGGGTTGCTTGGAGGCGTGGATGTAGGCGGGGATAGCCGAACCACGTAAAAATCCTTGAGTTTGCTTTCTCCTTTTTAAGTCATTTATTATTATGCTTTTATTGAACTTATTGCTTTCAATTTTATTAAGACATTAGATTGGATTATTGTGTGGTTTTGTTAGGATAATTTTTAAAACACTAATCCACCCCCCCCCTTGGGTTGCACACTTGTATTTCAACATCTTCTGCCATATCTACATTTGTGTACACTTGTAATACAGGTTTGTCATCACCAAAATATAAATATATCTTGGAAGTGCCTCTGAGATATCTGAGAATCTACTTCACTGTTATCTAGTGTTCTTTGCCCGGATTGGAGAGAAACTGACTAATTACTCTAACTGCATGAGCAATATCTGGTCTTGTACAAACCATGGCGTATATCAGACTACTAACTACTAAAGCATAAGGAACTCTTTTCATCTCTTACTTCTCTTTCTCACTATTAGGATAATACTCAAAACTAAGCTTGAAATGAGCATATAATATATACATATTTTACCCTTGATTATATAATTATTAGTCATTTATATTTGTTATTTTTAATTAATTATATTATTTTATAGAATATGAAATTATTTGGAGATTATGGATGAAAAGTGCATAAGGAATAACAATTGGACAGCATTGAATATCAAATCAATTTGTGGAAGCAATTGAGCAGATGTGCATTAAATTCAATCTGAAGAAACTGAAGCCAATAAATTAAATCATCCATCCTCATGCAAACAAAGAAGAAGTTTAAAGTTAAAGTGGGCAGTATATCAAACAAAGTTTATAATTAAGCTTTTGAGAATGGAAAGTCAGAATAGAATAAAGGAAACAAATCAATAGTTTTTGGCTTTTTATTATTTTCAAATACGTGGCAGGCTTAAGACATTAGCTTGTAAGAGTTGGTTTAGTGATTAGAATCACAATAGGATTCGGCCAATAATTGCATGTTCCTAGGCATCATAAAAAGGTAAGCTAAGGACGTAAGAGAAAGAGAGGCATTCGGCATTATAGAAGAGGAGCGGCAACAGCAGTAGTTCGGCTTCCTCATGGCTGGTTTTGTTTTATTTTTATTTTCAATTCAAGTATGTTTAGCTAATTTTCTTATGAAATCTTATTCAATGAAATAATTATTTTTTTATTTAATTAATTCCTTATATATGCTCTTTAGTGTTTATGGTTCTTGTTTCACATGATTAGTTTGATGTTATTAAATAGTTTCACCAATTCTGTCATGCATTATTGATTGTTAGGATTAATATTTGACTAAGTCTATGCTTTGATCTATAAAGTCTATATGATTATCTTTAATTATGTGTCTTTCATCAAATTATTTACACAGAGTGTTTAAGAAAACTTTGACTCTTTATTTTTCAATATGTTTATCATATGATGCTTAGATATCATACTATTAAGGAGAAAAAGAACATGCACAAGATGAATTTTAATTGGGCTTAATTGTTATATCCATGAGATGACATAGATTGATTTTGAGTTGTCACTCTAAAATTAGGGATTAATTAACAATTAAATAATTACTAGTTAAATAGTGGTGAATTCTGAAACCTTGATAATTTTTGTCTTATTGAATTCTCATTTGCTTTAACTGTTTCCTTAGTTTAACTAGTTTAATTTCTCTTAAAATGAAATTTGCTTAACTAGGTTAGAATTAATATTAATTTTAGGTTTAACTTAGACTTTTCAATTTATAGCAATACCTATTAATTCGACCTCGCTACCACTATTCTATTTTCAAATTCGTGCACTTGCGAGTATATTAAAATTTTTCACAACAATTATCAAACATAAATGCTTTACGGAATACATAATAGTAATAATAGTATCCACTCACAGATCATGTTTCATTCTGGGGTTCGTTAGGGTTGTTGCGGGTCTTTGGATTCTTAGATTTCTCCCACTAATCCAACGGATATTGAGAGTGTGCAACCCAAGAGTGGGGGTGAATGATATTTTAAAAATTATCCTAGCAAAACCACACAACAATCCAATCTAATGTCTTAATAAATTCGAAAGTAATAAGTTCAATAAAAGCACAATAATAAATGAGTTAGAGAAGAGAGAGCAAACACAATGATTTTTACGTGGTTCGGCAATCCCCGCCTACGTCCACGCCTCCAAGTGATCCAAATTTGAGGATTTCACTATCCAAGTCTTTCCAAGGCTTCAAATACTTACAATTGATTTCAAGGTGTCAATGAAACTTTACAATAAAGAGATTATCTCCTAACCTCTTCACTTAAGTATATCACACACTTAAACACTCACATATTTGATGAGAAAATGAAACTTACAACAAAATCTCTCTCAAAGAGTAGATATACAAAATGAAGAACAAAGATAATTCAATGTTTGATGATCAACAAAATAAGAGTTCAATATATGTTGTGTACTTTTTGTTTTTACTTGCAAGGATTACCAAAAATGAATTGGATTTGAGTTTATATAGTTGGAGCTAAAAAACCAGCCGTCATGAGCTTTTTTGTGATAACCGGAATTCCGCTTATGTGAATCGGTCTTCCGCTTCTAGTTACCATTACAGCAAATATTTGAATTTTTCAACATCCGGAATGCTGCTTTTAAAATCCGGAATTCCATTTTTGTTTCAGTAACTTACTGCCCAAATCCGGTATGCCGCTTTTGAAATCCAGAATTCCGCTTTTGGTTTCATTAGCTTACTGCCCAAATTCGGTCTTCCGCTTAGAGCAATCCAGATTGCCGCTTGCTACAGTAACCGGTACAGTGAACTATTTGTCAAAATTATAGTTTGACCTCAAAACTTTATAAAACTATATTATGACCCAAAACATTACAAAATTTTACAAATAGGTCCAATTTCATAATTTCTAAATAATGCTCGTTAATCCCAAACTTTTTAAAATTATGAAATAGCCTAAAATGTTATGACACTTTTCGAATAAGTCCTTCAGAATTTCAAATAATACTTGTCGATTTTAAAGTTTTCAAAACTCTTTCAATTAAACCATAAACTTGAAAAACAACCAATTTCATAAAATCACTTTCCCATTAAATATAAAACCTTTATAATGTGAAAATAATAATTTATTTAAAATGTATAAAAATAATAATTTGAGCTTTTAAAAACTTAATCATTCTTAATCTTATTTGTTATCATCAAAATCAATGATATGTAAACATACATGTTAACAATCTCCCCCTTTTTAATGATGATAAATCTTTCGTGTTTTTAAAGAATAATTTCACAAATTGCTCCCCCTAAATGTAAGTTCCTCTTACAATTTGAGTTTAAAAGATTAATCATTATTAATCTTATTTGTTATCATCAAAATCAACATTATGGAAGCATATATATTAACATTCTCCCCCTTTTTTATGATAACAAACCTTCATGTACTTAAATAATAAGTGCATAAAATGCTCCCCCTAAATGTAAGCTTTTCTTACAATTTAGCTAATTTAACAAATTTAAATATATGTATTCTTCTCCTCTTTTATCATCAAAAAGAAAACTTAATGAAAAATAATAAGAGTAGTAAATTTTTATAAATTTTAAAAACATGTATTCTTCTCTCTTTTCATCATCAAAAAGAAAAACTTAAAAGAAAATAATAAAGGTAGCAAATTTGTTACCCATGTTGTCGGAGTAGAAATTTTGACACATTCTCCCCCTAACAACAAGCATCACCTCAAATATAAGTTTTAGTAATATTACTCTCAAATTATCATCATCACATAATCCATCAACCATAAAATGATCATGATGAAAGACAAGTGTGCAACCCAAGAGGGGGGGTGAATTGGTGTTTTAAAAACAATTCTAACAAATCCACACAACAATTTAATCTAATGCCTTAATAAAAATGAAAGCAATAAGTTTAATAACAGTTCAATAATAAATGAGTGAGAGAGAAGAGAAACAAACACATGAAATTTTACGTGGTTCGGCAATCCCCACCAACGTCTACGCCTCCAAGCAATCCAAGCTTGAGGTTTTCACTATCCAAGCCTTCCAAGGCTTAATGAACTTACAATTGACTTCAAGGTGTCAATAAACCTTTACAACAAAGAGATTTTAACTCAATCTCTTCACTCAAGTGTTTCACTCACTCAAATACTCACAAATGAGAAGATGAAATGAAATTACAACCAAAATCTCTCTTAAAGAGTAGATGAACAAATTTAAGATCAAAGATCACTCAAGGTATATTGATTCACGAATTTAAAGCTCAAGAAATGTTGTTTGCCTTTTGTTTGTGCTTGCTTCTAACCTTGAAAATGAATTGGGGTTGAGTTTTTATAGTGGGAGCTCAAAAACTAGCCATTATGCACATATTGGTCATAACCGGCACCAAAACGTCTTCTACAATCCCAAGGGGGTGAATATAAGAACGGTCAGCTAATTGAATAACTACACCAGTCTTTTGTAAGTCATTTAGTTTAAGTTCTTGGTAAACAGAAAATGGCATGACATTAATTGAGGCTCCTAAGTCTAGCATAGCATGCTCAACTTTCTTTTCACCAATCACACAAGGTAATGAAAACATACCTAGATCCTTGCATTTTTCGGGCATACTCTTTTGTAAAATTGCGGAAACATTCTTACTTACCTCAACCTTCCCCTTTTCCTTCATCTTCCTCTTGTTGGTGCACAACTCTTTCAAGAATCTTGCATATTTCGGAATTTGTTTGATCGCATCCAATAAGGGGATGTTAATTTGCACTCTCCTAAACGTGTCCAGGATCTCCTTTTCTTGCTCATCTTCGGCGAAGGAGGTGTAAGATGAAAGAGATAAAGGAGGATCGAATTTTACCCCACGCCTTGTTTTGGGAGGAGCTTCTTCATCTTCATCTCCTTGGCCATTTCAAATTTCTTTAGTGGAGTTGATCCCAAGGAATTTCTTTCGCTCGCATGATATTGCACTACGCCTTCTCTGGGTTGATTGGTCAAGGTAATTTTCCGCAATTGAGCTTCCAACTTGCTAACGGATGTGGCTAATTGAGTGATTTGGTTGCCCAAATTCGGATGCTTGTCCTTGTTTCAAGTCAAGAGTAGTAGCAAGATTCTTAACAATATCTTCCAAAGACATACCCGAGTTGGGAGCTTGAGTTTGTGTGACTTGGAGTGGTCTAGTGAAGTTCGAGGCGGTGGCCTTTGTTGTCCTCCTTGGTTTCCATAGCTAAAGTTAGGATGATCCTCCATCCGTGATTGTAGTGATTCGAATAGGGATCATACTTCCTTCAGGCGTGCCTGTGAAACCCATTTATAAAGATTGGCTTCGTGGAGTCTTGTTGCAATGCTGGGCACATATCGCAGGGTGCCCATGAAGTGAGCATATCCCACACGCTTTCACCGCTTGCGCTTGTACAGCCCATTTGACGAACCAAAGCGCTTAAATCAGAAATTTGATTTTTAAGGTCACTTACCTCGTTAACTTGTTTCATGATCCTCCACCCGCTCGTTCAATTGTTGAGAAGTTTCAGCCATGTTTGAAATCAATTGTTTGGCTTCCTGCCTTGTTCACTAAAGCTCCACCACTCACGCATCAATCATACTCCTATCCATTGGCAACAACCCCTCATAGAAATATTGGATAAGGAGTTGATCGTAAATTTGATGGGAAAACTAGCACATAATCTTTTGAATCGCTCTCAAGATCAGACAATGCCTCCCCAAAGTTGATTTGTGTGATACCATAAATCTCCTTCCTAATACTAGCGTGAAGGTGAAAGAATTTTTCCAAATAGCCTTTTCATCTCATTCCATGGTGATGGAACCGACGGTAGATAGCAGAGAGCCAATCTTTAGCTTGATCCTTCAAAGAGAATGGAAAGGTTTCTAAGGTTGATTTGCTTCCTGACACAATGTGGCTTCATTCCAGCAAACAATGTGAAATTCTTTAAGATGCTTGTGAGGATCTTCACCGCACAACCACGAAAAGAAGGAAGTAATGAATCAAACCAGATTTTAATTCAAAATCATTAGCAATATTAGGAAAAGTAACGACAGTTGATTCAAATCAGCGCATGAGTTCTTTGAGAGTAAGGTCTGCCATCTTTTCTTCAATTTCTGCAAAGATGGATGTTCCACCAGTAGTTAAGTCTATCTCTGCTTCGTTCTCAAGATGACGTTTTCCTTCTCTATTCTCTTTTCTCAATTGACGCGCTGTCCTCTCGATTTCGGGATTATACTGCAAATTAGGAGTCTGAGAGGAACGGGTCATAAACTAAATCAAATAAACAATGAGAAACTAAAATTAGTTCCCCGGCAACGGCGCCAATTTTGACGGAGTTTGTCGAAGCTCCTCAAAACAAATACTGATTCAGCTAAATAAATTTGTAGAAGTAGTGAAACCAGGTCGAATCCCAAGAGAACTATGTATTTTAATTTCTCAAAGTCTAAAACAATTAATTTTCCAAGAAAAATCAGATTTTCAAGGTTCTGCACAAAACCGGCTAACCGGTTTCTTCAAAACGGTAAGCCGTTTGTCTTGTTTGATTTTCTGGGAAATATCCGGCTAACCGGATAAAGGATCCGGATGTCCGTTTGTTGGCAGTAGCGATCTGGGAGCTGCACCGGATAACCGGCTGAGGAATCCGGCAAACCGCTTATGCATTTGCGGACGCTTTCGAACAATCCGGCCATCCTACCGAGTGGGTTCCGCCACGGCCATGGATGGTAATGATTCGATGCGATCCGCTAACGGATAGAGAAATCCAGACCGTTGGTAGTAACAATTTGAGTTATTCGGATTACACGGCTTGAGGATAACCCAAGTCCGGCCAAGGGGTTGTGTCCTGTCGCTCTAATCGCCAGCCGTTGAGAGAGAATCCGTAGTTTCGAGCTCTCCTTCGAACTAACGGCAATCCGTTAATGAAACCGTTAGCCCTTTTTTCGGGTTTTGAGTTTGTTCTTTAACACGAAATTGATAAAGTAAAATAAAATAAAACAAGACTTTAAAATTAAGTAAAAGATCAATATTACCAAACTTCCAATCCAAGGGTATTAATTCCATCCAATTGCAATTTCGATCATAGGCTTAAATATAAATTACTCAATCCAAGAACTTAGTCTACTTAATCGGAATCCCGCAGAAAGTAATTATTCTCCTAATGTAATAGATTCAAACAATCGCCCAAATCCAAACTTATCACTAATTTAACTGGGCATCATCGTTCCATATCAAATTAAGTGATAGCATTAAGAATAGTGAGAATGACTAAAACAAGATCAATTAATTCAGATTACTCCAATTTAATCAATTTGTATTTTTATTTCCCTAGAGCCTATCATGCAAGCTATGTAATTGTGGCCACCAATATACACACACATGAGCCAACTCTTTGCTACTCAATTCAGTTATTCATGACAATTACGGATCACAAACTCCTGACTAGCGATAGAAAAATAAATATTGAATTAAGGCGTCAACTTAATCAACATAAATAATTCATAAAAAATAAGAACAAGAAAATAAAAATTACTTGGACTGAAGAAATTCTTGTTAAGTTCAAAGCCTCACAAAATTACAACTGGAATTTGATTAACCCCTGGACCGGAATTAAAACCTTAGCCACACATGGTGGCAAACAAAACAAAAGAATTGAGAAGAAAATAATTGCAGCAGCCCTCCCCTTTTGTTCCTCACGTTCAAGCCTTTTATAATGCTTGCTTTTTGTTTCCTTTTTGCTAGCTTTCCTTTTCTCACTTGGTTTCTTCTTTTCTTTGTGCTAGGAGACCAAATCCTTTTCCAATTCTGATTGCTAGGACCGAATCCTTCCAGCCAATGGTCAGCCCACGTTCCAAAGCCCAAATAAAGCCCTTATTATCCACTTTTTATCTTAATCTCCATGTTTTGGCTCCTAGATCAAATCAAACATAATTTACACAAATTAGCACGAGATCAATCAAAATATGAGGGAATTAAACTAAATATAATATGACTATTTATAACCTATCATTACCGTTAAGGCAAAAATTTAAATTTCAGAATATTCGGCATGCCGCTTACGATAACAGGATAGCCGTTTATTTTCTGGAAACTTTCTGATCCGTAACCGGATAGCCGTTTACCAAATCCAGATAGCCGTTTTCCATCTGGAGAGATTACACTATCCAGTCATTATCATAACCTATTAGCCGCCACAAAGGTTTACAAAGGAACTATTTTCTAAAATTATAAGTTTACCTCAAAACTTTCAATAACTATATTATTGCCCAAAATGTTATGAAACTTTACAAATAAGTCCAATTTTAGAATTTCTAAATAATACTTTGTGAATCCCAAAACTTTCTGAAATTATGATAAAGCCCAAACGTATAGAAATTATATTATGACCAAAAACAATTTAAGTATTTTCAAATGAACCCAAATCAGAAATTCCAAACAATATTTATTAAAAACATTTTCTTGTTATAAAAGCACAATATGTAAATATTTATTTATCCAAAAATATGTGGTTTGTTATCATCAAAATCAATATTAATAGCCATGTAGGCTAACACATGAATCATGATTCCACCAATTATCAAATCAACAACTCAAAACATAAAATCATCATATAAAAACCATGTAATCAAATCATCACCATATCTCAAAATCATTATCATAAGCACATATCATTCATAAAAAGAATACTCAAAGTGCATGTTATTATCCTCCTTTTGAAAATATCAAAAAGATATATTATTTTATCTCCCCCTTTGGACAACAAAAAAGTTCAGAATGCATATTATCCAAAATCATATTGTATGTACCCCTCAAATAAATGGCATATTTAAAATTTTAACCAAAATAATTTTATCCAAAAACATATCATATTTATCTCCCCCTTCATTATAAAAAAGAAAAGATAAATAGATGTAACCAAAACAAGATTATCAAAAATAATTCGATGAACATATTACCCATTTTGTGCGAGCAAAAATTTGGATAAAGTCTCCCTTTAAAAATGAAAAAATCCTCAAATACACAACATGGTTAGAAAAACACTTCCATGTAGCCTTAAACAATTATACAAACCAACAACTCTATCAATTCATCAAGCAACACACATATAATCATCAATCATCAAAATCATCAAGAAATCAATTTTAATAGTATTAATAACATGATTAGAGATATTAATCAATTTCATCATCCCAAGTTCATGCCGAATTTTTTAAAATTATTCTTCTCAAAGAGATTTTGATTTGTTTACCAAAATAGCATGCAAAAGTTATAAGAACATATTATCAACTATCCGAGCTCCATAATTATTAATCACATTTTAGAAATCAAGACAACTAAACTCATCAAAGTATCTGTATTTTTCCCTTTTTAATATCAATTAAAACAAGTAATGCATATTTAACAATACATCGATAAATTACAAACAATGTATCCATTCACCAATCATAGATTGTATAAGATCAAACTTCATCAAATACATGTAATCATCAAAGCATATTCTTTATCTCAAATCTTAAGCAAAGCATAAGTATATAATGGCAATATATAGATCATCAAAATTAACATAACTATTAAGATAAGCCATCATTATAAGCTAAAAGAATAAGTAATCAAATTCATAAATGCAATAAGTCATGTGTGCGAATTTTATAAATGAATGATGATACAACACAATTAATGGCATATGAATTCACACATACATAATAGATGGACAATGATGATAGATAATTAAGAAGATGAAATCAAAGACCATACAATCATCAAAATCAAACAAAGACATTATGATAAATGACGGAGTTGTCGAAGCTCCTCAAAAACAAATACTGATTCACCTAAATAAAATTGTAGAAATGGTGAGACCAGGTCGAATCCCAAGAGAACTATGTATTTTAATTTCTCAAAGTCTAAAACAATTAATTTTCCACAAAAATATGGATTTTCGAGCTTGCTGCCTCAAACCGGATCGCCGTTTAAGGGCAAGCAGCCGTTCTGAGTTGAAGAATTGTGCTATCCGCTAACCGGATAAGCGAAACCCAAGACCGTTGTTGTGAGCGATCGAGCTGAACCGTATAACCGGTTGAGTAATCCTTAAGGACGGTTACGGGTTGTAAGCTTTCTGGAAGTATTTCGGCTATCCGGTTAAGGAATCCGGTAAGCCGTTTTGCAGCTTTCTTCTTTCTGTCTCTAATCGGCTAATCCGGTTAATGAAACCGGTAGACCGTTTGCGATTGGTTTCGTTTCTGGAGTTAATTCGGACAACCGGTTATGGGATCCGAAAATCCGGTTGTGGCTGGTGATGATTCTGGATGCGATCCGGCTAACCGGATAGGGGAAAATCCGGAAATCCGGTTGCGCGTTCTCTCTTCTCTGGCGTTATCCGGACAGCCGAATATGGGAAACCGGTAGACCGGTTAATGCTTCTCTTGTTGCTGTCCACAAACGGTTAGCCGGTTAGGGTAAACCGGTTAGCCGTTTTCCTGGGTTTTGGGTTTGTTCTTTGTAACAAGAAATTAATAAAACAAAATAAACTAAAATAAAACAAGATTTAAAATTAAACAAAGAAAAGATTAATCTTACCAAACTTCCAATCCAAGGGTATCAATTCCATCCAATTGCAATTTTGTTCATAGGCAAAAATATAAATTACTCAATCCAAGAACTTAGTCTACTTAATCGGAATCCCGCAGAAAGTAATTATTCTCCTAATATAAATAGACTCAAACAATCGCCTAAATCCAAACTTATCACCAATTTAACTGGGCATCATCGTTCCATATCAAATTAAGTGATAGCATTAAGAATAGTGAGAATGACTAAAACAAGATTAATTAATTCAGATTGCTTCAATTCAATCAATTTGTATTTTTATTTCCCTAGAGCCTATCATGCAAGCTATGTAATTGTGGCCATCAATATACACACACATGAGCCAACTCCTTGCTACTCAATTCATTCATTCATGACAATTACGGATCACAAACTCATGACTAGCGATAGAAAAATAAATATTGAATTAAGGCGTCAACTCAATCAATATAAATAATTCATAGACAATAAGAACAAGAAATAAAAATTACTTGGATTGAAGAAATTCTTGTTAAGTTCAAGCCTCACAAAACTACAATTGGAATTTGATTAACCCCTGGACTGGAATTAAAAGCTTAGCCACTCATGGTGGCTAAACAAAACAAAATAAATTGCAGCAGCCTTTGACTTGCTTCTTGCTCACGTCCAGGCCACCTTTGTCTCACGTTTCTTGCCCTTTTATAATTGTTTCTTTTGCTTCTCTTGGTAGCTTTCCTTTTCCTCTTTGTGCTAGGAGACCAAATCCTTCTTGGTTTCTTCTTCTATTAATGCTAGGAAACCGTCTCCTTCAAGTCAACGGTCAGCCCATAATTGCAAAGCCCAATTAAAGCTCTTTTTATCCACTTTTTATCATAATCTCCATGATTCATCTCCTAAATTAATTCAAATATAATTTCCACGAATTAGCACAAAATAAATCAAGATATAAGGGATTTAAACTAAATATAATATGACTATTTATAACCTATCAAATTCCCCCACACCTAAACTATGCTTGTCCTCAAGCATATCTTAAATCATCATACTAATCCTCCCTTTTACTCATTCAATATCCAAGAATACCAATAAAGCTAAGCACACATCAATGAGTCGAATCATAGTGACAATCTAGAGAATAAGCATTCATAGGATAGAATTTGTAAAAACACAAGCATCTCATCGATTCATCAAAATCAAATGCAGCAAGACTTAACACCCTCGCATGGTTTCGCTCAATGCTCTCAAAGTGTTTAGGGTGCGTGTTTTACTCTCAAAATCAAAACATAGCATGTCATTACCATAGGCTTGCAAATGATTTAAATCTCCACCACTGCATATGAATATGATGCAAAAATCAAAGGGACTTTACAAGGGTTGAAATGGGGCTTAGGTAAGGGTATGGTAGAAGGAAAAATGAAGGGTTTAACGATCAAGACAAAGAGTTGATTACATGCATGATTTAGATAATAAACGAAATAAACAAACATACTTCTAAGACAATGAAATTTATCCCCACATTTAAGCACTTAAAACATTTGGAGAAACAACTTGATAATTCAATTGCTTTTGCGATTAATTCTCCAATCATCCAATTAAGGGAATAAATTTCACAACAGAATTTTTTTTTTTTTTTTTTTTTTTTTTTTTTTTTTTTTTTCTTTTTTTTTTTTTTTTTTTTTTAAATTTTTTTTTCGATTGCTTTTCATCATGCAATTTCTTCACTCTTGTCTTGATAAGGTAGAAAGAAAACAAGGATAACAAACAAGAAGGCTTTGGGTTAAACAATGTGTTAGAAACAAATGAAAGGGAAAAATAGGCTCAAAGGGGCTAACTAGGGGAAAATAAAAGGTGGGTATTTTAGAGTCTAAGAATTGGTTAAACCTAATTGCCCTTATCACACTTAAGCATCAATTCAAAATGTGGTCTCAACATACATTCATAAGCAAGTTCTAGAATAAACACACTAAGTTTGATACACTCAACAAAAATAAAAGGAGCAAAAATGTAATGAGTTGCTCTTAGGCTCAAAAGCTCACTAGAGTGTCTATGCATCAAGTCTTGTGCACTTTTCAATCAACGAATTAATGTGATACTATCGAAAATTTTAAAGAAAAACACTATTCATGCTTACCTCTTTCATGCATTAAAACTCAAAACAAAGATGTACCCCTAGCTTACAAGGTATTCAAAGATATTGAGAAGACTTAAAGCACAAAATTTTTTATTTTTAAGAACATTGCCAAAATCCTCCCCCACACCTAAATAATACATTGTCCTCAATGTATCAACAAGTAAATGGCTCACAAAAAATAATGATAATAAAAAGTAAATGAGAAGGGAAGAAAGAAACTCCCCTGAATGTGAGCGATGTGGACCCGAATGATCTAGGGAGAGGGTTCCAAGGAAAGCTGAAAAGTGGCGCGAGCACGGTTTATTGAGGTTAATCTTATTCATCAAGAACATCTGGAGGCTTAAAATAAAATCAACGAAAGTAAAGAAAACCAAATAAAATAAAAATAAATAAAAAAAATTCAAAAGCGAGAAAATATTTGGGTTGCCTCCCAATAGCGCCTTTGTTTTATGTCTTTATTAGACACAATGCAGTTTAATAATTCATCCAATGCCTTTTAAATTAGATTGTGCATCTAATTTTAGCTCATTCCCAACACTTCCTTGGGCAAAAACATCATGCACAATAGGGTTAATAAGATCCATGTAAAATACCGAATGTTCATCAAGAGGGTGTTTTACAAAGATCAACATGTTAAACTTAACAATCTCCATCAAACTCGATGCAGTAGAGTACCTCATCTACATCAATTTTTGTTTTGGCGCTTTTCATGAAAGCGTCTTCCTAATAAAATCAAGCGGATTTCAAGAAAAATTACCTTCCATCTCTAAGATGTAAAATCTACAGTGAAATATGTTTATTAACTCGCACCAAAACATCTTCTACAATCCCAAGTGGGTGAATATAAGAACGGTCACCAATCAATAACTACACC
The DNA here is from genome assembly GCA_030449925.1 of Citropsis articulata. Classification (NCBI taxonomy): domain Eukaryota; kingdom Viridiplantae; phylum Streptophyta; class Magnoliopsida; order Sapindales; family Rutaceae; genus Citropsis; species Citropsis articulata. Next base: position 17,353,336 of record JASUUH010000121.1, on the reverse strand, counting down.
GCTTGTTTGCAAGTCATTTAATTTTAATTCGGTAAACAGAAATGGCATGACATTAATCAAGCTCCTAAATCTAGCATAGCATGCTCAATTTTCTTTTCACCAATCACACAAGGTAATGAAAACATACCGATCCTTGCATTTTTCTGCATACTTTTGTAACATTGTCACACATTTTGACTTACCTCAACCTTCCCTTAGCTTTCATCTTTCTCTTGGTACAACGCTTTCAAGAACTTTGCATATTCGGGGATTTGTTTGATCGCATCCAATAAGGGATGTTAATTTGCACTCCCTAAACGTGTCCGTAATCTCCTTTCCTTGCTCATCTTCTTTCGCTTTGGCTAACCTGCTAGGAAAAGGAGGTATAGGTGTGTAAGATGAAAGAGATAAAGGAGGATCGAATTTTACCCCACGCCTTATTTTGGGAGGAGCTTCTTCATCTTCATCTCCCTTGGCCATTTCAGCGTCTTTAGGTGGAATCGACCCCGAAGGAATTTCTTTTCCGCTTCGCAGTGAAATTGCACTACAATTCTCTCTTGGGTTGATTTCACAAGGTAATTTTCCGCACTTTTGAGCTTCCAACTTGCTAACGGATGTGGCTAATCGAGTGATTTGGTTGCAAACTCGATGCTTGTTCTTGTTTCGTTGAAATCAAGAGTGCAGCAAGATTCTTAACAATATCTTCCAAAGACATACTTGAATTTGGAGCTCGAGTCCGCAGTAGGATCGAGTGGTCTTGTGAAGTTCTCGGCGAGGTGGCCTTGTTGTCCTCCTTGGTTTCCATAGCTAAGTTAGATGATCCCTCCATCCGTGATTGTAGTGATTCGGTCAGGATCATACTTCCGCTGGTGACCAGTGAAACCCATTTATGCATTGGCTTCTTGTGGAGTCTTGTTGCAACGCGGGCACATATCAAGAGGTGCCCACGGCGAGCATATTCCACACGCCATCGCTTGTAATCGCCTACACCATTTGATTTAACCAAAGCGCTTAAATCAGAAATTTGATTTTTAAGGTCACTTACCGTTAACGTGTCGATAGATCCTCCACCCGCCTTTGCATCAATCGCTGAGAAGTTTCAGCCATGTTTGAAATCAATTGTTTGGCCGCTCCGCCTGCCTTGTTCACTAAAGCTCCACCACTTGCCGCATCAATCATACTCCTATCCATTGGCAACAATCCCTCATAGAAATATCGATAAGAGTTGATCGAAATTACGGTGGGAAAACTAGCACATAATCTTTGAATCGCTCCCAAGATCAGACATGCAGCCTCCCGAGATCTGCTGATGCCATAAATCTCCTTCCTAATACTAGCCGCAGGTGAAAGAATTTCTCCAGAATAGCCTTTTCATTTCGCTCCATGCGGTGATAGAACCCAAGGTAGATAGAGAGCCAATCTTTAGCTTGATCCTTCAAAGAGAACGGAAAGCTCTAAGGTTGATTTGCTTCCTGATACACCATGCGGCTTCATTCCAGAGCAAACAATGTGAAATTCTTCGAGGTGCATGAGGATCTTCACCGCAAAACCACGAAAGGAAGGAAGTAAATGAATCAAACCAGATTTTAATTCAAAATCATTAGCAATATTAGGAAAAGTAATGCATAGGGTCATTGATTCAAATCAGCGCATGAGTTCTTTGAGAGTTCTGTCTGCCATCTCTTCTTTAGCTTCTGCAAAAATAGATGTACCACCAGTGGTTAAATCTATCTCTGCTTCTTCCTCAAGACGACGTTTTCCCTCTCTAGTCTCTTTTCTCAATCGACGGCTGTCTCTCTCGATTTACGGGTTATACCGCAAATTGTGAGTCCGAGAAGAACGGGTCATAAACCAAATCAAATAATCAAATTAAACAATGAGAAAATTGCCCCTAAGAAACGGCGCCAATTTTGACGGATTGTCAAGCTCCTCAAAACAAATACCGATTCACCTAAATAAAATTGTAGAACGGTGAGACTGTCGAATCCCAAGAGAACTATGTATTTTAATTTCTCAAAGTCTAAAACAATTAATTTTCCACAAAATATGGATTTTCGAGCTTGCCCAAACCGGATTTAAGGGCAAGCTGCCGTTCTGAGTTGAAGAATTTCAGGTGCTATCCCATTAACCGGATAAGCGAAACCTAAGACCGGTTGTTAGCTGTGAGCGATCTGGGAGCTGAACCGGATAACCGGTTGAGGAATCCAAGGCTTCACGGTTGTAAGCTTTTCTGAAGTATTTCGCCATCCGGTTAAGAACCAGAAGTCGCTTTGCTTTTCTTCTTTCGTCTCTAATCGGCTAATCCGGTTAATGAAACCCAGACCGTTGCATTGGTTTCGCTTCGAGTTAATTCGGACAACCGGTTATGGGATCCGAAAATCCGGTTGTGGTGGTGATGATTACGGATGCGATCCGGCTAACCGGATAGGGAAAATCCGAACCGGTTGAGCGATTTCTTCTCTGCGTTATCCGGACAGCCGAATACGGGAAACCTAGACCGTTAACGCTTCTCTTGTTGTTGTCCACAAACGGTTAGCGGTTAGTAAACCGGTTAGCCGCTTTTCCGGTTTGGGTTTGTTCTTTGTAACAAGAAATTAATAAAACAAAATAAACTAAAATAAAACAAGATTTAAAATTAAACAAAGAAAAGATTAATCTTACCAAACTTCCAATCCAAGGGTATCAATTCCATCCAATTGCAATTTTGTTCATAGGCAAAAATATAAATTACTCAATCCAAGAACTTAGTCTACTTAATCGGAATCCCGCAGAAAGTAATTATTCTCCTAATATAAATAGACTCAAACAATCGCCTAAATCCAAACTTATCACCAATTTAACTGGGCATCATCGTTCCATATCAAATTAAGTGATAGCATTAAGAATAGTGAGAATGACTAAAACAAGATTAATTAATTCAGATTGCTTCAATTCAATCAATTTGTATTTTTATTTCCCTAGAGCCTATCATGCAAGCTATGTAATTGTGGCCATCAATATACACACACATGAGCCAACTCCTTGCTACTCAATTCATTCATTCATGACAATTACGGATCACAAACTCATGACTAGCGATAGAAAAATAAATATTGAATTAAGGCGTCAACTCAATCAATATAAATAATTCATAGACAATAAGAACAAGAAATAAAAATTACTTGGATTGAAGAAATTCTTGTTAAGTTCAAGCCTCACAAAACTACAATTGGAATTTGATTAACCCCTGGACTGGAATTAAAAGCTTAGCCACTCATGGTGGCTAAACAAAACAAAATAAATTGCAGCAGCCTTTGACTTGCTTCTTGCTCACGTCCAGGCCACCTTTGTCTCACGTTTCTTGCCCTTTTATAATTGTTTCTTTTGCTTCTCTTGGTAGCTTTCCTTTTCCTCTTTGTGCTAGGAGACCAAATCCTTCTTGGTTTCTTCTTCTATTAATGCTAGGAAACCGTCTCCTTCAAGTCAACGGTCAGCCCATAATTGCAAAGCCCAATTAAAGCTCTTTTTATCCACTTTTTATCATAATCTCCATGATTCATCTCCTAAATTAATTCAAATATAATTTCCACGAATTAGCACAAAATAAATCAAGATATAAGGGATTTAAACTAAATATAATATGACTATTTATAACCTATCAATAAATCACTCAATGTTATACACAATGATAATTCCATCATGTAAACATACAAGCATACTTTCTTAAATTTAAGCTATTATCCATTTATCATGATCCACTCAATATAATATATAGGCAAGATAAGCTTATCCACATCATGTTAATGCACTTAATGCTATGATAAGATTTGAAATACTTATTAAGATTAAAAGACTATCACTTATAATCAATAAGGAAATAATTGTTACCAAAACAATTAAATCATCTTACTCATCATTTTCTCTTAGATCATGATCAAGTGATTATCCTCACAAGCTTTTATCAAGGAACTCTACGCCATTCTTTGATTGTGCTACCTACAAAAAAATATTAACGTTGTGCCCTTTAGTACCCAAATACTTTTGGGCCCTTAAGTGTTAGCAATGGTTCCTTTTGAAACCCAAACACATTTTACACCATAATATGCATTTCTTTTCACTGGACATTTATATTTCATATGACCATTTTGATTGCAATAATGACAAACAATTTTATGATCATTTATGGAGGCAGCCTTAACAAAATAATTCTTATAATATTTTTGTTTCAAGTTAGGCTTATACTGAAGTCCTCGATTATCAAACACACATTTTTTAGTGCTTAGTAATTTTTCTAAGTTCTTTTGACCACTTGTGAATTTTAACACAATTTCATTGAGCTCATTACTCTTTTTCTTAAGTACTTCATTTTCTTTCATCAATTCATCAATATGTGATCTTTAATGTTCATACAAAATGCTTTGTTTACATTTTAATGAAACAATTTTGTCATGCAACATTTTATTATCTAAATCTAGTCCTTTAATCCTTTCATTTAATGAATCCTTGCATTTTTATAAAGTATCATTTTCATTTTTCAAGTCATCTACATGTGATTCTAGATGCTTGTGCGAAGTGCTAGGTTTCTCATTTGATAATGCAACTCTATCATGCAATGCTTTATTATCTAATTCTAAGCATGTAATTTTTGCACTTAGAGATTCATTTTCATTTGTGAGCTCTACCATTTTCTTTTTAAGACATGCATTCTTTTTACTAATTTTTATCCAATTATCAAGCAATTCCTTAAAAGCATCATATAAATCATCATAGGTAGGATGACTTACCTCGTCAAGTTCATTATCTGATTCATGTTCAATTGTCATAAGTGCCAAATTTGACACTTCATGAGATTTCTCCTCATTTGTAGTCTCATTATAATAGATGAGTTAGATAATGAACTATTTTCCAAAATTAGAGTTTAACCTCAAAACTTTATAAAACTATATTATGGCCCAAAACGTTACAAAATTTTACAAATAGGTCTAATTTCAAAATTTCCAAAGAATGCTCATTAATCCCAAACTTTCTCTAATACTTATGAAATAATAAATGAGTTAGAGAAGAGAGAGCAAACATAATGATTTTTATGTGGTTCGGTAATCCCCGCCTACATCCACGCCTCCAAGCGATCCAAACTTAAGGATTTCACTATCCAAGACTTTCCAATACTTCAAATACTTACAATTGACTTCAAGGTGTCAATGAACCTTTACAACAAAGAGATTATCTCCCAACTTCTTCACTCAAGTGTTTCACATACTTAAACACTCGCAAATTTGATGAGAAAATAAAACTTATAACAAAAACTCTCTCAAAGAGTAGATATACAAAATGAAGAACAAAGATGATTCAATGTTTGATGATAAAAAAAAAAAAAGAGCTCAATATTTATTGTGTGCCTTTTCTTTTTGCTTGCAAAGATTGCAAAAAATGAATTGGATTTGAGTTTATATAATTGGAGCTCAAAAACTGGCCCTTATGAGCTTTTTGGTGATAACTGAAATTCTGCTTATGTGAATCCAGTCTTCCGCTTCAAGTTACTGTTACAGCAAATATCTGAATTTTTAAACATCCGGAAAGCCGCTTTTCAAATCCGAAATTTCGCTTTTGTTTCAATAACTTACTGCCCAAATCCGGTATACCGCTTTTGAAATCCGAAAGTTCGCTTTTGGTTTCAGTAACTTATTACCCAAATTCGGTCTTTTGCTTAAACCAATCTGGATTGCCACTTGCTACAATAACCGGTACAGTGAACTATTTGTCAAAATTATAGTTTGACCTCAAAACTTTATAAAACTATATTATGGCTCAAAACATTACAAAATTTTACAAATAGGTCAAATTTCAGAATTTTCAAATAATGCTCGTTAATCCCAAACTTTCTAAAATTATGAAATAGCCCAAAATACTATGACACTTTTCAAATAAGTCCTTCTTCATAATTTCAAATAATACTTGTCGATTTTAAAGTTTTTAAAACTATTTCAATTAAACATAAACTTGAAAAACAACCAATTTCATAAAATCATTTTTCCATTAAATATAAAACCTTTATAATGTGAAAATAATAATTTATTTAAAATGTATAGAAAAAAATAATTTGAGCTTTTAAAAACTTAATCATTTTTAATCTTATTTGTTATCATAAAAATCAACAATATGTAAACATATATGTTAACAATCTCCCCATCTTTGATGATGATAAATCTTTTGTGTTTTTAAAGAATGATTCTATAAATTGCTCCCCCTAAATGTAAGCTCCCCTTACAATTTGAGCTTAAAAGATTAATCATTCTTAATCTTGTTTGTTATCATCAAAATCAATATTATGGAAACTTATATGTTAACAGATATAATTCCAACTCTCTATGCCTTTCTTCCTTTCTTCTTATTTCTTTTCTCCTTTTCTTTTCTTTTCCTTTCTTTTCTCTCGATTTTTTTTTCTTTTCTTCTCTTTGTTTTACTCTATTTTGGTTCAGTTACTCAAAAATGGTGAGAACTGCTTTAATTCGTCAATTTATATATACCACCACTTCAAGCATGCACGAAAAGCACATAGGTGAAGCATGCAAGTGCTTAGTCAAAGCAAGCAGCTGCTATTGCTTTTAAAATCAGCCACATGTGCCTCTTTTAAGCTTGCACATGCATTATATAATACCTATATTGAGGAGCCAAATACTCCTTCAATATATGTATAGGCTTAATAATATTTCTCTCTTCTCAATTTGGATTGCTTATCACCAAAAATTGAATGCAAAAATGAGAGGGAGAACTCCTCTATTTATAGCTAGATTTTGGCTTCCCCTTTTTTTTCTTTTCTTTGCGTGGGCGGCAACCGCTCATTTTTCCTTGTTCAATTATGGTGACTGGCTCCACATTTGCGGCTTCTTTGACAGCCACCAACCACTATCTTTGACCTTTTTTTTCAAATACACTTTTATTAGGAAAGGGACTACCACAACCAATTACAAATTAAGCAAAAATAAAATTCTCTCTCTTTGTGCGATTAAAATAGGATGTGTATCATAAATAAATAGGCAGAAAAATAAACCAACATAATCCAAAGAAAAAACCAATCACAAAAGACACAAATTTTTACATGAAAAACTAAAAGCCGGAAAAACCATGGGACCATAGTCCAATAAAATTGTCCATTTTTTAAATGCGATTACAGCACAAATTCTTTTCTAAATAATACTAAAAGCTACCAATATCAAGAATCTCAATATTCTTGACTTACAGTAATAGCCTAATAACTATCTCTCTACTATGCGTGTATTTCAAATAATAGCCAATGAGAGGATAAAATAAAAATCAAGACCAGTAAGATTATAGAGGGTGATGCCAGAAACTTACCCTCAAAATTTGGAAGAAAACAAAGTTAATTTCTCCTTTCGATCATCCAATTCAAAATTAAAAACCTTGTCCCTAAATTTTAATTGCCAGCCACTATTTTCTTCCCTCATTTCCCACTCCTCTTTTTGGGATTGTGAAACTATGACTGCCGCTGGCCTTTTAAAGCCAAATGTCATGGCAAGTTTTATCCAAGTCCAAAGTATAATGTTAATTGCAATCAAGTAAGTCTTTTTAGACTTTGTGCTTTTGGGACCCTAAATGAGATAGATCCAACAATTTTCAACATGAAACTTCTTCCGAAAAGTGACGACAGCAATTTGAAGCTGGGCGCTGCCTCCACCATTACTTCTTTCTTTGAGTCTCATAAAATCTATTATCGAATT